>OX411319.1:9220000-10470000 GCA_948150665.1 Conistra vaccinii
ATAGCTACTTATATATACTTAAATGCATTCAAAATGGCGGCATAAAAAAATCACTGATAACATTCATCTTTGAACATGAGAATTAATGTTTTTTTTACAAACATTTTCAGTCGTTTTCAGATAGAAAAAATATAATCATAGTATTTTATGTTTTCGTGATAAGTTCAAGTCTTAAAGTATTTATGACCAATCTAAAATCCAAACCTAAAAGATGACGTCACAAAAGCGCCGCGAAATTTTTCAGAATTTCAGAAACATTTCAATAATTTTCAGTATACTCACTCTATAGTTTTCCTAAACAGTCCAATTTATGGTTAACACTCAATAACATTGCAACCGTAATCAAAACTAAAACAGAAAAATAAGACGTCATATTTCGCGCCAAAAATTTTCTACACTAAGAAAATGCATTAAAAATGCATCCATCACTTACCAGTCAATAAATCCTCTCTTGCGCACTTCCAAACGGATTTTCTTCAACCGGATTTCAAACTTAACTAAGAAGGAAATAATACTTATTATTTGATTTACGTGAAGGATTACGTGCGTTCTTCGAAAAGGGTAGAAAATCAGTGCGCGAGGGCCAGCGAGTGCGCGCTGCGTTCGCGCCAATACTGACTCAGATGCTCCTGCGCAGCCGACCAGCTGATTACAAACGCACACTGTCACAATCATAATGCACCTTATCTGCATTCTTTTACAGTACATTTCCGATTGTAATGTTTATGTTGTTGGAATTTTCACTTCGTTTTCGTTGCATTAAAATTGAAATTTCAAATAACATCGCTCTTTGGACATGCTTGCATCGATGTAATGGAATTATTCAATGCATTACATAGTGCGGTAACTAGGTGCCTATTGGATGGTTGGCGTGGTACTTTTATTTTATTGCTACTTTCCAATGTGTATGCACGCGTATTTTTTTACGGATTGCGTGAGATTGGGTGCATTCTTGATCTGAAATATCGCTGTATTAAATACTGATTTCTAATTAGAATCTGATAGAATGATCGTGAAGGTCTTTTTTATATTAATGTAAGTACAGTACGACACAACTTAGATGTAGCATAGATTTGAAAATTTTCATTAATTCATTTCAATTTTACGAATGTATTTGGCTATAAGACTTTACAAGTTATTGCGTTTTCGAAAGATCATTTTCACCTAAAGCAGTAATAGCGATTGGTGATTTTGAAAGCGCACTCAGTTCGGATGGTGATCGGTTTTACGAATTTTGCCGATGCTACATCTAAGTTGTGTCGTACTGTACTTAGATGTCGCAAGAAGTGAAGATGAGTTGGCTAACTACTGGATGGGTGTGATTTGTGACATAGCCCATGAATTACTGAAGCCTGAGAGGAGAGATTACTCGACGGTATGTGAAGCCCATGGGTGGCATGAAAACTCTGACACCAGTACCCTAATTACGTAATGCACGATCAATTTTAAATTGAAACCAATCGAAAAAAAATTGCCAGTCCATTGCTTCATAAGTTCGAAAAAAGAATCTGCTCAATTTTTTTTGTCGAACTTATGAAGCAATGGACTGTTTCAAACAGATTGCTAGTCCATTGCAGCAAAAATTCGAAAAAAAAAATATGCTCAATTTTTTTTGTCGAACTTATGAAGCAATGGACTAGCAATCTGTTTCAATTCATTTCAATTTATTATTGATCGTGCATTACGTAATCAGGGTACAGGTTAGTCACCATACGACAAAGAAAGAAAGACTGAAGGGAATAATTGGAAAGAACGCTTGGCAATTGGATGGGTGGTCTTCAGGTTTTGGACGTAAATCTGGGCTTCCGGGGACAAGATTTTTTGCTTGGCCCACCCTCCCTTAACTTAACGGCATTCATCCTAAAATAGATAACAATATTAGGGAGGTGAGACTTCCTTCCGGCTTTAGGGAGCGATGTATTTTGATTTCCCTACAATTCCCTCAAAACCCGTAACAGTAGCTAGCCGTAATAGTGAACTGGTGACCGACCATTGCCCGTAAATTACTAAAGGAAATACATAATCAGCCTATAATGTTCCCCACTGCTGGGACACAGACCTCCTCTCCGTGAGAGGGAGTGGGCTGTAATCCACCACGCGGGCCTAGTGCGGGTTGGTAGATGTTACATGTCTTCGAATTTTTGGTTCTAGGACATGCCGGTTTCCTCACGATGTTTTCCTTCATCGTTTTGAGAGCAGTGGTGATGAAATAATTTACACAAAGTAAAGCGCCTGTCTGGGTTCTTCCTACAACTCGTAAGTCGCGGCCATTACCACTGGGCCACCACTGCTCTACTGCTAATGCTAGACTCTACTGAAGTTATTTTCTAGAACCACTACACCTAAGCTATTGAATTGGTGATCTTAAAGCGTTTATTATTGTAAGTTTTAATCACTATGCAGACAACACGTTTATCATTAACTAGCTGTTGCCCGCGACTTCGTCTGTGATCCAGGATGAAAAGTAGCCTATGTCCTTCTCCAGATTATTGTCTACACATGTGCCAAATTTCATCCCAATCTGTTCAGCCATTTTAGCGTGAAAGCGTAACAAACAAATAAACAAACAAACTTACTTTCGCATTTATAATATTAGTAAGGATTAATTTTTCATTCAGAATATACATATAACTCACTTGTATAAGGAAGAAATTGTACCAACATTGGTATTTAAAATGACAACAAACAGCTGGCAATGTTGTCCAAAAAAAATATGATTAACCCAGAGCGAGAGTATACAATCCTGCCTAGATTCGATTTCGGGATAAAAAATACGCTTGTCATCATCAGATCCTTTCGATTTCATTCCGAAGTAGATGAGAAGTGACCAACACAAAGGCATTTTTATTAACTTTATTTGTAACTGTGAACTTTTTAACATTTTTATGTTTGAACTGGGGCATATTGTCAAATCTTCGCATGATATATTCGAAAGAATTCCTACCTACTTTTTTTATTTGAAAGGCTATAATTTTAGCTCATTTCATATCAGTTTTGGTCGTCCTTTCGCGAACTAGTTTTTGAAGTGACAACTTCTTTACTTTAAGCGCGTGGAGCGTTTTTTGTTTGGGGAAAATCTTATGGGTTTGTTTCACCGACATGTGCTAATGTTAACAATATATATGTAGCTATAAGGGTGAACACTGTTATTTCATAGTTTTATGTTTTTTTTTTTGTAAACTCTTCTGTTTTTGCATCGTCCCACCCTTAAAGTAACGGCACGGGATAGGCATCCCAAAATAGAAGACAATATTAGGGAGGTGAGATTTTCTTCCGGCTTTAAGGAGCGATGTTTCTGGATTTAGGATTCTACAAACCGCAACTCATAGAACACACTACAACTAAGTAGTTACAAACACTACAAAGCTATAACTTATAACTTCCTAACTGTGGCAGCAATGCAATGACCTCAAGGATCATATGGCAGCTCCCAGTAACAACGGCTATCTATTCTCTAGTACAGTACACCGCACGCCAGTGGTAGCACTTTGACCTTGAGCTGGCGTAGCGTAGTACGTAGTTTCAACAGGAAACGAGGCTAGCCCAAAACGGGTGTAAAAATATCCTTAATGAAGCTAAGAGTCACTTTGTTCTTCCCGTTATTATGATTTTTTAATGAGTAACATTTTCCCTCTCGCTTTCCTGAAGAGATCTGTGAGAGTGATTTTGTGAAAAGGGACGGAAGTGTGTAACAGGAAGCCGAGGAACTGCGCGCTATTTGATTTGACTAATGAGCGCGCGCGGTACTAGAGTTGGATGTCAGAAACGACCTTGACGAGCCGACTTGGCGAGAACGCTTTAATGTTGCTTATTACCAAGGTTAGATATTACACATCATATGCGACTACTGTAAGACTCGCTCGTTTTTTTTGTACTAGTTCATAGCTAGGAACCTTCTGGTTACGGAGATATTGAAGGTCAAAGTTCCAACTATTTTTGACGTTTTCTTACGAAAAGTTGTGTTTTAAATGTTATTTAAAACTACTTTTACTTAAAACAAAATACTCCTATGATCCCTGCACCGTTGCATGCACCTAAAGCACAATGTTTTGCATTACCCCGTGCCCACTACAACAGTGAATTTTCACACTAAAAAAGTCATTTTCCAGAAATTATTTTTGGTCAAAGTTGCTTAGTTTGATATACAGAACGCGTAGTTGAAAGCTTCGTCTATCGGTCTTTTCTCACTCTGTAGCTCGCTTTGTTACCACTAACGCACGTCTTACTGTACTGGTCTGTGGCTGCATGAATGAGGGTCTGTCGTAAGCATGTGAACTAAGACCTAGATGAGCTACTGGACAAAGGCGTTTTGTGCTTAGGAAATGACTGTAATGAACGGCGTAATAGTTTCCCGTTAACTAACTGTGTTTATATATATCTTATATAACTTTAACTATATCTTTAACTAATGTAATTGGCCTTGTCCGTTTTATGTTAAAATAAATAAATAAATAAATAAATAAATAAATAAATAAATAAATAAATAAATAAATAAATAAATAAATAAATAAATAAATAAATAAATAATTTTATATGGGTTTTAGTCAGTAACAGTCTGACACGCCCTCCTGCTCTGACCAGAGCGGGAGATGTTATTTGATGAAGTCCATAGATTTATTTATATTTCTATGATGAAGTCCCACTAAAAAGAAAGGTTGACGTTGTAATCTCAATTATTTTTTGTGCTCTAGTGGTAAGACCGCCTGTCCCAGACCCAGAGGTCCCGGGTTCGATTCCCAGCGGGGCCTTGTTCTAAATCTTGGGCTAGATACCACCATCCTATCTAAGTCTGTCACCGTAACAACAATGTTGTGTTTCGGCAGTCAGAGGTAAGATGGCCAGTTCATCGGCGGTTGAGGATTCCGGGTGAAGCTGGCTTCCTCCTTCGACCTGATTATCACTTACCATCAGGTGAGATGCAAGCGAAGAGATTCCCTGTTGCGGTTGAAGAAAATAAAAATGGATAACTGTCCACTGTTCCATGTTAGTCTAATTAAATTATACACAACAAAATTATCAATATTATTTTTTTATGTTTCTATGTTAATTAATGTAATTGGTGTTGTACCGTTTTAATTAACTATAAATAAATAATAACTACTGAAAAGACTGTGACGGGGTGAAAAGACAAGTGTGTATGCCTTGGGATCTCGAGAACCGAGAACTCTTCATAAGGATGAACTGGGTGAATAGGCTCTATTATTATGAAGACTAAAGTATATTAGCAAAGATACGATCATAGGTAAATCAGTCGGTAAAATAAAGAAATAGCTCACAGATATTATAAAAATTAGAAGCTTTCATTACAATGTAGGATGATAAAAATTTGGTCCAAAATTGAAACACTCACAAAACTGCAGACCATAAAAATATATAAGAAATCACATGAAAAAGGTGTTAAAACTTTTTATTTGTATAGAAAAATGTGTAAATTTCATCATAAGGAGCCTACCATGACGAAACACACATCCAGAATTTCAGATGATATCAGTGCTACAAAGGACCTACTATCTATGGTCTGTTTAAAAAATATCAAATGAAAACGTAAACAAAAGGATCCTACTTGTGGATGCCAATTTGTAGTGCCACTTGTAAACTGAGTGCATTGATATGATTTTTTTTATACTTAAACCCAAAACTCTAATTTTAAATCCCCTTAAATAGGTTTTTCATTTGACAATTTATTCAGGGTAATTTTTAAATCTCAATGATTTTTCAATATCATATTATTACAATTTTTTTATTTTATTGTTAACAGTGATCCAGAATTGTCGTTTGGGAGATGGTTGAACCCGCTGAGAGTAGGTTGTAGCAAAGTAAACACTACTAAAAAGCACACAACATTTAATTTTGCTTGATGCTTTTCAAGCCTCCTCGGATTACTTTTCGCAAATTCGTCATTGAAAAACATTATGTAGTTATCTACGTTAAGGATGAAGTACCTAATATTGATGACAATTTGTACCTTAGGCAGTATAAATGCTTGCTAAAAACTTTAATTTGAATAATATCAAGTTGTCACAGAAGAACTCAGATGCTTTTGAGGGGTTGAGCCAAGGGGCTCAACTCAGTAGCAGATCCAGGGGGTGGGCTCCTTAGCCCCCGCTACTGAGTGGTGTGGTGAGATATAAAGTTTAAACCTTCTGAATACAGATGCTTGTGTTACTAATACTCTCTACTGAGTAATTTAACCTGAACGTGTAAGTGTAAATGTAAACAAACCCTTTGTAAAGTTTACACTTTCATCAGATACTTTTGGAACAGGCTATACGAGTTATTAGTGCTGCGCAGGAGTCGAGCCAGGACTACGCGTTCCCAGATCATTGTTGTTGCGCACGCGCCGTGACGCCGAGGAACTTTATCGCCTCCCTTTATATAAAAACGTTTTAAATACTAATGTTCTTTGTTTTTCTAGTGCTAATGTATTGTTTTGTGTGTTGCTAACCAGATTTTTATACGATACGTCTTCTTTTGAAAGTTAGAAATAATTTCAATTAGCTTTTATTGCAATGTAATGTGTGCTTTTTGTTGTATGTGTTTGTGCTTTTATTTTTGATGATTTTTTTTTTGTTTTACATGATTTGAAACACCTACCGATTTATTACCCGACTGCGGCGAAGCCAAAAAGGAGGGTTATGTGTTTGTTTTATAAGAGGGCACGCAGGACTGGTCCTTGCTTGA
The DNA here is from genome assembly GCA_948150665.1 of Conistra vaccinii. Classification (NCBI taxonomy): domain Eukaryota; kingdom Metazoa; phylum Arthropoda; class Insecta; order Lepidoptera; family Noctuidae; genus Conistra; species Conistra vaccinii. Next base: position 9,226,682 of record OX411319.1, read on the forward strand.
GTTTTTTTCAACCTTTTGTGGACCGTTATTTGAACTTGAAGTATCATCTTCGTTTATTTTCAGAGGTAGGTCACAATCTATGAAAATCCTTCAGTCAAAATTCCTACTTACATGTATACAGGATTATTTGTAAAACACCAGCAACCTCTTAAGGGGTCATTGTAGTCATCATTATGAACAACTTTCACTATGGGACCAAATATGAAATCGCGAAAAAAAAATTAGCTGTTCCCTACATTTAGGATTTTGTCGAAATAAACATTATCCTTTCTTTCTTTCTTTCTTCTTTCTATTTATGTTCTCATATCTTGTCAAAATTTAGGGAACAGCTGATTTTTTTTTCGCGATTTCAGGTTTGGTCCCGTAGTAAAAATTGTTCATAATGATGAGAATAATGACCCCTTAAGAGGTTGCTGGTGTTTTACAAATAACCCTGTATACATATTATGTGTTTTTAGCGAAAGTGAATCGCATGTTTCCACTGCAAAACTGCTTACGCAGAGCAGGTGTACACGACTGGTATCAGGCAATCTTGATAACGTTAATGAGTCTGCTGCTGTTGCGTCGAGCACTCGAGTTTTAGCGGCTTTTAATATCGCGAAGTTTTACGAGTATTTCAGTGAAAGCTCTAGATAACTAGGCGCAAAGAAGTATTTAGGTGCATTAGTAGGTACTCGTAGAAAGTCTAAATGACAAGTATACCCAATTAAGTCTGTTTTGTTAAAGTAAAACAATGCATAATCAGCCTATAATGTTCCCACTGCTGGGACACAGCCTCCTCTCTGTGAGAGGGAGTGGGCCATAATCCACCACGAGGGCACAGCGAGTTGTCATTATGAATATATTTTTATGAATGAATGAATGAAATGCACCGATCCCAGACTCGAATGAACCCCAAGATTTGCACTAGCCCCTAGAGCCTCATGTTTCATGGTGCTACAATGGCCATTGCATATTAGGGGGTAGATCGGGTGGCGCGGTAATGGTAGGGAAGTCGTGCCCTTAGTTGTAATTGAGAATATATTTTTAGACATAAAATAGGCATCAGAATAGTTAAGATTGTTTTTAGTCTCACAGCCTAGAATTATAGTCATTTTCTAAATTCATCGACTCAACTCAACGCCTAGACATCGTTTCCGAACGTAAAGGAGGACCTAAATATGTACCTCAAGATTAATTCTAGGATACGTTTCGTCTGGAGAACGGAAGGTTATGTTGGTCTCCCACCGACTAAGGAAGCAGTGGTAGCCCATTGGTAACGGCCCCGACTTACGAGTTGTTAAAGTTGTAGGTCGTGGGTTCGAACACAGACAGGCCCTTTTGTGTGAATAAGTTCTTCACCACTGCTCTCAAAACGGTGAAGGAAAACATCGTGATGAAACCAAGCATGTCCTAGAACCAAAAGTTCCAAGACGTGACTTCTACCAACCCGCACTGGGCACGCGTGGTGGTTAACGGCACTACCTCTCGAAGAGAGGAGGCCTGTGTCCCAGCAGTGGGAACATTAATAGGCTGATTATGTTTATGCTATTGACTAAAACCCCACGGTTCCTTCCACTAACATGAGTCGGGGGCCCGGGAGATACTGGGACCTCCATACATTCGCCGCACCTACGGCCAAAAATACCAAATTCTACGTTTTTAGTCATTCTTTTGTTCACATTTCTCTTCAAAACATACTTGTAAATAAAACAACAATTGCACTGCAGTGATTCACAAATTCTCGCGAAGCACTTCATGATGTACTTCTTTAGCAGAGAAATGCACGCGATAAGAGTGCATTGACTCCTCAGGTCGGTTCACTGGTCTCCACTATCGCGTCACTGCTTGTCCAAGGGTCGAGTTCAATATAATTTATTGACATAATGTGCACCACGATACAAGTATTTTTTTGTTATGTTAGCAATAAGGAAGGGACTTGCTCCTAAATGGCATTCTTTTACATTTTTGTTACATTATTTCGATTTAAAGAGTTCTGCGTTCATGTTTAAGGGGGACGCGCTAAGGTAGACGGGAAATTAAAATTGTCTTACGTTTTTTTGCAATTTGCAGGTCAGTATCAGGTTGTTTCTTGATTAAAATATGATACCGACCGTAACAAATATAGCTTTACAGAATTATTATCATTAGAATCAGCAATACAACTCTTTAAGTTAGCATAATCCACAAATATCATGATATCATTCAATAGGGTAAAAATCATGAACTTGGAGAGTTGTATTGATAATGTTTATGATCCTAACTAATATTTTAAATGCGAAAGTGAGTCTGTTTGTTTGTTACGCTTTCACGCTAAAACGGCTAAACGGAATTGGATGAAATTTGGCACATGGGTAGGCCATGACCTGGGCTAGGACATAGGTTAGTTTTTATCCCGGTATTTCCACGGGATCGAGACAAACGCGGGTGAAACCGCGGGGTGCAACTAGTTCTATAAATAAATAGACGATAATTAAAAAGTTATTATCTATCAAATAATTTCCCTGAGTGTCAGTTCCTGAAATAACATAACAACATCACGCGTCTATTCCCCGAAGGGTTAGGCAAAAAAAGCCTCTTTCCTAATAAACCTTCCTTCAAACTAAATTACAAATTATCACTCTTTTAAACAACGAACAAAAAACGCTAATCACTCCAGTCAATTAAGACAAATGAAATTACTTGAACACTTAAATCATTCTTATTGGATCCACCCCAACGCCTAATGTTGGTTTAATGAGACCACCATGACGGGACGTCAAAACTTTATGATTATGGGAATAATTTACTTAACCATACGATGGATCATTAACATTAATATCTTGTTTATTTTATTATGAGATTAATTTAAAAAATAATTTTCAAAATCGGTCCCATTTGACGAAAATACCGACGAAAAAACAACATACAGACGAACATAATTGAATCGTAAAGATGCTTCAGAGGTGTACCTGTAGTACACCCACATTTCGCCAGTTATGTTTAAGTCCCATGTAATAGGGGGTGAGCCTATCGCCATCAACCGGGCACAAATCCAGACTCCGGGCTGCTACTGAGAATTCCAGACGAAAACACCCAATAACACTTTGACCTGAGAATCGAACCCAGGACCTCAGCATGCTCGAGTTAGGATATAGGATACTCTTTATCCCGACATTCCCACGGAAACGAGACATAAGCAGGTAAAACCGCGGGGCGCAGATATTATATTAAAAAAAAAAAAACTCTATGTTTTCTGAAGTCGTAAAAAACATGCGAAGCAGGGGCGAGTCACTATTTTTAACCGAATTCAAAAAGGAGGAGGTTCCCAATTCGTCTGTATGTTTTTTTGAAGTGAAAACTTCTGAGCACTTTTTGGGATGGGTAAAAAATGTTAAACTCGCGTCAGGACACGTGACCTGATCGAAAATTCGTAAGACGGAGGGTTGGCAGCCCACTCTGTTTTATTTTTTTTTAATTGTTTTAATGGAGCTACAGCTTTCGTTCTTGTACTGACAGCAAGCCACATAAATTCCTGACATTTTCGTTAGATGGCGTTACTTAGTTTTCACTTCCATCGGCAGTCTCCAACTGCCCTGTACGTTTTTTTTTTGTTTTGTATATTTGTTACGCGATTTCTCCGTCAATTGTGGACCGATTTAGAAAATTGATTTTTTGTTTCAAATGGTATGCTCCCGAGGTGGTCCCATATAAATTTTATTAAGTTTGCTTGGATAGTTTTTGAGTTAGCTTCGATAATATGTATTTTTTTCCCACTTAGTTTATATGATGATAACTTCCTATAACTGTTATTTGCTTATCAGGTAGGTATTCGAAATATTCGAATTTGTGTGGGGTAGGTACCACAAGTCCACAACTAAAAAGTGCAAACTAAAAACTTTTTACAAAAAAAAAACAGCCGACTTCCAAAAAACAAACTGCAAAGTCAAAAACAACTTTAATTTCAGAAGTCGGTGGCAAAAAAAGAAAGTTCAAAACCAAATACACCGACTTATTTTTTATTTTATTAAAAAAACAAACAACTTGAGTACTAAATTCATGGTTGCTGTGACTGACAAGTTTTGGCGGAAAGTGAATGTGCTATTCGCTTCTGCATATCCCTTTGGGTATTGCGACCGTGATGTTGTACTGGATTTTGTTTAACGAGCTGTTGCAATTTAAAACCAAAATGCTTCATAATTTACTTAAGCGACGTCAGTGTGCTACATTGTATCAATGTTTTCAAAACCATTAATGAAATTAAATTGCTTCGCGTGAGGAAAAATTTAGTTGAGTGCTGATTTTTACACAAGTACTACAGGCTGAAGACTTCCACACCATTGGTATAGTCTACAACTCTACAGCATCGCAACAAGCAAGTTACATCGTCCCATGAGTTGCTTTGTGGAGTAGCATATGGCGAGCCAATGCACCTCCAAGTCTACTAATTTACAAACGTCACAATGGTCTCTCGATGGTGAGTTTTTGACAGATTTTGTATGGCAAATCTGTCAAAAACTAACAATGGACAGACCATTATGACGTTTGTAAATTAGTAGACTTGTCCCCCAGGATGGGTGTCTACGGTGACGAGTTGAGCTCCGGGGACAATCCATGAATCAGGGCGATAATTTTTGTGTTTAAAGTATACATACAGGCAGACAGTATACAGTGTTCTGTGTCTGTCTAATCTCTGCTATTGCAGATTTACCCATGAAGACGTGTGTCATGCAGGATGGCCGTGTCGGATCTTTCGTGAGTATGCACTTAAAATCTAAAGCCGCCCTCCGACGGTGCGCCATATCGCGGACGCACGCGCACGACGCACCGTGGGAAACCTAGCGTGCGTGGTAGCGCAGACGCGCGTTGTACGCGTGCGTGGCGGTGCGTCCTCGTGCGAGCTGGTGCGCGTCCGCGATATGGCGCACCGTGGGAGTTGGCTTTGACACAAGCGCCTTTGCTTTGCTTTTAGCGATAAGACCGCCCATTGTGTCACCCTATGTAAAATTTCTAATACCTGTACTTTTTATGGTGTACATAATAAAGAATATTCTATCTATCTATCTTTGTTAGCGTTGTACGAATATGGACCATTGGACGGCATTCACGGCATTGGATTGGTCGCGACACCTAGTAGCCCAGGAACTACTCAGTGTTTCCTTTTAAGTTCAGATTTAATTAGTACAGTAGTGTTAGTAATTGACTCTGTAACAATAAAGTGTGTAGAAGTTAAAGGAGCTATGCTCTCGTTTACCCGTATCCCAATTCTGCGCCCACGACTGTAAATCTGACACTATGTATGTCACTTAGAGTATTTCTGATTACGATCTTATGTACCTGGATCCGACATATATGTTGGTAATTTCCGCCATTTGGACTTTGCGACCGAATTCGATTGTATAGCGTTCACTATCTATGTCGAGAGTTCGAGACTACTGGCCCAGGACATGGAGATTGGCACAAGAAAATAGAGGATTATCTATTCCCAGCAGTTGGTGAAGATAATGATGATTAAGACATAAAGAAAGCCGAAATCTCTGAATTTTGACCATACATAGACAGTGGTGGATTTGCCCTCAGGCCCTGTAGGCCCGGGCCTAGGGCAGCCAGATATTAGTGGCGGCCAATCGTGACAAAAAATTCACTGATGATAGATACCAAGAAATAACTCAAAGTACAAATATTTTAAACGTTCGCGCACATTATGGCGGACCGCACTGCACCGCATCGTATATATATCAATAATACTGTGTAAACGGTTTTGTGTGATAGATTTAAGTTAAGAGTTTTTATAAACTTGGTTTGTGATAAATAAATAAATAATAACTTAAAACCATTTAAAAAAATGTCTAAGTAAATAATGAATTGAAACGCGTCATAGAATTTCGACTCGATTCTGACTCATAGTGACCATAGATATTTACATGATTTAAAATCTAACAGAATTAAAATAATAATAGTAATATGTACTCATAGTTACTTAACTGTCTAAACTGATTCCGATATAAGTTGGCAATAAAGTAAATTCATTATTTTATTTATTTATTTATATAACAACTTAAACTATCCTTACAGGGATCACCCTAATGCGACAGCTAAGAACTTAAAACTAAATTACATTATAAGTATACTTACAACTACATAAATTAGAATAAAGAAAAAAAAAAAAATTATGTAGTCTATATGTTACGGTAACGGCCCCGACTTACGAGTTGTAGGTCGTAGGTTCGAACCCAAGCAGGCGCTTTACTTTGTGTAATTAATTTCATCACCACTGCTCTCAAAACGGTGAAGGGTAACATCGTGAGGAAACCGGTATGTCTTAGAATCAAAAATTGGAAGACATGTGACATCTACCAACCCGCACTGGGCCCACGTGGTAGATTACAGCCCACTCCCTCTCACAGAGAGGAGGCCTGTGTCCCAGCAGTGGGAACATTAATAGGCTGATGATGAATGATGAATGTAGTCTATATGATGGATGCTGAGAAAGGGGCGGCTATTACTTACTACTACGACTATACTTACTACATTACCTAGGGTTAGGGCGGACTGACTACAAATCCGCCACTATTCATAGAACCACCATTATTTTCCTTCTACTCCAAAAAGAAAACTCAAAACCGAACCTCTTTCGTCACGCTCCGCTTACAGACATGGTCAACAATCCTTACATAGATACATTAGACCCTACACATTATCCTTTTTACTCCATCACAAAAGGACTCTAAGGGCTGTACTCAGAACTCTAAAAATAATAAAAGAGGAACTAAAGGGCATTGCCCTGAGGGTCGGCCCTCTTTTTGAAACATCTGACCCAACTACAAACGTGTTTTGAATCATAGGAGAGCATTCGTGAGAGAATTTTGAGATGTAATATATTATCAAAATGTTTTTTGTTGGTGAGGCGTGGTCCTTGAGGATTAAAGGGGTTTGGTTACAAGATCATGTGGGAATTATGGGAAATGGATAGGAAATATTGAAAATTACTTCTACGGTTAAAGGGAGGATTGATCTAGAATTCTAGATGAGACATGTCATGTAAAATCTGATTTTCGTCATAAAGTTAGTCAGTAAAAAAAAAACGTCATTTATTCAAATTAAGCTGAGAATCAACACTTTTCGAACGTCAAAATTATACGGGGTGGCAGGGACATCGACGCGAAGCCGGTTACCATGGATTCAGTACATGATTCTGAACCCCCCTGCGTTGAAATTTTTAGTCGGTTATTAAAAAAAAAAACAGCTGTTTCATAGGAAAGTGCAATACCTACGCGGTCAAAATGTATGGAGCAGCTGATTTTTTTTTTAATAACCGACGAAAAATTTCAACGCTGGGGGGTTCAGAATCATGTACTGAATTCATGGTAACCGGCTTCGCGTCGATGTCCCTGCCACCCTGTATAAGACAGTCCCCCAAAATGCCCCCCACCCTTTACCACTTCACAAGTAAAGAGATGCCGATGAAACAAACAGTCGATAGGGCTGACATAGGTCGAAAATGAAAACGGTGGAAATATTAAAAATTCTATATTAAAATGTCTATGCCATCCCACTACTTTCTAACCTCTTAGGAATTCATCACACGTTAGGCACCCAGGTTGTCATGACCTGTACCCTAATTACGTAATACACGATCAATCAGAATTTGAATCGTTTTAAAACAGATTGCTATATCCATTGCTTCATAAGTTCGTAAAAAAAAATCTGCTAACCTAACCTAACGTGTGATGAATTGCTAGGAGGTAAGAAAGTAGTGGGATGGCATAAACCAGTTAATTAATTCGATTATCACACAAGTATTTTTTTTTTTTTTAATATTTTTTTTTTTTTTTTTTGGGTTCCTAGCTTACCTTCGAGTCGACTCTCAAAGTTAAGTTACGAACCCATTTTTTTTTTCAGCCGTGATGTTATGTATGTTATGTTGTGTTTGTTATTTAATATTTCAACAATTCGCAAATTCGACCCATGGTAATATTATATATCAGCATTATCGACTATTTCATCGTAACTTGTGTACCTCGTTAGGTAGCTGATTAAATGAAGATGTCTTCTCCGTAATTTATACGCTTAAGCCATAATATTTTTTTGAGATAACTGGTGTCAAAGTTCATGTGCATAGATGATTTTTGAAAATGTTTAACAAACTACTTCGTGTTTGATCTTTTAGAAATTTTTGTTACATCGAAAGGTTTGTTAAAGTATTAGCTATCTAATGGAATATCAATGAAGGCCATTTAATTTGAGAGTTTGGAGAAAAGTGATGTTCAGTGGCGAATTCTGGAAATTTTCCAAAAACACACAAAAATTGGTTTTTCTCGAATCCCATGTATGCTCGCCTAGGGGTGCTTAATTGTTGCAAATGGGTCACACTACCACGTCCTGGAAGGAATACGTCATAACAAGCCAAAAGGGGCTCCAGCTCAGCATTTTGCTTAGCATAATAACCATAATCAGCCTATAATGTTCCCACTGCTGGGACACAGGCCTCCTCTCTGTGAGAGGGAGTGGGCCGTAATCTACCACGCGGGCCCAATGCAGGTTGGTAGATGTTACAAGTCTACGAATTTTTGGTTCTAAGACATGCCGGTTTCCTCACGATGTTTTCCTTCACTGTTTCGAGAGCAGTGGTGATGAAATAATTTACACAAAGTATAGTGCCTATAGTATAGTATAGGGTTCGAACCAACGACTTACAAGTTGTAAGTCACGGTAGCAAAATGCAGACGAGAGCACCGCACCCACTTACTGGGCCACCACTGCTCTCGTCTGCATTTTGCTTAGTAATATCCATAGACGTATTATACGTCTATGGTAGTATCTAATAGAATTTACAGATGATGTAATGTAATAGATGATACTTCGTAACTCAATACGTACAGGTGCACACGACCAGTCTAAAGGTCACAGGTTCAAACCTTATCGGTGATTTATGTGCTGGGTTGCCTAACGTGAGCTTAGGTGCAGAGGTTATCGACAATGCTGGTTAGTGGTTGTTGAGATATCCAGTTTTGTAGGTAAGGTAATAATAATACAGTGGATTATAAGGATGACGGTAGGAACAATGCAGAAGTAACTGCGCGCTTGCATTGGCGAAACATTCACATAAAAATGTAATATTGTAAACTCTGTTTTCTGTCAATGCATCCATTTGCGTTCGCATTGTCACGCAACTTGTTGACGCGAAACATGTTTGACGTTTCACATCACTTAAAATTGTTTACAGGCAATGAATGTTGCAACATGTCCACTACATGTTTCGATGTTTACCATTTCATTTGGAAAAGACTGAACCTAAACTATACCGTTTAGTCCATTCTCAGCCCCTCGACCCCCAATAAATAATGTGTCCACTGGACCCCTAACTATAGTTTATTCTAGATCCTTGGGGGTCGAGAGTAGTTTTGTTTTTCTTAGTCAAGTTCTAGTTGCCTCTCGACCCCGAAAGTACAGTCAACAGTCTACCTATAGTTGCAGACTATTTAACTAAAATACCCTCAATAAAATTGACCGAGCGAGCGAAGCGTTCCATAGTGAAAATTGTTCATAATGATGAGTATAATGGGTTTAGTATAAACAATAAATAACGTTGTATATGTATTTCTTCTTCTTATCATTTTAGAGTCGATGGATTTGTATTCAGCTCAGCCAATAGTATTAAATTTATCATAAATTATACGGAAGTGGACACGACCTTGTTCTATTTTATTTAATCTACGGCTGCGTACAAAGGGCAAACCCTTTGAGAACCTCTACAAAGTTACATCATGTCACAAACTTGTTAGTAATTTTAAATAACAAAAGATTAAGGGTCCGGCGAACACAATATTCCAAAATGCGTTTGGAATATTGTTATCTCTGTTCTGTTGTGTTTTTGTGTTGTTGTTGTTGTCTGTGTCTGTTGTGTGTTATGTGTGTTGTGTGTTGTTAGCGTTGTTACTAGCTATCGCAATTTATGATAAATTTGGATGTGTTCCGTAATACCAAAAATGATGAATGAAAACCTAATATTCTTTCATAATTTTTTCTATACTTTGTAACTTGATAATATAAGCTATGCTTCTGCCGAAACAATATTCCCAATATTGTTGTTTATAATACAGAAAAAACAGTACGAAAACATGTCATTTAGCTCTAAAAATTGTGCGAATTTCAATTCGCTTAAACTTTATTTTAGGTAAGTTTTTTTGGAAAAAAAAGATGTACAAGCCTAGATAAATACTGTCTAAATCCGAATATTAACATAATATGATGGAAATATGCTCAAATTGCAAATGATTTAGGTATTACGTTTGTATGGAAAATTCTAGGGTCGCCGCGGTCTTAAGGGCCTATTTCACGAATTCACGATGTCCGAATAGCGAATAAATTCAAAAACAGAACAGAATTTGTATGAAATTATCTGCCAAGTAAGGAACGGAACTTAATCGTAGGTGGTGAAACAGGCCCTAAGTATATTTGTAACTTAATTTACGGCTTAGAGCGTTTATTTATACTGAAAGTGGGCAACGTCGCAAATAGCTGTCAAATATTTCGCTGTTTTGATTAATTTGGCAATATTACTGTATGGAAATAAGAAATATGGCTAACTAGCGAACTAGAATATTAATAATGAATTGCAATAAATTGTAACATTGAATTTGATGTTGTAACCGTTTTAGGTGTCAAAAAGGGTTTTGGTAAGTTTCCAATACTTTTTTTACATCTAAAACTAAATATTCGGTGCATTTCATAACCAATGTTTTAGTTCACTGGTTAGCCATATTTCCTATTTTTTTTTTTTTTTATACTAGCCTGTGCTGTCCCACTCCTGGGCAAAGGCCTCCCTCCACTCCTTCCATCGTTCGCGAGCCCGCGATTTATAAACAGTAATATTGCCAAGTTAATCAAAACTGTCAAATATTTGACAGCTATTTGAGAGGTTGCCCACTTTCAGTATATGCGCTCCAGTAATAAATAACAAACCTTGCATCATTGCAAGTCTGGAAAACCTATCCGTTTCCTCCTTGAATTATTTTGTATCCGAAGCTAGCCCTAACAAGTAACATCTCAGACAAAACAAGCATGTTTTCAAATACTCTCTTTAATGTCTACGCGTGGAAAATTTAAAAGGAATGTTAAAATCTCTGTGAGACAACAGAATGTTTAATGTAATATTCATGCCCGCATCCACGTATCGTCCTTGACCGTCTAACAAGCCCTAAATACCGTCTGGTGGCCCCTTTACATACTTGAGTAAGGGAACTTATTAAGAAGAAAAGGATGTTGTCTAAGGACCTATTAACATACTAGTTGAGTACCAGGCTTCACTTGGGTGGGATGAATATTCATTATTTGGTGGTGACGGAGTCCAATGCGCAGTAAACATTTTATAAACTTTAGTTTTTTGTTAACCTGTACCACAGTATAAACAAGTACAGTGCGACACAACTTAGATGTAGCATAGATTTTAAAATTTTCATTCATTAATTTCAATTTAACGACTGTATTTGACTAAGTATGAGACTTTACAAGCTATTGCGTTTTCGAAAGATAATTTTCACCTGAAGCAGTAATAAAGATTGGTGATTTTGAAGGCGCACTCAGTTCGGATGGTGATCGGTTTTACGAATTTTGCCGATGCTACATCTAAGTTGTGTCGTACTGTAACAGTATTATATCTTCATATAAAATAGCTGAAACGGCGCGCTGCGAAATATCAGTGTACATCCGCAACTACACGGTACACGGATGCGGAAGATTTATCTACCAATTTTATTGGCCGTAGGTCCGTAGGTAATTATTTCCATGGTATAAGAAAACAAGGTATGGCATTCCCAGACACAGTGGTCACGTGGGTGACACCTACGTCATCACATCTGTGTTACAGTACGACACAACTTAGATGTAGCATAGATTTGAAAATTTTCATTCATTCATTTCAATTTTACGAATGTATTTGGCTATAAGACTTTACAAGTTGTTGCGTTTTCGAAAGATCACTTTCACCTGAAGCAGTATTAAAGATTGGTGATTATGAAGGCGCACTCAGTTCGGATAGTGATCGGTTTTACGAATTTTGCCGATGCTACATCTAAGTTGTGTCGTACTGTACCAGTATTGAGTAATAATAACTCCCCAACCACCTTTATTACCTGTGCCGATAAAACAATGAGGTTTAAATTAACAATTACGTTGGTATATGTTTAAATTGATTTGTTTATTTAAACGACAGTTTAAATGCTTTGTCTATATTTTTTAACAGAATGAAGACTTAAAATCTTTCCTTAATTCGTGTTTTGCAATAAAGTGGCAACTGGATAGTGACTTAAGTAAGTGTCACTCCCGGAGTGCCATACCCTGTTTGCTTATACCACGATTATTTCAAAGTCACTGCCGAGATAAAATACTGATACTTTTTTATACTGTGCTGTGCCTGTACTGTCTCGGTTCTAAACAAAGGCTTCCCATATTGTTTCCAGTTTTCATGATGTTACGCTTCTTCACGCCAATTCTTTAGGTAGACCGGTAGACATCATAGTCGAATGAACGTTTCTGACGATATGGTATACTGTGATCCTGGCTATAGATTTAATTATATCAGGAAAATGACACCAATGATATGATCTTTTGCTCGGAAATGATTTAGTTCATAATTATCCTGTAATCCCCGAAGGCCTATAGTACACCAACAAAGGAGCGAGCTTATTGCCTTCAACCGGCCCCAAATCCAGACGGGGCTGCTATGCTACTGAGAAATTTATTATGGAAAAACGCAACAACAAGTTGCCCGACCTAGGAATCGAACTCAAAACCTCATGGTCAGCAGTACCGCTTGCGACCACTAGACCAACGAGACAGACTGCAGATGATCTAGTGCAGTTAAAATTGCAGTCCTTAAATCCTTATCGACAATTACGTGTGTCAAAACCAATCTGTTTTCTTTTTTTTTTCTTCCTTGGCAACTGAGCCGATATCGACTATTCTGCCAATGCAGCAAAGTGATTTTGGTAGTTATCTGTTATTAAATACTTAGCTGAAACGACAGGACAATTTTGATCTGTTAATTTAGACATGTATCTAACATTGTAACTCTTTATTCTACACTACTTAGCTGCCCTGGCCCTCTGCCCACTTCGTTGGGCGGTAAACATAAATATATAGCATATGACTTTTCAAATTCAGTAGATCCAGAGGTTACCCCCTACAACCTCACAAACTGTACCTCTTTATACTAATAGTATAGAAGTATAGATTTATGATATCGAATCAAGAGGTAGTTCTACATATTTCGATGAAGTGTCATGTCAAGTGATCCTGATCTTACAAGATTTTTCACTTCGACAACAGACTGCTCTGCGTTGTTTCTACATTAACTACATGTATAACTAAAGAATTCTATTTTTACAGTTTCTCTAAAGTTGACTCCATGTCTGCTCCGATAAAAAGTAGCAGGCATCATTACTTACATTAATTGGAACAGGAAACCATCACTAATTAAACAATCGTGATCTTTAGACCCAACACATTATAACAATGATAGTGCAGGTCCGCAGGTCCGTTGCAGCAATTCAAATTTTCTTACGGTGTTTGCATTTACAGGTCAGTGTCAGGTTGCATCTTGATCAATATAATTATGATTCGCGAGTCGCGACCATAACAAATGCACATAATTACAGAATTATAATCATTAGAGTCCTTAATACAACTATTCTAAGTTAGATTTGTTCCGTATGAATGAACTATTCCATAAGAGATTTGTTCTTATTAAACCTAACTTTTCTGGTGATAGAATTTTGCGGCGTACCACTGCGGATACAGTGACTGAGAACTAAGGATATAATATGCACATAATATGTATATTATATGGAAAGTGTCTTATTTGATATCTGAAGAAGGTAAAGAAACTCCGGCTGACACAATCTCTGCAAAGGTTTTTACTTCTTGCTAAACGTTTAAACTGTTCGACTGATGTTTTATTTCATCGCTTTTGTTTTGTTTCTTGGTGTTCATTTTAATAAGATCTAAACATTGAGGTTAATTGATTTAAACGTCAAACATATGTTTTCAATTATTTTCATGATAATGTATGGTGGAATGGGTCCTACTCTAAAAATATCTGTAAAATCCACGCAGTCCAAGTTAAATTTAGACAATTCATAGTGATTTTGGACCCGCATTCTCTCATTTGAATGCCCCTAAACTCTCCATGTCCATCAAGGCACTCGTTAATAAACTTAATAATAAGACCAATAAGTAGGTATTGTTCATTTATTATGAAAAAGAAAACTAAACCTGACCATCACAACTTCCGTACAGCTGCATTAAACAAAACAAACGCAATTTAAGACTTCTTTGAATCTCCCTCGTTAGTAATGAGTCCATATTGTTTATATCGGGTCACTGACCTCTATGCCCACGTGTGGACACACGTGTGAACTTCTTTGTCCGAATCTTTGTCCGATCTACTCCTTTCTTGAGTTTCTATACTCTAAATTTTGTGAGGAGGGCTTCTAAATCGGTGGACTAGAGAGCGGGGAAGAGTCGCACTAAGATTTTTTTTTTCGATGACGTCTTTGTCTTTTCAGGCTAAAGTCATCCACAGCTGGACTAAGGTCTCCTCCAACAACTTTCAGCTATTTGGGACATTAATTTGTAGCTTATATAGTCCAGCTAGTCCTACCATATCTGAAATGTGGACTGCATCTCGATATTATTATAAATAACGTCATCTGATAATCATATATTTATAGCTATTAGATCATCTCAGACATGCATTGAACTCAGCCAGATAAAATATAATAAATGAATGTCCTTCACACTCAGGTCGGCCTAGTAACTTGCTAAATGAAAATGATAAAATATTAAGAATACGTCTTATCTTCAGTTGTCTTATTTTTAGGAGTTATGAAACGAGATAGGTAAATTTGAACACGGAATTTAAACATTTCTAAAGATTCGTAGTTGTTCTCGATCTAAGTAATTGTCCCTAAGAATTGTGTTTAAGATAGTTGTGTTCACATGTAAACACAACTATCATCATAGCATTCATAGAAAAGGATGTGTGAGTCAACGATACACTTAATTTTCTTAATTTTTAAGAAGAATAATATATTATTATTTTTATTATTTATTTATTTTTCAGACAACATAGTCCATTTTGTTAGTAAAATATTAATATGAAAATAAACTGTGACAAAATGTTCTGTTATTTTTCTTTTTTTATATAAATTCAGACATCAAAAAATTATACCTTTGAAAAGCGTCTCCACTACTTCCCTAACCTCGCGTGACCCTCTCTGAACGAACAGTGCACTTGTTTATGTTCAATACCGAACAATGCGACCCCGCCATTCGTTCCGTACGACAGAAACATTCATTCGGTCTCATTGATCATTTGTCTGAAGATTGTACGCGTTTGAGCTTCGGATGACCGGATTAGACAAAGGGATAACTATTGTCGTGTTTGAAAAGAAGTGTAACAACAGCTTTTTTTGTGTCGAGATTTATTTGGTTATGTAAAGGGGGGAAAGGGACGTCTCTGGCAGGTTTTACCGCCTTTAAGATTAAGACGACGACAACCGACTTTTAATGATTTTATACTGAAGATCACGTCTAAACGAGTACTGTTAATTATTTGGAAAAAATATATGTTAAATTAGAGCATTTTCTTAATAACTTAATATAGGAATATTTTAGATTATGTTTTTATTACATAGTCAAATTAATTTGTAAAATTATGTCTAACGCAGATAAAAAACTGAGAATCATGCAAAATCTCTAGGATCGTTTTTTTTGCCATACTCCAACAGTAACACAGTCAACGACTGTTTACTTATTTTGGTCAATCTGTTTTTAAAGAACAAGACCAAAGAAACGATGGATGGACAGTCTGAAAGATGATATGGCTAGTAAGAGGGTGACTACCGAGATGACGACTTAAACTTTTTGCAGACCAACGCGACACCCGGTTATTGTTGTACCGTGAAGTTTTCTTAGAAATTGTATTGTTCGTGTCGCGCTGGTCTGCAAAAGCCTTAATAGAGAAGTATGGAAGAAAGGGACATGTTGCGCCAACCACAAATATGTAGTTTCGTTCAAATATGGGTAGGAAAATCTCTGGTGTGAGTTGGGAACGAGAATGATCATCGATGATCATTCTCGATCTGCATGTTGATCTTCTTTCTTTTCTTCATGTTGATGATTTTGGATCAACAAGACAAAGATAATCGCAATATTCCTTTTCCTTGACACAAAATTCAAACTCAAAGCATCATCAAACACGTCAAATTATACAGCCACGCTAATAAGTTTACAAACAGAGAACAATGATACACGAACGAAAATATTTTTTCCAAAATATTCTTATGTGCGTTGCGGTAGGTCAAAAAATTATGACTTTACAGGAATACTGTAAACAACATGTGCCTTTTATGATATACCGACAAAGATGTGTTTTATCATGTATACCTACGTCTTTTGTCTAACAAAGTTCTTCACGGCCATGTGGAAAATTACCTTTCAAACTCAAACTCAAAACATTTATTTCAATTAAGGGCGCACCAAGCTTTTACCGCTAATGAATGGGATAGAAAGTTATAAAGAATAGCGGTTCAATAAAGTATTTCCTTCGTTCTCCAACTTTGCCCGGCGTCCTATCTTTGCCTATAATGAAAAAGCTGCAATATCTTTTTCATTTTACTTGTATTGCAAGCTCTTTATGAAAACTCAAAATTTCGCCATGCAAGTGAAACGAAAAAGATATTAGGTACTGCTTTTTCATTACCTATAGGCAAAGATGAGGCAGTTTACCGGTATTATTAAAACAAATACACATTTTGAAAACTTAAAATGTATAATACGTTATCGAAAACATGTAGTTTTGTTATTATTAAAAACCTTCTGTGCAGTATTTACTAAGGGTTTATGTTATTTTTTAGAGATTAATTTGGATTTTTTTCTATAGAGGAAACTACGAGTAATCGTGTTTCTAAAGTGCACGATTTATAGAGTAAATCCTTAAATATCTTACATATTAATTACAGAACTAAAGGCTAAGTAATAATGATGCAGCAAGGGATCAAACGAACGCAATTGGTTTCGCAATTTCCTCAGGCACTTTTGAATTGTACAACAGGAGTCGGTCAGTCAGAAAGATGAAGCTAGTTTACAAAGGAACATCATTTCTAGATTCTGAATTTACGTCGTGCTGTAAAACGACTTCCCAGGAGTAGTCTTTGATTTACGTGAATGTTACAGGGACTAAGTAAGTACCTATCTAGCTCAATCTGCCGAGCCTTTGCCCAACTATGTTGGGGTCGGCTTCCAGTCAAACCAAACGCAGTTGAATATTCAGTTGAGTATTTTACACGGAGCGACTGCCTATCTGACCTCCATAACCCAGTTACTAGGTAGCACGATACCCCATGGTAAGACATGGTTGTCAGACTTTCGGGCTTCTGATGACCCGTAACGACTGTCAAAGATCCACGAATGACAGCCGAGACCAACGGCTTAATGTGCTTTCCGAGGAACGGCACGGGGTCTCGATATGCGGGTTATGAATGGTCAGCCATCCACTGACCGACCGCGGCAAGCGTAGCTTAAGCTGACCGATTGACACGTGGAGCTGTTATTACTTAGCCACGAGCTCCTCTAAGGATACAACATATTATATGTTCGCATATCTCGTCAAAATGTAGGGAACAGTAGATATTTTTTTTCGCGATTACAGCGTTGGTCCCATAGTGAAAGTTGATCATAAATTCATAATGATGAGTACAATGACCCCTTAAGAGGTTTAGTATAAACAAAAAACATCGTTGTATAACTAGCTCCTGTTACAATTATGATATAACTAAATATTATTATTATCTAAAACCTACAAATTACACAAAAGGACGAAAAAATGAAATCACTGTTACAATACGGACAATATGGTTTCATATGAAAATAACTAAATAAAGCCCAATTTAACTGTCACAGACACATCAGCATGTCACATTCACATCGCTGTGATGCTATAATTTCGTATAATGACGACAGTCTGATGACGACTCATCAACGAATCATATTATATCATATAATAGCAATAATTATTCCTGACTTCACTAGTTCTTTGTTAAGTTTCCGTTGCATGTTGCACATGACATTTAAAAATTATTAGTACCTAAGTATAGTTATATAGGGTCAGACTAGATTAGCTAGCGAAACTTTCCGGACGTGATGTGATGTGAAGCGATATTTGAACATGATAAAACAAAAATCCATCAGTTCTTATTTATTTATTTTATTATTTATGTACACACAGTAAAATACATAATGATACTTGCTTCAAATTCGGTGAAGGAAAAACATCGTGAGGAAACGTGCCTGAGAGATATGTCTCGACGGCATGTGAAGCCAAGTCAGAGGCCCATGGTCCGCATAAAAACTCTGACACTACCCTAATTACGTAATACACGATCAATCAGAATCTGAATCGCTTTGAAACAGATTGCTAATCCATTGCTTCAAAAGTTCGAAACGAAATTCTGCTCAGCAACATAAATAACGCAATGAATGTTGTTGAACTGTCAAAATGAAACAGATTACGAAAATGTGCTGCGTACTGCGTATCTAATTAGATAGCTGGTTAGTCATGTAGTATGGGCCTTTTTTTTTTTTTTGGGTGGGATATCATTCAATGACTTCTCCCGCTCTGGGCGGAGCGGAAGGGCGTGTCAGACTCTTACTGACTAAAACCCACCCGTGTTCCTTTTCCCTTGCCTTGTCAGGGGCCACGGTTTCCCCTTGGGACTACCCGCAACCCCGGCAGGCATCGGCCCTAGCGGACCCCGTCAGTTTTGCTGACATCTCTTTGAGGCGCGCGTGGAACACGACGCGCCGTCGACCTGGGCCTGGTCCTTATCGGACGGCGAGCTGCCCGTTACTCTCCGTCCGCAGGCCGGCCTACGGTACGTATTATGAGCCTGGATTTTCCTTACTTAACTTGGTAGGCAAAATATGGTATCTATTATCATCTACATTATAATCTTCCGAATTTCATATTGCACGACTCTTAATGCGAAGCATTAGAGTGTGCTCTACGATCGAAAAATTTTTTTTGCCCCATTTCTGTAACTGTTTTTATTGTTACACTCCTGCTAGTACACAGAACCTACTTAATTTATATACCATTGTATATATGATTAAATGGAGATTAATACTGTACTTTTTAACAATTGATTTAATGCAGCAGAAATGGAAAAAGCATCAAAATAGTTGAAAAAAAATTCCTGTCCGTCAATTTATGAACCCTGAAAACATTGTAGCTTGCGATAAAATCAATTAATTGAGTCATATTTTTTTTTATACATTTGTTTCAGCCGTAGAAGGAACCCTATTGAAAATGGCTCTTTTATTCAAAGTAGTTTAATTATAATTAATAAAATACTAACTAAAATATAATATCTTTATCTAAATATTTCCAACCTTCGACTTGATGTTGCCTAGCAACCGCCAAGTAAATATCTTTGTCAGTCTTTGACATTACGACTTCATGGAAAGTTATAAATTGTTCATTTTTGTTAGAAACTATGTTTGGTTTTGAAATTCTTTTTCGTTTTTGAATGAGTGTTATGTATGAGGCGTGCACTTTTGGATTTTCCAAACTATTTCTATCTTTAATGGCTTATGTTGCACTTTGTCTGTCCGTCAGTCTGTCGCGATTAATTCTTCAAGATAATTGATAAAATTGATATCAGTTACTTTCTATTTGTTATTCTTTGTGGTTGCATTATCTTATCAAATTGTGTAAAATGGTTCGCATTTCTTTAGATTATCGTGCCTTATGTACCTACATTGTTAGATGTACGTAAGTACTAGAAAGATACGAGCGTAAAAAAAATACCTACTGTCAATATTTCCTTAGTAAACAATTTTTTTTTGTTATGTATTTTCGACGTATTCCACATTGGGTACCCACTTAAACGGCACCCGAGCAAATGGCACCTGAGGTATTCCACATACGGCACCTATAGATATTTTTCGCAGGTGCCATTAGTGGAATAATTTGTTATTATTTTATTCCACATGTTTACATGTTTGTATTTTCTAGTGTTCAATAAAGTATTCAATAAATAAATAATGCCCGAACGCTTGACGTTAATGTAACAAAAATTCGATCATGTTGTAATCGAAAATAGGCCAACTATCCTAGATAGAATTTTGTTTTTTTTTTTAAACCTTAAATCCAAGTATTTACTATGTGCAAACCGAGTACTTTTAAATACTTTCAATTTAACCATCGTTCCAATTTAAGGCTTGTGCAGACCAGCGCCACTCTTGTCGCGCGACGCGACACGAACAATACAATTTCTAAGAAAACTTCAAGCAACTTACTGCACAAGCCTTTACGTCAGTGTTTTTCAACCTGTGGGTCACGACCCCCAGGGGGGTCGCGAAGCCACTATAAGGGGGTCGCGAGGCGTCAGTAAAAGAAAAAAATATATTTTTCAACTTTTTTGTAGCTTTAGATACTTCTAGCAGATTTTCTTTTATGTGATTCCCAAACTTGCCCAATCTATAGCTGCATATAAAAACATAATTACTCTACTGGGAAATCCCTCGTAGCCATGACCCTCATAAATCCATCATCATCATCATACAACACAAAATTTACTTAAAATATACTTAGGATTTAATTAGGAGGCGAGTCGGATACACTGTCCCAACAAATCCATCGTATCGCTTTTCCGTTGAGGCGTTAGGCAATGTAATATTTTATTTGATTTATTAGGAAAACAAAACAGTTACATTTTAGGACGATACAATAAGATTCTTAAGATAAATAGTTAAACATTTAACCCACACTATTGTCCACGGATTAATCAAATACGGAAACTGATTTTAAAATATTTATATTTTTTTTTAAATAAATGCTAATTTAAAATTTTGATGCTCATGAAGTTATAGCGAGAGTCTAATATGTTAATTATTAAATTAGCCGATACGTCATTATACAAAATAATAAAAATGTTGTAGGTACTTATTTATACAGTATGTTAACTAACAGAGGGCGTTCCCGTTAACCCGCAATAGTATAGCGTCCATACATGCTAGAAAAAATATTAAAATAAAAAAATAAAAATCTTTTTTTATTTTTTTGTCAAAATATTCACAACAATGATTAATTTCATACGTAAAACGAACACGCTGTAAACGCGCACTTGTCGCACTTGTCTTTCCACGTTGAAAGACAAGTGCGCGTGTACAGAGTGTTACATTTACGTATCAATTTAAAGAAAAATGAGAAAATTTTATTAAAAAAAAAAATACTTTTTTTTTTCAATGTTAATATTTTTCTAGCATGTATGGACGCTAAACTATTGCGGGTTAACGGGAACGCCCTCTATTAGTTAACATACTGTATATAATTTATAATTATTTGTATTATAATAAAATACAGTGGCGGTTAGGGGGTCGCAAAAAAAATTTCATACTAAGGGGGTCGCGTCATGAAAAAGGTTGAAAAACACTGCTTTACGTTGTGTTCGCGCTAGTCCCACAGTTTATAGAAAGAATTTATATTTCTATGGAAAGAACACTATTGTATTCAGCAAATTATATAGCATTGAGCTAATACTTATACTAATGTTATAAAGAGGTAAAATTTTTAAGTTTGTATGTACGGGGCAGCGCCGGATTTCCGCCTAGGCCTAGAAGGCCCTGGCCTAGGCGCCCAGCTAGTCTAGGCGCCCCACCCACCCAGCTATCCCGATCAGTTTGCTTGCCTGCCCTGCCTCACGCGCGTAGCAGGTGTAGCAAATAGAATAGAATAGAATAGAATAGAATAGAATAATTTATTTCAGATAATTTAAATCCATATCTTGTTAGTATATTAGCAACAATATTAGCTTACAATTATGTTAGTATTGTTAGTACTTATCTTTATGTAGACTACTTACTACCTATACAAGACCATTCACTACCCTTACCCAGTGTTTTTGAATGGGGCAGTCAAAGCGAGCTGCAATGACTTTCAGAATGCCATTCTTAGCACCTCGCAGACGCTGCAGTAAAGAAGCCGATTTTTTGCGAATTATGGCCTTGAAGCTTGAAGCCGTCCGTGTGGGCTTCTGCAAACATCCCGGAGGCACTGCAGCGCCACGGTAGCCTTGACAACACTCTGAAAGCATTGTTATATTGAACCCGCAGGGTGTCATAGGATCGTCGCGTATAGCTCACCCACAGGCCTCTCGAGTAAAAAGATTGACAAAAGCTACAAGCCCCGCACTTTGGGGGGCCCCGCGTAATATCATGGTACCTATACCATCCGTAGGTCCAATGGAATATTATCCATCAATTGTCAGAATCAGTCTACTCTGACCTACGAGGCGGAGTGCTAAAAAAAAACGAATGATATTTTTTTAATGTTAATTTTATAAGTGAATGGTCAAAACATAGTGGTTTATTTATACTAATGACTGTTAGTTAATTAAGTGTATATGCGTGTGAATTCGCTTAATAAGTAGGGCATACGATTATATTAGGCCTTGACACGCGTCTAGGAAGTTTGACATCATTCGATGCTCTAATTCTTTACGCCGACCTAGTATTATGAGTATACTAATATTATAATAAAGAGGTTGAGTTGAGGAAGTTTGCGAAGTTGTAGGGGTAGGTAATCTCTAGGGTTGCCATACGTCCCGTATATACGGGACTGTCACCTTATTTGACCATCCCGTCCTGTATTACTATATGTCCCGTATTTGTCCCGTGAATATGTGGGGGTGCGCGCATTATCTAAGTAATTTGATGTTAATTTAAGTTAAAAAATATAAACATGTAACATTTCGAATAACTTTGATTTTATAATGTAGATTTTTCTATTTTATTTATTTAATACTTCTGATAGCCACTACGGTTGAGAGCAGAGGATATCTGTTAGAAAACACATAGTTTGTCTTTAACATCTTCACATGCGTACTAATGTATGTAGTTGAAAAGCCGCGTGTCGGCGTTGAATGTGTTGGGCATCGGAAGAGAAAACGTCCCGTATTGGTTCCTAAAAGTTATGGCAACCCTAGTAATCTCTGGATGTACGAAACCGATTTTGAAAATTCTTTTACCAATAGAAAGCCACGTTATTTGTGAGTGTCATTATAGGCTATAAGTAATATATTAATGTTTATCGCTCAAAGAAGTGGTCAGCTAGTTATTTATATTACTAGATATTAGAATAATAGTATTAATTTATCACGCCTGTAAAATCCTTGACGGGTTAGGCAGTGGTGTACCTACAGTAAGAAATTCCTGAAGAAAAACCCAATGACACTTTGCTGCCCTAGGAAACCCAGGACCTCATGCTCAGCTGTAGCGCTTGCTACCACTAATCCAACCAGATATCTATGAATCCAACGATCTAGTTCAATTCAAATAATTTCCTATTTTTATGAGGGAGTAAAACCAAAAATAAGCATGTAGGTACCGTTGGGTTACAGTCTCCCCAGAGATGTGCCCTAACAGGCGCTGCACAGAGGGGGTTTCGGACTGGTCTTTTGAGAGGAAACGGTTCCATGTGTAGATGGTGACCACCGGGGTGGTTTTAGTGAGGTAAGAATCCAAAGACCGGGCGCCTTTTGAAGGTTTCCCCCCGAAAACAAAAAAAGAGGTACCGTTGGGTTGCAAAGAGTACCTACTCCTAACTGGTAAACTGGCTGTCTGACTGACTCATCTGAGGGCTTAGTGTGAGTTTCATTTTACCGTCTCGATCAAACGCTTCGACCGCGTTTGGTGCTCCGATTGGTAGCCGGCCAGCCTTACCCGTGAAGGGCCAATCGGAACGCCAAACGCGCTCGATGCGTTTGATCGAGAAGGTTAAATGAAACTCGCACTAGGCCCTCAGTTCATCACAACATAATCTTTCTTGGTGCCGCCGACACACAAGGGAACATAGTACATAACACAACTTAACATGTCGTCCTGTTTCCGAAGGGTTGGGCAGGGGGGGTACCTATAAGTACACCCACATTTCGCCAGTTATGTTTTACACACCTTGTGTCCCGGAATTAACGCACACCGACACGTTTTATTTTTTTTAAGTGAAAACTTCTTTAGCGGCTTCGTTGTGCACTTTTTTTGGGATGGGTAAATAATTTTAAACTCATGTCAGAACGTGCCGTAAGATCCGTTGCCTAGCAACCGTCAAAGTAAATATCAAAATAAATAGTCTTTGACATTACGTAAAGATTGCGAGGTAAGAAATTTTACGCATATTGATGGGTAGTAAATTGTTTATTTTTGTTACACTAAGTACCTATATTTTAAAAATAAATAAATATACTACTACTACTACTTATGAATATTGTATTTAACCACATAAATGATACCTAGTACTTTTATACTGATAAATAAAGCAATTCGTGCGAAATTATTCCCTAACCATTCCAAAATATTCAAACACGCACAACGTTAATGTTCAAGTTTTCACTTCTGCCGGCACTCCCGGACTGCAACCCGTTGTTTTTTTTTTGTGTTTCACCACGCATATCTTTTTACTGATTAGTCCGATTTGAATGATTCTTTTATAATTCGGGAAGTTGTATCTCGAAGTTCGTCCCATGTAAAATTGAAAACTGAATTCCACCCCAAAGGGTAAAAAAACGGGTTGATTGATTTTTCACCTGCTGAATTTTCGGCGCCGACTCGAAATTTGTTACTTGCGAGTCATGAATTTGTCACTAAAAAGTTATTTTTTATTTTTAGTTTTTTTTTTACTGTACAGCGGTTTGTGCTTCTGTGACTGTAATTTACGTAGTTTCCATTATTTTTGATACAAAAAATTACCTTTATTATAAATGACAGAAATCGATTAACTAATCGATTCTGAACCATTGAGTTAAATGTACAGACACCAGCACATCCACCTACTCCAATCTGTCAAATTTTCCCAATCAACATTGAACCTTATTCTTCAGCAATAAAGTTGAAAATCTATTAAAGAAATTTGACAGTTTGTAGTAACTTGATGTGCTGGCGTCTGTACTACGTTTCTGAACAAACTACTTTCATTATGGACATTAATTCAATTACACATTGTTTATCAAATGTGTCATTGAAGTAAGAATGTTTTCTCTTTATAGTCTCATCCGCCAAAATGAATCAAGGTTAGGTACATGCAGACTATTGCTGATACTCCCTGGTTCCTCTAACAACTATCAAGCAAAGACCTCGAAACATGCTTAATACCCTCCACATCTCAAAAAATAAATCAAACCAAACCACGCATCCTTTCGCACAATAACTCCATTTCTTCAAAACGTCGCTAAAACACAAAACCGCCAACGTTTTAACTACCTACTTTAAAAATTCATCATACATCGTTACTTTTATTAAAAGTCGTTTTAATATGACCAAAGGAAGCGTTCGTTGAACAGCAATGGCATGGCAGTAACATTAGGGCAAATGGCAATGAGATACGGTTATGCCATAGTATGGGAAAGACCAGAAGGCATGTTCAATCAAGTTCTTCTTCTTAACAGACCTCTACGCTATTGGGGAGAATACTGCGTCAGTTCGCTTGCACTTGGTTCTCCAATGCGGAAGTGTGATTTTGTATTTTGACGGTCAAAAAGTCCTGATACACAGCCTTGAACTTTTGATTTTGTCAAGATACTTCGAGTCCTTATTCTGAACTTACAAACTAAATTCATCAACATTGTCTAGAGCCTTTTCATCTCACTGCAGCGACAGGTACCTCCGGTTTATTCCATATCTCTCTATATTCTCTTCTCTTCTCCTACCCATATCCACCCATGAAGAGAGTAGTCTCTTCCATTGCACACCGTTCTTCCAAGAAATAGAAACATGATATTTTGAATACTCAAATCATTAGAGGACTGAAAAAGCAAAGGTGATAATTCAAAATTCTTACCAAGCTCGCAAGTCGCTCCATATAAAATACTGGTATTCAGCTGCTTCTGTTAGTCTCGAAGCTGACCCCAGTTATAAAAAGGTTAGGGTGATGAGCCTGCAGCGGTGCACCAAGAATCTTATCTTTTACTTTTCCAAACCTATAAGCTGATAAAATGCGGATAATTTTTTATGCAAGCGAAGACGGCAACAAGATCTCAATCACTACTCATACTTGTACTCAATCTGCCTAGCCTTTTCTGGGGTCGACTTCCAGTCTAACCGGATGCAGCTGAATACCAGTATTTTACATGGAGCGACTGCCTAGCTGACCTCCACCACCCAGTTGCTAGGTAACACGATTCACCTTGGTAAGACTGGTCATCAGACCTTGTGAGGTTCTGACTACCCGTAACAACTGTCAAAGATACCCGAATGACAGCTGGGACCTACGGCTAATGCTACGTTCACACGGAGATATACCGGATCTGTTTTTAATTTATAAGTATGGGTTCACACGTGCATTTGGTTTTAAGATCCGCGAAATATACAGGGTGGCCGGGACATCGACGCGAAGCCGGTTACCATGGATTCAGTACATGGTTCTGAACCCCCCTGCGTTGAAATTTTTCGTCGGTTATTAAAAAAAAATCTGCTGTTTCATAGAAAAGTGCAATACCTACGCGGTCAAAATGTATGGAGCAGCTGATTTTTTTTTAAATAACCGACGAAAAATTTCAACGCAGCGGGGTTCAGAATCATGTACTGAATCCATGGTATCAGGCTTCGCGTCGATGTCCCTGACACCCCGTATGTAAGTATCTAAACTGTATCCTGCAAAAATCTGATCCGGCATGTCTCCGTGTGAACGTAGCGTGAACTTGCTTCCCGAGGTACGAACTTCTCATACTTGTACTTCTGACCAAAATTCAGTTGTCATACATGCAGGGTGTGTGGTGAGGGGTCCTGTAATAGGCCTCATCCTCCCGCAATCACTGCGCAGGCGGCTGTGACGACTGCACTGATTTGTTAGGCCCGCCACACACTGGTAGTGGGACCAGTGACCTTGACTGTGGCAATGACATTATTGAATTAGGTATGGTGATGGACGAATTACATATTGTTCCTAAAATAGCGTTAGCTGATGCCAATAAATATGAATACTATGAATAAACGATTAGGTTCAAGGACCTCAAACTCAAACTCAAAGCATTTATTTCAAATAAACCAATTACAGGCACTTTTGAATTGTCAAGGGGTCTGTCAGTCAGAAAAGATGAAGCTAGATGCCCATTCCAAAGCGTAGTAGGTACCTATGGAGAAGAACGGGCAAGAAACTCCACGGACACTCTTTTAAATAACCTCTAGATAGGTTAGTATTCATGATGATAGGACTTTATGTCTCCTAGAAATGCGGCAAAGGTCTCTTCTCATACACAGAAGACACGAGCATTGATCACCACCCTTGCTCAAGACGGGTAAGCGATTTCAGACTTACGTATAATTATATTAACTTAGTCTATGGTCAAATATTTCGCTATTTTAAATAATTTGCCAATATTACTGTATGGAAATAAGAAATGTGGCTAACTAGCGAACTAGGATATTGATGATGAAATGCAATCATTAATATCGCAACACCGAATATTTAGTTTTAGATGTAAAAAAAGTATTTGGAAACTTTCCAAATGCCTTTTTTACACCTGTAACGGGTATAACATTAAATTCAATTCTATAATTGCAATTCATTAATTATTAATATTCTAGTTCGCAAGTTAGCCACATTTCATATTTTCATACAGTTATATTGCCAAATTAATCAAAACAGGAAAAATTTTGACAGCTATTTGCGATGTTGCCACGTCTTAATCCTAAACACGATCTTAATTTAGTAAACAGAGAAAGTACATACGAAATGAAAAGTCACATCGGTACTTGGCCGGATTTGTACCCATAACCTCGTGAGTCGTGCATGAGAGAAGCCATTAGAGGCTACAAGAGGCTAGGGTATTAGAGGAAAACGTTATACTTACATAGGAACATCAGTAAGTAGGTATGGTAGGCCTTATGACTCCTCTTATAGCCACCAGTCCGTTTGGATTGGTGTCTCTCAGACCTGCCTGTCAGATTCAATTGTCTTATGAGACGTATTTTCAAATTATTACCTACAATATCGCTACTGTAAAATATCACCCCGTGCGCACAGACACAGCGTATGCTCCTGCGCACGTCCAAGATTGGCACCTGTCAACCTCGCCACGCTAGTCGACCACGATCCACATTATTGCCTCGTTGTACATAAATATATAACGTGACTATATAATCACACAAATCATTAGTCTACGCATTTGCTTGGAGCAGAGACCTTTGCAAATTATTGGGCTTAGATTCTATGTTAAAGGAGTTGCAGTAAGGTGTGCATTTATGGTGGTAAATGAGCCCAGTACTTAGTGTTATTCTATAAATAATAAACTGCAGGGCAAAGGCTCTTCTCATACAGAGAAGGCACGAGCATTGATCACCACGCTTGCTCAAGGTGGGTTGGCGATTTAAGACTTATATTAACTGGTATAAGTCCAGTAGGTACCCTAATTGCGTAATGAAATGAAATGAAATGAAATTGTTTATTCTGTAAATAGGATATCGCAATCACTTTTACACGTCATATTTAAAAAAATGTTTAAAATAAGCTAGATGAGGTCGGCGTTTCCTAACTGACTACTCTGAGAAGAAAGGCCGAAACAAACTCAGAGGTCACGGTCTCTTTTAAAGTCCAGACATAATCTTGGTCAAGCCATATGAGAACCATGTAGATTAGTGTCTGAAATGGTCTTTTGAGGAAAGAACCACACAGATTTGAGTGGACCTGTCCAGTCAGTGCAAGCATTTGTCAGTAATCGTGGAGCTCACTCAGAGCTTAAGGAGCTCAACTCGACGAACAATACCAAAGAAAGGACATTTGGGTATTTAGGGGTATGAGGAACAGGGTGTAAAGTTCACTCATCCACTATAGAAAAGGGAGGATCCTCCAACCAGACGGGTTGTTATGTCTGGCGGGCAACTGCCCATATGTTGATTTCGGATAGTCTTATCTATGTTTTTCGCTTGGTAAACTCTAACTGCGAGATGCAGGAATTGTGTGACGTCATGTCTTTTACTGCGTAGTTTTATGTCGCGGTGTAACCGCTACATCACTCCCCTCCGGAGACCGAAGGTCGATTGTGGGCTGAGTCTTGGATCTTGCGATGCTTCACAGTGCCAGCTGTGGTTCCAGTGAGTCGGAACCGGGTGCCGCTCAGTTCACAGTGGGTCGGAACTGTCTGCAGTGATTGCGGCGATGGTGATTGTGGTTCCAGTGAGTCGGAACCGGGTGCCGCACAGTTCACGGTGGGTCGGAACTGTTTGCGGTGATTGCGGCGATTGTGGTGATTGCGGTGATTGAGGTGATTGCGGTGATTGAGGTGATTGCGGTGATTCCCCAGTGAGTCGGGGTGATGTGGCTGAGGGTGATGACCAGGAATGCGCGTTCGCTGCATGCTGTTGGTCAGGATACCCGTTGAAGCCGTGGGTGCTGGCTGGCTGTGTGACTCGCCTCACGAAAGCTTGCGGGAGTGATGATGATGACGTCACGCTGAAGTTGTTGCACGAAGGCTGCGTTGACGTTCAAACTCGGGGTCACCAATTTAGGGGGTATGAGGAACAGGGTGTAAAGTTCACTCATCCACCATAGAAAAGGGAGGATCCTCCAACCAGACGGGTTGTTATGTCTGGCGGGCAACTGCCCATATGTTGATTTCGGATAGTCTTATCTATGTTTTTCGCTTGGTAAACTCTAACTGCGAGATGCAGGAATTGTGTGACGTCATGTCTTTTACTGTGTAGTTTTATGTCGCGGTGTAACCGCTACAGGTAGGCCGCATCAACTACTCAAACTGCCAGATAATACACGATCAATCAGAATCTGAATCGTTTTTATACACATTGCTAATCTATTACTTCATAAGATCGAAAAAATAAATTGAGCAGATTTTTTTTCGAGTTTTGAAGCAATGGACTAGCAATCTGTTTCAATTCATTTCAATTTCTTATTGATCGTGCATTACGTAATTAGGGTGCAGCTCAACAACGTAAATAACGCAATGAATGCTGTTGAACTGTCAAAATGAAACAGATTAGTCGTAATCGTTTACAAAAATATGTTACGTAATTAGATAGCTGCACCCTAATTACGTAATAAACGATTAATCTGAATCGTTTTGAAACAGATTGCTAATGCATTGCTTCATAAAGCTGTTTTCGGACCAGCGCGATTTGTCGCGAGACGCGTCACGAACAATACAAAACTTCACGGTTTAGCAATAACCGGTGTCGCGTCGCGCGACAAGTCACGCTGGTCTGAAAACAGCTGTTCCAAAAAAAAATCTGCTCAGCAACGTAAACAGCGCAACGAATGGTGTTGAACTGTCAAAATGAAACGGATTAGTCGTAATCGTTTACAAAAATATGTTACGTAATTAGAAATTACGTAACTGAATCGTTTTGAAACAGATTGCTAATGCATTGATTCATAAGTTCCAAAAAAAAATCTGCTCAGCAACGTAAACAGTGCAATGAATGTTGTTGAACTGTCAAAATGAAACAGATTAGTCGTAATTAGATAGCTGGTTTCCTCACGATGCTTTCTTTCACCGATGTCAGTAATTTACAAGATTAACGTACGAAGTACAGACTCAGCACATCAACCTACTCCAATCTGTCAAATTTTCCCAATCATCACTAAACCTTATTCTTTAGACATAAAGTTGAAAATCTATTAAAGAAATTTGACAGATTGTAGTAACTTAACGTGCTGGCGTCTGTACATACGAATTGATAAAGTCACATTGGTAGGTACTTGCCCGGATTTGAACCCACAACCTAGTCTGTTAATACGACATTGAAATTCAAACGCAAATTGAAATTCAAGGCAGACTGGGGGCGACGCGACTCTAGTATAATTCTGTGGAAACTTCATGGAAACTGTTCAACAAGAATCGCGTCGCACCATCGCATTGCGTCTGTCAGCGAGAGCCTTTACAGAATCCGCGATGATGTATTGTCGAAGTGTGTACACAGTGTATTCATCAATGCGTGAGGTTCAAAGTGACTACAGGATAACAGTGTCGTAAAGTTATCAGCAATTTTATTGCAGTCGAAAACATAACTTATGGGTCTATGATAAGGCTTCATTTAGAGGCCTCTTTATTACGCACGTAAATGAGGCCTCTTTATTTAGAGTGGCTAACCCATGTACTCTAAGCAGTAGCTACCTATTGATTATGTACCTATAAATACAAGCTAGGTAATTTATTTATTATTAATTTTTAGCCGGTGTTGTCCCGCTGCAGGGCAAAAGCCTCCCTCTCCTTTCCACTCCTCTCTGTTTTGAGCCAGTGTGGACCAATCCTGTCTGTAGGCGTCAAGCTCGTCTCGCTATCATCTCCTGGGTCTGCCTCGATGTCGACGGACGTTTTCTGGGACCCACATGGTGGTAGATTTGGCCCAGGATTCATTTGACATGCGGCAGACATGTACGGCCCAGTCCCACTTAAGCTTGATCGCCTCGATGTAATATTGGATATGGAAAATAAATAATAAATAACTGCATACAAACAATTATTTTAAACTTTTGTTTTCAATAATAATAATTGTACCTAAAAAATTTGCACGCCATGAGAAATGGCAAACATATTGTCGTGAGCCACTCTTATTTAAGATCTTGCATTGCATGCATGTATTATTTTAATTCTGTATGTATACACATGTTACAGCAAATAAAATTTCTTTATCTTTATCGCTATGGGTCATTTAGGTAAGAGAAAATCAGAAATATGACATAGCCCAGTAATAACTCACGTAAGCTTTTGATAGACAATTGAAGTTTTACTATCCTTAGATATTAGTAGACTATAGTGAGAATTTCCATTGTTCTATAAAAAAATCTAATCGATCCATATTCACATTTATCTTCTTCATCCGATGGCACGATAGTGAATTAAATTCTGTTGGCCAAAACCTTCGACACTGCCACGGCATCGTCAGCAGTGTTGTCGGGTGGTGTGACCGTTGGACTACCAAGTCATAGGTCTCGAGTCCGAACCCAAGGCACGCACCTCTGAATTTTCGGATTCATGTGCGTATTGTGCGTATCTAGTGTAAAAACGATGAAGGAAAACATCGTGAGGAAACCATGCCTGAGAGATATTTTTCGACGGCATGTGAAGCCAAGTCACAGGCCCATGGGCGGCTTTAAAACTCTGACACCAGCTATCTAATTACGCAACACATCTTCGTAAACGATTCCGACTAATCTGTTTCATTTTGACAATTCAAAAACATTCATTGCGTTATTTATGTTGTTGAGCAGATTTTTTTTCTAACTTATGAAGCAAT
Source organism: Conistra vaccinii (assembly GCA_948150665.1). Classification (NCBI taxonomy): domain Eukaryota; kingdom Metazoa; phylum Arthropoda; class Insecta; order Lepidoptera; family Noctuidae; genus Conistra; species Conistra vaccinii. Next base: position 9,258,944 of record OX411319.1, read on the forward strand.
GGATTAGCAATCTGTTTCAAAACGATTCAGATTCTGATTGATCGTGTATTACGTAATTAGGGTAGGATTGAATTGATTTTGTTTTCATGTGGTTATTGAACCACACGATAACAAAATCATGGATCTATCACAAACGTACGGAATTCGGAGTTCCGAAACGTAATTCCGTATGTATGTATAGTTACCGGCACGTAAGTTGGCAACGATTTTCGTAGTGGGGGATGTTCGCGCACGTACAATTTCATAAATTTTTACATGCGCGAACTTCCCCCACTACCCCAAAACCTTGCCAAGAAACGTGCCGGCGATTGTAGCCGACCTATATATTATCGGAACGAAACGTCTCATTTATCTGTAAGGAAGTGACCGTATAGTTTCGAAACCACGAAATCTATACTAATGCGGCCACATTATGCTAGGGTTGCACCGCACTTGTGCGGGACTAAACCATTTTTTAGTATTCAATGTGATTCTGAACCCTTTCCGCTCAAATCGATCTAGCGTGAACACATCACTAGTCCTTGAGTACAGTCGGGTACAGAAGTGAAGAGAACTATTAATTTATGTTTATTTTAATTTTTTTTAAATTTTATTTTCACTCGTACCTATCGTAATTAATTAAATTCTTTAAAAGGTACAACATTCGAAAAAAAAATCATACAGTGCCTTTAAATAACTTCATTTAGTAGGTACATATAATTTAATTTTAAATGTACTTACTTACAATATCATAATAACTATGTTAGTGGTAAGTGGTTATTTATAAATTTCCAAAAGCTTTTATCAATAATTAATAGGTTAAGTATTCGTGATCATAACATCTTCTTTGTCCCATTTTTGACTAATTCTGTGCGAAGCATTTATTTATCGCTCCAACAAATTGGCCAAGGCCGAACGGATAACGCTACATTTTATTATTGTTCTGAAAACTGCTAAAAACTGTCCTTGACGAGACAAACCGTTAGATATGTGTACAACTAAAATGCGTAATATAACAGTACTAAGGTACTTACATACACTAACATTGTAGCAATAAAAATTAATTAAAGTCATTAACAGAGATACAACACTATCATTATAACCGGAAACAAAGATTGAATTGAAACACATTTCCTTAGTAATTAGGTCGTTTGAGTTCAACAACATTGTGTGATAATAAACAATGATGTTTATTTTTGTTATGACCAATGATATAACTTTCGTAAGACCATTTCGAAATTATGTGATTGAGGCAAATGTTGATATGACATGAACGATTGGTATGCGTCAAATTACTCTTTTATTATGAGTACTTTACATAATGAGTTATGATTGCTCAATGTTTGATTGTAAATTGGGGCAAGACTGGTTAAAAGATATTATACTAAGAATGAGAATCATAAGTGAGCAAGTATTATTTCCTCTGATTGGTTTTATTTTCTGAATATCTTACTAAGTGAATGCATCAAATATTTTTACAACTCACCAAACCAGCAAAATAAGTAGCTTTTTGCACACATAGTTTAACACTGCAAAAAACACAGATAAATCGTCCAAAATCACTTTTGTACGCGGCTACCCTGCGACCAAGTCACGAGGTAATTACACGGTGATTTGGCGTGGCCGCACGTCACTAATACAGGCTCCTACGAAAGGATCCGACAGGACGAATTGATTGTCCAGAGACCTCGCTACCCCCCTCACTACTTCTACCACTAAACAATAAACAATCGTTTTTTTTTTGTCTGTGGTTATACGAAGTAATCAACGTAGGGTAAGTGGAGCACTTTTTGCCTTGACTGCCCTTCCAAATCCTGGATTTTTCCCGGTTCACTGGAGACGGTGGTTGTGGGTTAAAAAATGAAAATAAAATTTTGGATTCTGGAGGGTTATTTTTATTTTACAAAATCAGTTGGCCTTTCTTGGTTCCAAGACAATTTTCAACAAAAAAATCGAAGTGATGGTCTGCTTCACATGCCTTATAAACATTGCCAGTGATTATCTGTCATCTTCCAACTTCATCGCTCAACCCATGGCTTTTCTAATATATCTCGTCACTATATTATAGTTTTACACATATTATGTATAGGTAATACATAATATACAAACACTATTGTCCTGTGATAGTCATTAGTAAACAAATCACGTTCCACTATAAGAATGTCATGATTGACAAGTATCAATAATATTGATGGAACGTGAAACAATTGAATCGAAGGTTAATTAAAAAGGACATGCAATCCATATATTATGAGTAACTTATTATTGTCCTACGATAGGTATTTGATTTGATAATATTCTGTAAAAACAACATAAGTGCCTAAATATCTACTATTCTTATTGCTAATGCAAAATATTCAGAATTTTAATACTGACAACACTGCACTCTAAAAATCAATTCTAAATTCGAACGGTGTCTCGGTGAAACCGCGATGATTTATTTAAAAACAAAATGAGGTCACTTTCGAATTTTTGTGCAGCAAGTTGAGAGAGGTTACAAATAAACTTTTCAGGATAAAGCATCGCTGAAAACCTGGCTTTAAAGGTGAGTATGATTTTAAGTTTTACAGAAAAGCTAGCGTTTCTTTCAGATGTTTCAGTGAACGTCAAAATCAATCAGTCTAGCCTTTCCCAGCTACATAATTATGTTGGGGTCGACTTCCAGTTTAACCGGATGCAGCTTTTTCCAGTATTTTACATGAACAGCATATCTGACCTCCACAACCCAGATACGGGTAATACGATACCCTTTGGTAAGACTGGTTGTCAGACTTGGGCTTCCGACTACCAGTAAAATATCTACGAATGACAGCCGGGACCAAAGGCTAAACGTGCTGTCAGAACCTCGGAGACACGGTGGCAGTGAGTAAGTACCTCGGATAATAATTAAAATCAGAACTGAAATACGGTCTACATTTTGCAGCATTGCGCTGCCGTTCAAGCCTCTTTTGTAGTTGTAAAAGTTTCATAAACTATTATTTCTTTTAAAATTTTGAATTGAGCACATTTTTCGCTTGCAGCGAAGCTTGCCGTTTGTAAGTTATACGCGAGTTACTAGTCAAACATAAAACAAGGTCGTAAGGCCTCCAGGGACCCCGGGCCATCGTGCGGGCAGCATCCCAAGTTCTCTGGCCCCAGCCTGTGGCCAACGCAGGCACGCACGGGCGTCGCAGTGCCCACACCGCCCGACTCCGTCGCCCCCTCTCATGATAGAGGCCTCATCGCACCAGACACCAGCGGGACGCCGTTCGACGGGACGTCACTTCGATTCAGCGTCAAGGACTTAGGCCTACTTATACGATAACTGCTAGAACCTTTCGTAATAACAATAACTACCAAATTCTATGTTAGGCGGTTTCCTGATCGTCCTGAAATCAGGATCATTACGTGGTATTAACGCTTTGCCCAACTTATAATTTCCGGGATTAATTAGGTAATGGCCAATACTTGCTTAACCCGTCGCGTTCGATTTTAAATCCCAACCTTCAAACACGTAATTTTCCTTTGAACAAAAAATTTACCTAGGCGGCTCACAAATAGCATTTTATTTTTTTCTTTTTATACCAAATTGTCATTGTAGCGTTGATAAAAATGTTTCTGCCACTTGTTGTGAATGCTTGTGAGAATCGAACTCACTTCGCAACAATCAACTACGTAAGAAGAGAAAGAACAGGAAAATAATAAATGGTATAATTGAGTTATAATTTTAAACATAAAAAAAGGTAACAGTTTGGTATAAAAAGAAAAAAATAAAATGCTATTTGTGAGCCGCCTAGTTAAATTTTTTGTCCAAAGGAAAATTACTTGTTTGAAGGTTGGGATTTAAAATCGAACGCGACGGGTTAAGCAAGTATTGGCCATTACCTAATTAATCCCGGAAATTATAAGTTGGGCAAAGCGTTAATACCACGTAATGATCCTGATTTCAGGACGATCAGGAAACCGCCTAACATAGAATTTGGTAGTTATTGTTATTACGAAAGGTTCTAGCAGTTATCGTATAAGTAGGCCTAAGTCCTTGACGCTGAATCGAAGTGACGTCCCGTCGAACGGCGTCCCGCTGGTGTCTGGTGCGATGAGGCCTCTATCATGAGAGGGGGCGACGGAGTCGGGCGGTGTGGGCACTGCGACGCCCGTGCGTGCCTGCGTTGGCCACAGGCTGGGGCCAGAGAACTTGGGATGCTGCCCGCACGATGGCCCGGGGTCCCTGGAGGCCTTACGACCTTGTTTTATGTTTGACTAGTAACTCGCGTATAACTTACAAACGGCAAGCTTCGCTGCAAGCGCGTGACACGCGTTCACGAAATATTAATATAGCTATGAATTCACCCAGGAGAATTTCTGTCGTACTTTTAATCCAAAACTTGTAACTCAATAAAAAAACTCCAAATCCAAAGCTTCCAAAGGCGCAACTCACAATAGACTGACTCAAGTCAAAAAAAAATTGTTTTTCTTCGAACGATATCGAATTCAAAATTTGAAAATGTGCTCAATTCAAAATTTTTAAAAGAAATAATAGTTTATGAAACTTTTACAACTACAAAAGAGGCTTGAACGGCAGCGCAATGCTGCAATTTGTAAATTTACTGCTAATAATTTTAAAATAACCGAAATACATAAATGCAGAAAAAAGCTACAAAATCCACAAATCGGAAATGCGTAAAATCTGTGGTTTTATGTCGCCAGGTGGCGTTGTATTTTTTGTGGTGCTGCCCCAAATGCGGTTCATGTGGTTGACATCAATCAACCGTAAGGTTCATGGACTTTGAGTAATCATGTGACACCCCAGACATATGAGGTTACCGACAGTAAGGAAGGATGTTTGAATTTGTGCAATATGGCTTCCATTTTCGAAAGACATGTGACGTAAAATAATCATTTTCGAAAGAAATAAAGCGATATTATCCTAAAAAAGTTGGAACCAATAGCATACAACTTGTGTAGTTTATTTTGGTCTCTCAGAAATCGGTTTTCATTTAGGTGGGTACGTAATTGTTTTTTTTTCCTTAAAAATTACAAAGCAAAATTGGTTCTGACTGCAATCAGTTCAATATTTGACAAAACATGACCCATTTTAAGCATTACTATTTATTATTTTATTGTTAAACAGTTTTTACACTGGCATCATCACACAATTAAAATAAGTATCAATTAACACTTTCGAATCAACATTCGGACCTTATCCTCAGATTACCGTATCGATCGATACGCATTCTCGATTTCAAAGCATCGATTAAAAATCTCATTATGCTCTTCAAGGCGTTTCATAAAATTAACACCTGATTTGAAATCGATGCTTTTTCATTCGATACAGTCATCTGGACGATCGGTGTTCTTTATATTTTAATTCAAATGGAGGATGTTTATATTGGTAGGTATATTCAATTTATAAAAGACTAGCTGCCCGCCCCGGCTTCGGACGGGTAAGCGCTTATCTACGGGCGGCGCACCTACCTATCTACCTACTTACCTACATACTTACATACATACCTACATATCTACTTCCCTACCTACCCTACCTACTTACCTACATACATACATACATACCTACCTACCTACCTACCGTACCCATACCTACCCTACCTTCACCAACCTATCCTAAGAACCATCTTCTTACTACAACCAACACAACAAAAAAAGAATTAGCGAAATTGGTCCAGCCGTTCACGCGTGATGCCGTGACCAAGGAAATAAGGATTCATTTTTATATACATATATAGATGTTTAAAGTGCTACAAAAATCTTTTGGTCCTTGAACGACATTGACAGGGCGGTGTGCCGGTGTTGTTGTAATTTTTGTATGTTAAATTGAAGTAAAAACATGATAGTGACGTTTAGTTCCGATGTTTGCCACGCGCCACAAGATATTGGTAGGAATGGTAGGTAGGTACAGTCGTAATCTGCCCCTTATTGCGTAGGTAACACACTTTCAATGACAATCCGAGAGTTTTGAAGGATATTGCTAATCCATTACTTCTTTGGTTTGAAAAAAAAAGTCCGCTCAACAACGTAAATAACACAATGAACGTGAATGAACTGTCAAAATATAACGTTTTGCGATCAATAAATTGTCATTAGTGTCAAAAACAATTATCCGCGCTGCCTGGTATAAATGTGTCAAAGAAAACAAAACAAAATCATTATAGCGTAACAGAAGAATTATAATAAAGAACTAAATAATTTCACATAAGTACTCATCTAATTATTTAATTCTGTTTTTTTTTTTTATTCAGGAAGCATTTCACATGTTGACAAACAAAATATATATAATTTAAAGGATAAGGTTGCTGATCAATATAACAAGACATAGTGATATTATAGGATTTATTTGATTAAGTTTTAAATTTTCGAGCGCCTAACTATCCTTTAATATAGCCACTGTTCATTTGTCCAGTGTCCAAAGTAGCCATTTGTGTAGCGCTAGTCTCGAGCATCAATCTATGTAGGTTAATAAAACTATGACAAATCCTATTTATATCCAATACCTATTGTATGATTTAATTGCTTGATCATCGTAGCATGAAGATGACCTTGCGACTAAAAAGCGAAACTGAAATTACCTCCATGTTTATTTATTTTTATCATTGAAAACTGCTGTTAGCAATTACCCCTTGGTTCATGTGTTATTGAAATTCAAATGTTCTGTATTGCCAGTTTTATAACGTTCTCTTACCCCGAAAAATTATAAAAATAATAATTTACAAAAATGGAATTGAGGGAAATTTTATCACTCCCGGAAGTTTAAAAGAGAACGCCTTCATTTTTCAAAATCGAAATGTTTGTCCATTATTTTGCGTTCTAAATTAAAATATTACAATATGATATTGTTTTCGTACTCCGTTAAGTGTTGTCAATTATAATGTAGATAATTATAATGAATACACATAATTATTATAAAAATGAAAGCAGGTATTACACAAAAAATAAACAAACATGAAACAACGGATATACTTGCACAAGACAGCTTCCTACATTGAGTGTCCCGGCCATATGGCAAACCTCACTTTTTTCAAAGGGGGTGTGACAGAGGAGTCTTGACAGCCAGGAGCGCCCCTACCTTATGGTTTCATATCTGTTCCTTACAAGGATCCCCAAGTGTTACAGCCACGTGCAACAAATGTATATTTTAATGATAAGTAGAACAGTTTTTTTGGGGCTTAAAAGAAACAACTTAAACCAGTGCAGGTTTACAATGGATTAACTACTTTTAGCTATTAATAGCCCAGTGATGAGAACGCTAACCATGCATCAACTTTGAAACTGCCACTCAAGGAGAAATGTAGACGAATTTTTTTTGGCCGTAACTGATAGATACCTGATACCATGTCTATTAAGTACTGTTCAGGCAGACAAGGAAACTTTTACCACCACGCTTGCATACTGCAGGACCTGCTTGTTCAATGCAAGTTGGTTGATTTATAAGGATACACCAACAGCTTCTGTATTTGGTATAATAATATGTTAAGTACTAAAGGAACAATAACCTTGAACTCACACAGTCGCCAATTACAGGTTAACCAGCAATCTCAGAAATAAGTGAGAACATAATTATAAAAATTATAAAACTATTGTTTTTGCTTTATAGTTATCAAACTGTTGATTATTTCATTGCAGATCATCATAACTAATATTAAAATTGCAAAAGTAAGTTTTTTTTGTTTGTTGCGCTTTCACACTAAAATGACTGAACAGATTTGGATGAAATTTGGCACATGGGTAGACCTGACCTAGATTAGGATACTTTTTATCCCGATACTCCTGCGGGATCGAGACTTATGCGGGTAAAACCGCGGTGCGGAGCTAGTTAGATTTAAGTCTAGGTTGTCCACAATGTTATCCATCACAAAAACATTTTACAGTATTAAACATATAACTCAAATAAACCATACAACGTCAATTTAATGCCATTTACCATAAATGAGACACTGAGTGAAATTGCGCGTGCGCAACCGTACTCCGACCTCAACGCAATCGAACAAATCAGAGCACAACGCAGTAATGCCTTCCTATAACTTTATCTTTCATTACCTGTAGTTGAATAATACATGGGTTAATTACAAATCAGCCTTTAATATCCCCTCTTTTTGGGAGGCAGGCTTCTTCTCTCCGTCCGATATCTTCAGATTATTGTTCTGTCTGACTACCTACTTAGTTGAATAAATCATAGGTGTAAGGATAGGTTGTGGAGGGTCTTCCCCTTACAAAATGACGTCTGATAGCAGCGTTGCCAGACGTCCCGATTTTGGCGGGACGTCCCGATTTTTTTATCAAAATTAAATATCCCGCGCGGGACAGGCTCAGTCCCGCTTTTCAGGAATAACTCGAGCGTGCGTACAGTATGCTGAGGAAGCGCGGCCGGGTGGCACAGACAACTATGGACTGTCGCACCCACCCGGCGCGCAAAACTAAGAAGACTCGACTACCTAACGATAGGGTGATTTAAAATATCATATTTTTAATAAAATACATTTTCTATGGCTACTTTTGCTATCTATTGTCACGTAAACGTAACTTAGAACTCAAACAAAAAGATAAATATTTAAAAACTTCTGATTACCTATATACGCGTTTTTACTACGTCCCGAATCCCGCTTTTTTTCACTCAAAAAGTTTCAGAAACCCGACTTGGCGAAAAAAAAATCTGGCAACGCTGTCTGATAGCCGAGTGTCAAAAACCACTGATTTCCTTTTACACAAATTAATAATGTCCTTTTATACAATTAAGCAATGGTGGCCCAGTGGTAACGGCCTCGACTTACGAGTTGTAGGTCATAGGTTCCAACCCTGACAGGCGCTTTACTTTTTGTAAATTATTTCATCACCACTTCTCAACGAACGGTGGAGGAAAACATCGTGAGGAAACCGACATGTCCTAGAACCAAAAATTTGAAGACATGTGACATCTACCGACCCGCACTGGGCCACCGTGGTAGATTACCACTGAGAGGAGGCCTGTGTCTCAGCAGTGGGAACATTATAGGCTGATTATGTTATACAATTAACATCTACGGAGATATCAAATTCCAGTCATAAATAAAAAATTTTAACAAAAAAAATTAAAACCGACTTCCAAAAAAAATACTACAAAGTGAAAAATAACTTTAATTTCGGAAGTCGGTGTCTTACGAGTAAGTTTTTAATTTTCGTTTTTTGCCACCGACTTCCGAAATTAAAGTTATTTTTCACTTTGTAGTATTTTTTTTGGAAGTCGGTTTTAATTTTTTTGTTAAAAATTTTTATTTTTCACTTTTTGGTTGTGGTTTTGATGTGAAGTGTTCGCTTATTATTTATTTAACAATCACAGCACATCATGTAACACTATTAAACCTAAACGTTAATGAGATTTACCTTCAAGGTCAACCTAATAGCCTCAAGGAATACTATTCTCTATTCATATGTACGTATAATTTTGAAAGAATTTTCTCTGAACTCCTAACCTTTGAGGAGTTGTACCTTTCATCATCAGCTCATCCATAGGAAATCATCATCAAACGCAAATAATTGAACAAACTGTATGATATTGTCTGAAACGTAACAGTTATATGCTTATAAATTGAGTGTTCTTCTCGATTTCCTTGGGATCCCATCATCATATGCTGACTAGATGACCAGGGTACCAACTTGAATATGTACCCTAACGAACAAAAAAAGAATTACGCAAATCGGATTAGAAATGTTAAAGTTATCGACATACTAATATACAAAGTATCGTCAAAATGACATCGTCCAAATAACAATAATGCTTATAAAATAAAAACTACTAGACCAAACTGAAAGAAATTTTTATGGGACCACCTGGCAGCTATTTCGCGTCGAACAAAAAAAGAATCATGCGAATCGGTCGATTAACCGCGGCGTAATCGATGTACATACATAGAAAAAAAAAAATATACCGGCCGAATAGAGAACCTCCTCCTTTTTGGGAAGTCGGTTAAAAAATCGGGTCTGACTCGGCAAGAGACCTCAGTGATGACGTCATCAACTTATAAGCATAACTCTAATCACATCTATGGTTTCATCATCCTCATCATCAGCCTACACTGCTGGGACACAGGCCTCCTCTCTAGTGGCGTATTTACCCTAGGGCCAAAAGGGCCATGGCCCGGGGCGGTAGGCTGCGAGGGGCGGAGCAGCCCGAGTCAGGGTGCCCTAAGTCCCAAGCTCGCTTCGCTCGCTCTTGCATACAAAGTTTTCCTAGTAACAGTAGTAACATTGCCTTTTGTCCATCATACACAAAATGTTTGCGCTAACACTCAACCAAAACACCAAATGACAATGCAATGCTTTTTTTTTTAGATGGGAAATTATGAAATAACTTCTGCTCAGGGCGACGCGGGAGGGAGTGTCAGACTCTGACTGACTAAAACCCAACCGTGTTCCTTCAGTTACCTGTGTGTTGCCAGGGGCCACGGTATCCCTTTCGGACTTTCCCGCGACCCTGGCCGGCATCGGCACTAGCGGACCCCGTCAGTTGTTCTGACATGTCTTTATGGCGCGCGTAGAACAACGCGCCGTCGAGCCGGGCCTGTCCCTTAACGGCAGCGAGCATTGCTCACCGTCCGCAAGCCCGTGCCTACGGTGGCCGGAAATCGGCTATGGATTCCCGACGCCCAGGGCGTCTCCAGCGGCGACTAGGAGCATGAGGGTGCCTAATTTGCCTCTCCCTTGACTCCCATGTCTTCTCGCTCCGTACCATGGCCTGGACCAGGGCCGGACGCGAGAGGTCACCGCTACCAATCGCCTCCACGAGGACACGGCGGTGCTCCGCCCTAGCCGAGCAGGCCTCCACCGTATGCTCCACCGTGTCCTCCGGGCGATCCACACAATGGTGACACCTGGGCGTTTCTCCCTTCTTATCTGGAACAGGAATCTCCCAGCCCCAGCCCGCTCCAGTCTGGGAGCCAAACGTCGGAAATGCTCCACGAAGTTCCACTGGTTGTCGAGGACGAGTCCCAAGTACTTCATCGTCAACTCGACCTACCGTTATTTGGGAACCCGACGGTGGCGTATTCAGAGGACCATGAAAACACATGGCCTCGGAAATGTGCAGGGCTACCTCGAGTCCCAATTGCCGGATCCTATCGACGATTGTCGCTACCCCGCGTGATGCAAGTTTGGCCTCCGCCTGGTGCGACCTTCCCTGCGCCAGGACCAACGTGTCGTCAGCGTAGCAAACCACGCTGACGCCGCTAGCAGGTCGGCGCGCAGCACCCAGTCATATCCGACATCCCACAGATGCGGCCCCAGGACCGATCCATGTGGGACATCGCAAGACATCCGTCGCCGGTTCCATTCTCCCTCGTGACTGGGGTAGATGACGGCCCTGTCCGTCAAATAGGCCTCGTCCACACGACAGAGGTAGGTCGGCATCTGGTGATATCTGAGTGCCTCCCTGATGCAACTCCAGGGCAGGATATTGAAGGTAATGGCGATGTCTAGAGACACTGCCAAGACGACCCCACTTCGGGTCACAGTATTCCCTGTCTGCCGCGGCATCCACCGTAGCCCTCCCCCTGCGGAAACCAAACTGGCTCTCCGCCAAATTCGGCCCGACGAGACGGTCTGCAATGACTCTTTCAAAGAGCTTGCCCTCCTCGTACAATGCAAAGTTACGGCACTATAAACGGGTCTAGGTAGCGCCACTGCTGTGGCACTTTATCCGATAGTGAGGAATGTTCAATGCACACACACTGGGGTTTTATAACTTATAATATTAAAACTCTTTGCAATTTTTCGTTAATTTATGGGGCAGCAAACCTTACAGGCCCAGGGCGCTGAATGTTAAAATACGCCACTGCTCCTCTCTGTGAGAGGGAGTGGGCTGTAATCTACCACGCGGGCCCAGTGCGGGTTGGGATGTCACATGTCTTCGAAATGATGGTCTAATACATGCCGGTTTCCTCACGATGTTTTCCTTCATCGTTTTGAGAGCAGTGGTGATGAAATTATTTACACAAAGTAAAGCGCCTGCTTGGGTTCGAACCATACATATAAGAAAGAAGTTATTTATATTATTGCTGTTATTTATATTTCTATGGTTCGAACCCACGACCTACAACTCGTAAGTCGGGGCCGTTACCACTGGGCCACCACTGCTTACCTAAATGGTTATTACAGCAGAATCGTTCCAATCAGTCACCAAAAAAACATTATTACTTATGTAACATAGTAATGTTTTTTTAGAGACTGATTTATGTTTTGCAGTGGTCGTGGAGTAGTGAGTACAAGGCCTAAGTTAGTATAAGAAGGAAAAAGAAAGAAAGAAAATACGTTTATAATTATGCAACTAAATGTTTATTATTACACCCTACAAGCAAAAACATGCGGTATTGCAATTCTCTACAACTAACCAAACAAACAAATACCAACTTCCTGAAAATGGCCGCTATTTTGCACTGCGCAAGCGCAGATGGCGATATTAGTCTGAAGGTTAAGGTTATGTAAATATAAACATTCGCGCCTTTTATTTACCGTCGTATCCATGTTCTGCAATGGCGGCACGTTTCATAGATCGCATTTATTCCAATTGATGTCGCTAATAAATTTCAAAGAACTTAGCATCAAATTCCGTGTAAGTAAATATTAGGCAAAATCAAACAAATTATCAACCTAAACACCTATTCCAACAAATCACTGTCAAACACAATGATTTGTTGGTTATATTTCAGTACAAATTATTCTAACTTGTAGCCATTCTACTTCCGTTTTCAAACGTAAATGATAAATTGGAAAAATTCACATGCGTTCTATACAAACCAAAAAAGAAAATGTACGACCCTCTCTCCATAAAATAACCACAGAAAAAATTTGCAATTACGAATCCTTTGTCATTCGAAAATATGATCAATAAAATTCCAATAATAAGGGTTTTCTAAAATAATAAAATGTGATAAACGTCAATTCCAATAAGATTACAGTAAGTTACGATACAATTAAATTAGACAAGCCCATTATAACGGTTCCAAAAGATTTTAACCGCTCCCTTGTATTCTATTTTTAAATGCACCTGCAGGGAAAGTAGATATTTTGTGTTTATTATAAAAACATTAACAGAACATCTGTTTCGAACGGAAACACTTTTTGTGTTCACCGCAAACGAACGCAACTGATTTCCGTTATAAATAGGTCAATAAGTCAGTAACGTCTCTCGGGAGAATAAGTTTTTGTAAAATAAATACATAAAAAATCTACTGAAACAAAAATAAAGATTTTTATCCTTTAACCAAAGCAATACCTAAAGGTATAACCTCATTGTGTTGTTTATGTCTATACAATGCCAATTTTTAGTCATTAAACAATTTTATTTATTTTTGTAAATCAAATAAATAATAAAAATAATAAAATCGTTTATTTATATAAAGAGGGGCACATTTACTCTAAAATAGCAAATAATTTAATAAGCGATATTGGTATTTAGCAAAATAATCATGTTTTATTTTAAATAATAAACATTCACAAAATATAACTACATACAACATTCTACACACATTTCACACTAAAATTCTATCTTGAAAAGGCACGCGAACCTTTGCAACAACATTATCCTATCACAAAAAAGTCACATTAATGTAAACAAATCACCGAATCGAAGAAAATCCGTCGGTCTTTTAATTGTTCGCATGAAACAGACGGAAGCTAAACGCGGCAAACACAATTTTCCGTAACAAAACTCACGCGCACCGGAAAGTGCTTCATTTATTTCCCGCCATCCGGCGTCTCGACCAACCGAAATTTGGCGCCTAAAATTCTCCAAGCCAATGAGACAAATGGCCGCCATTTTTAACCAATCAGCGTCGAGCCCGCGCTCTCGCCATCGCGTCATTGTCATATCTCGAAAATTAGTACGGCGGCAGTGCAGTGAATGAATCCCGTCCGCAAATCGAAGAATTTTCCGTGAAACAATAAATAAATACTCATAGGTGAGTACTTTATCATAATTTTGGTTCACACAAGTGAAATTTTCAAAATTATTCGATCTGTCACTTAGTTTTTAACGATACGTCAAAATTATTTCGCAATTTATTGCCATTATTTAGTTGTGAAAGCGAATATTACTAATCATTAACATTCCGATTCATTGTTATTACATAATATTATTAATGTTTATTTAATTTAATCGTTTTTTATTACTAATTTAATAGTACCTTGTTTTAGTTTTTAATGTCTAGATAAATCGTACCAACAGTTCAACACAAAAATCTAGTCAGTCGTGTTTCGGCAAAATGGCGGCGATGCTCTGTGCTATTAATACATTTTCTGTCCTTTTTATGATGGGCCGCACAAATGCGCGGGAGACAGAGACGGCTATACTTTTGATAAGCAGTATGAATTTATGCTGCACACGTAGGTAACTAGACACGTCTTCGTTCTTCGTAAACAAGTCAGTTCGAAGTGTTGCCACAATAATGTTTTTTGTACCCATAATTCAGGGAATTTTATACAAAATTGATACATTATAATAAATAACATAATTATTTTAATTAAGGAGAATTAAATGAACGCATTATTTTTCTAGAAGAAGGCTAAGTAAAGAGTCAACACTAGAAATTAATTTTCTTTGGAGAATTTGATTTTAGGGATTATTAAACTACAAAAGTATAAATGTATCTTAGCATGTCTTCCAGCTTGCTTGAAAAGCTACTGTTAAAACATCTTATGAATTAGTATTTCCTTAAACACAAGCAATGTGTTAAATGTAACTTTTTCTCATTTTATTCTTAAAATTTTATATACTTAATCTAAAGGAAAGTTCTATAACATCTTAAAAACAACAAAACAAACTTATAAAAAAAATTGGCAGTTATGGGGAATTGGGAACTGCCCGTCAGAAATAAAAACTTAAAACTGGTATTAGCGCCATGCCATCTATATCTATAGTACAACACTACGGCTCTAGAATGTCGGTGACGTGAATCTATAAGTTTTTCCCACATATTATTTCTATGGTTTATCTCCTACCAAAAACCGCTCAACGCGCCTAAAGAAGTTTTTACTTCAAAAATCCATCAGGCCCAAAAAATATAATGTATGAATGTTTCAGAATTTAATAAAATATGAGAAACTAAAATAATTATTACCTCAATTAATATAATTATTATTCAGGGATTGATCTTTTTATTAGTAGATCTAACCCTGAATGAATGCTCGGAGTTATTTTCTGTTGATAAGCCGACAAATAAAACTCGCTACTATAAAACAAAGAAATTGTCGCGGGTACAAATTATTTTTTTCTTTATGGGTAAATGAAGTAGGGAGACGCGCACGGCATAATCACATCACTGATCACTTGACCGCACGCGATGCTAGCGCCACGCGGTGGTGAATAGTTAAACTAAAAAGAGTCGCTTGCGCCGTGGTTTCTCGCGTTCGCCGTCGCGTTGCGCCACGCCGCGCCGTCGCCTCCTCTTGCCGCCGCGCGCGTCGCCAGTCGGCGTACGTACTTTTACCGTGCGGACGTATTGCGTCACGTGTCTCGTCGCGTCACTTACGACTTGTTTACACACAGTAAACTAACAATACGAATTCTTATTGGTGCGTGATGAACCAAACACTTATACGCTTGTTAAATCAATACAATTCTATCGCGTGCTGTTACTGAATACTGACCTTGTTTGCGCTAGGTGGATACGGCGCGGATGCTATCTGTGAAGTGCGCTGTGTTTTGCTGTTCGGACTCTGTTGAAGAGATGTCGACGTTGAGTGTGAGGGCGCCGGGCCTGCAGACCACCACGGTGCTGGACCCGAGGACTCTGCGCGTGCGAGGCGTCACCGCGCTAGCAGGCGTCAGAAGAAACTTGTTCGGTTGTACAGACCGAGAGGAAAACAGAAGATATGTTGAGAGAGAGTTGGCTCGCCAATTGGAATTGGACAGCCAGAGATGGGGTTTCGACTTCGCCAACGAGAAACCACTGCCTACTTCGCAGCGATTCGCCTGGCAACTCGTTCCCGCGTCTACGATTCCCGCTGCTCTGAGAAGGTCACCGATCACGATCCCAACTCCTGCAGCGAGCACACCAAGGCAGGAGGCTAAAGTTTCCAGTCCTGAGAACAGCAAGACACAGAAAAGAATAACAGGTAAGTTTTATTGAATAATTAGACGTAACAAGCATCTTTCTTGTTGTTGACATTTGACACATGCAAGGTTATGAAATTGCGTTCTATTTCACGTTGCGTAAACTTGCGTCAACAATGCGTAATATTTACGCTAAAAATGTCAACATTGAGTGTTTTAATCTATGAAACGCGAGTGGTGTGGAACGGGTCTCATTCAAGACTAGTCAGGCGTACATTCATAGATCTACTCGCAAAATGCATAGGTAGTAAACTCTGTACTGACAACCTACGCTAGCCTTTTTATTAAAAAATGGAACTCCATTTTATCGTTATCAAAATGTCTCAACTTCTTGAACTGTGCAATTGATCGTTTGTTAGTCAAGTAATTACAGAGTAAACAAGGTTATTATCAGTGCAACTTTAATTGGATGCGGTTCGGGGAGAATATTCGTGTACCTAAAGTTTATCTCGTGAAGTCGTGACGCAGAGATAACAAACCTAGGTCACTTTGATTTGACACTGTTATTTTATTTTTAGGCGATGATCGCTTGTTTCCATGTGCAGTTCAAAATGTTTGTTATGTCGCGGGCATTTGTTTTGTTTACGGCGTTTGCTAAAATGTCTAGACAGGTAGGTAGTTTGACTTCGTGTTTTAGTACCTATATGCTTGCGATTTCCTAGGTAAATTGCATAGTACGGCATCAACATATTTTACGGCAATTAATAGCAAAAAACATACTTTATATGAGCTAATACCTTTATTTACGTTGGCATCAAAATAGACCACATGAACTGGATTAATTGTATTTATTTACCCAATAATTTATCAAGCTACTTTTAATCATTATTGCGTAGGTACTTGACGATAATTAAATTTATGTTTAAAGTAGTAAAACGCAAGACTTATACGCAGACATCATTAGCTAATTGCATTTTCAACCAAATCCGTATTGATTTACGTAATTTTGAACTCATAAACAAATAGGTACCTACTTAATATTACAAATAAAATAGTACATGGATACATCAAGTTTATTTTAAAAAATAACACTACTATAGAATCCATAGAGAATCATGGGTTTTTTATAATATAATTATTTATCTAAAGACAACATGGTTGTTTACTTAGCAATGTGCCTTACTATTATATACAGCAGTACCTATAACAATATTTAATGTGATAATAAATAAGGTGTAGGACAACAGTGTTACGAAACACGCCTACTTAATATTCAAATAAATTCATTGCCATTCACGTTTCCAATAAGAACATTGAATTGTACTGTACACCTATGATGTTTAAATAAATACAATAGAAACTAGAAAAAAAATTGTAAAAAAACTTCGGTTTCCTCTCGGATGTTTCACTTAATTTATTGCGTTCACCGTTTTGAGAACAAATTAAATGTAACAAAGTGAAGTGTTCGAACTCACGACGTCCTCTCCTCGTAAGTCGGGGCCGATACCTGGGCAACCACTGCTCTTATGCTTTTATAACTTTTATCTATAAAACATGGCATTTAAAAAAAAAAACAATTAAACGCCTTCAAAAATTCTATATTCAAAAGTACACTCGTAAAGTGGCAGTTGCATTGTCCTTACATTCTATAATGTCTCGCTTTTTAATAAATTAGCGCTACTTTTAACAAATTAAAATCGCTTTTCGCTAGTTATATCTATCTGTCTGATCGCGTTGTTCTACTAAACAACGCAACGGATTTTACAGTTTTCACTTTTCACCATAATTTTGAGAATTTATTCCGGAAGTTTAATGTGTTTAATAAACGTATCAAAACTAACATAATAAAGAAACGATTTTCTGTCAAGTCGTAAAACTGTGCCAAGCAGGGGCGAGTCGCTAGTTATACCATAAAATAAAAACTGCTGAATAATAATGCCTCTTCGTATGGCATCGTGTTCGTCGTGTAACTGAATATGGATCACAATTTGCAATAGGACACTAATTGAGCGACCATAACACCTGGAACAAAATACACGTATCGTTTTACTCTTATTAAAAAAGTCCTCTCTAATACCACCTACTTAGTGCTTTGCGATTAAGCAGCATTATTATTTTATTGATACGAGGCTAATGATGCCGGAATATTGACCTTTGACTCGAGATATTATAAACTAGCTGTGCCCCACGGTTTCACCCGCCGTTTAATTTAGAAGAAACCGCATTTTTTATAAATAACTTATTTTTTCGCTTAGCGTTGTTTCTGACTTTTCTTGTTTTTGCTCGGCTCCTAAGGGTCGTAGCCTGATGTTAAATAGCTTATAACTTTCATCAAGAAAAATCTGGATATTTTCAGTGCGACTGGTAGTTCCAGTGATTAGCGCGTTCAAACAAACAAAAAAACTTCAGCTTTTTTTATATTAGTTTATGTGTATGTAGGTAGACCCTTCAATTGCTGCTAAGTGTCTGTAGTTGTGTGGTGATGTCAGTTACTACGCCGAAATTTTACGACTTCTAAGCGGGAGATGAATAAAACGTGTAACCCACTAACGTTACAATAAAACTAAAATTAACATTTACGCCTTTGCTCAATCTTAATACGATATCTCAGAACCCTTTTATGCTGGCACCCTTATAATTGGACATCAAAGGAATTCTATAGAGACGTGCAAAAAAACTTATGTACGCCGAAGGTGCGAAAAACTTCATAAAGGGTCCGGCTAAGCTTTCATTAAATAATTTGCAGCCTCATAATTAAAAATTAAGACGCCTTAGTGGATTTCTAATGGACTTTTTTACTAATTGAAGGGGTGTACTGATAAAAAATCTGTTTAAGTACTTATTAAATTGTTTTTCATCTCTTGTTATACGAGACCACGGTCTGGTTTCGTGCGTCAAAAGGAGAAAAAATAAACAAAGCTATAACGGCTCGTCCAAATTATCGGGCTAGCACGAATACTGACCTAGATTCATTTGTTTTGATACAGTGCTCAGTGTTAACACGTAGTATGGCGAGCCTCCCACACTTGTCCCATTTTAGATTACACATGTGCGGCTATAAATTGTAAACAATAGTTTTATGCTATGATCAAAAATACAGTTTTATCAAGTTTATATTATTAGAAAAAAAACGCGTATATTGTGTGTATTTACCGATAACTTAGATAAATAAACATTTTAAAACCACAAATCCTGTAAAAGGCGTATGTATCTATAATATACATTTTATAAATTAAATTCGTTTTTCTTTTCTGTCTGTGTGACCGTGTTGCTCTTCTAAACTAAACAACGCCTTTTGATGCGGTTTGCCCACGGATACCTATCTATGGGTTTGCCCCATTATTTCGAAAATGTATTCCGGAAGGTTTATGTGTACAATACGTTGATATTATGGTTACTTATAATAAATAAATCACGATTTTTGGTCAAGTCATAAAAACTGGTGGGTCGCTAGTTTTAATAAAATACCTTGTTCTATTGACCGCATCACCATTATCTCATTTTATTGTGGCATTGTACAAAACATTGTTATTATGAGTCAAATCGCTTTTGACGTCATGTCAATATTTACAGTAACATTACGTTATACGTTGTACTCGGGGACAATAATAGCTCCAGTGAAAGTCCTCAAAATAGGTCATCGAAATACCTAGCTAATTTAGTTTGTTGACATCACGAATGTTTTACAGTAGTCAAATAAGAACAGCAGTGATTTAGTTTTAAAATAAACTTTAATTACAATTCTTACAGTAATTAGGAAGTGTGCTCGGTTAGAGTGATACAGACGGAATGGCTTACGAACTATTGATATTTGATACATATTTATAAAAAAAAAAAGATTAATCCAAAAAAAACAATATTTCTGGAACAACAGGCCACTTCAGATTAACATTTACTTAAGTGTTAGAAAAAGGTGTCGTCACAAAAGAGATTGTATAATAATTAACTGCAATCGGTGACATGGCTATTAACTAAATAATTAATACAAAAGGTTAGAAACAACATAAATTATGGTGTCGAGTGATTCGCTACTATGGAAACTAAATGCCTGGTATGCATAACTCAGTATACTTGAAATTATGTTTTTTGTATAAGTTTTGTGCTTGTTATTTCGTCAATGTTCCAATGTAGTGTAAAACAACCAAAAACGCTTAGCTAATGCATTACCGATGTTTTGATATGAGACCTCTCATAGATACTTACATAATTTATATCAATTAGGTCACACAAATACATAATGTATGATGTGTAGATAATGCTAAGTACTTTTAAAACAACGCTGCTACTATTATTTACTATCATAACACAATATTTATGCCACCAATGTATGCAAGAATCAAGATTCTCAACAATCACAAACTCGGAAACGTTGCGGTGAAAGTAGGAATTCGCTCAATTACAATCTTGCCTATTTTCTTTCACCATCTATGAAGGGAAAGTTTCCTGAACTGACGTTCAAGATTTTCTCGTTCATACCGAGCGAGCGTAGCGACATGCAATACACATAATCTACAGCTTACGTTTGTAAGTATAGTAAACGGTATCCTTGTCGCACCCACACGCGGTGACGCGCTCGCGCGGTACGGCGCGTCACCTCACTATCCATCCACGCATGCGCACACACGCTCACTCACTCACTGATTGCAAAATGGCGGCCATTATATTCGATCGAAATGAACATCTTATTTTGTATCACTTAATTTAAATACTGCTTTCAGTCTGTGTGTGATATTCTCAAGTGCCAATTTATATTTTAGTGTCTTATTAATACGGCTGTATTCCACGTAAAGTTATTAATTAATTATTTATCTTTTTTTTGGAATTATAAAATAAGACGTCAAGGTGGCCGAAATAAAAATAAATCCCATTCAATCGTAAGGCGTCAGCGTAATGTCTTTTTGGTCCATCATATTGCTCTCCACTCTTTATTCTCTCTATAAACTCGTTTTTTTTTTCTTGTTTTATGCGTATTTTGTACATGTTACCCATTCATTGTTTGGTCCGAGACCTGTGCTGTTTTTCTTAAACAACAATACAAACTTAAACCTCCATACAAAAGAACCTGAATAGGCAATCGCTTGTATTTTTTATTCGTCGTCAGCCGCACAGCTTAACAACGTACCTGTTACCTCGGCAATCGGTAGCTCACTCAAACTGTGTACATACCTATAAACAAAACTCTTATTTTTATCCCTTAGTATAATAGCCGCAAAACGTATATGATATTCGGTCAGAATTCTGTCTACAAATTGAAAAATTGTTTTTTTATATACATTTGTTTCAATTCTGTTTACGGCAACGTTAAAAAAAGGTTTTACAAGTTTTTCATAAATTACCTAGGATGTTTTAAATCTCGTCGCGTCCCGGTTTCCCGCATCGTATATTTGTCAATTTACGCAAACATTCATGACCCGATTTGTAGTACACTATTAGATTTCAACAGATGTGCATCTAAGAGCTTTCTAAGAGCTCTCCAACGTTCAAACGTTATGAGTTTTTATTGTCTAAAACTGACCAACCGTACTTACTTCGTAGGGGGCCTAGGGGACCGGGTCACCCAATTTCTTACTTCCCTTTCATAATTACAACTTGGTTGTGTCGTTGAACTTTGATATGTTTTGGTTTATGGGAAAGTAAGTGGACGTAGCTGCAGGGATCCCATAATAATTGTATACTTCACCATGCAATGTTAGAAATAGTTGCAACTGTATAGGGTTTCTTGAAATGTTGCATCCGGTCAAGACGTTCTTTTCATAGATGAATTATTAATTTCCGTTATTTCTTAACCCTTTTACAATTCTACTGTGCAATTTAAATCATCAAAATTACTATTTTGATGATTTAAATAAGTTTTTTTTTTTTGTTTTACTGCAACATGCATTTCTATTTTTATTTTTGGGTATTAAATTATTATTACCTACTTAACGCTCTCTCATTAATAACTCATGCTTGAGCAGGCTATGCGTTCATAATCAAATCATACACAACCAAATGAAAACAAACCAACGATCTACGGTTCATTTCTCGGTACCAAACAATCGTTGATAAACTGCACTGAAAATTCAATTAATGAGTTTTAACAAATCGCAGTGTCACCCCTGCAAACGGCACAGAATAAATCTGCATTGTGTTGTGATTGTCATAATGGCGGTGCAATAACGTCGGCGCGTGCGCAGCGCACCGCCCTTTGTGTCGCACCCTCGCGGACACTGACTCCGTAACGGTTATATTGATTTTTTAACTGACACTTTCCCTTGGTGTTTGATGTTATTAGTATTAATACGGACTAATAATAATTTGATTAAAGAACATTATTTGATTCGTAGTGTTTGAGCGTCTATTTTGCTCGACAATTTAGATAAGGATAATTAACACTTGAAAGTTTACCAGCGTTTTTCGGTCAGGGCAACTATTTACTGTCTATAATTGATTAAACGCGTTGCTAAACTATCAAATTACCTGCATTATCTAAATTGTCCTACTTCAAAAAACTAAATTTCGGAACTAAAAGCGATTGCGAAAACCATACCATGCGGGTGATAAAAAAAGTTGTCAACACGTGTTCGAATTTCAAAATTTCAACAGATAGGGGGAATAACGGTCGCGGATAGTTCACGGCATCTGCGTGCTACCCCCGCGTTCGCACCCCCTGCGCCAGCGTATATCCCCCGTCAAATGACCGGAGGCATCATCTGGTCCTGGTGAAACAGATCATTACGGGATAACGTTACTGCATGCAATTTTGTTTTTGTAAATTGAGTAGCGTTGTTACCAATTAACATATGTTAGGGAGATCGTTATTACATTTATTGGGAGCAGTCGTTTAATTGAGGACATGCAGTATTCAATCACGCGATAAACTGTTGTTCTCCGGTGTGGTATGATAACTGATTAAAAACCGCTCAAAATGGTATTTCATCAATCTTGTACAACGAAGGCTGACCACTCCATGTCTTTATAACGTGGTAACACAGTTAATCACCTCTGGCCAGCAATTAAATAAACTTGTACACTTGACCATACGAGTGGGTCGCGCCCATTCCTTGCACTTGTTAATGCAGAAATGTAATTGGTCAAGTCAGCGACACGAGACTAATGCGCAGGAGTACGTTATAGTTCTCACGTTGCGGGTGCGCACCGACCCTAAGGAAACGCCATGTAAGATATGGTTCAATGCGCGTAACGACTGTTCTGCACAGGAGATAAAAAAACGACTTTTCACAGGTTTTTTTTCTGTTGGTGTCAGTCATCCAGAAAATCAAGAACTGGTCACGACCTCAGATTTTTTGCTCTGACCACCCCGGGGTTAACTGGCTTTACAATCTTGCAGTATTCAATTATAATAGGCACCTATCTCCATCAATTAAATCTATTCAGCTTTATTTGTTTGGCCTCATTCAAGCATCATGTCTGGCCCTCTATTTCATAAGTCGTTCCTGTACGCACATGGCTAATTAAGCGAATAAAGAATTTGGATCAAGGACAGAAAACACTATGATGGCGACATCTAGTTGTGTGGTTTCTATTTATTACTGTTATAATCTTAATGAGTACTAAAGCTATTTTTGGGAGGTATGAATTGTTTTTGTGTCAGCCTTAATTTGGCTTGGTGCCGTTATAATGGCAGTTTTACGCCTACTGGCTATTAAATACATTGTTTGAAGTGAACATAGCCATTTTTTACTTAAAATTAGTACCGTTGTTTCTTCTAAACAAAAATTCAAATTAATCTCTCTCTTCACGTTTAATTAATATCTATATTAATACTAGCTGTTGCCCGCGACATCGTCTGTGATCTAAGATAAAATATGTCCTTCTCGAGGTCCGAGGCTACCTGTCTGCCAAATTTCATAACGATCCGATCAGCCGTTTTTGTGTGAAAGCGTAAATTCTTTAACTAATGGGAAGCAACAGTATTGCCAAGTGTCATGGATATAAGAAATTTTTAAGCGGACGTCGCGGGTGTGCTTGTTAGAAATACAGAACTGTACTTACGCCTATTTTATTCTCTAGACAAATGTATACAGCGACATGAAATTTTACAAACGTCTACTCAAGTGACTGTGAAAGGTCTTCAAGCGAAAAAAAGTACAGTTAAACGAAATAACTTCTCGGCATACTTTCTACCTGCAGTGAGGCACGATAGCATCACAATTCGCCAGCTAGCCGCCATTTTTTTGTTACAGTCGAAAACGTTAAATTTTTACACATGGAAACACTTGTAATGTCGACTCATCTCATTATGATAAGATTTATGCATGTGCAAAAAATACGCGCGTGTTAGAATTTTTATAAAGACACATTTTAATTTGTAAAATATAAGCTTAATATTTTATGTTTGAAAAATTCGCTTTATTACCAGTTACAATCGAGCTGACACGCCTGACATAGGAAGGAAAATAATAATTAATGACAATATTTGTTGTTTAGGTATTCCTGCATTTAATTCCAGCGATGTCCTTTTGTTCAAACCGCATATACGTAATCAAAACGATTATTTTCCGTAAATCAGGGGTTTCATTTAACTGTAGTGTCCTCCATTTATTTCCTATTTACCTTATACATAGTTTATAAATAACTTATTGCACTCAGTGTTATCCGCATATTACAGCACTCTTTCATAATAACATACAGCATAGCAGCAGTGATAGCCTAGTGGTGTGACCGTCTGACTTGCAAGTCATAGGTCCCGAGTTCAAACCCAAGGCACGCACCTCTGAGTTTTCGGATTCATGTGCGTATTGTATAATTATCACTTGCTTCAAAAACGGTGAAGGAAAACATCGTGAGGAAACCGGCATGCCTGAGAGATATTTCTCGACGGGATGTGAAGCCAAGTCAGAGGCCCATGGGCGGCTTTAAAACTCTGACACCAGGTTAGTCACTAACCACACGAAAAGAAGAAGATAATAACATAATTATATAATATATAGAACATAATTATATTAATAATATGTATTTATTTCGTGTTATTTTTGCCATCGACACGCTAAGAAGAAGACAGCACTCTTTTATTAAATCTTAATTTGAACAAAAATATGGTAAAAAATAAAATAACCCACTCAATTATTTCTAGTTAATTGCAACAATTCCCAAAAAAAATGTTTTACTGCGACAAAACGATGTCATTCCTTTGACGAAAAATCACCTTCTCACGTTGTTCATTACCACCCCTTGGCAATTACGTGATTAAAAAATGGCTGCCACATAAAAACAGCTGATAAATCTGCCCGGTTCCGCTCGACGAACTTTTAGGATTCCTCCATGGGAATCTCACTTGACCGTAGAATGTACGAATCATTCCTGTTCCATATTAAGTGAAAGTGGTGTTAGACTTTTACTTTCTAAGGAAAAAACTTTGATAATAAAAACCGTGTGAAGATATTATTTTAAACTGGCTGTTGCCCGCGGTTTCACTCGCAATTTCCCAGAGAAACTTCTCTATGCTGATGAATAAAACCAGGCTGCCTAAATTGTATGTTAATTTGCATTTATATTCTGAAACAGTCGCGCATATAATCAAAATGGAACTTCAGTATTATGATTTATTGTATAGGATGTATTACGAAACAGTTACGTATTTGTAACATTTTCGCTCGATTAATTTTTTATTCAAAAAAAGATTATTTTCTTAAATAAAATCAAGATTACTCGGCTTTTAGGTCTTCTTCTTCTTCGTCTCGATGGCACAACAGTTTATTATAATTTTTTGACCCAAAAACTTCGCCACTTCACGGCGGCGGCGCTGCACAGAGCTTACTTGTCTCCATTTTTTGGCGCAGTATAAGTGGTAGATATAGCACCACTTTACGAGGTTGTGATACATCTTCCCACTTCCAAAAAGCATGAAGGCTTCTGCAGACAGGCGCGACCTGACAGCACGCCGCTACTCTAGTAGAGCAATTTCTATGAAAACTTCATGGAAAATTTTCTATCAGAATCGTCGTCGCACTGTCACTGCCTGCAGTGATTGAGTGAAAAACATCAAAAGTGCCAAAAATGAAGATTACATTATATAAGTTGGATTTATAAACACAATACACCTCAGGCGAGCATGGCACAGAATGCATAAAACCTAGGTTTTGTTGAACGTGTGAAACCACTGTCTGTAAGTTAGTATTCTTAGTATTATCTCGCAACAACTTGCTAGTGAGCAATGGGTTATGCAATATGACTGTAATTTCCTATTGTGATGTAACGATTTACTTTTGTCCCGACTACGGCAAAGCCAAAGGAAGGGTTATTAGAGCGTCTTTTGTTTGCATTGCAACTGTTACTTCGCTGAAGAAGCTTGAGCATGTTTGACGTTCTTATAACTTCTAAAGACTGACATAACATCACGCTTGTATTCCCCGAAGGGTTAGGCAGAGGTGCACCTACATTTCGCCAGTTATGTTTAAGTCCCATGTAATAGGAGACGCGCCTATTGTCATCAACTGGGCACAAATCGAGAAATTCTAGATAGAAAAACTCAATAGGTAACTGTCCGACCTGGGAATCGTACCCAGCTATCTAATTACGTAACAAATTTTCGTAAACGATCTGTTTCATTTTGACAATTCCACAACATTCATTGCCTTATTTACTTTGTTGAGCATTTTTTTTTTTCGAATTTATGACGCAATGGATTAGCAATCTGTTTCAAAACGATTCAGATTCTGATTGACCGTGTATTACGTAATTAGGGTACTGGACGTCATGGTCAACAGTAGCGCTTGCGACCACTAGATAACGAGGCTGTTCTAATGACGATTAGTCAATTAAACTGAAGTGAAAACAGACCTGATAATAAAGAGCCCTCGAAGCTCTAACGGTCAGTCAACCTTGGTTCCCATGAGCCTTTTAGTCACTATCGGGAAGGGCACCAGAACAGCAGGGTAGATAATTGATAGTATCGATATATCACCCTTGTTAAGCGTTTTCCCATACTGTTATGGGGAAAAAATCGATGATCATTGTAGTTATTGATTTGTATGTAGTTATGAGTGTCCATAAGTCCGTAAATTATGTAAATAAAATATCTATCACTAGCAGCTTACTGCTTAATAAAACATGGAGATTTATTTATTATAATAATTATGTAAGTTTAATATAAATGTATTATGCACTTGCACATAAACCTCCCGGAATCAATTTTCTAATTGATGGTGAAAATCTCATCAAAATCCGTTGCGTAGTTTAGAAGAACAACGCAGACATACGGACAAACGCGATTTTTATAAAATGTATAGATAATAATTCATTTAAATTATGTTCTCATTGTTATTTCTAATTGTTAAACAATGATTATGATGAGAGAACAATCGTCCTTTCGTTAATAAAACATCGTGTTGTGAATATTATTGTGTGAATCACATTCAGTTCTTTCGCGTGCAGCAATTTTCTTTTTTATTATTTTTACGATAGATTTCTTTTTCTTTCGATTGTCAAGGTGACGTCGATAACTCTGACATTCCGTTTCTGTATTATTAGTTTATCTACCTAGTAGATGAGGGAAAAGGCTAGGCAGATGCCTAGGCAACCAAAAAGACTAGGCCCTAGACTTTTCCCAACTATGTTGCGGTCAGCTTCCCGTCTAACCGGATGCAGCTGAATACCTGGATTTTACATACAGCCTATCTGACCTCCACAACCCAGTTACACCCAGTAACTGGGTTGTGGAGGTATTCAGTAACATTGAACCCCTTAGTAAGACTGTTTGCCACAGTACTCGTAAGGATTATTTTATCTATCACTAGTTTTTATTAATTAATTTCAAGCAATGCATGTGAACGGACTACCCCTCACAGAATACGTATCCGTTAAAACAAATGAAGGGGATTTTTTTTGATCACACGAGTTTCTATTTTGCACCGGATCAATAAATAATTACGGCTTTTTAACCCCGTGTGAATATGACCTTAGCGTGTACTGCGAGCTTTGTTTTTCTGTTAGTCCCTTCACGGCCTAATGATAATTCAGCCTATTTCTGATCTCCTATAAAACCAAGTACCTGGCTACCGAGCTCTGTTCGGTTGAAAATAGAGAAAACTAATTTTCCCTGATAATGAGACTTAGCTAGATCAATTTTTCGCCCCCGTTAACCCATATTGCAACTTTCATCGAAATTGCTAGAGCCGTTTTCGAGAACGTGATTATAAATTATAATTATGTATAATTTTTACAAATATTTCTAATTTAATATTATACGATATTATAATTATGTATATCTGTCTTCTTTTAAGACTCTTGTAGATTGGCGCGACGCGACTAACAAAACAATCTCCGATGTCGCGTCGCGCCTGTCTGCATGAGGCTTTAACTAGCGACCCGCCCCTGATTCACACGGTTTTAACGACTTGGCAATATTAAATTTTCTGTGCGATATCTAATTGAAGTGAAAACCGCATAAAAATCCGCGGCGTAGTTTAGGAGAACAACGCGGTCACACAGTTACACACATGACACAGACATGAGACATGTAAAGTGACTTAAATTAATAATATGTATAGATAAAGTTAATCATCATTTAGTTTATCACAATTCCATGAAAAAGAAGTGTAACAAATTGCAATTTTACTATCGAACACTCAATTGATTTCATTATTTTCAATTTGGTGCTTCGTTTCATTATTGTTTTAAATGGAACGCGTCAGTTTCAATTTAGGAATGTACGATTTTTTTTTTTCCGTCTGACAGCTGTCTCGGGAGAATAAATGCAACGCGATTAAAATACTCGTGACTCTTTTATTAAAAAAGTCGCGAACACGAACATATTCGTATTTCGAATTTTTGAATCTGAACTCTTTTATGTTTTATTTTACTAAAATCTTCTTTGTTTTGGACACTCTAAAAGGTCGTTGTTTTGTGTCCGAATTTAAATAAAAACAGTAATGTTCCGCACTGTGCGCCCGCGCAGATAACAGCTGCAGGGTTACCAATGCATATTTTGATTAAATGTAACGGCTTTTGTTACCTTTAAGCCCATATGTTACGGTTCAATAGTGAACTAATTAAGAAAACGTACAGTCACATAAAATTAAGATATTGTAAAACGGTTTATGGTTTTCCATAACTATGTCGTTAGCATAACGTAACCACTGAACGTTTCCTACTATTGACCATACAAATACACGTCGTCAGTTAAGTAACACGTTGTGTAAACTTAAGGACACTTGTGGCTACATGCAACTTACGGAAGTATAGTAAGTAACCGACCGTCCGTGGGAAAGCAACTATCCAAGGACGAAAACATGAGTGGAACACATTAAGGGATGTCCTAATGACGTCGCCTAAACTATTCTCCCATAAACAAGTGTCACTTTCTTTTGTTTTTGGTTGTTCCTTTTTTAAATAATATTGTTTATGAATGGTGTTGTAGTAACAGATGACTGATGAGGACAGATCGTGTTTGAAATTATGGGGAGTAAGAAAAAAAAATGTTTATGAGAGTGCATCTCTCAAATGCTACTCCCCTAAGTAGCATTTTTGAGAGATACTTAGTAATTAGTATTAAAAATAAACATGAAAGTTCAAGTTCATACAGTTTAATTATTTTATAGTTCTGACTTTCTGACGTAGAGAGCAGCTAGCCAGCTATGCATGCATGCCAGGCATTTAGTAGCGAATAGCTCGACAACATCCATATGTTGTTTCTAACCTCTTGTATTAATTATTTAGTTAATAGCCATGTCACCGATTGCAGTTATTTATTATACATCTCTTTAGAGAGTACACCTTTTTCTAACACTTAAGTTAACGTTCATTTGAAGTGGCCTGTGGTCTATACCAGAAATAATGTTTTTTTTTTTTTGGATTAACTTTTTTTATAAAATATGTATCAAATATCAATAGTTCGTAAGCCATTCCGTCTATATCGCTCTAACCGAGCACACCTAATAACTTAGAAATGTAATTAAAGTTTATTTTAAAACTAAATCACTGCCGTTTATATTTGACTACTAGCTAGCTAAGTTATTTTCTGTTGCCTGATTTTAGTCAAGATCAAGCCAATTAGGCAGTGTAGCGATTTTAATCTCATTTCTCACAACAGCTCCACATTCCTTCTGATTCCCGTATGGAATTATGAAATTAGTATGTTATCAAAGTATCAAATCACGAAACATAACACACAAGTGGGCAGATAAGCGATGTGGCCTTGGACCAATTCGATAACATTCATACACACGGCTAGACGAGCCGGCATCATAACTTTGTTTATGTGGGAAATTCTATGGGAACGTTGCCTTGAAATTATGGAATGTGAGCGTAGATTATAGGATAAGGTTCTATTTTATTAGAACAATGGCTTCGAGGGCTATATAACGAGCGGCTTGTGACAAAAATGGGTTAAAAGTATACTCTTGCCAAGAATGTAAAATGGTGAGAATAAGGAGTTCTGTTAAAAGAGGATGACGTATCCCTTGGTAACGTAATGAAATTCTATGGTTGTAAGAAGAAATACAGCAGTAACTGGCACACATAAAAAAGAATGAGTTCAAAAATAGAATTGGCACTTCACCTAAAACCTTGTTCAGATCACAATCACAACAATTAGATTCAAAATCAGAACATCTATCTTAGATGTTGTCCAGGTGGTTACAAATCATTATGCAAATCCAGTATGGCCGATTGTCGAAGTATACAGGGGAATCACGCCTTGATGACAATGACCCAGGGGAAATAAGAAATAAATCAACGGACATCAACACATTTATTTTCACCTATTTCTAAAGGGCACTCGAAAAGTGGTCGGATTAGACAGCTCCATTCGTCTTACATTTTAATGTTTTCTGAAGGGGAAGTATTGTTATAAGGCGTGATCTCTTTAATAATGAAGATTTGAATTTTGAAGTATCGGGGTTAACATTGACACTTAATAAATTCCAACGGAAAATCAAGCGTAGATATTTAAATTAAAAATGCAAATTTTACACTCAAAATTCGTCTATTGTTGTTGCATAATTGTTTGAAATTAAACCTGTCATAGACAAACATTACTCATCGAGGTTATCGACCTCATAATATGAGTACGTTGACAATTTCTCCATCATATTTGTCGGACAAACAAGCAAATGAGATGCAGTGCCATCCCTAAGCCGAGCCCACACGACTAATTCCGAACAGACCAAACAAACTGCTCTTCAGTATGGACAAGCCCTTGAATTTTCATAATGTTTACTTCTTCCTATTTGTATAAGAACTTAAGGAGACGTGTCTATGAATAGGAAACGGTTTCACTAACGCGTAGGAGGGTTTTTTCGGGTCGAAATCTCAGAGGTCGGGACAAACTTAGGGTCAAAATAACCCCCTCTGTTGACACCAAAGGTAAAGGAACACGTGTGAACTTTCAACTCCATACACAATTCGATTCCATTAATTCTATTCACATTTCAAGACTATTCTATTCAACAATTCAAGTGTCACAAATGTACCTTAAGAGGACATCCATCAGATACCCCTGGAGTGATGGATGGTGTATGAAAAGAATCTATGTTAATTTTAAATTGAAATGTTAATTCGTCATAATTATTTCTTCGAGAGTAAGTCTGAATAAATAGTAATGGTTTTCGAGTATTCACACCTTTTCGAGATAGAACTATTTAAAAAAAAAAAGTTTTGTAGAACATGATTTGAAATTTGGAATGCTTGTGTTGACAAAACAATATTGTTCACTGTGCAGTGTGGTGCACCTCTGTGCACAAATGGATCACACAAATAAAAATACTGGAATCTGGAATTAATAAAATAATGAATACATACATGCTTTTCGAGTGTTCGCACCTTTTGATGACTAAGTTTCTGAGATCGACGTGGTTTTTAAAGAAAAAAACGTTATGTAGGTAATCATAATCATTTTAAATGCTGTGTTGAACTGTTGACAAAACAATATTTCTTACTGCGCCATTACAAATAGGTCACAAAAACAAAAATACTTTAATTAATATAAAGAGGAAAAGGAAACAATACGATAATAATTTCCGTGTTATTGTTATGTAAACGAAAAACATACTCAAACATATACAAATAAAGTTAAGTAAACATGGCCTTGGATTTCTTACAATAGGTCACATTACTACTCTTGGAGCTGTCTGTCCGTGACACAATTTTTAATAATACCCCTGAAACTTGATTGATAACGAAACATTTCTTAAGATATATCTCTAAATCCTAAAGAATGCATTAAAAAAAGGGCCAAGTGGTAGTCGAACTCGCACAGGAAGGGTCCCGTACCGTACCACCGTGTTACAGATCGCGGCACGTAAGTTGAACTATGACCTTAAATGCGCAGAAAAACATTTTCTGGTCTCAATCGAAGTATAATTAATAATTAGTACCTGCACGGACGACCGCCATTTTGGTTCAACTTACATGCCGGGATCTGTACAATATTTGGCACTAAGTAGGTACATAATATTGTCCTGCGACAGACGGACGGACAGCGGAGCCTTAGTTAGTAATAGGGTCCCGTCACGATAGGCGTACGGAACCCTAGAAATCATCTCAGGAGCCACTACAATAATAATATTCTATTGTTGAATTAAGAATTTCATATTTCACGCTATTGTCAAAGACAAGAATACTATATTACTGATATAGAATTACAATTTGAATTTTAAATTTGTTTGTATTTTGATGGCGAGCGTGAATTGAATGGAATAATGTAGCTAATTGTGTGTGAACCGTACTTTGTAATAAAAAAATTAATATTTATGATAATTAGGCGATATGATTGGGCTGCATAAAGGAAGCATGATTGACGTACAATGTTGCCATGCCATACAAGTTGACAATAGAAATCCTGGTGACAGTTTGAAATGAAATAGAAATTCTATTGTTATGATTACGATTTTGTGAGTAATGCTGATTTCGAAATGAACTAACATTACGCCTTTTTGCCCCGAAGGGATGGGCAGTATACCTAGATGTCGCCAGCTATGTTTGTCCCGTGTAATAGGGGGCAAGCCTGTTGCCATCAACCGGGCACAATGGCAGGGAATCTAGCAAATTTTTCCCGCTTGGGGGCACTGTTGTAGATGTAGACCTGTCAAATATTTTTCCTCATGAAATACTCGAAATACTTCATAGTTCCACAATTGTAGTCTGTGGTTCCACGAAAAATAGTTGACAGGTCTACATCTACAACAGCGCCCCCAAGCGGGAGAAATTTGCGAGATTCCCTGCCATTCCAGACTCCGGCCTAAAAAAATCCAGAACTTAAAACAATGGATCTCAATCAGCCTATAATGTTCCCACTGCTGGGACACAGGCCTCCTCTCGGTGAGAGGCCGTAATCCACCACGCGGGCTCAGTGCGGGTTGGTAGATGTCACAAGTCTTCGAATTTTTGGTTCTAAGACATGCCGGTTTCCTCACGATGTTTTCCTTCACCAATGGAATAAAAGATAGGATAATCAAATCTACATAATAAATTAATACAACGAAGCTCGCAATAAAAATAGTAATCATAATCACTGGCTGATTACTCCAAGAGCTTGAATTGATTAATTTACATTGCAAATATTTACTTAGCATAATCGC
This sequence comes from Conistra vaccinii, assembly GCA_948150665.1. Lineage (NCBI taxonomy): Eukaryota > Metazoa > Arthropoda > Insecta > Lepidoptera > Noctuidae > Conistra > Conistra vaccinii. The sequence goes on from OX411319.1 coordinate 9,292,454, forward strand.
AAGTAAGATTAGCGATTATTAAGCCTCGTTTAGATTCATCACGACATTCATTGTTCACCTACTGTCACGATTACTAGTACTTACCAATAGCAGAAAGTGCTTAAAAAGTTATTTAGAAAAATTACTACAAAACTAAATCAAATACACTAGTACTACGTCTTCTACTTAATTATGTCTAATTTAGATAATTATTTACAAAAAAAATAAAAAACTTTTTTTATACAACAAAACAAACATTGTGTTATTAGGTTTTAAATTTGGAATTTCTCAATAGCAGCCCGGTATCTGAATTTGTGCGTGGTTGAGTTAAGAGTCCTTTCTAGGAGTGCTTAGCTAGCATTAGCCTTCCTGGGAAATATTTCTCGAAGGCATATGAAGCCAAGTCAGATGCCCATGGGCGGCATAAAAACTGACACCAGATTAGAAAAAGAAGAAAAGGGGTATTCCTCGAAACGCACCAACTTTGAAACGCACTAACTGAAACGCACCAAAAGTATTCCTCGAAACGCACCATTCAGGTGCGCTAATAAAATCAAATTAAAAATTATTATGAATTTATTCCTCGAAATGCACCAACAATTCGCTTCATTTAGTGCGCTTCGAAGAAAGACCTCCTACGAAGGTTTTGAAAAAAAAAAGATTACAAAACCTACTTCAAATTATACAACAAAACCTCTGGTTTACACACAAAACCAAATAAAAATACTTCTTTGACACTATTCCGAACCGAAAAAAAACAGGCACAAATCACACTATGCGACAAAAAGTCGCACTTGTACTAAGTACATACCTACTTACAAACTAGATTACGCGAGTCGAACCAAGGTGCCGTTAGAGGGGCCATAAAGGGTTCTCGGCTCGACCTTACAACATTAATAACGGTAGTACCATTGACCATGACAAACGAACCAGTGATTGTGGCACTCGAGATTTCTAAACACTTATCGATTTCTTTTCAAGACTTGTTATTGCACTTATAGGAATTAAATAACTCGTCAGAAATCTTGAACGTAATTTTTTTTCATGGTTGATTTGTTCTGTCTTTTTCTGAAGGCCTTACAAGGGCCAAGGGTGTCGTTAATTAATTACATTATCGATAAAACCAGCGATTATCATTTATTTGCGAATCATAAATTATCCTGTCTTGAAAAGCTGCTTAAAATCAATAACTGTAAGCTTTGGCAAACTCGTTTCCATAATCTTATAGATCCGAGTCCCGTGTCAAATAAAAAAGACGACATAAATGACTTAACATAAATAAACAATGTCATAACAGACATTATAGGACATAAACATAACACATAGGTATAATTAATTTGCATACAATGTCATCATTTCATCAAACAAAGGAGCTAGCAAAAAAAAACACCAAAATAGTAGCTACTGGTACCTATCGTGGTTTAAATTGGGGGCATTGACAGCAATTGTAATTAAACATACGTTTTTTTGGTTAAATAATGCAAACAATAAAGGTTGCGTTAGATCCGCGAAACGCCAACTTTCCGCATCCCCGTGTCTGAAGCGGCGCCGGCGCATTGAGGTCGTTGACCCGACGCCACGGTGTTATTGAACGTACCATAACAACACACACACATACACATCGTAGTCCGTACGGACACATTTCGGTGTGTTGAATAGGTATTAAGTGACTACTGAACTTGCTTAGACAAAGCGTCGGTTTCACTACACGATTCCAATTTAAAATTGCAAAAAATAAGCGAGTTTCCGTCAATTTATTTTAAAGTGGCATCAATATAATAAAAACAAACATCGCATTAAGAAAAAAAATACATTATAACAGTAATTAATTAAAACGCAACTTTCTCTGATACCGTACAAAGCTTACAAACATAAAAATAATCGCAGAGATTCCAACTCCACTGAGTAATCAGGGCCATTCATGGCATTCATAATTCGTACATTCATTTCCGTCTAATGAATAAACAATAGAGAGAAAGTTAACAAACAAACCTGATTGGTAGGCACAATAGATATACCAGCAACACCACGACCAAAATAAATTCTGTGTGTAAACAGTTTAGTTATGAAACTCGAGTACATGATGACATTTCTACGGATTGCGTACAAACGCATTGTGTGTCCACTGCCTAAAGCTCACGACCGCAGTAGCTCAAATTAACGGTACTGTGACAGCAACTCCTTTTGCGAAGCCTCATTCTAAATTCAAATAGTGGTGCGCGTCTACGCTGTCAACAAACAAAAGTGTTTTGATTTTTTGATCAACAATTTGTTACGATTTTATTTGACGCTTCTTCAATTGTCTTGTTGTGTCGCTTTAAATAAATTACTTACAGCAATTTGTGGTGCACAAAAAATAAGACGGTCATTATTCTTTTGAATGTATTTTCTACGGCAGAATTTGGTAAACAAAAGATTTATTTACATACTAAATTATGTTTTATTTATTTCTTAATGCCAGCGGCCATTACTTACGAATTCAAACATAAAAAAATCTCAAATTCATAGACAAAAATATAGAAGTTTGTTATCAAAATATGCGCAAGTCTCAAGCGCAGCTCTAGAAGACCGGAAACTCGGAAAACAATTTGGAACGCTAGTTACACCCTAAAACTGTAGGCGTGAGTTGAATGAACTCCGTTTTTCACAGTATACCTACGCGTATTGCAACAGTTCACAATAATTATCATTTAATTTGGCTTGTATGTAATTACTCCGGTATCTAATACTATGTGGTATTTTTTCTTTTTCAATTTATTTTGCTGTGAACATACCACTCGTACGCACGTGCTGTATGTCGGATTCCGATAACGATATCAAATAGTGCTACTTTTCGATAAACGAGAATATTGTTGCAATAAAGGTGTAATAAATAATATGTTATGTATGTAGTAAATATTTAAATATAGGTAATAACTACCATTTTATTATCCAACAATTCTCACGAATTTTCGTGACTCAGAAACGGTTTTTATTTTAAGTTTCATGTCTTTAATTATGAATATTGCATTTAAATGATTAATAACCAAAAACCAATTGCGTCTTAAATTGACTTGAATCCAAATTACTTATATGAGAGTTGATGAGAGTTAGAGCATTTATTTTTAACATTTCAATAATAGAAACATAGTAAATAGTTTCTAGAACTGATCTACGAAACGCTAAATCATCCTAAACTTTATGGAAATGTGTATAATAGATCAGTTTACAAACAAACAGAGTTCGTCGCACTCAAGCGTAGTAAGTGTGAAGGAGATAGAAATAAAACCAAGCTTTTGAGGACGCGGCCAGAAAAGGTTATTCAACCTCTTCGTAAATTCACCGTGAAAAAATACGGCACTGCAATTTTCTTAGACAATTTCGCGCAAAATTGCTGTATATACCAAAATATACACAGTGGTCATTGTCGTCCAGATAGTGGCGACAAAATAAATGCTCTTATTTTATTTAAGTATTTAGATGACTAAAAATAACTCACGACTATTTAAAATGATAACGGAACGAGGTGTTACAAGAATTTATTGGTGTTGTAACTCGTGAAAAAATGTTTTGTATTTTTTGGTACACCGAAATATTTTTCAAGATTTATTTTGGCTCGCGTCACTACTATTGAATCCGTTAAACGACGCGAGCGAGGGCCATTGCCAACGTAATAATTATCCAAAAAAAACTGAGATAATTTAGCCGAGAACATTACGTGTTTACGGTTACACATCAGTGTGCTGTATTCTTTTGTTTATGCACTAAACTCTCGTGAATAAGTAATTGTTTACACCGACGAGGTTAATGATAGTATGGTATGACTAACAGTGTACCGTTCAGTTGCCTAATAAATTCTGTTCCTAGGAATAGACTAACAATTTATTATCACTTAAGCGTCCACCAAGTTAATTTATCGCTAAATTAAGTTTGCTGTTTTTAAATAAATTACTGTTGGCGTGCTAAGTGAACAAAATAGTAAAACAAAAACGAGTAATTTATTTTTATTGAAGATATTATTAACGAGGAATTCCCATTAAAATGTACAGGTATTGCACATAAGTAATTTTGTTACTAGAGGTGCTGCCAGAGACAAAAAGGCATAAACTACGGAAGCATTAAATGCGCAATTATATGAATATGACAGATGGCACGACTCGTGTGCTGCCATGTCCAATTACCTGACTGTTCGGAATTCAAACTAATTACCGCGCAGTGGTATAACTAATAATCCCAGACAAAAAGTTAAAAGAATTTCTAAATATTTCCACTAATAAAATAATCAACGAATTTCATTTCGTGCACTGAAATTATTACATAAATTCTAAATATTACCTAGTTGTACCGATTTCATGCTGCCTTCCTGAAAATAATTGCGTAACGTCTAATAAACGTGTTTTATTTCTAGCGTGTTACTAATCTCGGCGATAGGAAAATTACATCATTTTCCGTCAATTAAATTTTCATCGCTGCGATATATTGTTTTATATTTATTTGAATCCCATGCAATTTTATTACACACATACTATTAAATAATTGTAGGCTTTAATGTTTTCAAAATAGAGTCTAGTTTTGATGAGTACTTAGCTTCCAATCCAGATTTTTACCCAGCTATATTTAACCCATGTCTTTAAACCTTATTTCAAAACCTAGTCATTAAACACTCGACGTTTGATAGATGAGGACGTACAATAAAAACCAGAGACAAGATTATGTTTTTCTGAATCTTTAGCCCCGGTCCTGACATTGTCTTAACAGCCTTTTTGCTGTAATAAACAACCAAAGCCGAAACTGTAAAAAAGCGGGCAAGTACGAGTCGGACTCGCGCACAAACGGTTCCGTACCACCGCATAATATTTATTAGTTCACTACATTTTTTTAATAAACATATTAATAACAAAAAAAACAAGTTCTTATTCAATTCAATTCATTTATTTCTTTGCAAACATGGGTATAGTACATAGGTGTTTTGATTAAAATAAAGTTCTCCATATATTATTATGGGGACCCCATGTTTTTTTTTTACTAAAGTACTTAAGTAGTAAAGTAAACTCTTTAATATTCTTAACTTTGTTTTTTTATTATTATTTTATGTTATAGCGGTCATAGTAGTACGCACTTCGTGAAAATTCCAAGTGCCCACCTATTAATAAAAGTTCAAAAGATACAGCCCTGTGAGTCCTGTGACAAACCGACGACGGACGGACGAACAGGGAGCGTTAGTAAAATAGTAATACCCTTTGGGTACGGAACCCTAAAAATGTCAATGTAAATTATTACGACGCGGACGTCCATAGTAGGCGGCTAGCGATGCATCATAAAATCTCCTTTGTTTTGCCCCTCAAATTGATCTCCGAGATAATCTCTCTCGGAAATAAAACTAATTACATATTTAGTCAGCAACAAATTCTATTTGGCTATACAACAGAAATTAATGGTTCAACTCTGAGAAGCATTACGCCATTTAACTATTATGTCCCCACTACGCGCCCACACAAACTGGATTAGAAATCAGGCTAGACTTGATTGCGTCCAGTTCGTCCACCACTGGACTATTATTTTAATAAGTGGTCATTCTGTCCTAAGGATAATTGCTCAAAAGCCACGGTTTCAAATAAGAGCATAGACAATAATTGCTTTTAAGGCCGTTACAATTTATGATAAGGTCACAACTTATAAGTTTTTAATAAATGGTTTTTTTTTTCAGGTAAGCCTCTCGAATTTATGGTAATGGTACTATTCCAGATTGGTATGTATATTAGGTTATTATTATTATGAGGTAGATGCTATTAAAATTGTTAAGGCGGGAGACATCGCGGGAGGGCCCATAACCTGAGCTTGTCCTAATAAAGGACAAAATGGGGAAACAAACCTCAAATTAGATCATTTCGAACTATTAGGACAAAAAATGCTTCGCTGCGCTGCGTTCTACATTTAGAGAGAAAATCTAATAGCAAAGCCACGTAGACCATAATATTCTAATTCTATTCCCAACCCCTCTATAATTTCTTCAAATCGGTCTAATACGACCACAATCTTCATTGAACGTAGATTCCAACGTAATTTGATCAATTTGAATAAATGACGGGCAATAAAATAATCATGGCTATCACTATAATTTCATTTCAGGACGTAGAAATCTTGTAATTTGTATGGAAAGTTAATGCTGACCCAAACATTCAATTTTATCCAGAGGTATATTATGTAGGGATTTTTCTTAGGAACACAGTACGTCATTTTAACAGGCGAAATGAGAAGAAAACAAACTAAAATTCTTCTGTCAATACGTATCCTGAGAAATTTTCTTTCCGTCCAAGGCGGCAATGCCCAATACACGTCAAAAATGGATCATTTAGAGCATTTTTTATTTGTCGATCAACATCTTTTTTTTACTGAACAGCTACTAAGTATTTCTCAGTTTGCGTAACCAATTTAAAGTGTAACCTATGTTTAATATCCACATTATGACTACCACCGTTTTCTACGGGGCTACTTAGAGGGCTTTTGTTTCGTTCGGCTGTCCAAACACAGGACTGTGTGAAACGAAAAGGGTTTGTTTGAAAAGCATAATTTTAGAATCAAGTGTGCTCCTAATGTTTCCATATGATTAGTTTCAGACTTCAAATGGTAACACACACCCCAAAAAAGTTTGTAGTACGAACTTTTTTGACCCTTCAATTTTCTAAGTGCCAATCTCTAAGCCGATAAAGTGTCACTTAAAGGATTTTTTTTTCCTCATCCCTGTTCTATTTCTGTCCAAAGTAGCCTGATAAATAAGTTCAAGGGCTATCACATTCCCAGACAAGTGGGTTACCATTAGTATGAAGGGCATTTATGATTATTTTTTTGTTCCACTAACCTCATTTAAAAATCCCATGACACGATAAGAATTTCTCCTTGTGGTAACTACCATTATGTAATCTTTTAGACATTATGCCCAGGAGCACGAAAAAATGTTTTAATGAACCCAAATGACTTAGCCTTAAGGCATTATTTTCTGTTCTTTAAAATAAAAGATCACGGGAATTCGAGTTTTAATAAATATTTGGTCCAGAATGCGACCTTCCTCAACTCTGCGTCTTCCATAAAACAGCTTTTTATAAAAAGTTGCGCAAGATTCAAGTGAAAGCAAATGGACTAATTTCTGAGCGGCCAATGTTCTTATTAAGTGGTACTGTTTGTTCATTTGTTTTCTTTTTATTACTGCAGTAATGTATTTTAAATTGAATGATTCAAGAATAATATCGAATAGCCGAGCATGCAGACAGAGTTTATGGCGCGGAGTCTTGCAATATCATCATTGTCTATGACGGCATATCGTTTGGAGTCATTGTACACAATCTAATAGACATTTCATTATTTAATTTGCCATGATTATAAATCTATTACGATACAAAACACAGCGCTCACGACTGCACTGATGGTTCAGTTTCCATTGCCTCCTCTGCTGAGCGAATACCATCGATCGATGATGAAATTAAGTAATGGAGCTGATTCTATTGTCTTTTCCATGTCGTTAGGGCAATTAACGATCAAAGTCAACTGCGCTTACTTTGTCTTAGTTCCACGAATCACAATTACGACTGTCTTCATCGAGGTGTCTTATTAGATGGGGAGCGATCACGCCAACGCAACGTGTTCTTAGAAACCTTACAAAAGACTTATTAACCAAAGTGTCAGTTTCTTTCCACTCCAGAGAATGAAAGAGATGGACCATATCACCGTCTCGCTTGCTTACTATTCGAGGGCGCTCGTAAAACGATTTTGGATTCGACAAAAAATTGTTTTGGTTTTTTCATCACGGGTTTTGTGGAATACAAAAAAACTACGCTCGTCTTGTTGGAGATTTTGTACTATGTCATAAATAAACTACTACTCCGCTTGGAGTTTTTGTCGGGATTCAAATTTTGTTTGGCCCGAGCCAACGGTCAACGTAGCCACGCTTCGCCGGCTCCAGGATACCAATATCGCTGCGCATGCGACGACCGACGCCGGAAAAATTGCGTTGAATTTTTTTCTTATCTGAAATACAGTACCAGTAACTGGGTCAAACTTAATCTAATGTTTCGCAAGCGGCTTTAGAAGTAAAACAATGTTAAACAATAAAAATGCTAGTAAATCTGGCCCAATACAGCTGCCGTATTAAAAATTATCTTTTAATTGGCCAGAAATTGTGCTGCGTCTATCTGGGGGAAGCTGTATGGCCACTAGATGCAATCTTGTCGGAGATGTGAGGTCAACGACCGGGGTGAGTGAGCGGGACAGCACGACATGCGCGAGTGCAACAGATAGGATGCGCGTACGCACAGAAAAGGAATGAAAATGATTGTATTACTGTTTGTTATCCTTTTTTTGTGTGTATGCGTGTGGGTGTGTGCGTCTAATCCTGAATCTTGATGCGTTTTGTTATTGTTTAGTATACGCTACATGCTTTGAAGTGATGCATATGGAATATCAAAAGAATTTTATTTTTCTCTGACACGTTGCCAGTTTGTATACTATACATACCTGTGCGTCTATACGTCGTCATTCAACAAAGCTTCTAAACGAATTTTATGTCCTCGTTTTTGCCTCGCGTCTTTACAAACGACACACAATGCATTCAGGCGTTCCTAAAAAGGATTAGGCATCACTCGAAGATTAAACTCGCTCTTTTATTCTGATTCCCAACGTCGCGACACGTTCGTCATTGTGAGCCTTAAAAAACGAACCAACCTTTTATTTGTCAAAAATTATAAAAGAAAATTAATGAGTTCAAAAAATGCAACGCTATTTTAATTCGCCAAAAATAACAAGAGGCACTATGAGTTAATTCATTGTTATCATAAATTAAAAAGTTGCAACTGTCATTGTTATCCGTCACCTGTCACTCGCAAACGTCACTTTTCCCGCCAAGCTCGATCGGTGCGTAATTCCCATGCAATAGTCGAGAGCAAAGCTAACTTACTCTCGCTCGGCTCGATAATTTCTAATGATTATGCATCAACGGTACCTGCGCATTGCAGTCCACGAGCTCACGCAACGGACAATGTGCATTCAGCCATTCTAATTTAAATAAAAAAACAGCTCACAATCGCATAAAATGCACTGTTTATTGCTTAAAATACACAAATAATGCCTTTCTCATCCATTGAGGGTCAAACGTTGCTTTGTCGCTAAGTTGCCCCATTTGAATAGGAGTAGGTTACCGCTGGACAAAGGTGGTGACATCTCTAAGACGAGAGAATAGGGAGCCTCTAGTCCGGCAAAGGTTATGCAAATGAGATTTAATTGAGTTTATAATAGGCAGAATGATGGATTGCTTTGGGCTAGATTAGGGTTGAGAATAAGGCGCGAAAATTACAATGACTAAGCTTTTTCTGTAACATGTTTTTTTTTTTGTTATGGAAAAGGTTAATCTGAAAATAATTGGCTCCTAGCCTTTGGATATGATTATAGAGTTGTTTCTATTAAACAATTCGGACACTCTACTAGTGGTCGCAAGCGCTACTGCTGAGTAAGAGGTCCTCCTGGAGTCCTGGGTTCGATTCCCAGGTCGGGCAGTGTTATTGAATTTTTCGTTCAGGAATTTCTCAGTAGCAGCCCGGAGCCCGAATTTGTGTCCGGTTACACATAACTGGCGAATTGTGCGTATATACTATAGCTAGGCATATCTCTGCCCTCATCCCTCGGGATATACAGCCGTGATGTTATGTTTATGTGATGTACAGATAATACTAAACAACAGATTCAGTATTTCTTATGTGTTTTAATAATCAAAACTGGCACAAAAAACGCACACAAAACATTATCAAGGCGAGCAAACACGTCAAATTATACGGCCACGCTAATTCGTTGACAAACAGAGAACAATGATTCACTATCCCACATATCAAGAAGCAAATGAACGAAAATAACGTTTTTCTAAATATTCTACTACTAAATTTTGACCTACCGCAAGGCGCGGTAGGTCAAAATTATGACTTTACAGGAATACTGTAAACAACATGTGCTTTTTTACGATATACCGATAAAGATGAGTTTTATAACGTATGTGTATACGTCTTTTGTCTAACAAAGTTCTTCACGGCCATGTGGAAAATGACTTTTGAAAAAAGAATGCCCTTGGTTCTTATTAGAATTTGAACTAACTGAAACTGACCAAGATTGTACGAGTATCTGGAGAAAGAGACTTTGACCTCTGTTTGTCTCGGTCTTTCTTCTCAGAGTAGTCAGGAACACCGAGCTCATCTACTTTTACTGTTAAACTGTTTTTTGAATTAGTGAAAACTTCTTTAGCGGCGCTGTGCACTTTTTTTGGGATGGGTAAAAAATTTTAAACTCGCGTCAGGACGTGATCGTAAGATCCGTCGCGTAGCAACCGACGAAATTTTACCCATATTGATGGGTAAAAAAAAGCAATCAAGTTTTCACTTCTGCCGGCACTACCGGAGTGCAACCCGTTGTTTTTTTTTTTAACCAATTGGTTCATTTATCATTTAATGTAGTCTCTACATTAAATATTTCCATAGATATGAAACTAAAATTAGAATAAATATTGCCTGTTATAGATTATATTGCTGGTCAAGTATCGAATGTCCAAGATAGTGGAATTGAATGCGTATTAACGAAATAAATGTATCTGCGATTAGCAACGCCTACATTCAAACGATATCAATAAGGTAAACAAAGGATTTCACACATTTTTGACGGAGATTAAGGCTTAGATCCGCTTAGCAAAACGGCCTAAGTAAAGCCCACGGGACCACAAAACCAAAGACAAAAAACAAACATTTTCAGCCTATAATGTTCCCCACTGCTGGGACACAAGCCTCCTCTTTCTGTTAGAGGGAATGGACCATAATCTACCACGCAGGCCCAGTGCGGGTTGTTGGATGTCACATGTCTTCGAATTTTTGTCTCCAGAACATTTCGGTTTCCTCACGATGTTTTCCGTCACAGTTTTGCACGTAACGTAGGTACTCATACAAATGAAATTCACAACATTCTCATAATAAAATAAACCAAGTAATCAATTACTACAAACATTTGTAGATAATTAGCGAAATCTACACTCACGCGCAGACACACAGTCTGGTCCGTACGCATTATTTACTACAGCTACTATCAACTGATATACTATCAACTTGCGCAAGAGTCGAGCATGTAATTGGGGCAAGGGGTCAAAGACCAGCCCTTTGTGCGGACCCCGCACAATAGCGAACAATGTACAAAGACCATGTCTTATATTGTAATTCGACTTGAAGGTATACAAAAGAAACTTGGCCCTAATCTTCTGGTATAGAATTAGCGACCGCTTTGTTCACATGCCGATTTGAATTATGGATTTAAAAATGGTCCTTAGGGATTCAAACATGTGGATTGTTTGCAAAGAAACCCACATGCAGAAAGTCTGAACTGCAGTCCTGATAAAACATAACCACATTTCGCCAGTTATGTTTAAGTCCCATAATGTAAAAGAGAGTGAGCCTATTGCCATCAACCGAGCACAAATCCAGACTCCGGGCTACTACTGAGAAATTGCAAATCTAAAAACTCTATAACACTATGCCCGACCCGGGATTCGAACCCTAATGCTCAGCAGTAGAGCTTGTTACTATTAGTAATTAGACCAACGAGGCAGTCTTAGATTGTTAAGCAAATTGTGGACCCTAGCTTTAATCTTAGTTTTAAAAAAACTAGGTGTAAAAGTTGTTGCATACACACAACGGTTTTCGGAAGACGCATAAATTTTTTCAAAACAACTTTAAACGTTTAAAAGTAAATAGAGATAAACGATTTGACAACACCAATATTGATACAGATGCACCGAATCTAATAGGCTCTCGTTCACTTTTGTTACCTGAAAATGTAAATATGCATCGGTTATCAGTTAACGGAACGTTTGAATTGCACAAAGTGGCGTTGTTATGCTTGTGTAAACTCAGTTTAACGACTAGACTAGCTAAACATTCGCTTATCAACTGATTAATATGCAATTTTTGTGGAACTGACACGGCACTTGAGTTACTTAATACTTAAAGTGACAGATAAAAAAAAACGTACCTTAAAATTTCAAGGAGTAATTTCTAATGTATTATTCTAAGCGAAAAAAAAAAATTCTATACTGTAAAAAATCTTTTCGTTTTACTGGTGGTGGATGTAATTATAGAAAATTGCAAGATATTCGAGAACCTTACCAACTCGATTGAAAAATAAACTATTAGTAGTTTCTAAACATAGTTTCAACCAAAAAACGTGGGAATCATCACAAAACATAATTCTGAATGGCAGCCCTGATTTACACGGATCATGTCTGTGCGTACACGCGGCGTAAGCATGCGAAGATATGCTAATAGCGTTTTGTTTGTTTCTTTGTCTAGACTAGAGAAAAGCATGCGTTTGCCGTAGGGAAAATTGTGGTGACAGTAATTTCAGTGCACATTTCTAATAGTTTCTCATGTCAGAATAATATACAAATTGTCTGTTTGTTTGGTTGAGTTGCCAAGTAATTTAGAAAATACGCATATTATTTGCACATGTTGGATGGAGTTCCCAGAATGTTGTTTATTTCATTCGTCATGGTTGTTTTTATTAAAAGCCCCAATGAGTTGAAGATGGAAAAATATGATAATGTGAGAAAAAAACCTCAGTTCACTTTTCACACAATTGACAAAATCATTCATGGCCCGACTCCCCCAAAATTTAACTAACGGTTTACGAAAGTAACCTACAATTTGAATAAACAAAACACTGTCATCGAGAGCCAAATCGTTTCCCATACATTTTGTATTCATTTGCCTATTCTAATTAAACGTTCCTCCCTTCAATTCGGGGTTGAGAGGTTTTTCGGTGATTTTGATTCGTGTGAACCACTGCAAGTTACGGTCCGGTGACTCTTGATTTTGTCTTTGTTTGATTATGTATGTATTGTTTTATTTCGCTGGAGCGTATCAAAATGGAACTGCCATATTGTTCAGGAATCAGGAATCCAACGTGCAACATAGAGCATTTTTGGAATTAGTTTCTTAATGAAAACTACTAATAAAAATCACGAGAAAATTGTCGTGACAGTTTTTAGTATGAATGTGGATGGCTATAAGAGTAGGGGAAGACCAAAGAAACGATGGATGGACTGTGTGAAAGATGATATGGCTAGAAAGGGGATGGATTACCGAGATGACGACTAATAGAGGAGCATGGCAGAAAAAGATAATAATATGTTGCGCCGACATTTGTCACTCAACAAAACAATAACGAATTAAAAATGCATCGAATATCAGAATTTCCAACAAAATTACTTGCTCCAAATAGTGCTAATTACGTTCTTGCACTATTATATAATATTGCACGTTGTATAATATTCCATGAATTATTCAACAACAATGTACTATGTAGCCACTTTAAATGTTCATAAAGCTATCTAAAAGCGATAACATGATTAATATTGTTCTACACGCAGTGGCGATAAGCTCAGCCTTGGATTCCACGCATTGTATTACTTGTTGCATTGTTATGTTATTGTTACTAAGTGCCTTTGTTTTGTTGGCTATTTTACTCAATAACTAGAAATTACCGACCATATTGTATGTAGCATTTTCATTTTTCATTCTACGGCATGTATCAAAAAGGTGTACTCAAACTTTAGGGTGTGACAACTTTCTCCATGGGGCCTAAATCGTAATCCCGAAAAAATCAACTGCCGTTCTATACATTTGAATCGAGAAGGTATTGAAGTATAGTTCATACTTTTTTCGCGATTTCGATGTAAGTCCCAAGGATGGAGAAGATTGTTCAGTTTAAAGGTCACGCAGTTAAATTTGACCACAACTTTCTGCTACATGCTGTATAACATTTTTGCTCCATTTTGATCGACAGTTATTTAAATCTCTCGTTTAAAGTAACCCTCCGTTTAAATTGACCCCTTTGTCTCAACTAGAGGGTCGAAAAATCGTTACAAAACGTATATATCTTATGTAAATTTCCAAAAACAATAGAATATTACAAACCCCTTAATTATCCTAAATTGTTGACATCTATCGAGGCGTTAATGATTCCTTTCTGCTTTATTCGTCATACATTGTTTTGATTGTTACAAGTGCGCCTCGTTGTTTATTTGAATGCACGTTAATGTATGCAAATCTAAACGAAACACCCGTTATGTTGAAACTGCATGTGGTTACTTGTGGGAACGCTATTTGGTTGCTAAATGTTTTAGAAGAATGGACAGGAATAATAATTGTCGAAAGATTTAAAAATTAAGATATGATATGGTGATATGGTATAAACAAAGGAAATGCATGATTTTATCGGTCAGAAATAGTTTTAATCTCATTATAATAGATAAAGCAAATTAAAAGTCGCGGTAATTTACATATTTATCGCAAAAATAAAACGCAATCAACATCTTTGCCTAACAGAAAATTGTAAACAAAAAACATAAGCCTCTTTATTTATAAACGTTTGATAAAATTAAGAAACGCTAAAACGTCAAAAATGTATGGCTAAACGTTACTTAACTTTAAGCAACGTTTATAAATAAACCCCACAATTATTAGGAAACAAAAAAATAATTGCAAAAAAAAAAAACTATTAAAAAAGCCAACAATAGCAAAGAGAATCAAAATCCAACATCCCTTAAACTACAGATAATAAAAATCACCACACCACAGACTACGTATAATTTATTAAAAATCCAGTTTTATCGGTCCAGTGCTATACGAATCCACAAAAATTTGCATAGATGTTAGTCGATAAACTGGTAAGTTTGGTTCACATGCATTGCCCATTCCCACGGAGAATATGCATTATATTTTTAATATCAGCACGTCAATTATATCGGGTACTTGCATTATAAGGGAAAACAAAAATTACAAACCAGCCATATTATAAAAGGTTGAATATGGCAATCTCTCCGTCTATATTGTTTGTGGTCATTCATTGTGTCAATATTTACGGCCGGTTTCACCATCTCCGGGTTTAATTACTGGTAAACTTAACTGGGAGATAATGTCACGTTAATTCTGTTCTAGTTTTAATTTATTTGGTAGATACCTACCCTAGGTCCGTATAAGGTACTGGTATGTCTTTTATCTTTTCAATAATGTCCAGACTCATAAATCATAATATTTTGGTATCAAGCTCATTATAATGCATAGCCTATTGTGTCAATCGCCTGCACCGTTAAAGATTGCTGTGCAGCCCACGTTCTTATTGCTTATTGGCCTACTGCTAACAGTTCGTGACGAAGTAACCACGTTTTGCTCAATTTGTACACAACAAAAACCAACTCATTGTATGCTTTTACATCTATTTTATTACTCGCTATCAGGAACACTTTGTCATCGTTTTATGTATTTTTAAGGCATCAAATTGCATCACAGTAAAAGCTATAAAATTCAACCGTCGTTGCCCAGTTTGCATTTCCTTTCCCAAGGCCACCAGTGACCCATATTGAAAGTTTTCTTAGTACATAATTATTACGTTTGATCCGTCAATGCTTGACCAATCGTTTTTACGACATGACCCGGACGGCCATTATTATACACCTTTATAGCCAGTGTCAAACGGCCACCCTTCAATGTTTTACTTTCACACGTTTTAAAACTTGGAATTTGTCGATTTTGAACGACCGGTCAGCTCGTAAACGCTCGTTAAGAAAAAAATATATTTACGCACCCAAGCTTCGTATAATAATGTCGTAAAAATAATATTTATGTCAAAAATACATTTCGTGTTAATGCTTTTTTATTTTCTTCCATTTTTAATTTTTATCGACGACTTAAAAATTATTTACGACCTCCATTCTCCACTTACGCACTCATATAATACTATCGTTAAAAGCGTAACAAATCGGTCGCATTAATGACTCACGGTAATTAGAACTTCGACCCGTTTAAAAAACTCGTGTTTGATTAGATTACTCAGTTTTTTGGAATCACTTTAGTGAAATAGATCATTGGGTCGACTTGGGTGGTCCGTCGCGCCCCGACACACGATTGTATCAACTCACATTAATTTTTTTGTTACGTCCCGCCTGCAACGTGACCAAATACTAATAGAAACATTAAACCTCAACCTTCGCTCCCACCCTCACATCACAATCGAATCTTAGCTAATCAACTTCAAGCGGCCTCAACGGAAAGGTACGACTTTCCATTCTAGTTAGAAACTCTAGCAGTTCAAGGAAACTAGTAATTCGAGTGCGTAACGCGAGACCGCAACCCAATAGGTCGAGTGAGAGCTTCAGCACAGCTAATCCAGGCCAGATGTGGCCGCCAGCCGCCCGCCAGCTTGCCCCGGACTTCTAAGCCATTACACCGATTATGATTGCCCAAATAGTCTCTCATCTGCCAAATGACGCTCCGAACCACAACCACAAAACATGCACTTTCGAAAATATTCCCAAAAACATTTTCCGAACCCGAAAACATTCATTCCTACTCCACTGAACTCGAACACAACCTTTGTTTTATTAATTAGCCGACAAATTACCTTTTGTTTATTGTGTCTGCCCGAACGACCGTAACGTTTGTACACGATAAACTTTCTGAATCACGACGAAAATGTTAATTACATTAATTTACTTAACAATACAGCTATTACAGTTAGGAGAGACATCTAAATAGTGCGTTTAAAAAACGGGATTACACCGGCCGGTCCCCAGATATGCACGATTTAACATGAAACGCGAATTCGTTATACACGTATGCTTATCTTGAGAAAATACGCTGTTAACCTGTTGTGTGCATCTTATTATAGCACCGGCTATTGTGCATTATAGTCCACATATTCATGGGTAAACACACACCAGTCTTTGTGTCTATTGTTGTAGTAATACTTAGCGGCAGCATCACCCCTCGTAATCTCATCCTTTCTCTTGCATTGTCCCACATAATGTGAGATACTGAGGCTGGTCCAGAGGTCACACATCTTAGTGCGACCTGAGGTCATAGCTGACAATGCGAGGTACCGTGTTTACCTTTGTCCGACCGATGTTTAGGCTGCTCGTGGAATCGTATACTTCTCTCGAATTGTTGTCCACAATAGGACTCATCTCGGAACAATGAGGCCGGACAATGGCGTCATTGTTCTTTTACGATATTTAGCTACCGTTTTAGGCCGTTACGTGTCTTTATTGGAGGTATTATCGATCTCATTGTGTTGCCGATTTATAGAGCGGCTCCTGTTATGTGAACATTTGAATATTAACGTTCATGGGAACCATTTTGAAGATTACAATTACAACTGACAGGTTCAGGATTTCCAAGTCATCTGTAAATCACAAAACAATTCATATTTACAGGTTTAAATTGCTTGAAATTGCAATTCAGGAAGCCGAATTGCATTTCAGAATAATAAATCCCGTACTTTATTCAGAGCTTTTGTCTTACGCCGCGTGTTTCGGTAGCTGCGCCCGCGACGACCCAGTATGATTTACGTTTATGTTCGCATAAAATCTGAGAATGCGGTTTGTGCATCCATTCCAGTGGCTGCAGCAAAAATAGTCCAGAGAACGTCGATACTTTTATTTGTGTTACTTTTATGATATATTGCAAATATTGTTGAAACACATCTTTGTTTTGAAAAGTTTACGATCTTTGGCAGAAAAACCTTACATCGGAAAAAAATAAACGCATCTTGCGCTGTCCCATTAAAATTACACTTAAGGTGCTTTACGTTCGTCGCGACTTTTGACAAAACTTTAAATACATTTCAACTTTTCAAGCTCTCAAAACGGTGCCATGCAAAGATAATCCTGAGATAATCGAGAAGCGTATCCCAGTAGCAATGTTCTGTAAATGAGCGGTATCTGTCGATAGCTCGAGTGCTCGATAACGGCGCCTTTGATCGCCGACGTGCGCCCGCGCATCCTTTGAACTCGCCGCCCCCGCGGGGCGCGCTTTATTAAACATTCATTAGGACCCATCGTTTAGCTCATACCTGCACAGTAGTCGGGATGAAGTTACATCTATGGAATCGACAAATAAATAAAATATTTTTTTAGGTTCCCAGTTCCCAGTGACGCTGTAAAGATTTTTGATTACGATCCTTTTTTTGAGGGACGATTCGTATTGCGTCTTGAGCATCTTGAATAGGACCTGCAGTCTTTGAAAAGGGTGGGTCGGTCATTGACTTTAAGATAATATTCCAATCTTTTATGCTACTCTATACGTTATTAAAAGCGATGATAAATAATTATGATAAACTTGTTCAGGTGCACAATGCACTAAAGATAATCAGTTTTCCTCGAAAATTATACAACTTTTACATGTTTACATGTTGATTGCATTCTTTTTATCGGCCTTGTAAACATTGCAAAACCAATAACGCATCAACAGATAATTATTATCGTAATTAAGTACTTACCTGATACAAAACAAGAACTAAAAGATGAGAAAATACGTTAGAAGCTACTTGATTACTTCCCAGATTTACTCCAAACCTCAAAGTAATCTCAAGTACATCCTCCTAACTAGTTAAGTTCCCAGATTCACTCAATGTAGCATAAGTGCATCCCTTCCCATTGCATTAATCATAAAACTCACTATAATTCCATATCTCAACAATCAATACCAAAGATAGAAAAAAAAATCTTGACATAATGACACATAGTGAGGCAATATCTTCAGTAACTCGCGGCTCCCTGCAATTTACTCGTCCGTCCGTGGGCTTACCTAACGACACCTGGGCACTGGGTACTGGGCACAGGCTGGGCACGTCTGGACATACACACAAAAGTCAACGCACCCGGGTTATCCACCCGCTCCCGATAGAATATGTTGCAAAAAACGTAATGGCCGCCAAGAAACGTCAATGAATTGGATTTTATTCTGTTCTCTTTTTAAATCTCGGGATTGCCAGAGCAATAAAATTGTTTAGAAAGTGCCAGTGCGATGTTTATAAACATATTAGCGATCGTACTTTTTAATATAAAATGTTTCTTAGAAAGAAAATTCTTGTTACTTGTAAAAACGCAACTTTTTATGGCTTTGTTCGCCGGTACAAACAACGATAGATCGTTGACAGGCCGTAATTTGAAGTGGTTGTTAATTATAGAATGCATCATAAATAATTATGGGCTAGCTACCGGACTGCCTCATCGGTAGCGAACTAGCTAATACTTAACGAAGTATCGGTTGTTATGTTCCGTAATTCTATTTCTAATTCGAATTATGGTTGATAGGGCAGGTATTAGGTAAAAACTTAACATTTTATACAATGCCTGAAATAACAGGGCATTGCTACTTTTGCACAATGCATCAAACTGGGGGTCGTATGAATAAATTCAAAATGGCGGTGCGATGACCTTCGCCCCATCGCCCGTGCACCGCAATGCCACAAGTGTTTGCAATTTTTGTCATGATTTATCTCATCATTTTACGGTTCGAGAGCACTGCGAATTCTCGTATGGTCATTAGGATTTTTAATGATCATTATTTTTTGTTGCAACTGTTGATAGCTAGTTAATAAATGCTCTTGACCCTAATGATAGATGCATTCACACGGCAAAACTATCAACTAACACCTACGTCTATACTGTCATACGTTGTCTTAAAGGTTAAACAATCATAATCTGACATTAACCCTTAAATAAATAATCAAATAATTCAGTCAATTTCACTGGGAACTGGGAACGCGGCACACTATCAAACAACTTTGACAAACAACCCGTCAAAACTGCGTCAACAGTCGTGTTTGAGGGCGGTCCGTCATTCCGTATTCAAAAAAGATTGTTTGACAAATAAATAAACGGACGTACAAAGAATTTTTTATTGTCTGTTAATTTTAATCAAGGATTCTTTGTTGTTTTTGTATAAATAAAAATTACAAAAGGTGTGAAAGCTGTGTCTTGAATTTATGATGTGGACTATCACTTAACCTGTTATTAGAATCTGAGGGAAATGAACAATCTCAGTTGGTTCACCCACTATTACCTTTTCTGCAATTTATGGATACTTCACTGTATAAATAATGCACAAATGTAAAACCTATGTTTATGGCGGAACTGACGCAACACGTGCAATTTTCTCTGTGAATAGATCTGGCTGTGCTTATTATCTCTGGGCGGATTGGACACGCGACAGTGGAACTTCGCTTGGTTCTCTTACTTTCACAATCATGCGCAGCTCGCCCACTAACGTTTTCTAATGCTACTTGAACATTGGACATGTCCTATGCAGGTTTTAGACTGGTTTTTAAGCTTAAAATACTTTCACAAAACTAGTTATTTTGACAAAAAATATATGTATATTATGCACTAGTGTATAAAAAAAAGGGAAGAGCTAATTGGGCATAAAAATATTCGTCCGCATCGCCGCTGTCAATGAAAAGTCTTCAAAAGGCTGGCAGTGTTGCCATGCTCATACTTTGATTGGCTTAAAAATAGGCCAGCTTATAGCGTATTTGGATAAAATTGTGTTACTGTCCTAACTGGTAAAAACAATATAGTACTTACTCAATTGATTAATACAGCATCATCGGAAATTTTGTTTGTAAACAAAAGAAGCTCTCTATTTCAATCTAAAAACACTTCAAACAGATTGAAGACTCATTCACTTGACGTCAGATTATCAATCTAGCGTTATCATTACCTACCTACATCAATCACTTCCTCGCTCATAACACTTATACGCCAACACCGCTATTTTCTATGTAAACGCGATGCCATGTTGTCATTTCACTGCTAAGTTTCACACGACAGCCAATTAAGGCATACATTGCTTATAATCCTCATAGAAACATGAACTTTATGTCTAAAGCCATAAAGGTGTTGAAATAAGTTAGCTAGACAGTGCTAAAACACTTCTGTTAACATTGTTGATGTTAGCATTGCCGACATATTTTCAAAACAATATGCACGCAAGTAAGTTGTTTAGCAAAACAGTTTCAAAAGATAAATCTCTGTGGGTGCCATGTTCGTTTTATTTGCTTAACTTAGCCTATCGCAGTCCATTTCTGGACATTGGCCTCTCCCAGGCTGCGCCACAAGACCCTGTCCTCCGCCTTCCGCATCCAGTCTGTCCCAGCTGCCTTTTGAAGGTCGTCTAGCTGAGGGGCGTCCCACACCACACTACGCTTGCCGATACGCGGTCTCCACTCTAGAGCTCATCTGCTCCATCAGCCATCGGGGCTTCGACAAAAATGACCAGCCTACTACCACTTCAGCTAGCTCACTCTGCAAGTTATGAAGGTAATTCCGGTCCTTTTCCGGATAATTTAATGCCTGATTTTACCCTTTATTTGCTAGATTACTTCAATTGCTACTAATCCAAAACCATTGGTAGGCAATTGCCAATTACCAGCAAGCCAATGGCCCTGTAACTGGCAAATAGTCCGATTGTTTTACATTTTGTTCATTTTCACATGCAAACCTACAAAAAAATCTTCCAAATTCTGTTTGTAATCTGACTATGTATTTACGACATCCTGTTTGGTAGATCGAATCTGAATAATTGCAACCTAAAGAGAAGCAGTCCAGACTAGTCTAGCTTAGAATTACTAGATAATTTTAGCTGCAATCATGATAGGTGTAATAAAATGTAGTTGAAATGATATCATTTTATGAGTCAGTTTTAGTTGCAATTCGTTTTTATGTTGCGAAATTTCAAAAAGGTAGGAATGCTATTTTAAACTCCTTTTTGCACCTGAAAGACAGTCTAATCATAAATCTACAGTACAATAATCTTACCGTCAACATTTAGGTGAATTGAGCTGTCAATCCTCCTACTGCTAGTAACTGACAGGTCACTTCAAACTCACTTCACATAAGTTTTCGGACATTCAAGTGGTAAAAACTGTCGCCAACAAAATTTTCCAACATACACGTTAAAATGGCGCTCATCATATCGTCGCTAAAAATAAGTCACCATTTCCTCTATATCACCATCAACCATTTAAGTACTTAACCCCATAAAAGACCTAGGACTTATACGTCTTTTTCAGTCACCACCATTTAAAAAGTAGGGTAACCAATTAACCTGTAAGCGGTATGTATGACTAATACCACTGACTAACCGACAAAGTTGTTTCCTGTTTCGCTTAGACATGGCGACATCGCATTGCAAATTACGTGAGTGACATTTGTGATGACCATTTTGGATTGCTTATAATGGACTTTAGCAATTAGCGATCAGCTTTAATTCCGATGTAAAATATCACTAGTTCTAGTCTTGCGAGTTTCTTAAATATGATGGAGTTAAAACTTCATTTAAATTAACGCAAATAAAATTTATATAACTATTTAAGAGTTTAATAAATTCTCGAATAATTAAACCATTAACATAAGCAGTCTTAAACGTTAGCGGTAATAATGAATGTTATGTTAATTCGAAAATTATTAAGTCCTTAGGTAAGTTAGTACCTATTTAATTCAGAAGATACTTAATTAACGCTTTGAAAGCACGTTACTGCTTTTTAATATGCAAGTTTCTAACAATTAAAAATACTAAAACAGCACGGTAAAGTATTGCGTATTATTATTAATCATCGATACTTGGCCATGCTGTATAATTTCTCTTATATTAATCTGATAAGAACTGAAATGTTATCAGTTCACAAGGAAAACAATAAACTAGTTTTTCTCGGTATGTTGGTTAAATATTTAACAATACAGTTTTAAAAAAGACACATAAATAAAAGACACTTTTGTACGTCAAAATTAACAAGAAAATATAATTAATTCTAGTCGCCCCTTCCAAAAGGTTGTTTCGTATGAAAAAGAATGGGCAAGAAACTCCACCGTCACTCTTTTAAAATGTTTCACAATATTTTGCATACATTAATAAATAATTATATGAGAAGACGATGTACCTAGAATACAATTACTATACAAAAATAGGATCTTGTAAGTACTAAATTAACCTTCGAATATAAACTGCAGCCAATTTCTCAACTATACTTAAGCCGTAAGGAGAGCTCAAAAAAGCTAACAAAACAGAATAATAAAGTTTATATCAGATAATATGAAACAAGTGTTAAGAGGAGGATACAATGCTACCTGGTAGTGTCATGTATTTGTTTAGGAGTCAACTCAAAACCAGTAGCGACCAAAACGTATACAAATATACAGATATATGCTGAGGGTTCGTTTTTGTTGCCTTTTTTATCGTACGTCCAGTTGTAATAGAACTTTGCCTAGGGCTGTGCGATGGATTTATTTCCAATCTTTTAGTATCGATACTAAGAAATCATTTGTTTTGTTTGCACAGTTATCTTTTTGTTTTTGAATGTCGTAATTTTTTTTTCTATCACTACCTTGAAGGTACTGTATCTTTACAAAATCTGAATATATGAAAAAATTTGTAAAGTCAAATATATTATAATTTTAAATTTATCTCTCACTTGTATAATTACAAAAACGCGTCGTATGCGCAACGAGGTACGCCATTTTGACATCGAATCGCCTTTCACTTGGCCTAGATATTTCGGAACTGGTTCGTAATCACAATGCAAACTCGCCGTCACCCAACAAACGAGTCGCCATTGCTGTAACAATGTATTTCCTGTGCAGCTGTGGAAAATCTAACGAAAGGATTCCAGTTATTGAGCTCAACAGCCCTAAATATAGTTTTTGTTTGAAAATTCTGTTAGTCGTGCGTTGAGGTTCATCTAACTAGAAATCAGAAATTTCAAAACAGGTTCTAATAATGATTAATGCAACATAAGATAAATTGACTATAAATAAATAACTCCCTTGGGAATTAAAATACTAGGTACCTTTTTCTAACCACATCAATTTATCACGACATACGTAAAAATATTGACCAACATAATAAAACAAGAGAATTAATCACCAACCCTAAGGTGTAAATGAATAAAATAAGATGGCGGGAGCGTGCGCGGCAACCTGTTCTGAGCGGGACGCGCCGCCCACGCCTGACAAATCGGCGCGCGCGCAGCACACACCGATTACAGCACGAACACGTCCGATCAAGTCCGGACTTGTTCCCCAAGTCCCTAATAGAATACAACGTCACCAAGAGGAAAACTTGGACACGTTTTCTGGGAAATCGATTCGACAGTTTCGTTTTATCGACGGGTGATTCCGAAAATCCGATTTACCCTAAACAAAAACTACGGAATGGACTTTGGTACGGTAACAAAAATGTAACCATTCCAACTTTGTCGTTGCATAATACAGTTTTCATGGAACGCCTGCAGCAAAATTTGCAATAAAATTTTTGCTGAATTACTCAAAAGCTCAACCAGTTTTATGTGTCGTACGTATGCGTATTGCGTAGGCACCGTCTATCGTTGCGTCTGGATCTCTGGATCACGTAATATTACGCTCATTATAATGTTTACCCCAATCCTTCACAAAAAGACGAGAGGAACTCGCAAGCCACGTCCATGTAATTACGAGGTACAAAAGGAGGGTCGTTCTCGAGTCCCTTTCTTTGACTGTAATGACTGAAGCGTTTTCTCGATGCCAGGATCGTGATCGGCCCCCTTGCGTCATTCCCACGCGCGAGCAACATTTGGACTGCATTTGTGGAGCAGGGATACAGTCCTTTGTGGCACGCTCTTCAACAATAAACATAATAGCGCAATTTACATTTTCGCCAGATGTAATTTTTTGGAGATTTTTGTAATGGTTGTGAATGTATAGTGAATACATTATTTTAATGACGAGTATCACAAAGCCACGCTCCTCAATTACTTATTCCCGTTGCGCGGCCCGTTTCCTGCACTCTGGCGCAGGCGGCAGGATCAAAGTCCGATGACAACCCTCGACGTGCTCCCTCCGTCGCGCGTCGCGGTAAAAAGCTAATTTGACACATCTCAGGAAGGATCACATTTTTTCTCACTTTCCAATTTGCCCTTTTGTTTTTTTATTCCCATGCGATCACAGATTCTAGTGGTGTTGGCAGACAGACGGATGCAACCCGGCCGCCGCGGCCTTCGGTGCACGTGGATTGCATTCAGCGCTGTTGCTAGCCAGAGCAAACTTGGCACACTCACAATATAAGAAATACTTATGCATCTCCGTAGGAACGACACAGTATCGATTACAGTAACCTAATAGAAGATTTAAAACATTCAAATCGCAAACGCTACCTTTAAACGGCATTCAAAATATGCAAATTGCTAGTTCTACTAACACGCTGAATACTTAATGCCAAACAGCGATGTCGGTTACTTGGAATTGCGTCAAATTATTCTTGTATACTGGTTTCGTGTTATGAATCGTATTTGCGCGGTAAACACTTGAATTATAGCCGCATCAAAAGAGGTAGAGTTCGTGCGCCCGCGCCGATATTTAGGTCGACCAAAATAACCTCAGCACTCTGACGCCAGTTAAAACTACAGCTCAAATGCTGTTTAGCAGCGTCGTATTTGATTATAAAACCAATCATCACCAAATGTGCTTCTTTTCGGTCAACTAACAATCATTAGAATCACGCGCAACGCCCTATCAATTAAAATGGCAACCATATCAATTCAAGGTTAAACATAACTTCATGGATTACGTTGACAATACGCATTATTTTAATGAATTATCAAAAATTAACTCAGTATACCACAGTTAGCTAGTATACTATACGATAAAAGATTGATAAGTCCACGATAACCGTGTGTGAGTTGTTTGTGCCGAGACTGTGCGCGCGCGCACGCCTCCCAAGGCCATTTTGTTTACGCATACACCCGCATGTTTACGCGTGCCCAATATTATACACGGCCAACACACATAGGCCTCACTAGTAAACACACTAATACTATACAAATCACTTTGCGAATTAGTCAGGTTATATCAAGATGAAAATGGCGCGAAACGCTCCATTGAACGTTTGGCGGGAAACCGTTGCGTAACCCACGTGAAAGCATTTTCCCGCGCTTGCATCTAGTGTAGAGCGTTTTCATGTATTTATAATTTGCTATTTTTAACGTATTGTAATTTATAGTCACCTTTATCGAATTTAGCAAGGTTAATAGTTAGAATTTATTTACTAGCCACGCGTGATAACAGTCTTTTATACCGTAATAAATGTGGTCAGAGTTGTTTTACTTATCAAACTACTTCTAACGTTAACTCTGATAAGCAGTTACGTAAATAATATTTTATAGGTTATATTGTTATGATGAACATAACCTATAAATCCACGTGTTTATGAATTCGGCGGGAACCTCCAGGCGACCACCAGTCGACCTTGGCTCCATGACGTCATTGACATAGTTCCCGCCTGCACACCGAGGCTCGTTTTTTACCATGATTCAGACAATTTTATTATTACAAACGAGACTTTTACGTCGAATGTTTTAATAGCGTCTTTACTTGTTGCTAAGCTAGCCTGTGCCTCACCTTGACATTTCACCTTGATTTTATTAAAATGCTGCATAAGAATCGACTTTACATAAAATTATCGAACGCGTAACATTACAAACCTAATTTCGTTGTCTTTCTTACGATGATAAATATGATTTTTACGCAGTTAACTTTTTAATATCGTTTAAAGTCAGCGATAGTGTCAATGTTTTTGTCTGTCTATATTTTGCCTCGAAGTTTGCGACGATAACCTATGACCATTCTGGATAATTAACCATTTTTTATGTCTACGATTACCAGTTTCAGTCCTCCTGATGATACATTTGAACTTATTCAAGATAAAAAGAGATAATGTAGATGGTGCTAAGGTCATTTTCGACAAAATAATCTTTTTATACCAAATATACGCTTAGTATAAATCTGGGTAAACAAAACAAAAGATCTGAAAACACCTGTGAACCAGGAAAAGAAACGCATGCTTGAAATTCTTTTAACAATGAATCACAATGAAGCCAAGCATATTATATTGGCCAATCAAGATATACAACGATACACTATGATCAAAAAACAGACCAAGACCTGAAACAAAATGTGGCCATTGGTTAAGATTTGAGACCTAGCATCAGGAGGATAAAACGCGACTCATTGGAACAAGTTTCATTCGACCTTGGTACCAACGGTTACAACGCCATTTTTTGTCGATTGTTCCCGACTTCTGTTTGCTCCCGTTTGCTCTTAGAATCCAATCATTGTAAGTTTTTTCTATAGCATCAAGTTTACGAACATTATCTGTTTGATTATTGGAATCATAACTTGCTTCTTATTGAGTTAAAGGATTTGTAGTTGCATCATTATAATTACTTATTGTTTTTTCTCTTGTTTAGCGTTTCCACGCCAAGACTCAGTTTTATGTTAACAATGAACCTATTTTCATGTTCGTTCCCCGAACTAACATTTTGTTATTAAAATGCAACGGATACTTACCTTATCTTTTAATAATATCTTCAGATTCAACAGTATTTGCATCATAGAGCATATCTATTTTATCATCTTTACGCTCCAAATCCCTTACATTTTGTTCACGAGTAATAATTTTGTATTCATCGAGAGTTATTGGAGTGATTATAAAAAAAGTCTACGGGTTCCATGGCAACCTTCGCACCAGTAACTCACAAGCCAACTATTATAACGCAGATTAAACAGTAGTAAAAAGATCGTAAAATTTTATAGTTATTAAGGTCATATTTTTTCAAAATTAGAAATGTTCACAAAGAACGTCGCCGCCCAAGGATTTGTTTAGAAAAAAGGATTCCGTAGCTTTAAGTACTCTACTAAAACTACTTTTTTTACAATACGATCCTCATGGATGAAGTCGTAAAATATGGTGAGGTCCCGTAGGACGCAGGCGCTGCATCCGGGGGCTCAGGGCTCGGGGCTCCGGGCGTCTTAACGAACCTTTCAGTTTGAGAATTGAGAGTCATAAAATTTTTCCCAATCCACAATGGTGCCGACCACGCCCCTTGTAATAATGTTTTACGACTGATTTTATGCATCGTAGCGGCTGCGTACGTCACCCTTCTCAGAGAAATGTTAACAAGAGTCGTAAACCGCTTTCACCTTGCGTTTTATCACGGCGTAGTCGTCAGAGTAAGTCAATAACCGATGTATGAACGCAACAGAAACGAAATTAATTTGAATTGAATTTTATTGCCGAATTCGAGACCGTCTGGAACTTTTTACTCTCAGCATCAAATCAGCATTGCCATTGTTATAAGTTTGCGGTTTGAGAGAGAACTCATTCTTCCACGCCACATAAAACGCCATACAAAACAAAACCCTAATTTATATTTCTCTATCTTTCCAGATTTCCTGAAACCGCGCAAGCGGTTATCGACGAGCGGCAAGAAGTCCCCCGCGCACGCGCACAAGCACGAGTGCGGGCACGGCGCGCACATCCGCCCGCCGAAAGTAGCGCGACTTGCGCCCGCGCATCTTAAGCGCACCAGCTAGGCCCTGCCCACACTAGTGACAACACAAAATTGAACAACCAGCTTCGGCAGCTAGAAACAGAATGAACGGGACAGGATCCCCACAGACATGCGGATCTCAAATTCAAGAGTACCCTACAAATGGGACTCTTCGGGATCCCCAAGTGTTTATCTGGTACCAAGGACTTGACTGACCTACACGCCTACCGAACCGTCTTCGAAACTGTTCAATTTTGCCACACTCGTCATATTGTGCATATTTTTGTTTTATTAATTTATTGTAATACCGTTTCCAAATTAAATAATGTTAAGTAATGCGTAAGTTAGCTTAGGAAATATCTTTAGTTCAACAGTTAATATATATCATACAATATGTCACTGAACATCACAGACCAAGTTTTGCTCAATGCTTCCGCAATATGCAGATCTTGTAATGTTCCGTTTACATCACATATGTGCCAGAATTTTACTTGATCTTCTAGAACACTAGAGCCCTAAAAATTCAAAAAATAAACTCACGAGAGCTTCGCTCACGTAAATGTTTCAGCAACCATGAATCTTCAGTTCCATTATTTTTCTTCAAAACATTGCAAAATCTTGGGACGTTACTTTTATAAATTACAAGCTATAACTTAATTGCTTGAATGTTGTTCTTCAAGAAAGTGAAATCTAACACAGATGTGACGACATAATGGACCTTCCTACCGCCTCACTACAACAGACATTCACAAAACTTGAACAAACCGTGACAATTTGAAATAAGTTATGATTATATTATATGAATTATGATCTCTTTGAATTAAGTTATTTTTAGATATAGCTTCGGTTTAATTATAAGAATATTTACACTTTA
This sequence comes from Conistra vaccinii, assembly GCA_948150665.1. Taxonomy (NCBI): domain Eukaryota; kingdom Metazoa; phylum Arthropoda; class Insecta; order Lepidoptera; family Noctuidae; genus Conistra; species Conistra vaccinii. Next base: position 9,321,498 of record OX411319.1, read on the forward strand.
CGTCGAAATGCTAAGGTTACGCAGTCACAATAATAATGTCTCGGGAGTGCGCAGACGCAGCGGTGGAAATCAAATTTTCATCGCTAAGCGTCGGAGCATTTTTGACGCATTCTTCTTCCGAAGATCACTTTCTAATCTTCCATCGCTCATGGCGGGGAATTTGCGAAAGTCATCACTATCAATAGACGTTTTAGTTTAAGACAACACAAATACTCAATTATAAAAGACATTGTTACCTTCACTGGAACAGTTTTTGCAATTTAAAAGTTTAAGTAGTTCAATACAGTTGAGTTTGAGTATTTGTGTTCCAGTAATAACTACTCGTATTGCAAATTTAGAATATTTGTTTTGTTGTTGTATTTTAATGGTTTATAATATAATTATATTGAAGATTGTTTTTTTTTTTCGAAATATTGGTATTCTAAATTTTTGTTCACAGTTAGTAACAGTCAATTGGATTAATCTAACCGTGGCCCTTTGTGAAAGTACAAATTTTCTCATCAGGTTTAGGTCGAGGGCTCACGGTCGCAGCAAAAAGACATACCATTTGTATCATTATCATTACTCATCCTATGTTTAATTATCTAACATTTATGATAAGTTTCGGATATACCATACATCGTGTATGTTAATTTTTTCTATACAACGACAGTTGTAGAACATTTTTAAAGCTAACCAAAGCCGGTGTACATTATAGCGACGATTCACACGAAATGAAATTAAGTAAATGAACTTTTATGACTTGACGGAGAAATAATGAATAATTTTTATATTGTTGTAAAGGTATATTGTGACTACCGATGTAGTTTATTGCCTGTTTAAAATTGACTTTCGTAATTTATGAATTTTTGTGTTTGCTTGTAGCCTTTAGAACCGATGAGTCTTTGAAAATATTTTGTTTACAGAATTTTCCATTTTCCTGTCCTCAATAATTTCAAACTTTAAATAACTAACAGAATTTACTGCAATATAATTGTAGCTTTAGCTAAATACTTATAACATTTTCTCATCCCGCTGTTTTATCAAGAGTTCTTGAGTTTCCACACGAAACTTGCATTGACCTTCAATAGCTGATTCTCCAAAGACTCCTCAGTTTGTGAGACCACATCAGATATCGTATAATTATGTTGTTCAATTCGGACGAGATTGTTGGCCGTGTTGGGCCACGACTGTCTGCAATACATAGAAGTTAAGTGTCCTCTAAATGTTTCTGCAACTTTAAACAGCATAGCGGAAAAGTCCAAAGAAAATGGACGCTTTTCACTTTTATTTGTCATTTTACTTTCAACATACTCGTTTTCCAATTTATAATCATGACTTTTCTGCGTACATATTGCAATATCAATAGCACAGCACCTTAAAATCTACATAATAATATAGTTAGCGGTAATAATAATTTGCAAACAAAACATTTGGAGGACACTTGCATTATAATTTTAATATTTTTTTCTCTTTAACACCTGTGATGTATTAAATATGATCTCGAAACATAATTTTACTACCTTCATATTTAATTATTTTAATAGAGTTAGTTCCGGTGTCTAAGGTGGAAAGTAACAGCCTTGTATCCCTGGAGTGTTTGTATTGAGAGATAATTTAATACATCAGCTGATTATTTAATTACTAGAGTGACATAATATTATGTATGGGTCGAGGAGAGATGGTTCATGTAAAAACGTGCTACGTTCTTGCTGCACTGTAAATAAAGTGCACTTTAGTATGTATTTATTTACGGCGGAACGTATTCGTAGGTTTAAAAGGAAATTATAGGGATACTACAAATATTTAACGTAATATATTACTACGATTAATTATTTTATTGGAAAGTTGAGAGGCAAATTATTAATTATGTGCCAAATATTCCACTGTGTATAGTGTTGTTTGGTTTGTGAGCTCAGACATGTTATGTGGTGTTCGATAAATAAGTTACTATTTGTCATTATTTGGGCACTGACTCCTAAAGTTAATAGGACTTTGAATAGCACCAACCAAACATTTTGTTTCTTTGGTGCTATTCAAAGTCAACAAAAGTGTAAACATAAAAGCAATATTCTACAACTCACAGATTGTTAATGCGAATACAAATGTATTTATCGTTCTCAATGACACGTTGTTGATCACAACACAATGCAAGCATTTCTTGAAACAAATGTAAATATCAAACGGAAAAACAATTGATAATTTTTATACTATGTGAACTCTTAGACATTGTGTATTGTAAATTTAGTTGAAAAAAAGCTTCTTTCGCTCGATATCTTGTTTTTTCTTTCAATAAACCCATTCCTGGTATAAGATGAAAATACCTAAGTACATTATGAAAAGATAATACAATTACAAATGAATTGCTGATTACTGGAGTTGAAAGTATACAGACATGTAAGTATAAAGTCTAGATTGTATGAAGTCTAGAAAGATTTTTAATTGGCAAAAAAATAAACTAAGTAATATTATGAATTTATGAGCCACAAAAATTATCGGTGACAAAAATTGAGAAGGGACAATTATCTGAAAACGAGCAATTCCTTGTAGTGTGAACTTGGACATACTAAAATAATTTGGCAGCTGATTGCCTGCTGTTCCACAAAAGTCTGAGGAGGAGAAGAGATTATCTCGTGTAAGTATAGTCCTCCAAAGCGTATTTCGGCCATGGCGGCCAATCTCAGCGGAGACTAGCTTTCGGCGTGAGAGATATTATAGTGCACAAGTGTGTGCGCAGGCACAGGTGCACTCTCTCTTCCCTCACTCTCATAGTCCGATGGGACGGCAATCCGACACGACCGGAGAGAGATCAGGCGTACGACCAACGGCTTAACGTGCTTTCCGAGGCACGCGGGTATCACACCGCCAACTTCCATACACTAAGGAATTCCTAATGGAAAAACCCAAAAACACTGCCCGACCCGGGAATCGAACCCAGGACCTCACGCTCAGCAGTCGCGCTTGCGACCACGAGACCAACGGGGCAGTTGTGTAAGTATCATGATCATTAGTGGTAAAAAATATAGAAACATTTGACACCAGTTAAGCTTCGTGCAGACAAGCGCGACGCGCCACCGTCTATTGTTATACCGTGAAGTTTTCTAGAAATTGTATTAGTCGTGGCGCGTCGCACTGGTCTGTAAGGTCTTGTACAAAAGGCAACCTATGTTAGGTACAGACGCAGCGACTGGCTAATATCACGTCCACACACAGATTTTGACAGCCGTTTTGCCGCTAGTGATGTCAAAATCTGTGTATGATCTACGTGAGATTTTTGCCTAGAGAAACTTAAGCCCGTTTTCACTAACACTAGGCAACAATTTAAATGACCTTACTTACTAAAAGTACACTGTTCAACTGTTGTATTTCCAACGCTCTGCTCAGTGTTAGTGAAATCGGGCATAAGGTACAGTACCTACGTCCTATGTGAACCATTGTCTAAGCATCTGCAAGCGGAAGAAAACTTTAGGAAAAGAAAACCTACTGGTACAGTCGCCGTCAGATATATATTGTAGCAGACAAGGTGACCAAATTTCGCGACCCCCTATCATACACTGTTTGTAATCTGTACCTTTGATATTTGTATTAAATTTTTTACACATATGTACGTGCAACATTTTTATAATGAATGACGTGTCGGCTAATAACATAATTAACAGACATAATATTACATCGCCAAACGCCTCCACGGAAAAGCGATACGATGGATTTGTGGGGACAACGTATCCCACTCGCCTCTTAAATCCTAAGAATATTTTAAGTAAATTTTATGTCGTATAATTGAAGGATTTATGAGGGTCATGTCTACGAGGAATTTCCCAGTAGAGTAATTACGTTTTTAAATGCAACTATAGGCAAATTTGGGAACCATCCTAAAAGACAATCTGCTAGAAATTATCCAAACCAACAAAACCAAAGTGAAAAGAATATATTTTTAAACATTTTTTATTTTTTCCTTAGGCCTCGCGACCCCCTTGTAGAGTTTTCGCGTCCCCCCGGGGGGTCGCGACCCACAGGTTGAAAAACACTGCATAGATAGTACAGAAGTACTTAGGTAAGGTTGTCTGTAAAAGATCTCTTTTAGCTATAAGACCGCCCATTGTATCACCCTACGTAAAATTTCTACATTCAGGCTGCCTGTCCACTGGAGCGGAGCGGAGAGGAGAGGAGCGGAGATGTGCCATTATTAACCAATCAAATCTAAACTCAGGGGCGGAATTTTGATTCTATTGGTTTTGACACATCTCCGCTCCTCTCCTCTCCTCTCTGCTCCGGTTGACAGGCAGCCTTAGACCTGTACTTTTTATTATGGTGTAGGTACATAATAAAGAATATTCTATCTATCTCAAACACCTACCCAAAAATGTCTAATAGCTCTCCAGCTATGACTTTGTACATATTCAGAAGGCCAATTCTCGTACTAAAAAAACGTTCACATTCTAGTCGCAATTTGTCAAACTTGTCGGTAAATTGATTGTATTTTTGACAGATTGCGAATGAGATGCGAATGTGAACGGTCTTAAAAATTACGGAAATTACCCCTCTGATGTTTTTGGTTAGTTGTGTGTATACTCGTAGAAATTATTGATAAGCATCTGCTCAGATATTAATGAAGGTAAAAAGGTACTTAAGTGTTAACACCCTTTGAATTTTACGTCTGTTCAGATATCAATTAAATATTTAGTTACTACTCACAATGAGAGCAGAATTAACGTAACTCGCAGTGGTTGATCAACGTGGCTGCTGCGCTACTAGGCTGTGTCGCGGGTTCGATTCCACTAGCATTTATGGCCCAGGGTTTGATGTGTATGATTTGTGTTTGTCAACGCACCATACAGGTCTGCAGGAGAAAATCTAGTGGTGCAAAATATTTTTTTTATAATAACAAAATGTAATTAGTAGTAGGTAATATTTCTTTAAAAATAATACCATTCGATAAAAACAACAAATATTTTCTCTATAAAATAAAAGTAGGTAGATACAACAGATAAGAATGTGGTGCGTGATTGTTTTCAATAGATAAATCGTGTAGATAAAGGTAATATTCTCACTGAAGAGTAAACAGAGGTAGGCAATAATAGTCGCCGAAATAAAACAACTACATGATGCTCGTATGAAAATGTTTATTGATATCACAATCAAGTCTACAACACTACCCAATTAATTACCCATCATATTCGTGTACACGGCGAGTATGGATGATTTACACAAAGATACACTTTACCAATTAGTACATTCAAACGCCGTTACAAATGTTACAATGCCGACGTCGCTACCATAAAATGTTATAAATCTATTACTTATACAATTTTGTAATACCCAATGAAACAGTGATTAACCTGGATTAAATGCAAAAAGGTCGTTTTGGCGTGCTATAAAATCTTTAACGACTATGTTCTAGTGTACCACGACAGTTGATACTAAAGTGTTCACAATATTTTGTTAGTGACGAGAAAAGAAAATCTACCGATAGAAAATTACTCGCTAGTCAGTACAACACTATTTTGATTTGTGACAAATACACTGGAGATTCTCACAAAAGTGGAATTACAATTTAAATTCAAGCGATAATTAAAATATGGTAAAGTTTAACAACAATTTACTTTGAATTTAAAAAGTGCTTTCAAAATGACATTAATGCAAAAGAATTATTGTCTCATATTTACGATTTTATGGAGTTATGTAGCGTTTCCATAAACACGAAATACAATGGTTGGTTAATTTTGAACATTGACCGCACGGTGTGAGCACTATGCGACGCGTTCCTGAGACTTGTAGAACGATAACTATTCATTAATATATACAATTACAATAATAGAGTATTACACTTAGGCACATCAATTGTTATAAAATACAATTTTTTGTTAATTCGAAAATGTGATCCTGTCGTCGATATTTAGCTAAACTACCACAAACTAGTACACGTAATGTGATTATAAATTACGTCGGATTTAGATTATCATAAGAAAAAAACGTACGTACAAGGATTTTAGAATAATTAAAAAATGAAATAATTGAGAATACGAGTAAACTACGACAACATTCATTTTTAATTTTTGAAATATTAATTTTAAACAATAAATGCAACATCTTTCTCTCGTAGAACGCTAACTATACAAGGAAAGAGTTGAAGCCATCGCGACGGTCGGGGGTTTAGTGATAAATTTGTACTTTATTTGTCCCCCCGCCACGGGATAATCAGTAGCATTATTTATTATATTATATAAGGTACCTATATTTGTGTTTTAGGATGTATTAAAGTTACATTTCTAATTTGGTCGTAATCCTACGTTACTGAAACTCTATTCTAGCATAAAATAGGTGTTAGTTCGTAACTATAACGCTCTAACGCGCAACATCGACACACTCAAATATGTATTTGCTGGACATACATTAAACATTTATCGTAATGAAATGTAGTTTAAGAAGTCAGTAAATCTCGAATAAATTTGGACATCGAAACAATAACTTTATATCTAGAAAATGGCGCTCATCTAAGATACTTGTGTCAGCTCGACGACAACGGATTCCGACACGATGTCTAATCGTCTTGTTAATTTATTAATCTATGTAATTACGGTGAGTCCTAGCTCCTATCAATAATATAAAGAATCAAGGTGTAGATAGTACCTATGTCCTAAGAACTGATGCGTTGTTTGCGAAATGAAAACTCAGTCAGCAATTAGAATGAATGCATCGTGCGTGAGCCATCAAGCTCTCAACGACTGCAGATTAACATGAAAGTTTATTAGCTACAATAAAATTGCGTTTCATTCAGGTACATTTAGCCGAGGTATTTCCTATAATTATTTGTTTTCTCCAGTAAAACACTTAAAATCTTCTTTGGTCAGCCTTCGTTGTCATCGAGTCAATCACAGATAAAATGCAGACATTTACCTAAACCTACGCAGATACTACACTCATAGCTTGTATAAATCTTTGATAAAGTTTTTCTAAGTTAAAAAGCTGTCTCTACCGCTATACATCCCTGATATTCTTTTGTGGGCAGCGGCCTGCGTGTGCGCATAATATCCTCTAATGAAATCAGACTATCACGCGACACGCAGTCCTCTGCCACTTAATACTACTACTGCCCTAATCATTCTATAAGCTCTAGATAAATATAAAATATTTTAGACATCTATATTACTTGGTTTGGTGTCGAAATATGCGATTATAGTTAACGAAATACATCGAAGAACAGTCCAGCTGCCATAATGTACTCGCGAAGGTACTGTTATCATTGGACGGCAAAACATTTTGGTAAACGGTGCACTAACTGACCAACTACTGTTCTTGAAGCTGATCATAATAATAATATCTTGTACAATTGACTTAACACGATTTATACGACACACCTAAGCATAAGATAATCTCCGAACGTTCCGGGTCTTCTGAAGGAGTTATGTAACTAAGCGATGTGACGCTGGACTGCATTATCTAAAACGTTACTCAACTACAGACAAAATCACATTCATTTTTAATAGACAGTGTAAAAATAATGTTTATTAACATTGGCCTATGAGTTAGTCATTAGAATTCATTGTACTCCATCTAGTTGAAAAGCTTATTGTTATTATCACACATATAGTTTACCTATTAGGTAGATATAGAATGAATATACAAAAGTTAATACTATAAAGTAGAGCCTAACCAGCAGCATATCTATATCTAGTAACAACAAACTTGTGACGTCAGACTTGTAAAATTAGAGTTTATAATCTTATGTTATGCCAAATACAAATAGCGACTTGATCCCTTTCCACCCTATGAGGATTGCCGCGGCGCGTGCGCAGGCGCCGCGAGCGGCCGATCGTCGCCAAACTTGGTAGCTACTAGGTATATCAATATCTTAAATAACGCGGTGCTCAACATCGAAACATTAAAATCGTAATAACAGTATGAGTCCATTGAAGTTACTTACGTAAGTAGCATTGTGCACCTACCATCGGATACAAGTTGCTAAGCACGAATAACGATTTATTATCATCTAAATGGTTAACAGTCAGTCGATTTGGAAAATCTATTATTTATACAATTAGATTTATGTGTAAAAGTTTACAACGAATAATTTGAAAAATTAATTTTATTTATTTTATGAACAAGAAAGTTTGTAATAATACACTCTAGAATCGTGTTGTCTTATTAATTTTAAGTTTGTTCATTTGAACTCAATATATTCTTTAAATTGTTTATAATACTGGCCTCTTTTGGACCTTATAAGGAATATATATTAAAATGTAATATTAATAAGGAATACATTCTTCAAAGATAATGCTGAGTCTTTTTTTAATTAATTAAAAATTATTTAGATAAGTGCTAGCATTAGAAAATGGGTGATAATTATGATCACTTCATATAAAAAGAGTAGATATTCTATGCTTTTCATTTGTAATGTAAAGTACTCGACAATTTATAAAACCTGCGATAAAATGCTACTAGAGTATCGACAGGTGACACCCACGCCTCAAATATAATATTAAAATTGATTTCTAATGCACATCAAATATACGTAATTATTTATAAGATATGCTATGGAAAAAACTTCGTACTGTGAAATATTTATTCACTATCTGTTGACGCGAATTGTACTAAAACATGTCGCACGCGCTACATTCTAAAGGCCTATTTAATCGTACACACGTAGATTCTATGGTCACTAATAAGGGGCCAAACAAAAAAGTCTACTAATTGGCAAATGATAAGAATGATTATTGTCTGACACTGGGTTATTGTCGAGACAGCAGCTCAGGCGTCATTCGCCACGCTATTGACTATAGAGCGCGCCACCGTCGCCTCGCGCCGCCACTCTCCTACTACACCGACGATAATAATGTATAGCAATGCTTGCTTCCACTAATATAATATTATGATTAAAATTATGTTACAAAGTGTTGAGGCATGAGACAACGACGGCGCACGTGTATTCTACTTGCGATGCACGAAGACAGGCCCACAGATACGCCAAAAACAAAAAAAAAAAAAGGAAAATAAGGAACGGGAAAAAAATAAAAATAAAATAATAAGGGATATTTGGATGTTTATTTACAATTTTTCATCTAATAATAAACTATTTGATTATTATTGAAGAGAAACTTAAGCAACATCAGTGCTATATCCCCTGATCACCCACATATCGAATTTAAAACATGTTAATAGTATCAACTTGTTTACACAAGCCCGTATAAGCTAAATTAAAACATAAAAATACCCATTATTGTAGAGTTAGTTCTCAGCTGGTACCGACAGGTACGTAGTTAAAAAGTTACATGAATTAAACCAAACGTAAGCCTACCAACAGTTTCACCGATACAGTTCACTGAACGTAACATAATCACAGTGGAATATAAAATGTCCGAACTTAAAACGAAACAACATTATGATATCGATAGCGGTAGATAGGGCCATTTCACGAAGACGCGCCCCACTCAGCTCCGCTCCGTACGTCCGATCGCGGAGCGGGGCGCGTCTTCGTGCATGACACCATCTGTAGCTGGTGCAGGTTATTACCATCTTAAAAGGAGTATTTTGTACATTTAATTGTTACCATATAGAACAATAAGTTATTGTCGACACTCGAATTAGCTAATCGCGACTCTTTTTTTCGTATAATTCCTCTATAAATATAATCGGTATCGTGTTTTGGTGAAACCATACACAACTAAACTAAATATACATACACGGGGCATTTCCTACAGCTGCTTCGCAAAATGCAATTTTATACACACAAAAGAATTTACTTATTGCAACAACCCAACATTTACAGTTTTCGAACTAATATTATAATGAGTAATAATCACAGAAACACGTCGAGAAACAGTCAGTTTTCTTGTGTATTAGATGCATCGACTGAACGACTGAGTCCACTGCACGTCTGAGGAATCGATCATCGATGGTTCAGCGAGAGTGGAGTGAGCCGTGAGTCGGTGCAAATAAATTGTATGCGATATAATGGGTCGAATGCGCCGCGACAACATGCCCCATATACACACTAAAACATAATAAGGCAATTTCAAACGATACCGTAAGCAGACGTATAATGAACTAGGACAAAATTATTATAGAAAATGTGTTAACATTCCATTATGTTAATACTCTTAAAAATAAACCCCAAAACTCCAATAAAAGCTTAGAAATAATAAAATCACTAAAACAAAAGATTGAGACGAACTAACGCCGTGCTACATCGATACGTAGGGGTAATAGTTATAATATGTGCACGTTTCAACAGAGATCATTGACTAAAGCCTCGCTTGAGGGGCAATCTCGCTTTCTACTGCGCGGGCGCAGCGAGTGGGCGGGCCTTTGGACGACCGACAAACAATACCTGGCCGTTACTATGGCACATCAAGCTTATTTCGATCGTTACTGACTCTTCATTGTCTCTGTAAATCATAATACTTGTACAAGGATCTTGTGGCGCCGTGGCCAAAATTGGAACTACACGCCGCCATCTTGTTTTTTCAATACACTTCTTGACAAAACAATTGTGAATGTCAGTAAGTGCTAAAATATCCTTGTAGCATTCTACCTGTGTGACTAAGAGCCATGTTAAACTATCATAGAAATATCATCTGATGTTTGAGTCATTTTTATATGAAGAACCTATGACGGTATAATAACTACATAAGATTCATATTGTCTATGGCCTATGATCATGGGATCTTATTTGACAGCAAGCGCGCAAATATAATTATAACCTCAAAAATTGCGAAATCAAACACGGCTAAATTGTTATCAATCTTGTTTAAGTATGACGTGCATAATGATCATTATGTGTAATTTATGCAAAAATGAAAGCATCATATAACTACACTTTACAAAGCAGTTTTTGCTTAAACTTGATGTGTTATTTTAACGGCCGGGTGCTGTAGTAATTCATCATATTTTATATCAAGATGCTCGTAAAAAAAAAGCGATACTCACAAAAAATTAAATTATTACATTTTACATTCGATTATTAAATCATTCGCTATTGCAACCACATAATTTATTCATTATCAATATAATTAGAACTGATTTTGAATATAAATTGATCAGTAAATACAAAATAATATATTTTGTGGACAAAGGCCCGGTCACTCGCAAGTCCGCGTCACATCGGATGTCGTAATGATTAGGTATTCCGGTACAGAATGTCACATACAAAGGACATGAAAAAGACACAATTTCCTCGTCGATTGTGATACATTCTGTAAGACACACTTTTTTTATAATTTTAATATTTCTATGAATGGGTGTGAGAAGTACTTAGAAAAGAGAGTTATAAGTTTAGAATAGCTTTTTGGAAAACGAAAAACAGATTCGACAATTTAGAAAATTGTGAATCTTTATTATAGACGTATTCATTACGACGCCCGAAATCAACTAAGCAGTTGAGAATAAAACAAAATAAAGTAACATACATATAGTTATAACTACAACCGTTAGAAATACAAAACTAAACATAATAATTATTGTCGGGCAGCAAAACTAATGTACTAAGTTTATGATAAAAACTAATAATATTACATAGTAGTCTTGTCATATAAAACATTTTTAATATGAATTTAACATAATGCAGTGGTTTATAGAATCTTGCGATTAAATGGTGGATATTTATAAATTAAACACTTAATACTAAATGATAATAAACCAAATATATTAAATCAAAAAACTTACCTAGTATACGCTACGGGGAGCATACTCATATTCATAATGATTTCTAGAATTGTTAAAGAGGTTAAGGTCCTGATTGGGACAATTTCGTAATAATTAATAGGATATAGACACATAAGCACATCCGTCGTTTTTTGCCGTTGCAAGACACCAAAAGCTCTATAAAAACACGCTACATGAAAGTTATATTTATTAAGATCATATAAATAGGCATTTCTAAAGAGAATTCGTCGTTTGTCCAAAGAAGCGTAACATTAAACTTCTAATAAAGATCGCTGTAATTAATTTACTGCTATATATTAAAAGTGATGCATCTTATAATACGATATAATGAATATATTTAGCAACCGATGCATATTCTGCCGTATTCCGTAGCGTATGCTAAGTACACGAGCCGCGCGCCGTACGCCGCCCGCGCAACAGAACCGGCATCTATCGATCTATTCTTTATATGACTACGAAAGTTGTACGATATGACTTATTTATTTAATACTTATGTACGTCGGGCAGCGCACGCGGCGCGGGAGGCGACGGGTACTCGCCTGGCACACCGGACGATAACTTGTTACAATATTGTTTAAACACTGCAAAACTGAAATACCCAGTCGTATATCGACGCGTATTGAGTCAGCAAATAATAGTAGCTCTTGTGTCACTAAACACTTATCAAAATAATAAACTAAAAATCATTGCAGTCGTAAAAATAATTGCATAACATTTTTTTTTTCATCTTCTATAAAGGACATTATTATATTTTTTTAAACAATTTCGTTCTATCTAAAGTGATTATACATGCATTATTACAATCTTAGTTAATCATTAGTGTGTACTAAATGTTTATAAAATATCTTAGATAGTTTTTTTTTTATTTCGTTTAATATACTCGAATCTACATCTATACAAGTAGTCCATCACCGCGCCCTACACATTTAATTATCTCTACGTAATATAAAACCCTTTAATTTTGAATATACGATAGTAAACACAGCAATAAATGTTCGTGGTGTTACAGTTGTGTTACTTGATATGGAACGTAACAAATGTATGAAAAAATCTCAATATATCTAAAGCGTTATACTCTCTACGTACATGTAAAATCAAACTTTATAATTGACAAAAAGTGTGACGTTAAACTAATCCGTGCTGCGCATGCGTAGCGCGTCAGGAACGCCACGCACGCCTCCGCTCAAACAAACGCATACTCGTTACATATTATAATCGCTATATCAATAAATTCCCCATTAAAATGATTTGGTACAAACACTAAACTATGATAAAATATTAGTAAATGCAACCTACTCGCTTTATCAGCAAAATATAACGCGAAATTTACAATCCATATAATACATGTGAATAAATTGTTGTCTACGTGACCGTACGGACATCAAATGATACAAAATAATGCGACACTAACCTATTATACATACATTATAAGCGCTTACATAACGCTATTATGTAATAAATTACACATATCTAAACAAATAATGATTAAACACTTTATACTCGATTAAGTATAACTCGAATAGAGCGACTACTGCTGTAGGTCGCTGAAAAATATAAAACCCATCTTTATAAGTAATAATAATAAGAAATAAAAATCACAATTTGTACAAGAAAGTTATCGTTTCAACTATCGTATAGCGTTGAACGTGAATTGTTGTTAAAGGAACATGTTAGGTTCACACTAGTCATGGATTTATTTAAAAATTGCAGTGTGATAGTCGAGTTTAGTTCCTCGGCCCCTCGGGCGGGCTTACGGGCGGGCGGACGCACTGGCCAACCGCGCAGGGCGGCCGCTCGCCCGGAGGCGCGCGGAGCGGGCACAGATAGCTCGGTAGCTTAATGTCTTTATGAGCGGGCAACACTAGCACTCGCACGGCCTCCGCCCCGCAGGCGTGCCGCCTCAGTCTGTGTACCACAGGTGCTGCTGGTGGTGCTGCGGCACCAGGTACGTGGGCGAGTAGGGCTGCAGGTAGCCCGGCAGGCGCGCGCCCGACGCGTGGTGCGCCGGCGGCGGCCCGCCCACGCCGGCCACGCCGGCCACGCCCGCTACGCCGTGCGCGCCGCCCCTGTGATCACAAGGTAAATGTTTTAACTCTAAGAATTTATTTTAATTAAACCAAATACGAGCACTTTTAAATTGTCACAGAGTTGGTTAGTCAGAAACATGAAGTTAGTTGCCATTTCTCGAAAAGCCCACGGACACTCTTTTAAATCAAAATATTGTTACAAAAAATATTGGTAACATCACTAGAATTGAAATTATACATAAGAGAACGATGTAGAAACATTTGCACGTTACATGCATTCATATTAAACAATTCAATAATTAAAATAAGCTGACAGTCTGTAAAGTCGTATTTTTAATTAGACGAAGTCAAGTGACGTTTACTGTGTTGTCAGTTTTTGATGAAATAAAAATAGTATTGTGACAAAGTGAATGATTGAAAAAACTCCTGAATGAATGAAATTGCCTCGATTGTCTAGTGACTAGTTAGTGTGCCGAACTGCCGATATCGGGTACAGGGTTCGAATTTTAGTCGTGCTTTGTACATACCAACGAGTTTTCGACGACTATGTTCCTATAGTATCTACCTATACTGAATACTTAGAAACATTCGTGCTATCAGACCAGAGGTTAGAAGCCGAATTACAAACATAATGGCAACCGACGCGCGCGGCGTTGATCGGTGTTGGCACTAGTCGCCGCGCCGCCGCGCTTTGTTATAAGCCGTCAAAAAACTGATTGTAGTTACATTCTACTAGTAACTTATATCAGAGCACTTTTATACAATTTTATTGTAAAATAGAATTAATATTCTTTTATAGTTTGAAATGATTAACTATTCACACTCATTGTTCATTCATCTGATTGAACGAGAACTGAATGCATCACTATTACTTTAATATGGCAACATTATTTTACAAAGTGACATTAGCTACTGTCAGTTGGCTTCGTCTAATTAAAAATACGACTATACTGGCTACGGCACCCGTTCGCGAATATGACGTATTACAATACTAGGGTGTAGGAAAGTGTGGTCATTCAGGAAACGTCCTATGTCAAGAGTAGACACCTTTCAGGTTATATGATGACGGGATCGTAAGATAAAAACCAGGTTCATCATCATTATCGTCATTCTACCGAAGGATGTCCACTGCTGAACATAAAAAACTGCACAAACCGGTCAATCACAACGACCGTAGGAATTTGATTGATACGTGATGAGTATCAATCAAATTCCTACGACGATATTTTTTAAGAACGTTCGCATTTTTATCAATCGGTCAAAATCCCTCTAAATTTCCTAATTTTTGACATTGATTGTAGCGAAGATGAGATTGCGACTTGAATTTCATTGATGTGTAACATCTTTTGTAGAGCGCTTTCTCACTTTCCTGCAATTTGTGAGAGCGATTTCGTGGGGGACGGAAGTGTGTAACAGGAAGCCGGAGAAGCGCGCGCTATTTGATTTGACCAATGAGCGCGCGCGGTGCTAGAGTTGGTACCCGCCAACCCGCTCGCTCGTTTAGCGGTAGTCGCATATAATCTGTAACATTTGGCATCATGGCTGACAGTACCAACCTCTCAGAAAATGGGTTGGTGTCATCTGACATACCTAAAATGCGGAGTGAAGCATCTGTATTGATCTGTGGTAGTATGTAGCAACTTACGTGTGATAGTGGTAGGTGGGCACGTATAGTGGAGGCGGCAGGTAGCCCGGCGACACTCCGCCACCCGGAGACAATACACCGCCACTGCCGGTCCTAGAACAAATATACATTTTACTATTTAATTTTTGATTTATGTGTTGGTGAAAAGCTTTGGAAAACTCAACGATCTAAACGATTATTGGTTTGTGTTATTCGATGGTGTAGTATTTATTTTTTCTAAGTATTTTGTGGCAACTTTTTATTTTACTGTTTATCAGCGGAAACTTCAACTTATTTTTTTTTTAACACCTTAATTTAATTTTCTGTAAGGTTTCCGAACAGAATAAAATAAAACTATTACATAAGAAATCCTACTAATAATATTATAAATGTGAAGGCTTCGTAGTTTGTGACTTAATAAATGGTGTCTACAGAATTGCTGGACATGTGTGATCAAACAAAATCGAGTAAGTGTGTAAGCAACCGACGATCTATATCGTATTTTTTGTTGATAACTTATTGATCGTCAATACACAGCATATCCAGCGACAAGAACGATCGTCAAAAATCGAGTAAATCTGTAGGCACCTTACATATCTACAGCTGACAAGATATTTCTGTTTTTTTTTTGCCCCCTCTAACTACAATGGGAAGTAATATGGGGCAATTGTCATGCGCAAACCCCGTCATCTATTTGGTATACAGACCAAATTTAATTTAAGTACAAATCTCAGGGTTCATGTGATTTATCGAGTCTGGTGACACGCTGGCATTAGTGCATTTCATTCATTCATTCATGTATTCAGGACCTTCTTATATATTTTTTTTTATGAAAATGCCCCTATGTTATAAGATCCAACAACAATCGCGAATGCAGTTGATGGTATAATAATACGAGTAGTTCTAAAAATGGATACCATTTGGAGCTTCTGTGAAAGTAGACCTATAAATTTTCAGGAAATTAAATCCAAATGAAGACTCGCTTTTAGTGATGGGCAGAGGATAAATACTCGGAGGATAAATACTCGAGTATTTATCCGAAACGGATAAATACTCGTTTTTACTCATTTTTATCTGATATTTACTCAAAATGATGGATAAATATATTTTTTGCGCTTTTTTTAATTTTTATGTTTAGTATGGCCTTCCAAAATTCTACATTATTAGCCGTAGCCTACAATAGACCCGGAGGCATACAGGGGCCAGGCACGACGTGTTTTATATGGAATTTTTAACTTTTTGTATGGAAATCATGAAAAATTATTACCAACATGTTCAGTTATAGGGGTTTAAGGGTTTCATAAAGGGGGTCGAAATTTTCATTATTTTTGCGATAGGACACACCATTTTCGAGATATAAGCAAAAGAAAAAAAAAGATAAAGTACTGTTTTTTCACCTGAAGTCGAAGATTGGTGGGAATAAAATTTGTTGTCATGAACTAATTCCACTCCTTTTGAATCGCGTTTAAAAATAGTCTGGTCTAATGGGATCTGGGAGGCAAAAGTCCTCGCGCACATTCGGGAGTGGCGCAAGGAGGCGAAACGCCAGGGCGTACCTCCGCTGCCGCGAGTGCGATTGTCGCAACCTTGTGCTGGGCACGCCACAATTGCGGAGATAAGTCCCCTGTTTGAAAAGTGGCTAGAGAGGCGCCATGGCGTCTTTATCTTCCGCCTGACGCAGGTCCTCACCGGACACGGTTGTTTCGGGAGGTGGCCCGCAGTACACGGTGGAACATACGGTGGAGGTCTGCCCGGCTTGGGCGGAGCACTGCCGTGTCCTCGTGGAGGCGATCGGCGGTGGTGATCTCTCGCGTCCAGCCCTGGTCCAGACCATGGTACGTAGCGAGCGGGCATGAGAAGCCGTCGCCTCCTTCTAGAAAGCAGTAATGCTCGCGAAGGAGGAGGCGGAACGTGTGAGGGAGAGGCAAATTTCGCGACCTCACGGCCCTAGCCGCCGCAGGAGACGCCTTGGGTGTCGGGAATCCTAGGCAGATTCCCGGCCACCGTAGGCGCGGGCCTGCGGACAATGCGCAATCGGTAGCTGGCCATCCGATAAGGACCAGGCCCAGGTCAACGGCGCGTTGTGTTCCACGCGCGCCTCTAAGAGATGTCAACTGACTTGTTCTGGGCCGATGCCTACCGGGGTCGCGGGAAAGTCTGAAAGGGATACCGTGGCCCCTGGCAACATACAAACAACTGAAGGAACACGGGTGGGTTTTATAAAGTCAGTAAGAGTCTGACACGCCCTCCCACTCCGCCCAGAGCGGGAGAAGTTATTCGTCAATTTCCCAACCAAAAAAAAAAGGCACGCAGCTCTGACTTATTGGATTCATGTGCGTATTGTATTTATCACTTGCTTCAAAAACCGTGAAGGAAAACATCGTGAGGAAACCGGCATGCCTTTTTTTTTGTTTTTGGTTGGGAAATCATCGAATAACTTCTCCCGCTCTGGGCGAAGCGGAAGGGCGTGTCAGACTCTTACTGACTAAAACCCACCCGTGTTCCTTCAGTTGCCTGTACGTTGCCAGAGGCTACGGTCTCCCTTTAGGACTTTCCCGCAACCCCGGCAGGCATCGGCCCTAGCGGACCCCGTCAATTTTGCTGTCATCTCTTTGAAGCACGCGAGGAACACAACGCGCCGTCGACCCCCGCGGGCCTGGTCCTTATCGAACGGCGAGCTACCCATTGCTCTCCGTCCGCATGCCCGCGCCTACGGTGGCCGGAAATCGGCTACCGATTCCCGACGCCCAGGGCGTCTGCGGCGGCTAGTCATGAGGGCGTGAAATTTGCCTCTCCCTGACGCGCTCCGCCTCCTCCTTCGCGAGCATTATTGCTTCGCAGAAGGAGGTGACGGCTTGCCATGCCCTCTCGCTCTGTACCATGGCCTGGACCAGGGCCCGACGCGAAAGGTCACTGCCACCCATCGCCTCCGCGAGGACTGGGCGGTGCTCCGCCCAAGCCGGGCAGTCCCCCACCGTATGCTCCACCGAGTCCTCCGGGCGATCCACACAGTGGTGACACCCGAGTGTTTCCTCCTGCCTTATGCGAAACAAGAACCTCCCGAAACAACCGTGTCCTGTGAGGACCTGCGTCAGGCGGAAGGTGAGGATGCCGTGGCGCCTCTCAAGCCACTCCTAAAAAAGGGGACTTATCGCCACAATCGTGGCGTGCCCAGCACTGGGTTGCGAACTTGCGACAATCGCACTCTCCATGACGCCATGAGATCTCACCGGAGCTAAGTCCGCTGTGCCGTAATTTCTCGTGGCAGCGGAGTTTTACTTCCTCGCGCCACTCGCGAGGACTTTCGCCTCCAGATCCCATGGTGGCAATCCGGCAAGGAGGGTCATCGCCTCACCGGAGACCGTACGGTATCCCCGGACCATCCGGATGGCCATGACCCTTTGAAACACGTTCAACTGGCGGGCTGGCAGCAACCTCAAGGAACGCGCCCATACCGAAACTGGCATGCTTGAGAGATATTCCTCGACGGCATGTGAAGCCAAGTTAGAGACCCATGGTCGGCTTTTAAACTCTAACACCAGGTTAGACACTAACCGCACGAAAAGAAGAAGAAGAAGTAACGCACAAATGTATAATTTTATCTAACTTTGAGAGTGATTGATGAAAATATTCATGAAATCATTGTTATTATAGGCTTTTTGTTATGGTTAAAGTGATTAATAAAGTACGGTACAAATGTATATTTTCAGATTGTCATTTATTTCAGTCGTTTTGTTCGTAAAATTGCAAAATTTACGGTTCATAATGTACCGAAAACTGTAGATAGTATTTATCCGCTGTTTTGGATAAATACTCGAGTAAAAACGGATATTTATGAGTATTTATCCGTTTTGAGTATTTATCCGGATAAAATCCCAACACTACTCGCTTTTCTATAGATACAAATACAGGGTGTAAATGACCCACCAAATACTTGTTATCTACGCATTCGGTTCATCAAACTAAGTAACATGGAGGAAAAATTATTACTGGGAAACAATTTTTATGGTAAGGTATGGCTTAATACAAAAAACAAATATCACAATAACGGCAGTAAAAGTGTATCTTGGCTTCGATAACTGTCTTTTTATACCCGTTATAAGATGACTCTGAAATTCGATGAGGCTTCGAACCTCCAACATATTCAAAAATCGAGCACAAAATCCTCAGGCGTGCTACACACTAGTTCGGATCGGCATTAATCGGCACAGCAAGGCGGTAAAATCGGACATACTTCCATACTTAATATTATCAATGCGTGCGAAAGTAACACAAGTAAGTCTATTACTATTTACTAAACGACTGAACCGATCGTTATGAAATTTAACAGATAGGTAGCCTGGCTAAGGACTTAGGTTTCCTGTACACGACGCCGGACCGCATGTTTGTGTATACGAATGAATATCGCCCGTGCGCCGCACCGGCGCCGCGTAGATTTTACACTAATTCTGAGATAATAATTATGTAATTTTTACATGATGCGGTCCGGCGTCATATACAGGAAGGCTAATGCTACTTTTCATCCTAGATATTATGTATAATTTTTTTATGAAATACAAATTACACGCGGACGAAATCGCGAGCAACGGCTAGTGTAGATAATTATGTTCGGGGAAAATGAGAACTGCCGACTGCGAATGTGCCGCTTATAAGTGTTTGCACGCCTCTCACAATACGTTTCCACACCTACATTGAAGACGAAGTATTTAAAATGTATCTAAATCTACCTAGCTAGCGGGAGAAATAGCGAGAATTCATGCCATTACAAATAAATAAATAAAAAAACTGACTCAAAAGATGTTTTCGACAGTATTATCTTACAATGTATGGTTCCTGTAATCCGCGATGTTCGTCCTTTCAGCGTTCAACGGTCTATTGGCAATCAACTGTTCCATCATAATAGTTTGTATCCCGTCGAGGGACGAACTGTGTGCTACGTCGGGCGGTCTGTATAGAACGTGGAATCATATAGTTGTTGCATTTTGAACCTTACTACGCCAACTTAATGCTACGTAAGCGGTAGATATAATTACGCTGTGCATTTAACTATGACTAGGAAAAATGGTAACATCTCATTTTCATACTTACCTTTTACCAACTAAGGGCTGATTTTTTTATCGTCTCTGTTAATAGTGATAATATATGTATTATATTAAAAACTCAAAAGTCAATTTTATTTATTTGTTTAAAAATATCTAACGAATAAAGATTAGCCCTTAATTTATTCTCACGAAATGCACAAAAGCCATAATAAACTAAAATTTCATCTCACATCGTTTTTATTTAATTCTCGTCTAAAGACTCGTACGAAATAAACATGCTCCCTCCGTATTTACATCATCATCATTATGATCATTACTTGAGCACCAGTAAATGGAAGTTAATGCGCATGCGCTAAGGCAGCCCACGGAATTAAAATTGTTTTACGAATTTGCAATTTGCAGGTCAGTGTCAGGTTGTATGTTGATCTAAATATGATTCGCGACCATAATAAATGAATGTATTTACAGAATTATAATCATTCGAATCGTAAAAAAACGTAATAAAATCATAATATCGCGGTAAAAAAACGTAATAAAATCATAATATACGTATACTAACTTGTAATGCGGGTGCGGGTGGTGATGCCAGGCGTGCGGCGCGGCGTGCTTGTGGGCCGCGGGCGGGCCGCTCACGCTCACACTCACGCCACTCACGCCACTCACGCCCGACACGCCTCCCACGCCCGTCACGCCGCCCACGCCGCCGGCGTTGGTTAGGTATTCGCGACAACCGCCGCTCTGTAAACAATAATGATTTTTTAGTTTTGTGTTCAGACGTTTACATAGTCTTTTTGGGAAGTATGTATAATAGTTACATGACATTCGACAATAGTCGATGTAATCAATCAAACGCAATCTACCTTTATGCTTACAGATTTTAATGTGCTTATAACTCGATTAAACCACTTATCAGATTTAAGCCAGCGACATATTTCTGTGTCGTGTTGTGTCGAGCGAGACGCGGGATAAACCAATCAAACGAATCTGTTCAGGACTACGTCAAATCACAACGAGTTTTGATTTTCTATTACTGCGTCAGAAGGCGTCACGACACGACATCGACATCATCATGATCATAATCAGCCTATAATGTTCCCACTGCTGGGACACAGGCCTCCTCTCTGTGAGAGGGAGTGAGCTGTAATCCACCACGCGGGCCCAGTGCGGGTTAGTAGATGTCACATGTCTTCGATTTTTGGTTCTAGGATATGCCGGTTTCTTCATGTTTTCCTTCACCGTTTTGAGAGCAGCCGTGTTGAAATAATTTACACAAAGTAAAGCACCTGTCTGGGTTCGAACCTACGACCTACAACTTGTAAGTCGCGACCATTACCACTGGGCCGACACTGCTCCAACGACACGACACAACAGTAATATTAATCCGGCTTAAGGCTGCCTGTCCACTGAAGCGGAGAGGAGAGGAGCGGAGATGTGCCAAAATTAACCAATAGAATCGCACCTCTTGAGCGGAGTTTTGTTTCTATTGGTTAATATTGACACATCTCCGCTCTTCTCCTCTCCTCTCCGCTCCGGTGGAGGCAGCCTTACCTGGTTTTTCATTATTCATAGATCTGGTCTCTGACTAGGTTTTGTATATTTGTGTAGTTGTAAAGTATAGAAAGTTAAAATACTTACGCTATCCCTCTTATTATGTTGCGCCGGCACATACTGATTGCATTGATAGTCGTTCGTCTGGCGTACGGTCGACCCGCTCTGCAATACCAAGTAACAGACACGTTATATATACCGTTTTAGAATACAACGTAGATAGTTAGTAATTGTTTGTCGAAATAGGTGTTATTTAACTATCGCTGTCATATAGGTTGCTCTCCGAAAATTGCCGTCTAAAATAACATGTAGGGTTTCGATTCATGGTATTTTCCATGGTCTACGAAAACAAGGTCTGGCATTCCGGGAGTGACACATGCTTACGTCACTATTCAGTTGCCTCTTTATTGCAAGAAAACATGAATTAAGGAAAGATTTTAAGCCACAATTCTGTTAAAAAATATATACAAAGCATTAAAATTGTCGTATCGTTTGTCTAATCAAACAAAACAATTCAATTTATACATATATCAAAGTAATTCCTAATTAAAACCTCATTGTTTTAGAATTGTGTCACCCACATGACCACGTGACTCGGAATGCCATACCTGGTTTTATTATACCATGGTATCTTCATTGTGGTATTTATAATCGGTTGTCACAACAATATCACTTTTTAGGCCTTCTTAACAGGTCCCTACTCTATGGGTCTTAAACTTAACTCATGAAATGGTTGGCGATACACCGCTGT
Organism: Conistra vaccinii; assembly: GCA_948150665.1. Lineage (NCBI taxonomy): Eukaryota > Metazoa > Arthropoda > Insecta > Lepidoptera > Noctuidae > Conistra > Conistra vaccinii. Next base: position 9,344,130 of record OX411319.1, read on the forward strand.
GAAACCAATATTGCCTGAAAGGTTTCTCAAAGATGTATAGCATGATACAGCATGATGTTTTGTGTTTATGTTATGTTTATCTTGTTAAAAACCAGTCACTTACGAGAAAACTCTCAAATATAACTCTTTTATTAGTAACACAATACTAACAGGCGGCAGATGCGCGTGCGCATGTTCATGTTCCCTCTTCGCCTGCGCCTCCTGCTGCGCGAGCGCCAGCAGCCGCTTCTTCTGGCTCTGAGGCGTCGCCACGGTTGTGACGTTGTTGTTTCGAGTGGTTTGATTGGTCGGTTGTTGTGGTACAGCTTGCTGGGGGGCTGGCTGTTGTTGTTGCTGCTGTTGTTGTTGTTGTTGCTGCTGCTGCTGAAAATCGAGACATACTCTTTAGGAATTAACTAAATTTTGATTGCAGTTCAAGATCTATTTTGCTTGCAAAATTTTCTATGATGTCAATTTATTAACATCTAGTAATTTATGTGGTAGCTAAAAGAGGTTTCAGAATAAGTAAGATAGTACAATACGTGCTTGTCGTCCCTGGGCGAGCACGCACTGCAGATGTCAATAGTGTAATGTACCTGATGGTGGTGGTGACAGTTCTGGTGCGGCTCGTGCTTGACGTGCTTGTCGTCCCTGGGCGAGCACGCACTGCAGATGTCAATAGTGTAATGTACCTGATGGTGGTGGTGACAGTTCTGGTGCGGCTCGTGCTTGACGTGCTTGTCGTCCCTGGGCGAGCACGCACTGCAGATGTCAATAGTGTAATGTACCTGATGGTGGTGGTGACAGTTCTGGTGCGGCTCGTGCTTGACGTGCTTGTCGTCCCTGGGCGAGCGCGCACTGCAGATGTCAATAGTGTAATGTACCTGATGGTGGTGGTGACAGTTCTGGTGCGGCTCGTGCTTGACGTGCTTGTCGTCCCTGGGCGAGCGCGCACTGCAGATGTCAATAGTGTAATGTACCTGATGGTGGTGGTGACAGTTCTGGTGCGGCTCGTGCTTGACGTGCTTGTCGTCTCTGGGCGAGCGCGCACTGCAGATCACACTACCGCCCGGCGCGCCCGCACCGCTCGCTCCTTGTGTCGGCACGCACTCGCCACTGCCGCCTGCAGAACACAATCGTTAGGATTATTATAGTTCGCCAAATTAGTTTTAGTAACCGCTCCATTTTTCTCGAGGTCTCAAACCTGTTTGCTCAAAGTGTTATTGGGTTTTTCCCTTACGCCGTTTTCTCAGTAACAGCCCGGAGTTCGGAAGTTGGCGGTGTGACACACCAGTGCCTTGCGCACGTGGTGCCTGCTCCTGCGCCTGGTACAGTTCCGCGAGTGTTGGAATGCCGTTCCTAAAGACTATGAGTGAGGGAAAAGAGAGTGCACCTGTGTTTGCGCACTAATATCTCCTGCGTACTTCGCTAATCTCCGTTAAGATTGGCCGCCTAGACCGAAAGTCGGTCGCGATGAGGATTATAAGTTACCTTGATTGTTATGCGGCTGCGTGGCGTGCGGTTGGTGCGGTTGGTGCGGCTGGTGCGGCTGGTGCGGCTGGTGCGGGCGGCTGCGGCGCGGCGCGTCGGCGTCGTCGTCGGAGTCGGAGATGGTGATGACGGACACGGCGGGGGACGGCGTGTCGCGGATGGTGATGGTGTGCGCGCCGCCCTCCCACGCGCGCGCGCTGGGGGGGAGCGGGGCTGGTTAGGTGGTTAGTGTGTTAGAAGGCTAAATGCCCCCTGAAAATTCTACTTAGAAACAGAGACTTAGTACTTCCTATTCAGTCCATTAACAAAAAAGACACGGAACAAAATTAAGATTTTCCTCGGTTTTTGAAAGTCCACAAAACTTCATCACATCATCACTTACAAATTAATGTCAACATGTCTTGTGTTATGCCATTTTGGTAACCCATTAATCAAGCCTCGTTAAAAAACAAAAGAACTATTTATAGGGAGAGGAGAAAAAGAATGGCTATTCGTTTGTCGTGTAGTAGTGTAGTTCATGTTAGAGCTGTTTCTCTTAGATTGGTGTAATTCCGGGTGATATAACAAAGTATACTAACGTGTGATCATGATGATGGTGCCTGTGCCTCGAGGGTGGCGTGCCTTCCTTGACCCGCTTCTTGACCGGCGACAGTTGTGTCGGCTCCTTCTTACCGCCGCTGCTTGCCATACTATGTATCACGTAAACATGTTAGTTATTTGACTGCCTGTCGCATTATTTTTAGGAGTTGCGGACTGTATCTGTCCAGTGATGCGGAGCGAGGTAATGCGGAGCGGAGTTGCAGACTGTGCGGAGCTAGGCCGAGTTCACGCCACGACGAGTAATTTAAGCGGGCTACTATTGCAGCATTTGCAGCCCGCCCCGGTTTTTTCCGCTACACCGCTCTGCTTCCCTGCTCCGGTTCCCCGCTCCGCTTCCTCACTCCATTTGCCCGTTATAAATGAATTTAAAACTAGTTCGCAAATCCCTGTCCATTGAAATAGAGCGGATATTTTACGCCATTGGTTAATAATTGGCACAGCACGACTCCACTCCTTTCATCTCCCCTCCGGTGGACAATTGGCCTTAGAGTGCTATAGTTTGGCCGATACCGCTGTACCGCGCCAAAGAAATGCACGGTGAGGCGGGGGGCGGGACGCTATGAGCGTTGACGAATGAGCAGCCTGTATTGCTCCCCCGTTTTAAATATATATAGGAATAGGGAATATCTATTATTCTATAATTTTGAGGGACATCTAAATATTACACGACTCATAATGCGAAGCATTAGAGTGCTCTATGATCGAAAACATTTTATGCCCCATTTCTGCAACTGGTTTTATTGTTACACTCCACGAGTCGACCGTTGCCTAGCAACCGTCAAAGTAAATGTCTAAATAAATAGTCTTTGACACTGACACTTTGAATTGTTCATTTTTGTTAGAAACTATGTTATGAATTTATTTTTCGTTTATATTGAGGCGTGCACTTTTGGATTTCCAAACTATTGTATACTTCAAATTATAGCTAATGTGAGATATTTATACGTGTATTTAATATGATAGGTACCTGTATTGATGCGTTTGGTGGTGCGGTTGGTAGTGCGGCACCGTCGTCTGCTGCTTTGTTGATCTGTCGACAAATCTGGCTATTAGAATATGCCCTTCTTGTCTACATTATATCGTTAAAACTATTGAAACTTTAAAATTCCCCATCAATTTTTAGATCTGATGTGGTCACTTCGTAGTATGATTTTCAAGTTGCTACAATTTATGTTCCTCTGATAAGAATAAAATAATATAAGCCTAATTAAAGTTACTCCGGTGGATATATTTGTCTATCTATCCATATAACAGAAAACAAAAATTGCTATTTTGTTTTTTTTTTTTACTAAATTAAATACTCTCTTTTGTTTATTTGTTTTTTTTTTGAAAACTAAAAAACATTACCTGTCCACTTATTATTTTAATTTATTATTATTTTGTGGATTTTTGTGACAAACTCATTCTAACGAACATCAACAAATCTTTAACTAACATGACCCCATTATTCTCTATACCATTACGTAGTCCCAGTACTCAGTAGCAGTGTGTCGAGCGCACCTCTTATGCGGATGGTGGTGCTGCGGGTGGTGCGGGTGGAAGGCGTCCCACACGTCGGGCTCCGGCATGGGCGCCGGCTCCACGATGAGCGGCGCGCGCCACTCGCCCACGTCGCCCACGCCGCCCACGCCCGCCACGCCGCCCACGCCGCCCACGCCGGCCACGCCGTGCTGGTGGTGCGCGGCGGCTGCTGCGGCTGCGGCGGCCGCGAGCTGCTGCACCTGGTGGATGTCATACTTTATGAAATGTTATTAAGGTCGATTTTGTGGGACGACGCATTCAATATACATAGTTAGTTACTTGTGTGTATGCTTGGTGGAAAACTAACGCTACGTCCTAAGGATAGTACAGTCCACCACTCATCAGTGGTAACAATTGAAAATCACCCTTAAGCCTGATTTACACGGTGCGATTTATATTTAAAGAAGCTGGTACGAACCAGAAATCAGCAAACTATAACGCGAGAAATATGTATTTTTATTCCAGTAGCTGATAGATTTAAAATTAGAAGTCAAATCTCTATAAATCACATTTTACTTCATAATACTATAATCTTTTCTAGCAATAAATTCAATATAATTATGTATTTTAAGTCTAACTCAAAGCATTTATTTCAATAACTCAAAGCATTTATTTCACTAATTACAGGCATTTTAAGTTGTCAACGGGTCAGTCAGAAAGCTGAAACTAGTTATCCATTCCAAAGCATAGTAGGTTCCTATGGAGAAGAACGGGAACTCAATGGACACTCAAAATCAAAATATTGTTATAAAGTATGTGAGAACGATGAAGAAATACGAGTTACTATCGTTTTCACCCAACATAACAATAATGAACACAATAATTTGATTGATATTTACCTGATAAGCGGGCTGGCAGAGTATCGAAGACACAAATTGATGTGGGAACGGTTCAGCGGCGCGAGTAGCGTACTGTCGCGCGCCGCCTACTGCGACGCGACCGCCTTGATACAGTTGGTACTGTGAATGAATAAAAAACAGACATTAATACATATAAAAAAACATAACATCACACATGTATTAGGCATCCCAAAAGTTAAGATGACTGATCAGACCCTAGTGTATTGTGAAAAACTAAATACCATGGATAAGAAATAAAAATGCGTTTATTGGAATTAGATCAAAAATCACCATAAAACTATGAAAGCAGACAGAAAATAATGCTTATAACGCCAAAAGGCCCTCAGTTCAGCATAGCATCAGATGACAACACAAAGTATAATTTGTGTCAGGTAATGTGTATAGTGCCATACGCTCGAATAATAAACACATAGGGAAGTGCAGTTGTCCTTTTTAACCGATTTCAGAAATGTAGGAGTTTATTTATGTTGTCTGTTATGGAATAAGGTTGTATGTTCGTCCGTATGTATTTTGTTTTTTTTTTTTTTTCAGTACCATCACGATTGATCGATTTTGGAGTTTTTCATATAAAACTCTTTACTTGAATATTACGTGGTTTAGACATGATTTTTCACGTCGCGATTTCCTTTGCATAACATGGTCAAGCAAGACATGGTACCAGGTTGTCGTAGGGCGCGGCGCGCAGCCGCTGCTGGTTGATGGTGAGCGCCAGGTGGTGCGCCGGCGCCGCGCCCGGCACCACGCCGCCCACGCCGTACTCGGCCGCGCCGCCCACGCCGCCCACGCTCACGCCGCCCACGCCGCTGCCGGAACGACGGCAAACCTGGATAGAGGAAATTCATTTAGTAACAAGCCATGTGCTCGAGGGGGTTTCCCATCGGCAAAAATTGTGAAATGACCCCTATTATGATGATCCCTATTTAACCAGTTCAGGGGGTGAAATTCTTGATTGATACCTTAAAAGAGTAGTTAAGTTCAATTATAGTAGTTAATTTTTTTCAGTTAAAATGTATAATAATCTTATAATAGCGGGTATAAACGGCTTTAAACAATCGAATTAGAAATGTTCTTATTTTATTAATGAATTAAACTGTATTGCCCCACTCTTGGTAAAAACCTGCCCCAGTGCTCTCTGGTTCTCAGAAATATAAAGGGTTATAAAATGGACAGTATTTACCTCCATCATTTGAACGGAGGCCTTGACGTTGTTGCAGTGCGCGTAGTCGACGAGGTGAGCTAGAGTTACGAACGCGTGGTTCAGCGCCTCGCCCGGTGTTATTCGCCTTTCCTGCGAAACAAATAATATTTGTTATAGACTTATGAGATCAATGATCAAATGATAGAACAAGCAATATTATCAGTGTCTTCCTATGCACTCTAGGATCTATTCCATATTTAAAAATTTGTTTCCAATTCATGTTATTTTCACGGAAACATATATCAACTTTAGGTTAGTGTATATATTAAGGTCATTTCAGAATAACTAATACTATTGATAATGTCATAAAAATGTTTGATGTTGTAGCGCAAACTGAACTTTGTGTGGATATTAAAATATATTTTTCTAAAAACACATATTTGTTTAAATTTTTGGAAAAAAAAATTGTGAACACAGGATAAGTAGTCCGGTTTCAGTGTCCATTCCAGTGATTCGAATTAAATGTTTAAAAGGAGACTAAGTCATTGGCATTCAAACTCAGCAGTCGCTCTTGGGATCACTAGCTAGACGAACAAACAGTCAACAATTCCAGTCGAATCGTTATTTCATACACTATGTGCAGCTAACCTGGTCCATTGTGAGCATCCTTTTGAGTAGATCGATGAACTCCCTTCTGTCTGCTTTCTCAGCCAACAGTTGGCCGCCTTCAAGATCCGTTGGTACATTGACCTGTGCAACAAATACGTGTGTTAAAATAATTGTAATAAACGAAACCCACACTGAATAAGCCATCTATTTTCAAGAAGGAGAGCAACTCCATTGATAATGCACAATTTCTTGCCAGAATTTCAAAGTTACCCGTTACTATAAATCTTTTATAATTTTTTACACATTGTTGGACATAATAGGCTATTAGACTATTATCAAAAATATACTTTTTAAATAGATGTTACGAATAAAAATATTTTTTTGTCAAAAATCGAATTAAACTGTTGGAAAAATGGAGAAGTAACACGCCTTCGTTAGTTATTTATTCTTCTGTCCTTGTTATGCACAACGATCATTAGTACTGAATGGCGCGAAGTTACTATGGCATTTCTGTGTCGTGACGTCACTAATTAGCAGGGCTGTACTGCTATCTAGCATAGACATAAAACGTTTTCAACTTAGCCAATTTTATTTAATAAAAGAAAAGTCTTTGTTCTAGGATTAGAAAAATCTAAAATAATATAGTCAAATGCCCTATTATTATAAATCCTATACTGAAGACCCCATGAATGTCAGTTAAATCTCCAGGATTAAGGAATGAAATAATTGTACTGATCAGGCTTTCAGTATACGGGAGTAACTTACAGTACCCGGCTATTAACTTAGCACATAAGAGTTAAAAAAAAGTTTCGCCTTGGTAGACCACACAGTAGCTTCTTTTCTTTTTTAATTGGAATATCTGATGTACCAATAGAGTTCGACCGAATTTCGTTTTCAGTTTTCGGGTATTTTCGGCGGAAATGTCTCGGCAATTTTCGTTTTTGGCCGAAAAATTAAGTTTCAATTCATTCCGGCAAATCAAAAGTTTAAATTCATTCCGGCAAATCAAAACTTTCAATTCATTATTCATCTGAATAATCAGAGAATATCCATAGTCACAAAAAATTAAAATCTTTATAACTGAGAAAAGCTGAAACAAATGTTTTATCTCGCTTTTGATTGATTACTAATCATTTTGTCTTTGAGAAAAGTATAAAGTTTCGTATGATTTAAGTTTAAACGGTGAAAATATATAGGTAATGATTAAAAGATTGACACTGCATTCATTTTAATTTAGCCAAAGACAAACCTATCGGAAAACAATATTTTTTTCGCTTTCCTATTTCGGCTGAAAATGTAAAATCAGGCCGAAATTTGTTATGTTTTCGGCCGACACAAAAACGAATTTTCGGTCGGACTGTCCGTGCCATTAACACAAAGTAGAGGAAATCTTCTAAAAATCCACGTGTCATGTTTAAGCTCGGGTACTGTACAAAATGCTTCAATTATAAAGTTCATACAACAGGTTACCTGTCCTATATCGTCGAGGCAGTTGAAGATATACTTCCGAGCCTCCTTGCTCTTGATGCCGGTCTCGAGTTCGTGTTCCTCGGGAGTCTTCAGTCGCCAGAACGGGTACGTACTGTCCACGTCGCGGTAGAAGAACTTCGCTGTTTTACTTGCGCTGTTAAAGAGAAATTATCTGGTTAAAATTATGTTATATTGGTGATTTTGCAGGGAAGTTGGTTTATCTATAGCTAGTTTAGACTCAAACCATTTATTTCAATTAAACCATACACAGGCACTTTTGAATTCTCAAGGAATCGGTCAGTCAGAAATATGAAGCTAGTTGCCCATTCCAAAGCGTAGTAAGGTATCTATGGAAAAGAACGGGCAAGAAACTTCACGGACACTCTTTTAAATACACAATTGTTACAAAATATTGGTTACATAATTCCGGTGGAAATTATACATGTGAGAACAATCTAAAAAGATGTGCACGCTAAAAGCGACCGTAATAAAACCATAAAAACTTTTCGTTCTGCGCTGTATGTAGGTACTGCGGCCGATGGAACCACAAAGCATGTGAGGGGATAGTGATAAACACGTGCGCGTAGTATTGTAAAAGTTCATTTATTCCGCGCATACAGTGTGACGTTCACATGAGTCATAATGAACGTTATGACGGCGTTGCTTCAAGGAAATATGTCAATAAACCTATCAAATTCAGTAGTTTACACCAGGGACCGGAACCTAAACTACGGAAAAGGTATCTAAGAATTTTGGTTTCTTCTACGACTAAGGTTACCGCTATCTGGGTAACCAAGAAGAAGAAACTTGTTATCTCTTTTAGGTTACCAGTTACACACACAGGCGATGCGCGTCCTTTGACTAATGACGACGCGTCGTCATTAGTCAAAGGAGACGGCACGTGTAAGATAGAGGGTATTTTTATTTCGGTAATCGGTATGACGGTATTAATACTGGTTGTATTCAATTTAAGGTAACCTTTAAAAATTCTTGTAAAAAATATTAATGTTATAACCGAAAAAATGCCTGTTTGATCATACCGGTTTCGGCCTTCACTTAAAGTAAGTTCTCTTTTTCATAATAACGTCGAGTGTGTGCAATATTTAATTTAACAATAAAATAAGACGCAACTAATCTAGCGAATAGTCGTATTATTCGCTACTTGTCTTTGTTTTGGACTACATCAACGTTTGATCTGAAATTCAGGCTACAATCTAGTCTATATTCATATACCTAAGACCTAGATTTCTAGCCAGTACTGACCTGTTGAGCATGTGTTCCGTGGGCAGGCCTTGAGTCTGCGAGATGTACCGGATCTGGTCGTACTCCGACGAGCCGGGGTACAGCGGCCAGCCCAGGAACAGCTCTGCGACCACGCAGCCCAGCGACCACATGTCGATGGCTTCGCAGAACGCCAGGCCCAGGATTATTTCTGGTGCTCTGTAGAAGAAGAATGATACATGAGTATATATTTTTACATTGTTTCTTAATAAATAGATAAAGCGAAACTATTAAGCACAGAATCGGTCGAAGTGTCGATGCTTGGGAGAGGCCTATGTCCAGCAGTGGACGTCTTTTGGCTGAAATGATGATGATGATGATTAGCACGTACGTCGCGCCACAGAGTAACCCCCCACAGAAGCATCTAACTTTTGTCCTGCCGTGGTTTGTAGTAGTGCACCTATCATAACGCGTTTGTATGAAGTTTTTTCTCTGTCGGGTTACCTACTCCGGTCGCACATCGTCATCTTCCTCTCAAAATATTTGAAAAGCTTTTTGGAATTGCATAGAGTTGTATATTTTTGTAATCAATTGTAAAACAAAGTAGGGCAACTCCAGGCTAAATAATAACAGCCGCACGGGTCAATCGGTCAGGTTGAGCTACGCTTGCCGCGGTCGATCCGTGGATGGGTAACCATCTTTACATACGAAGACCCCTCCGTGCCTCGGAAAGCACGTAAAGGCGTTGGTCCCGGCCGTCGTTCGTTGATCTCAACTCTTACGGGTAGTCAGAAAGACTGACAACCAGTCTCACCAAGGGGTATCGTATTACCCAGTAACTGGGTTGTGGAGGTCAGATAGGCTGTCGCTCCATGTAAGATATTTGTATTCAGCTGCATCTGGTTATACTGGAAGCCGACCCCAACATAGTTGGGAACAGGCTAGGCAGATAATGACAAAGTTGGCAAGTACTTCCTTCATGGTTGTAACAGCTCCATATCAGATCTCATCATCGCGCGTTCGTATCAACGAAGATACACGATGATTCCCGTAGCGCATACTCTTCTTGGGATATCAGCTATATTGTACCTGTAGTATCGGCTCTGCAGGTAAGTGTTGCAGACAGCCTTGCTGACGTGCGACGCGCTGCCGAAGTCGATCACCTTGACGCGGTACGGCTGGCGAGCCGGCTCCACCAGCATTATGTTCTCAGGCTTCAGATCCGCGTGGATCAGACCCAGTTGCTGGAAAAAATATAAAAATAAATTAAAAACAATTTTAAGGGTTTTAATTTTTTGTTAAACTGCTGGCCTACCCTTCCTCCTTCCTTTTCCAGAGACTTAAAATCTCGCAAAAGGACGCCGCTGATGCATGAAGAACTGTTATTGTTATGGCCGATTTTTCAAGCGTCAGACAACTTTAGTCTGAAGAATAAATACCGCGCCGTGGTTTGACATTATAACTTTTTGTGCGAAGGTTGTAAAACCGCCTTATTTTTTTCTCCTCTGATATATAATAGATATCTGTCTATTGAAAAATCGGCCCTTCATGTTATAAAACGTAACGTCAATCTCTCCATCTTTCCGTTAGAGCGCTAAACATTTAAGAACCAATAAACCAATAATAGTTTTATGGCCAGTTTTTAGCACACACTTAACTCAAACTCAAAGCATTTATTTCAACTAAACCATTTACATGCACTTTTGAATTGTCAAAGAGTCGGTCAGTCAGAAATACGACGCTAGTTGTCCATCCCAAAGCGTAATAGGCATAGACATTAGATAAACCACTTACTTTAAGTTTAAGCAGTGCTGTGAGAACCTGCTGCAGTATAGGTCTGATGTACTTCAGCGGCAGTGGCGAGAACTTGTTCTGTTTGAGGAAGTCGTACAGGTTCTGCTCCAGCATCTCGAACACCAGGCAGGTGTGCGAGCGATGCTGGAAGCATTCGTACGCTCGAACGAAGTTGAACTCGTCCGCCGACTCTTGGGAGAGGCGGGAGAGGATTGACACCTGGAATTAATAGACGGTTTATTAGAAGTCAAATGGGAGGAGCTCGTAGCTAAGTAATAACAGCCGCACGGGTCGATCCATCAGGTCAAGCTACGCTTACTGGGGTTGGTCAGTGGATGGGTGACCATCTTTACATACCGAGACTCCTCCGTGCCTCGGAAAGCACGTTAAGTCGTTGGTTCCGGCTGTCATTCGTGGATCTTTGACAGTCGTTACGAGTCGTCAGAAACCCGTAAGCCTGACACCAGTCTTACCCAAGGTATTACCAGTTACTGGATTGTGGAGGTCAGATAGGCAGTAGCTCTATGTAAAATACTGGTATTCAAAAAAGAAAAGCCTAGGCAGGTTTAAAAAAAAAATAGAAATCGAATGGTGATAGTGATGTTGGGGAAGACGTGTTCTTATACTGGAGACCGCGAAACAGCAAACGTACCCTGACAGTGTCAGTGCTCTGCATTATCTGACTCCTCTTCCTCTCGTCTTCTTTTTAAGAGGGAAGTAATACAGGTGGCTATCTTTGCAAGGTGGCTTGTAGCTGCTGGATGAGCGTAGCAGAGAATCGAGTTAAATGGCGTGTAGGTAATTGGAGGGTTCTTCGTCCAGCAAGAGAATGCTATAGAATGAAGTGGTATTTTTTAGAAGAACGGAAATGTAAAATCGATTCCCTATCGGGACATAGGCTTCTCTTGAGTTCCGCCTTCCGCATTCATTCTATCCCGGCATAATTCCATTATTGTGAATACCTATTACATAGCATTAAGGAAATAGCACACATATCAACTTGGAAAGGGATCGTCACCGTATCAACTCGAGCCGTTCAGTATTCTTTGTATGAAACTCCCTGCAACGCACACTTATCGGAATGGTAACGGAATTGCTTCGCCTTGGGACAAGCTCACGAACCGCGGCGATACGGTGACGATCCCCTTCCGAGTTCCGAGAGCAACCGCAGCTGTAAAATTATGGTGTTAACCTCATTAAAATCCATCAAAGTAGTTTTGAAAAGCTAAGCGAATTCACAGATATAACTTTGTTTTATACTACTCAGATGTTCTATTACAGTGAAACTATCCATTCACAGAGTTATAAGCAGTTCCATGATTGTTCTAACTACCTACTTACTGATATTCGTAGGAAATCGCGAGCCGAGCCAAGTTCTCAACTTCTCACCTGTCATAACATGAAAATGGAGGTCGAACACCGACATGTTACGGCTACTATATTTATCAAGCATTTTATATAGGGTGGATATTTGGCCCACGAACTAAATTTTGAAGAAAAAAAGGCTAAAGATTTTTTGAAAGAAGTGTATTTTCTTTTGCTTTTCCACATAACATTTCTTTGCAGTATTTGTACATTTGCAAGCAACAGCAACACTATCGCAGAGTGCAATAATACATGCTGGTATTTTATTGCTAAAAGATCTGGTTTGGTTCTTGCCTTATGATGAATATACAATTTTGCTGAAAGCTGAAGTGAATGTGAATAAATTTTAGTGTTCTTCAAAATCGAGTTACTCTAACACTTTGCTATATTTCTCAGTTTTATATTTCGACAAAAACCCGCCCTGTATAGGAGGTGGAAACCACTCCGGTGGGCAAACACAAACAGCGGCTGGAGCCCGGCCAACCTCACAATAATGGATCGCGACTTGCTAGCTTTCCATCAAACATAAATAATGACACTGGTGGCGCCATTTATATTTTTTGTTAAGAATATCCATCCTCCTGGCTAAAGCCGCAAGGGTCGATAGAAGGAGAAGCTACGCTTGCCGCAGTCAGTCCGTGGATGGGTGACCATCTATTACATATAAAGACCCCCTCCGTGTCATAGCAAGCACTGTATCGACGCGGTTTGTGAGCTTGTCCCGAGGCGAGGTGATTACGTTACGATTCCGATTAGTGTGCGTTGCAGGGAGTTTCATACAATGAATGCTGAACGGCTCGAGTTGATACGGCGACGATCCCTTTCCAAGTTGATATGTGTGCTATTTCCTTAAGCCGTTGGTCCCGGCTGTCATTCGTAGATCTTTGACAAGTCGTTACGAGTAGTCAGAAGCCGTCTTCCTAAGGGGTATCGTGTTACCCAGTAACTGGGATAAGAAGGTCAGATAGTCAGTCGCTCCATGTAAAATACTGGTAATCAGCCTTCACCCGGTTAGACTGGAAGCTGACCCAAAAATAGTTGGGAAAAGGCAGATTGATTGAGACCTTACAATAGGTGAAAAGAAAGAAATAAAGCAAGAAAAATGGTTTATTCTGCACAAACTAAACGCACAAAACAATTACATTTAGTACTCCTTTACAACACTCCTACCTTTTTTTTTTAGGTATTTTACCTAACGGTTAACGGTCATAGCGTCGTCCGAATGTACCTTTTGAAAATGACAAGAATTTTATGAAATCCTTTGTTTTCAGCTCCTAGATGATTTAAAGCCTTTTGTACTACTAAACTTGGACGACAACCAAAGTAATTAGGTTTCTTTGTCTTCTGTTTATCCTACTATAGTTCCAAACAAACAAAGTATTCTATAAAAGTCTGACCCACTTAAAGGGTTTTCAAACACAAAATAATATTAGTGGCGAACTTGGCAATTAGCCAAAAAGGGCATTTTGTAAAAAAAATCGCCCTTAATGCTTTGAAATAAAGACTAAATTAAAAAAAAAACAAGGTTGAGTTGTTACCATTGCAATGAGGTTGACTGTACAGACCCCCAGACTGGCGAAGAACTAAATTTATTCCTTGTGTATTTACTACTCGTTGTGGTAATAATTATAGACATTTAGTGTGAAATGAATTATTACTATATTTATTACAGACTAGCTGGCGACCGGTAGAAATTGGAAACGATTCAAAAGATATTTTTAACTTTCTATAACTATGTAGCGCGGTTGCAGACATTTATTCATCGTTAGTTGGTAAAACGGAGGAGACACGGTCATATACACAACGGAAACATCTCTATTGTTTTTTATATGCAACAAATCTTCATGACTATAAAGATCCTAAGATTAAGGTGCTGATAGACTTGAGCATTCACTTATAATATAACAGCGAGCATTTGCCGTTTTTAAATTTGTCGTACTGAACAACGAACAGAGCCAAACATTTTCACGATCATTCTAGCGAACGCTCTAGTCAATGCTCATCAAAAAAATATTCTTCACAAAGATGGAAATGGAACAATAACAGAATGGCTCAGCTCGGCAAAAAGCTCGGAGCAACTTTACTGTCCTTTCGCTAGAATGCTCGCTAAAATGCTCCCGTAAACTTTTATGTAATGTAACATTCGGTAGTGTGCTCATTACAAGTGAATGCTCATGCTCACTTTTAACCTTTATACGAGACTTGTCTGTGGCTAAGACTAAACAATGCATGAAAGTTTGGTTCTGCACATATCATAACGAATCGTCGGTGATCGAACAAGACCGCCTAGGAGCAGTCTGTTAATACCGCATATATGAGTTTTCACGATTTCACAGGAAGAAGAAAATGAATCAATGTATGTATGTACCTCAATCTGTCCTTGACGAGCATAGCTGGGGTGGTTCTTGAGGATTTTGATGGCGACTATCTCGTTGGTGCCCTTCTTCCAGCACTTCACCACCTGCCCAAACGTACCTCGCCCGAGGAACTCCAGCACCTCGTACCTAGAACACAAGTAAATATAACATTATTATTATTAACTTACAATTTTAACATAACAGCACATCACAGGCACAGCCTCCACGAGTGTACCTACAGTCGAGGATTTTATTTTGAAGCAAATTGACACCCTACGTCAATTTGCCGTGGTAAAATAGCCCTATCGTATAACTGTCAAATAATGACAGTTGTGATGGGGCTATGTTGGGGATTTTCTGAGGAACCTTTCATTATCATAATTAGTCTATAGCAGTCCATTTTTGACCAGCTAGCTCGATCTTCGGTGACCTTCCTTAGAACCGCTTGTATCAATTAAGCTTGCGACACATTACCGTGTCGTGTTGTGTCGTGACGCGTGGTACACCAATCAAACAAAATATGTTCAGTAGTTGTAGGACTACAACGTCAAATCACAACGAGTTTTGATTGGCTAAAATTGCGTCAGAAGGCGACACGACACGACACAACACCGTAATATGAATCCGGCTCTAGTTACCACTAAGAATGTATGATCTTATCTCTCTCCCGGAGGTCTGACTCCCAACACGCTTAGCATGACTGCAATAGAAACGGGAGAATAGACAAAATGACCGATAAACAATCACAATCTGTCATTTTGTCTATTATTCTGTCGACAAACCCCGTAAAAAAACCCGTTTCTATGGTTGTAAAGATTCGTACAGACTAGCGGGACTAGTCGCGCGACGCGACACCGGTAATTGTTCTATCGTGAAGTTTTCTTAGAAATTGTTTTGTTAGAGTCGCGACGCCCCGGTCTGCATGACGCTTAATGACAAAGAAGACAAAGAAGTTTGGCAATTGAAGACAAAGAAGTTTGGCAATAATTCCCTCTGCACATGTGGCTACCCTGGTACCTCATTAACGGCAAAATATGTAAGATTCTATTAACTGCTCTCAAATTACCATGTTTATATTTTTGTTTTATTTACATTCTTCCTTGACATAATCATAATTTTATTTGACATTATATACCTACTATTTAATTTTCAACTCTTTATTAGTGACTTTTGTGGACATGTTAATTATTCAGATTTGTTACAGTTGTAATAGCAATCATGTCATTTCGTTTAAAATAGTTTTTATTTTTATTAATTTATTTATCTTTTATATAGATTCTTTTCTATTTTGTGAATGTGAGAACGCTGTAGGCTTAGTGGACTGTACACTTGTTGACCATCTTCTATTTTGCTAAGTACATACTTGGTACTTGTTGAAAGACCTACACTGTCCTCGCATACCTAATAATACTGTATTTTTTATATTTTTTTTGTTGTAAATATTGTAAAACCCATTTTTTTTAAAAAGAGTAACCGTGGAGTTTCTTGCCGGCTCTTCTCCATAGGAAACGACCAATTAGAACCGTGCGTAGCTTCTGACGTTTCATAAGTGCCCATGTCGGTTTATGTGAAATAAAATATTTTGAATTTTGAATTTTGAATGCTATACGCAGCAGAAGGAAAAATATAGGCTATGTTTATGTAAGAATTTAGCAACGACAGGAAATAATAGGTCTTTCAACTAAAAAGCACAGCTGCGTTATTCTCTTAGGTTCACTATACTCCAGTTTTACAAAACTGTGACTATCTATAACTTAATTGCATAGCTAGATGACTTACAGTAAATCAGTGTGGTAAGGAAATGGAGTTTCATAATTTATAGGTGCAAAATTCCGGACATTTCGGTACAGTAAAACCCAATTACCGGTCTGAATCAGTGCCAATGAAACGTAGATAAAAAGCGTATTTAAAATAAAAATTTCAAAGCGTGTAGCAGGGATTATGAATAATGTATTTGGAAGACTAGAGAAAGAATGCAAGGACTCTTGATAAATGAAACGAGCGCAAGGATTTCTACTGAGTACTGTGTGCGCTGCAATAATTGCTGACGCGTAAAAAAAAGGTTTTAAAAAAACATTTCGTAGCCGCCGTAGTTATTCCACGCTTTAGGTATGTGCGCGGGGAGACGGGGGTGCAGTGCAAGCCTCATTCGTCAACGCTCACGAAACGCGACGTCCCGCCCTACTCTCATTCGTCACCGCTGCCCCCCCGCCTCGCCGCGCATTCCTAAGGCGCGGTCTCTGTCAAACTATACCACCCTGTATGTAGAGGGGCTTGTGGCTCAGTAATAAACAGCCGCACGGGCCGATCTATCAGGTTAAACTAAGCTTGCCGCGGTTGGTCCGTGGGTGGTTGAGCATCTTTACATACCAAGACCCCTCCGTGCCTCGGAAAGCACGTTAAGCCGTTGGTCCCGGCTGTCATTTGTAGATCTTTGACAGGTGTTACGGGTCGTCAGAAGCCCGAAAGTCTGACAACCAGTCTTACCAAGAGGTCTCGTGTTCTCGTGTTAGTAACTGGGTTGTGGAGGTCAGATAGGCAGTCGCTCCATGTAAAATACTGGTAATCAGCTGCATCCGGGTAGCCTGGAAGCCGACCTCAACATAGTTGGGGGTAAGCTAGGCAGGTAACATCAGTATGTGGTAGCTTTTGATACGCTATTGGCCCTGAGTAATGGCATTTTCTACGGTAGGTTTACGTATCACTGTGATTACATAGAAAAGGACTTGACTGGGCAGCTTACCGTAGCCCGTTTAGCAATGTTTAGTATAGAATCCATTGCAAAAGTGATGTTGAAATAAAATAACATTAGTCAAAGTTATACAATAACATTTACACAGCAAATGGAAGCCATATTGTAACATATTCATAATATTCCATTGCGAGGAAGGTTGTAGTACTTCTGGTTAATCAAGATCAATCTGTATAATAAACAGGGAGCCTTGTTCAGCGATCTTATCGGTGGACGAGTACCTACGGCCAATTACAGCGAAGATCTCACGAGGCCATGTACTTAGCTTGGGTGGGTCCACATATTAAATAAGTACTATATTATTATGAAGGTATAGGTCTTCACTGTGGGAATCTTACGGCAACGTGAATCCTCACAAGTAAAGTATAAAAAAGGCTTCACGGATAGTGTACCCTGAATGGTCAGCGCCGCTGTCATTCCGCTACCAGTTTATATTCTTACTACCTACGTCATGAGCTTTTTCTCATATCAATCCGTCCGCCTAGCCTTTGTCAAACTATATTGGGGTCGGCCCCCAGTCTAACCGACTGCAGCTGAATACCAGTATTCTACATGTAGCGATTGCCTATATTATTATGACTTCCACAACCCAGTTACTGGGTAATACAATACCTTGGTAAGACTGGCTGTCAGACTTTCGGGCTTCTGACTACTCGTAACGACTGTCAAAGATCCACAAATGACAGTCGGGACCAACGGCTTAACGTGCTTTCCGAGGCAAGGAGGAAAAAATCCTGGTATGTAAAGAAGGTCACCCATCCACAGACTAACTCCGGCAAGCGTAGCTTAACCTGAACGATCAACCCGTGCGGCTGTTATTACTTAGTCACAAACCCCCCTCTTCATTCTTCTGTATGACCTATATTTGTGGCAAATGATTTACCAGCAGAAACAATTAGGTATGTTTGTAATCTAAGCCTGATTCGTCACAATCATATTGATAATGTTATTATAACTCACCTATTGGACGAGGAGTAGAGCACCTCATGTTGCACCAGCTGGTAGTCGCCATCGCCACCACAGCCGGAGCCTGTAGTCGCAGCAGTGTCGTGTCGTGTCGTTTCGTGTCGTGTCGCAGTCGCAGCGTTAATCGCACCGCCAGCCGCATCCGCATGTACAGATATTGGATAACGACATATTAGCTTCATGCGTCTATCTTACTAAATACACTTTGATGCCAATGCACTATGAAGACATTTGTCAAAATTGCTCGATTCTTTTGAAAGGTTATTGTTGACAGTACAGCAGTGTAAAAACGAATCGGAACAGTTTCGGTAAATGCCTCCATAGCGGTGTGGCTTAATGATATATTAATGATACTTATGATAAGTTTGTTTGGACTTCTAAAAGGTTATATTATAAAATATGTGTGTCTATATCTCACGTTTTGTTCGAGCTGTAGGTCTTCTAGAATTATCATATTTTTTGTTGCCTTGTTGATCTGGGGAAGAAAGAAAGACAGGATTTTGTCAATTGAATGTCATTTCCCCCAGTTGTGCATGTCAACTGAGAAAAATGGGGTTATTTTAGAAGTTATTTTCAAAGCGAGAAGCTTGTGACTCGAAACTACTTAATATGAACGAGTCACTTTTAAAAGCATTGCAAAATTGTGAAATTTTCTATTCAAATTCAAAGCAACAGCTTAATAGTCATCTTTGAAGGGCTTTATAATTATGATTTATTCAAAACGGCCTTCGGTGACGGAGTGGCGATAGGAATAGACTCATTAAAATGTATAGGGTCCGGACACTTGCAGACAATTACGGTTTAATGTAAGCAGACTTGGTATTAGAGAATATAATAACTGTGATTACAACGTCTACTGTCTAATATATTGCGGATCTATTAACACTTGGAAGTACATACATTAATTCCAGTGACGATAACATTTTGCTGTTGTGAGGTTTTAGTATTCCGACTGATATAATACAGTGTTATTTAAAATTAAAAACCTTTTAGAAGTCCAAAGAATTGTGGAGAATTCTAAAAGACATGACACGGAATCTAATACAAATAATAATAAAGAGAAAAAAGACAAATGAAGTATATTAAAATGGTACACATTAGAATGCGCTCAAGCAATAGTTATTGTGTTAACAAAGATGTTAATCGATCTATGTTAAGATAAGTAAAGTTTGAGAATATTGGTTATTCTCAGCTTGAGCCTACTCTCAATGTGTACAAAGGTACTGTTTGCTGTGTCAACCTAAACACTTAAACTGAGTGGAGTTGTCAAAGGATAGTGCATGAAAGTTCAAACATACTACAGATCGGTTCCCACGGGACCCTTGGTCATAGTAACGTCCTTTTAAATTTATTGAATCTCTGTGCAAGAATTTGAAAACTATACTTACTTACCTAATCTATAATGTCTAGCTATAACTATATTCGTGAGATGTAAGTTTTGTTGCTCAAAAGTGCATTTTATGTGCCTATTTGAAATAAATGTTTTGACTTTGACTTTATAATAAAAATGTAATCCTTTTTGTTGGTAAGCGCATCACTTGAGAACGGGTGAGCCAATTTGGTTAATTTCCTTTTCTAAATAGGTTTTGAGGGAAATAAAAATTGGATAATTGCACGGAAAATGGTTTTTTCTATGGGATTTAAGTATGAATTATTGAAATTTGGACATGAGTCAGGAAAACGTCTCTCGGGTCATCTTGTATTATTATAAAATGAATATTATGGCTATTGTCAGCTTTGTACGACGATATTAACCGGACGGTGTGGTCAACAGTTTTATTAAAACTTATAATGCCAAGGTTGGCCAAAAGTGCAAGTACTTAATAAAATCTTGAAAGTTGGATAATCTGACTGTGGCATTTAAAATGTCAAGTGCATTCTTATTGGGTGATGTCCAGTTTCAAGTAAACATTTAAACAATATTATATTCATTTATTAGGTATTTTTATTGAATAAGTACATAAACTAAACGCTTTTCTCAATAGGACTAGCTTATTAAAACAGCCGAGTAGGCTTTAAATGAATCCCGCTGAATCGTATTATTGGTCTCAGGTACGCCCAATTAAATAAATTCTCTAATATATTTGGAACCCTAGAAATTGCGTTAACGCGTTGTTGAACTTTTTCGATTCAGCTAATATGAGTTTACGAAAATACGAATTCAAGTGATTATTATGAAAGTAAGAACCTGCAAAACTAATAGTTTATAGGACGTCTACATAATTTTAACATGGTTTCAGGCTACTGTATTAGTTTTATAGTTACGTTTGCGTTATCTCATACTGCTTTGACTGGTCACCCTCCAAAATAACCCTTTCTCAAACTGACTAAAATTCTTTGTAAGTTAGTGTGCATGTGTGAGTGCATGTAAGGAGCTGAGCAGGCGATGGACTATTCGTCCGCGGGAGAGAATTTACCGCAATGAAATAGCAGAAAGGTCCGGCTGTCTGTCCTACGTGTAAGCATAAGAAAGAAAGAAAATACATTTATTTGAGGTAAATATGTATGACGCAAAGAAAAAGAACAAGTTGGAGGAAACTATGCGTCACACCCACGCAAAACAGCCATCGCTCAGCATAACGCTGTGACACTATGCGTGATAGAGCTACAGCTCTGGTTTTCAGCGACAGCCGGCGTTGACGTTATGACGTCAACCGGACCGCCCTAGATTTCTATCTATCGTCGCGAATAAATTGTCCACCGCCTGCTCAGTGTTTAAAAGGAGTATAACAACAAAGACATTACGTTTGTGGTTACCTTGCGGCTGGGGCGGGTGGTTGGCCCCGCCCGCCGCCAGCTGCTTGCTGTGAGCCGTCGTCGTTGCGGCCTGTGGAGCCGTCTTGTGCCGCGCGCCGCCCGCGCCCGCGCCTCCCCCGCTGCCGATTTGTTCAACGACGCGACGTTGTTCGATGCTATCTGCGACACTGTTGGCAGAAAAGAAAATGGTTAGACATAATAAATAATAATCACAATCATCAATCACAGTACCGAAAAATTGTTTCGGTTAACGGCCTAATAGTGTAGAGCCATTTTTTTTGTTCCAAGAGGTCTGTCAGGCTCTTACTGACTAAAAACCTACCAGGTGTTTCTTTCCCACACTTGGAGCGGGGATCATGAGATCTTGTGCGAATAGTGGAGAGTCTCGACCAACACCTCAGGAGGCTCTCATTGCGCGGCTGTTTATGTGCTGGATGCAGAAAGCATTGCTCCTGGATACATACGGCTCGCATAGTGAGGAGTTGCCTCTCTCTAGAGTGCTGACCACCGGCAGCTTGAACCTTGTACCTGATGCCGATGGGAATGGGAATATATTTAAAATGTTTTTTTTTTTAATATTCAAAAGTGAGTTTCTATGTTCGCATAGCTCGTCAAAATGTAGGGGATAGCAGATTTTTTTTCGCGATTTCAGGGTTGGTCCCATAGTGAAAGTTGTTCATAATGATGAGTACAATGACCCCTTAAGAGATTACCAACCAATTAAATTTCACCCTGTATATTGTGGTCAACAATAGGTGTTAGTAGCACTTAATACTGTGTTATTCCTTGAGGCCAAATGACGATCAAGATAATGATGCGATGATGAAATGTGACGTTTCCAAGTTTTCAGTTGCATATGGGGCTTGCCCAGAGTAGTTTGGTATCCACCTACTTCTAGGTAGTTGGTAAGCTATCTAGTTAAGCGTTAAAGTTAAGCGTCTAACTAGACGTATGTTATATTATATCCATACATCACGTCAATTTTTCTCCGAAGGGTTAGACAGAGGGGTGTACTTATAGTACAACATTTCGCCAGTTATGTATAAGGCTGCCTGTCAGTGTCCACTGGAGCGGAGAGGAGAGGAGAGGACAGGAGCGGAGATGTGTCAATATTAACCAATAGAATCTAAACTCCGCACCAGAGGTGCGATTCTATTGGTTAATATTGACACGTCTCCGCTCCGCTCCTCTCCTCTCCGCTTCAGTGGACAGGCAGCCTAAGTTCCATGTAATAGGAAGCGAGCCTATTGTCATCAACCCGGCACAGAACCAGACTCCGGGCTGCTACTGAGAAATTCCCGATGGGAAAACCCAATAACATTTTGCTCAACATAGGAATCGAACCCAGTCTCTCCCTTTAACCCCGGTGGAAACTTCCGCCACAAGTGGAACTCAAACATTCCAAAACATTTTTTTATCAAAATGCACCTACATTTCACTTTACACGGAGCTCACAGCTTTTTGCTAAGCCAAAAAATAATTTAGCCACAAAAAATAAAGGGAGCCCACGCAGAAGTTCCCGTTAGAAAAAATCCCATCGGCGTACGCGCATGTCTGCAATCGGG
Source organism: Conistra vaccinii (assembly GCA_948150665.1). Lineage (NCBI taxonomy): Eukaryota > Metazoa > Arthropoda > Insecta > Lepidoptera > Noctuidae > Conistra > Conistra vaccinii. The sequence goes on from OX411319.1 coordinate 9,366,575, forward strand.
CCTAACTTGGGGCAAATTCTGATAAATCGGATATTGGTTTATGGGATTTTGGACTCTATTTTGTGCGAGGTAGAGTACGAAATGACTTAAAGGACTATAATAACATTGGAAATAACGTCGAAAGTTAGGGACGAGTTTTATTATTATTATTTATGGGCACTGATGCAAGTGAAATACTTTTTGCGAGTTAAGAGAAACTACGGTTTACAGACAAGTTGTAATTGCAGAGAGCCTCTTTGGCCTTTGTAAAACAAAATCCAATCCACAAAATCCAACTATAGAATAATGGCTCCTCTGCAGGCATAAAGATAAAAGATTCTGAGAACTGTTTAAAACAATTAACTCCTAACGCGATTAATATCTCAAGCTCAGTCACTCAAAAGGTTGAAATATTCTTTATTAGAAACCTACGTGTGCAATGTTTGTTTTTGCATACAGAAAAATATCGTAATTATCAAGTAATTTAGTATGCAATTATGTTAAGTGAAACGGGGACGTAATTATCATACTCGACACTTTAATGAACACTTAAAAACTGCAAAATTACAAATACAAAGATGCAACCAAAGCGCACGTTGAAAGGTTTAAGATAGTGTTTACTTAATTTAATGTAGTTGGAGTTCCAACAGTTTACAATAAGATCATGAACTTACGTCGCTCCGAGATCAAAATCCTCATATCCCTCGTCTTCACACTCAAATTTCAGTCTGGGTATCGACAGATCCATTATAACTATAATATCTACACATTCACTATATTACACTGTACATAATATCACTAATATCATAACCAGTCCAGTAAAAATGCTAGTTTTAAAAATGGTGTTAAACTTGCGAGTCGTGGAAGTATGCGTGCGCGCATCGTAGGGGTTGAGGGCCCGAATGACGCGAAGGGACGAGGGTAGATGAGGGTAGCGGGGGGTCCAGGTAGCGAGGGGACTCGGCACCCAAATTCCCCGTATTGTGTGCACCATTCAATAATAAGGGTAACCTGCGCCTGAGCAGCGTACGCGCGCGGTGGTAACGAAACAACGATTGTATGAAATGTTTGCTTGTTTTTAAATTAGATGTTGATGCTATGAATTGTTCAGTTGTTTTCTAACGGTGACATATATAGTGTCGTAGTTTCAGTCTATTGAAAGTAAACTATCGTTGTGGGTTAGCCAAAACTGACCTCTACGAACATTCTGAAATGTGAGCTGAAAAATTGCGAGTAAAATTCACTTAACGTAATTCAACTGGCAACTGCAGAGCTGCAGTTCCTCTCAAAATTATGTTAGAGCGCTGGCAATTACTTGCTAGTTTTATTTCGCAAAAAATAAATCCTAGAAAAGTTCCCCTGGTTGGCTTCATGACAAATGGAAATGATTTGCTAGCGTACCCATTTGGCTCTGCCTAGCCAAAGTTAAAAGATTGCAAAAAAAATGCCAAAACTGGCCAAGTGCGAGTCGCACTCGCACATGAAGGGTTCCGTATCTTGGTAAAACATTTAGCAACAAACGCCAAAAAAATACGTTTTTTGTATGGGGATCCAGCCCCCTTTCATTTTTAAATTTATTTTATTTTAAATTTTTTTTTTTAGACGTTGTCCCTCACTAAGAATTTCTCCTGTGTCGTGGGTGCGTTTACAAACCTTTAAACTCACATACACAAACAGCCAGACCCGGAACAACTATTTGTACGTCAAACAAATATTATTTGTTCCGTGCGGGATACGAACCCGCGACACGCTGCGCAGCAGTCAACGCTTAACCACTGCGCCAACCGTGCCGTCGATCGTCGTATTTGTTGTTATAGCAATAGAAATAAACAATCTATGAAAATTTAAACTTTCTACCTATTACGGTTCATGAGTTACACACCCCGCTGACAGACGGACGGACAGCCGGACAGCGGAGGTTTAGTAATATGGTTCTGTTTGGCACCCTTCGGGCACGGAACCCTAAAAAGAACGATCATAGGGGCGCATACAAAATTACTGAGTGTAGAAAGTTCACCCGACATTCGCATTGTAAAACTAGCCATACCAAGTCAGAATATAATTAAAGTTATTGAAATTTTTGTTGGAGATCCTTACCATTCTATTTTGCGATTACAATAATTTCACAGGCTTTTAACCCTTCAGTCATTCGAAGAATAACATCACATTAGGGTGGCCAGTATTTGTGTTTCAAAGCAAAATTGTAATTAGTATCCTTTAGCTTTGTATGTAAGTACATCATTAACATTCTGACCGTCCCTATAATCAGCATCGTCTATTGTCTGACGCTAACCGTTATTTGCCAAAATTAAAATGGCGTCGGGTCGTTGCGATCCTTCATTGACAAGGCACTGAGGGTTGTGCTGCTGTTCACAGGGTGATATAAAAGTACGTATCGACTATCGAGTTCAGATAATCTAGCTCTCAGGGGTATCTGGGATAGAAAATAAATCTAGTATGAATACTGACTTGGCGTCGCGACAGCTGGGTCTGGTGCAAAGCACAGGCGGAGCGGGAAACGGGTCCTGGGTAACTTAATATAGAATATAAAGGTAGTAAGTAGGTACGTAGTTTTGTGATGTGATGGAGTACAAAGCAGAGGCCGAGCGGTAAGTGGCTCCTAGAATTAACTAATAAGTATAGAAAAAACTGAATGCTTATTTTAGCATTCAGTTTTTTCTATACTTATTAGTTAATTCGCGCGCTGTTGGATTTTCTACGCTCGAAGTTGTAAATCCAATAGCGCTCTTATATTTTAAAGGAAATAAAGCTTTTAAGTATACTGACGTGGCGTCGCGACAGCAGGGTCTGGCGCAAAGCACAGGTGGAGCGGGAGGAGGCGCGGGCGGCGGGGACCGCTCCGCATCGCACGCGCGACTCGGCACGGCGGGCGCGGTGCAGCAGCCCGGCCCGACGCCTGACCACCACTTGTTCTGCAAGGACAAATTGCTACTTTATTGATTTGACTACAGCAGGGTATTTTAGGAGCCTAGTAGGTATTTCGCCGAACGGTAGGCTGTTTAAGGGCGGATTTCACCAATGAAACTGAACGCGAACAGCACGTCTAAACCGCGTTCAACTTGAATGCAATTTAATGGGGGATTTCACCTATAAAACTAAACGCGATCAGCACATTAACCACATTTAAGAGCTGTCAGTATCATTATTTTGTTGGGAATATTGACACTGACCAAACTTGAACTGGGTTTAGATGTTGTGATCGTGTTCAGTTTAATTGGCGAAATTCGCACTAAACGTGATGTGGTAATCGCGTTCAGTTTCATTGTTGAAATTGACACTCGAGTGTCGATGTCGGAACTATCAACCAGATAAATTCTTAATCTTTTTCAGCCTATAATATTCCCACTGCTGCGATACAGGCATCGTCTCTGTCAGAGGGAGTGGGATTGAGCCACGCGGACCCGGTGCGGGTTAGTGGATGAAGCTGATAAGAGCTGGTAAAAAGGCAATGCCTAATTGGTGAGTTGAGTATGATGGTCGCTTACGTATTGTTACCAGATAAAGCCTTAAGGTCGTCTTCATAATTTTGTATCTAGGTTCAGTCTACTCAAACACAAATAACAATGGCAATGGGTAATTTGTTTATACCAGTGATTAAAGTAACGCAGTTAGTGGTAATTTGTAGTTCGACCTAAACAGTAATTCAATAATGACTGCTGTAATTACTACCTCTGTCTACTCTAATTAGATGTGTGTAGTTTAATGCACAAGTAATATTACCAGTTTAAACATCGCAAAATATTGTTTGCTAAAGAAAGGCTATGAAACACCAATCAATCTGTCTAACTCTTCCTAAATAATGTTGGGGTCGGCTTCCAGTCTAACCAGATGCACCTGAATACCAGTATTTCACTGGGAGCTACTGCCTATCTGATTTCCACAACCCAGTTACTAGGTAACATGATATCCCTTGGTAAGACATGGTCACCCATTCAAGAACCTACCGCGGCAAGCGTAGCTTAACTTTCGATCAACCGGTGTTATCATTTAGCCACGAGGCTTTAAAAAATTTAAGTCATAATTTACTCAGCAAAATTATTGTCATTAAGCTCTCAGAATTTCACTAATGGCCTCACTTCTTAATTACTTTAAGGGCCTGGTTCACCACCTACGATTAAGTTCCTATTAAGTTACTTGGCAGATAATTTCATAAAAATTCTGTTCCATTTTTTTATGTATACGGTAAGTAGTGGCTATTATGACGTCGTAAAATCTAAAAAAGGCCCTATGTGTAAATTAGCGAAACGCTTAAGCTTATGTATTAAACGACACCTATAATTATGTTAGTCGGTGTTAATATTCAAACATGAACGTCAAATTAATGCTTCAATATAAATCTATGTTTAGCAAAGTGTGGAAAACGTGCCTTTTAATAAAGGTTTCGTCAATGTTGAATAAATTAATGTGAAATTACTCGCTTTTCAGTTAGGAGTATGAAAGCTAAGGAATTATAGAGGTAAATGTGAACCTAAGGTTTAAGGCGAATTTCACCAATAAAACTGAACGCGATCAACACATAAACCACGTTTAAGAGCTGTCAGTGTCATTATTTTCTTTGGAATATTGACTCTGACAGCTCTTGAACTCGGTTTAAATGAGCTGATCGCGTTCAGTGTCATTGGTGAAATTCCCACTTACATTTTTAATGCTCCGTTTTCGGTTATTTGTTACATCGTAAATAGAGTTTTATTTTTCAAGTAAAAGTTATCAGAAAATGGCTCCCAGCCAGCTATTAGTTTTGTTTAACTCCGTTCGCGTAAATCACTTCGTATGAAATGTTGTTCGCTTTTATTATTGTTATCTAAATACCTGTTTTTATGTTCCCGTGTGAAATTATAGGAATGAAGAAAGATTTTCACTACTTTAGTGCGTTACTTATCTTTATTTTCTGACAACCATTATTCAGTTTAATATTGCCTCGTTGGTCTAGTAGTCGCAAGCGCTACTGCTGAGCATGACGTCCGGAGATTGATTCCCAGGTCAGGCAAAGTGTTATTGGGTTTTTTCCATCAGGAATTTCTCAGTAGCAGCCCGAAATCTGGACTTAATTAGCCCGGTTGATGGCAATAGGCTCGCCCCCTATTAAATGGGAACCAAACATAACCGGCGCAATATGGATGTACTTTAATACAGGCTAGTTGTACGTCATTCTTAGTTTTCAATAAGTGAGAGGTTTGTATGTATAACTCAGTACAGTACTGGTATTGGGAAGTGGTGGCCCAGTGGTAACGGCCGCGACTTACGAGTTGTAGGTCGTAGGTTCAAACCCTGACAGGCGCTTTACTTTGTGTAAATTATTATATCATCACCACTGCTCTCAAAACGGTGAAGGAAAACATCGTGAGGAAACCGGCATATCTTAGAACCAAAAATTCGAAGACATGTGACATCTACCAACCTGCATTGGGACCGTATGATGTGGATTCCTGTGTCCCAGCAGTGGGAACATTATAGGCTGATTATGCTATGTATAACTCTTCAAGTTTCAGTTTATCCCTATACCAAGCTTATGTAAACAGTGGAAAATTTCGCATAATATGTATTTTGGTATAATTCCTCGAATAATTACAGCATGTGTTTACATACACCTAATCTGGGAATAAAGGGAAAACGTTGCGTAACATCTCTATCGCGTTAATTCGCGTTACGGAGTTAATTATCAGAATTTGTTAGGTATCGTTAATTACTTTCTATTGTTCGCAGAGCATTAATAATAATATAATTATGCGTAGGCACATTCCAAGCCGTTCTTCAAAAGCCTCTTGTATAAAGTGCCTGGTACACGGTCGCCAACCGCGTCCCCAACAGAGGTGACCTTGGTTGGCAACCGGCAAAGTTGTTTCAATGTTTGGTCGTAAACCATCATCTACACCACCAAGGGTCACCTCTGCCTCTGTCGGGACGCAGTTGGCAACCGTGTAGGCAATTTTTGGTTTTGCCGATCTAATCTTGATTAATAAGTTCTAGTAAGTAGTTCTAAGGCGGTGTCTATGGTCCAGTAAACAAAAAAAAACCGCAGGTAAATCTTTTGCGATTCTTGCCTTTTGTGGCACTCGTTGGTCTGGTCTGGGTCTGGTTTTGTGCTCGGTTGAAGGCAACGGCGAAATGTAGTTTGTAGTTTCACCCACATTTCGCCTATTATTTTGCCTAACCCTTCGGGGAATACAGGCGTGATGTTATGTTATTGTTCTTCATAAAATCACAAAAACAGATAACCCGATAAAGGAGTTGTCCGCTTTTTCAATTCAATTCAATTTATTTATTTCAGACAAAGTCCATAACATTAGGTACATTACATTCAATGAAAAATATTAACCACATACATAATAAAAAATATTCAAACATTCATTCAATTCATTCAAATCAGATACAATTAAAATACATACTTACACATGTCAATCAAATCAAATATAAAATACTTACATACAGATGTCAATTATTCAAAATAAAAATAAACAATTCAAATGTCATACAAATGTCATAAATAAAATCAGCTAAAAATACATACACACACATGTCAAAAAATACGAGTAAAATAAAACAACAACACAAAAATATTACATAATACGAGGGGAGGCGCAACAGGAACGTTGGTTTTTCATTCCGAGAAAATTCTAACCAGCAACAAACTACACCTAAATAAAAGCGACATAAATATTGAACTAACAACCTTTGAAATAAAATTTTTGACTCCTCCGTTTAGAGAAAAATTATAAACTATTTAATGTTAGTACCTACATCTATTTTATTTGTTGATGGCAGCCCAAATAAAACCGGGAGCACACTTTGACAATTGAATTGATGATTCAATTCATCGGTCAAATATGACTAAATTAAAACATGGCTACTGTCATTACTGTCAATGGATTGATAGTCATGACAGTACCATCTGTCAATGCTGACAACTTATTTTGAGATCTCTAAAAATGTATGTTAAAGAGAACCACTAGTCTTTGGGATGTCTATCCAAATATATTTAACTTATCGATATATGAAACCATTTTTGGACATGTCCTATTCAAGCACTTAACAAAATCTTTACGTCACCTGTCCTTAGTTTACCTCTTAAATAAATATCAGCAACAATTTACGTGTAGCATAGTCGTATCTCTAACATCTAGTGAACCTTGCAATAACAAGCAAGTGTGGTCCGGTTCCGAACCAGTCTGGGCGACATCGAGCTAGATAACTAACTGGCCTTATCTGACTGCCGACCAACATTTTCTACTAGAATTTTGTGCTAAACTAGCACAGGAATAGTTATTACTTCTTATAGTGATCAAATCTAGTGTTTTAGTGTTAAAACAGGCCTTTCTTGAATACCGGTCAAGTGTGTGTCGGATCATGCAGTAACTGGTATCGTAGTCGGGATGATTTTTTTATTTCGACGTTTGCACGTATGTGGTGTGGAGTCCTTTAGGCGCGTTGAGCACTTTTTTGTTGACAGCGCGCTCTGTTATATATTTTTTGGAATTTCTTTAATGGAGCTACAGCTTTCGTTCTTGTACTGACAGCAAGCCACATAAATTCCTGACATGTTCGTTAGATGGCGTTACTTAGTTTTCGCATGTTTTTTTTTTCGTAATTTTACTACACCATTGTTTAGCGGTTCACAGTTCACACCTTCTTTCGAATTGTCATCGACATAGTGCTAATAGCCTGCGAATAATTATGACTGTGCTACATTCGGACAGACGAACTTGACGGTTGATATAAGGTTTAGTTTTTGACATTTTGCTACGGAACCCTAAAACATGAGTCTATAAATTCAGGAAAGAAACATTAACCCAGTATTTCCTTGTAAGTTTGATATAAGGTAGAGATAATTTGAAAACATACAGGATTTTAAAAGTCAAGTCAGTCAAGCTCAAGCCTGATTTTAGATAAGATTTAATTCAAATGTATCACAAGAATACTCTAAAATTATAGTTCTACGATATTCTTAGAGAACCGGAAAATTACCGCAACATTGTTGGAGTATACTTTTCGGGAAAGCTAAAGCTTACTCTACCACTCAACCAAGCACAAATCGATACACCGAGCTGCTACTGAGAAATTCCAGATGGAGGAAACCATTAACACTTTGCCCGAACCAGGAATTGACCCTAGGACCTCATGCTCAACAGTAGCGCTTGCGACCACTAGACCAATGAGGCACTTCCTAAACTAATCACTAATTGAATCAATCCAAACTTTCTTCTATCAACCTGCTAATCAAGCAGTACATAATTCACATACAAATGAACTGACACATGCAAATATCTGATTAATATGGCCATCGAACATAATTACCGCATTATCAGGCACCTAGACAGACTTCTAAAGGACAGAATTACCCATTAGGCTTTACAAGCGACGCTGATGAGTACTCGAAATACCTACCGTTGTAGGTATTTCGAGTACTTTTCGAAGCCATAGGATTGTTCTAAACGAAACAATGCAGCTGTAATAGTGACAGGTTGATAACCTTCAAGCGACACAGCTTACTATTGTTCTTGTGACTGCGTGGAAAGATAAGTTTATGATATTATTTCTATACCCCTCTTTATCACTATTAAGGTGCTCCCCTCACCTCAGCATTCGCCTGCAACGTAACGATACAGATTCGATTTTGAGCATTACGTTACAATACTGCCTCCCTGATTGACGAGCATTCGCTTGTAATTTAACATTTCAGATTCGATTTTGAGCATTACGTTACAATGCTGCCTCCCTGACTAATGAGCATTCGCTTGTAATGTAACATTTCAGATTCGATTTTGAGTATTACGTTACAATGCTTACAATACTGCCTCCCTGACTGATGAGAATTCGCCTAGATTATATATTACAGACATTGCGCACTGTAATGCTCGGTTCTCCTTCCTCACTGATGTAATGCTCGACTCTGGACGTTACATTACAGGCGAATGCTCCCGGTGAGGGAGCACCTTTACGTAGACACTCATCATACTCCTGCCCTTATCCCAATTTATTTGTGGTCGGCGCAACATGTCTTTTTCTTCCCTATTTCTCTGTTAGTTGTCATCTCGGTAGTCACCCCCTTTCTAGCCATATCATCTTTCACACAGTCCATCCATCGTTTTTTGTTCTTCTTACGACATTTTCCTCATTCCTCCGCAACACGCCCATACCACGACAACCGATGAACCGATTTTCACAAAACTTTCAGTCACCGGTGCCACTCTCAGACTCTCTCTCCTAATTCTATCAACTCACGTAATGTTACTGTTATGCTGCTATGGCCACTAAATGGTCAGTTGCAACTGGCATTCGTGAGGGATTATCGATCATCGGATGATTTCTGCCGAAGATGAACGAAGGCAGCTAAAGATGACCAAGCTGATACGCACGCGATGTTCCAGTCAGTGTTTTAGAAATTTGCGGTAAATTCGTCGTTGTTGTATAACAGTTATTAAGTATTACATATAATGAAACTTCCATAAATTAAATTGAAACGTTATAGTCGGCAATAAAATATTTATGATCACTTTTATCGTCGGCACATCGGCGTTAATAAATCTGATGTCAATAAAATTACAATCATTATTATTTAAACTGTTCACTCAGAAACTTTAGGGAAGCAAGTAAGCGTCGCTCATACGAATGTTAACTGTATTAATGTAAGTTTAATGTCGATATTCGTACGAAACGCTTGCTCACATTCGCTTAGGCACGGGCCACATAGAAAAGACGTAAGAGGACGGGATACAGACGCGGCAATAGTATGTAGATGGAAAATTAACGCGCCTGCGTCCCGTCCTCGTGTCACGTCTCCTGTCTGTGGCCCGCGCCTTTTAAGAATATTAACATTATGGGCATGAGTATAAGGTTCCATATTAGTAAACTGTATATTTTCTAGTTCGTTTCGCAGTTTCATCTCAAGACGAAAGTCTTTCATCAGTGCGTGTTGCCAGTGATGAGTGTGATGACCTATGGCACTGAAACGTGGTCGCTCACAATGGGCCTTATCAGAAGGCTAAAAGTCACTCAAAGGGCAATGGAGAGGGCTATGCTTGGAGTTTCTCTATGTGATCGAATAAGAAATGAAGAGATCCACAGGAGCACCAAGGTAACCGACATAGCCCGAAGAATTGCCAAACTTAAGTGGCAATGGGCAGGGCACATTGCTCGCAGAACAGATGGCCGAGATGGGTCCGAAAGGTTCTCTCTGGAGTGGCGCCCGCGTACCGGAAGACGTAGCGTTGGAAGGCCTCCCACAAGATGGACCGATGACCTCGTGAAGGCCGTAGGAAACCGCTGGATGCGAGAAGCAGAGAATCGGTCGAAGTGGCGGTGCTTGGGGGAGGCCTATGTCCAGCAGTGGACGTCTTTCGGCTGAAATGATAATTTTCTAGAGCCAGAATGATATAAGGTTTTCGAGGAGTAATGGTGACCATTGAAACTACCTACTAAAACTATGTTCACTAATTACCACATCCGTGTAATCCCATCAACTGCCACAATCCCGAATAACAGTACATAAACTGTAGCTAGCTATAAATTCTTCAGTAATTGTTGAGACACACTCGCCATCAATCAATAGTAGTTGGGCGACTCTTGCGCACGCAAACTACATATGTAGTCACGTTTTAATAAATGACAGGCGGATACAATTACGATAAGCACGCGCGGGTGTCATCTAGCTTGATATAAAGTTAACAATGTGAGAGAAAAATCTTTCTAGAAGACTTGGTGCGTCAGAAGGTGGACTAGAAGCTGATAGTTGCACAATACAATCAACAATAGAATAATTTGAAAGACCGACCAAGTGCGTGTCGGACCACGCGCAGTGAACAGTTCCGTAGTTGGGATGAATATAATTTACGCATGGACAGTAGGTATTGGACAGTATCGATTTTATCGACCGCAATATTTTTTTTGTATTTTATAGTACTTTTCGAAAAAACTATACATATTGCAAATAGTCTCCGAGTAAAATATCTGTGTAACATCCGAACGGACGGACAGACGGACAAACAGACAGAGAAAAATTATAACGGTTCCGTTTTTGCCATTTGATCATGGAATCCTATGAATTAAATGTCTGTCTTTTACATTAAATTTTCCAATGATGACCAGTCTCGTGATCTCGTCGCCATTAGATATGCACAGCAGGATAACCATCTTCCCATAATTTTTTAGTTTTCTATGGAGAAGATTCGTACTTTGACGATGTCTTTGCTAATTCAGAAAAGTTTTTTTTTTGTCCTGTCTTTAATTAATACAATCAAAGTAAATAACCGCGTTTGCTTAGTTTGTGTGTGTAGTAAGTTGTTATCAAATGCGTCAGTACATGATCATACACACATACAAACAGAACAAACAACATTGGGTGTAAACGACCCGTGAAGGACAGCTCACATCCAAGTATTGTCTATTGTTGTGTTTGTTCTATATTTCTATAACCAGGAATCGAATAATACTGGTTCAGGTTCTGGTATTCAGGTCTGTGAGTAAATATCCCTCTGTGAGACTCAATGGTAAACGAATTACTGACAAATGCATGCACTGACTGGACAGGTCCACTCAAATCGGTGTGGTTCTTTCCTTAAAAGACCATTTCAGACACTAATCTACGTGGTCTTCACATGATCTGACCAAGTTTATTTCTGGACTTTAAAAGAGATTGCAACCTCTGAATTTGTTTCAGTCTTTCTTCTCTGAATTTGTTTCAGTCTTTCTTCTCAGAGTTGTTGGATAGGAAACGCCGATCTCATCTAGTTTTTATAACATTATTGACGTGTAAAAGTGTTTAAGCAAATACAAACCTACTTACAGAAATAAAATCATTTATCATTTCATTAAAAAGAAAACTACAATATTTTATTAATCGACAGGGTAACGCACTTTCACCAAAGGAAGGAAAAAAAAAGAGGAAGACCTTGATTTTGAAGGCAGAAGAACGTCGGAGGATAACCGTTTGAAGATCTAACAAACAAAGAGGAAAATATTGAACGGTGTGCCCCGAAGTGGCATGGCTTAATGTTCCAATGCAAAGACCAGACAAGATAGCCAGTTGAAAAGAGAATACCTAGTTAATAAAATAATTTGTGAAACCCAAACTAATTATGAGCTCCGTACCAATTCAAAGTTGCGAACATAACCACAACAAGCGTCAGATAGGCGAATGACAAGGATCCCTGTGGGATTCAAATTAATTACAACTTTCACTTTATACATAGCGTGAACTGGCAAATACGTATTTTGTTCAGCCAGTAGATTAAATAAAAATAAAGAGCCTTGCCTGCCTAACAGGCACCCTGGAGACTTCACTAATTCTAAAAATCTTTTAAGTGGAATTTGGTAAAATAATACCAACTTATGGAATGTTGCTAATGATCAAGTATACAGAAAGAGCGGTATAGTAACTCGTCCAATTTCTTTGAACAAAGACATTTACGATTGGATCATCATTCTCCTGCCCTTATCCCAATTTATTTATGGTCGGCGCAACATGTCCTTTCTTCCATACTTCTCCATAAGTCGTCATCTCGGTAGTCACCCCCTTTCTAGCAATATCATCTTTCACACAGTCTATCCATCGTTTCTTTGGTCTTCCCCTAGTCTTATGGCCATCGACATTCATACTCAAAACTTTCCTCACGACATTTTCTTCATTCCTATACCACAACCAGAATCTACACAACTATTCAGTCACCGGTGCCACTTTCCGACTTCCTCTTATACACACCGCTATCGTATGTTGCTAAACCAAATATTAGTAGGAATAGTAAATGTTGATGGATGGAGCGAGAGAGGAAGGCCAAAGAAAAGATGGATGGATTGTGTGAGGAATGATATGAAACAGAAGGGAGTGAATTAGCATGACGGTTGACAGGAGAGAGGAAGAAGAAAACTTGTTGCCCCAACAACAACCCCAAGTAACATGGAACAAGGGCAGGAAGATGATGATGAGTAATATCGAAGTAAGAGACGTCAAACATTCTTTCATATACAACTTCTGATGCATAACTACTATCTACGTTCCAGTGAATGGACCTATAATGTAAAACTATGATGAAATGACCACCAGACGTAAACGACCGACCTATGCTAATGAGGGTTGCGTAGACAAACCAATTAACTTATTATTACGCACTTTCAATACCACTGTCTTTGTTTATGAGTAACAAACGAGAGAAGTTACTTGTTTCTTTGGTTAAAAATTCCTTTGTACAAGGAAGTTGTAACTGAGAGTCGTCTTATTTTCCTTGTTATGTAAGTGTCAACTGAATGCTATGATGATTGCAGACGTGCAACCTGTCACCGCTGGTTATTACGCAATAGTTTAATCTTAGAAACAAGTAATCTTGTAGGTTCTAAGTTGATCTAACATTCTGCCTCTATAGTTTAGTGTTGTAACTACAATAGAGTTCATAGTTTCAAGATAGCCGATTCATGTCAACGACAAGCCATATTCACATTCAGTTTCAACTTCCCAAATCGACTATTAAATGAGCAATATTTGTATATATATTTGTAATCACGGTCTCGAAAACGACTCTAAAGATTTCGATAAAAGTTGCAATATAGGCGTTTAAAGGGGCGAAAAATCGATCTAGCTAAGTCTCAATGTCTGGGAAATTTTATTTTCCCCGTATTTTCGCCCGATCAGAGCTCGATCGTCCAAAGTTTAGAACAAGATGGCTACCTTAGAATAATGACATGGCCGCATGGAATTAGTAAGTACCTACTATCATGGCAGCATGGAATTAGTATGAAATATCTTCTATTTTTACCAGAGCAGAGCTCGGTCGCCCAGGTACTTAATCATAATAAGGGTCTATAGAAAGATGAAGATCAGTTTCATGTCCAATCTGAATTACAGACTTGATACTACTACAAACCAATTACCGGCCCCAGAATAAGTAGACCCAACCACAGATAATATAATACTACGTACAGATACTCAATCCCATACAAAGAAATGACACCTCCCTAAGTCGGGCTATTGACTGGCTACAGCTTAATGTGGTACAGTGATGTAAAACGCCATCTATTGCAAAGAGCCCTAAACAAAAAGGTTTTATCTTTTTTTGTAGAAAATACGAGATTTATGAGTTAAAATAGATAAATCAGCATTAAATAAGGAAGTTTTGCTTTTTACTAATCTTACTTCAGCCAAAATCTTCCGTTTATCGCTTTTTAGTGACTGTTAATTTCATAATTGTTACCCATGCTGACATCTATGATCTTTTTTCAAGACTAATTATAATTTGTTCGAATTGGTACCCCATGACCCAACAAACAGCAATATAGATGACTGCTTATTGGGTCTACTTATTCTGTACAATATGCGATATGGACAGCCATATTGCATATTGTAAACCCAGACAGGAACAGTTTGACGTCACAGGCGAAACAAACAGTGTTACACGTGTGAACCGAGTTCATGGCAAATGGCGAGACAAGGAAGGTACCATAAGATTATGATAATTTTATTGCATTGAACGTAGTTACGAAATATGTTTTCATGGACTGAATAATATTGTCAATTTAGTAGTCTCTGTTTCGAGTTATTTACATATGTATCAGTTGGTGGGTTGTCTGATCGATTTTCCTGTTGGATTGTACTGAATTTCAAGTAGACAAATCAGCTTTTTTAGATCAATGTCTAAAACCGTGTAAGCTATACTTTTTACTTTAGAAGATGATGTGCCTGATAATGATTCTCTTCCTTGATAAGGCCTGCTCTTTCAACAATCTATGAAAACTTATCTAATACCTTTAAACGAGCAATCTCGGAAACGGCTTCAACTATTTCGATGAAAGTTGCAATTTAGGGGTTTAGGGGGTTGAAAAATCAATCTAGCGAGGTCTCATATCTGGGTAAAATCGTTTTATTTATTTTCACAGCCTCGGAAATCTGATAAAACGTTTCGTTTGACCTATTTCCCCGCCCCCACGTCACCTCCCTTCCTTTTTCGTTTTTCCTACCTCACTTTTCTTCCAAGATAAACAACACAATATCTCTCTAGAGCAAGGCACTTAAACGTAGTCAAGTATAACGCAATCTAGCTACCCAATATCTCAAAACAGTTTCGCCTACGACGCGAACCAGTATGATATTTATGAGGGTTGCCTAGCATCTGGAAGCGAATCAATCATATTTTCACGCCATTGCCCTTGACGGAGCCTCGCTTCGCTATCTGTGTGGCACAGGCCTAGTGTGAAATGGGATGGTGTATTAGATGCTACTAAAGGATTTATATAAGGCATAGTTATTTAGTTCTATTCACTATCAAACCTAGTATTTATTTGCGTAGTTTTCTTAAAATACACATATATATATTGAAGTAAATGTGAAAATATTTAAATTTATTACACGCTATTTGGCATGAGAAAACATTTTCCGGAAAATGATGAAGAAAATTCAAAGAATTTCATGTGCAACCATTCTACCTAATAATTCTCAGCAACGATCGAAAGGATTGCATTTGAATTATAAATCGAGCGACGAAACACGCAAACTAGACTTCGTACAACGAGAACTAGGCAACAGTCGTTTGTACTCAGTCCACTGCTCTCTACCTGAACTATTGGCCTACGCCTGGTAGTTTTAGAAACGTAGTGGATTTCCCATTAATTTTACTTCGTGTTACGGTATACCGCGCGTGACCATCTGGCCATCAATCGATGGCTGGTAAGCTCGACATGGCTTCATTAAAGTTTCATTGGTTAGCTAACAATTACTGTGTAAGGTGTTTTGAATATGTTATAATTTCTTGTCGTTCCCGTCATTATTTAGTCATTTGATACTTTGTCATCACACCTTGTTGAAATAGCAATTGATTGTGTTTTCTTATCAAATATGTAATACAATATGGTTACTATATAGCTAGCGAGTATTTTTCTTAATTATTAAGGGGGACGTGCTAAGGTAGCCCGCGAAATTTCAGTTTTCTTACCTTTTTTGCAATTTGCAGGTCAGTGTGTCAGGTTGTATCTTGATTAATATTATGATTCGCGACCGTAACAAATATGGCTTTACAGATTTATATTCATTAGAATCAGCAATACAACTCCTGCAGTTAGCATAATGTTTTGATTTCATGAAATAGTCATTCAATGAGATTACATGAACTTATAGAGTTGTATTGGTGCATTTTATGATTATAATTCCATAAATAAACATTTGATACGGCCGCGAATCATATTTAGATCAACATACAACCTGATGCTGACCTGCAAATTGCAATAAACGTAAGAAAATTTGAATTTCGCGGGCTACCCTGACGCTTTCGCCTTAAGGCTAAGATGCGATGGCTACATAATGTACATGCAAAGTAGATATGGTGGTAAAAAAACATAATTAAATGAGTGCAAAAATCTCCAGCTATGCTAATTAGTACCAAAGCATGTACACACAACTGATAAAATCAATGCTAATTAATTACGCATACATCGCACTTTCTTCGAAACGTGCTCAAAGCAAAAAGTACTGCCGTAATGAGCATGCAACTACGTTTGTCCTGAAAATCATAAATGCATACAGTACGCACTGATGCACAACAATGACTTTCAGTTTTAGTGTAGCGCCTTTGGAATCTGAACACAGTGATTGTCACTGTAACAGCTAGTATTGACGCAAACTGTATACAAAGCCAAGCTATAAATATACAGGGGTCAAAGGCATTCCAAAGAAAAACAAAACTAATTTTAATACAAGGACTTTTCACACAACACTACTTACAGTACCTGGACGATGAAACGACACATCGAGTTTTTGAAAAAAGATTCCGAACCGAGAACCTCCTTCTTTTTTTGAAGTCGGCTAAAAAGATATTGCCTTTGCCACAGATAGAGTGACAGCCGAACTTTTTTTTTTCAACTCAATATGACAAATTAACGGCCACGTACTGTACTGAAACTACTTCTTGCATAATATGGAAAATATATAACTGATCCTCTAAAAAACTTATTGACCTTTTAATGATGCACACCGTTTTTTTCGTTTAAGGTTTACTAAAAGAGGCGCAATCATTAATAAGAGTGTTCAATAATATTTTTAAGAGCGCAAAATGGTAATTACAAGAAGTTCGATTAAATACATGCCTTAATTCATGCAGCCACTCAGGGCCCGCGTGGTGGATAACAGACCACTCCCTTTTATAGAGAGGAGGCCTGTGTCCCAGCAGTGGGAACATGATAGTGCTAATTCATGCAAACGTTTTTTTAGAAATTCAAGCTACAATCAGATGAATCTACTAATGCTGATATTCCATCAAAATTCTACATTGCAACACATAATTAAAGATTATTAGAACACATCAATGCGATAGCAAGCAATATCATCTTAGAAATCTAACTATAGCTGCACAGTGCAAGACGAACCCGTTTTATCGAGCCGAACAATGAATTGCAATAGCACTGATGTAACCAAGAACTTCTTGTAGACATGTAACGTTAGATAAGAGAAGAACATGCTAGTTAGGACAATAATGTGATTTTGCAAACTAGGCGTAACAAAAGAAAATTGCATCAGGTGCATTTGAAACTTTCTATTACTTTTATATTGGAACATAATAAGACTGGAATGAAATCGTATGGCTGAACGCAGTATGTTGGTATCACGAAACTCATAGTACAAAACTAAAGACTGTGATGCCCGATGATATTATATCAATTCAGCATAGTTGACTATCATACAATCAAATAGATAGTAGTAATTTTAGATAAGACTATTACTACAAAGCCACATCCGGAAAATGAGAAAAGATAAAGAAATTGTGCAGAATGTTTCATCACTCAAAGTTCAATTTTTCCAAAAGAACGTGAAACATTCAAAGTTTCATCAATGGCTAAAAGCTTTAAAAATTCTGCACGTCCTTCATCTTTTCGAAATCTGGGACACATCCGTTGGGAATCCGGACGGATGGGTGCACTAAGTCTAAGTACCTACGTGGGCCAGATCCGTCGGATGGTCTCAAGTGTCGCCCACTCCGGCACATATTTATGAATAGAGCGAGATGATAATTGGGTACCACGACTTGGAAACCTGTTCGAGATATATGAAAATTCATTTACTTAGTCATAAAAGAGGCTTGGAGCATTGAGGTTGAGGTGTAGGCGTACCATACGTGATCGATCAAGTGTATGATAAGTATTGTATTGATCACGTCTGCTCCCTTATTTGGAGGACAGAACTATTGTATTTTTAAAGGTAGGATTTAGGATCCGACATTGGACGAATGTATTTTGCAAAACGCAGACAAAATAAGAAGAGTCTTAATTGATTTGTTCCAACTAATTGCTTCGATAACCTAAACACGATAACATTTGAAAAATCTAGGTAGATTGCTACATTGGAACACTTACAACAAAGTATTAGATATAATATAAAACCAATAAAAAGCTATTGATTCGCAATCAGTAAATTCAATCGAACTAGATTAAAATTCGATTGTAATTATGACGTAAATTGTGATGCAGTTATATCATTTGTCGAATATAATGACCCTAATAAGTGTCAGGCGATCATAGTTGGGAGTCCTCGTAGTATTAGTAAGGTGGATGGTTCAACTTTGCCACCAGTTCTCTACAATGGTACGATCGTTCCATTTAGCACTGACGTAAAGGATCTAGGCTTGCACATCGATGCTACCCTGAACTGGCGTAGTCAAGTTGCTAGGGTCAGCCAGAAGGTTACTGGAACGCTGCGGACTCTGTACCGACTAAAAAATTTATTACCATCAAGTACCAAGGCAATGCTTGTGCAGTCAGTTAATTTTCCCTATCATCGATTATGGTGATGTGTGCTATTATGACCTGAATGCAGATCTCCTCGACAAACTTGACCGTCTTCTCAATAATTGCATTCGATTCGTTTTCAATCTCCGTAAATATGATCATGTCTCTGCGCATCGGTCGCTTCTAAAGTGGTTGCCCATACGCCAGCGCAGAGAGCAAAGGGCATTGACTACCTTGTTTTCATTTCTTGACTCTTCCTCTTCTCCTAGTTATCTAGCCCCCCACTTTCAGTACATTTGCGCAAACCACAATAGAACTCTACGTTCATCACACAATCGTCTTCTACTATGTCCCACTCACCGCACTGACTTCATTCACTCTTCCTTCTTCGTTCAATCTATCTCTCTGTGGAATGCGCTCCCCCAAGAAATCAGGATGGCAACCAACCGATTATCCTTTAAAGTTAAAGTTCGCGAGCACATTCGTAAGAAGCTGGCGGTATCATCACAACGGTAATATTTTTCCCATTGTTTGTCATATTTGTTTTAAGTATATTCGTGTATTTATGTATTATTATATTTATGTATATTTTAGGTATATTATATATATAGTTTTGATAGGTAAGTATATGTATATCCTTAGATTTAATTAAATATTTATTCCACAATTTTCGATATTGCACCTACCACTGTTTGTCTCTGCATCACCCAAAGGTTGACTGGTAGAAAATGCCTATGGCATTAAGTCCGCCTCTGTACATTTGTGTGCTTAAAGTGTTAAATAAATAAATAAATGAGGTTTGAAGTGATCCAATAAAGAGTGACTAACGATCGACAGTGATTCCATAATGATTCGATGCTGAATCTAATGCAATCAATCAAGCTGTTAACAAACTAAACTATTTCAATAGAAATCAAGCGAAGAGCGTTGAAAATACAGCTTGGATTTCCAGACATAAGTCTAACGGTCTACAGACATCCTAATTTCACGGTAGATCTTTAGAGATAATTAATCGGGTAACGAATTAGAACTCAACCTTTTCCCAGCAGGAGCTTTCGAATTTCTTGCGCTTGATAAGATTTCAAAGATTTATCTTTTTGCTACAAAGATCAAATTGAAACTATTTATTGTTTTTCTCGGCATTTACGTTTTTGCAGTCAGAGAATTCTACTTTCAGTAAAATGATAACATCAAGTCAATGAGCAAAAACAAGTCAACGTTTTAGATTCAATCAAATACTACGTAGACAAAGTAAAATGGCTGGAAGCACAAACGCAACTTTGTGTACAATTTTAAATTATCAGGATACCAGATCTTTGATACTAAAGCTAGGCTGCAGGTCACTAAAGACACATTCATTAATTTGGCATTTAAAGATTGTCTGTCCCTTCAAACACAAGTTCTACTTCGAAAAAGTAATTCCACCGGCTATTTCCATATAGTGTGACTAACAGAAGGCTATGGCGAACCGTGTCAAGGATCCCTACACGCTGCAGTGCATCCACCTCGACAATCCGTGTTTAGAAAGACTTGACTCCGGCACCTGACCTCATAACTGCTTTAGATGCGACGCTATCTACGTTTTCTCCAACGAAACTGCTATATTTAGCTGCATATATGGAGATACTTTCTTTTGCAATATCACTAAAACCTTTAAGAGTATTTCTCTACGGTACTACCGCGTTAGGGATTATGTGTAGAGCTTTAGCTTGCTTGTAACCATGAGTATCTGTAAGGCATATGATAAAAACGCGTGTTTAGTATGTATGTATAACGTTGCTAAGGCTACGCCTATCCCTAGCGTAACTCTGAGTAATGCATTGATAAGCAAGTAACTGTTCAGTATGATAAATACCGGAAAAATAAAAATATTTGGTTATTATCAGAGGTAAATTGTATACAATATAAGTACTTACTAAGAAGTAATTAGACGTAGAATTAAGCAGGTATGACGAATTGGCTTCACCATCACAATCCATAAAATCTTTACTCGAAAATTTTGTAGGGTTTACTAAAATAACTAGGTGGAATGTGGAAAAAATTGCTGCTTGAAATCAATTTGAATTACTCACACTTAAAATAAACCTATAGGCGAGTCATTTATGTAACCAATCATTGCTAAAAATTAAATCAACATTGATCACAACGACTTTCCTTACACATTGTGCGTCTTTCTATCCCTCATATAGATCGCAAATTTCTATGGATCGCAACTATTGTTTCACCAACACACAACGGATCCTACGTGCAAATACTTGAACATTTCAGCAAATATGTCTCCACAATGTTATCTTTTTAGTTTATAGGAGTCGAGATCAAGAGGTAGTGAACATGTACGCAGCGTTTTGTTTATTTTACTCATTTTCTGCGCACCGAAGGCCGGATGCGAAGGCACCGGCGACGACAAATCCTCGCAGATAACGCAATGGCAACCGCCTGACGGAAATAAGAACCCTCACAGTATTGAACAACTGCCTTTGCTACACAATATATTGCCATGCGAGTTTATACCTTACTGCTTGGATATAGATTCGGTTTGCTGTGAAATGTGGCTCGTTTTTGTAGCAATTTCCTATGGATTTGAAGGAGAAAATACTGAAATAGTGAGGTAATTCCAATGTGATATAAGTAGACCGCCATATAGTAAGTTGTGGAGTGGATCAGACAGCGCTCTACTGAAATGTAAATAAATCTTATTATAACTACCTAATATATTACTTAAGTTAACTAACATTATAAATGCGAAAGTAAGTTGGTTTGTTACGCTTTCACGTTAAAATTAAAACGGCTGAACGGATTTGGATGAAATTTGGCACATGGGTGGACCATAACCTGGGTTCGGGATAAAGGATACTTTTTATCCCGGTAGCACGTTCGTTCGTGGGATAATTTCCTACCACCAAGCGGGCGAAGCCGCGGGCAACTGTATCAATATAAATAATGGACAACATTTTGATATTTAATTACCTTATTGTTTGCCATAGCTAATATGCAAGTATATACGTCAATCATATGCCAGTAATACACGAGTTATCATTGCTTGTATGTAACGCGTTCATTAATATCCATTCTGTGTGTAAATCGTAAGTAGAAGGCATTCAATTTTTTCTTGTGGATGTCACCTTTCGGTATCAAAGCGCAGACGCAGAGCATTGTACTATGCATGCACTAGCATCAAAATGAGATTTTGACAGTTTCCAAGGTGATTTTGTGTTGTAGAAGAGAAGGTAATATTAATTCTCATACTACGAAGGGGTGCCCCGGTGGCTACTTCTAAAGGCAGGCCATTGGCACCTACTATGTATGTATGAGCAACGTAATTTAAATTCAAACTCATTCAGTAAGCTGGCCGTCCTACTCAAAGTGACTAAATGAACAAAGTCAGATCCTCGAAATAACTGTGAGTAAATATGAGGACATTGAAAGATATAATTCGTTTGAATTCATCCAATAGTTTGTTTGTTATTGAATCGATCAAAGCTGAACCGGTTGGAGTCAAACCCCACGAGTCGATTAATGAAAATTCAATTATGACTCTTCTTTCATCTCGTGGGTCCGTGGGATGTTGTCTACTTTGCCCAGTGTCAAAGCTGATTGATACTAGAGACACGAGACTACCAAAGCCCTAACTACAACACGCTACAAGCTTCAAATGTTTACCAACCATTCTTGTGCCAAAAGATCCTGGTAGCAGAGGACCTAGAGTGAGTTTCATTTTACCATCTCGATGGAGATGGTAAAATGAAACTCGCACTAGGCCCTCCGTATACATTGTAGACGCTGTTAAAGCTTGTCAAATGTTTACGACCTGCATCAAGGGAATGGTCTTTTTATGTCGAAAATGTCACATCGATAATGGATTTCATTAGGTATCTACGACACTTACCGTGACTAAAGCGATCTAGATAGCCGGTGAATATATGCCGGCTGAGATGACAGCTTTGAAAAGGAAGAAGATATGCTGGCCAAGAGAATAATGACATTTAAACAAAGTATTAAACCCAACTGGAAAATACCTTGAAACTTTCTAAAAGCACCATTCAACCAGAACAATAATGGAATAAAACAGGTCCTGTGACACGCTGTCACGGTGCCAGAGACACGAACCGGCACGGGACTGTCTGCGGCACGGCTCCTATGTGCCTTTGTTGAGACTTGGGACAGTTGGGACACGACCCATTTCTGTGACAGTGATTGAGGTCCAGTACACGTTATTGCTAATATTGCTGGACTATGTATTGTTAAAGTTTTCATTTATGTAGAGTTTATTATACTTTGTTACTACATAGTATTTCCCTGAAACTAAATTTTGAGCTTCGTTGTGTAACTACCTTGTTGTTCTTGTAGTCGCATGCGCTAGAGGTCCTGGGTTCGATTCCCGGGTCGGCCAAAGTGTTATTAGGTTTTTCATTTGAAATTTCTCAGTAGCAGCCCGGAGTCTGGATTTGTGCCCGGTTGATGTGAATAGGCTCGCCCCCTATTACAGGGGACTTAAACATAACTGACGAAATGTGGGTAGCACCTTTGCCCAACCATTTAATTGAAACTAAACTCAAAGAAGTGTGGTTCAAACTACGTTTTGATATACAGAATGTTTTGTTAGGCAATGACGAGATGATAAGTGCTATAGTAGCATTGGTGATGTATACTGACGGTTTGTGGCTGTGACAGTCCAATGCCACACAAATACATTAATTAATATTTAATAACTTACTCAGATATGGTTCGAGTTCGAAGGTCTGCTTACCTAGAAACAAGAATAAACAATTGTTAGTCAAAATTATAATTGAAAAAAAAGTGCATATTTATCTTAACTAATATTATAAATGATATTCTTGATTTGAATGAAATTTGGCACATGAGCAGACCATGACCTGGAGAAGGACATAGTTACTTTATGATTTTCCAAACACAACAAAAAAAGGCTACTTTCTAAGCAGACAAATTCGCGGGCAACAGCTACATCAGTATGCTCATAAAACTACATCAAAACAATGAAATAGTTTAAGACGTCTACTCTCACAACGATAGAAATATACAGCTTATGTTATTGTCAATTTAAAGAAGAAGAGAACTAAGATGATTTCAGTCAGAGTGAAAAGAATTAAGGCAAAGGTTATAAAAATCTTGTCAGTTCCAATCAAAACTGAACTATGTACCAACGGAGTCAAGGTATTTAATCGACAAGTGAGTTTATTAGGTTTTGATGAATAATATTATCATCGGCATTAAAGTTGCATGTCAAGGGCATATTGCAGCATATATGCTATTATTTTTTAAATCGTGGACTGTGGCGATACATACAATACTGTGCTGTGAGAAACGTTGAAATCCTTGTATTCAATTGATTAGTTTCTGAAATTGAATAGCACAAAGAACGGTGTTTGGTTTCATTTGTGGTTTCAATTGAGTTTTTATTTGCCGTTGCATTTTTAATTATTTGTTTTCTGGACTTTGGTCTTTTGGTTCAATTATTACTCAATAGTTATGTTTGAAACACATATGCATGTAGAGTGTAGACTAATAAATCTGTTATCCGTTTTAAATGCGAGAAAGATGCGGTTAAAACGAGACCTGAAGGTAATAAATCTGTCAAAACAAATCCAGTTTACGCTTCCACATATACTGTATTTATACCTCATTCCTTTCGCATCTCCCGACGCGCGACGCCTCTCACCTTTTCCAACTCGCGTACTTAAGAATACATTACGTTCTCAATTACCCAACATACTAAATTTACCGTGTTCCTAAAAGGCTACTACCAAAGTATCGTATACCGTGTCTTAGTCACGCGTATTGGGGTGCCTGCGCCGATCCAAAACGAACAGTTTATAATTAAACCAGGAATCATTTTGCACCATTCGCGGTTGCTCTGACTCACTTCGGATACTTAAAACGTTCTTGTCAGTTTATTACGTCAGTATTGACTGAAACTTGATACAAATGATTGTATGTAGGCAGTCTAGGCTGATGCACTTTGGCAAGACCTGTGGGTAGATAGGACTCATTACTAGACGCCACTGTTTTGCAAGGCCGAAATGATTTGTTACTCATATATCAATACAATAAAACCTTGATACAATAATGTTCAATATCAACAAGTTTATTGCGCGTTGTTTACAAATTAAAATCATTTGAGAAACACTAGGCTAAGGAGGCAGGAAAAATCCCCGAACTTTGGGATCAATTCTGACAGATTATTCCTGACAGATGTTTAATTAAAGAAATCATAAGTAGTTCACTCCATTATCACAAAAATGATACTCCTTGAATATTGTCGGAAGCTAATCATTTGAGAATCAATAGGTTAAGGAGGCAGGAAAAATCCCCGAATCTTTGGATCAATTCTGACAGATTATTCCTGGCAGATGTTTAAAGAAATCACAAGTAAGTTCACTCCATCACAAAGAGGATACTCCTTGAAAATTGTCGGAAGCTAAACCTAAAGGAATGTTTGTCTGACGTCAAACATATCCGTGATTGTAGAGCATGTTAATGGGTTACACGATCATTGACTTGTTTATTCGTTTCGATTGCGTGGTGGTTATAATTAGAATCATTTTATTTCCATTAGCATAAGTATAATCAGCCTATAATGTTCCCACTGCTGGGACACAGCCTCCCCTCTGTGAGAGGGAGTGGGCCGTAATCCACCACGCTGGCCCAGCGCAAATTGGTAAATGTCACGTCATCGAATTTTTGGTTCTAGGACGTGCCGGTTTCCTCACGATGTTTCCTTACCGTTTTGAGCGCAGTGGTGATGAAATAATTTACACAAAGTAAAGCGCCTGTCAAGGTTCGACCCTACAACTCGTAAGTCGCGGCCGATACCACTGGGCCACCACTGCTCTAGCTTGCCATTGCTTGCCATGATATACAGTATTGTGACCAGGAAAACCCTAACGCCTGCTATAGTAACAAATACCATCTCTTTTAATTTTAAAATAGAACATTATTATCATCGTATCAAGACGGGTGACGTCATAGAAGAGCCGAAGCACCGCGACAGACGCCCCTTATTCAATGAATCACTACGCGAGGAAAGCCCACAGTGGGTGACGTCATCGCATCTAACAGCCATAAGCGCTGTAATAAGCTTTGCAGCTCATTTCTTATGTAAGGAATTTACAATAATAATTATGCTGTGACGTAGTAGCCACAAATCCCACTAATATTATAAACGCAAAAGTTTGTGAGGATGGATGGATGGATAGATGTTTAGTTACTCTTTCACGCAAAAACTACTGAACGGATTTGAATTAAATTTGGCACATAGATAGTTTATAAGTTGGATTAACACATAGGATACTTTTTATCTCGATATTCCCACGTGATCGAGACTTATGCGGGTGAAACCGCGGGGCGCTGTATGTATCAGATCAAGTAAAGAGTGTGTAAGTATCAGATTGATAAATAGCCCATTACTGTTTGTTTGTAAAAATCACCCTTTTTAATTTAAATTTTAGGGTTTATTTGGTAGTTCCAAACACTCTTAAGTATTAATTAGTATTGCCAGTGTTTTCATCTATTGTCGTGTTGTTGTATAGCATGCATATATGCTTGAGAACTTAATCGCGTGCGAAAGAGCAACGTGTAATTTTTCAATTGACTTCGATTTTGACGTCAGCCTTTGATTGGTTTTCCCCCTCCGTTTGATTCTCACATCCGCCTGGATCTGGACGAAAGAATTTCTCAAGGAGGCCGGAGTAAACGCAGCCAATTTCCTTGTCACAAGTTGTTTTTTCGAATCGAAGTGTTGTTTTTTCATAGGAAATCTAGTTTATCAGTACGATGATTGCTTCCTGTGCGGAACTGGAGTAACCTTCGACGTTCGACACATATAGAAAGAGGATTCGAAGGTTTTTGGAAGCTGGTCACTAGAGTATTTAACTTTGGAGATTGCTCCGCATACTTTTAGAAAACTGATGAAATCATTGCGAAATATTTATATCCAGTCAATGTCACTATTAGTTAACATGGCGCAACGCAGCTGTTATCATTTTATAAAGAACCCGTTGCTTTCTTTCTCATATATTATTATTATCTCTACGTGCTGTATACTCCCTGAGTACTCCTGACGGGACATCGTCTTAACGTTATCAACTAGACTACGTCTTCCACGATAACGTTTTAAATAGGAAGAGTTATGGAATGATAAGCAAGATTCTAATCGTAAATCCAAGCTATCTTCAAGATGGATCACAATCGTTGTGTCAGAATGTCAAACAGATTTCGTAACCGTCGTACACTATTCATAGTATTCATGTTGTATCTATGAATATCAGTATCTCATAAGTCTCATGAATAGTTATTCAGGAGTTAACGTCCAGTAACTCAAACAGTATTTGAATTGCAACAGTACCTAAGTTAGATTTAATAAGTCTACCAGCTACCACCTACCTAACTCCTACACTTATGACCAAGTTGGTCGCAGGTTTGCGTAGGAAGACCTAATTTTATAATATTTTCCTTATATTTCTTTCTTTCTTCTCAGGCCCACGTCAAATGAGTCTCCGAAACGTTTTTAGAAGTGGTCTTTGTTTTGTGTTATTTTTTATTCATAATTAAATATATATTTGTTGTACGGCTGTATACAGCAAATTATCGTAACTACATCAGACGGACGGACGGGTCGCTTGCGAACCGTCGCGAATTTCCGTAAAGCACTTCATGGCTGACGGGCTCCAAATGGGGTGTTTGTGGCAGATTCACGGGTGCTGCAGAAATTCGGAATGACGATTGCATAACACTGATCATGATACAAATTTTGTCAATTAGGCATGATTTATTTCTTTGAAGAAGAAGTCTTAAACACAGAAATAATTAGTGCGCAAGAGCAAATAAGAGAATCATAAGTTTTACTATTTCTGGAAATAGGCCAGTGACAACAGACTATAAATCAAAGGCCCAAACTGTGCGATACGAACATACAACCTCGAAGCGGTCTTGCTCGTTATGGCGGTAGGTTTATGGGTCGCCCGAGTCGCTCGTATAATTTGCAGGCGATATACTTGAATCTCCAAATACAGCTGTCTATATTGCTTTATTTGTCCCCCGTCCTTGTTGCTAACACCGTTACGAGAATGTGAGCTGAGCGTCGCCGCGCGCCGGTTCGTCTATCGGAGCGTGTGACGCACTCTAACTGACGGAGACAATAAGCAATTATTTGAACATCCAATTTATTCACCTTCACGTACCCCTCTTACGCAAGTATGCCCTATATTTCATCGAGATTGTCTTTGGAAACGTTTTCTAGACGCCAAAGTATCATATCTTTGTGCGAAGGAAAATCTCTTTATAAAGTTAGCGAATTTAGAAATCCAATCTTTTGGTACAGAAAGCTGGCTGGAGTTCAAATTAGAGAACCTCTTTTAGTCACGCATATTCTCTTTTATATGCTAAGTGTCGATGTCGTTCCTAGCAGATGGTGACTGGATGAACAAAAATACTGTTTCTATGAATCTTTTAAATCTGATTATGTATTTGAAGACGGGGCTTTATTAAATTCTAGCAGTGATGATTTATTAAACGTGCTTGGAAACTTTGTTATAGACTAGGATGGGTATACAGGAACAATTATTGAAGTCGGTATTGTTGAAGCCAGGCAGTTGGCTCAAGAGTTGCGTTTAAGACAGCAGCGACCGTATGACCTTGAGGTCGTTTAAACAAATTGCTTTGATACGATGCTGAGAGTGGACCAGAGTTCAATATACTGATGCGGGTAGTATTTACTCATATAATATACTGTTGTTATAAGTTTCGCTTATTAATTATCATTTGTAATGCGTTCGATTGACAGTTGGTGAACAAATCAATGACTTCAAAAGAATTGAAACTGCCCAAGCAGTTTCATCAATTCAATGCACGACGAACTTTTTTACGCCCAGCAAACCAATTGAGTATTTCAAGACCGTTAAAATTCCTTGTAAAGCAAGAGTCACAATTCTCGTGATTGCCGTTATTGTCAGTTTGTTTTCCAATTCCAATAGCGGCTGGTCCCTTGCGACATTCACTGCAACCACTAACAAGTTTTTTTCTGTGTGAGAAAGGCGTCCATTATCGTCGTTTGCGCTGCCTGGCCCGACCTCGGCAGCACTCGGCAAGTCGGCACCAGCCGAGTTTCTACCGTTCCAGTGGTCGGTGCTCTCAAATCTATTGTTATACGAGTTTAATCACCATCTAGATATCAGTTGCGCAATTTTTCTTTTAATGAAATACTTTTTTTGTATTGTTCTTTTTTGATATTGCGATAATTTCATTGAGGTGGGTCACTTTGTTTTGTTTGTTTCGCTTTTGTACGATGCTGATATCGCAGTTTAACATTTTTGTGTGCGTTAAATGTGCCTTTAATTGCGTTCGCATTTTTTCTCAACAGCACGCGCATGAAACGGGTTTTTTCGACGGAAGAATAGAGGAAATGACTGATTCACAATCTGTCATTTTGTCTTTAAAAATTCGTTTCTTGGTGGTCATGCTACGCGTTGTGGAGTAGGTTTTTGTAGTTCGATAGGTATCTTTAACATAACGCTGAAAATAATTACATCACTGTTATCTATGTATATTGATAACTTTAGTAGGTACATAACATAACAAAATAATGATGATACTGGGATACTGCGTTGGCTTGTTATGGTAGAAATCGAAAGACGCACTTTCATATTTACACGAACATTAAGATTAATTCTAAGTTACCAAACCAAAATAAAATCTGTCAAGTGCGAGTCGGACTCGCACACGAAGGGTTCCATACCATGTCGTACAAGATTTAACACTATGAATTTTTGTAATACTTTCGTAAAGGTAACAACAGAGGCGCTATAAAAAAACAAAGATTTGTAAAGAAATTGTCTAATTTTAATGAAAAAATGTTGTTGTGTTAAAATATAGGTGTAGAAGTTTATTTCATTTATTTTAAGAGAAAAATATTAAGTTAACTTTATCCAGTAACATGCATTAACTAAAGTCAAAGTTATTTATTTATTTGCTACTAACATATAGTATTAGTAGGTATAAATAGGTATATATGGTAGGTAAGCAGGTAGATATGTAGGGTAGGTAGCGTAGGTTAGGTACCTACCTACCCAGGTAAGTAGGGTAGGGTAGGTAATTAGGTAGAAATAGGTAATTAGGAAAGGTAGGTGTGCCGTAGATAAGTACTTAGTGCTAACCGTGCGAAGCCGGGCCGGGTAAAGCTAGTTACTTATAAATAAAAGGATTTCTTTTGCTACATCAGACTATATTGTACAAAATAGAATGTAAGTAGTACGCCAAATTTTAATTATAACTGTGCGTTTGCACTGGCGAAACATTCACAACAAAACATGTTGGAATCTTTATTTTCTGTCAATTTTTCATACAATGTTTGACAGGAACTAGAGATTTCAACATGTTTGTCGTGATGTTTCGCCAGTGCAAACGCACGGGTCAATACAGGTATTTATTTACGTTATTTTTGATAGTCATACAGAAATCTATGATTTCTTACTTATTATTTTTACTCATCCCATCGGACTATGATAGTGAGGGAAGAGAGAGTGCACTCGTGTCTGCGCACACACTTGTGCACTATAATATCTCCCGCGCCGAAGGCCAGTCTCCGTTGAGATTGGCCGCCGTGGCCGAATATTTTTACACCAATAATTTTTCTAAATATGAAATTGTATCCACAACGGTTTAAGGTAACTGTAGTAGTATATATAAGTAATAGTACACTGTATGTGCCAGCATTCATTTCAATGTTACTGAATATAATATACTGAAGACAATATTATTGTCTATTGGAGTGTAGTTTTAACATGAGGTACACACATCAACACCGTCTAGGGATACTTTGAAAAAAGTCGATAAAGTTCTTAAACTCAAAAAATACTGGCCGGTTTTAAAATCTTGTGAAGAAAGTTTATTTTGTAGACCTTTTTGCATCATCGAAATTTAAATGATCGAAATAGTATATGCTGCCATGATAGTAGGTACTTACTTATTCCATATCATTACTCCGACTATTAAATAGTTATCTGTGGAATTTATGTCGCATAATATTAGCATGAAATACAAAATATTTTTTTTAAGTGCAGAAAATCGCCCATATTATATAAAATACGTTATGAATCGGCGTTTTTAGTATTTGTTGATTATAAACAGTATATGTTACATGATACACACAAGTTTCAAATTCCTAATTTGTTTAGTTGTTGAGATAGAGCTCGTACAAAAATGGTCTAAAACAGACAACTTCTACGGCCCCCTAATTCATCATTTTTGAAGATAAAAACAAATAAAAATTATATTTATTCTCTACTCGATGAGCTCTAGAAAATGATACCCCACATGCCAGGGTCAGATTTTTTTTTTTCAAAATTTAATTTTATTGTATGGCGACCCCCCTTTAATTTTTAATTTTATTATTTGTTGCTCTTGCGGCAATAGAAATGCTCAATCTGTGAAATTTTCAACTGCCTACCTATTACGGTTCATGAGATAGAGCTCGCTGACAGACAGACGGACAGCGGAGGCTTATGAATAGGGTTCCGTTTATCACCCTTCGGGTACGGAACCCTAAAAAAGACGTGTGGCACTCGGGGACTGCCGCGGTAAAGCTCATAGCATTTTTTATCAACTTATGCAATTGTAAAATATTAACCCGAATACAAGAAATAGCAATGGTGACATTGACAGGAACTGTTATTCACATTTATAGTTTTTAAAACTTGACACAACGCAATGGGAACATCAAACTAATAAAAAGGTTTTAATTTAACTATTAATAGTCAAGGATCATTCGTCTAAGTAAATTTGAACTTTGTTGTCAAACAGTTAAACATAATTTTCAATACAACACTCTCGTTAGATCATTCGTCTAAGTAAATTTGAACTTTGTTGTCAAACAGTTAAACATAATTTTCAATACAACACTCTCGTTAGGCGTTAGGTATTTTTGTTACGGAATTTCTGGATTCGGTCTCCACGGTCAAGGCCCGCGATAGAAGCTATGCAATAGCTTAAAAATAAACAGTTCGTTATTATTATGTCTGTAGGTGACATGACAATCAACGACACACCCGACATAGCCATTCTAGACCACAAGCACTGTTGTGAAAATTATTGATAAGTTCGTCCGTCCAACTGATATTATGGTTTGGACTATAATCAAAACAATATTTATCATTGCATATCAGTCATTCATGCGACTGCTTGTGATAAAACATACTCATTTATGTAATGTTCGTCGTCTTATCAATGTTTTGAAGACTCCGACAATCCTAGCCAAAAATGTAAAGTAGGTAGGCTTTATTTACGAAACATATGTACTGTTAAGATTAGCGTAACGGAATTTTCCGTTCATAAAACCTAGCTGTGCATGAATTGTAGTAATTTTTTTATACATATCGCGAAGGTTTACAATACGGTTGAGTTTCGTCCTTAAAGTTAGAGGGCAGACAAAACATTTGGTCTTGTAAGCCAGCAGCCAAGCCAACGGTCACACAGTCGCAATATGAATGTCTCAGCAGTATCGTAAAACGTCTTGTTTACCTCCCCGAAATGCGTCATTCAGCCTACACACAGTTTTACGTACGTTTTTAGTATTCGAGCAATATCGCCAGTGTTAGTCACGGTCATAGTTTTAAGAATTCGAAAATATTTGTGTAGTATTATCAGCGTTTTGTCCTTGATTCGGTAAGTTAACTTAGTCAGCGCAAATATTGGTTGGTTAACAAAACATTTCGATATTTCTACAAAGTTACCGATAAGCGCTTTTATTGGAATTTTCAATTTGGAAATGTCGTTTAATTTTGACGGAGTTGGTGTTTCGGGATTCGTTGAAGTAAAAGAATGCCATAAAGGCGTCGGATAGCTCGGGAGTGGCGGTTGTCGCCGGTTCGGTCGTGATCGGTGCGAAGCGAAACGTGACCGCATCGACGCGGTTGTGACCGCAGCCTCAAGCTTTTATCTATCGAACTAGGAAACTGCGGTGTTCAACTTTTTATTACTTTATGAACGACAGATATTTTTTATGGCATATTTTTGAGCTAGAATTGAACGGGTCACAAGAAGTGTCACAATGATCCATAATTATATCTTCGTGGAATATAATGGAGTGACTGAATGAGGGCAACGCACAAGAAACTTCACTGGACAATCTTGACAGTTCGATTAAAAAGCAGAGAAATAAAATGTCAGCAATTATCGCACTTTGTAATCAAAACTTGGTAAGGTGTGTGAGGTGTCGCATAGCACACCGTTCAGCAGTCCAAAGTCCTCGCAGCAAAGTTACCAGCGTTACTTGCTTGGCATTTAAACCTCTCGAGACATTTTCTAGCGACTCCTCTCTAACGTAGCAATTAGTTCGTGATTGTACTAGTTCTAGAACTAGCAATGATGAACTAAAACGGAACATGTTGTGAAAGTGGTCGGGCCGTGCGTCTGCGTTACGATGTTGGCAACGCATATCAAAGTTTGGCAGGCGCCAGCGACTTTCGAAACGTCCCACATTACTGGTACAAAGTTAAACCCGTCTAGCGCATGGTTGACTCATGCAGAGTAGCAGTAGTACATACGTGTTGGAATTATTACAAGTTTATTTTTGGATCGGGATATCTGTTGGGCCAAATAATCAGTGATTCTATTGAACTAAATGAAGAAGGCTCGTCTTTGAATATAGAGACGTGATGCAGAGGACGAGATAGAAATGCAATATATCCAAATAACTAAAAGCGAAATTTCTCAAAATCAAGGAGTTACTGAAGATACATAAGTATTCGAATTGCTATTTTAAGCCCAGCACGCTAGCATGACCACAATAGAAACGGGTATTGTCGACGGTAGAATAGACAAAATGACAGATAAACAATGACAATCTGTCATTTCGTCTATTCTTCCGTCGACAAAACCCGAAGAAAACTCACTCTGCTAGTCACACACACTATGCTTGTTATGCTACGCGTGCTCGAAGACTGCATGCTGACAACAGCACCACAGCAACGAGACACGCCCTAGCTACTCTAGCTAAACATACAGACGAAATCAAATGAGTGCATGCATTGGCAGTTTTTTACCAGCCCGGTAATGAGACTCGCCTTGCTATTCGTATCCCAGGCGATAAATATTAAAGCTTAATGAATCGCAACCCCGCCAACAGAATTACTGGAACATTTTACATTACAGCGGGATAGCGGGATTGCGAGCTAACAAGATTTGCTAGCAGATGGATGTGTGAACCGTATAATTCCAATTTGATTTGGTACATGTTCAATCTGTTTGTATGTAAGTATCTGTGTCCACGCAATTATGTAAATCCTGAAGTAAATTGAATTAATTAATAATAAGCAGCTCGAAAGGTTAGATCTGCATCAGCTGTGGCTTATTCCGTTTTTAAATTCTTCGTTAGACGATATATATTCTTATCCTTTTTCTTGAAGTAGTGTTTAGTTGACGTGTTTGATTATCTCTTGTGTAGATAAAAAGTCGGATTGGTTTTGAAACAAAAGTTATGACCGTTATAGAAAACTAAATTTACACAATGAGCAATTACATTATCATGACGTGACGCTTGTTTTTGTTGCTTTTGTGGTTTGAGAATAGCATCGAACTTTTTACATTGTCATTTTAATCGCTACCAACAATATGCATTTCAAAATTTATTTAGAGATAAAAAAACTTCATCAACTTTAGCTTTAGTGGTTAAGTATCTAAGATCATGTCAGACTTCATTAAGGCCAAAATCAGAAAAACAGGTTTATAGTTCTTGCAATTTTATTTACCACTTT
The DNA here is from genome assembly GCA_948150665.1 of Conistra vaccinii. NCBI lineage: Eukaryota > Metazoa > Arthropoda > Insecta > Lepidoptera > Noctuidae > Conistra > Conistra vaccinii. The sequence continues at coordinate 9,401,032 of OX411319.1, forward strand.
CATTTTCAAACCACATCTAATACATACAGATAGGTAGATGTTTTAATATTTAACATGGATTTGTCTGTTTCAAGCTGATTAACCAATCGTGTTATTTTAACTTGATTTACAATTTCCGTGAATGTTTCTATAAGTGTTATTAATTAAACATGCATTTCTGCTTTGTATATCAATTTTGTTGTTAGGCAAACATGACATTGAATTAATATAATACCTATTTATACCAATGACTACACATTTATACATATTAAAAACTAAAACCTATTCATCTATTCAAACCAGCTATCTGATTACGCAACACATTTTCGTAAACGATTCCGACTAATCTGTTTCATTTTGACAGTTCAACAATATTCATTGCGTTATTTACGTTGTTGAGCAGATTTTGCTTTTGCGATTTCGATTTTTCGAACTTATGAAGCAATGGATTAGCAATCTGTTTTAAAACGATTCAAATTCTGATTGATCGTGCATTACGTAATTAGCAGTGATCGGAGTAGGTAGATTGATTTTTGGTACTTGTATCATAAATGCACACAGAAAGAATAACATGGATAAGCCATTTTTCCGGAAAGTAATTTCGGTATTTCCGGATTCAATTAAATATTGTTAATGTTGGTAGTGATATTATTACTACTCAATTCAAAATTTAAAGGAAGTTATCAAAACTAAATTAATGTATTAATATCTGTTGAATAATAAATAAAATCGAATTCCGATCGAAGCGTTAATATTTTGCACGACTCATAATGCGAAGCATTAGAGTGTGCTCTACGATCGAAAAATATTTTTTGCCCCATTTCTGCAACTGTTTTTATTGTTACACTCATGCTAGTACACTGAACCTACTTAATTTATATACCATTGTATAGATGATTAAATGGAGATTAATACTGTACTTTTTAATAATTGATTTAATGCAGCAGAAATGGAAAAAGCATCAAAATAGTTGAAAAAAAATTCCTGTCGGTCAATTTATGAACCCTGAAAACATTGTAGCTTGCGATAAAATCAATTAATTGAGTCAATGTTTTTTTTATAGATTCGTTTCATCCATAGAAGGAACCCTATTGAAAATGGCTCTTTTATTCAAAGTAGTTTAATTATAATTAATAAAATACTAACTAAAATATACTATCAAAGAAGACACCGCGAACAAAAAATGTGTCCCTTGGATGCTTTGACGTTTGACTACTGCGGTGCATGCGCGGTGCGAGGAGATTCTCATAGAGTAATGCACCCGCAGACGCGACATAGTCTGCTTCTTCTGCCTACTTGAAACCTAACACAGTTTTAACTGCAGAACATTATTCTAATTTCCATTGTATTAATGATGAACATTATGTGAGATGGTTCACTTGGCAACCACGTTTGCTCATTACGATTTTTTTGCACAAATGTTATCCATTTTTCCCTTGTTTCCTGGAGCTCGGACGTGGAAATCTTAAAGAGAAAAATGCCACAAATTGTAATAATTATTTGATGACAAATAACCATAAACCATAATATAATAAAACAAACATTAATATCAGCGTTCAAAATATTAGATAGGTACTTAATATAAAAAATTCCGCCATAAAAACAAACGGCAGCTATTTGTACCTACACTTCACTTCTGAATGTTTTAGTCTATGGCGAATGGCGCTGTAAAATATTTTGTTCATATTTCAGTTTAAAACTTTAGAGGTATGAGGAACAGGGTGTAAAGTTCACTCATCCTCATTTGAAAAGGGAGGATCCTCCGGCCAGACGGGTGTTTGTGTCTGGCGGGCAACTGCCCGTAAGTTGATTTCGGATAGTTTTATCTATGTCGGTCGCGTGGAAAACTCTAACTGCGCGATGCAGGATCTGTGTGACGTCATGTCTTTGCTGCGTAGCTCGTATGTGGTGGTGTAACCGCTACATTATTCCCCTCCGGAGACCGGAGGTCGATATGAGAGAGATTGATATCGATGCGAGTTTAGAAATTTTACCCATATTGATGGGTAAAAAAGCAGTCAAAACATACTTCATGAAAAGTGATAAATTGTTAATTTTTGTTAGAAACTATGTTTTAAATTTCTTTTTCGTTTATGAATGAGAGTTATGAACTTATGAGGCGTGCACTTTTGGATTTTCCAAACTATTTTTTATTTTTAGCCTTTTTATCGCCACAACTTTTTAAAAATTATTGCACTTAAATTTCAATATTTTCATAGTGGTTCCGGAGGAATGTCCATATTAATATATACGTTTCGGATCAATGACCCCAATTCAATCTACCTTCTCCGATCATTGGTAATTAGGGTACATCTTATACTGATACATCTTCGCCAATCTTACATAGAAGCAATCCGTTTTCTTTTATTTTGAACTAAATAAGCGATATCATCGCGATCATGAAACTGAGCACGTTATCCTTATCCCACTTCAGCACGCGTAGCACGGGTTTTGTCGACGGAAGAATAGACAAAATGACAGATTGTGATTGTGAATCTTTCATTTTATCTATTCTTCCGTCGACAAAACTGATTTCTATGGTGGTCACACTACGCGTGCAGGGCAAAGGCCTCTCTTCTCTCTTTCCATTCTCTCCATGTAAGGCGAATAAGAAACAGTCTTTGTTAAAGGAGTCTAGCACGTTATAGTTCATCAAAAACACAAAGACTGCCCCGCATGGGCAGTCTTGTGGACTGCCGGTAGAAGTGAAAACTAAGTAAACGCCATCTAACGAAAATGTCAGCAATTTATGTGGCTTGCTGTAAGTAGGTACAAGAACGAAAGCAGTACCTCCATTTTAAAAAAACACCTAAAAAATAAAACAAAATGCGCTGTCAACAAAGTGCTCCGCCAGCCTAAAGAAGTTTTCACTTAAAAAACAATGCTATCAATTCAATATTCTTCAACTTGTAATAAGGTTTAAAAGGTTGGACCAGACTAGTCCTGCTATTACTCATAATCATAACACAACATCAGTAAACAAACCAGCTCCCAGCAGTTTCATTTACACCTCCGTGCCCACAGCTGCTAAAAACGCATTTTTATCTGCCTCCGCAGTTGATGCGGTGTAATTACAGAGGGGGAACGGCGCCTCCACCAGATTGCCTGCCAATTGAGTTATGTGCCGGCCGTCGGGGCTCGGTGCATGAACGCCAATCGATATCCAAGTACTGATGGCTTTGCATCAATTCGTGTTTGGTTGCGAGGTGTTCACAAATTACAAAACAACTTAAACTCAAAGCATTTATTTCAAACTAGCTGCCCGCCCCGGCTTCGCACGGGTGGCACTAAGTACTTATCTACTCAACGTTTAAACCTTCCCTGGACTACGACAAACATTTCAAAACCAAAATCAGCAAAATCGGTCTAGCCGTTCTCGAGTTTTAGCCAGACTAACGAACAATGATTTTGCACGACTCGTAATGCTTCGCATTAGAGTGTGCTCTACGATCGAAAAATATTTTTTGCCCCATTTCTGCAACTGTTTTTATTGTTTCACTCCTGCTAGTACACAGAACCTACTTAATTTATATACCATTGTATAGATGATTAAATGGAGATTAATATTGTATTTTTTAACAATTGATTTAATGCAGCAGAAATGGAAAAAGCATCAAAATAGTTGAAAAAAATTTCCTGTCCGTCAATTTATGATCCCTGAAAACATTGTAGCTTGCGATAAAATCAATTAATTGAGTCAATTTTTTTTTTATACATTCGTTTCAGCCGTAGAAGGAACCCTATTGAAAATGGCTCTTTTATTCATAGTAGTTTAATTATAATTAATAAAATACTAACTAAAATATAATATCAATATCTAAATATTTTCAACCTTGATCCGGTGCCGTTGCCTAGCAACTGCCAACGTAAATATCTTTGTCAGTCGTTGACATTACGACTTCATGAAAAGTGATAAATTGTTCATTTTTAAACTATGTTTTGAATTTCTTTTTCGTTTATGAATGAGTGATAAGTATGAGGCGTGCACTTTTGGATTTTCCAAACTATTTATATATACAAGAAGACGCAAATGATTTTTATATATAAGAAGATAAACCAATTACAGACACTTTTGAATTGTTAAGGGGTTGGTCAGTCAGAAAGATGAAGCTAGATGCCCATTCCAAAGCGTAGTAGGTTCCTATGGAGAACATCAAGCCTTGTTTCTCCGAAGGGTTGGCAGTGCACCTATAGTACACCCACATTTCGCCAAAATTATTAATTTAAAGTCCCATGTAATAGAGGGCGAGTCTTTAGCCATCAACCGGGTACAAATCCAGACATCGGGCTGCTACTGAGACATTCCAGATAGAAAAACCCACCGACCTGGGAATCGAAGCAATTGTTGAAGCGGCCATTTTCGAATTTTCCTGTCCACAAATAAAGCAGGAGCTTAAAACTACTTTCAATATCTAAAAATCAATATATTAAACATAGAGTATCATTATTCACTACATAAATCTTATCTAAATAGCAGGCGTCTGGCAAAAATAAAGATAGGAACTTCGAAGTTCCGAACCGAAGCAAACAAGAATCACGTGAGACTAGTTTACGTTGCTAATAACGAACTGGCGAACAATAAATATAGCTTGGCAAACACAGGGTTATAATTCGTTCGACCGTTCCTTTAAATGGGTTAAACTAGAGCCTATATGCAACAAATTCTCTTCAAAGAATAGTACGAAATACCAATCACTCAGTATAACGCACTTATTTTCCTTTCTTCTATAATATTGAAGTCGCTTTTTCGGTTTATCTGTGTGACCGCGTTTTTCTTCTAAACTGCGCAACGGATTTTGATGCGGTTTTCAACATCATTTAGAGAGTATATTCCGAAAGGTTTGTGTGTATATTACATTAATATTTCACTTAGATTTAAGCAAGAAATCTTCATATTTTCAAGTCCTAAAAACCGCAAAGCAGGGACGGGGCGGGTCGTTAGTCATAATACATATAAGAAGGATCCACATGTCCAAAGATTTCGGGAACGTTTTCAACTGTGACCACACCACGCTATACAAAACTGTTTTTTTATAATGGAACATAGTTTTTGTTTAAGTCCAGTGCTCTCCATAGCCCAGTTGGTAGTTGGACGATGGAAACAAGTAATTTTCCCCATAGACCAATTGGTCAAATTTCAATTGGTCCACGGAGCACCGACGGTTTGAATGACTTTTAAGCTCAGAGGATCCTGCTGCAATTGTTTTCCTTATCCTTCTGAATTGGCACTCATTCACTTATAATTTTGGCTCCGTAGATTATCTTCATTTTTTGACATCGAGCATTATATCAGAGGTCGACAGATCAGAGGATAAATTGAAGCTGAATGTGAGATCTTTAATCGTTTGACACATCCTAAATCATAATGGTCAAACAAAACTTCAATACTTGAACACTTCTCAAGAGGCGCTACGATCAAAGCGATCACAAATTGTATGGGTCCATAAAGACTAATTAATGGGCAAAGTCTGTATCTTGGAATGAATAGCTCGTAAGGGCCGGCGCACGAGGCGCAGCGCGGCGCTGTTGTCACCGCCAAATAAATATCAACTTTGCATGCCTAAAAATAAAGTTGAGAATAAATAACCTGAGACACGCGCCTCTTTCCGCTTAGACGCGCTCTGGAGCTAATGGAAGTTAACTTATTTTCAACTTTATTTCAACTGTCGCAAGGTCGATATTTGTTTGGCAGTGACAAATGCCCTGCCCTGCGCCTCGGCAGATGTGTGCCGGCCCTAATGTAGAGCTGCAATGTGTATGGATGTTTGTATGAGGCGTATGGATGTTTGTATGTACAAGCAGACGCGTCGCAATGTATTGCCGGAAATTACAGAGCCGTATAAACATGTCTGCTTATAGGACTTGCACCTAACTATGAATTAATAATGCTTCACGCTTGAGCCTGATTATTATCAAATATTAAGAATGACTGTTCTTGTTGTATGTCAGTTTTGTACTATGATAATATTTATTCAATTAATCACGGCTTTGGAAGGATCGCAGCGATAAAAGTACGATATATATCAAATTGAATCTGTAATATTTCCGGCTTAAAAATCAGACTCATTAAATATTTAAGTACTGCGCAAGACTGCTCTTGCACACTTATAGCGTGCTAATTACACCTAAATACATAAACGATATTAGTCCAAGTTTAAAGGCTCGTGCAGACCAGCGCGACGCGACTCGAACAATACAATAATTTCTAAGAAAATTTCACGGTATTACAATAAACGGTGTCGCATCGCGCTGTCGCGTCGCGCTAGTCTGCACTGTAGTTCAGAATTATTATGACTTAACTGAAGTTAATTACAGGACAAGTAACTCGTAACCTACATGTGTTAACCTCTTAGTTTGATAACGACATAATGCAGTGGTAATCAGTTATCAGTGGGAGTCTGTTTATCCATTAAAACACTGATACATATATTTACGCACGGCTACACATCAAGCTATACATTTCAAGTTTATGGTGATCTCGCATTGTAAACGTATTTCCGTAAAATGCGAGGTCAGCTTAAACTGGAAATGTATAGCTTGATGTGTAGCCGTTTGTACTGTATATTTACGTTCCTAAGCTAAGGGATGGTACCAGAACAAGCGGTGAAGTCTTTATCTCAAATACTATCGTTCTATATGATGTGCTGGCGACCTCAACCTACTCCAATCTGTAAAATTTTTCAATCAATATTGAACCTTATTCTTCAGCGATAAAGTTGAAAAACATTTACAGATTGTGGTAACTTGATGTGCTGGCGTCTGTACTATCGCGGACACTGGCGTCTGATCACTTTTCCAGTAAGTAAGGGTGGTAAGGTATTATTAGTACCAGTGTTTATCTTTTTATGTCAAGTCCAATGTTGTTAGTTTACCTGGACATTCAGCTATTATACATATTACTTGCAATTAGACCAAGCCGTGGACAAAAACCCAAAGACCCCCAGAAACGTATTTAAAAGTCAGACGGAAGGTAGAACGGAATGTAACGGATGGAGGAACTACTGAAAAATTGAAAGAGAGAAAAAGAAAACGTTTATTTAACACAGTACCCGTATACAAGGAACACATATTTTTGTACAAATTAAAATACTTAAATAAAATTAAAATAAAGGATCACTGTGTGCCTCACGGCCGCGCCAAATAGGTTAATTTCAGCAATAATGCCAGACAGATGCTAACTGACGCTGATTTTCAACTAAACCTTAAAAATTGCGCTGTTTTTCATCTAGCTAGACAAACTGTGACATGCTTCATTTTTTTCAAAATAAAGGTAAAGGTGCATTTTCCGTGGCAGCCCTGCACAGTTGGTATACCTAGAGTTTGCGTTGCGGACGCAATGGGGACGAGCAAACATGTTTATTTGTGTCAGTCCAAACGACGCCAGTACGCCACATAACCAACCTGACCGTAATTACCACAAAAAGCTTGATTAACTTCACGTAACCAGATAGTACATGACTTGTTAATTATTAACACAATTGCCAATTTGTTACATGTCGGAAACCAGCGTATCTTGTTGTATATATCTACGAGCATATTGTAAATTAAAGTCACTTTTCGTGTCTGTCTGTTTGATCGCGTCGTTCTTCTAAACTACGCAACAGAATTTGATGCAGTGTTCACCATTATTTAGAGAATTTATTTCGGAAGTTCTATATTTATAATTTGTATAAAAAAATTGATTAAAATCTAGTAAATGTAAAAACCGTGCGAACCAGAGACGGGTCGCTTTTTACATTAAATTTTCTTGTATGTATAAATCAATTTCCTATATATATTTATCAATTTATTATCAATACCATCGGCTAACTAGTTATAACGATAATTCAAAACATAATAGTTTCTATGATTGCAGTACATACTAAGAAGTTGAAGTAATAAGCAAACTTATTACAGCTGCAATTATAACAGACCAATCAAAAAGTCCATCATGTTCAACTCGGTAGTAAATCATTTGTAATGTATTTTCAATGGCTGTCGGAAAGTTGAATACGAGTTCTGAGTTTCTGAGTCATATGTCATGTAAATAGATTACGTAAATGTCATAAATCGAACATCCACTGCTGAATAAGGGCCTATGAATGAATATACTGCAATGGCAAACTTACAATGCTATCTTTCTCCCGCTTGACTGTCCAAGTGGACATCAGGTGGGCATAACAATTAAAATTCTATTGTGTCTCGTTAGTGACAGCTGAAGGTTTTAAAGATTATTTTAATCTTCTACTAAATAACATAATATAATATCACGCCTTTCCCCGAAGGATTGGGCAGAGATGTTCCTATAGATAGTACACCCACAATTCCCCAGTTATATTTAAGTCCCATGTAATAGGCGGTGAGCCTAATGTCAACAAACGGGTACGAATCCAGACTCCGGGCAGCAGCTAAATGCCAGTTTTTTTAATTTTTTTATTTCTATTTTTTTTTTAAATCTTCCTGTCCTGATGGACAAGACAGCGCACACCCTAATCCAGAAGTTTAGAAGCGTTAACTTTTGCACCAAGACTTTCTTTTCTGACGAAAGTGAGCACTAAGAAAGATTTTATGAAAATGAATTAAAGGGGTTAAAATAGTGGATGAAAGTTTGTATGGAAAGTTGTCATCTTTGCCTATGGGAAATCCCATTGCGCGCACGGCCAAACAGTATAATTTGCTGCTCAACAACGAACGATTCGACCTTTAGGAATCCATATAGTAAAAATTAAAATCTTAGATACCTAAGCGTCTGTTAAACGACCTCTAAAAAGCCTCAAAACCCACACACAATAAAATTAAATGTAACTCAAACATTTAAATGTAATTTCGAGGCATACAGCTGTAACATTAACGCCAGATCCGACTGCTGAGCGAAATTCATGATGATTAATGGCAGACATATCTCAGTTATTATTATAAACTCAGTTTAACATGAAAGTGGTACAAACATAATTAGACTGGCTCATACACATGGGGTTTTGCAAATAGCAGTACTGGGAACTTCTTTGATGTCAAAACTAATGGTATTTGAATCATTAATTCTGTGGCTTTCTTTCTTTCTTTAAGTCAGGAAGTGGCTAATGAAATCAGAACTCTAACGCTCATTAGGGGACGTAGTTGTACGTATTTACTTCAACTGGACCCTGAACTGTGTGACTTTCAAATTATGAGAATTACTAGTTACCTAGTTTCGAAACTCGTATTAGGCATTATGATGAAGTGATAAGAAATTAATTTTACTGTAAATAGGCTTGTACAAACACTTACACGTCAATAATTTAAAAACTCGATGATCCTATCCGACAACTCTGAGAAGAAAGACCGAAACTAACTCAAAGGTCACATACTCCCAGTCTCTATTAAAATCCAGACATAATCTTGGTCAGATCATGGGAAGAAATTGATAATTCTTTACGTGTGTTTGTGACCTAACTCCTCCTAAACGGCTGGACCGATTTGGAAGAAAGTGTGTATATTTGAGTGGGTCCGTGGATAGTTTGACAATACAATTGGACCCGGTAGATTGCGTTGTTCGGACAGGACGTCTGTTATCAGCCCCCCAATTACGCAATGCACGATCAATTATAAATTGAAACCAATTGAAAAAGATTGCCAGTCCATTGCTTCATAAGTTCGACAGAAATAATCTGCTCAATTTTTTTGTCGAACTTATGAAGCAATCTGGACTGGCAATCTTTTTCAATTGGTTTCAATTTAAAATTGAAAATGCATTACGTAATTAGGGTGCAGGTCCGCTAGTATTACCTAATATTTATAAAACTTCCGGAAAAAAAATCTGATACTAAGTGCGCATTTCACCAATGAAATTGAACGCGTTCAGCACTCTAAACGCGTTCAAGAGCTGTCAGTGTACTTACAACATTCTTTAACAATTTAGACACTGATAGTTTTTGAACGAGTTTTAGAAATGCTGATCGCGTTCAATTTCATTAGTGAAATCAAGTCTTAATGAAAACCGCATCAAAATCCGTTGCGTCAGAAGAACAATGCGGTCACACTGACAGTCACGAAAAGGGACTTTGTTTTAATTTATTTATAAAAGTGCAATTAGTCGTGATTGACGTCAGTTTCAGAATAATTAAAACTGACCTACGCACGCTACGATTAGAAGAGGCAACATATTAGTCATGCAAGCGTGTCTTTCCTCAGACACCAAGCTACCTAATCTGCCAAATAACGATAAGAGTTGATTTGACACAACTTTCAAATCGAATATAATGTGGATATGCGATAAAATCGAATATCTTCGGGAAAAAGCCGCGGATAGTGCCGAGCTGACACGAACATGCGGAACTTGATTCAGCGAGAGGGTAGGTGCCGAACGAAGTTATTCGATCGTCACAAGCTAACTGACAGCTGAATGTGTAGTAATGCCACAGATTAAGATAGTACTTCACTTCTATAGATAGCTAACGCTATATTTATCTACAAAAATATTACAAGCGTTTCGTGTGCGCTAAAATGTACCTTACGCGGACGCCCGAGAGTATCGACTGGATTTTTGTTGCCCCGGGGAAACGCGAGCCGTAGGTACGTTAGTCCGCGACCTCAAACGAGTGAGGGAGGCCTGCAGCCTAATTACGTAATGGACGATCAATGATAAATTGAAATGAATTTAAACAGACTGCTAGTACATTGCTTCATAAGTTCGAAAAAAAATCTGCTCAATTTAATTTAATATTGATCGAGCATTACGTAATTAGGGTACTGGTAATGCTTCGGATCGACTTTGTTATTCATAACAAATACCTACTGCCAATTCTAATGTGCCAACCCGAACATTTGTGTTGTAGAAAGTGGGTATATTAGTGTAGGTCCTGCGAGTTACTAAAACAACTATCTCATTTCTGTCCATATATTTACCGAGGGACACATGAAGGGCGTCGGCATAAAGTTAATTATTCCATAAATGTATAAGTTTTGAACAAAACTCGTCGGTTACGCCGCAATAAGCAGGGAAAACTTGCAACAAGTAAAACTTCCATTTATTTGATGAGCCATCTCTCTTTGTAGGGCCATTGAGGTGGGGAATGGGTAACAGTAGCGCATTTCTCCGCTTCAAGCTATATAAGATGATATGATAATAACCCTGGCTCTTGGAGTAGCCTGCTGAGGCAATTAGATGAAAGGTTTCATACTGTTTCCTGGATACTGTGCACACAATTTTTAGTGTGCACTGGTTAGCGCCAAGAGTTTAAAATTCAACAGTTTGTTTTATGACGTGCTGGGTTCTACTCTGTTGAATCCTCAATGCTCGGCTCAACACAGAGAGTTGAAAATCCAGTGCACCAAAAAGAACTGTCGCGTTAAAAATTCGCTCGTGCGTGCCAGGGCTAAAGACTTCCCCGAAAGTAAACATTAATAGGCACTTACAAGAACCTAAGATTCCTCCACCACATAGTCAGGAAAAGTTTACACAATATACACTCGAGAAACAAATAGTCGTGAGTTATAACTGCTAAACGTTAGTGGCTTCGAAGCGATTCGAGGTAAGCCAGACGCTAACAAAATAAAATCGTTTCAGAACCGTAAAACGTAGAATTTCATACCAAAATAAATTTAGCATTTTTACGAAATGAAAGCTAAAAAGTGAGCGATAACATTTTGAAATGAGGACATTAAACAAGGAACAATTTTAACGTAGACATTTTTCCCTGTTTACTTTGCACGAAATAATTTTGTGGTGTTATTTTTTTGGGAATTTTCAAACTGTCGCGCTGATACTTAAAAGAAAGTTAAAATATTCTTCGGACGTTTTAAATTTTCATTTCTGTAGCTTTCAAATAGTAACTTGATTAAAGCTACCTTTGGTTCTAAGTTTCTACGTCTGTTATTGAATAAATTATTATTTCATGGATTTAATTCGTAATCGTCGGTGCGATATAATTAATGCGTTGTTTGGCAAATTCATCAATCAATTAATTCGAGGGGCTTGTGGCTAAGTAATAACAGCCGCACGAGTCGATCGATCAGGTAAAGCTACGCTTGCCGAAGTTGGTCCGTGGATGGGTTGCCATTTTTACATACCGAGAATCCTCCGTGCCTCGGAAAGCGCGTTAAGCCGTTGGTTCCAGCTGTTATTCGTGGATTTTTGTCTTACCAAGGGGTATCGTAATACCCAGAAACTGGATAGTGGAGGACAGGTAGGCAGTCGCTTCATGTAAAATACTGGTAAGACTGGAAGCAGACCCAACATAGTTAGGAAGGATAGGCAAATGATGTTTGGTAAATTCATGTTCATACTTCATTATATTATAGGTAACAGAGTGGCAGACTCGGCAAATCATTAAATCACCTGGCCGTACCGGTAACATAAACAACAGTAATTCATCACGTGTCCAAAAACAACACCACTATAAATATTCATCCCTAAACAATGTTTTTGGGTATAATATTAATTAATCTCATCCGCATTTAATATGCATGTGCTACTAACGAAAACCAATCAAATAATCCTGAATATACTTAAGAGGGCGCCAAACGGTACAGTCACTCCTTTTATAAAGTTTCATATTGAGATACTAAAGCAACAAAATTCGATCTAAAGAAAAGCGCCCACATTTCGGAACCACTTCGGATTATAACCCGTCGCGTTTATATAGTAGGTATTTTTTTTTGGGTAGAATAGACCCTTTTTAGTGTATTTTTGAAAACCGCAAAGTGCGCAAAACCATAGGCTCCGAGACAAAAATCGCCAAAATCGCCAGAAGCTTCTTTGGCGATTTTTTTCTCGGCGCCTAAGTTGCTTCTGCATCGTCTCCGGCGCTGCGGGAAGTGCAACCCTTTCGCCCTGACGTAACAAACGATAGGCACCCATGCTCACCTCCACAGCTTCGGCCGCAGCCTCAGCCGCTACGGCTTGCGCGGGTGCCTATGCTTTGTTACATCGGGCGGGGGTTGCTCTCCCTCCGCGCTTCCGGTTTTTATATACACTCTAGGGGTAGGAGCCAAAAGACTACGTAAAGTGCCCCGATTCGGTTTGCATAAATTTAAAAACTTACACTAATAGTACTAAAAACCATTAAAATCCGCTGTCACTTTGTTTGAACCCAAAACGGAACAACCTAGGAGTGAAATTCGTACATTATCTATGGTAAAATATCAATTTTATTGATTAATATGTTGAATTTTGTGAAACTTTCAAGATTTTTTTTCTCAAAAAACTGTGTTTGCGCAGTGTAATATTTTGTATAAGTGTTTTACATGACGATATCTATACACTCTAAAATTGTGAAGCTTCGCACGCGCGGGTTATAATTCGAAGTGGAGCCCACATTTCTCTAAGACTAGATGACCAACGGCATAATGTAGGTACTTTTCCGACGCACGGAGGAGTCTCGGTATGTAAAGATTCTAAACTAAACAGTTTATTAAATAAATTAAACAATAAATTCGAATTTTATATTAATAAAGCCTTTAACGAACGTAGTAACTGTCATGAAATATTAATATACCTTCAATTCTCCAACTTTGGTGAATAAAAAGTTCTCAATAGCCACTTAAGAAAATAATAGAGACATAATGAAAGGTATCATTACGTATAATAGTCTCAACTCCAACCAAACAAAACAGTATAGCAGATTTCATAAATACATAGGAAAAGAAAGGCAAACTAGCTGAAAAGAAAGAATAAGAAAGAAAGAAAATACGTTTATTTGCGGTAAACATGACGCAAATAAAGAAAATATGCGTCACATCCACGCAAAACGGCTATCGCTCAGTATAATGCTGCGACCCTAGAGAAAGAGCCCCAGCGCTGGTTTTCAGCAACAGCCGGCGATGACGTGAAGAAGAAGTCATACATAACGTAACATCACGCCTGTATTCCCCAAAGGGTTGGGCAGAGGTGTACCTTCTAGTACACCCGCATTTCGCCAGTAATGTTGAAGACTCATGTAATAGGGGGCGAGACTATTGCCATCAACCGGGCACAAATCCAGACTCCGGGCTGCTACTGAGAAATTCCAGATGGAAAACCTAATAACACTGCCCGATCCGGGAATCGGACCTAGGACCGCATGGTCCGCAAGCTCAGCAGTAGCGCTTACTACAGCAACAAGGCAGTCGAAAGAAGAAATCGTATAAGATAAATAGTTTGGAAAATCCAAAAGTGCACGCCTCATACTTATCACTCATTCATAAACGAAAAAGAAATTCAAAACATAGTTTAAAAATGAACAATTTATCACTTTTCATGAAGTCGTAATGTCAACGACTGACAAAGATATTTACGTTGGCAGTTGCTAGGCAACGGCACCGGATCAAGGTTGAAAATATTTAGATATTGATATTATATTTTAGTTAGTATTTTATTAATTATAATTAAACTACTATGAATAAAAGAGCCATTTTCAATAGGGTTCCTTCTACGGCTGAAACGAATGTATAAAAAAAAAATTGACTCAATTAATTGATTTTATCGCAAGCTACAATGTTTTCAGGGATCATAAATTGACGGACAGGAAATTTTTTTCAACTATTTTGATGCTTTTTCCATTTCTGCTGCATTAAATCAATTGTTAAAAAATACAATATTAATCTCCATTTAATCATCTATACAATGGTATATAAATTAAGTAGGTTCTGTGTACTAGCAGGAGTGAAACAATAAAAACAGTTGCAGAAATGGGGCAAAAAATATTTTTCGATCGTAGAGCACACTCTAATGCGAAGCATTACGAGTCGTGCAATAATTTTTATATCAGACACTTAAACAAACTCGGTAAAAGAGAAGTCTGTTACGAACGAGAAATACTTACGTGCAACGTAATCGATTCTATCAATCTTTCTCGATTTCTAGTCGAGTGCTTATCTGAATATCTGAAACTGTTTTCGCTACTAGTGTTACCTCTCACTGCGAAAGAATGCATTGTTTTTGTACGGCGTGTTTTCCAGCGCCCACTGCGGTACGGTACACGAATACTAAGAATAAGAACAGGTTTTTGGAAAAATATACACAATGTTGATTGGAAGTCAAACTCACAAAATTCTCTTTTTTTTCATATAAATGGAAAAACAACTCAATAAACTAAATGCAAAAAAAATTTGAATGTATTTGTATATAACACCACGGCTGTAATTTCCGAAGGTTTAGGCAGAGGTGTACCTGTACTACACCCACATTTCGTCAGTTATGTTTAAGCCCCATATAATAGGGGGCGAGCATATTCAAACATTGAAGTTTCGTCAAAAGAAGACGCAATGAACAAGTTACAACTATACCCAAAGGTTCAAATATTAATTTAAACTGTCCATTAATCTGAATAAATTCTTGACATTAACTTCTTCAACAACTGCCCACAGTTTTCGAAACCAATTTGAGTAGGCTTGGGTTGAGGGTCTCCCAAAATACTTGAAGCCATAGTGCTCGGGTCACATACATTACCCACATAATACATTGTGAGTGCTTCATGTTATCTGTGAGAGGGTAATAGAGGGCACTGCTATCGCTCAGGGCAGCTGCTAGTTTAGGAGATATGGCCAGTAAAGGAAACATGGCCGGTGGGGATTCTAAAATGGTGTTATGATGACCGGGTAATGTTCGACTTGATTTAGTTAAAGGAATTGTTGATGATGATTTAGGTTTTATGGCTTTTAGACCGCAGGACCCGACTACGGCGAAACACAAAGGAGGGTCATGATTCTGACCAGTATGTATGTATATGGGTATGTGTGTTCATCTCTTCCCTCAAAACTTCTAATCTGCTTATCAAAATTTGAAAAATGAGGTATCGTTGGAAGCATCTTGATTGTCCTCTGGTTATAGGATATGTGACCTTACATAATAGTACATTATGATACGAGTGTGCTGTATTGGTCATTACCCATGAGGCGGTATTATAGGCGATAATTTAGCCGAGTGGGTAATGAACAATGCGCACGCGTTTCATACGACGTTTTTCAACACATTTGCGAGGAAAGAAACCGTCTTGTTGTAAGAACTTATGCTACAATAACGTAACTTTAGAGAAATGATACATTTAGATTTATAAAGTTCAACTGACCTTTGTTACCAGGTACTGACTATCCACTTCCTGTAAAAACGTTTCTACGTCGTCGGTTCGTATTTTTCTTAATATGTATCGTGCAGTAACCACACAACATATACGATAACAAATATTTTATGAAAAATGGCGCGCTGGATTTTTTTTCGGGTAGCGATGCGCGCGCAAGGCACTGACAAAACCGCTGAACAGCCTACCATCACGTTCGGTCGGAGGTGGAGACAAAATTTGAAACTTGAAAAAATTAGATTTCGCTGCTAATTATTACTAATTATTCTCTATCGAGAGAGAGTGAGAGACAAAGTGCGAATTTGGTCAAATGGAAAATACAGTATGGCGATTGTGAAAATTTTCTCATTTTTCGTCATGGGTGGCGTTTTCGTAATTTTCGATCATGCTAAATCCGATAGTGAGGTCAAAATGTTAATCCAAGATGGCGGCTGTGAAAATTTTCGTCATTGGTCTCGTTTTCGTAGTTTTCGATGGTTCTAAAGCTGATAGTGAGGTCAAAATCAAAATCTAAGATGGCGGCTGCGAAAGTTTTGTCATGTTTCATCATGGGTTTCGTTTTCGTAGTTTTTGATGGTTCTAAAGCCAACAGTGAGGTCAAAATTTAAATCCAAGATGGCGGCTGTAAAAAATTCTCATTTCGCATTTTTCTCACCCGAAAAAATTTTGCAGCCGCCATCTTGAATTTACATTTGACCCCACTATCGGCTTTAGAACCATCGAACACTACGAAAACGACACCCATGACGAGAAATTAAAAAAAATTACAGCCGCCATCTTTGATTTACATTTTGACATCACTATCGGCTTTAGAACCATCGAAAACTACGAAAACAACACCCATGACGAAAATGAGAAAAATTTTGCAGCCGCCATCTTGGATTTCCATTTTGACCTCACTATCAGCCTTAGAACCATTGAAAACTACGAAAACGATACCCATGACGAAAAATGAGAAAATTTTCGGAGCCGCCATCTTGGATTTCCATTTTGACCTCACTATCGGCTTTAGAACCATCGAAACCTACGAAAACGACACCCATGACGAAAAATGAGAAAAATTTCGGAGCCGCCATCTTGGATTTCCATTTTGACCTCACTATCGGCTTTAGAACCATCGAAAACTACGAAAACGATACCCATGACGAAAAATGAGAAAATTTTCGCAGCCGCCATCTTAGATTTCCATTATGACGAAATTCACACTTTCTCTTTCTCTCTCTATCGAATTAGAAAAAGACAGACGCAAGAATGAAGCCGCGTTAAAGAACTTCGTTCCAAAAACCTGTTTACTTTGTCACACTATATTAAGTCGCAATAAGAAAGACATGTCATGCCTTGATAGTACTTACTAATTCCATACTGCCAGACTGCCATGTCATTACTCCGACTAGTAAATAGTTATCTATGGCGCACATTACCGCACTAGTGCGATTATGTAAAGAAAAAAGCACGTGTCTATAATACACTGCATTATGAACCTAAAAGCGGTTAAATAAGAGCCACTTTACGAGCAACTGTGTTGAAAAATAAATTAAAAATCCGGAGTCACACGTAATCTGTTCGATTTATGCTAACACGACGTGTGACTCCGGGATATATTAATTTGTCTGTCTGTGAGTCATTGATGTCTTGTTTATACCTTTTTAATTGGCGTTTTTGTCGTAGTTGAGTTTTAGTTGTTATAACTTTTGTTTTTTGACATAGCACCCCGCTGCATGTCGTTGATGTTCATTCTCCATACTTTGCGTTTTTTTCATACAGCATGCTGTCTCCTTGTGCTTTAAAACAGCATCAACTAAATGAGGGCTAAGGTAGTCATTTCTATTAATAACTTCGTCCATTTCACAGAAATAAATGCATGCATTGTAATAACCTGACCTAACCTTCGAAAAAGGATGATCGAAATGTTACAAGAGAATTAACGCAAAACTGACTCATATCGAGGTTAAAAAATATCCAGGAATAAAGCAGGTAAGCTAGTACTATAATTATTATTCCCGTAGGCGTGATTAACTGTAGGAATTTCTAATTTTAGCTTCGGCAGCAGTGTTGGTGTATTAAATATCGTCTCTAGGTGAACTTTGACTGTGAAATTTTGATTTGATAATCAAAGTTTCGTTAAAGATTCGTCGAAGTTGTTTAATATTTAAATGTTTCTAGTAAACTAGCATATATTTTCAAAGGTTAAAGAAACGTTATTGCTAAGGGCAGCGTGGGCGCAGTTCTTACAACTATATAACATAACATTACATCACGAATGTATTCTCCGAAAGGTTAGGCAGATGTGTACCTGTAGTACACCCAAATTTCGCTAATTATATTTAAGTCCCATGTAATAGGGTGCGAGCCTATTGACATCAATTGGGCACAAATCCAGAATTCGGGCTGCTTCCTGCTTCTGAGAAATTCCAGATGGAAAAACTCAATAGCACTTTGTCCGACCTCACGACCAAAAAGGGAGTTTTTAAAATCCGTCACGCAAATGACAACGTTCTTCCCTTGAACTTTCGATTCGACTAGTTCAACTCATCACATGTCTTGCATTTTCTCAACTACGTTGAGGTCGGCTTCCACTCTAACTGGTTGCAGCTGAATACCAGTATCTTATCGATTAGTCCAACTCTAGCCATATTCTGAATTATCTTTAGCCCGCAGCTTCGCCCGCGTGGATGTTGGAAAATATCACACGGGAACGTACTACCACTGGGATATAGGTACCCGATGTGTTAATGTTAATCCAGGTTATAAACTATCCATATGACAAATGTCATCTGAATCCGTTCAGTCGTTTTTACGCCAATCCGGAACATACATCCATACGGACAAAAAACTATATTTTCGGCAGCAGACTCGTTCGAATAACTCTTCCTATTTTTTTTTTTCTTAAATATTGAATGTATAGTTTTGAATTCGTCACTATTTTATTACATGTATATAGATAGATTTATATAGAAGAGCCAACTAATGATTGTGTGTCAGTAAATACTATCATAGAAGTAATTCCGATACGCGTGCTTTACGCCCAAGGGTGTAAAGATTCCATCTACCTATTTTGATTAGTTATCGGCCTCCAACTAATATAATATTTGGGTGATCAGTTGAGCAACAACGGCCAGCAACGTTCACTTTTCGTGTAGGTACTTGCTAAGTTACTACATAGTGTTAAATGAATTATGAAATGAAAGCATATTTGAAATTCGCGGAAGATGCTTTATAAAAGGACATTGCTGAGCTTCTGAAAAATGATAGTAAAAAAACCTAATTAGGACTTCTCTAAGTACATAGTCTTATCGAGATCACACTGGGCTAACTTCAAAAAGGCTAGCTTAAAACTATGCGAGTTATTCGAACTAACTTATCTATGCCTTGAAACTTTTATTTCATTAGTTCTTTCAAGCTGAAAACCTTGGGTATTTTATCGATCTTACTAAGTATCGGCTAGTGGACTGGAAGGTCGAAAGTCCCATACCAATTATCCGAACACTAAATAACCAGAATTATGACATGGGTCACAAGAAGCTTCTATAATCATAGAGCAATTTTGTAATAAAGTTAAATACATTAAGGTTGAATAAACGGATGCAGGAACATGATATTCTTGTATTCCATATAAGGAAACAGCTAATATAATCTAATACGTCTATAATAAAGCGAACCATATTTCTTGAGCACTCTATAAAAGGAAACCAAGGCTTTAACCGATAAAGTGCAGGCAGAAATGTGATCTAACTGGCAAACGTTTATTTCCATCAGTAAGTATTAGGTACTAAGAAGGAAACTTATTTCCTTCTTCTTTTTCGTGTAGTTAGTGACTAACCTGGTGTCAGAGTTTTTATATCCCATGGGCCTCTGACTTGGCTCCACGCATGCCGGTTTCCTCCCGTTTTCCTTCACCGTTTTTGAAGCCACTGATAATTATACAATACGCACATGAATCCAAAATGTCAGAAGTGCGTGCCTCTGACAAAGAAAACTAATTAGCAACGTTTTAAACCTTGTCAGATAATAAAACGAAGTTTTCTCTGTAGGGGGGATAAACAGAAATAGAAACTTGAAGTTCCCAGTGGGCTTTTAAAAATACGAAATTAGACAGACGGCGGAGAAGTTAAATTAGATTCTGATACGAATCAATCATCGTGGGCTGGGTTAGTGGACTATTCGTGGATTAACTCGGGTAAGAAAACAAAGGCGTAATTATAAAGTGGCCAGCAATTTGTTATTGGTGCTGTGTAATTAATCAGCATCTCAGCTCTGCTGTGTTGAGAGTACGCTTGTGAATTTAATCGCCTACCATTCATTACTGCGGAGGCGTCCATCGATTTATCAACGTTAGTTTTACGGACGGATAAGCCCTTTGCGCGAACACAGTCGAGCTGGTTCTACTTGCCAAGAAATATCAGTAATTAATCTTAATTTTTATGTATTTCTATTTCGACTATTTCATGTTTTGTTAAGACTAAAAGGATTTTAACCAGGGCTCGGAAACCGGTTAATTTTCCAAACCGGTTTTGGTCATTGACCCCGAACCAGAATCGATTGCGGTTTAGGTTTCGGTTACCGGTATTTTAACCGGTTAATGGGACAAACCGGTTTTTTACAAATTGTGATTCTGTTGAGCGAAATTAACCGGTTAATTTGAGTTTCGACGGTAAAAACTAGATCTACATAATACGCCATCTCGCTTACACCTACAATAATAAAGCTCTCGCTCTACGCCAACGAATGCGCAATTCCGCACTCACAAGCAGATTGTATTCGACCGCGTTGCTAGCTGAGTAGTTTCGTTCGACGTGTGTGCAACATTTTATTATTTTATAAGGTAGGTAAGGTTTTGTGGTTGACTTGCGTAAATAAATGAAACCTTATTATCAAATGAAATACTTACTGGTTGGAGTGTAGCTTTATGGGCGATGACAGAAAAATTAAAAATTTGTGTTCCCTAATTTTATTGCAGTAACCTTGGCGTAAAACATATTTTTTTATTTTTATAAAATGCTCTAGATTTCCAAAATGGTAGCTCGAATGAGAATCTTTTCTCGAAAAAAATTGGTGCTCTAATCGAAAACCATGAGATGATGTGAAAAAGCTAATAATTTTTTTAAGTTTTATCATGTTTGACAAAAAAATACAGTATTTATTCCTTAAATTCATATTGGGATGCTGCACAGAGAGTAAGACAGTGGGGGGGAAGTAAAATTTGGATTATTTTTTACTTATACAGTATGTTAACTAACAGAGGGCGTTCCCGTTAACCCCGTTAACCGTTGGTATAGCGTCCATACATGCTAGAAAAAATACTGAATGTGAAAAAAATTAAAGTTTTTTTTTTTATGAAATTTTCATTTTTTTTTTAAATTTATATGTAAATGTAACACTCTGTACACGCTCACTTGTCTTTCAACTTGGAAAGACAAGTGCGACAAGTACGCGTGTACAGAGTGTTTGTTTTACGTATGAAATTAATAAATTTCGTGAATATTTTATGATAAAAAAAAAAAAGTTTTTTTTTTTCGTTTTTTATATTTTTTCTAGCATGTATGGACGATATACTATTGCGGGTTAACGGGAACACCCTCTGTTAGTTAACATACTGTATATTAGGTCGCACCGCTTACGAGATATTTGGTTTATGGTCATCTGATTTGCTCATTTCGTTCTCATGGTTTTCGACTAGACGGACAATTTCTTTCCAGAAAGGATGTTCATCAGAAGTTCCATTTTGGAAATTAAGAAGGTATAAAAAATATTGCGAAATCTCCTAACTCGAAAACGGCGCGTCGTAGAACCATGCATCTCAGTGCAAGTTGCTTTTTTTTGCGCAACCGCAACAGTGACACTGCAATGGATAAAAAGACAGTGGATCGCTAGGTAACGAGCTAGCAAGGTGAGCATCCAGCACGTCAGTTTGTGGACCCGAACCTATCGTACCAATTGTAATTTTTTTTTTTTATTTGACTGTATAAGTCAAATTATTTTAATTTAATTTTTATTTATAATTGACATAATCGACTCATTACAATGTTTTTGTTTAATGAGTTGTATTGCAATCTTTGGTTAGCCAGCGACCTCGACAGTAGATCATTATATTATTCTTGCCTAACTGTTGATTTATTTTTACTTCGATGGTCCTAGTTTATCATAATTATGTGACTTCGAGTTACAGTTTTATTAGCTATATGTAAGCGGGCACGCCCTTTATGCCTGGAGGCTTTATAATTCGGGTATTAAGTTCTGTTTACGTTTTTTGTTTTTTTTTTGCTTGAGTTTAGATTTCGATATTTTTTTGTTGGTACATTGGCGCGTGCTAGCTGTCATTATGGCATATATTTTATTGAATGTTTTGTGTTGAGTAATGTAAAATATTTGCATACTATTGTATAGAATCAAGTTTTTTTTCTAACTGAACAGACAGCTGTGCTGCTGGGGAGTTTGCTGCGCCACTTCTTCTCTCCAGCAAAAGCACTAGGAAGTGGTGAA
Source organism: Conistra vaccinii (assembly GCA_948150665.1). NCBI lineage: Eukaryota > Metazoa > Arthropoda > Insecta > Lepidoptera > Noctuidae > Conistra > Conistra vaccinii. The sequence goes on from OX411319.1 coordinate 9,423,504, forward strand.
GGGCGGGCGTTTTTGGGGGACTGTCTTATGTAATTTTGACGTTCGAAAAGTGCTGATTCTCAGCCTAGTTTGAATAAATGACTTTTGAATTTTGTACCCATTCCGTTCAACCAACTACGCAGGTGGATACAAGAGTTCACCCACACACAAGTGCTGCAGGTAGTCCAGGGAAGCTAAGCCAGTCTTGGATAACAGACTAACCAGGCGTTTATTACAACCGTACAGGAACGGCTTGTGCCTAATGATGAGGACCATCACGGGACACTGCTCGCTAAACAAGCAAGTGCTTGTTATACATATAATAGACATAACGGACAGTCCTCTGTGCAGGGCGTGCATGAAAGCAGAGGAAACCGTTGCGCATGTGCTGTTTGAATGCACGGGCATCACCCAGATTAGCACAGAAACCCTCGGATCAACCAGATCTTTTGAATAGACCAGGAGACTTACTCAACTTCTCGAGGGCGGTGAGCTGGTTGGAATAACCACCAAAGGTTGCCATGGCCCACGCATAATGGTCGAGATCGAAGGACTAAGTGCGGAAACCAAACCCTCCATAACATAGAACCTCACTGTGGCCTGGACATGAATAAAGCCAGCAAACCTGACGGAATAGGGTGGAAGAGTCCCGAAAAGCTGTGCTCCAGAGTTGTCTCCTGTCTTGACGCGCTTGTATCACCTCTCTAAAAACTGGAGAGGTGCCGAAGACCTGGAAGCTTGCCAATGTGGAGTCAGTACCCAAATAGGGTAAGCGTGCCGACCCGGTCAACTACAGATCAATCGCCATAACCTCCATACTGGGTCATTCTACCGAAACACAAAAATTTTGTTCGCTTCAAATAATATCGTAGTTCCGTAAATTACAAATACTTTCAAAACCAATTTTTCATCTTCATGACCTTATCTAACATCTCAATTAAGAATTTTAATATTAACTAACATATTTTCTTTATTTTTAGCAGTACAGTACGTGATGACTCACGTCCTGTAGAATGTTCGCAACATAGGTTGTAACATTGAAGTGTCTCTAAAAAATATTTAGAAGTATTCGAATGTTAAATCACAACAATTAACATGTTAATTATATCACAAAGAAGCAACCAGTATAATATTAAAAAATATATCTTATTCTTTAAAAAGTTATAAAACATTCTACAATGTTCGTGCAAAATAATCACGCCTGTAGAAATAAATTACACAAATTGTAGACTTTTTATTTTTCAAGTAACAACAATATTTTCTATGCCTAGGAACCCAATACGATGTAATGTCATAATAGTTTCAGCCATAATTTCGCAAGTGATTGCAGTTCAGAGATTTTGAAATTTAAAAGAGCGTTCTACACCAGTGTCAAAGTTCATTCCTCACTCCTGTACTCTACAAAAAAAAGTAAGTAAACAATTTATAAACCTAGTTTGGTTATGGCCTCATTAATAAGATGGTTAATTATCTAAATCAAGTGAATTCGGATTTCATTACCTCAAATTTTGCACCGCTTACGTATTTTTTATGTGAAAACTTCACCTCTGTAGAACTCACTCCTGTCGATGTAGCTTTCTACAGAAGAGATTTGCTCGTTTTCCTTATATATTTTTTCTTGTTTTAGAAATACACACTTAAGCTTATAATTTAACTAACGTAGAATGCTGTTTTTTATTGCGCCGTAATGATTTTCTGCACTGCACAGCTTTTTTTCTATCTTTATCGACAGAAGTGACAAATGTTCTCTACAGCACTTCTGTATATGCACGGCTTTTCTTTACTTTTACAATTATGGCGGGTATAAGGCGATCAGAAAAAGAGCGTTTGAAAGAGCAAAAAAAAGTTTGGATTCAATCGGCACATTTTGGTGGTTCTAAACCCCAAATTTCGTTACATAGGTACTACAGTTTTATATTCACATGGCACAGACAAGGATTCTATTCAATCATTTTGCTCTATTTCCAAAAACTTGAGTCATGATCCTGTTTTGATCTGCGCACATCTTAAACCCATTAGTGATCACATTGAAAGTAAAATCCCAAATTTAACAACCATACATTTCCAAAGCGATGGCCCTTCATCACAGTATAGAAATAAGTCTCTCTAATAAGAAAACACAATAAAACGTTCTGATAATTTTCTGAAATGTGTTCCTAATAATAACATTGTGTATTCGTCAGACGAAGAAAATATTTTCTAACGTTCCCTTCTTTTCAATTTTTTATTCTACAGGAATATTATGACTGCGTCATTTCTGTAGATTTTTTTGATATATTTTTTTAGTACTAAATAACTTAATATTGCGATTTGTAATTGGCATATTATGACTGTTGGCATCAAAAGCAATTCGAACTGATTATTATTTGATGTAAGTTTACATATGAAGTTAGTAGTTTTAGGAAAACTGTCACTCATGGCGAAATTAACATCACCCCTGTCGATGTGATAAAAACAAAATGTACAATTTTTTCATAATATTATTGTGCTTGATCTCTGAATCTATTTTTAAGATGATAATTAGGTTAAAGCTTATTATACTAAGAAAATAAAAAGTTGATTTTGTAAAAACGAAAATATATTTAATTTTTTATCCATTCGGTAGAATGACCCTACTATGTAAAATGAAACGGGCTCTTAATAATAAGCTGCTAGTATGCCTGGAAGACAATGAGCTCCTCAGTGACCATCAGTATGGCTTCCAGTGCTTCCACCGTGGTTCGTCAACTCAAGATCTTCTTGTGTATATTACACATCGCTGGGGCGAGGCCACTGAGAGACACGGCGAAGCCTTTGCTGTGTTCCTTGATATATCAAACGCTTTTGACAGGGTCTGGTATGCTAGTCTGTTGGGTAAGCTTCCCGCATTCAGAATCCCTGCTGACTTTTGCAACTGTATTTCAAACTTCCTAAGTGAGCGGTCGATCAGAGTGGTCATTGATGGCTACTCATCGAATCATATTATGGCTACTGATGCTGGTGTTCCTCAGGGGTGTATTCTTTCTGCGACTCTATTTCTGCACTATATTAACGACCCGCTACAGCTGGGTGCTATTGGGTTCGCAGATGACAGCACAGTCTTAGAAAAACACCTATCTAGTGCAAGAGCCAGCAGAGAGGAAACAGCTACTCTTAGAGAAGCATGGTGGGGTGAAATCGATCTTAAATGTTTCACAGTGGGGCGACGATGATCTGGTCAACTTCAACGCTCAGAAAATACAGCCCTGTCTTTTCACTGGCAAAAGGATCCAGTTCCAATTATCACCTAGTTTCCGAGGTGTTACCGACCGCCTGGAGCTTTTGGGCATAGAATTGACGTCAGATCTCAACTCGGTGGTTACCGAGTCAAAAGCACAGACTGCAGCCAAAAGAAAATACTGCCTCACCTTATTTAGGAAACCCGGCTATCCTAAATAAGGTGAGACAGTATTTTTTTTTTGTTTGGTTGGGAAGTCATCAAATAACTTCTCCCGCTCTGGGCAGAGTGGAAGGGCGTGTCAGACTCTTTCTGACTGAAGCCCACCCGTGTTCCTTCAGTTGCCTGTACGTTGCCAGGGGCCCCGGTCTCCCCTTAGGAGTTTCCCGCAACCCCGGCAGGCATCGGCCCTAGCAAACCCCGTCAGTTCTGCTGAATCTCTTTGAGGCGCTCGTGGAATACAACGCGCCGTCGACCCGGGCCTGATCCTTATCGGAGAGCTACCCATTGCTCTCCGTCCGCAAGTCCGCGCCTACGGGAGCCGATTTCCGGCCACCGATTCCCGACGCCCAGGTCGTCTCCTGCGGCGGCTAGGACCGTGAGGGCGCAAAATTTACCTCTCCCTCATGCGCTCCGCCTCCTCCCTCGCGATCATTACTGCTTTGCAGGAGGAGGTGACGGCTTGCCATGCCCTCTCGCTCCGTACCATGGCCTGGACCAGGGCTGGACGCGAGAGGTCACCGCCGAGGTGACCGGTACTTCACATCTGAACAGATTCTGGGTTTGTACAAAGCTCAGGTCCGTTCCTGTATGGAATATTGCAGCCACTTATGGGAAGGCTGAACAATATACCAGCTTGGCGGATTTGGTGGAATGCAGAGCAAAAAGGCTCATATGCGACGAGGCGCTGGAGGCTAGGCTGTAATGTTACCTGCCTGTCGGTTTTCTACAGACTGTACTTCGGAGAGTTTCTGCGTTCAAAGCAAGAGTGAACAGGCATTTTCTGGGTTTGCTCGTTTTATCATAGTTCTCATCCATCGCATTTCGTCAGGCGAGATCGAGGTCAAGAGCAAACTCATATTGCATAAAAACAAAAAGATTGACCGTCCCTTACCAAGTCTTTTTGGAACGAAGTTCCCTTTCGCGCGTTGCGAAAGGGGGCTAGACGGAAAAAAATTGTACCAAAAGTTGTAACGACACTTTTGTTTATGACCAAAAGTTGTAACGACGCTTTTGTTTAAGACCAAAAGTTGTAACGACACTTTTGTTTAAGACCAAAAGTTGTAACGACACTTTTTTATGTATTTGAGAAAAGTTTTACAAATTAAAGTCGAAGTCGAAATCAAAGTCAAATTCGAGGTCGATGTCGAAGTCGAGGTCGATGTCGAAGTCGAGGTCGAGGTCGAGGCCGAAGTCAAAGTCGAGGTCGAAGTCGAAGTCGAAGTCGAAGTCAAAGTCGAAGGCAAAGTTGAAGTCGAAGTCGAAGTCGAAGTCAAAGTTGAAGGCGTCGAAGTCAAAGTCATATCATTTATATACGTCAGCCAATATGTCAGATGTTATTGTTTTTAATTCAGAGCCATGTAGTATAGAAAGATTTTTAGCCTTGTTAAAAATTATACTAGATGGCTCTTTATTAATATATAATATGCAGCTAAAAGAACTTCGTTCCCACCGGGTGTCCCACGACACCTCCCGACTTTTTTTTTTCATTACTTCGTAATTTTTTTACATATATTTTTTGTCTCTTGTAAATAATCGAACATGGAATATATTTTACTCTCCTCCTTTTTCGTCATGATACATGTTATTATAACACTGTCTATGCTATTATAAAACACGAATTAAGTAGCGGCCGCACGACACTTCTTGTATGAAAGATGCGAACCAAATTCTCTTTGCGACGAACTACGAAAGAAAACAAAACAAAAACAAGCGCGTGAGAATGTAAAAAATGGCGGCGGCAGGCGTGCGTCTGAGTAAAACCGGTTTATTTAGGTTAGCGCGAGTTTTAAAATTCTATTCTCTGTAATAACCGGTTACCAAAATTATTTAGGTTTAGGCGAAACTGTTTTCGTAATTAACCGGTTAATCGCTGAACGGTATTTTACCGGTTTTATGAACTATATTAACCGGTATTTCTTAACCGGTTCCAAGCCCTGATTTTAACATCTTTTTGTAAAAGCATCATTGATAAGTCTTTTCTAGCTACCGAATCGATTTCCGAAAGAGCACTTCGCAGAATGATACGCAATTTCCGCGCAAACTGATAATTCTATCAGGTTTTCAATTTTTATCAGCAACTGGACTGTAATAATTGGATGTTAAAGGAAGGACAATGGTATATAAAGAACTATATTATGGTCCGGCTAAATGAGACCGATAAACTTATAATGACCACCTGAATAGCGGCAAGCATTGTTTTCACAACTCTTTGAACGAATGCCAATAGACAGTTACACCATTCGCATAAAACATCCATACAAATACCAACCTTATTGGTACAGAATAAGGATTATAACAACCGGAATAAAATTAATAATTGCGAGGTAGGTACGTTGTGTAGAACGTTATCAATATGTACCGATGTGGAAAATAACAATGTCTAATAACATGAGACAACACACGAATATACGATATCACATATTGGTCATTAATATAATAATGAAGGAGCAGAAATACAAAGTTAGATAGCCTTTATTGAATGTACGTAAAGCAGCATATATTATGTACATAATATATGCTGCTTTACGTACATTCAATAAAGGCTATCAAAAAATTATAAAACTGAAAAGTTCGTCATCGCCTGTTTCTAACGCCAAATATCCAAATAGGTTTATATGTCATCATCATCACTGGATCATGAAATTTTTGCTTATCGAGGTTGGCAAGAGTACCACTTTCAAGTCAATAAAATGTTTAACGATTACCAAAGTGCATTCATAACAATCGAATCACAGCATTAATTAAATTTTCTTCGGTTTGTACAGAGCCATGGAAAAATAAGTTTAAAACTTTCCTTCGACCCCATCTATTAAAACTGTCAAATTAACATAACAGTAATAATAATTAAGAATTTAATGTCAATGAAATTCGTTGAACATTTTCTCTAATAATAAAGACCTAATTAAAATGAATAACGCTGCAAAGTAATTAAGAACGTGGCAAGGATGCTAGAAAACAAACTATTGTTAAAGTTCCAGTGGGAAATTAATTAGAAAAAAACATACAATGGCCTTAAGGATGTGAAAAAGAAAAGCGACAGAGACAGTATTTGTGAAACAAAACAAGAACAACCGCCAAGTGAACGCGACAACGACAAACTTGTGCTGGGAAATTAAATGGAACTGTTTATGAATTTATTGCACCGATCAACTACAAAATCGAACTCCGTGATATGCAGTTTCAGGACAACATCTTGATTGAGACGCAAAAATCAATGTAGAATGAATGAAAACCTTCATTGATCAGAAAACAGATCAATGTCATAAAGGCAATGAACCGTTTCATTGAATAAGGATAACAAGATCTAGTGAATAAAGATGTAGACAAATGAGGAGACGCCAAGATAGATCGTAATGAAACTAAATAGTACCCAGACAAAGACAATGGAAGCAAACTCAACGTAACAGAGAGTAGAACGGTGATAACTAAAAAAGGAAACGCGGCTTTAATTGAAATAACAATAAAGTAAGTGACTCAACACAGCCGAGATACAAATTCTAGGTAGAATTTCGTCAGTGTTGCCACACCGATGTCTATTAACAATGAAGTTAGGCGCCAGGAAATAATAAAGTTAACATGATAGGTGCAGTAAAATTGTATCAATTGAATAGAATTTTGCACGAAGTCGTAACTTTGTTGGCGCGGAAGTAAAACAACTATATCTGGTTTACTTAGTAGCAGAACGGTTTCTAAAAAGGAATAGTTGTTAATTTGATAACTTGGCGATAAAATCAGATAAATAAATCCGTTAGTAAAAAGTGCGAACTAAGAAACTATAAAGTGTGGTGTGGCCCACTGGATGAATTACATTTATCGTACACATGATTTTGTTAATTGTATGGTGTATGATAGCGTTAAATACTAGCGTGATTTTAAGCTTAAAACAATCGTTAGCATTTGTAAGTACTAGTGTATTTATTTTTCATCATTTACCTCTCATAAAATTCCCAGTTTCTTTTCAAAATACACGTTGAAGAGTCTTCATTACCTGGAAAACACGAAATTTCTTTTGAATAAATTGTTCCTTTGAAGTTATTATCTAAAATATTTTGCCGCCTTTCCTTCTTTACTTTGTCAAAGACAGACAAGGACATTCGGCTGCCGAATAAAGGAGAATTTTAAAATTTGTTTTATATATATTTTGGCTGAATTTCAACGTGAGTTTCAGTAAAAGTCAACTAAGAATAGTTTCTATCCCTAAAGTGTTCGTTGGAAACAATTAGGACCCGACCAGCAATAAAGACTACTGTATACGTTCAAAATTAAACTAAAACGGTCAAACTCTTGGAAAACCCCTTTGAGATCGTTCTTGTAGATAACGATCAAAATAGGGCTGAAAATGATCTAAGCAAGCAAAAAGGGCGAAATATACGAGTAACTAACCGTTATTCGTAGGGTCCAATGATATAAGGTTTTGTATGACAAAATTAAAATAGTATTGCTAACTGTTCTAATGAATGGAGTAGCTCTTTGCTATGAATCGGATGTTATAATCATGTTAATTATTTGTATGAGTTTCTTTGTTCAGTGGTTATTGTATAAAGAACATTTGTCTTGTCTTCAAACACCTAACGTGCCTGAAGAATTTTATGACAATAAGTTACGGTAATATCGCTCTACTTATGAAAAGCCGGACAAGTGCGTCCCGTAGTTATGATGAATATTTACGCATGCACAGTATTGATTTTATAGACCGTAAGATCGTATTTCAAAATATTTCTCGAAAAAACGATAGTAAAACAAAGTTATTTCTGCGGTTGTGAGTTGTGACCAAACCGAACTATTAACTTAAATAAAAAAATCACTAAGAAACATAATAATATTTTTAAGGCAGTGGATAAAGTGCCACTATAGGCACCCTAGTAACACCGCCTCGGCCCGGCTAAAGTGCCGCAAGCATTGGATTGTCATTGTCACTGTCACTAAGTCACGTCACTTGGTATTTTGTTTGATTGTCGAGGTTAGATCGCTGTAAAACACCACATTCCCAAAACATTACATTCTCTTGTGCCTAAACGGACCCTGGCACTTCGCCGGCCGCTGCCGCGGCACCGCTCGCTACGCTCGCTCGGCTCGTGCGTTGTGTGGTCACACTTCTAACCTAACCTAACCTAAATAACAAGTGACAGTGACAATGCAACGCTCACGGCACCCTAGCCGGGCCGAGGCAGTGACACTAGAGTGCCACAAGAAACTCGCGGCACTCTATACACTTCGTATTTTTAATTGGATCCAACGACGGTACCCCACACTTGCAGTGTTACGTGCATTGGATAATTTTTTTATCCATTGGTGACATTCTAGTGAGTCCCACCGCACCTAAATACTTTAACCAGTAACTGTAGGTGCACACCGACATGGTTCGACTAACAAAGAAGACCACAACTTTGCTTATACTGCTTCTACGAGATACTTAATAAAACTGACATAATTATACTTCCATCTGATTAAATTAATCAGTTGAACTCCACGATTTACTAGTTCCAAACACATCTATCATATTAATGTCCAGTACATAGCGATAAAAGACTACCAAACGATAATTACTTTAATAGAAGATTGATATACGCAATATTAAACTCTATGCGGGTTATAATGCCTATTAAGCTAATGGACACTGGTTCACATTATTGCACCCTATGTGACTGTTGCCTCACAATACCACTTTGGCTTATTACTGGCCACTAGGTAGGATAATAGAATTACGTCATACCTCTATGTCTATGGTATTTATAAACAGATTAAACTGTGAATGCCTGGTTGGTCTAGTGGTCGCAAGTGCTACTGCTGAGCATAAGGACCTGGGTCCGATTCCCAGCACGCTTAGCATAACTACAATAGAAACGGGGTTTTTCGACGAAAGAATAGACAAAATGACAGATAAACAATCACAATCTGTCATTTTGTCTATTCTTCGGTCGACAAAACCCGTAGAAAATCCGTGTCTATGGTTTTCGTGTCATGGTTCGCGTGCAGGTTGGGCAGTGTTATTATGGTCTTCTATCTGGAATTTCTCAGTAGCAGTCTGGAGTCTGGATTTGTGCCCGATGGCAATAGGATCGCCCCGTATTTCATGGGACTTAAACAATTGGGGAAATGTGGGTGTAATATAAGGTACACCTCTGCCCTACCCTTCCGGGAAACAAGGCGTGATGTTATGATATTAAAACGGCCTTTATATTTTTTGTTTAGGCCACCATTTAAAGATTTGACATTTGCGTATGACCTTTGTCGATGCAACGTGCACGTCTTGCGAGTTGTTTTTTGGGATGTATTTAATAGCACTTAAAATTTGATGAAAACAGCTATAAAATTGTATATCAGCACTTTAAAATAATAATACATGTATAATTAAATATTATCACTTTATTAAACATGAACCTAATTTCTACGAGCAACTTGGTAGTAACGCTCGCTCGCTTTGTCCTAATCCTAACCTAACCTATATCACCCAGTTCAAAATGACGAATCATACAACCTGCCTGCGACTAGACTATCCTACGACATAGTAATAAGCTAAGCATATTTATAGTGAAAACCATTTTTTTTTTTATAGTTCATTCAATTAATTTTAAAGCTTTGTTGTCTCATCTTTTGTTCAATGAGTGTTTACTCTGTACATTTAAAATATAGTTTGGAAAATCCAAAAGTGCACGCCTCATACTTATCACTCATTCATAAACGAAAAAGAAATTCAAAACATAGTTTAAAAATGAACAATTTATCACTTTTCATGAAGTCGTAATGTCAACGACTGACAAAGATATTTACGTTGGCAGTTGCTAGGCAACGGCACCGGATCAAGGTTGAAAATATTTAGATATTGATATTATATTTTAGTTAGTATTTTATTAATTATAATTAAACTACTATGAATAAAAGAGCCATTTTCAATAGGGTTCCTTCTACGGCTGAAACGAATGTATAAAAAAAAAATTGACTCAATTAATTGATTTTATCGCAAGCTACAATGTTTTCAGGGATCATAAATTGACGGACAGGAAATTTTTTTCAACTATTTTGATGCTTTTTCCATTTCTGCTGCATTAAATCAATTGTTAAAAAGTACAGTATTAATCTCCATTTAAGAGGGTGTATTCTGAAAGTTGGCAACGTCGCAAATAGATGTCAAATATTTCGCTGTTCTGATTAATTTGATAATATTTCTGTACGGAAATAAAAAATGTGGCTAACTAGCGAACTAGAATATTGATTATGAAATACAACAATTAATATCGTAACACCGAATAGTTAGTTTTAGATGTAAAAAAAGTATTTGGAAACTTTCCAAATACATTTTTTACACCTAAAACGGGTACAACATCAAATTCAATGTTATAATTGCAATTCATTATTAATATTCTAGATAGTTAGTTAGCCACATTTCTTATTTCCATACAGTATTATTTCCAAATTAATCAAAACAGGTAAATATTTGACAGCTATTTACGACGTTGCCAACTTTAAGGATGCACCCTCTTAATCATCTATACAATGGTATATAAATTAAGTTGGTTCTGTGTACTAGCAGGAGTGAAACAATAAAAACAGTTGCAGAAATGGGGCAAAAAATATTTTTCGATCGTAGAGCACACTCTAATGCTTCGCATTACGAGCCGTGCAATTATTATTCATAATTGATTCATTGTCTGTTATTATGTTATACGTACTCATGTAACATTTAACATTACCTTATTGCACAAACCCATAATCAAAAAATTTGCAACGGTATTTATGTGTATGTCAAATAAATAAGTACAACATACATTCAATTTGGTTTCGTAAATTCGTAATTGATTTTATCTAAGTGTATTTAAATATTATTAAATGTTAGTATTATTCATTAAATCTATTCAGCATCAAGCTTTTGTGTGCGTTATGCAAGCTTTATTGTGATGCGCGACAGCGGCTTGCTTAACTTGTTCTGCACTTTGAAGTATTTTTGGTAATCAGCACTCCAATATCCATGTCGGCTGGGGAAAAGAAGGGTATTCAGTCTGAACGGCCCAAAGTGAATGGACTGAGGGCCGGGCCATTCGACCGTAAACATAAATCGTCTACGTTCCAAAAGACCGGTGATACTATATTAGCTTCTTCATTTAAAGTCTTCTTGACCGTTCTTCTCCATAGGAAGTAGGAACCTGCTACGCTTTGGAATGGGCAACTAACTACATCTTTCTGACTGACCCCTTGACAATTCAAAAGTGCCTGTAATTGGTTTATTTGAAATGCTTTGTGTTTGAGTGCATACAGAATATGCACTCAAACACAAAGTAGTATGGTGTAGGTATGAAAACTTGACTAGTTTCATTGCAATTTTTCCTACTTCAGTCAGTTATATTAGGTAACTAGAATGTAGTAGTTTGCATAAACCGATCAACACCTCTGACCAGTCTGTTGAATACTACAAAGCCTGTTTACCAATACATCCACTACCTATAAAGTAAGCACAATTAAAAATAAAATAAAAACAATACAGATTGTCTTTAATAGTCAAAATGCTATTAACATAGTAGTAATTGCATTTATTATCACAAAGTCCACCGTCTCGCCATCTAATTGGTCGGGACTGCAATGCTAATGTATGCCAGTTGTCCTGGATAAACAGTCATTATTACATTTTATAAACAGTTCGTGATTCTATCAAATTAATTTACTTGCTTGAAAGAAGCAGTGATTGGTATTGCCGTTCATTTGCAACCTAATCTGCATTCAAATTTATTTGCTAAACATGTAAACAAACTTGAGTTTTAGGAAAAACAACTGTAACGCCAACACATAAAGATCAGTTTGCGCTACAACTTCATATTTTTATATGACATTTTCAACAGTACTAGTCAGTCTAAAATCAACTTTATTTACACTAGCATAAAGTTGATGTTTGTTTAAGTGAAAATAACATCAATTTGGAAACAAGGATTTGAATAGACGTTAGTTTAATTACTATGTACGTAATAAACTAATAACTTTATAATTGATAGCCGATGGACAGCCAATAGACTGTCAATTAGAAATTAATATGATGTTTAGACAGATTAACGTTTAGTATCTGTTATGTACTTGCAATGTAATGTGAGGGAGCACACAGATTGTTGTTCTTGTCTTAATATAATAGCATGTAAGGTGTATTCTTTGTTGGAGATCCTAATAAAATAAAATAAAAAATAGTGAATTGATTGATTCAACGCATCTAACTTACAAACCAACACGTTTTGAGCAGTAACCTAACAAAAAGTACTAGGCTTGCATGAATTCACGATAGTATTCAATCATTACGTTATGCTACTATTAATGAGACTTGGATGAAGCAGACAGATAGTTTATAACCTGGTTTAACACATAAGATACTTTTTTATCCCGGTAGTACGTTTCCATGGGATAATTTCAGACATCCACGAGAGCAAAGCCGAGGGAAAAAGCTAGTATAGATTTAGACAAGTCAATCTTCCTAGCCTTTTCCCAACTATCTTGGGGTCGGCTTCCAGTCTTACCGGTTGCAGCTGAATACCAGTATTTTACATGGAGCGACTGCCTATCTGACCTCCACAATTCAGTAACTGGGCAGTCTGGGCAATACGATACCCCTTGGTAAGACTGGTGTCAGACTTTCGGGCTTCTGACGACTCGTAACGACTGTCAAAGATCCACAAATGACAGCCGGGACCAACGGCTTAACGTGCTTTCCGAGGCACGGAGGAATCTCGGTATGTGAAGATGGTCACCCATCCACTGACCAACCCTGGCAAGCGTAGCTTAACCTGATGAATCGATCCGTGCGGCTTGTTATTACTTAGCCACGAGCTCCTCACTTAATTAGACAAGTAAATGCTCGAATTTGTGAAACTCCTGGCATCCAAACTAGGACGCGTCCTGTATCTCATCTCAAGTGTCAAAATGTACTATAGAAGAACTTTTTATCTAAGCAGTTTAAAAATAGTTTGGAAAATCCAAAAGTGCACGCCTCATACATAACACTCATTCATAAACGAAAAAGAAATTCAAAACATAGTTTTTAACAAAAATGAACAATTTATCACTTTTCATGAAGTCGTAATGTCAAAGACTGACAAAGATATTTACTTGGCGGTTGCTAGGCAACATCAAGTCAATGGTAGGAAATATTTAGATAAAGATATTATATTTTAGTTAGTATTTTATTTATTATAATTAAACTACTTTAAATAAAAGAGCCATTTTCAATAGGGTTCCTTCTACGGTTGAAACGAATGTATAAAAAAAAAATTTACTCAATTAATTGATTTTATCGCAAGCTACAATGTTTTCAGGGTTCATAAATTGACGGACAGGAATTTTTTTTCAACTATTTTGATGCTTTTTCCATTTCTGCTGCATTAAATCAATTGTTAAAAAATCCAGTATTAATCTCCATTTAATCATCTATACAATGGTATATAAATTAAGTAGGTTCTGTGTACTAGCAGGAGTGTAACAATAAAAACAGTTACAGAAATGGGGCAAAAAAAATTTTTCGATCGTAGAGCACACTCTAATGCTTCGCATTAAGAGTCGTGCAAAAAACAAAATCCCGTGAACACGATGACCACATCTGTTACCCCCCCGGTTGTATAGCCGCCGAGCGCTGCAAGCAGAAATAGTCCTCCTTACGGTGTATAGATATGAAGTTCTTCAAAAGAAAGTTACATCACCTGAACATACGGCGACTCGGCGAGGCCAGTTAATAGGTACAGTTCACAAAACGTAATAGCATGTCGCGAGGCAAAGCATTGGAAAACACCGAGTCCATTTATGATATTGTTGGCACTAAGCCTACGGAAGGAGTGCCAAATGATGGCTGATTTTAGTACCAGGACGGCACGCAAGCTTTGCGACATTTTGTACTACACAAAATTGTGTTGTTACAAATACAAGCTAAGTTACAATTATTGAGATTAGGATTTATCTTCAGGGCCATTTCTTTACGAGTAGCTTCAAAATATTGTCGAGAAATAATTATGAGAGGTGGTGGAAGGCTTGACAACAGTCAATACTTTATAGAACCAATTCTCGGTATCGGTACCAGCTCGTGCCTCAAACTATCGTTAACAATTTACCAAGGAACGTGACTTGCCCTTATGCCTAGCAATGCCGTACCAAAAATGTGTCCGTCACTGGTTGAACCTTGAACTTATCATATCATATACATTAGTGGAGTCGCCCAAGGCTACTACGCCACAACAGGGACTATCGATCAAATTAAACGTCACAATACTTATGGTGTACCACTTTCTAGTGGCCTGGTATGTCGCAAATAGGTCGAAGAGATACAAAACTTTTTGATCTATTGCTAGATTTTTTTAAATGAAATTTTTCCCTGAAAACAATGCCGCCAACGAACAAGGGTCTTTTGGCGCGAGACAAAGATCTAAATTATCGCCACCATTCTAGCAGATTGGTCGGAGAGGGCACAACATAAGAAAAATATGAGGGAAACCTTTGCCCAGCAGTGGGACAAGAAAAATTAGCTAAAAAAACGCCACCATCTTATTTTTGTTGTACATATAAAATGTTTACCAACAATGCCCCCCTGTCAATGTCATTCAAGCGCCAAAAGATCTTTGCAGATTTTGTATTAAAATTCCTAGTTTTTAATTTAAATGTCTTTTAATTAAATGAATTGACTTCTGAACAACATCTGCTGTATTGTTATTTAAACTTGGATCAACAGAAAGTTTTCAGACAAAACAACTTGACGTCGAGAATTCTATTTTCTAGCTCCGAAGAGCTGGATAACCTTTCCAAAAGTATCCCGAACAGTAAAGATAATTCCAAGAAAATTTCTCCACATTTCTTTTTACAATAAAATGTACTTCGGTAAGTAGTCTACTTACCTCAGTATAAATTTTTAAGTGGCCTACGAAGTGCCTTTATTGGACTGCGCCTAAAAATTCTTCGGAGAACTTTATGGTCGACATTGAGAGGTCAGTCCAACGACCAAATAGAAACCGCCACGACCGCCACAAATTGAGTCGTAAACTACGTTTCATACTGTTTACGGGAGGCGAAAATAATTTTAGACTTGCGTTACCTAAGAACTTTTAGCATACGTTCATGAATATAGCATCAATCATGCTAGCAGGGGCGTAGACTCCGTACAAGCCGATTCCTATCGGCTTCCCTTCGGTAATTCGGAACACAACCACTCTATCGTCATTGAATAATCACACTATAAGTATTTGAATACAATTAAAACATTACAAAACGCCTACATAAAAATTTTTGTCTTTATATCCCAACAACAAAACATTTCGCTCTAAAATAACTCGTAGGCGCGTACGGGTTATCGTGAATTTAATTTCTATAGAAAATATAGTCCGTCTTGACGTCACTCGGTCACGTGACACCGCCCTTTCTTAGCAGCCGAGTAAGCCGGTTTGCAACGAGTTACTATAGGGACAGTAGGCGAAAACGCGCTCGTGTGAACGAGAAAGAACTATGTATTGCTATTACTCACTCGTTCTCGCATTTGATATTCGGTTGTTGTCGTTGAGTATCGTAATGCGTTCGGCTCGGTGTTCGGACATCAAAACATTATTTCATCATTCGATTGACAATGTGTTGGTTTTTGTCGTAATCGCAACCATATAATTTGTTTACAGTAGTTAATTTGCATTTTGTATTCATTGTATTCATTAGTTTATCATTACTAGTACGAGTAATATTTGTTTTCAGGTATAGAAAAGTGATTAAGATAGTGTTTGTGTTATGAGTTTAGTGAAAGAAACGTACGTTGATTGAACTACGTTGTAATTAGGTATTTGGGGTAAGTAGAAAGTTTAATAAGTTGAACTTACATCATTAGAGTAGATTTGAAAAATGATTAGTACTATCAGTAGGATTAGGATGGCGGCAAATAGTTTTGATTGTTGCTTGACGAATTATTTACTTTGTGAGGAAACATGCTTTTCAAGGTTTGAAAATAAGAAACACATAATTAATACTGAATTCTTTATTAATACCTACATTATGAAACAAATTCCATAATTAAAAATACTTTTTGTATTATAATTACATTTGATTTCACTCTTAGAGTAAAATCAGATGTGCTGTCATCTTGTGTTGAAACGCCAAACTAGCTTCACAAATCTCAAAATAGTATTTCTACTCGCCGACAGATGTCGTTAAACGAATCACAGAACAACTTGATTATTTTTCGCTAATTCGTATGAAGCTCCTATTAGAAAAGTAAATCGAAATAGGAATTTAAGAAACGGTTTATTGACACCATTATTTTGTTAGATACACAAGAAGTAGCTTTTCGCGGCCACGATGAAGGTCTGAATTCCAATAACCGCGGTAACTATATCAAAACTTTGTTATATCTGAGGAAATATGATCCGTAATGAACTCGCATTTAGAACTATGATCTTCAGTTCAGAACCCCGTGTTTTCTGGTCTCTCTAGTGATATTCAAAATGATTTAATACATTGTATTGCATCCGTTTTACGAGACCACATTAGATTAGAGATAGATAAAGCTCAATTTCTGTCTGTAATGATTGACGAAACTCCAGATGTCAGTCATAGGGAGCAATTAACTGTAATTTTTCGATATTTATCAGAAACTGGAATTGAAGAACGATTCCTGGGTTTTTACGATGTTAGCGAAAGTCGAACTGCTGAAGTTTTATCCAAACAGTTGTTAGAAATACTTGACCAGTATCGTTGTAGAAATAAGTTAGTTGGTCAATCTTACGACGGCGCGGCAGTTATGTCTGGCGAGCCACGGTGGAGTACAAGCGAAAATTCGTGATGCATGTCCATATGGCAATGTTTGTCCCATGTTACGCTCATATATTAAATTTAGTACTGAGCCGTTCCCTTGAAAATATTCAGGAAATGAAAACGTTTTTTGGACACGTAAATAGTATCATCTTATCATATAGTAAATAGTAACATCTGCCTGTACAAGACTGAAGAGCCAGAAAGCTAGCCACAAATTGTAAGTAACTGGACTTCACGCACGGCTGCAGCCCCTGGTTTTTTTTTTTTTTTTTTTTTTTTTTTTTTCCTTTTGTTTTGGCTCCGGCTTACCTTTTCTATTACGGCACCCTTCGCCACTGCATGCTAGTACCTATTTTCAGGCGAATATTGTCAAGAAAGGCGTGCAAGAATTTGAAAAATGATATGCTAATGCGATGTATTTCAGTACTAAGTTACTGGTTGGCATCAGATTTAGGTTCTAAAGCGTCATAAGTAAACTCGATCGATATTTTCAAGCCGTATAAAAAATCTGAATTTGCATAATCACCAGCACGCAGTTTGAGGTAGGTCTTAGTCACAAGGGCACCACCTGCCGTAGTGGTCAACTGAGTTACCAGACTCACCAGTGTTGCCACGTTTTCGTACCCCGCCGTGTCGTATCCGCACTGGACACTCACGGCATTTGTCCTCGCAAGATGGCCGTGCTATTTAAGTGAGGAGACACCGTGCTAACAGAGATACCGAGGGTCGAGGTATTGATGACATGTTGTTGAAACTATTAGCATGTCCAACGCGAACTGATTTCAAAATAATATTTCATATGAAACGTTAAACAGGTGGCGCCCGTTTAAAGGTACCATTCCCAACTGCAGGCGACGTGTCGTCGCGACACGACTGGTTTCTACGAATTTCTATGAAATACCTTCCGTAGCTAGCGACACGTCGTTGGCAGCTACGGGCGAGCGACAGGCGACACATGTAGCATGTAGCTCGACCGCAGACCAGTAGTGCCGCTAACGCTCGAGTGATATCACGTTTGGAACTGGCTGCTGCCAGTAGGAATCATGACTGCAGCGATATGACGCCGCAACGTGTCGCCGCGACATAACGCTGCGACTCGTCGGGTACGGAATGATACCTTTACGAGAGACAATTGTTATGTTCATGCCACGCCTTTTCTGTGTTGACAAAACTGGAAGGTCATAAAAGTATTAAGAGACTTTTACTTATGTCCTAGGTATATTTCTCGACCTGAATCATGTAGTATTGCGCAATACATCATAGATGCATCTATGATGTATAACATTACATGTGGAATCACAACAATCTAGTGAAACCAGTTGGTTCTAGTGCTACTATGAACATGTGTGCATTGCATGCAGCCATATCGTGTATCTAGCTCACATGCATTTTGGTCAGTGTTGTCTGCCTTCGAATTAATTTCGCGTTACAAAATATTTTGAATAGATGCATTAATCGAACCGGTATTTAGAAGATATGTATGCAGGTATTATAATAATTATAATACACGTAAATTCGTGTCATCATCACAATTCATCTACAAAATGAAAACCTGGAAACTGACGATCTTACCGCAACCATGACCAACTCTTATTAATTAAACGGTAGCAGTTTTTATCCCCCAGTAGGTTCGGTAATTATTTTTATATCCAGCAGACAATAATTCCATCATTATTCGGTGGATACGTGCACAGCGTCAGGGAGCCGACCTATCGAAAATAGACCGGGAAGCCAAATTAGCGACTATAACTGAGCACTAGAATGCAGACGCGAATACCTATAGCGCGCACGTGTCATATTGCATGATCTCATATTAGACCCGGTGCTAGTCTGCATACCGATCGAGACTACTTAGAACTGCCGTTAATTGAAAAACTACATGACACTTAAAATACAAACCCTGTTGCATATCGACTGTATCGCTCAAATTGCCCTTACTGCTACTGTGCTGTCACTGTCAAATTGTTACCATAAACACCCTGTCAATCTTTACTTATTATCAACTTTGATAGCTAACTCTTTAAAAACAAATAACATTAATTTGAAATAGACTTTATAATCCAAGCCACTTGACCCACTGCTCCCACGCTTAACAATTACGAAGCACCATACCTGTGAGCACTCCAGTCGATATACAAATATGAGGACTGCTGTTTCCCAGCAATATCTCTCGGAGGAGAGGAAAAAACCAGATTGTTAGCTAGCCACCGAGTTACATAACCCCAATGAAGATTGAAAGACGACTGCAACAATATATTCAAGTATCAGTGCCACCAATTGACACAGATGACGCTGATTGGCTGCAATTCTCTACAATTGCACTGATGGCTCAATCTGGGAGCACTCGTCTAGGCGTTGCTTGTCAAAAAGTTAATGAGGTAACTCGTCATTCTTTGGTGAAATCTTGGCATAACGCCTGTCTGCGTCATCGGCGGTCAGACCATGATGGGCAGCGAAGGTTGCTGCTGAGGTATCAGTTACAGTTCAGTGCTCAGCTAATACTTCGGGCGTTTAAAGGCTATGTAATTATGAAGGGGACAAAGTGTATAGCGGAGAAACGAAAGCCCTTAATGAGCGAAATGGAAGTGAATGTCCGAATGACTCACGATTTGATTTAAAATTTAAAGGTCGACGGAATAAAAATAAATATCTTGTGTCCGTGACTCCGTGGCCGAGAAAGTTTCAATTAAGCATTCAAGACCTATGTTGGTGAGAAGAAATCTTTGATTAAAACTGAAATAAGGACCTGGACGACCCAACACAAACCAGTAATAAAATATTTAAATATGATAACCGTTAGTCACAACTCTATTATGTAACCTCATAACCTGCCATTTTGTTTAATTTGAAAGTTCCTAATGAGCGATTTGCCTGACTGAATTCTATTGATATTTTTGGTTCAAGGTTGAAATTTAAACTTTATCTTTGTTCAAATAAAGCGTGAGGTCAACAATAAATATTATCCTCGCGCAGACGCTATTCGGTTAAAGCGTAGCATCCACTTGTCCTCACCGAACTGCATCGAATGTTATTGAACATTTTAGCGAGGTTATGAAGAAATCCCAAAATATTTTTAGAGAATTCTGGCGTAAAATATATAAAGAACTGATGTAGATGCTGAAAGGGCAGCACAAAATGAGAAAACTTCTAAAAAGGACACAAAAACATCGTTGACCAATTCACTGAACCATTGAAATATGCTTCGAAACCCAACAGACAACCTCCGTAACCTTCCCACACAATTTCAAAAAATCATTCGTTAAAAATGAAAAAAACTGGAGTTTTGTTCCTCAAGCGATCAGAGTCGCCCGCATACACGCATGTGCGTGTTGGCTGGCGAGCCGTCATATGAAGAAATGACCACTTTACTAAGACCCGTCAGTCAACACCACCTTTCTTCTGTTTGCGTAGTCGAATATATCTATGTAGGAGGCGTGGCAGACCAGCTTGTACCAGCGTTGTGTCGATCAACCTCGCTGCAACCGGTTCCGAGTCGGTCCGGCCGAACAAGGCTGCGATAAATGCGTGATAATAACATTTTGTATGTGAGCGGGGAAGGCCAAAAACTGTTGAAGACTTCCAACGGAAGCTCAGCAACAGTTTTTTGCCACTTAGAAAGTCAATATTTAATTTACGGTCGGTGTAAATGAGTTGGATCCAATAATTTGGTGTCATTCGAACTAACAAGAGCTGAATTGATTAATACCTGGTCAAGTTGTAAAAAAGTAGGTTGTTTTCCGTGTTCTTCTGTTAGAAATTGTCGTGTGAGAGATAATAATTAATTGGCAAACGTGTTTGTAATAGAGATATCGTATCGTAGACGCATGTAGGCAAGTTTGTATGAAACAGTTACAGCAGCCTGATTACGAAACACCTTTTGTTTCTGATTACGATTCTGAAAATAAAGCAATTGCCTTCTTAATCGCATTCCCTATTTGGTATTACGTATTGAATTTTTTACGATTCGACGGAAATTGGATAGGGTTGTACATAGCAATAGGCTATAATCTGCTTCACAGATAATATAGAGAACAGGTTATCTGCTTCATTGATGTGTTTTGTTACACCATTTAGGAATGATTAATTTCCAAAATATTTAATTCTGTTTTAATTACAACTGATGCTCTACTAGTGCTTATAAATAAAAGTGTACAATGATTGCCGAAAAATAAAAAATCTATTTTTAAAACACTTTCTACCAAAAACTATCATAATTCAATTGCGTAACAAAACGTTTTTCTTTTCACGTTTTTGTTATCTGTGGCCAATGACAAAATCGTAGAAAAACAGTGTTGTCAACTTAGTGGGATTTACACTAAACCTGGGGGTTTGGACAAAACTAGCGGACTGTACTGACGGAAAAAAATTGCTTATAGTGGGTGGGGGTTTGTCTAGTGGTAACTTTAATTCAATTTTTAGAAATCAATTAGGTACTAAAACTTTGACTCGAGAAAATTAAAAAAAAAACACGTTAATGGCATATTTATATATCTAACAAACATCCAAACATCTTCGCTAACTTTTTTAATAATATTATTGTGTGAACCGATTTTGACTTCTATACCCTAGGCATAAGGACGGCATTAAAAGCAAAAAAAAAAAAACTAACATACGCGTTGAACATAATTATAACCTCCTCCTTTTTGGAAGTCGGTTAAAAAAGTGGTTACAATACCAAATGTTTACTGCAGCTGCCATTAGTCATGTTAGCAACGCATTGGAAGTGAAAATCGGTTGAACGGACTGTAAAGGTTTATTTAAATGTCTAATCTTATTTTATTAAGGAGTACTTACCTATAGTTTATTATAGGAGTACCGCTAGTGGACTAACATGGGCGGTTTTGGATTTTGACGCAAACGGTTAAATATCCTATTTCAGATATTAAAATCGTTTTCAAAAATTGTTTTTAGAAATCGATTTCAGGAGAAGTTCCGGCTCACAATTTCGATCGTGTCTAGAAAACAAATACTTGCGCAAAGCTACTCTCGTCGTTTGATCGATCATTTTGATGTTTATGATAACGCACGTCTATAGTGGACTCGGGGAAAAAATTGGCAGCACTGGGTAAAAGTTGAAATAACCATGTTCAGAGTCGAATTTAATGCAAAATATTGCTTGACTAAAGTATACCTTTACTGCTCTAACTTCATCAATGTGTAGGTAAAAGAACAGGAAAGGTATATAACATCACATGTTAAACATCGGACAATAATCCGCGCTGGAATGATCATTCTTTGTAGTCTGTGGGGAGAACATCAGAACATTGAGAAAAAATTGTTTTGCATTGAATGTTATAATTTTCAACAAACAAAATTAATTATATTCACACTATTCTCATAAAGAAACATGGGCCTATGTTAAGCAGTTTTGGAACATTTTTCTTGTGGCTTGTGGAAGTCGGAAGAACTTTGAAAAATTCTCTCGTTCAAGATCAAGACAGTCCACTGTTTTAGTATTCTACTGGCTGCACTAAAACTTACTTACTTAGGCTGTTTTGCTCAATAGCGAAAAGTACCTAATTCGATATTATCACTACAAGTAAGTTTAAGTCTAGTTACTATGTCCATCAACCTCACATTCTAACTAAAATTGTTAATTGATATTTTTGTACTTAAATGCTGAAAAAACATATTCATAATATTTCCACAGATGGTGCTAGAGCTGTAAATACAAGAATGGAATGCTACCCAACATCTATTTTGTTGACATCCTAACAAATAAATTGGTGAAATGGTGTTAAACATGAATTGGATAAGCAATACCCACCGACCTAATCTTCTGTATTAATCATTGAAGGTAAGCTTTACGACACATAGTTAAGAATCAAGTGTAGCAACTCACCTAATAATAAAATTATGAATATATTCCCTTGGCCTAACTATCTACATAGACACAGCATATATTTTATGTATACCTAACTAATGTTTATTATTATAAAAAATCTGGAGACTGAAAAATCTGCCATAAATAAAGAAAAAGAATAAATTATACAACCGCAGCAGTGACTAGGCTGATGGCTTTTGTCCAGCCATGAGCCTAATGAAGGCCTATATGTCTACTTTACTTTGCCACATAATATTTAAGTACAGAGCAGAAAATAATATGTTTTTGTTTTAAAACTTTACAGTTCCTGGGACGCATGAATGATGTCTAGAAACTGAAGATTGTTCATGAAAGAAAAACATTTTCTTTAGAAAACTGTTCAGTCTTGTACGACTACAATAAAAATGTGTGTTCCTATTTATTTAATAGATGTGTAAAATTTAATAAAGTGTTTTAATTATGAACTATAGAGATTAGAGTTACAAAATAAATAAAAATAACTTGTTATGTAATAATTGAATACTGTTTTTTATAAATACAGACAATTGATTATTATAATGATACTATTTAGAGGTATTTACCTAAATTAACTGTCATTCATTAGGTTTCAGTAAATAGAGAGAAATAAATTATGGTAAACAAAACAGCTGTTTTATTATATCAATACATAACTCACAGTAGCATTTATTCACTTTTATTATGAAATATTTGGACATGGGGCAAAAAGAAATTCGAACAAATATTTTGTAAGAATTAGTGGAATTTGGGATATAATTTCTTCCTGTGGAAGTCATCATGGATTATGTATGTACTGCTTGCAAATTCTTGCTGTAAGTGCCCGACACCTGAAATATAAAAATAATAATTTAAGTAAATCCTCATATATTCCATGATCTATTACATCCGTCCACAAAGTCTAATAGGCCTAAACACTTTGATGCACAATCTATCTACTTTATAGAACAGAATGTAAACTTAAACATCCGTCCACAAACTCAAATGTAAACTTACTACCTATACATTTGCAGGTGCATTTCACATTCACCAATAAACAGTATGTTAGTGTGTAACGTTCTTGCTGTGCTAAACACACATTCAATGTTTAACACTAAGAAAGAAAATAATATTGATAGTAGGTACCTTAAACAGACAATGATGTGGAAATAGATCTATGTATGGTGGTGTGATGGGTATGTTCATTGTGTCCTTACATAATCCATTGACATAAAATGCTTCAAACTATGTTTGTTTGTGATCTTCCTCTATAACATTGGCTTTTCCAATGAAGTACAAGCTCGATTGCTTGTGGCTCGTGATAAATTTGATACGGTACGATGAATTCCACCAAAATACCTCGTTTCTGAAATATCATAATAATATTATATATCTTTAGTTTAGGTTGCACTTGTAACAGAAGAACTTTCACAATTATTATAGAAAATCGACCTCGCTGCTTCGATATTTAACATATCACTATTATTGATTTATTACGGAGGTTTTACACAAAAACACATTCCCAATTCATCAAGACGATGTTCACTTACATAATTTCGTAATAATTAAGGAGATTATACGAGTAAATCCCAAAAATATTCCAAACAAAATCGATTGCGACGAGTATACTGCCTTCGGTTTGACGAAGCAAATTGAAACAGATGGCTCGATGATTTGAAAGCAGTATAAACAAATTTACAACTGTCAAAAGAGTTTCGTAATTTGAATAATAGCCTTTTTAGAGGCATATCGTTCACTCTTTAGCGTCTGAAGCAGAGTGCAGTTTGTTTGACAGATTTTGAAGTTACATAATTCGAAAGTCGTAAAATTCAACCAAATGCAAACAAATTCATACCAATTCCACTAAATCGCATTGAGAAAATGTGTTTCGTAATTAGATAGCAGGTCACGCATTGCCTTCAGTAAATTGAATTCGTGGAAGTGTCTACATGTGGACGTGCGTGCTCATATGCCTCTATGAATAGTATCGCTATCTATAAAATTTCTAGTTTATCGCACTCCATATTCATAAGGAAATTAAAAGGAACTGCTATTAAGTCGATGAGGACAAGTAAGTCGTTTATTATTTTTCCTATAAATATACAATTTCCGATGATTTTATGGAAAAACACTCATTAGTATGGTTTAGGACGAGTATTTCTTGATCATAAATTTTACTTAAACGTCTTAAAACTTTACTAGTTTAGCCCTTGTAACTTTAATTTCTCCTGCCATCCTTGTAGTGTTATTTCTCCAATTTTCGAGCCTGCTATTAAAACCCTTGTCAAAATTCGCACGGCAAAACGTTGGTTGAAAAATGCATCACAATTTTGCTCAGACATTTTTATTCTAGAGAATGCTTATAACTTACAGCCAACTACTGTGTCGAGTTATTTACTGAGAATTATCTCCAGCATCGCATCAATGAAATACGAGATATGGCGAAACAATATCAGTTGGCTGCATACGAAGCCATGAGTAATAAAAAAGTTATTTATTTGGACGATAAACTTAATCGTATTTATGTAATAAGAACAGCATGATATAATTTGGAGATATTTTTTGATATCATAATAAAAACATTAAACATACTCCCACAACATTTGTGAATGATAATGCTGGTCCAAGTAAACATCGTAAAATGAATGCAGAAATACAGTACACGTTTGACTTCTTTATGTCGCTTTTCGTGTCTGTCTGTGTGACCGCGTTGTTCTTCTAAACTATGCAAGGGATTTTGATGCGGTTTTCATCATCATTTTGAGAATTTAATCCGGGATGGTTTATGTGTACTATACATTTGTCAGCTGTGTCGCTGAAAACCAGGGCTCGGGTGAAAACGGTCATAGCTCAACACGACCCTATGCGAAACTTCTGTCTCGCATAGGGTCGTGTTGAGCGATGGCCGTTTTGCGTGGATGTGACGCATATTTTCTCTCAACTTGTTCTTTTCATGTAAGTACGTTTTATTTCTTTACGTCCTGTTTACCACAAATAAACGTATCTTCTTTCTTTATTTATTTATAATAAAGAAATCGCGATCTCTTGTCGAGTAGTAGAAACCGTACAAAGCAGGGGCTCGGGCTGCTCGCTAGTTCAGTATTAAAACGACAAAAAATCTAAATGGAATTTTCGGCGACAGCTACAAACGTGCGAAACTTCGAAGTTCTAACCAGAGGCCGTTACAAAGAGTCCTAAATTTAAACTTTCCAGACGGCACGGAGATGGTGGCACATGATAAGTGTACTCCAGCACCAAGTAGAAGTGAAGAACCACTAGCCAGAATACGCTATTCGCCTAAAAATAGTACCAGAATGTATTCTTGTCGGCCTCCAACTAAGATACGGCTCTATCTATTTTAGTTTTGGCCACGTCGCGTGATACGTTCGGAACACGAGCAGTTTAGATAGTGGAAAGGGTTCAGTGAAAAAATTTACGAGAACATGTATGTTTGTGGGCGCAAACATCGTGTAATAGGTTTGCACAATGATGCAACTTATAAAAATAGCAGTCTTGTTCAGTGTTTCAACGCTATCAGTAGATATTATTTTGAGTTTGGCACTAATAACCTTAATTGGGCTCCAGATGGCAAAATATCCTAAAATGCTGACATTTTACCCTGTTTTGCAATTGCAATTATGTAGTAAGTTAGTCTACTGTTTCTTCCTTACTAACTTACATCACGAAGCCAGTGAACTTTAGCAGTACCATAATACACTACCATGCAGAAACGTTGACAAATGACTTGCCTGCCGAACCTATGTAATGTATATTACTGGGGTCGAGAACTTCAGACTGTGGCATGATTCCATCGTCCATAAGACAATCGTCGTCATAAAGTGATTAAGGAGAAATAGACGCAAGTATGATAGGATAATATTATGTTGGTGTTAATTTAAGGATTCTTAAGATTGCGGTGGCCGCCAAATAGCTCCGCAAGTTACCTGTTAATGAAGTCACTGAAATGTTATTTATAAAAATAAATTGGTGTTATCCTGAGCATTTTTGACAGTCAAACCCCGGTGCCATCATGTTCATGAAGTCACTGCGGCCACATTTCTGCTAGGAAACCACAGTTCTACTGTTGAGATCCAAGTTTTAGGTGTGGAAGGATTGATTATAAGTCGATCTACGTCCAGAAATCTACATAATATTGTTTAGAGGCAGAATAATTAACATGTCCATTATATCAGGTACAGACGCCAGCACATCAAGTTACTACAATTTGTCAAATTTCTTTAATAGATTTTCAACTTTATGGCTAAAGAATAAGGTATAATGTTAATTGGGAAAATTTGACAGATTGGAGTAGGTTGATGTGCTGGCGTCTGTACAAATAATGTGCCTAAAGATTATATGCATAGCATAGCCAAAGAATTTTAATTGGATCTAAAAATAATAAGCACGTTAAATAAATAGAGTGTCAAACATCCATCATTATGATTGACACCAAATTGAGATCTTTAAACGAATGTCAATCATTTTGGTCCTTACCGTTAAAGGGGATATGATATAAATAAATAAATCATTATGCTGCTTAGATTTCAATCTAATACTATAATACTGAAGTATTATCATGTATTAATTTCAAAATCGGCTTCATGTGTAAAATTATTACGACATTAACAATTCAATTACAAAAATCTGGGTCAGCAGACACTTTAACATCACATATGCATTAGACTACACGATGTCTTGGCCAGGGTTGCACGCACGGTTTCTACGACTTAAGAAAACATCGATATTTCTCTAAAATAAATGTATTGTATACACAAACGTCTTCTTGAATAAATTCTCTATAATATGGTGAAAACCTCATTAAAATCCGTTGCGTTGTTTAGAAGAACTAAATGGTCACACAGACAGACACGAAAAGTGACTTTACTTTAATCCTTTTGTTTATAGAGTAGGTCTGAAAGAGCTTAGTTCGTTTTTTTTTACATTATTGCACGACTCGTAATGCGAAGCATTAGAGTGTGCTCTACGATCGAAAAAAATTTTTTGCCCCATTTCTGCAACTGTTTTTATTGTTACACTCCTGCTAGTACACAGAACCTACTTAATTTATACACCATTGTATAGATGATTAAATGGAGATTAATACTGTATTTTTTACCAATTGATTTAATGCAGCAGAAATGAAAAAAACATCAAAATAGTTGAAAAAAAATTCCTGTCCGTCAATTTATGAAACTTGAAAACATTGTAGCTTGCGATAAAATCAATTAATTGAGTAATTTTTTTTTTTAATACATTCGTTTCGGCCTTAGAAGGAACCCTATTGAAAATGGCTCTTTTATTCATAGTAGTTTAATTATAATTATAAAACAAATTGCAGCTCACATGAAGCCTTCTAAGCTTGTACTTTATTACTGTACGCAACAGATACAAAAACACATAAAATAAATTATGTAAAGAAATGGTCACTAACTCAATACAAACAGTAGGTTCTGTTAGTCTTAGTAATTCTGAGACGTTTTACTACTACTCCGAATAGTACTGAAATATTAAACTTGAACATACGATCCATGAGAGGAATAGAGACATTATAATCACAGAATTGTTTAGAAAGAAAATACAGTGAAATATAGCAGAACAAAACGAGGCTTAGCTACGGTTTGATAGATTATCTACCCTACCAAAGTTCACACCTACGTATGTCGAACGAAGGCTATAACTAACGCTTCGGTAGTCACCGCAAACGTATCGATAAAAGCGTCGTACATATTTCAGAACACTTCAAAAGGGAATACCAGGCGAAATTCGAAAATCAATTTGGGCTGGTGCGGGGCTGTTCCCGGGGTGAGCCGGGAGAGTCACGGCCAAGGTCGGTCGCACCGAACCCTCCCTTCCCGACCCTCGTCGAGCGGCTGCGTCGATACCACGCCGCTCAATGAGCATACTCACACCAACGTCTTGTATATAAAGAAATTTACACGTGCCTCGCTAATGTTTAGGTAGCAACATCGACTCGACTCGCCCAACCTTTACGGTTTAAGAAACAAACAACCCTGTAATCTCGCCTCTGTGATCGATTGAGCAACTCTATATTTAGTTCGGTCTCGAGCCTCCATTGAACTGGAAAATACCATAGAGTTTATTCAATATAATCTCAGGGTGGTGTTTAATAACCCACACACAACACTTGCGGTAAGATAATGTTATCAACTATTATTATCAGTCTGGTGTATCGGACCACAGATACCTCAATGATAAGACTGTTTGTTTATTATGTGTGGTGTACGAATGCATTTGCAAGCATACATAATAATGAGAAAACAGTTGGATAGAGGCGTTCTATATCGTACCTAATTAATTTGAATATGTTAATGATTCATTTACAAAGTGTTTCAAATCAGTACAAGCACATATTGTACCTTTGATAAGTAGGTGTCAAACTGATGATCATTGGAATAAGCAAAAAGTACAAGTCATAACACAATTCAACATAATAACATACAACGAATATGACATTGAAACTACTCCTCTTTTTTGCAATTTTAATCAAAATGTGTTTGGACGCAAGCCAGGAAAAAAACGAGAACTTAACGATTAACATAAACAATGTGCTCCTGGATTTGCATGACATAATGCTGGAATACAAAGTTTTGTAGAAACGAAAAACGTAATTGAAGGTTTAAAGACACCAAGTAATATAGAATTTATTGAACTGTAACAACAACCGGCGTCCTCCAACGGAGAAGTAGGCGACGTTTCATTGGAAACGGAAGCACGAAATGTTACCCAATAAGCATCTAGACGAGGCCGCACAATCAGGTTTCACCTTTGCCTCAATGCCTTAACTTTACAAAATGTACATTGGTTTCAATATCTCCAATTGCAAAATCGAGACTAAATTCTCCGATACATTCATGATGCGTCTCGGTGGAGACAATATTCTCATACAAAATGCAAGAGTGTTTGAAAAAGGATATAAAACAAGATGAGGACAGGTGTTCGGAGCGGGACCGAGAATGACATATTATGGAAATTCTTTGATTTATTACTATGTACCGTCGCACAGACGAGTATTTCATCTAAATATCCGATCAAAAGTCGAAAAGTCGAAATTGGTTATATTGCTTTACAACTATTGTATCGTGAGAGCCTAATAGCTATTACGTCACTTAATGGCGAATTTGGCCATGCACCGCCCCTCCATGAACCGTAGCAGCAGTCGGAACCCAGTCGTTGCGTGAATCGTATGTCTTTGTTCTCGGCTCTGCAGTTAAAACGTGATCTTTAAATTGCATTTAATCTGTGTTTGGTGAAATTGTGTGATAACCGTTATGGATATTTTGGAAGAAGGTATGTCGTTGCTTTATAAAAGCATGTTTATTTTGATATTACACTTTATTTAAGTGACATTTTGCACCTTAAATGTACTCCATAAAAAAAACAACTTTTTTTTTGTAAACTCTGTAATTAAAGGTGTTTTTGTTTATGAGTTAAGCCGAGTTAACTTATGATTTTGGATGTAACATATAGTTTCATTATTCTTGATAAGGATTTTAAAGGAAAATGACCCGCATACACACGCCATTTTTTTTAAATATTTTTTTACGAAATTAGTCGAAATCAGCTTTTATAAAACAGTGTTTTATTTTTATTTTTCTATTCCAGAATTTCCAATGACGTCGATGGAGATGACTAGAAAATCACTCTATGGAGTCATAAAAGAATGTTCAGACAGAAAAATTGACCAAAAGTTTGAGTTTTTAGAAAATCGTCTTAAAATAATCACGAAATGCCCTGAAAATAAACAAGGTTCTTTGAGAAGCGCCTTAAAATCATTTAAGGATCAGTTTATACAAAAATGGACAGCCGCCAGTAACAAGGAAGAACGCTTCTTAACAAAAAATTAATAATGGCTAAATACTTTTATTACACTGCCTGCGTGGACAACTAAAAAGGCCGGCCGACCAACTAAAGAATTCAAGGAATTGAGCGATCAAGCAAAGAGGCGCAAAACAAAGGATTTGAGGGAACAAATACCTTTTGAAGAGTTAACCTATGCAGCCCAAATGAGTTAACGGGCTGCAGGACATGGTGACGCGGCTAAAGTTATGAAAGATATGACTTTAACGCCAACAAGAGCCAAAAAGTACAGAACACGTTATAATTCAACACAAAATGTGGTAGTCAAAAAGCATACACCATCACAAGCATTAGCTATTTTCGTGGAAGCTGATTTGACAAGAAAACAATACGAAGTTATTCATGCTGCTAACAAAAACGTTTATCCATGTTATTCACTTGTTAAAAAAGCCAAGAAAGACTGTTATCCGCGTGAAGAGTCGATGAGAGTTACAGAAACATGTGCTGAAATAAATCAGATCCTTTTTTGAGCAGTACCAGGCAAAGGCAACGAAAAAAAAGTAAGCCATTTTCCGTTGAAGCATTGGAACTCTTGCTCCCGGAGACATCGTACGTCTCGTCTACAGAGTTTGACAATGAGGAGGATGATGGATCTAGTGAAGGTGATTCTGATTAAAAGATTTTGTGTAAAAACTTTTTATTTAAACTTCATGTACAGTAGTGGTATATAGGCGGACTTAAAAGGAATTCATTACCAGTCAACCATTCTCTACTTTTATGTAAATTGTACATGTGTCTGGTGTTTTAAATACAAAATTATTACCTTAAACTACTTTTTATTTTATATCCAATCTATAAATATCAAAAAATAATTTTGATCGACTTTTTAAGTCAAATACTCGTCTGTGCGTCGTCGGTACTGTCTAGGGCCGAATGGAGAGCAGCAATATTTTAAAAGAGTTCTGAAGCTCAACGCCGACATATGCCAGTGGATGGCGTTGAGTGGTTAGCTTGCGTGTTCTGTGCTGAGCTCACGCAACGCATCGTACGTCCAGCCAGTACTAGGACTCGCCCATCAAGGAGCGTTGTCCCAAATTAGAGGCATTATTAATTTATTGTACATAAAACAAAAGGTATTTTAATAAAACACGAATACTCAAAGATTAATAATTAAATTATCTTTAAAATGGTGAAGGTTTCAGAAAAATACGCTTTATAGTTTTCGCGTGATTCTCAGGTTTTTCCCGCGTTAGACACACGTTTACAAATTAATTACACTATGTTATTAAATAAACATAATTATTCTGAAATATTCACAGATTAAGTTATGAAAATGCTCTAATTTAACAATATAATTTTTCAAATCATTATTACTACTCATTTAGACGTGATATTCAGTATAAAATCATTAAAAGTACGTTATCGTCGCCTTCAATCACTCTTTTCAATAGTAGTTACAAGAAAATGCTGCATAAATTAAGGACTCGAATTCGCGCTCGTTAAAGTTTTTGCCAAAGCTTTTATATGCATAAACGGAATAGCGAAAAATCCCCCATGCGCTTGAGCTGTTTTGAGTCAAAACAAAAGAAGTCCATATTTTTGTTCTGTAGCTTAATTTCTGGGAATATTTTCAAATGCAAAGCTACTGTAATATTCCAGGGGTGGCTACATGCAAGTCGCGCGGACTTTTTCATTGTTCCTAGAAAATAGCAGCAATAATGAGTCGCTGGGGTTGCGGCTCCCCGGGGCTCCGAAATATGCTGATGTAAACCCGAGCCGTCCCAGTAATACGATAATCCCCCTCTCAGTTATTCCGGGACCTCGCCTGATGAAATGTGGTTTTATTTCTTTGTTTTAGCGAATGTGTTTTTGTTGAAATTCTATTTTGAAAAGATTTGTAAATTACTATAAAATTGGCAATGAGTTTCGGGTTTTACTCAATATGTATTTAAATAAATAATTCCGAGTAGGTATACTGCTGTCAAGAAGCAGCCTTGAATTTTATGGAAAATCCTAATCGGATAGTTAGTGAAAATATAAAATATTATCCTTAAAAGAAAAACCCATGCAACAATAAGCAGAAAAACCAAAAAGTCATCTATATATTTTAATGAACACAGTAACATAACTAGCGATCCTATTGGAGTCCTGCCCATTGAGCCGCACTCCTGAAGTTCTATTTTTATTTAGCTCCGTGACGGGGGCATTGCGTGACATGAATAAAATTATTGACTTACAAGGAATCTATTTGCAGTAACAGAAATAAAGACGAATCGGTGAATCACAATATTGGTCGCGTAGTCTACTTTTTGTCTCCCGGAGTTTGTTTCAGATCGGCGAGGTATATGATAAATTAGGAATATAGAGGAATTCATACGAGCGGAAATAATACCATAAATTGTTCCCAGTGAAAACCCCGTCCATCATTTATCTTCACAAGTTCGCATGCAGAACTCGGAGCACATCTCAGAACTATGAATAAATAAAATAGGAAAGCTCCCGAAATGCTTTGTTCGAACATGACTGAGAAAACGTACGCTGTATGTTTTCGCCACCATATTGAATGGAGAAAGTTTTCAGAAGTAATAAAACTAAAATGGTGTTGTTAACAGAAATTCAGAGTTTCATATTAAAGAGGCGTATATTATGTGTTAAAGTAATAGGTCGGTATCTGTGTGTGGTGCTCATTCTATACGGTTGTTGAGGGCGCGAGGCCTCTCCCACGAGCCTCCATTGAACGACTCCCGGGCTCAGGCATCTATTTTTAGGGGCCAGGGGTGGCCCTGGCGGGGAGGTCTGACGTCACGCCCCACCCCAACCCTCCATACAACCAAGACTTGGGAATGAACGCAATTTTCAGTGATATGATGACGGTAAAACATGTTGTCGAGGAGTATATTTTCTCGGGCATGGATAATTTTGTCTAACTTCCTAATTGGTGTGTCGTTTCGTTTGGGTTTTTTTTATCTTGCTGTTTGATAGATAATTGTAATGGCCGGCATGTAGTTATACGAACTGACCAAAAGTAATTTGGGACAGAAAATGTATGTAATCATAATTTACAGACATTCATAGGGGCTGATTGAACCTATAATTAGATTAACTAAATAACAAACATAAAATGAATGACTACATCGTAAAAATCAAAGATGTTTTTAAAAGTCTTTACAAAAAATATTGATCGCCAGAAAAAACAAGGTGTGGGAGGCATACGTTTGAGCTGGGAAATAGATTCATAGTCTGCGATGGAGAAGCCAGTCTTTATACTAAAAGGAGAGAAAGGGTAATGACTGTCTATACCCATTCCCTCCTTTAAGACGAAGCAAGTTACTTTGTTTTGTACCAGCTCTATAGCTGGTACAAAACACAAAGTAACTTGGTTTCGTCTCCCGGCCATTGGGGTGTCAACGCCCGAATAGTTTCTTTATAGACAGAATCGACTAAATATCGAAGATTTTCTGGTTCTAAAATGTGTATGTTTTGTAAGCATTAGAATGCGGAAGATTGGCATCAAAACCAAGGTGGTCCACGTCATTACGCGGGTAGCAAATTGAACAAAGAATTATCTATAAGGTAGGTATATAAAAATCAATTGCCGTACGTTAGTCTCGCGAAAACTCGAAAATGGCTCGACCAAATTGATGTTTTTAAAAACATCAATTTAAAAAAATATAAATAAATTGAGCAGATTCTTTTTTTCGAACTTATGAAGCAATGGACTAGTAATCTGTTTCAATTCATTTCAATTTCTTATTGATCGTGCATTACGTAATTAGGGTACGGGTCATCCAGTTGTTAATAAAGACACTGTGACTCTGCAACGTAGTATATTTGATTGCAGATAGAGATTTTCAGCTCAACGATTAAAGTTTGACGTCAATGTAGTCTGGATGCCAGGAACGTGTAGTAAAGTATACAAAGTATACTGATTTATGACCACCAAAATTCTTGCTACACTTGGTGGTAAGATCTCTAAATTGGTCTGAGTAAAAATAAAATCTTTCGTATCTTTGAAGATCAAATATTTTTTAGATCTGGTTTTTCACTTACTGAATAAACTTGAAGATATAAAATTACTTGACCTTGCAGCCAGCATAAAGCAATACTAGACGAAACCTTGGATATAGGTTTTCTAAAATATGATATTCTTAAATCTAAAGCAGATTAATAGATACAACAGAGTTCTCACTGAATCAGCGTTCGTGTTTTATCTCAGAGCTGCCGCTTTATGTTTGCTTAAAAAACGAAAAAGCATTTGTAGCACATGGCGTATTCTCCCACGGCTCACAAAGACTTCGTTGAGAAACCGACGGCATGGTTTAGAAACCAAAGAATTGACGTAGACATTACGGCTTCATAATTATGAAGAGGAAAATGTTAGCAGTAAAGAAACAGTAATACTAAAGAAGAAAAAAAAAATTGGGAGAACGATTATCATGAAAAAGAAAATTATGAATCTAATGAATGGGTAATGAAAGTCACTGATTATGATTCAGTAATACAGGTCTATTCAAGCAATAATCACAAAATAAGTTTAAAAGCAATAGATCATCACCCTATTAAGTAACACACAATTAATCACTATCTGTTTCATTTTGACAGTTCAACAACATTCATTGCGTTATTTACGTTGTTGAGAAGACCATTTTTTTGAAAATATGAAGCAATGGATTAGCAATATGCTTCAAAATGATTCAGATTATCGTGTGTTACGCAATTAGGGTGCTGTATTTAATTACTTTGAGTCGAGAACTGTACTACAAACCATAACATTAACATATTTCATTATAAAGACGAAAACAATGCTGAGATTAGAATCGTGTTATTTGAAGATTGAATCATGTAGTCATAAAGTTGCTTAAAATTTATTAGCTATAAATTATTATACTA
Source organism: Conistra vaccinii (assembly GCA_948150665.1). Taxonomy (NCBI): domain Eukaryota; kingdom Metazoa; phylum Arthropoda; class Insecta; order Lepidoptera; family Noctuidae; genus Conistra; species Conistra vaccinii. The sequence continues at coordinate 9,459,170 of OX411319.1, forward strand.
ATAAAAACTTGCCTTAAATTCTACCAGTCAGTGGGATGCTAAATATATTTGGTCAAGTTCGTTCTAGATTTAATACCAACTAGATACATATCTAGGTGGAGCGTCACAAAGAAACCAAATATGCTTGCGCAACTTTCCAAAAGGAACTAAGCAGAGTGATGACCTCGTCTTACATAGACAGAATGGCGAGGCCTTTTAATAACGATCAGCATATTATATACAAGTTTAATTACGTTGAAACACAACATTTTGGTATTGTTTACTAACCTTATTCAAAAAGCTAAAAGTATTCGTAATTGCTGCTTTGTTTACCTGTAACAAAATAAACATGACGATTTAGACGTGAATAAATAATGGTAGAAGCTTTAATAACATACCCTTTAGGGGACAATATCAAGTGGAAAACACTCCAACAGTAAACATGTAAATACAACAGAACTATAATTATAGAATTGTGTTTATGTTTTCTCAAACATTGTACAGTTGAATGAAAAGTTAATTTCTAAAGTAGTGAAAGATGTAAGAACAGAAACTGCAGTAAGCACAGCAAATAAACTTTCCAACGTGAGATTCTGTCTGGTAATCACACTTGATGGGATAGCAATTTGCATCGTAAATTGGTAAACAAACGTTCGCTACTAATGCTAATTGCTGTTTGTCACGTCCTTGCACTGAATAGGTTTGCAACACTTAAAACTGCGTTCAAGAACATGAACGACGTGGTTTTGAGATGAATGCGTATGAAATATTATAAAGACATACCCAAAATCTTCGTTTGATCACTACATTAGATTTGGAATGGAACTGAGTATCCTAGCACATACAACGCTACAAGATTCGGTTTGTTCTGTCTGTGTATCACAAATATTTACCAACAACGCCCTGTCAATGTCATTCAGGTGTCAAAAGGTCCTTGTAATCTAATCCTAATCCTATAAAACTATTAAACGAGCAATATTTGTGTACAATGTGTCCCAGGGATAAGTGACCGCCCGGCGTTTTTTGAATATTTGTACAAAATTATGAATAATTACATTTATATTTGTGACTTAGCGGCTTTAGTTTTTTTTTTATGATTTTTTTTCTTTTTTTTGTAAAGACGCGTGACGTGCTGCAGTTTTTTTACGATATTTCCTAAGTTTGTTCATCTTTTTCCATTATATTTTTTTTACTCACTAGCCGACATCATAGTTTATCAATTAAAATCATTAAACATAACTAAAATGTAGTAAAACATTTATTAAATAAAAAACTAAATTAAAATTCGAAGAAAAAAAAACTTCTTTTCAGTTTTTTCAAAATAAATCTAAAAAATGCCCTCTTAATATCACATTTTTTAAATTTATTAATTAACTACATGATATTTCCTACACACTAACGCCGGGCGGTCACTTATCCCTGGGCCACATTGTATAAATAATAATACATAATGTATATATTTGTAATCACGTTCTCGAAAATGATTCTAACGATTTCGATGAAAGTTGCAATATAGGCGTTTAATGGGGAGAAAAATCGATCTAGCTAGATCTCATATCTGGGAAAAGTCGTTTTCGCCGTATTTTCACCAAGTTTAGAACAGGATGGAAGACCTTACAATAATAACATGGCAGCATGGAATTAGAAGTACCTACTGTACATGGAATTTGTGTGAACTATCTTATACCTACTAGCATTCTTTATTTTCACCAGAGCCCAGGTACTAAGTGTAAAGATAGAAGAAAGCCTGTAATTCTATTATTACAACAGGAATGATATATCCCGGTTGACCATCAGCCAATTTACCTAAACACACAATCCTAATCCCACGTCCGTCGACAGGGCATGTCTTGAGGTGCGACAAAGCCAGAAAACCCTAACTAATTCAATGATTCACTTCGCAGAGCACACACGGCCTGGCCTGTTCTTCGTCGATAGCCATTAAGGGCTAACTAACGATGTTTACAATCTAGGCCCAGTTAGATAACACGAAACTCGTTCGCTTATTTTGCAGTCCTTTCAGAATGCGAAATGTATTACTTATTTACATTGAACGAATGTTCTTTCTACAAATGTAAAAGTTTCTAGGCGAATCTAGATTCGAATAGTCCTTTCTTCTATTGATTCGTACAGAAGTGTTATTTTTATGTCTGCCTTATTTTTAGAACTTTGAAGGGCTGTGAAAGTGAAACCCAAGTATCAGTTTTCATGCCTTTGTTCATATAAAAATTTAGGTTGGGTTGAGATCCAGACGCGTTAAGATACATTCTTAGATTGGAAACGTTTTAGAAACTGAAAATATAATAACAAGTTAGGTCGTCTGAAACTAAACAGAGCGACGATAAAACGGCGGAGTTTATCTTTCACACAAAAAAATATCTTTTGGTTGTATAGGAACATGTATGGATGATCTTATAAAAGTGGGATTCTAATATGAGTATGGCAGATTCAAAAGAAATCCAAAGGAAGAAGCCTCTCTTCAATAGAAAGAGTCGGGAGACAAAGTGGCTAATTACCGGCTACTCCGAGATATTCCGACTCCGATAAGAGATCTCCTATCTCTTATTTTCCCTTACCAGGACTGATCACATTGTGTCCATGATTTTGATGGTCAGATTTTCCTCATCTTTGGTAATAAACGCATGAAATAATATGACTGTTTTGATGTAACATAAACAACATTAAATTGTACTAACTTGAACATTGCCCTCAGTCGCGTGTTTCGTTGGATAAAAAAAACTAAGTAATGTATGCTAAGGGAAACCCAAATACCACAAAACCTAATTTGATTATAATGTGTTTGATAAATTCTTAGAAACACAATATGTATGTAGTGAACACTCACAATTATAAAATTCAGCAGATTTACATAACATACAAAGGTTGAAATGAAATTCATATTTCAGACTATATTAATAACGAATTTGACGAACCATTAAAAATATTTTGGCATAACCATTTCAATGATAATTTTAATTATTTAAGATCGTTTATATTCGTTTTGTGTATGGATTTATGGAATAACGCCAACGTTTTCTTAATGGTGCGTTCAAAACATAGCATGTGAAGTCTTGCTATGAAATAATACATTTGTGAGCCTTGAGCCGGCCGACGAACTCAGAAAATAGGAACGGTCACTGGCCATTACTGTTGGAACTCGAACGCAACTCGATTACAAAGTGGCTTTAGCATTGGAATTATAGATGTGTTTGTACAAGCTATTGGCAGTGTTTGTGGTGAACTGTAAACACATGTAGCAAGAGACAAGACGAATAACTAAAAAAATTGTATCAAGATTAAATTGTTCACTCGGTATTTTGGTTCATGGCAAAATGCCGTTTTGTATCATCAACTTTCTCAGAATATAGCTTACAAATTAATTAGGAGAATCAATAGAAATTTTCCTCCAAGGTCAGCAGTCCAACTTCAAGAAAATTCAAGCCTTCGACCTTGTGAACAGAAGGTGAGAATTGTTTCATTTTATTATCACGAAAGTAAATATACACTTAACATTTATGGCCTAACTCAATCTATTTGGTATGCTAATACAGTAAATTCTTTCGACTAGTATTTAGCAACATTGGTAGTGGACGAAATTCGCCCAATGCATAATAATGTAGCTTGGACGGGAATGCGAAAGTATCTTCGTTTTGCATAGAAAACAGGACGTATATGAAGGAAAATTGAGATTTTACGCTTACAAAATTGATACTGGCACTGAAAATTAAACTAGTATTATTGAAATTAAAAAAAAAGTAAATATTATCTGGAAGATCTGCTCTAATGTAAACTTTTTGCAACTGGTTTACTTCATCGTTCGTCTTCAGTTTCTTTTAATAGTAGGTACTAATACAACACTCGTAAAAACTAAAGCAGACCAAAATCAGTGCCTTAAAAAAAAACTTTTTTACAAAAAAAACAACCGACTTCCACTATAAAGTGAAAAATAACTAAAATTTCGGAAGTCGGTGGCAAAAACGAAAATTCAAAACCAAAGTCACGGATATTCGTTACATGCCACCGACTTCCGAAATTTTAGTTATTTTTCACTTTATAGTGGAAGTCGGTTGTTTTTTTTGTAAAAAAGTTTTTTTTTCTCGCTTTTTAGTGGGTCGGTTTGTAATTTATCTAAGTCACAATAGCCTAATGTCAACTGCTCATCACCCTTTACAAAATATTGCTTTTCCCGATGCAGGGACGTTCGTTGTTGAGGAGTTCTTCTGGTACTTCGCCATCAGCTCCTCTTCACCCTACGCATTGTGACGGGCATAAATTGCTTGGCAACCATATTAAAGTAATCGAATCGCAAGTTCGCAACCCATGATATACGTATTATTGAGTTGTTCCGTTGGCCATCTGTGGTCTTCATCATCAGTTCCACTTCACTAAATGGTGCTATTCGAGAGCAAATTCAAGAGTTACTATAAAAAATACCTAAATCGCTATAGGTGTGCCTATAATATTTCAAGAGTTCCCTCGACTTCTCCAGGATTCCATCATCCAATCCTGACTTGATGACAATGGGACCAAATAGAAAGTATATCCTTTCAAATAAAAAAATAATTTTCGAAATCGGTCCAGCCGTCTCCGAGTAATCGGGGAACATACATAAAAAAAAAAAAAAAAACATTCCGACGAATTGAGAACCTCCTCCTTTTTTTGAAGTCGGTTAAAAACGCCAACCACACGTGCGACCTCAGATTACTGTAATTAACTGACCTCCAGTTCAACGGCTTTGAGCTACACGTTTTCCTATTTGAATATCCGCAATAAACGATATCAAGTTACAGAGAACTGTTCCTGATCGCTTTCTATCTTGACATTAACATTTCAGACCTTACATTACAGGAGTAAAATGCTAAGGTCGCAATAACAACTGAGGCTTCAAACGGGTCTTGAATTATTAATCATTCATTCCACAAACTTAGGGAAGAGTCAACAAATGTATTCAAGCCATTCAATCTCAATGAAACAGTAATTTAAACGCAAGGATTCTTGACTCACTTTTGTTCTGAACTTCTGGCCTAGTAACGTAAGGAAAACACCCACCTGATATTGCTTTTTTCCTTAAACCTCCTTGTAATTCATTAGAGATGTTAATTCTGCGCCTGCGCAACTGGTTACAATGGACTAGTTGCGAGCGAGATCTAAACTGGTACGTATCGATGTTATCGCTCCCACGATGTGACAGTGTAGGAAACATCGATCACTGACTTTTACTCCAACATAGTCATTAACAGACGAATTTCAACTTTATTGTTAGGGTGGCAAGAAACGTTATTAAACAGCTGTTGTTAAATTGTAGCGTTTAACATTAAACGATGTTCTACACGATTTAATCGACGCATTGGCAAAAAGTTTTTAGAGCAAATGTGTTCGGTGAAAGTTAGCTCGAACTACGGAACAATGGTGTTGTGTAATTTTCGGTAATTTTCGTGCCGGTCGAGTTAAACAGACATACGTTTGAGGAACAATGGTTGACGCCAACGTCAATTGTTATCTTAGGAGTGTGCAAATAGGCAAATACTCGCGGACTAGAGTGCAATGCACTCCGTCAATGCAGCCGCATCGTCGACATGCGTCATCTAACCACCGCCACAATACAGATAGAAATTGTCTTTAATAAGCACCTTGTTTGAATTCAGAACGTTCTGCGACGTTATTGATGCTAAGACCGGGGGATCTACTATGGACATGTAAATCTCACTTCGATTTCATTTTGTTTGTAAAATGTTGTGATGAATATTAATACAGCAATTTAAATAAATGATGAGACTTACATTACACTACAGTAGCAACTCAAGGGTATAATTATTATTGCGTTGTTGATAAGTATTTGACTTGACCTTTTGAATCTGAAAAACATTGAATTTGAGAAACTGACAAAACTTATAAGCGGTATCAAAGCGAATTGAAAAACCATAACTTAAAAGTTACAAATAATTTTTTTAAATAACCTATCGATTCAGAAGCAACAGAGAAACAATTAAAATTCAATTACTTGTAGAAAGAAACGAAACAGTATTTAAAAAGAAACTTCACTTAGTTTATGAAAAAAAATGGCTCTAAGTAAGTAAAGAGAAATTCGCTTTTTACGATCAGTAAAACTAAAGAGCCGTCGAATTAATTAAGGTTTTATGAGGGCTAACAATAAATGTCAAATAAAGCGACGTAATGAGCCGGTGGGAGGCCAAAGCTGCAGGGAGGTATACTACAATGACATTTAGGCCACGGTTACAAAACCCGAACAATACAGGCTGGTGATTTAGCCCCCTGCATCCGTCAAGGATTCTACTTGCCATACTGAACAACTTTCACTATGAAACTCATAAAAAAAGAACATAGATGTATCGAAACTGTCTACTGTTATATAGGAATTCCTTATTTTGGTGAAAGCTTGTTAGTATGACGCTTAGAATCACCCCTTTGGCGGATACAATCACCCCCTTGACGGATGCAGGTGACTAAATCGCCAACCTGCATTGTATGAATGAGCACTCTTGTCAAAGCAGTGATTTGGGAAAAGAAAGAGAAAAACTGACTACAGTTATAGTCCAGGTCATTTGTTTTTAGGTGACCAAACACTTGAATTGGTCGCTGATCAGTCTAAGGAGCTCTGAACAGAGACACAGAACAAAAGAGGAGAGAACTATACTCAACAGTGATTGAACCAAGCCGGTGATGATGGTGATTGATAATTAATCTTGATTAAAACTAAGGAAATACTAAAACATTTCTAGCCCACAGTCTGGTTTCATGGAATCTCGATTCTAAGGACCACGTTAGCGTATGTTGCCATAATAATGTTTTGCAGGAGAATCCATCGTCTGAATATCATAATATCACATTCCTACTGGGTACTGGCTGCACTTACAAGGAAGACGTATAATCATTCTCTTGATATTTCAGATCAGATATTTATTTCTAAAAATATTTTTAATACTGTTCCAGTTTACTAGAAAACTGCCCAATTGGACATAGTTGTAGACTACAAGTGTATCCAATTTAGTAAAAAAAAAAAACTTTCTCCACACAACGACTGTGGTCAACGCACACATGGAACCTTCTCGTATATTGTTACTGACATTACGGTTCACATTTACACAATAGATAACATAGCGTTGTCTACCATAGCATACAAATGAACGACAAACGGTCCCATACAGATGTGACGGTCGACATACATCGAAACAATGCTATGCTGAGACAGGGTTGGCAAGCTAAAAATGAAACGGCAACGCCAACTTTGCGTGTGGTAATGCCAATGATAGAGATGTCAGCACAATTGACGGGGTCCGCTAGGGCCGATGCCTGCCGGGGTTGCTAAGAGTCTGATACGCGTTTCCGCTCCGCCCAGAGCGGGAGAAGTTATTCGAAGATCTAAAACCCAAAAAAAAAAAAATTTGGGGATTAGGTAATGCCTAAACTTTACCTCATGCACTGTGTCATTTCTTTGAAAAGTGTTATTGCGACAGAACACTTGATTCTCCGTCTCTTGCATTAAATTATTCCATAATTCAACATCTTCATATTATATGGAGGCTTCGGACACACGTTCTACGTATTAAGCCTGAAGATGTAATAATTCAGAATCTTCAAAGAAATAACCAACTTCTCTGCTTGCAGATAACTACAAGTTATTGACAGCCCTAGTAACAATGTACACAACCAATAGTGTCATTGTAGCCATGTGACATACGAAGCCATCAATAGAAAGAGCGCACATCGTCAATTTATAACCAACGACTGTGAACTTGCTGCAATTTCGCCTATCAACACCCTAAGGAAACGCATAAATGATGATAACATTACCAGCATAAATTATGTCCTATTGTATGTCATATCTTGTTAAAGTTTGTTTTGTATCTCTGCAGTGACTGCACTACTCGGATAGCATCAGCACCACGTCATTTCGACTCCATCGTTGAAAAGGTTAATCTCAAAACTGCTCTATGCAATTCAGCAGGTGCGGTCAACTCTTATGTTGTTAAATTCAAGCAATTTAATAAGTCAAAGCAGTTACCGCTCAGTTGATTATTCCAAATGAAAACAGTTCACAGCGCAACCAAAATGAAGTTTGTGAAACACAACCGCAGCTGTATTCGTAACATACGCTTTATTTATTTCAAGTGTACCATTTTTTTTGTCGACGGATTTTAAACACTATATCAGATAGATACAGAGGCATGATTGACGGGGTTTATAATGATATCAGCACCTAAAATAAATGGAAATTTACTGGGAAATGCTTCGATTAGATCTGCTTATAAATTCTACTGTACTGCGCTATATTTTGCCATTTGAGACCAGCTATCTAATTACGCAACACATTTTCGTAAACGATTCCGACTAATCTGTTTCATTTTGACAGTTCAACAATATTCATTGCGTTATTTACATTGCTACGCAGATTATTTTTTTCGAACTTATGAAGCAATGGACTAGCAATCTGTTTCAAAACTATTCAAATTCAGATTGATCGTGTATTACGTACCTAATTAACTGGACAGTTTTATTTGCTAGAATCAAATTGGTCTAATTTGTGTCGCCTCATTAGTTTGGTCCGGTTTCAATTCTAAAGGTTCTCAGAATATTGAACATTCTTTACGGCCAGCCATAATAAAATCATAAACAGGAACGGTAGCTTAACAAGACAAACCGTCAAACAATTTTAAGATCACAGCTTCAGTAATCATTTCTGATACAGATTTAATGAATACTTGACAGATGCTTAATAAACATTTAATACAATTAATTAATAACATAACAGGATAACAGCGGCGCTGGCTGGATGTTTATACATTATCTCACGACGCTCGAGTGGATGGACGTCAAAACATCCCGTAATGGCGATCAGAACTTGTACTTATGTTGTACCTTGTGTCAAGCATGTGAACGTTATTGATGGGAAGTGCTTGAGCTTTCAGTGGCAGTATTTAGGACCATTTCTAGCAGGTGACGTACGAGCTCAAATGTCCGAAAGACTGATGCAGCTCGATAGCAATAAAAAATTTATTGTGTCTCATTACTACTCATTAGTGACCGTCAAGCGGTTGAGATAATACTAATGCTCAAAGAGAGATCAAAATATTTCGTGGACTTTGATATCCGAAAATTATGCTGAGACACAAAATTTGGATAATACTGGACAGATAAAATCTGATAATACTGTAAACTTAACCTAAGAACATTGCGATCGTAAAAACCTCTACCTACAAAAAATATGAAACATGGAATGTGTTTAGAATAGAAGCAACTCGAAACTGCGGTTATCGCCTAAACTCTAATCAAACATCGGATGCTGTGCACATAAAAGTGTTGCAAGTACTTAGTTTCTTAATAAAGCCATTTACAAACAGACTTGGTATCGGAGGACATACCAAAATGGTTGCCGTTTCAAGAAGCAGTAAAAAATAAATGCAATAGTAAAGTTGATATTCAAGATATCAGCTATCGACCAAAATTTTTGACATTATAATTATTCAGTAAAATCATCAAATTATACCAGTTTTATATAAACATTGACATTGTTGAATATTTCATACAAAATGACGTGATTACTTTGTAAAGTACTATATTATTTTAATTATTGTGAATGTGAGGACTATGTGGATATATATTTTATTTTATTTTTTTCTCTTCTCTTTTTTCTTTTCTTTCTCAGTTAGTTTTAATGATGGTCTGGCAGTTTGAGTAGTTTATGCGGCCTACCCAAATGTCCTTTCTTTGGTACTGTTCGTCGAGTTGAGCTCCTTAAGTTCAGAGTTGAGCTCCGCGATTACTGACAAATGCTTGCACTGACTGGACAGGTCCACTCAAAGCTGTATGGTTCTTTCCTCAAAAGACCATTTCAGACACTAGTCTACATGGTCCTCATATGGCCTGACCAAGATTATGTCTGGACTTTAAAAGAGACTGTGACCTCTGTTTTTGGTTCGGCCTTTCTTCTCAGAGTAGTCAGATAGGAAACGCCGAACTCATCTAGCTAATTTTTAACATACATTTTAATATGACGTGTAAAAGTGATTCCAATATCCTATTTACAGATTAAACAATTTCATTTCATTTCATTTCAATGGAACAGTCTGAAGGAGTAAACAATATGTCAGATAAAATGACATTATCCGATGTAGTGGAATTAATGAAAAGCGTCACTTAACCATTATTATATTCACGTCTGTGCCAAGCTGTCTCTCTGATGATGATCAACCATCTTGAAGATAATTTCCAAGAACTTTAACTACTTATTTAAATGTTATCACTTCGTCTTAGCTGATCAGATTTGAATAGGACGTGTTCATTTTAGTGGTGTATTCAAATGCAAATTCTTCACGACTCAATACTGCACTTAAGCGCAATAATGGCTCGTAAAGAGCATCTATTTAGAAAACTGCAACGTTTTCTAATAAAACCTTGAGATTGTGAGAGGTACCTACATTAATGCTAACGGATGTAGCCAAGTCATTATGTACTATCTCGTTTGTCATTGTTATTTACATAGAAATGTCTAGTGCTATCAAGGAGTCAGAACAGTCGGAAAATTTTATATTCTGACATAGATAGGACAACGACATTCTTAATTTTTTATATCAATAATTGTACATAGATAAGATTCGACCTTCAGCACTGCAGTTTAGTTTGTCTCCAGCCCTAAGATCTTTTGTAGTTGTTGGTGACATTAGTTTGTGTGCCTCTCGACGGTATTATCATCGCCCCAAAAGTTCTCAACTTAAACTCTCTGTAGTTTAAGATTTGCTCTGTACATTTTCCGACCGCAACTCTGCGCACACGACTCTGAACAATGCGCCGTAGAATTATATGTTTTCAAGAGAACAAACGCAATGAGATCATAATGAAAGATAATTTTATGCGCCATTTTTAATTAGACGTACACACGTGGAATGTTACTTGAATTTTCATTATAATTAAGACGTTTTATTTGTGAAAACGGACGTTTCGAGTGTTTTTAATTAGCTACAATCGGTACTGAAGGTCGCTCAAGTTCGAGGAATACTAGTCTTGTTTATTATTGTTTTATTTATAATTGTGGTTCTAGTTTCCTTGATCATTTGTGATGATGAATGACAACTGAGAACTTTTGTTCAAAAGGTTAATTTTATTTTACACATCTCGTACCTATTGCTGCGTTTGGTGTAGCATCTGTTTGCCAAGGGTTTAATTTCCTACCTTCATGCTTGAAACATCTTTATGGCGACGAAGAGTAGGACTATAAATCAGTGCCCAAGCACCGATTGCGGGCACATGGTGTATAACAATTCGGTCATATTAGTCGATAGGTAGGCCATTCGCAAGCTAACGACACACTTCGAAGCCAGTCGTGAATGTATCGATTGACATCGATGGGAAACGGAGCCAGGTCGGTGTCGATGGATCTACCTTGGGAATGGGCCCTAACATGCGAATATTAGCTCATGCCGTGCTGTTATAGTGCACCGGGCAAATTGATGGTTTTCATTTGACGGGGTCGCACGAACAAGCACAAAAGCTATATCAGTAACGACCGTGAAAGTTAACGTTTTTGACCCGGAGATACAATATCCTACGGTGCATGGAGGTGAAAGTTTGTGACACTGACTAATCGATGTGACATCTAGCTCGGCCGTTTTTTGTGGATTTACTGATCGCCTGGCAAAACACGAAAACTTTGCAAACTTTGAGTGCTGCTTTAAATTATATCAGAACAGTTTCTTTTATGCTAAGCAATTTTGTAGATAAACCGGTCTGGACGACCGAAACGGGCAGAGTGAGTTTTGATAAGACAGATTACCAGGCGCGAATGATCGGCATGGAGCCGACGACTTTGGCAATGTCGTCGTCGGTGTGGCAACAGCGCGGGTGTTACGTAACGCGAGGGACGCGGGGAGAGCGGCACCGCCGGGTTACTGACCTGTATGGTCCGTCGGTGCCAATTCGCCCATCACATCACATCACGAAATCTTCATTGCACAAACACGATGCAACGCCGAGTTGTGAACAAAAACAAGCGATCCTTTGCGCTGGATTTGCAAATGATGTCAAGGCGTATAGTGTTCCTTCGTCTTGTGTACAATGTAAATGCAAGCGACCGTTCACACATTTACCGATAAGAGTTTTTGCGGACAACGTCATTGTCGTCAGATGTCTTCAACTATCAATTAAGTTAATTGAGAAAATAGCTGATATCAAAATACGTAGAAGAAACATCTTTATCAAGGACAAATGCACATTTAACCCCATTCTAGCAAATTATTTTTGGTTAAACAGTGACAGAGGAGTGTTTTGTTGGTCTACAGTCTACCCATACTAAAACTTCAAGAACAAAGAATGCTCTAGTTCATGTTCTGGTTCTACGTTCGTTTGGTCTAGCTAAACCCACCTTTAAGCATTCAATTCAACGAACTGGTATGTGCGTGCATAATCAACGTAGAGTGAATATATTTTCAGTAAATTATTTAATAAACAAACACAATAAGTCTACTTGTCTGCTTGGATTTTCCAATTAAAACAGTATTATATAAACAGGAAGTGCGAGTACAACAAAACAAGATTGTCGGAGTCTGTCGCAACATCCGTGACTTGCCATACTCTGTCATTTTCCCTCCTTCGCGAAAACCAATGCGCAAGAGCAAGAGATGCGAATCATTTTTTTAAACGCAGCCATCCGCAAAATCGCCACTAGAGGTCTGCGAAGTGGCAACGTCGCTCCAACAATAAGATAATCGTGACATTCAATTGTCGGTCCCATTTATTTATTCACGTCGACGACTGCAGAGAGCTCTGCAAAAGCAAATAAATGTACTTGCATTGATAAAGACCTGTAATAGCATCAATGAGTTAAGGGCATAGGACGTACCGTCACGCGTCATTAGAACTATTGGGCAAAGAATCAGAGATTTATCAACAACAGTGGTAATGTTAATTTTCTTTCCAGGCGGCTGTTCAGTTGAGTTGACAGATTAAATACAAGATTTGGTGCTGTGCCTCAATTCTTGACAAAAAGTGGTCATGCCGTTACGGGGCTTCGGTAGGCAACCATCATCGCGATGCCAAATTTGGCACAAGCACGACTTGGCAACGTCGGACAAGCCGCTCGCTAAATGCACGTAGCCACTTTGCTCCACGTAAACAAACACTATTGCGTCACACGTTGATACACACCAACCTACACCTAAACACTAGCGCCGTAAAGTCCTATATCGGATGGATCGATAGCTTTAGTTCTGATTAAATTGTTGTTCACGAAATTTTTGATATGTAAAATAATTTAGAACTGGTTTTCACTTCGTGCTAAGTGTTTTTGACGAAACATGACTGCTTCTTTTAACAGAAGTGGTTAATTAGAATAGTTGGTACTGCACGCACGATTCGAGCACTGAGCCACTGACCCCAAGTAATAAGAAACATAAAAAAATGGTAAGTGTAGGTGCCATATTATCATTCATAGATTACTAAATCATCATCAGCCATAACAGTCCACTGCTGTATATAGGCCTTTCCAATCGTTCGCCGTTCAACTCAATTACTAAATAATATTATTTGTAACTAGCCTACATATGAAAACAACTCTGGCGAAAGGTGGGTGTACTATTGGTACACCTCTGCCTAACCCATTGGGGATAACAGGCGTGTTGTATTACGTGAGGAGCTCGTGGCTAAGTTATAACAGCCGCATCGGTCGATTCATCAGATTAAGCTACGCTTGCCGGGGTTGGTCCGTGTATGGGTGACCATCTTTACATACCGAGACTCCTCCGTGCCTCGGAAAGCACGTTGAGCCGTTGGTCCCGGCTGTCATTCGTGCATCTTTGACAGTTGTTTCGAGTCGTCAGAAGCCCGAAAGTCGGACATCATTATTACCAAGGGGTATCGTATTACCCAGTTACTGGGTTGTGGAGGTCAGATAGGCAGTCATTTCATGTAAAATACTGGTATTCAGCTACATTCGGTGAGATTGGAAGTTGGCAAAAGGCTAGGCAGATTGATTGAGGCGTGATGTTATATTATAGTGAAATCAAGTAATTTCCAATTAAGTTTTCTTTTATGTTTGTCCAAACGTTTTCAAACTGTTTTTCCTTAATTTAACTTAAGGTGAAACAATTTGATATTTTTTCCATACAAACTTCGGAGGGGTTTTACTCCACTATTTGACATCGTACATTCAAAGTTAAACATGATATCGTTAGGTCTCATTATTAAAATTGTCTGTACGGAAGCAGAATAGTAAAATAAAAAGCCATTAAAAAGTTATGAGCCAACAAAGATTCGTTTTTCTTGCTAATTTTAACGCAACTTTGGGCGTAAATAAGTAATACAAGAAGTGTCAAGTCTCGAAAACAAAATCCGTACCGACACAGAAAAATTTACGAAGATTTCAATAAATTTTATTTGTAATTGATTTATGCAGTGGTTATTTCAGAAAAACCTTTTTTCCAAAGGCCTTTTCGTAATTTTTGACGCGCTCGTTTTACTAAAATTGGTCGGTACGGTGTTTCTGTGCGTGCGAACTATACGTTGTCCATGTAGATCAGCTTCTAACTGCTCATCACTGATACTATCTCTGTCGGACACGATGCCAGGTGAGACAGTGTGGTTTTTGGCCAGGCCCACCATTGAGTTCGAGCCCGCGACTAGTTGCACCTTAACGAGCCGACCTCGAAATATTCGTCGTTCGAAAATGAATTCTTGAAAAGCCAATGTGACATTTCCCCTCCAGTAAGTCCCAGTTCAGTTGTATATTCCCGCGGCGACCGGCTCACGTTGAGCCATCACGAGGCCCCCGTCCCGTCCACGTGCCGGCCGCTTACGCAAACGGTTCTATTATTTTTCACATCGGAATACCGCCACTGTTATTTCAGTATAAACACAATTGAATCGTCATAAAATCTACAGCGACACTCACGCAAATTGAAATATGTATTAATTGGTCGATTGAAATAGCTTTAAGATCAGACAGGCGCGAAGCGACTCTGGTGGCATTTTCTATGAAAACTTCACGGAAATTGTTCTACCGGTGTAGGGTCGCGCCATAAATTTTGTACGTATATTAGACATCGAATGAGTTTGTTTTGCTTTCCAACACAGGCCTCCTCCAGACCCTCCCAGTTCTCGGTTGCGAGTTTTCCTTGTCCATGTCAATTGGTCGATTAGCTACTCGTAAAATAAACGAATGTTACGTAACAAATACATAACTGCATTTGGTGAGGGAAACCATTCAGTAACAACATGTCAATAGAGTATCTTCAGTGAACTTTGTCTAGCAACACCAACACGCTAAACGCAAGCGAGATGATCACATGACATAATGAAATGAGATTCGGATTGCAAACAAAGATGCATTGGCTAAACAAAGGCTATTTGGCTTTTGCAGCAAATTGAGAACAGCAATTTGCACCGAGTTTCGTAAGTCTGTGCGATTTTATGTACTTAACAACAACGGCACTGAAGTTTTCGTAATGCATATTCTTTAAACTTTCACGTATCTTTAGGTGGTTATTTACAATTTGGGACAACAAAAGAAGTTGCAAATTGAAATGAAAAATTCTGAGGGAGTCGTACCCCTCAAGACGTAAGCCAATATTTAGTTTAAATACACAATAAAGGACTGCAGACCAATTTCGGTTGCGTCGTACAGCGAGCCGCATGCCGGGCGATACTTTCAAAAGTGCCCCAGATGTTGATTAACGGTAAAAAGGCCATCTCGCGACAGATGCGCCACTGCATATTGTGAAGTTCGCAATAGGGGGGAGGTTTTAAAACAACCGCTGGCTGTTTTGGAAAATCGTTATACACGGGAATTGTTTTCTCGAAGAATGGGTCATTAAAGCCCCTTGTGTCTTTTGTGTGGTCTTGTGTTGTTGTGACGATGGCGAAACTGCAAACCAAAGTCACAGAACATCCCAAAGATAACCTTCGCCTTTAGATATAGTCATCGGATTCGGTTATATTAAAGAAATAGTTACGCCTTTATTAATGAAGGTCACATGTCGACCGAAACTTGTGCGTGTGCAAGACGAATAAGCCCTCTTTCATACATTTATTAAAGTCAAGCAAGTTGGAGCAAAATATGGGGAATTTCTCCTGGGACATTATTTTCATGAAGACCAAAGAGCAGCCAAAGTTCCGGAACTGCTTGAGAATAAGTATGAAAACACTTTGACTACTCTTTTGGCAATAAATTTCTTCTAGTGAAAACGTCAACTCTGCTGTGGCTGTACAATTCCCTCACCAAAGGTTAGCAATATCTTAAAATAAACGATAAAAAGGAGGAGTGGTGGCCCAGTGGTAACGGCCCCGACTTACGAGTTGTAGGTCGTGAGTTCGAACCTAAGCAGGCGCTTTACTTTGTGTAAATAATTTCATCACTACTGCTCTCAAAACGGTGAAGGAAAACATCGTGAGGAAACCGGCCAAAAATTCGAAGACATGTGACATCTACCAACCCGCACTGGGCCCGCGTGGTAGATTACAGCCCACTCCCTCTCACAGAGAGGAGGCCTGTGCCCCAGCAGTGGGAACATTAATAGGCTGATTATGTTATACAGTATGTAAACGATAAAAAAAGTAAATAACGCAATGATTCCAGTACACCATCGTTATAGCCATGAATTTACATAAAAATACGCATGGTTCGACTCCGCACCCTCCTTTGTAGAGTGTTGACGCGATTACATATTCATCAGATGGTCAGACTCTGCGTCACGCGAAATTAACTACACATGACTCCTTGATGTGACATTCGCGTTATTGTATCAATTTTGATATCATATTCGACAATGGCATGTAGAAAATATAAGATACGCTATCTATTCATGTATTCGTGCTGTGAACTCAATCGATGAAGCCGAAACGTCGATTCGTTAAGTGGAACAATAATGTAATCTGAATATAAGGGCAGTAAGGATTTTTTCAACGAAAGATTGCTGGTTTCTGAGGAACAGTGTTCTGAGTACTGATGTAAAATGGTTGGGCTTCAAATGACTCCCGAAGAGGAGTTGTTCATAGAAACTAGAATTTTAGATTAGCAGATTTCATATTGATTAAATCGAAAACATTTAGTAAAGCAAAGTTATCCTCTATCGATAAAACCAGTTGTTTATCGACTGGTAGAGGTGACTGTGAGCACTGGTTTGATGTTATTAAATGGATTTTATATGTTGAAATACTCCAAGTAACCTTTTCTACGCAATATATGAGTCGTGTAGTACAATATGTGGAATTTTCCGTGAATCAAAATCGTCTTAGTATTGTAGAAAGTGTTAATTCTTTGCTTTCCCGTCACGTTATGTTCTCACATTTTCCCCAAGACAAAGCGACTGCCAAAGAGATATATTGTGTGCGACGAAAAATGCAAAGTTGAGTTATGGCCGAGTTAAAGAATGCAAATGCAGTAACAA
The DNA here is from genome assembly GCA_948150665.1 of Conistra vaccinii. Lineage (NCBI taxonomy): Eukaryota > Metazoa > Arthropoda > Insecta > Lepidoptera > Noctuidae > Conistra > Conistra vaccinii. Next base: position 9,476,542 of record OX411319.1, read on the forward strand.
TATTTTACTCCACACACAAGTCTAGCCAAGACATAAACTTAAAAATATAACAAGACAAGAATAATAATACATTTCTCGAAATAAAAGATATATTTTAAAACAAATAAGAAAATGATATTCCAGTTGACGAGTTGGAATCAATTTGTCATTTCTTGTTAAATTTAATTAAAAGGACGAACATTTTAACGACTCTGATTGCAATAATTGCGAAGGTGACGAGGTGGTGAGGTGCTAAGGAAAAGGAAACTTAATTATGAAGCGGAAAATGAAAAAAACAAGATATTATCAAGATTGGTTAGGTTAGTCACTGAACAAAGTAACGCATTTTAATAATTTTACTGTTTTTTGATAATTTAAATGTTTTACAGTGCTTTATACATTTATAAGCCTGAGAGCACGTATTCGCTGGTATCACTGAGAACAACAGTCTTGGAGTAATTTCCCCGCGATTAAAACACAAACTATTCTTATTACGACGGCTATAACCAGTCTTCTGTTTCAGTCATCATAAACAGTTAATTTATTGTCTTGTTCGTGTATCAGTTCTCACCTTGTAGCCGCTGTTGTCAAGCTGTGCGTGTGGTACTCCGTTATGTTGTTGCGTTTGGTTGGGGCTCAGTACGCGGCGTTTCTTGGCTGGCTGCTGAAAGGCCGGCGATGCTGCCGGTCGGTATTCGGGCTGCGGGCACGGAGGCTGACTGCTGTGGTATTGCGACGCCGGCTCCGGGTACATGACATGCATTCCCTACCAACAATGATAACATACGTTATACACAGAAAGACGACACAGAATAACGAATAATTAAATGCTCATTGACACCATTGTTAGACCTGACACGACATATTGTATAATACAACAAAGACTTGTCCTCAAAAAGCATTTATTAAATTCTGATAATGAAACCTCAATATTAAAAGTCAAGCGACCAGAAATTAAAGACGCCGCGCGAGACACCGGCACCGGCGCAATTTTAATATTTTTCGGCTTTTACAGCCAAGTAATTTCGCAGAAAGCGTCGTAAAAATCGAGTTTTCATTTGCTAAGAGCCACCATTACCGTGAAGCATGTCTCCGTTCCGTGAAGTCGACCCGTAAAGGCCTCGGGTTTGAAAACCGACGACGCTTACACGAAGAAGGCACATTCATTAACAAATTGAGGAGCCTTTCCTAAACATGATACCTAAGATGGCGACATTAACAGTAACGATGATAACATCTCTCCTTGGATGGCCATTAACCTAGTTGACTATAACTTCTATTATGATATTAATTTGCGCTAACGGAAAGGCGAAAGAAACACGAGTGGAGCAAAACAATCTAGATTTACAATGAAACCCGATTCTCCTTGAGCTCGCGACAGAGTTGAGCCGCCGAGACTGAACGTGAAATCCGCTTATTATAATAAAATCTCAGAATACAAGGTTTCCCTAACTATCCAGCAATGTCTGGTATTATTTTTTACAACGAGGCGTTTCCGTATTATTTCTGACCACTATTACTATTTCGGGCTTCTGACGACCCGTAACGACTGTCAAAGATCCACGAATAACAGCCGGGACCAGCGGCTTAACGTACTTTCCGAGGCACGGAGGAGTCTCGGTATGTAAAGACCCATCCACGGACTAACCCCGGCAGGCGTAGCTTAACCTGATGGATCGACCCGTGCGGCTGTTATAACTTAGCCACGAGCTCCTCAAAAACATAAGATATACAAAAATGCAAGACCCGCAACGCAGTTCTTCTACCGTAAAAAGTTGTGAAATCTAATGTAAAACCAAGTCAGTCAATTTATTCAGTACTATCTATAGGAGCATCTATCCAACAACTTTGTCATTAATTATTACCTAATTTAACTAACATTTTATAGTGATCGTATCAATATTAGATAATCTTTAATTTCTTTAATAAAAAGAATTTGTGTGGTCCGGTCTAAGTCCACACGGGTATTGGCTAGCTCGTTGAGCTATGAACGGATACGAGGCAAAACAGATTTAGCGTTTGTTAATTAAACTTGTTAGTTAGAAACTCGTTACGAGAGCGTTTAAAGTTTTGGATGGGTGACCATCTTTACATACCGAGACTAATCCGTGCGTCGGAAAGCACGTCAACCCGTTGGTCACGGCTGTCATTCGTGGATCTTTGACAGTCGTTACGGGTCGTCAGAAGCCCGAAAGTCTGATAACCACGATAAGACACTTCAGATGTATGACCTGGTAACTATTAAAGAACGATCGAGCTAGTTGTCAAAAGGGTGAATAGCGTGACAGACTAAACTAAAAACTTCTTAATCTACAATCGTGTTAATCTATTACTATACTAGGCGGGTCGAAATTTCCATACTAATTACCCGCTACTTCCATAGTCAAGGGTTACTGTCGTCCTCGATTGTAAGCCATCCTTTCACAATTCACTCCCAAACGAGAAACAAACTTTATTCAAAAGAAATAGGGTACAAAATTAAGTAGCGTAATCTGTTGCGTAATTTTTTCGTTTTCCAGGGCCGACTTAATTTAGTCTTATTTTCTCTGCACCGCATTGGAGCAGTCAGTAACGCTTATTTGCCATTTTTCTATAAAATTGGATGGCGAAATGCAACATCACAAGAACCACAACAGACAATACGTTATCTGCAGTTAAACCGGCACTATTTTGGCGAGTTATAAACGGTTTAGCCGCATATCTATAATCGCCACACCAAATCCTCGTCGTGCGGAAGTGAAAATAGCTTTATGGTCGTATCCTATAATCCTATTGTGGTCGGAGAACAATGCGAGAACCGCCGGCGCCGAAACCTAAGTATTTATCGTGGCTCCCATCGACTTTCTAAAGGCAAGCGTGGGTGAAACGGCCGGACATGTTACAAATGGTAAATTGGGCTCTTAAATAGGAATGAACAAGTCGTTACTACGTTTGTACGTATGTCCACGTAGCCGGCTTTTAGATAATGATCCCATAAGTTCGCGATTAGCTGCAGTAAACAGAAAGTCAGTCTCTAATAGCAACTGTTAAACAAGTTTATTCTGACGTGTCCTGAATCATTAGCTTAGACCTCATTGAAAATATCAACCACTGATGCATTAATAGCAGTACAATACGTTTTTATATTTGATTTAAACGTGAGGATATGCAGAGAACATGTACCCGGGACCTAGGTATTTAGAAACGTATTTTTCCTACGTCTATTTAAGTGATGTTAGATTACAAGACAATACACAGTGATACGAATAAGACCCGTAATTTACCGACATCTAAAAGAGGCAAGTGATTTTAGTAATTATGTATTACATACGTATTATCGTAAATAGCACAATCACAGTTTTATGTCGAAAACGTGACGTACAAATGACATGTACGACATAAAGGATAATAAGGGATCATTATCGACTTGAAAAATTGCTCGTAAGTGCTCAAGCTTTCACGATCTTTGTGTGTATTATACAGACGTGATACATATTATTATGCGAAAAAGAGATAATCATATTTCTAAGATGAAAGAATAATGATGTGTCACTACAATACAATAATATGAATATACATAAATTGGGATATATCTTTGTACTTAGTCGTGCTAGTTAGCTATGCTCTGTTTTCCATTCAATATCTGGTCGGAGAAGTGAAGATACAAAACAGTATTATAATAAATATAAAGCCATTTGTTCATACTATGTTTGTATTACATAGTATTTATATTCGCAGTTTATCTTTGCACGTGCGTAATAGCTATCACAATTTACGCACTCGGTAGGTTAACTTTTGTAAAATTAATATTATAAAGTTGATATATTGGCGTTTGAACAAACATTTTGTAACAATAATTTTGAAATTAAGAATGTGGACAGCTAAGACCAAAGAATAATAACCAACTAGGATCAAGCGCATGTCAGGTCAGGCAGGAAGACCACGGTCCTTTAATATGATTGGTTTGATTTTTATAGGACCGTTTTATTAAATGGATTCGATAGACAATGAAATATTGAGATGAGATCAATTACTTAGTACACCAAGTCTTCATGCATTTTGAAGAAACGCAATGATGATTATCGTAACTATTAATTTATATTTATAATATTATTAAATAAATTATATTATTTTATACCATTATGTAATATTATATTATTATAAATGCGAAAGTTATTTTTTTTATTTTTTACGCTTACACGCTAAAATGGCAGAACGGATTTGGATGAAATTTGGCACATGGGTTTTTTTTTTTTTTTTTTGGGTGGGAAATCATCAAATGACTTCTCCCGCTCTGGGCGGAGCGGAAGGGCGTGTCAGACTTTTACTGACTAAAACCCACCCGTGTTCCTTCCCTTGCCTAGACCGGAGCCACGGTTTCCCCTAAGGACTTATCCGCAACCCCAGTACTTATCCGCAACACCAGTTTGGCACATGGGTAGACTATGACTTGGGTTAAGACATTAGGATACTTTTTATTCCGATATTTCCACGGGATTGAGACTTATGCGAGTGAAACCGGGGCGCAGCTACTCATAAGTTACTAAACATAAATCATTCGAAAATTGTAAAGATGTTGAAATAGCCTTTAACTCCATTGTCCAAAATATAAATTGCTATTTTTCATGTTTGTAAGCCAGCTAGCTATAAAATTACGTCAATCTCAAAATGGAGACAGAACACCTGAATATATTTGCTAAGAACTGCCAAATAATATCTGCGTTTACGAAAGCGGGTTACGCAGTAGATGTTTACAATGTTGGCAAAAACAACTGAACTGCTGTAACACGAAACGAAGTTGCTAAGTGGAACAACGAAGTTCTTGAAAGATAGTAAGTGTAGGTGATATTACCAAGATATAAAGGCGTATTCAGACGAGATAGAGCTGCTTTATTCGAGCAGAAACGTGCAATTGTGTCGGTGTCAAGGTAAGTCGAAAATAAGCAATTTCAAGTAAAAACACATGATTGGACACCTATTTCAATACGTACCGTAGATACGATTGTAAATAGCTTTATCAGCTTAGTTGCTTCGAAAACAATCTTGAAGACTAAAAAATTGCGCTTTTATTATTTTTAACTTTACGATATTATCATGGATGCCGCACAGTCCCTCGTCCATAAAATGTATGGAAACACGTCTTTCTTTATTTTTCGTATGGTTACTGACCAACCTGTACCCTAATTACGTAATACGCGATCTACCAGAATCTGAATCGTTTTGAAACAGATTGCTAATCCATTGCTATATTGTATAAGTTCGAAAAAAAAATCTGCTCCACAACGTAAATAACGCAATGAATATTGTTGAACTGTCAAAATGAAACAGATAAGTCGGAATCGTTTACAAAAATGTGTTGCGTAATTAGATAGCTGGTGTCAGAGTTTTAAAGCCGCTCATGGGCCTCTTGGCCTCGCATGCCGTCGAGAAATATTTCTCAGGCGGGTTTCCGCACGATGTTTTCCTTCACCGCTTTTGAAGCAAGTGATAATTATACAATACGCACATGAATCCGAAAAGTTTCGGATTCATGGGCCATGGGTACTAACTCGAAACCTGTAACTTGGAAATACGTTCACGTTACACTTAGCCCAGGTTCGCACGGACGTGTTATTATCGCAGCGATTTTTTTTCGTACACTGGATTTTCAACTCTCGGTATTGAGCCGATCATTTAGAATCCAACAGAACGCATACAGGGCGTATCCCAGCGTGTCAAGAAAACACATTGTTGGATATTCAACTCTCGGCGCTAAGCGAAGCGTCGAAAATTCAATACGCGAATATAATAAAAAATCGCCTCGATAAAAACACGTCCGTGCGACGACATTCGATGGTGAGTTTTTGACAGATTTGCCATACAAAATCTGTCAAAAACTCACCATCGAGAGACCATGGGTAAGTAATATATAGTATAATTACAAAATGACTAATATTTACAAGATATAACAACTGAATCTATAATTTTAATTGATATAATCATCAGTTAATATAATAAACGATTGATATAATTTTAAAATAACTAATTTTTATAATCATAACATACATTTAATATAATATCGTTTGATATACCACTCAAAAGACATAAAACATATTTAGTCTAATATGTAATTTCTATCACAGTAAATAACCTGAGTAGATACTGTAGATATACTTAACTGATTACCACCTGCCAAGATGGTCACTCGCTACGCTCGCTCGCCTTCGCGCGTTAATAGTCACTGTTCTAACCTAACCCCAATGGTTCACCAAGAATAGAGGGGATCTGGCACTCGGCGGCCGCTGCTGCGGCACGCTCCCTACGGTCGCTCGCCTTCGCGCGTTAATGATCACTGTTCTAACCTAACCTAACCCAAGTGGTTCACCAACAAGGGAGGAGATCTGGCACTCGGCGGCCGCTGCCGCGGCACGCTCCCTACGGTCGCTCGCCTTCGCGCGTTAATGGTCACTGTTCTAACCTAACCTAACCCAAATGATTCACAAACAAGAGAGGGGGGATCTGGCACTCGGCGGCCGCTGCCGCGGCACGCTCCCTTCGGTCGCTCGCCTTCGCGCGTTAATGGTCACTGTTCTAACCTAACCTAACCCAAATGGTTCACCAACAAGAGAGGGGGGATCTGGCACTCGGCGGCCGCTGCCGCGGCACGCTCCCTTCGGTCGCTTGCCTTCGCGCATTAATGGTCACTGTTCTAACCTAACCTAACCCAAATAGTTCACCAACAAGAGAGGGGGGGGGATCTGGCACTCGGCGGCCGCTACCGCGGCACGCTCCCTTCGGTCGCTCGCCTTCGCGCGCTTATGGTCACTGTTCTAACCTAACCTAACCCAAATGGTTCACCAACAAGAGAGGGGGGATCTGGCACTCGGCGGCCGCTACCGCGGCACGCTCCCTTCGGTCGCTCGCCTTCGCGCGTTAATGGTCACTGTTCTAACCTAACCTAACCCAAATGGTTCACCACCGCTCGGCGGCCGCTCACGCAAGTTTTGTGTGTGTATGCAGACCAGCCGCTGTGTGCAGCCAGACCGACACCGGTTATTGTTATACGGTGAAGTTTTCTTAGAAATTGTATTGTTCGTGTCGCGTCGCGCTGGTCTGCAAAAGCCTTTAGCCTTCTAACCTAACCTATCCGAGTTGGATGGCTTTGAATCGGGGTGTTAACCATAATGATGGTATCAATATATAATTTAAACGATAGACCTAATGATTTTCGATTAAATAAACGTTATATCCAATAACGTTATACGAAATAAGTTTTAGAGTATATAAATGTTATATGTAAAGAAATTATATCAACAGTTGGTATATCTCACGTTTATTATATCTTGTGAACGTTATTGAAATGAAAATATACCAAATAACTTTATATGATATGAGACGCACCCGTTTGTAAATTAGCCCCCTGGGCTTACAATGAAATGACGTGAAATTAATGATGCTTATATTTTTAAACATATCCCAGTGTTATCGTGGGTCGTGAAGTGGATCTCCACGATAATATCTTCACGTTGGAATTATAAAAGCGACCTATTGTAAGGTAAGGTCCAGAACTCCAGACACATTCGATGCCACATTCTGAATCTCGGTTCAAATGCAAGCAGGCTCTTACTAAACCAAGTTACCATGGTATCGACCACTGTTGTCATGTGCACAAGGCTTAAGAGAGGCAACGTATCGCTTGGAACATGAACTATTGGCGCAACTCGATACGCAAGTTGCAACTTTGCCAGGCATTCACCTCTATATCTGACACCAGCACCCTAATTACGAAACGCAAACTCAATTTTAAATTGAAACCAATTGAAAAAGATTGTCAGTCCATTGCTTCATAAGTTCGACAAAAAGAATCTGCTTAATTTTTTTTGTCGAGCTTATGAAGCAATGGACTGGCAATCTTTTTCAATTGGTTTCAATTTAAAATTGAGTTTGCGTTTCGTAATTAGGGTGCAGTTCAACACACTGACAAAGAAATATTGTTTTGTCTTAATGTCATGGGTTCAGGAATAAATGGGTTCTGGTTTCAGTCTGTGAAATGAAACTTTCATTAACTATTTGGTGTCGAAATCGTCATAAGGGTGTGACATTTTATACCAGCCCGGAGTCTGGACTTGAGCCCAGTTGATGGCAATAGGCTCGCTCCCTATTACATGGAAACATACTAGCGAAATGTGGGTGTCCCTAAGTACAGTTAGTACTATAGGTACACCTCTACCTAACCCTTCGGCGAAACAAGGCGTGATGTTATGTGTATTTATACCAGAGTCCTAAGGTGTTCTCAACAGAAATGCATCTTTTGGAGAATGCTATTGACACGATTTCTGGACACACCTAAGGCTTAAGGCACTTCCCACTATGTCGGGACGACAGATTATCGTGTCGTTTAAAGCGTCGTGGCTTGTGTATTTAAATGCAGGTGTTCACATCGTCCTCGTCTCGTCCTATGACGCGAGACGATTAACTGTAAATCCAACGATAAATTAATCGTCACGACATAGTGGGAACACGCCCTGAACTGAACTGAGATTAGGAAAATTTTCAATTCATAATAAAGAGAATTCTATTCTATGAAATTTATTTTTAACTTAGCTGTCTCGATGAATTTCAATAATTCAAGAGTTACTCAAGGTTTCAGTACTGCTCGGTCACGTTTACACGAATTGGCCAAGAAAAAAACTAGATATTGAAAATTTAAATTTAATAACGTATTGTATGGCTCTTGCCAATATATAAATCGTGGTACTTTACATAAATATACACAATGATATCTATCTATAATAAATATAATAAAACTAAAAATTTTGTTTTTCTGTTCAAGAACGCGCTAATTCTTTGCAACTCAGTCGGATTTCTTTTTTTTTTTTTGCCATTGGAGCCCAATTCTGATTTAACATCACAGTACGACCCTTAGGAGCCGAGCAAAGCCAAAAATAACAGAAAGAACGCGAAGCGAAAACGAAGCAATAGCACGTAATAGTTGCGAGGACTTCCATGTTTTCCTTACGTACCTACCTACTTAGTTGGTCTATTAAGAGTAGTTAAGATACGTTTTTTTTTAATCTAAAAAGGCTTTACAACAGTCATGAGTCTCTTAGCTGATAAAAATCGTACTAATCTTGCTCTTGCTGGTTACGTAATCACAATCAGATTATCAGCTAGTCAGCCAAAACCACAAAGGTCAAATGTTTTACTATCATATGAATCAAACTTAGATGTTTTGTAATTCGTTTCTATTCAAACCAGCTTTTAATATCGATACGCATATCGATATTTGTGTTAGAATGTCGCTTGGTGAAGGATACCTATTATCTATATTTTATTATTAACTTATTTTTGTGTCCTTTTATTTTCTTGTCACGGATAGTAGCCAGACGAAGACCATGGAAACAACAACGTGTAACACAGCATAGCAGTGACATAGAAAACAGTCGAAAGATGCACCGGTGAAGCTGGACTTGAACCGGTATGGCTCGCAATCCTTCCATATCCTAAGCGAACGTCTCTCGGTCTACTCCTTGATAATTACGCAATGGCCTCTGTAACCCCATGCAACATGAGGCTCCAGAGGCTAGTGCAAATCATGAGGTTCATTCGATTTATAGAGTCTGGTTAAACCACGCTTGGATCGGTGCATTTTATTCATTCATTGTAGAATCAGTGACACAAGGTGGCTTTTTCAAATTTCTGACGTTGAAAAGGCCACCTTGTTTCAGGAATCGAAAAATACGCTACAGAACAGTTAATCGTAAAACTAAAACGATTGACAAAGATATTTATATAGAGATAAAATCGTGATCTAGGTAATCTTCAATATTGTAAAACTTATAACTTATTAATTACTCTTTTTGTTTTTATTATTTTATTGTCGAATACGAGGCTTTTAGCTACTTGCTACTTTGTATTATTTTATAACTTTCTTTCTATTATTATTATTTCTTAAAACAGAAAACTACATCGTCAGAGACTGATATCAAAATTAGTACAATCTTCAGTATTTTTTAACAGGAGAGTAGGTAACGTCTTCCTTCTTTTCTTGTATCTTCACAAAACCAGGCGCGGTCCGAGGGGGGGGGGGTCCTGGGGGTCGTGACCCCCCCCCAAAACCATTCAAGCTGTCGACAGCTTGAATATTACGTATCTTACTAAAAGCCTGTTAAGCAAACTCGGGAATTTGGGCACCACTACGCTCAGGGTAAGGCCACATTTGAAAACCTAAACTGCTGTGAAAAGAGTTTAAGCTTTTCTTCTCGACAAAGTTATCGAGATCTTCCTGTATAATGGTCAAAAGAAAACAAAACGTATTCAAGGCAGGCTGGCTTGTCTTGATTCATGAGCTTTTCTTAATAAGTCGACAAAGCAAGGAATTCTTAGTTCTTTTTGTATGATCAAAAGAAATACGAACGTAAAGTGTGCAAATTTTTTGAGCTCGCTTCGCTCGCTCTTGTATTCTACATTTTCATAGTTACCTGGCCTTTCCTGCATAAGTCGACAGTGTAACTCCTATTTCTTTTTCAAAGTGTAAATGAAATCCTAACAAAACAACCTTTTCAAGGCGCAGTGCTAAAATTTCGAGGCTCGCTTCGCTCGCTTGTCTTGATTCTTGACCTTTTCTTCAAAGTCGACAAAGCAAGTCCTTCTTGGTGCTATTGAAATGATCAAAAGAACATGTAACTTATCCGAGAGAGTGCAAAGATTTTGAGCTTGTTTCGCTCGTTATCCTATTCTACATTTTCATAGTTGTTTGGCCTTTCCTGCATAATCCTCTTCGAGACGGGGTATTAAAATTATCGAGTTAGCTTCGCTCACTCTTCTCACTCTACATAATCTACTGTCCTAAATTCCTAATACCTACCTACTTATTATTAATTTATTTGTTAAAAAGCTGGCGACCAATTTGGCAGCTTCATAAATACATTTTTTAATCCCCTGTTAAAAAATATTGCTGCGTGTCTGAACAGCATAAGTAATGTCAATCTGAATTCTAAAAATATGACATGTATTGACAATTTAATCGAACCCCAAATAATTCATATTTTGGGGTCCTTAAAATACTAAATAACCAACTATTTGCGACCAAATTGGATGTAAGAATGCAAGCTATAGCGGCGGCCACTACCGCGGTACCGCTCGTTTCGCTCGCTCGGCTCGCGTGCTGTTTATCACTGTTTTAACCTGACCTAACCCGTTTGGTCGGGGTACCCTAGCATGGTTACAGCGACCAACTGTGCGATAAGATCAGAAAGTTAAAAAGAGGTTCAGTTATTTATAAAGTGTGCATCATTATGAAGGTTAAAAAGTTTTTAGAGTATCAATTAAATATTTCCCTAATAATTCATGGTGACCCCCCCCAAAATCTTAGGCTGCGACCGCGCCTGCACAAAACCAGCAGAAAATTTAATAATAATCTGTTTAGAACGCAAAAACTATCTAGTTTTCATCCTCAGCCTCGGTGCGTGCGTGCGCGCAGCAAACAATGACTAGTTGCCGTTATGCGTTTCGGTTTTCTGCCGACAATAGTCGACTAGTAACGGTGCTGCGACATTTCACGATACGACGAGGATTTGAGCGGCGTGACCTTTGTTTAGAAGCTACAACTGTATGTCTGCTGATACAATATGTTAAGGTGGGTTTACAACGGACATAGTAAACCAGAGCAAGAGGCAAAAGCACCTAAGAGCATTTATATAGATATTACATGGATAAAATACTTTTTATCTCTGTTAACACGGGAGTTTGATAAAGTAGGGACAGAATGAGCAGACGCTTCAATTTTTGTTTTATTTTTTTTTGTTTTTGTTGTTATTCTGTGTCTTATTTACTTTAGTAAATTTTAGTTACCTTATTTTATTTTGGTTTAGTACATTAAATTGCAAGGCAACAAGATATAGTTATCAATACTATTTACGCCGTAATTGTCATGTAAATTAGTCCTTTAGTAGTTATTAAGATTATTTCTAACATAAGTTTAAAGTATGTGATGTGGCTGTGCTTTTTGATAATAAATAAATAAATAAACGCTCGTTTGACTTATGGCCGATTCCTATAATTTACGGACGGTTATTGGTTATCATTAAGAGTCTTGTATCTTTACCAATAATAAAGCAAAGACAAAGCTTTGCATAGTGGAATATGGAAATAGCAGTCACAGGTAAAATTTGCTTACTAATCTATTTATATATATGCCCAAGCCCAGGGCTCCAGTGTGGCAAGAAATAAAGTTACCATTAGTAAGAAAAACGATTCGTTTTATGTATAGGAACTGAGCATAAACATACCTTAAGATTCGTTGTAAGGTTAAAAACAAGGCAAATAGAGCCGTTTTTTGTCCAAGTATGATTCATAATAGGGGTCAGGGATTCCCTATCGAAGGGAAATCCCGGCAGGTACTAAGCCGAGGGCGCAGCACTTTTTGACGAAAATGGGAGAGATTTTAAATTAATACAAAAATACCTTGGTAAGGCTCTAATACTGTCTGTTCATATATGGATAAACTCTTTTTCTTGAGAAAAACATTCCCTATTTATAATTAGTCACAATAGGATACGATTGGTTTTCTGGGTTGGTTATCACCACATTGGTACATTAATTAGCACCATTTAACAGTTTCTAACAGAGCCTGGCTGTACAAATCAACTGTCTTGTTACTACTGATTAAATGATAAAATACTCAGAAAGATACAGACTTAGTCACTGCAAAGTACTAAGTACTAACTGCAACGGTTGTACTGGTTACTTTACTGCTTTGCACAGACTAAATTAATTAAGAATACTAAAAATAGCTAATGATAATTACATACAATACTTACATAGATAAGTATTACATATTCTGGAACCAACCAGTTACTTGATTAAAAGGTAACAGGAAATTAAAGTGTATAGCGAAGTGCTTTTAAATGCTATAATTTACGATATCCTGATGCTTGAATTCTTACTTGGAGCTAAGACAAGCTCAGTCAACTTAGTTTGACTTAACTGGATATTAAAATGTATTTTTTGGTCATAGATTAGCCTCAAAAAAATGTATAATTCAACAAAACACATTTGATTGACTACAATTTGTGTATCATAAAATTCATAAAACAGTATCAGCATGTAGCTACAATAAATTAACTATGCAATGTGTAATATTTTTTGTGGCCACACATTGGCACAATATTAGGGAACAAAGATTGTAGAAAAATAAATGAATTCTAGTCAATCTTTTTGAGGATAAACACCCTAGTTTAAATTTTTAGGCAATAAGACATTTAAATTTAAATAGAGCACTAGTGGCCCAGTAACAGCAGCAAATTACGAGCTGTAGGTCTTAGGCTCGAACCCTGACCGGCGCTTTACTTTGTGTAAATTATTTAATCACCTCTGCTCTCAAAACGGTGAAGGAAAACATAGCGAGGTAACCGACATGAACAAAACATTTGAAGACATGTGACATCTACCAACCCGCACTGGGCCCGTTTGGCCCACTCCCTCTCACAGAGAGAAGGCCTGCTGCCAGCAGTGGGAACATTATAGGCCGATTATGCTAAAACATTTAAATAGCTTGTATTCATCCGTTTTGATGCCACTAACATCTTTTAAAATAATTAGTGAAATAGCAAGTTTAAAATCTATATGTAGCTACCTATTTAAAAGAATGTATTAGTTGTAATTCTGAATGCCATGCCATGGCATGCATAGTATAATTGATTTGTACCATATAATGGTCTTTTTCTTATCATAAAATAAACATCTATGATAACCATAAATAACATAAAATGGGTATTATGGACAGCCAATTTTTATTAAATACACTTCAATTCTAAAGCTATTTCAATGTGAATAACATTAATATGGCATAAATAATACAAATATACTTAAAAAAAAAAAATAGTCTATAGTGTTTTCTTGTTGAGATGAAAAAAACATAATTATACAGCAAGAGACACATTTTTTGTTGGAAATACAAGTGTTTAACTAACTGTGGACTCAAGTACCTTCAAACTTTGAGCCACTGGCCAGTTAGTTTGTATACAAAACTAAGATGCTGACTATTTCTAGCCTCAAATCATGCACACACAATTTACAAAAGTTATCAAATACTTTTCACATGATAACAACATGATAAGTTCATTCATCAACGACACGTGACTGGCACAAAAAGTATTCCAATAAGACGTGTATAAATGGAAACAGTTTATTTTTAGTCGTGTCATATGTTTACCTCGTAACGACAAACCCAGAGTTTCTCGGCACGAAAATCAACACCATACTAATTATAAACTTGCGTTGAAGCCAGCCCGCATACCTCCACCAGCTTTATCAGCATACAAACGAGAAAATAAAAAGGTTATTAGAAACTCACACGTTGCTAGCGAACGTTTCGTGGGTATCGCTCGCATAGAAAGCAATCAACCGACACCGTTCAGCGGCGGGAACCAGTAATTTTCCACTCCGCGTTTCTACACAAGAACCACTAAAACTTAGCAAGAGCCTTCCTCACCTCTCTAAGATAATTTTCTGACAGTACGATCCCACTATCATGCTGAAAGAAGCACACGAAAGCGGACAAAGGGTCCTTCAAAACACAGCCATTTTGAAACCGTTCATACGAAATGTTACGTCGCGAACTGTACCGATGCGTACAATGTTATTGGGATCAAAAAAGAAAACAGGCTTATCCGTTCGCACTCATTTTTGTTTTTTACGCACAATAAAAACTAACACTTAACATCTCACACACTTTTATGTACGATTTCACTTCATACTTTCGCACACACCCGTTTACGTCGCACAAAATCCCTGACGGACGAAAGCGACGAACTCACACGAATGGAGCTGCGGATTGCGTGCCACGGAAAATGTTGTAGTTGCCATACTAAATAATATAAAAACTGCTAAAACTTCAACATTATTTCGTAATAGAGAGAATTAATACTTTATTGTACAGCAAAATTAACAGAGATCATTTTCATAATCATTAACATTATTATTCATTTTTGTGCCTTGAAACTCGAGATTGCATTTTTTTCATTCACTAACTTCGTGGTGAAAATTAAATGCTGACATGGACATTATAATTTTGCCATGTCCATCTATCTGTCCGCGGTTTAACTTAGAGACCCTTGGTACTAAAAGCTTTATTTTGGCATAGTTATACATAGCAAAAGTTACACCGCAAACGGATCCCGTGTTTTCGTAATCGGTTATTTTTGTTAGAGGCAAGTGTCCCCCCATTTTTTCAATATTAAAAGGTATTGCGGTCGATAAAAAACATACCGTGCATAAGTGAATATTCAACCCGACTACGGACGGAACTCGTCCGACAAGCACTTGGCTGGTTTTTTAATTTGATCCACACTGTATCGATTTGAACGGATCTACTGCGAAGATGCCTCGTTGTTAGCTTAGTACTATCTTTTGTTGTAGATAAAATCCACCTCACAATATTTATTAATTGGTAGAAAATCACTTCAACTCAAGTGAGAATTTCTACTAAAAAGTTAGAAATTTTATTTCTGGGTATTACTTTTAAACCATAGACCACACTGTAAGTTGTTTAGGTGTAGGTGTCGACTATTGTAATGATGAAAAATGCTTTATTTTACGTGCTTCTAAATGTTTCGCTTCTAACAATAATTAGAACTTTTTCATATAAATTATTAACAAAATCCTTGATTACTTTGTATTATCAATTTTCTATCTTTGCTATTTGGAAAACGATTAAAGTTGACATGATAAATAACCTGATGAATTGTTTATGGCCACCATACGCGCGTTATTCAATTTAGTTGCTAAGCAACGCGTTATTAATCCTAAAAGCACAGTTGTATTTGGCCGATTTTCGTCGTGGGTTCATGTCCTAATGAATAAATAAATAATTTCCGGGCGTAGTTGTAGTTCCAGTTGCACTCGATCCTACACTGTCTTAATAAAAAAATTACAAAAATAGTTTCAAATATCTTTCGGACGTAAATAATGCGATTGTGATGGTAAATTAATGCATTTTTTATTAATTAAATTAATGTGATTCAGACTATATCTATCAAACAGCATGGTTAAAATTAATATTCAGTTTTTGTGCTTCAATTACATCGTTTTTGCGTTTGCTGAAGATTATGAAAGTGACGATAAACGTAAGTAATTTTACCTAGCATGTGTTTTAAATTATTTACTTTACTGTGTAACAGCCACTTTGTTAGATGTTTTTGCTAAAATTTAATGGGAAGGCACAAACATTTTATTAAATTCTGTCAAGCAATTGTTCCAAACAAGCTAAAATAGATTTACAAGAAATCATGCTAAATGCGCAAATTTTGATAGTATAGGTATGTAATAAAAAAAATAAAAACAAAACGTGTTAAAATTACGTACATACCTATTTCATTATGTAGTAAGTACCTACTTACAATGCAATTAAATTCAGGATTTTAAATAACAATTTTTACATATCTGAGCCACAGAATAAATAATAGTTCTACCGTATGTTAATTGAGCTCTCTGGGGTTAAACAGACCACGAAGCTAAGGGGCAGTTTCATCACCACGAGTGTCCGACCGAAACAGGAATTTCTACCGAAACCGAATCCGAATCTTCGGTATCTGTCCCAGTTTCGGCCGAAACCGAAACAGAAAGCAAACCTTTTTAGACAGGTTATATAGTAGATTGTTATACAAGGAGCTAAAATTACCCATTATAACGAGGTAGTTTTACTCCCTCGCTGGCGCGAGGGTGTAAATAGAAACCGAGTTATATGGGTTTTTAGCGCCGTGTGTTACACTCTACTTTTCACTACGATTGCCAGAAAATAAAATAATAAATAGAATTACATTATTTACTAAAAAATATTTTTTTTCCTTTCTATTCCATCTGCATATTAGGGTCTCCATTCTCACTAGATGATGACATTTTCACTGTTGTAAATAAATTATATTACCGTCAGTGGTCACCAATGCAATTTATAACAATTAGAAATATTTCGCGCCAATGCCTTTTTCTTTTAATTTCTTCTGTAGCCGCAACGCAATGCATGCATTCTGCCGAACTTTTTTCCCTAGAGGATGATATTATGCAATTTTATCCCCGCTCTGGTACGCCTAAATGACGGATTTTTTGAGTAAGAGGAGTGAAAAATCTATTGTTAGCTGAAATTTGGCTTATTTTTACACTTATACAGACAGTTAACACGTGTTAAATGAAAAAAAAAACAATAATCGAAGAACAAGATAAAAAAATATTTTTTTGGAAAACTTGTAGCGTTTACACCGCCACGTCATGTATACGAACTACACAGCAAAGACATGACGTTACACAAATCCTGCATCGCGCAGTTAGAGTTTACCACGCGAACGACATAGATAAAACTATCCGAAATCAACTTAAGGGCAGTTTTCCGCCACCGCCAGACATAACACCCGTCTGAGGATCCTCCCTTTTCTATGGTGGATGAGTGAACTTACACCCTGTTCCTCATACCACTAAAAACTTATAAATTTACAAAACATCTACATCTAATTCTTGGAACAAAAAATATTGTGAGTAACAAAAAGCTGATGATGGCGGGTTACACACGAGCCACGAACTCACCCGAAGTCAGCCGAACGACGCGCTATAATTCACGAATGCAGAGTTTCGGTTTCGGTCCGGCCGAAATTTCGGCAGATTTTCTGCCAAAACCGAAACTGATGACGAAACTAGATTTTTATGCCGAAACTTGCCGAAACCGAAACCGAACCATCGGTCGGTCACTAATCACCACTGGATTATCTGCTTATACCAATAACACTCGAAGGATCATAATCAGGCCGTTCCTCATTCGTGTATCCATAGATGTATTATTAAAATATATCTATACGTATACCTTGTTATACCTATTCAGATATCTTAAAAATAGGTACTTTGAAATAAGAACCCGCGACAGTATGTCAGATAAAAAAAACAACGGGTTGCACTCCAGGAGTGCCGGCAGAAGTGAAAACTTGAACATTAACGTTGTGCATTTTTTAATATTTTGGAATGGTTAGGGAACAAAAAAAAAAAAAACACTGATGATCAAGCCGAAGGTGGAAGCGAGCTTCATCCGGAATCCTCAACCACAGAGGAACTGGCCATCTTACCTCTAACTGCCGAAAGACAATAATGCTGTTAACATTGTTGTTATGGTGACAGACTTAGATAAGATGTTAGTTCATGTTAGTAGCTAGCCATGTGGACTTAGAACAAGCCCTACCACCAACTAAACACAGCAGTAAATTTTGCCTCCTCTGGGAATCGAACACAAGTGGTCTAACCACTAGATCACAGACGTGGTATGATTACAAAGCTCATTCAATCTCATCCAGCATTTGAACTGGCCATCTTACCTCTAACTGCCGAAAGACAATAATGCTGTTAACATTGTTGTTATGGTGACAGACTTAGATAAGATGTTAGTTCATGTTAGTAGCTAGCCATGTGGACTTAGAACAAGCCCTACCACCAACTAAACACAGCAGTAAATTTTGCCTCCTCTGGGAATCGAACACAAGTGGTCTAACCACTAGATCACAGACGTGGTATGATTACAAAGCTCATTCAATCTCATCCAGCATTTACCTGTCTCATTAATGTCATCATTAACCAGTAAGGCCGCGTTTCACGTAATGGAGTCCACGTTTTCGTTCATAATTGCAATTCAAGTACATACCTACAGTTCCCATAGCGCACCGCACGTACATACAATGACATAGACAATTATAATAATCATCAATCAAGGCACAGGCAACATCACAGTCAGCCGACCGCGTCCCGCGTTTCCGCTGTGACATGGAACACAAAAGGTGCGTGCGCGCAGTGCCCGCGTAACCGCCGCCATTACGTTGCTATTATATGCCTTTTTGTTAGTTTTATGTTGGAAACGAATTCTGGTTACTGACAGGATGTGTGCTCTCAAATTCCACAGACCTACATGACTCAATGTGGGTAGTCCTTCTATACGTCGGCCTTTGATGAAACTGAATGGTTGTAGATGGTCAAATGTTAGCCAAGTTGGTCATTGTTGTATAGAGTAGGTAGCTACTCATAGTTACTACGACCACATAATTATTACTACGACTGCCAGTGTAAGCCAATATGAATGACGTCAACCAGGTACTAAGTATCTACAGGACGGCATACATCGACGCGAAAACTTTTAGGTACCGTGGGTTCAGTACGTGATTCTTAAATCTGTGTTGTGATTCTGAACCCCCCTGCGTTGAAATTTTTCGTCGGTAATTTAAAAAACAATTGATTGTCGATTTTCCTGCCACCCTGAATAGTTGGACCCATAGAAATATAAATAACTTCTTTCTTATATCTATGGTTGGACCAAATTACGTTTAACTTCTATACGAAGACCTAGGAGGCTTTAATTTAGAGCTCGAGACAATGAAATCTTGATTTACCCTAATCAAGTTTCATCAAACAAATCCTATAGATTGTATAGTTTATTTCAACTATGTTTCCTATGAAGGCCTATCGCCTTTGCCTCCCGACAGTAGGATGAAGTCAGGCTGTGGGTGACAACGATGATGTTTCATGACTTTTTGGAACAACAAAACATATCTGCATCAATAAAATTCAAAACATGCTCACTTTTCAAGCAGTCTCCAGTCTGATCATCTGATGAAGTGGCGTATTCATTTTGCTGTTACGCAGTCGCGTCGGGTGATAACATCCTGAAGCAGATTTGCTTATTAGCGCAAAAAGCAGAGGTTTTGCCTTGCACCTTATAGTGCTTTGAAAAAGCTACATACAAATACCTAAGTTTATGATGAGGATTATTGAAAAACTTTCATGATACCAGGAAGACGGGCTGGTCTATTTACTCAGGTTATCAAACCCCGGCAGCGCAAAGTTAGAATTAACTCGGTTTTATAAAATTTGTTTGGCTCTGTTCAATATCCGTGTCGGGACCGCTTCGATAATTCCGGTGCCATTCGGTGCACTGAACCTTTTTCGCGTTTTCCGCCATTGCCCTAATATTTCACTCATTTCTGGTTGGTTGTGCAATTTTTCCTAAGGTAGTTACAGTAGCTATTTATAGTATCTACAATACTAAAATGGTTTTGCTGGTACCTAACTACACAATAATTGCAAAATGTTCGTTATAATTGGGTTAGTACGATATTTTAATATTTTTGTTATTTAGGGTGGTTATTTAGATCTAGACAATGCTAGCGACACACATAACGATTTACTTGCGCAAGCCCTAATTTTCGCTAGTAAATCGTTACTCGTGTGTCCTAGCATTAGAAGAATGTTGGCTCTAACCCTACACGTCAAGAAAATGCAGTCCTCAAACCGAAAATTATGGCGTAAGATACAGTTGGCTATAATTAAACTAATCTACAGCGGTTACATGTTGATGCAATATAATTTACATAAATGTATCTACACAAAATTACAATTAAAATGAGTAAGGTCTACGTAATTACAAAATCGATACGCAGTCGAACGCAGCTATAATTACCATATCTACATACAAACTGCGACTATGGACGAAAGATAAACATCTACTATAAACTTATATATAATACATAGATATAATATTGAGGAAATGCGCTCCGTATGGTATAAAGTCTGGAGCATGGTACGGGTTGGCGCTAATCCTGGTTTCGTGGGGTTCTGCAAGTCATAAGCTCATAGCGATAGCGATTTGAAAGGACGAAGGCCTGGCTCTAAATAATATTGAGTAAGATTGGCATCTGGCAACCTCGTTTTGTGTTCGGCTTAGGGAGGCTCCATTTTGAGTCTGAAACTGGGTCTAGTGGTCTCGAAAAATGCACGTGCATATTTTTTGT
Organism: Conistra vaccinii; assembly: GCA_948150665.1. Lineage (NCBI taxonomy): Eukaryota > Metazoa > Arthropoda > Insecta > Lepidoptera > Noctuidae > Conistra > Conistra vaccinii. The sequence goes on from OX411319.1 coordinate 9,497,292, forward strand.
TTTATAAAATTAAATCAAAAATATGTGTTGTGTTTTGTCTTACGTAATTGAGTTAAAATACTAGTTCGTGGTTTAACTATTACATGGTTTGTTTTTTTTTTGCGTAAAATCGGGAACACGATAAGGTACGTGTTATTACTTGAAATTAAAAAAAAAGGTCGATGGTTTAAACCTGGGTCTAAAGATAACCCTTGTTTTGAGATAAAGGCAGATTCGGTTTATTTATCGCTAACATCCTATCACTTGCACCTAATGAAAAAACTCCGAGCAACTGAAAGTTACAGGGAGGGCCAATAAACTGTAAACCTCATTTATTCGGGAGATCACGCGATGTTACAAAAGTCAGACATGTTTACATCGACTTATTTACCTTCGCTTACTTCGCCATTTCGGCTATTCCAATTTGAGCGCAAATTCGTGATTTATGAGATTAGATGCAGCGACTTGCATAGTTTTTACATAATTAAGTATTTCATGCTCTCCCTTTATTCATATGCAAATATTTTCCAACATTAAAATTCCTTTGCTGCACTATGAAATTCTCAGCTGCTAAAATAGATTTTTTATGTCTCTCTTTGACTGCTTTACGAGTTAGTGAATGAATGAGGATGACGGTTTCAGATATATGTACGTATCGGCTATCAAAAGTGAAATATTTCCATCCATGGGCGTACCCAGCTTTTGGCCCAGGGGCAAATCAGAAATTTCAAGCCGCGTCACCCGCACATTTTTTACCCTACACAAGTACACACTTCACGAAACATGAGTATGTAGTGTTTAGGGGAAACAAAACACCCGCAGGAGATCCTGTTTTCAGTGGTGGACTAATGTCCTTAGGCCCGGGGCCGCAAAACCAAATGGGGCCCCCCGGCCAAGACAGAGCGCTTTGAAAAGGTTAAGTTTTCTTTTGACTATTGATATAGAAAAGCTAAAGCATCAGACGAATTGACGAACATGAGAACCATAGCGGCCTAATTCATTATGGCAGTATTATAATAGTGCTCTGTGCATTATGGACAAGCCTTTTGAATGTACCATAGAAAACCAAAACAGTATTTTTTTAATAAAAAAAATAGGAATTACTTTGTCAACATATACAGTAAATTGTGAAACGGTAGGATGCAAGAGCGAGCGAAGCTAACACAACTTGTATGGACAACAGTAGGTACTTAGTTATACAAAATCCAGGGGGGGGCAGCTGCCCCCCCTGCCAGCTGTCCCCCTGGGTACGCCCATGTTTCCATCCGTAACATCCCTAAAATAATTTTTACACGTGACTAGAGGTCTCGTTCTTTGGTCAAAGAATTAGCATTGCCATTCAACGTGGCAATGCTGCCAGTCATCTTGGCACGTTTCCGGCGTTTGACAGCAATGCGGTCGAGTACTGCGACGCCGAAGTCCTTTAGTTTTTGTATTTATTTGTATATTTTTAGTCCATTAATTTTATTGACTAGCGGCTGCAAGGCGGAAGTCAAACCTTGCAGAGATAACAATAAAGCATGACAGACAGCATTTTATTTGGTAAATGATAGAATTTTTGTATCATGTTTTTATGGCGATTGCTTAGCTATTATCATAAGTTAGCTAAGGACGATAACTTTAGTAATTATTGACAGTATAGTCATCTCTACCGTTTTGCCTGCTAGACCTTAAATTGACATAATTTATCTTTTACAATGAAATAAAAAATGGCATTTAAACTAATATTGTCTTCAGCTATGACGTAAAATCAGATACCACAATATTAACACGACCCAAAGTAACAAAATATTATAGGTACATAAGTCAACACAAATTATGGAACTTCCATAATAGTCATATCACCAATCCAATCTGCCTAGCCTTTTCCCAACATATTGGAGTCGGCTTCCAGTACAACCAGATGCAGTTGAATACCAGTATTTTACATGGACGCTCACTCTCCCCACTCTCATAAAGATCGGAGACGCTACGCTCGAAGTTGTAGACGAGTATGTTTACCTAGGACAAACTGTCCAGCTAGGTAGGTCCAATTTCGAGAAAGAGGTCAATCGTCGAATCCGACTCGGCTGGGCAGCGTTCGGGAAGCTACGCAATATCTTTTCATACCACAGTGTCTCAAGACGAAAGTCTTTGACCAGTGCGTGTTGCCAGTGATGACTTATGGCACTGAAACGTGGTCGCTCACAATGGGCCTTATCAGAAGGCTAAAAGTCACCCAAAGAGCAATGGAGAGGGCTATGCTTGGAGTTTCCCTACGTGATCGAATCAGAAATGAAGAGATCCGCAGGAGAAACAAGGTAACCGACATAGCCTGAAGAATTGCCAAACTTAAGTGGCAATGGGCAGGACACATTGCCCGCAGAACAGATGGCCGATGGGGCCGAAAGGTTCTGGAGTGGCGACCGCGTACCGGAAGACGTAGCGTTGGAAGGCCTCCCACAAGATAGACCGATGACCTTGTAAAGGCCGCAGGAATCCGCTGGATGCGGGAGGCACAGAATCGGTCGAGGTGGCGGTGCTTGGGGGAGGCCTATGTCCAGCAGTGGACGTCTTTCGGCTGATATGATGATGATGATGATGATTTTACATGGAGCGACTGCCTAACTGACCTCCACATCCACAACCCAGTAACTGGGTGATATGATACCCCTTGGTAAGACTGGTTGTCAGACTTTCGGGCTACTTACGAACTCACGACCCGTAACGACTGTCAAAGATCAAAGAATGACAGCCGGGAACAACGGCTTAACGTGCTTTCCGAGACACGTATGAGTGTCGGTATGTAAAGAAGGTCACCCATCCACAGACCAGCCCCGGCAAGCGTAGCTTAACCTGATGGATTGACCCGTGCGGCTGTTATTACTTAGCCACGAGCTCTTCACTAACCAATAGAACTCTTCACCATTGCATTTAAATGATTTTTCTTTGATGGATCCTGGAACAACGCGTCTTCTTATTAGAATTCCACGTACCTAAAAAACAGATATACCTACATACTAGACTTTACTTCGTTTCCAGTATATATGCTGGTATCTCAAGACCAACATCAGCACACTCCCCGCCTGGAAGACTTCTTCTGGACGGGGTCAGGAGATGGGCCACCTCCTCCACCAGATGCACCACAACCAGTACCGGTCCAGCCATCCACACCAGTGGTACGGACCACCACTGTCCTTGCTACTGTGTATCTGGATTCTTATCCACCACAAGTAAGTTATTGATAACTGATTCGAATGTTTTATGACTCTTCAATCCACCATCGTCTTGTTGGATCTTCTTGCCTTTTTGTTCTAACTGAGGGAGTTCTAACAATTAACAATAACTTAGTTTAAAATTCATTATGGAAGTACGAATTTTAACTACTTCAGCATTTACCTCCACGAGTTTCAAACTTCCCCTAACTTTGGGGATAATAGTCATAATTGAGTCATTAATTTTCGTTCAACCCACCCTTTGTGTAGTTGAAATTTGAGTCTTGCTATGCTAATGTGTTAGAGACATGCAATTTTTTTCATGGATTTTTTTCTTACTTTTTATTTGCTAAAAGTTTTAACGTCGCAGGCGGTGACAGACAAATCAACTGGCGAATGCATGCTCAATTGTGGAGAGCCTGGCGTGCCAGGTAGCTTGGAACCAGAGATCCCCGATGATCGAAGGTACTGGCTCCTCACTGTCATTCAGGGATCCACTCCAGATAGCCTGCAATTGAGACTCGCTAGGTTGTACCAGAAAGCTTTCTTGAGGTAACCAATGTTCGGTTAAGTTTCTAGTTTCTTTCAAGCTTCCTTCGCTCTACCTTTTCATCAAACTCATTTCGCCATTTATGTATGTATATGCTACTTATTATTTTCATTTTGTTTATTAGAAACAACTGCATCTTCAATCCATTTTATAAAACGGTAGTTAGAAAAAAGCTTAATTGGCTCGATTTTTACAGCATTTATTATTACGCTTTAAAGATTTTTATTCATATTTATTCCAGACAACAAGAGCGTCATCTGGGTATCATCAAATCACTCGACGCGCCGCCAGCTCGCAAGAAACATGATGTTCATTCTTTTGTAGTAAACAAAGACAATAATAACAGTCCAGTAGGTCCTCAAAGTACCAACACGCCTTATAAATATCTAGATATCGCCAGTTCTATGGTTTCTCCTAGCGAGTCAGGTGCTAATACGTTAGATAAAAAACTTGAAAATGCTAGTAAACATGTTCTAGATTCATCTAGTGATTTCGTTTACCCAGTAAATATAGAAATGTTCTCAGTAGACACGAACACCATCTCATTAAATGCCGAAATAAAAGCTACAAAGTTGAATGAAGTAGAATCGTGGATATTAGCCACACCAACTGTTATTATTCGTAAAAGAGAAGTGACTGATAGAGAACAATTAGAAGAGATTAAAGAGGATTCGATAGATATACCTTTAGAATCAGAAGGCAATGAAACAATGTTATTTAAACGTGAAATATTGAAACCAGAGCAGCAACCACCAGTGCAAGTTCATATACAAAACATAACAGAGGTAAATGATTTTTATTTTATTGATAAAGAGTTAAGCAGCCAGCTATTTAATTTTGACTGACAATAACAACTTACAAAGTGCTCCCATTATTATATCATCTATGTATAGTACCATTTTTAGGAATAAATTAAAATCATTAAAATCAACTAAAACTATCAAAACAAACAAACATTTTCTTTTGTTGATAATAAACCATACAATTTATTTTTTTCAAAATGAAACTGTTGATTTAATCTCTAGTGTTAAACCAACGAGCCTTGAGCATTACTAGTTGGTAAAACCCTTTGTCCGAATAAAAAACAATTTTATTAACTCTTACTTCCATCAGTCTCCAGAGACGGGTAGCATTCAGATAGTGTACGTGGTGCTGGTTGGTGGAAGAGCAGTTCCGGCAGCAGTGGCAGCCAGAGACATGCGGCTCGTCAGAGATGCTGAGGTTGCAAGAGAATTAGGAGCTGTTGTCACTACTAAAGCTGAGCGTGAGTATGATTATTGACGAGTTGCTGATTTTTAGCAGAATAATAAATTGTTAATGTAAAGTTTCTTTTGAATATACTTACTCATTTTCTTAGACACTAAAAATGTTATAGGTATAATCGTGTCCAGGTCGTTGAAGAGATTTTGTCACCAAGTATAAATCCATTCTCTTTAGCAGCGTACCTGAAAACAGCGGAGGGTTTGGAGGGTGAAGCAGGGAGTGGGGTGCATGGCACTGAACTATGGGCACTAGCAGTAGGAGCCACTGTGGCGATTCTTCTGCTACTCGTGTTACTAGCATTGCTGTGTTTTGCTCACAGGTGACTGCTAAGACTCTTTAATATCTCTACCTACATAATCATCAATCATACTCGCACCACACTCAGTCAAGTAACTTTCGGACTCATATAGCCTCTTACATCTCTTTCATACACTTTCTCTGATTACTCACACACAATCTGGTATTTCCACTATCTTTTTGTATTATTTTATCCTGCATTGTTATTATGATCCAAATCACAGGCATCTAGCCGTGGGAGGGCTCTGGTGAACTGTAATATGGCTTTTTATATAAAACTGCAAAGCTAGTTCCTGGTTTGTGTACTACTATTAAAGATTAGCATTACTTGTGTAGAGCGTTTATATTATTCTTTATATTACTACTATAGTGATACTGAAAAATACAACGCATTTAATATCTATGTTTAAGGAAAAAAGCAAAGAAATCGGCAGCATCCATTCGTGCGTATAGAAACGAGCTGTTAAGAGAGACGGAGAGGAACCAGCTGAAGCAAGTTCACGAGGAGAAAGATGGAAGGGTAAGCATAACAAAAACAAAGAAACAGATAGGGGTACGTCTGAGTCTGGATCATAAGTCACAGACGAAATGAAGCCTTTTGAATTTGAGAACGACTTCTAAGTGAATTAGAAATGATATTTGCCTCGTAAATTCTGAAAATAAGTTGTGAAAGTTACTTGTAAAGACTACTTAAAAGAGAGATTCAATTGATGTCACAAATTCTTACTGACTCATATAATTATCAATCTTTTTCAGCTAATCAGTGTGGTGTCTCCTAGTAGAACGAGACCAAGCAGTACTCTCCTACCAATTTATAGAGCAGCTAGTGCTGCGAGCAGGTACGTGCACCTACGTACCAATTATTCATTTATTTTTATAACACTATAACAATAATGGTCTAGCTAGAGGTTAAGACCTCGCCTCTCACGCACGACAATCAAAGCAGTAGCAATGTAACTTGTCAATTCATAATCTTTCTGTGTTCATCTGGGACATATTACTGACATCGGTGACGGAAAAACATCGTGAGGAAACCTGGACTTATAGTTAATATAATTCTGAAATCGCCAACCCGTCTTGAGCAAGCGTGGTGATCAATGCTCGTGCCTTCTGTGTGAGAAGAAGCCTTTACTTTGCAATGGTTTTTATTATAACAAAAGAACAGATGGGTGGGTTGAATTGTGTGAACGATTATGTGATTAGGAAGGAAGAAAACACTGAGATGATGGCTAATACAGATGTAAAAGGAAAGATGTGTTGCACGAAATGCAAATAAAAGGTGTAAAGGACAAGCTGATGAATTTCCAAAGGATGCTGTACGTTGTACAGTCAAAGTAGTTTGGTCATTTTAGCTGTAGGTGGGTGATATAGCATGTGATCCGCCATATACAAAATCTTACAGACAGAATTAGATTTGAGTCCCAAAAGAAAAATTTTGTTGATTTTTTAAAGCTGTTTTATTCTGATTCTGAGCTAAATGGAAAATTATTCATTTATTCGAGACTTCTAAAGTCAACAAACTGTATTTCAAAGACGTTCAAATAGTCTGCGCACTCTGTTACCCGGATCTTGGATGAGAATTAGAAATTAAATATTTAGGAGTCTAGGAACAGTCCATTTGGATATTACTTGCCAACGAAACAAGGATGAATCTCTCTGGAAAAATAAATATTCCTAAAAGTTAATACAACTGTTTTAACTTGCTTGTTATAGTTTCACAATTTCTGTAACTTAGTGAAACTATCTACCAACTAATCATAATAACAATATGTTTAAAACTTCGAAACTATCTATTAATATTAAATTACGCAGATAATTTCAAAGTTTCAAAATAACTTATCTCTTTTCAATGTTTTTATTAATTGTACCTTCCTTTAAAAAGCTTTACATAAGTTCAATTTGTATATTTACCCGACGACCCCAAAAGAAGGGTAATGATTTTTATCGCATTTTAATGAATAGCTACATTAGCTACTTACTGTTTTAGTACTTCAACCACATCTTCTGGAGTATCCGAGGTAGCAACAGCTTTTCGCCGCAGGCAGAAGAAACCACATGCTCTTAGGATGCCGCAGAAGAAGAGAGGTTAGTAATTGTTCTACAGTTTGTCGTTGTCGTATTCTGTAGATGGGAACCCCGCTGCAAGACCAAGACGCAGCCTTTCCTCATGAGCATATCCGACTCATGGTAGAAACTAGACTCGGAAGTTGACGTATTTCGTTGTACCTACCTACCATCAAATTCAAAATATTTTATCTATAGTTCTATACCCTACTTATTAATATGATAAAGCGTAAGTTTGTATTGTGAGTTTGTATGTAGGAGGTAATCTTCGTATATTCTATCACAATGGGAAGCTACAGTATTGCCGTGAAAACAAGAATTTTCACGCGGGCAGAATGAAACGTCTTTAGCTAGCTAACTTCTGTTGTTTCCAATGGGTCGGTTGAGCGGACATCCAACATTCCAATGGGTCGTTTTCTTTGGAGAAGAGCCGGCAAAACGCTCCACGGTTACTATTTTAAAAATAATTGGCTTTTACAATGTTTTCAAATGACAGTGTTAATAGGTATACAGTGTAGGCGTGTCAACAAGTACTAGGTACCTACTTAACAAGATAGAAAATGGTCTACAAATCGAAGCATCGATGAATCTAAAAAGCCGACGCCATATATACGACGTTTTACATTCACAAATAAGGAAAAAAATATAAAAGAAAATTAAATTAAAATAAATTATACAAGCCTAAAATCGATGCAAAGATGCATCAATTTTAGGCATACATCTTCGTACTGATGTTGATGTCAGATTAACCTTGCTTCTCCCCAGTGGGCACTACTGACAGTTTGCTAGAAGCTGCTGGGCTGGACAGTTCTGACAGTGGACAACCTTCAGCGCCACCCACACCCACGTCGTATCTCTCCATGCCTTCAGTCAATGCTTTTCCAAGGTATGTATGCTGAAACATAGAAATTTTGGCGTTAGCTTTCAGTTATTGGGGTTAGCTTAACGAGGGATCTTAGGTAAAAGCTTTATACCTACCACTTATATTAGACCTTGTTAAGATTTTCATTCAATCTATCTAGCCTTTTCCCAACTATGTTGGGGTCGGCTTCCAGTCTACCCGGATGCAGCTAAATGCCAGTATTTTACATGGAGCGACTGCCTATCTGACCTCCACAACACCCTTACTACTCCCCCTACCCCTGCGATACCCCTTGGTAAGACTGGCTGTCATTTTGCCTCAGACTATCATCTATTGAAATAAACGATATTCTGCAATTTGACATGGCATGTCCAATCCATAAGATAAGTTGCTGATTCACGGTCTTTCCAAATTCTAGAGGCAACGTAGTGGAGCCACTATCCCGTATCCTAGAACCGGTATCAGTTCGACACTTAGACATCGACTCCCCACCATCTACGCCAAAGAAAAGCAAGCAAGATCCTGCTAAAACCAAGGATGTGGTGCCTCGAAGACAGATGGCGTCCCAGCTGGTCAGGCTCGGGAGTATTGATAAGGATCCCGGGGTGATTGGGCCTTTGGTCTGGGATCTGCATTGTCAGAGGATTAAGGATGGTAAGTTTTGACACTTTCGACTGATTTTTATTTTAATACTAGTGACCGACTCACGCTTCGCACGCGTGCAATCTACAAATTAATGTTGCAACATGTCAAAAAAAACAAGATTTCTGTACTTTAACGAAATATAAATGGTACACATAACATAGACCTTCTGGAATAAATTCTCTAAACGATGGAGAAAACTTTATCAATATAGGCGTTGCGTAGTTTAGATGAACAACGCGGTCAGTCACACATACAGATACGATACAAGACTTTATTTAGAATTCGTAGACTCGTACATATTGAAGACTCAGTGTCCAATACTTAGCTTCATGTTTAGTTGACCCAGAAAAGTAGGCCATTACAAAATAAAAATTACGAACGATCACTGTCTTTGCACCAATAAATCCGCGTCATTCAGCAAAAACTTACGCTTCAACGTTGCCGATGTGCAAATATTATACCTACCTAGTATTGCAGAAAACATAAGAGAGTTTGCCGATAGAAAGGCGATTTTTTACGATATTTAATAATCAGTTGTTTTTTTTAACTTTTCCTTTTTTTTTTTTTCACATGTTTAGTAGAAAGGGGGCACCTTATAAATCTCCATTCCGTCCTTTTATAGTTTTTCTCCTTTATGTCCTTGATGGTAATTATCCCAGAGAAGGAAAGAGGAAAAATAGGAAAACCATTTTAAAGATGGAAAGACGACTTGGTACTAATTGCGGGATGGACATGGAGAAGAATACTTCTTAAGTATAGGAACGATGGATGGACTGTCTGAAAGATGATATGGCTAGAAAGGGGGTGACTACCGAGATGATGACTAATAGAGAAGTATGGAAGAAAAAGATGTGTTGCGCCGACCACAAAGAAAATTTGAATAAGGGCAAGAGGATAATGCCTATGACATATTTCAGCTTCAAAACCATCCAGTCCAGCCCGTTCAAACGCCTCTGGCCGCAAAGACCCGGGCCCGTCCCGCATGCGGCAGCGTTTCAACGAGCTAATGGACGATGCCTTCACGCTGTTCGGTAGCGTGAACTCCAGCCCCAACTCACACGACACGTACACTGTGGAGGAACGGGATTCTAGAGATAAGGACAAGAAACCAGGTCTGGAACGAGGAGGTACAGGTAGGAGACACTACCCAAACTCAAAGCATTTATTTCATTTAAACCATTTACACGCACTTTCAAAATGAGTCGCTTAGTCTGAAAGTTGAAGCTAGTTGCCCTTTCCAAAACGTAGTGGATCGAGAAGAAAGGGTAACAAACTTTTTTAAATCAAGATATTACAAAATCCTGGGTACGTTATTCTTGTTACTTCTGAGAACAATGTCAAAAAAACAATTCAAAATGAAAGATTAAAGATAAGCCCTGGGAGTTAAAGATGACCAGTCTCAACTGACGGCGCCCGTTTCTGAACATGACGTGTGGACGAGCACTATTCAGCTGAACCATTTTCAAAGGAACCGAATGATGAAGTACCAATTCTTGGTGACGCAGCTGTCTTAATGCGATGCTGAGAGAGACTGGTACCTAGTCAAGGAGAGGCTTATGCCCAGCAATGGGTAAGACGGGCTGTGATTAATAATGATCATCATATTGTTCGGTTGGCGGATTGTTTGGCAACCTTTTGCGTAATTTTTAGTGAAGAACAATTTTGGCGAACCGACGCCAAAATTGTTGTTCAATCAGGAATTCAAGATACTTCAAACTGGGCTGGCTTTGCGCTATCGTTTTCCTACTTTGTTCGCGACTGCCTCGTTGGGCTAGTGGTCCCACGCGATACTGTTAAGCATGAAGTCCTAGGGTTGATTCCCGGGTCGCAAAAAGTGATATTGAGCTTTTCCAAGAGACATTTCTCAGTAGCAGCCCATTGTCTGGATTTGTGTCCGGTTGATGGCAATAGGCTCACCCCCAATTACATAGGACTTAAACATAACTGGCGAAATGAGGGTGAGTGGAGAATTACAGGCGGGATGAGTTATGTTATGTGTTTCAGATTCAGGCGAGCAGTTGGCTCAGGCTCGTAATGACAACGTGCGTCTCCCCGGCTCGCCGTACACCGCCATGGATACTCTGAGGGGAAGATCTGCGGGGCCTGGGTAACATTACTAATTATTCTTACCTTTTCAACGCCAACGCCAAACGTCTGTAATTGTATACGTTTTAAACGTCAAAAATGTATCCAAGTGAGGGAAGTAGGCAATTATGTGTAGAGCTATTTGTATTTATTTAACTCTTCGGAAAAAAACCGTTATTTTCAGAGCCATAAAGTCCATTTGGACTTAGAATTTAGTATTAGTACTTATACCTACTAGAGACTACTTCTAGGTGAATGTAACTGTCGGTAATTAGCGCTGTGCGACCTGAATTGCACTTTATTGTGTGGTGGCAAGAGTCGCTATTTATTTAAATGATTTTGCGGAGTGCATCTTCTATATATTCTGGGTTACTTTACTACGTCACAGTGGCATGTAGGCGTATCCAATGATCCATTATTGGGCTGTCAGACTTGGCTGCTATAGTTTTCAGGATGCTGGAAAGGATTCCCTCATAGCCTTCCAGTCTGCCTTGTATTTTACCTACTCTAAATGTAGGGCTAATCTTTCAGAAATACAGATATAATGTTTAATTATTTTGAAAAGAGGTGGAATTTGTAAAATACTGCACAATCTTTTGTAGCAGACCTGGTCCCAGCACATCAACGCCGGTGCAGCACGCGGAAGGCGGGCGCCCGCGCACGTCGTTCAGCAGGACGGCGGCCGAGAGGAGAGTGCCGCCCCCGGCGAGGGCCTGGGGACATACGCCGCCACAGGTAACATACAGTTCCCACTAGATTTAGAAAATCTGCTGTCTTTTCACATTTCACCTCTGATTTTGCATCACTCAAAACCCTAGTGATCATTATTGTGGTGAAAATAAGGTTGCTGCCACTGCCAAGTCTGTCAAAATCACAATGATCTTTATTCTGATTACAATAAAGTTGCTATTGATGTGCTGGTTTCAGAGGTAAAATAACTGTGAACTAACAGATACATTAGTCTGGATTCAATGGTCAATGTGTAGAAAATAGAATAATCTATAGACTAGAGACTAAACGACACTAGTAAACTAGAGACTAAAGTTTCGATGAGTACTCTGTTTAAAGTATTACTGTCCTCTGTGATGAGTAGAGTCAGCATCGAAAGACGGAAAATTCATCAGTTTTTAAATAATAACTTCGGAAAAAACTACTTAATACCGATATAGAACAAATTCTTGACTATATTAAATACAAAAAAAAACAGGGTATCGAATAATTTTGTGACAATGTGTTAACTGACTTTATTGCAAATTGTACCTATTGTGAATTTGTTCCTGTACCTACTGTACTATAATTACAATGGCGTCAAGCTATGACTCCAAGACACCTCTAAAGATCTTAAAGATTCAAGATAATGGTACCATTAATAATAGTATTTGTTATGTGACTAATCCCAAAAGTTTACCTAAACAGCTGGTGTTGGGGTGTTAACCAAGCACGTAAGTCTATAACACAGGCTCTAAAAAACCAACTCCTGAATCACAAGACCCAACTTCCTTCCACACAGCAATGGGACGGCAACTCCATGATAATTTAACGCTGGTAGTCCCTAGGTGCTCGGCCGACCGTCAACCCAGCGCTGATCACCACAGAGGGCAGGTTGCAGGTTGAAGACCCAGCTATACCCCTAATATCGGCCATTAAGACGGAGATACAGCGCATCAAGGAAACTGCCGGCAAACCTAACACCTAGCCAAATGGATGAATTTTTATAATCATGTTTGAAGTCAAAAAAAAAATAGGTAATTTAAGGATGAGTTTGTTATTACATAAGGAACTTCGTTTATAAGATATTTTTAAATAAATAGACTTCTATCGTTATAATAGGGATTTTGACTAAAAAAAAATATTTTGTCCGTCAGTAGATTATTAAAAAATATTGGATACGCATATTTCTTTTTTACGTAATCGAAAGATTACGGCAATACATTGAGTTAAAATGTAGCGAGCCCCCCACTCCCCAACTTTAATGCGTTTTATCTAAAGAAAGAAGAAAAAATACGAGTCAATTTTTTTTTATCATCTGGCTGACGCTAATACAGACTAAATAGTATTTTTTTCCCAGTCAACATTCCTATTATTAATTATAAGTTGAGAAATAAAGCTCACCATTTAAAAAATATTACTCATACAAGAAATGAGTTGCAAGCAAGATGATATTGAACGGTTTTAGATAAGTCTATAAGTGCAAATATTAAGGATATTATTATTAGGAATCTCTGTTTGTCTTCATTATTGATTTTTCAATTGTTGAGATGGTTTATACAAAATTGTTTTTGATATTTTCATGATTTTATCACTGTTAACAATCGTATTCTTTTCAGTTGTTATTTTATTGTGTTATTGAATTGATAGTTATTAACAATCAGGCTACTTTTTTCTTACTATGAATTATTATTATTGATGTACAGATGTTTTCGACTAAGATTTAACCTTTTGACCGCCACGTCAAAAAAGAAAAAGCGTGCCCTCAGCGCCAAGCAATGAATTCATCCTTTAATACCTACAAAATAGTAGTGAGTTCGAAATTATATCGATTAAGCACTAACTATTTATTTTTTAACCTAGAGTATGTTTTTAATTAAAGGTCTATACCGGAAAAATATAATACAGGAGTTTTATTTCATCTCGCTTTGTCCTTTATGACAGAAATCATAATGATATGTGTCACTGTTTAGGCGTTGAATCCACAATTCAAAACAACAATCGATAAAACTAAGTTAATACCATCACAGCACTATGTTCAATCTTGACGTACTTTCATGTCACCATACGGTGACAGTGGCGTAGCTGGCACGGCTTTTTATATTTTGCTCGCCTCTGCACTAGAGGTGCGCAACCAATATTTATTAATAATATCGAAATAATAATAGGTATTTTGTTTTAAAAGTTTTGTATTTTTCGTTAGTTTCGTTTCACTGATATTCTGTTTCATATTGTGGAAAAACTTTTGTAAATATGAGAAATTTGATTTCAATATTATTATTTGATAATGCAATAAATAAAATGAGACATGTATCATCGGTTTTTTGTAATCGTATTTTTTATCACAAAAGAATTTATAACAGGTAAATATCTATTAAAGGAGTATGAATTTTATGGCCGGATTAACTTCCGCCATTTTGAGTTTTTTTTCAAAGTAACAGCCGCGCATAATGGCTCCTACACACAGTGCCGGCGGCATGACTTTTGCCGCGCACGGCAAAAGGCACGCGGCACGCGCCTCCGGTTTTTGCGCCTTCATTTTCTTTGCGTTTCTTTCTGCGGGTTTGTGCGGCCGCTGGCACTGTGTATAGCAGCCATTAGGTCTATATTAGAACTAGAAAGTTAAAGAGGGGGTATAACTTGATTTCATTACCACAAAATAAGAAAAAAGGAAGGTAAGTGATACGATTATATTTGCTTTCATATCGTCAAAAAAGGAAGTTTATTGAGTTTGTTTTCATCATGACTCATAATGTAGTATAATACTTTGATGGTGATCTGCTCGCACTTGCGCGGTTTTTTTAGTCAATGCCTCTAACTGACAAATAAACATCGGATGTATACAATGTCGCCCATGCACATGTGACCGCCCGTAATTTTCTGAATATTCATGAAAAAATATCGAAAATAAACTTCAAAAGGGTGGGGGTCTATCTATAACATTTTTCACTAGTTTTTTTAAAATAAATACACAATTTTTTACCGAAAAAATGACTTCGATTCCGTTTTTTTTTTCGTAGTCGATAATTTTTTGTAAAAATTTTAATTAACCTGTTAAAATAACTCATAAGCTTTTGGAAATAATAAACAGAATCCAAATCGACCCATAAACTTCGGAGATGTGTCAAAAAACAGAAAGCAAATCTTTAAAAAATTAAAAATTGAATAACATGAAAAATTTTATAGATAGACCCCCCCTTTAGAAGTTTATTTTCGAAAAAATTTCTTGAATATTCAGAAAATTACGGGCGGTCACATGCGCATGGGCGACATTGTATACATCCGATGTTTATTTGTCAGTTAGAGGCATTGACTAAAAAAACCGCGCAAGTGCGAGCAGATCACCATCAAAGTATTATACTACATACTACATTATGAGTCATGATGAAAACAAACTCAATAAACTTCCTTTTTTGACGATATGAAAGCAAATATAATCGTATCACTTACCTTCCCTTTTTCTTATTTTGTGGTAATGAAATCAAGTCGTATAATAATAATTTAACAAAATTTAGAGATTTTTTTAACTATATGTATGTAGCAGTATATTTAACAAGTCTTCACTACTCATAGTATAGTCGTCCATTATTATTAATAATATTTACTAATAATATACGAACTACTCTATTAAAAAATGTTCCGCGTATGATGTCATGGGACTGTCAAGCATAGACGACTGTGGCGTTCCCGGCACAGACAATACAACAGTGTGATAGAGATGGGCATTACAGTCATTACAATTAATCGATAATCAACTAAAACTCGATTTTTATAAAGCGCATAGTTCAGTATTATAAAATTTTCTTGATTTCTCAAACGTAAAAGTTCAGTATGAAATGTTTTATTTATTTACTAGTGCAGAATTCAGAGTAAATTAAATATAACGTAGGTTGCCGTCGAGGTCGATATTCTTGTTATATTGAGTGCTACCTGCATCACTACGTGTCCTGGTATGGTGACTGTGGCGTCGAGGGCACTATATTTTTCGAACTTTATGACTGATTTTCTTTTTTGTCTTCTTACGTTACTAAAAATGAAATCTAACGAAAGCAGTTCACTTCAAATAAATTAAGAAGAGTCAAGGTACATAATTAACAAGGGAAATAAACAAAACAATGCTGTTTTATGACATTTATTTACGTATAAAATTCTGTCACGCAGTCGCGACCGTGGCGTACTGGGCACATTTTCGTTTGTCGTCTATACACGACTGTGGCGGTCAAAAGGTTAAGAAGAAAATCAATATTAGCTAAATATACAATCATAAGTAATTCACCTAAGCACAGAATGAATACAGATGGAATCATGGAACACTCCGCATTTTAGGTGTCGAATTCAATGGGCGAATCGAAGTCAGTAGAAGATACTCGTATTTATAAGAGTTACGCGATAGAGAGGCAACTTCTAGAAGTTCTAGATGAATATAAATGTCGGTAATTAGCGCTGTGCGACCTTTATTGTGTGGTAGCATGGGTCGCTTTTTACTTAAGTTTTTGCGGAGTGTTTCATCTGTACCAATCTGTGACCTAAGTATTACTACATAAGGTTATTTATTATAGGTACAAAATAATGTTTGATGCCAATTACTGTAGTTTACTCAACTTTATCTACCTGACGTATTTCGGATCTTGTTTATGAATCTCTTTATAATAAAACTTTTGAACTCATATTGTATTTTGTAAATTAATGACAATTCTACTTAAATAAAAGACAGTTTTCATAAGTGCATATTTATTTTGTACTTAAATTGCGTTATAAAAATTTCTTAGTTATAGTCTAAAATTGTATCACTAACGTAAATATTTACATACATACAAGTAGTCGTCTGAACACTTTTTTATCAACGAACTGTAGAATCGGAACCTCTTTGGCTTTCTAATATTAAACAATGAAATAATAAATCTGTGTTAAAATGAGTGCAGAAAAATTAAAAATTAGTGGTGACAGATTCAAATAAAGTGAAGAGAATAGCTTCCACATACCATCTATAATAGTCAACAAATAATAAACAGATCACACTATAATTTTGGAATCAAAACAGTTAACAAATTCCACGAAATCACGACACTATACTAATCCAATAACTTGTTATATCAACATAATATTTAGAGCTAGCCTCTAACATACAAAGTTTATTCACATCAGCCTTTATGAAGTCCTTTTATTAAATTAATTGATTTCCTTCTGACATCAGGAAAGCCATACCATATTCGCTTGCGAGGCAAGTAAAGTTGACAGTTAATAGTTGGCACACAAGGTTCAAAATCGCATGACACTTCATTTTTCGTCTAATATTGACCTCTGAACTACTATAAGTGTATGGTAAATGTGGACGTAGACGAACCGCAGGAGCCATACGCGCCGCAATCATCGCATTTTCGGATGGTCCCGCGCACCTATCCGCATCGCACGCGCCACACGCGCCGAATCGCATCCATTATTTTCCGCACCGCCTGCATGACCCTCGCCACACCGTACGCATCATGGAACGCGTCGAATCTGGTGACGTCATTCGCGCCTGCTGGCGGAATCCGTATACCTACAGCATTTTACTCAAATGTAGTTCGTGCGGCGCAGATAGATGCGCGGCGTTGCATATGATTTCATAAAAAGATTTGTAGGTATACGAATTCCACCAGCAGGCGCGAATGACGTTTCCAGATTCGGAAATCGCAGGCAAGACATCTACAGTACATTTTAGGTACTGTAGGTCCAAAGTATTATGATCACAATCCCACTTTGTTAAGTCATACATATTACTTATTGACATCACACAGACAGTCACTTAAACTTCCTTGTGTAGTCCAGATCCTGCGATAGCAAGTCTCACCCACACACAGTTTTTTTTATCAGTTGGTCACTAGATCACTGATAGTGTCCTTAGTTCTCATCTTCGTCAGAAGACTGCTACGTAGACTGAAGAGTCTGTGGCGCTAGTCGCCTCCACTGTGTCGGCTGCTGCTCTTGACCCTCGTCATCCTGGAGATAAAGTAACTTGTTAGTATATTTTTTGGAAATAGAAATAGTCTTTACGGAAACCTAAGGTTCCGTACCTCAATAAGAAAACAAACGGAACCCTTATTGGATCACTCGTGTGTCTGTCCGTCTGTCACAGCCAATTTGCTCCGAATCTAATGGACCGATTAAGTTGAAATTTGGTACACATAGGTATCAATTTCTGTGACCCAAACACGTGTAACGTAAATAAATAAATTTTGAACATGAAGGTTACTTTTGGTAATTTTTAAAAATGTACATAAAATAGTTCTATACTTATAGATTACAGGAAAACCTATAAGAAGTAACCATATTATGGTCTCAAATAACACAGTAAGGGTCGATTTATACTAGCGCAGAGTCGAAGCGCATCGAAGCGTCAAATTTTTTACAACTAAAGCGAAGCCGCACGAATGCGTTGAAATTGTTCGCGCGCAGACGCGCGAATTCCGACGAATGCGCGCGTCTTTTTAAAATCTCCGAAGTAATGTGTGCGTTACGCTGTGGAGTTAAGGTTGAATTTGTTATGTTCAGTTTTGGATAGACGCTTCGATGCGCTACGACTCTGCGCTAGTATAAATCGACCCTAAGTCTCCCAATATTGTGCGTACAAAGTTACGACTCTGAATGTATGGGAGCAAATGTTTTGCAACTACAATGTTAAGTTTGTTCTTGGGATATATTCATCCCAACTACGGAACCATTGTGCGTGATCCGACTCGCACTTAGCCGGTTTTTTTAATGTTTTTGGGTGGCAAACAACGACAGCTCTGGCGACCAGCCTGATGATAAGTGGTCACTACCTCCTATGGTGATTACAATAGCAGAGCCTCTTATGTGACAGTTATTACTCGCACCCATACCCATTCAACTGGAACACAGCAATGCTGCTTGGCGGCAGTAATAGGTGTGGTGTTTCCCAGGTAAGCTTTACAAAGAGCGCTACTACTCCTTGTTTCAATAGTATCTGATGAAATGTAAACAAACCCTGTACAGGTAAAATTCTTACAATTACTGACTAAAAGGGGGCCGTGTTTTGAATTCCTCTATTCTTACTAATATTATACATGTGAAAGTAAGTTAATCTGCGTTCGCAATTCCTTTGCCAAACATGTAAACAAACACGAGTTTTAGGAAAAACAACTGTAATACCTATACATAAGGTTCAGTTTGCGCTACAACTTCAATTTTTTTTGCGAATTTTTCAACACTGGTTGTTTATTTGTAACGCTTTCACGTTAAAACAGCTGAACGGACTACTTTTAGAACAGACCATAGCTACTAATAGACTTCTGCAGCAATTTTATTTTATGAAAGTGTTTTTTCTGTCAATTAAATTAATCGCCTGTATGAATTACCTGTATGATTGTTATTGATACCGTATCTGGCTTGATGTCTTCTAAAAGTTTCTGGTCCTCACTGATTTGCTCCATATTTTCCATATTCCTGTAATGTCAGCACATTCCAAACAAATAAATATAAAGTTCTTATGACCCGTGTCTAATAAAAAAGTACTCAATATGGAAATATTAAAAGTAATTGGCATTATTAACTTACTTTCTGCTGCCTGAATGGAATCGGCCGCCTTCACCGCGTATTCGGTTCATCGCATGCCTGTGTCGCGACTCGTGAAGATATTTCTGAAAGGCGAATACAAATAATTAGTATATCAGTACATTAAGGCCAACAACGCACTACCAGCTAGCCGCATGCGGCGAACCGTTGCGGCAGGCCGCATGACTCGCGGTCTGCCGCACTGTACGCCGTACTTGAGGGTACAGAATAATATTAAGAGACAGAGTTAAGAACATTTTCGAAATATCTTATTTAAAAGCAGATAACTGGAAATCTCTGTTTCTATGGAAAATTAAAAATCGATCTAATTTGGCTGTGACACTATTTTTCGAAAATGTTCTAAACTAAGTGTTTAGACCTTTGTATCCTGCATATGCGTATGAAGTTTCATTAAAATCCGTTCAGTCATTTCGAAAAATAAGGGCTTGAAAGTTTGTATGAAAAGCCGTACGACGTAAACCCTCTTAAGGTCTTGAATAAGGTTCAATACATCGATTTACATTCTAGATACGCCTTACCGCGTCAAAAGATGGCCGCATTTATGCTTAAGTTGTCATCTGTCAAACAATGACGTAGAGAATTGTCGCTGTACCGTCAGCATACTCGTTTTAAAATAGGTACTTAGTTTTAAGGAGGTTCTTTTGAAATAATAACAAGTTTGTTTTTATAGTCTTTATTATTTAAATATTCTAAATTATAGTAATAAGCTCTTATAAGACAAAAATGGTGTTTAAAAAAAAACAGTTTCAGTATAATACTGACTTAAATTGGGATCCTTTTTAAAAAACCTTAATTTTTATTAAAAATATGCATCATATTTATCATTTTTTTTTGCTCATGTTTCACAAAAGATAAACTTAACACAGAAATCAAATAATTGATATAATTTCTTACAAAATTAATTAATTAAATCAGTTCAAAGTTGAAAGTTTGCAGTTTCAAAAATTCGTTTTTGATTCCCCAAAAAAATGATTTTTTGAGTCACTACTATTCTGAAGGTGTAGGTGTAGGTGTGTTGTATACATACTACGGACATCCTACAGGAGATAGCTTCCAGTCAGGGCAAAAGACATATAAACTAAGCAATTCTACGCTACGGGCATCCCCTGTAACAAAGCTTCCAAACAGGGCAAAAAACGTATAAATGAAGTTACCCCTTAAGAGCCCTATTACATTTCGACTGATTTCGACGGTGATTTTTGCGTTAAATGGACAACTTTGGCGTTCTTATTCTGAGTAACTGAAAGACAACTATGACTTATTGAGTGGTGGGGAATAGTTATTAGTATATTTCATAGCGGCCTCGCTTTTTGCAATTTTTGCTTAACTACATATTTATATAAAGCCAAAATTCCGAAGCATGTTTTTCATAAAATGCGCGACGGCACTTTTTTGAGGTCGTGGCTTGAACTATTGTATAGAACTACTATATAATCGAGAAATGAAATGAAATTGTTTATTCTGTAAATAGGATATTGGAATCACTTTTACACGTCATATTAAAAAAAATAGCTAGATGAGTTCGGCGTTTCCTATCTGACTTCTCTGAGAAGAAAGGCCGAAACAAACTCAGAGGTCAAAGTCTCTTTTAAAGTCCAGACATAATCTTGCATCAGGCCATATGAGGACCATGTAGACTAGTGTCTGAAATTGTATTTTGAGGAAAGAATCACCCAGATTTGAGTGGACCTGTCCAGTCAGTGCAGGCATTTGTCAGTAATCGCGGAGCTAAACTTGACGGACAGTACCAAAAAAAGTGTAGTGTGTTGTGCAGTGCTCGAACTGTCAAAACGCAATTTTTTGATAGGCCTCTTAACATATTTAATGGCCATCGAACAGTACAAGTTTATTGAATTTTTGTCTTTTGGTTAAGTTTTTTGCATTTTTATGCAAATAATGCAAACGAACAGTCATGTAACAGTTAATAATTGCTTTCAGTAACATAATTTTGTGATTTAAGGTTATTGGCTGGTCACGAGAGTGTTCATCTATGCTCTTAAAAATATTCGAATGAAGCAGTGACTTTAATACACTGTTAGTAACTCTTTGCCACTCATTTTTTGTAAAATATTGACATCCCTTATTTTTTAAGTGTTCTTTGATACCATATTCGGATTTTAGGCATACGTCAAATAAGTCTTGTGACGGAAATATTAACCCGCACATGTTTTTAATTGAAATTAATTTATGAAAGTGTAAAATAGAATTAGCCATCAGACTGTTAGAGCAATTTTCACACTTGATTTTGTTTATAATTTTTCTCGCTACCCAACCTGCAATGTATCCAACTACCTGCTTCGAAATATCAGTCAATCCAGAGTTTGAATCTAAGGACTCGGATAAAATGTCGCAATTTATGTCGTACTCACTTATGACTTTAGTACAAGTATCACCTTCCTCGTCTCTGATACTCACACAAGTCCTGTTGATATTGTTTATGGGTGTTGATGAAGAACAATTTAAAATCAAAAAATTATCAAGTGGAAGACAGTTACCCCTAAAATTACTACTAAGTTCGAGATGGTTTAATATTTTTTTATATATTCCAATAAACTGTTGTGTATTTGGATTGTTGTTGTGTCCACCATGTTGTCTAATTTTACCAAAAAATAATTCCAGATGGTCCTGGCTTAATCTATATGTAGATATATATTTTATGCATTTTTTGTCTTCGATTAAGTCCCTGTATAAAAATTTTAAGCTCTGGATATTAATGAGAAAACCAATGAATCCCGTTTTACATTTGGCAGAGGTGATGTTTTTCTTATAAATTCTTATCATAATTCTCTTCCTTGTTGTACATCTGCTCTTGTCATAAATTTTTAATGATTTTATGTAATTTTCAGCGTCATCCAAAAAGTCAAATATTTGCTGTGAGTTATCACTTGATATTGGTTTTTTAAAACCACTTTGATACGTTCGTGAATTAAATACATCGAATAGTTGATCAAAAATTGTTACAAATTGTATAGTAGCTTTAGTATCTAACTGATTCCACCCAGTCAACATTTGAGAACAGAGTTCCAATGCTTTTGCTGTACTCCTACTTAAAAGCTGCGCCGCTAAATTTACTTTCATGATTTGGTTTCGAAAGTAAATATGCCGTTTCGAAATTTTTGTTGCAAACTTAAATCCTTCGGATTCCTGCAATTTTTGAAGTTTTATTAGAAATTGCCATGAAATTTTATTATTATGTATGTCGAATATTATTTTTTTATTTTCGAAACTGTTTCTAACGAGTTTTAGCATGTGGCTAGCATCTAATATGACAGCAACTTTTCGAGCACAACAGGGATGCGAAAAAGTTGTTGTTAAGTTGTCTGGATCGTGCAACTGGCATCCTAATGTTTCAGCAGCAGCTATGTTTGACGCACAGCCATCAAAGGTTAAAGCTATTATGTCAACTCTGGCATCATAACATTTCTGTATACAAATTTTTATTAAATTAGCTCTGTGGTCAGCTGTTAATCCGTTTATAAAGAAGAAACCTAAGGGTACTTTCCAATTTTCTGTATTGGATACAAGCTTAAAAACATAGGCTTGTGTTGCAATTTCATTTCTTTTTCCAAAGCCTTCATCAACAAGACCTACAGTCTTATGGCCAGCCCAAATAGTTTGCTGCCTTATGGCCATCTCGTCAACTATCAAAGTTGCGATGATTCGTCCGTCTTTAGTTTTGTTTTCTAATAGGGAAAATACTTGATTTGTGAAACCTGGTTGACATTCACTATTACCGTACCACTTGTATAAGGTTCTCGGATGTGGCAAAACATTACAAAATTTTCCTCTCACAAACTTGTATGCAGCCGGAGAATAATAATTTAAGGTTAGAGAGAATTTCCTAATCGCTGGTGAAATCTTGCCACGTGGAGTTTTCTTGGACAAAAGAGCAATTAAGTCTTTTTCTGCGTCTTCCGCTCGTCTTTCTACTTCTTCTGAATGTTCTTTTGCTATTATTTTCTTACCGGTAAACTTTTTCAAAGTCTCTTTTAATTTTAAATTGGTTAATTTCAATCTTTTCGTTTTACGTTTTTCTTTTTGAAGTTCAGATCTATATCTTATTTTCTTTAAAACCTCCTTTTTTAATT
Organism: Conistra vaccinii; assembly: GCA_948150665.1. Classification (NCBI taxonomy): domain Eukaryota; kingdom Metazoa; phylum Arthropoda; class Insecta; order Lepidoptera; family Noctuidae; genus Conistra; species Conistra vaccinii. Next base: position 9,520,599 of record OX411319.1, read on the forward strand.
GGCGTTTCATTTGAATTTTTCGGGGCGAATCAAATACGGAGTCATTGTCAGAAACATAAAGGTTGTCAAGTGGTGAACCCATCATGTCATGTGAGGGTTCTACAAATGATATCTGTAATAAATAAAATAATAGGTAGGTAACTTTCTGTGGCAGTCAGCTTTAAAAACTTACAGATCGATCTTGATCTTACACAGACAGATTTTGGCAATAAGCTAAACCATACATTCTTACCTTAAAAGATGGTACAACATTCTTTTTTAATTTTCTCAGACCAGCTTGTGTTAAGTAAAACAAATCATCGTTAAAATGTGCTGAACAAATGCGGCTGTATTTGGTTGGCAACCATTCTTCGTCTCTCTGTTCTTCTTGGATAATTTTAATCCATTTTTCTTTGAAACTCGGTTCTTGTGGGAACCTAAAAGTTAAATACAAATAGTGACTAAGTGCATCTATTTAATATTTTGAGTACCTAATTCATCAACTCGTCCTACATGCCTACGGCCCATTTGGGACGACTTTAATATAATTTTGTATTCGGAAACATAGTTGCAAAGAAAAGTTAATCTAAAAAAAGAACGACATTAATAAAATCCGACTTAAAATATTTTAAAATCGTAATATAACCTCCATACTTCCTACATTCTTTTAAACTTTTTTTGTCAACGCTACACTACCCTATCGTTCGTTGTCATAGCAACGAAAAGTTTGTTATTATGTATCAGCCGCCTTAATATTTATTTTAGAAAACTTAATAAATAAAAAAAAAATGTACTTACGCATGGAAAGTAATACCTTTACTTTTATTTGAATTTTTCGAGTTGTTGGTACACTTCCTGAAGGCACACGAAGGCATTTTTTACAGCTGTGTGTATTAAAAATGAGAAAAGGCGCTACGATGTGTCACGAACTGTGACGAATGATCGAATGATTCGAAGTGAGCGACGTCGCTCACTTTAGGAGTGACACTTTTCGCGCGACGTAAGTATGGTGAGGGCGAATCCTTGATTTACATCAATGGTTCAATACCGCCCTTCAATTCAATTTCCAGCCACCCGGAGCGGTTGACGGCTGGCCGCAAGTCAGTGCGTTGGAATCATACGATTTCATATAAAATAGACAAACAACGCCGCATTGCGGCTAGCCGCTAGTGCGTTCTCGGCCTTAGATAGTCAGAACAACTAGTGTAATCCTTGCATGAGTAGTGTGATATAATCCTTCCTATCCTAATCCTAATTACAAATTCAAAACTTACAGGTCTCTCTTTAGGTATCTTCCCTTGTTCGTGTAGCTTGGCTCTGGCGGCGCGTCGCTTCAGAATGCGTTTGTACTGCCGCGCGTTCACGTACAGAAGTGGCTCCTCATCAGAGCCAGCCGCTGAAGAACTGGCACCTTCGGACATTGATGTGCTAGTACTTGCGTTGTTGTTGCCGCTGTTCACCATCTGAAATTTTTGGAAAGACGGTTATTTGCCTAATAAGCAAGTCCTAAGACGTCTTCTATTGCTTATACTTATAGGATTCTTGATGAACCGATAAATAAAATTGGCGTCAAGTACTTTTGACAATTTATACTATTGTATACAGCATAAGACAGAACCAGTCGTTGTGGCGGTGCTTGGGGGTGACACACCCAGCAATGGACGTCCTTTGGCCTTCATTTGGGTTTCAAAATCTAGTAAGAAGGGTTCTTTTAAAATCTGTGTTTATGTGACTTCCTAAGACGGGTGTCCGCAACTCTACGTCAAAGCACGTATTTTGCGTACGAATTAATGCGACTTACCATAACAATGTTAGGTTGGTTGACAATCTGCTGCGCCTGCACTGCATTACCGACACCCGCCACTTGCACCAAATTGCCGTTTAGATTGATCACTGAAAAATACAACACAAAATATGTTATACATATTTCAATGCATTTTGATTTCTAAGATTAGGTCTGTGATCTACATCGCCACATGCGAACTACGCATCAAAGACGTGACGTCACATAAAAATCCCGACACGACGTCACACAAATCCTGCAACGCGCAAATAAAGTTTACCGCGCGAACGACATCTACATATAAGACTATCCGACATCAATCGTTGGGCAGTTGCCCGCCACCCGTCTGGTAGAAGGATCCTCCCTTTTCAATAGAGGATGAGTGAACTGTACAACCTGTTCCTTATGCCTCTAAATGTCCAAATAAGAATGCGAAAAAGTTATAACAATAAGGAAAATTAAATAAATTTAAATACCTTTACCAGTCAGTCATGTGAAGACAGTATGTCAGCTTTATTTTTCTATCTGCTATCGATGCTGATGCCATAGAAATGGTCATAAGGAAACATTTTATTTTATTATATACATAATTATACATCCCCGTATTCACCAAAAGGGTTAGGCAGAAGTGTACCTATTTGTAGTACACCAACATTTCGCAAGTTATGTTTAGGTCCCATGATTTCAACTTACTGGTAGGTTGGTGAATGATCTGATGTTGATCAATATTAGGTTGGGCACTTGTGGCTACCGGCTGGTATATGAATGTCTGTCCATCTGGAGTCTGAACCAGCTGCATTGGCTGTATGTTTCCACCGGCTGCGAAAACAGAAGAAAATAAGGTATAGAGCAATGAATCATGAGTACATTGAATAGAATCAGGTTCTTCTAACTGAACAGACAGCTGTCAGTGCTGCTTGGGAGTTTGTTGCGCCACTTCTACCCAGCTAAAGCACTAGAAACTGGTCGAAGGCGGGGCATTTTGGGCGACTGTCTTATGAAATTTTATCATTCATCATTTCAATAAGCTAATTCTTGATTTTGATTAGATAAATGATCTTACTGCAGATAGTGGTATACTGATAAATAGAATTGATTGATAGATCAAAGTCTAATAATTTGCAGCTGTGGTTAATATTAATTTGTTGTTTTTATTTAGGGTTTAGGAGCCTCTATAAGCTATCATGGTTGAATATTAGTCACTCGCTGGGCAATTAGCTGGCTAGCTAATGCTTTTAACCGCTTGACCGTTACAGTGGACATCAGGTGGGCATAACAATTAAAATTCTATTGTGTCTTGTTAATGACAGCTGAAGGTTGGCATAAGCTACTTTTCCGTTAAGTCATAAAATAGATTAAATTAGACATACCTTGAATGCTGGATATAGGTACTACTTGCAACTGTTGAAGCTGCTGACCGCCTTGTGTGGCTACCTGAGGAAAACAGTATAAAATTTTTGTTAAAAAATTCTTGCTTATAACCTATTTCTGATGTGCTGAGTCTTTATATTACAGAAGTTGGATTATGTAATGGATATGATGATTCATGCTTTCTAAGAGAAATTATGAATTTTACTACTACCTGGATCTGTGGTGTCCCAATCTGGATGCATGTACAATTAAATATGTGTTAAAATTTTAATAATACAAATGCTTGCATAAAATTTTTAAACATAACAAAATAAAGAGTTATTTGCTCTTTAAAATCTGTAGAATAGATCATAATTATCAAGTTGTAGCCGAAATATTGGTCACTATTGAGTAGACATCAAAACAAAAGAGTTTTTATTAATATAGTTATGAGCTACTTTATACAAAACTGTGTTACCATTTTAAACCCCACAAATAAAATAGAACCATAACTGAAATATTGAATATTATTAATTTGCCCAGTCATTAACCCATAAAAATGAATCATTAATGAGTGATAATGAACTTAGTGCATGCTGTGGCCATCTAAAAGTCCTCAATAAACAAATTGGAATTTAACCTGAATAGACGCTGCATTGGAAGGCACGTGCACAACAAGCTGTTGTCCGTTAGGTCCCTGTATCATATGCGGAGAGTTGCTCATCTGTAGAACTTGCAACTGCTGCCCGTTGATCGTCATCACCTGAGTTCCATCAGAGCTCTGGATCTGTGCGTGCTCCATCATGAGTCAATCTGTAAATGGAAACGTTTACTTGTTTACCTTGGTGTAAGACATGAATCATTGTTGTTACAGTAGCTCAAAATACTTGAAATAAAAAGTTATTCCAATTTTTTTTTATCAAACGTTTTGGCCTTGTAGATCAGCCGATATTTGTTGAGTAGGACCCAATACTTTCAACAATTTTTGACCTTCAAAACTAAGGCTACCCACCGACCAAAACTAAGGTCCAAAATCTATCGAAGCTTTACTGTCATTCCCAACAATGACACTTTATCTAAACTGAGGAATATCATTGATTTCCAATAGATAGGAATACACATCGTACCTACTGTCGTTTTTTAGATAAGCGTGAAGGTTGCACTAAAGTGCTCCGGGAGATTAATTTGATCTTGCCGAATCGATCTGGCAGCTCTTCGCAGATCTAGTATTAGCTGTATTGCCTTCGAATTACAGGCTATGATGTAAAGGTAAAACGAATACCCAAATGGAAAACTAGATACCGAAGTGTAACTCACTAAAATCACAGGGAAAATCAACACGTCACTGCTACGAGGCCAAGTAGTGCAACGTAATCAAAATGGCTGCTGCTTTTCACGTAATTTCGTCAGACATTATTGTAACATTTACATGAAATCCTATAGTTTTCGCGTATTCCCAAACATTTGCCGGTACAGCCATCCCGAGAGAATATTTGGCGAAAATAAATTGTAAACTTACATTGGGTCCTCACTGGTTTTTCGATGATTGGTTGACAAAAGATAGACCAATGGCCGAAGTCAATGATCGCAAGAACGCAGTAGATTGGTTCGGCGCATTACCACTCCCAAAGAAGCGCGCTCCCTCAGTTATCCAATCGTTCACGTAATTAATACATTGTCTATGGTAGACATTAGCCTATCTCGGTAAAGGTAAACACAAAAAAATATTATTGTGAGTATTGAGATTTTTGTCTGCGAGCAGTCCAGTTTATTTGACGAAAATGAAACCATACTTCACACACGCTTGGTCTGTATGATGCCGCCTCTAGCAGCTCTGACACGTCTCCCTGCTCTTGTGACCTAAATACACTAGAAATACATGAACAGAACTCTCGGTTTTGGAAAGACTTATTACCAAGAAATTAGCTGACATTATTTTCAAACTCAAGACAAGTGATCTGAGTGGCTGTTACTATTTGAGTCAGTCAATTGCCTTTTATGAATCAGTAGAGAGCAGTGGTGGCCCAGTGGTAACGGCCCGGCCCCGACTTACAAGTTGTGGGTCGTGGGTTCGAACCCAGGCAGGCGCTTTACTTTGTGTAAAATAATTTCATCACCACCGCTCACAAAACGGTGAAGGAAAACATCGTGAGGAAACCGGCATGTCTTAGAACCAAAAATTCGAAAACATGTGACATCTACTAACCCGCACTGGGCCCGCGTGGTGGATTACGGCCCACTCCCTCTCACCGAGAGGAGGCCTGTGTCCCAGCAGTGGGAACATTAATAGGCTGATGATGATGATGATAATGTACCTATGTATGTTTGTTTGTAACCGACTCCTTTGGGCGTGATTTTGACCTACTTTAAACGGTCAGATTTCGTTCAAACTTTGTAGATTTATCGAGGACCGATGACAATACAATAATTTAGTATCTTGGAGCTGATCTGCTGATGAAGCCAGAAAGTGGATAGTGGAACTCTTCAGCGTGGATGATTTATTTTTTCCGCGTCAATTCCAATATTATGGGGTATAAGTTAATAGTTGGATAGGTCTTTAACGCTTGCCGCGGTCGGTTCGTGGATGGGTGACCATTTTATGACCAACCAAACCAAATATACAACAGTACTAATCGGTCTAAAATCAACTTTATTTACACTTGCATAAAGTTGATGTTTTCTCTAAGTGGTAAACTCGTGTTTGTTTACATGTTTGGCAAATACATTGCGAATCGTTGGTCCCGGCTGTCATACGTAGATCTTTGACAGTGGTTATTAGTCCGAAGTCCAAAAATCTGACAACCAGTTTTACCAAGGGGTATAATCTGAGGGTATAATACATATATCATGTTACCTAGTGACTGGGTTGTGGAGGCCTATGTAACATACTGCACGCATAGCATGAGCACCGCTTTGTCGACGAAGGAGTAGACAAAACTGTTTTCTTATACCATGACAAAAATGACGTTCTGTGTAGACAGTACGACGACGGCAGCAAAGTAGAAAGAGGCAACTGCACTTTTTATGCTACGGCTACACTGGTACGTTATCGCGAACTTTACTTCGCGCACTCTCCCTCGCACACCACTCGACGTCTCGCTGAGCAACAGAGTGCGGACGAAGTAAAGTTCGCGATAACGTACCAGTGTAGCCGTAGCATTACGAAATTCACTCTAATATAAACTCACAAAAATTGACTCGAAAAATTGACAATCAAACAGTAAAACATCCTATGACGAAACAGTCATAGGATGTTTTTACTGTTTGATTGTCAATTTTTACTGATATTAAGTCACGTTAAACACAACTAAGTACAGCTTATTTTTTTCAGTGTGTCGAAGTACCGTGTTTTGGAACAAATAACATTACAGTAATATTGTCCTTAACCATTTCCTTGGTAATATTAATTATATGATGTAAAATAGGAGCAGATAGCTTTCTTCTTCTATTAGTTATCACAGTTTTGCGTTAAAAACGCTGTTCTGTAAAATCATGATTTTGTAGATAACCCTGTATACTTTCTGACCGTCGAGTACAATATTTCACTACCATAGACAACTGTCAGTCGTCAGAGTGATTTTGACAATGGGGATGCACGCGCAAAGCTTAGCGTAGATGTCGCCAGCGGCGGGATGGCCGCTGTCAAATAATTTTCGCATTGTTTACATTAGTGGTTTTTGCTATTTTTTGTGTTGAAACCGATGCACCATGGTTATTGCTAACATGTATTGTTCCTGGAAGCCTATAGAATTGAAAGACGACCTAAACAAACCAGGAGCAAGGATTACTGGAAAGAAATGAGACATTATTGCGAGGTAGACTTCTATCTAATAAAATATTTTTAATCAGTGCTAGGGTCTAGATTTGGATATTTTTTTTGTTGTAACATGTTAATTATTACTTGGTTCATGGTAGGAAAATTTACGAAAATTGAGAGAACCGTACTTTAATAATAAATGGTATTCTTTATTGTTTAGGTTAGGTTTACTTTTCATTAGTGCTAGGCTCTAGATTTGGGTATTTTTTTAGTTGTAACGTGTTAATTCTTACTTGACTCATGGTAGGAAAATTTACGAAAAATGAGAGATCATTTACTTTAATAATAAATGATATTCTTTCTTTTTTAGGTTATCTATGACCGAAATTTTTAATTCAGCAATCAAAGCCCTCAAGCTTCCGAAAGCCAAGCAATTGACGTTCCTGCTGTAGAACTTTACTAAGACGTTAATAGCTCCACCAAAGCTCTACCATATTGCCGAAAATTACCAATCAACATACTCAAAGTTACTTTTAGTTTTACTCTTTTAGTTTCCCACTTTCTATTTGCGTAATATCTTTGGTAAATAAATGAACACCGGATTAAGTATTTTAGTACATCGTGGTACAGCACACTTATGCATATTTGGAGAAAATTTGAATTTACTGAATGATAGGTTATAAAATGTATGGAATTGACAGTTTTCAATGGCCATGTCGACGATGCGCCACCTATCGTGATAAAATGGCAGTAAACATCCCCATTTGGTGTAGAAAACTTTCTTCTGAAATAGTCTACATATAAAATGACCTATATTTAAAGCAATGGCACGTAAAATTTCATCGGAGAGGCAACCGGATGGCGATTGAGAATCTGGGTCTTGAAGTGATACCGAATCACCCCGTACCGTCCGAATGGACCCCAAATGGGCGGGGGCGGAGATATGGTGTTGGGAGGTCATAACATTTTTTTTGACGAGGCAACTGGATGGAAATGCGGTTGCTTGGAAGTTTATATCCTATTGACATAGTAAAAAAAAACTGCCACCCCCCAACATCTTTATAATTGAAATGATGTCTTACGCTACCAGTATTATATAGTGCTCTGTGTCTTACGCGTTATTTAATTCTTGCAACTCCTTACCGATGATTTTTAACTGAAAATGAGGGTAAATTTTGACAAAACCGGATTGCATTGATACACACAATTCCTTGCTTTGAATTAGAGTTTAAATTTCGAAAATCATATAAAAAAAAAAAAAAAATGCCCTCCTAGAATAACACCATATCTCCGCCCCCGCCCATTTGGGGTCCATTCGGATGGTATGGGGAGGTTCGGTATCACTTCAAGACCTAGATTACCAATCGCCATCCGGTTGGTGCCTCTCCGATTAAATTTTACGTGCCATTGCTTTGAATACTAGACAAAGATAGTTAGAAACGAAAGACAAAGTGACAGATTGAAGAAAGATTTCTACGGTGCGATGTCAAAAATGAAGAAAAGAAATGTCACTTTGTATAGAAAGAGCTGTGTCTACTCTTCGTAGACATAGAAAGCGCCATGCTACGCGTGCTGGTATTCAGTTGCATCCGGTTAAAGAGGGCTATCACAACATTGCAGTTCGAGCGGTAAATATTTGACAGAACGTGTTTTTTCATCGGTACTGTCGATACTTCAGCGTCGTCATTTCGTACTCGTTGACGTCCCATCATAGATGTCTGTGCATTCCATTCACGGTACAGTGGGCAAACATCCTAAAGGTACAAAAAAATACCGCAAGCCGACAAAAAACGAGCGTGGCAAAGGGCTGGGCTGGGCCATGCCGCCGCGGCGCCACAGAGTACTTTATACTATGGCAGGCGCCAGCATAGTGTGTAGGTACACTTTACACACTACATTAGTCTATTTCACAGGTCTATTTCATTGGACATGGGTTTGGACCTCAGAGTAAAAACTAAAGCATACTCTGAGGGTTTAGACTTTGGACTTGAGCCACAGAGACTTTTATTATTTTTTACATTTTTATCATTACTTTTAAGGCTGGCTCACACTGTGCCGGCAACGGCTCGCAATGAGACATCTCACTCAGATCGAAAAGAAAAGAACAAAAATCGTTTTTATAAAACTTGTTGTCTATGGACACAATTCTGTTTTGAAATTAAAACCGTTCCAGAGAAGTCGAATAAAAATATTGATGTTTAGCATTTTTTTTTTTTTTTTTTTATATGTAACTTTATTTATTATGACCATAGATATTTACATGATTTAAAATCTAACAGAATTAAAATAATAATAGTAATATGTACAAGTATATAAAAAGGGGGGGGGAAACGGTCATAGGGCATCAAAAAATTCGTCCGCATCGCTGTCAACAGGAAAAGTGCCCAAAAGGCTGGCAGCATTGCCACGTTGTATGGCAATGCTGATTCTTTGGCCGAAGAATAGGCCAGCCCTCGGGTCACGTGAGGAGTCGACCAGCCGCTTGGCGATGTCCCGGAATACTCGATGAGCACTCGGACCCCACGGCCCCAGTGTTTCAACCCCAAACGGCTCAAAAATATAGCTACCAATGAGGTTGCTATATTTCCGCCGCTTGAGGTTTTCTGCACCAGAAGCAGCCGCCCCGGCACAGCCCGCCGTGCTGAGAAGATGGGATGGCGCGAGGGTGTCGACACAGGTTGCATCCCACACCAAAGGCCTACCCATCTTCCAAGGCATTATGGTCATTCCGTCTGGCCTCTTCCCATCGTCGCGTGCCAAGCCATTGGGTTCTAAAACAGCTGGCACCCCGGCGGTGACAAGAGCCCGACGGATAATGTCATTAATGCTTGCGTGCCGTGCCAAACGACCAGCGCTCCTGCCGCAGGAAAGGCCGTGGTGTCCGAGGCGGTCGACTGCTTCACCGCACTGACAGCGATGCGGAGCCCCGCAAGGAGCGCCCAAACGCAGACTTGTAGCGAGCCGGAAAGTGGTGTCACCCAGCATAGTGCCTATGTTGGGTGACGGTAGCGCCTGAAGCCAGAGGCCCGACTCCCATTCTCCCACAGCCAATAGGCGGGTGCGCTCCGCAGTGTTGGTGGACGTATTAATGAGATTGTTCCGTACCAACCTGCAGAGCGGCTCATCCCACTGTCTCTGGGAAGACAGGTTCTCGGGCTGCTCCGTGTCCGGGCAAGCCATTTTCCAGGCGTTCATCGCATCAGTCAAGCACGGCACTTCAGAGTCAACCTGACAAGCGGTTAAGATTCTTGTGGTTAACTTTTCGGTGCTGTGGACCGAGGACAGGAACGCCGGTAAGCTTACACTGGAAATTTTGCGGACGCCGAGCCCACCAAAACGTATGGGTAGTGTGGCTTGCAGCCACGCGCGGTCGTCCAATGCCACATTTATGATTGATGTTAGACTGCTTCGGATGATTTGATCGATTTTGTCCAAAAGGTGTGGCTTCTTCCACAAGGGGGAAGCACGGAGAAAATACATAAAATTTGGACCGAAACAGCAGTATCTGATAAGGGTGAATGCGGAATGCAAGTTAATTTTAGAAAGTCTATCCGAAATGTCATTGAAATGTTTAATTTTTCCATCAATGAAAGGTGAAAAACTGTCTTCTAAAATTGGGGAACCTAGGAGGTGCAGTGAACTTTTTTCTAAAACTTTGATATCTGGGGCTATTGTATTGAATTTCTGGAAAGTCGATTGTCTGTCGGTATTGTCACAGGGGTAAATTTCACATTTTGAGTAGTTGAGGTCAAGGCCGATGAATTGAAACTGTTGCTTTAGGAATTGGAAATCTTTTAGGACAGTGTCTACGTCACCTCCTAGAGTCCCATCATCTAAATACCACACATTAAATTTTGAATTTAGTTGTTGTATTATGGGGTGGATAGCTAAACTGAAAATGACTGGCCCGAGGGGATCACCTTGTTGGCATCCGACTGCAGATTCTAAACCGTTGTCTTTAAATAATAATTTGGAAGGGTGCCTATAGCATTGCCACAAAAAACCATAAATTTCCGGTAACTCCTTTTTTACTTCGGCCAACAGAGTGTCCCTGTTAACGGAGTTGAAGGCGTTTTTGACGTCAACCTTGAGGATGACCTCACCTTTACCGGAGTTTAAAAAACTGGAAAGGGCATGTACGGCAGCCTCGCAGCCCCCTTTGGATCCGAAGCCAAGCTGTAGGGGCTGGAATTTATTTTTTAAAGTTTCGCCGTATAGTCTGCAGCATATTTTAGCTGCCGTACGCCTGTAGGTACACCCAACGGCAATGGGACGGATGCCGCCGTCTTTCTTGCGCAGGGCACATAGATTTGCCCCGTACAAGACATCGACGATGGCATCATTCACACCGCCGTTGAGCATCAGGTTAATTAGAGCCGCAAGCTCCTTCAAAAGCGACTCACCAGCTTCCCCGGCGCCTGAACTCAATAAATCTTTTAAATGCTGAGGAGTCAGGCCGTCGAGGCCGCCGGCGGAGCCACTTCGGAAGGAGCTCACGGCAGCAATCAGCTGTGGGGCAGTAACGGTAAGGGGTGTTGAATCCGGACCAGGAGAGAGGGGGGGGTCGGGGAAGGTGAGACCATCGGCAGGCGCTGGATGTTTACTCTCCAGAGCTGAAATAGTTTCTGGAGAGTAGGGTGCCACCACATCGCTACTGAACAAAAGCCTGGCCGCTCCCCTGATGTCACCTTCACTTAGTTTGGATTCTACATATGAACATAAGCCTCTTCGTAGAGGGTTATTGAAAACAGGTAATTTAGGATCTAAAATATTGGTCAAATTGTTGCAATTGTCTTTAATTTGGTTCGTTAAAGATTTTTTGGTCGCCGAATTTTTTTGGACATGTAGAATCCTATAAGGGAAGGTGAGTAATTGCTCCCAGGCACTTTGTGAGTTCTCCTGGGTCGCAAGACGGAGACATTGCGCCAAATTCAGTGCGACAGACCGTCTCGCGCCCCGGGGAACTCTTTTTAACACTGGGGTAGAATTTTTAAATTTTGCAAGCGTTTTCCACAAGGTTTTCTCTAGAGGTGTTGATGTAGGTGATGTAGCTGGGGGGCATAGAGGTACACTATGTGGTTTGTGGACCTTGCCATAGTGTATCCGTAGCCCCCGTTCGCCTTTAAAGAAGCGCGGCTGGGAGCAATGGGGACATCTTACCTGGACATCGAGCGATGTGGCGGGTTGACGAGCGCTATTTCCGGCGTCGCTACAGCCGGCATGTATCATAAATGTAAAAAACACTAACCTAAGTTGAAAATATAATATACATACTAAAAACTAAAAGGTACACTTATACAATAATTAATTTATAAAAACTTCACAAAATAAAATGTTAAGTGTCAAATGTCACTTCTTGACGGGGAAGGCGCATAGACACAGACGCGCGGGCCTAGGGCGCCGCGGCGCCGCGCGTGCAGGGTGCAGCCTTCTTATTCAGAGGCTGCTTTCCGAATTAGAACGTAATCGCTCACACACATCGCTGACATCAATAACTTCGTCTTCGTAACTTGAATTTATGCTTTCGGAAATCCTACTATTCCATTCTATCAGATTTGTATCAATTTGTTTCAATATTATTTTAAGATATTCACAATCTATATTCCATGGGGTAGGTGATGTACTTAGATGATCTCTATAAACTATTATTAGATGTTATTCGTAGAATTAGTTTAATAATTTTTCGTTGTTTATTGATCTGCCAACGCCGTCATTGTTTAGCATTTAAATTATGAATCTATCCTTTTTATATACAAGGCGGCTCAAAGCGAGTTATGAGATGATGGTAATATTTATGTATTCGAGCCTGTGATGATGAACATAGAACATGTCAAAACGAAATAGTTTATGGTTGCCATTTTGTTTGGCGAAAACGATGCTTGCTTTTGTTCTGTTGCTAAATGAGAATTTGTGATTATAGCAGTGACTGAGCGAGTTTTGTGAATAAACCTACGGAATTTAATCGTAACAAACGCTGTTGTATCACGTAAGATGAATTATTCCACGATATCTGATGATTTAACCCGTGAACAGTTAACATTTGAGGCAGTAAAGTATCTAAGTAGGTTATGTTTTAAATATCGAAATTTGTCATGTTTCAATTGTTTTTGGATGACAATTATTTGCAATGTTGTGTTTTTGCAGAAAATATATCTTCGAACAACCATAACATAGCGTCATTACACAAGGAACTATTAGAAATAAACTTGTCATTTTCTGCGTACATTGAAGAGAGCAAGAAGCGTCTTGCAGGGCTTCGCCTGGACTTAGCAAACGACGCCAAGAGTTCCCATAAAGTTGTTGAAATATTATCTGATAAATGTAAGTATACTACATTTGAATCAACAAAAACAGTGTTGGTCCCCTTGCATTATTTATTTCTGTAGAAATGGTACCTAATAAAGGTACCTAGGTATTTCCTTCATTCTGAATAATGGTTTGGCTGAATAGCCAAAAGATTGAATAATATTGCACATTCACCGAGCTAGACGTGCATTAATACTGACTTAGTCAATAAGTATAACATTGCCGCCTTTATATTTTATTTCAGAAAATGTCCTCTCCAACCACACCTCGCAAACGTAACGCCCAATCTAAATTCAAAACATCTCAAGAAAACAATAATAATACAAACAACAAATTTTCTGAACGCCAACAGGCACGCGCCTTCATTGCATGGTACAAACGCATGATAGACCATGAACGTTCCAACCTGGCACTGTACCTATCTGATGATGCAATGCTAGAATGGTTTGGCCGAACAGTTAAAACTAGAAAAAAAGTTACAGCCTTCCTAAAATTTGACATGCAATGTTCTCGCCATGATTTTACTACAGTTGAAAGCATAGATAAGATACAAAGCAGGCATGAAAGACTGCAAAGGTTTGTATACATTTAATGTTTATTAAAATAGGTGCTTTTTCAATTTGGTTTTCTTTTCATTCTATCTACCTACCTATATCCTGCATATTGATAAATTACCAGTAAAAAGTAATCTAGTAGTTTATCTCATCTTTTAATTTCCCTTTTTCGTATTTTCTACCTGAAAATGTAGCTGGGAATCCTGAAATTACACTAATTATATCATAAGTCAAGTGTATATTCTACTCTTACATACAACAAATTAAATTTTATTTATATATTTATTCAATGGCTAATATACATCACTTCCTTGCGTGTGCCCTTAGATGGCTCGCTAGACCGAATTTTGTTTTGAACACCCGGTCACAACTAGAGCAATAAAGTTGGCCTGCAGTGTTGTATGTATACGTGTTGGAGGGCTTAGGTCTCTCTTTGCGTATTTGTAAACTTCTGCAAATATATGTACAAATAAGCTAGGGAGAATAGTTTCTCATCAATGATTTATCATTTTCAGAAAAGATGATACAATCCTGGCTAGTCCACTCAACTCCCCAGAAATTATTAGAACAAAAGACAGATGTCACAAAAGGAGACAGCTCAGGTCCAACTGCAACAGTCCAGAGTGGGCTGAGGGTTGCCAACCTCAAGACGAAATTAGCATAGACAAAAAACAAAAGACTGACAACACTGGGCCTGGTGAAGAAAATGGTAACGAAACAGATCATAATCCATTGAAAAGATCATTCCAAGATGAGGATTCAGAGATAAGTAGCCAAGGCGATGGGTTACGCAAAGTGAAGAGGAAGTGTGTCCCGGTCACCCCTCCAAACCCCGAATTAGGACAAGGCGATTGTCTTCCTTCCACCAGTGGTACAGACTCTGATAGGTCACATGATGCCCTAAATTCTCAGTTGCCAAAATTAGCTGTAGAATGTAATGGTTACATAGAATTTACTAGAACTCGGAACAGTCGAAGCACTGACGCCATGAAGTGGGAAAGAAAGTGTAAAGTACAAATTAGTTATTCAGAAGACCCTTTGAATGTTGGAGAGTATATTATTTGGGCATTACGGTACACAGATGAGAGTAAGTGCAGGAGGAATCTGTTGGCTGCTTTTGAGGAAGTAGCTAAGGAAGAGGAACTCAAGAAAGTTTAGAATTAGAATAATTTTACTGTCAAATTCATTATGTTGATGCACAATGTTGCCAAGTTGCAAATTGTCATGAAATATTTTTATTACTGTATTCTTTTGTATGTTAATGAGGGATAATTTTGATTGCTATGGCAGTGGCTCATAGCATTTTTTCTGACTCTTTTTTGATGAAAATAGGTACTTCAATAATATAAAGTTATGTCATAATTTAAGCACACAAAATGGTAATTTGAAATACAATGTTTGTTATTTTGGTAATTTTTACTACTCTTCTTTTTAAACCCAATGCACTCAAAATAAATGAATTTGACAGTAAAATTAACTTAAAACCCACTGAATGGAAGCAATTTTATACAATTTGGTAACCATGTGATATGAAGATATTGTATTTTTTTTTCTATGTTATAGCATTTATTTTTATGTATGTTTATGATACTGATTGTTTACAACGTGACCAACTGTACCTCTTGACTTTATGAATTTGTACGCTAATAATAATTTTATAAAAAATATTTGATTACTGTACTCTTTAGTGACCAAAGTTTTTAACCCAATTTAAGTTTCTTTGTACGGAAAGTCGATGCATATGGTGACTGTATCTACTTGGCCTATCCCTATCCTATCCCTGGGACACGGATAGAGGGTGGGACAAAAACATGAAATTACATTGCATTGACTTTTTTTATTTCTTAGTTCATACAATCTTAAGAATCCTGTAATTTTCACCCTATATAATGAAGCCAAGGTTTTTATAAATGAAATGTAAATGTTGTAACCTCGACAACTTCTGACTATTATTTCTTTGCATTGTGCAAAGAAAATTTTCAGAAATTCATATCATGTAACTTCGCAGTTACATGATATGAATTTCTGAATACCTATTATTCTTTTTATCTCTATTGTAGAACAGGAAACCGTCAGTTTTGATTTTTAATATTTCTGCTTTTGGTTTTCAGAATGATGGTAGATTTGATCGTTTCCATTTTTGATGATGTTGCATGTCATAAATAACTAAGATGCGACTTTAGATAAGCTTACATACGGTCATATAATGCGAGAGCCAGATAGCACGAGACTCAGCATAGAGGTTTAGAAATTCCTCGCTAAGTATTCACATCCCACTCGCATGTTTTATGACCGCGCGACTGCTAAAACGCCTGCTACACGGTCGCCAACGGCGTCCCGACCCCGACGAGATGATGGTTTACGACCAAACGTTGAAACAACTTTGCCAGTCGCCAACCAAGGTCACCTCTGCCGGGGACGCGGTTGGAAGCCGTGTAGAGTCTCGGCGTGTAGTGTACAGCTTGGGTTTCCTACGACAACGGTGGCCGCCGGTGTTCATAGAAAAATGGTCTTTATCAACTTTATTTAATTACTTATCTTAATTGACGTTTCCATTGCCTTTAATGCGATCTCTGTCAATTCCACTATTCTCTTTACCACCGACTTGTAACTTGTATTCATTAGGGATAGTTTTAATTATAATTACGAATGTTAGCTTAGTACTAGAACTTAACATAAAATTGTGACTCAATCTTGTTCATGTTATAAAAGTCATATAACATTTTATCTTGACAACGTCTTCTTTTTGGAAAGATTTGTTTCTAGCGCAAAATGTAGGCGATTTTGATAGCAACGACGGAAATTACTTTGTTAATTTGATTTTACGATGTCTGTCTGGTTCACGATAATATATTTGGTATATTTGTTCGAGCAATCGCGGGTAATACGAAATATACCTTATGCTAGTTGAAATAAAGTTCATTTTGTGTTAGCAAAATAATGCGGAAATTTGTACCAATACATCAACTGTATGAAATGGACAGTAATAGAGTCAATTAATCTCATGAAATGATCAAATTAGTTAAACGAATCATGGTAATCTGATTACTAGTTTTATGAGGCCGTTATAGCCGTCGCACTCCTTAACACGAACTCCACCCAAAATATAGCATGGAAATGTGAGCTCTATAACGTGGAACATACAGTAACATTTCCAAAATTAAGTACCAGTAGTCGAAGACGCATAGCCGACCCTTCTTACACTTCAGGCCATTAGAAATGATACTGTACGTCACATGATATACAGTTCACAATTATATGGTTTTGAGTCTGGTGTTGCTTTGTTTCGGTGTAAAGCTTCGTGCAGATCAGCGCGACGCGACACCGGTTATTGTTAGACCGTGAAGTTTTCTTAGAAATTGTATGTTCGAGTCGCGTTGCGCTGGTCTGCACGAGCTTTAATGATAGCCATGAATGAGCTGCAATTGTATACAGTCCGACTATTTACTTTATATTATTATGATTTTGACCTAAGGAATTCGGCAAATGGATTGTAAATGAGATTGCCAATTGTGCATTGTTAGTTTTAACTACTTACTTTAAGTTTTATGTTGTTAACTCATTACTTGTGAAGTAATGGCGATGGGAATATTTTTGTTTTGATTATGCTAGAGATGTTTAAGGTAAATAAAACTTGTTTAGAAATACTGACGACTTTCTTTTAACAAAAATTATCCTGGCTAGAGTTCACAGTATGTATATTTGTCAGTTTAGTTGCGGTCGTCGATCATTATTGGTACAGTCGTACAGTCAATCAGTCAAGTCGTTATGGGTAGCTAGAAGCCCAAAAATCTGACAACCAGTCTTATTACCAAGGAGAAGGGGTATCGTGTACCTAGTAACTAGGTTGTGGAGGTCAGATAGGCAGTCGCTCCATATATAATACTAGTATTCAGCAGCTGCATCCGGTTAGACTGGAAGCCGACCCCAACATAGTTGGGAAAACGCTGGGCAGATGAACGTCTTTGTGTCATCATAGCGGTTGGGACTGTTTTTTAGGATTTCGTGGTTCAATTTTTAATTGGCGAAAAATGGAATAAAAAGAAGTAAGAAGATTAGTACTTTTTAAATTAAGTACTAATTATCTCTATAGACTGTCTCGTTGGTCTATAGTGCTGGGTTCATACTCAGCAGTAAACTTGCGAATATACGAGACAGTATAAAGAGATACCTCCCAGAAAAAAAAAAGAGAAATATACATACCCAGGACCTCATGGCCCTGGGTTCGATTCCCGGTTCGGGCAAAATATTATTGGGTTTTTCTATCTGGAGTTGTGTCCGGTTGATGGCAATGTCGCCCCTTGTTACATGGAACTTAAAACAACTGACGAAATGTGTGTGCACATATTACTGGCACTGGTTACATAAGTGTTTGATTTAAGCGCAGGCCACACCGCCAGCTAGCGGGCGGGCGGGCGAAGCGAACGAAGGAAACTATACAAACTACGCGAAATATCGGTAGCTCGCGGTGTGAACCGAAGTATGTAAAGAGGTGAAACGATGTTCGTTCGCTTCGCCCGCCCGCCCGCTAGCTGGCGGTGTGGCCTGCGCTTTAGCATAATCCCGGTACAGTAGACCGCAGTGTCTACAGTACATTCTGCTCAATTCTTCGGGGAATACAGGCGTGTGTTATGTTATAGTTATAGGTAGTGCCATCCACGAAGAGGCGCCCCACTCTTTTTCCTAATCGCTTACAGTATGGTTCACACTCACAGTCCAGTAATCGCGTTTAGGAAAAAGAGTGGGGCGCGTCTTCGTGGATGGTAGGTACAGTGTGATTAATTTGGTCGTAAATTATAATATGATCATAATTTGAATTACAAACGGTTTCTATTGCGCAATAGCCAACTATAGGTAATTCTTTCAGGATTTTTATACATAGAACTGGGGTTATATTCTTACAAATTTTCCTTGTAAATAATAGAAAACTGGTAAAGTCCTAACAAGCCCATATCATTTAATTTTATGGTATAAATAAGGCTGTGGTCATAGTGCTGGCGGCTTGCTAATCTAATAATAGAATTGCTTCGCCTAAAATGAAGTTATGATGGAGCTTTGAATGGAAATTGAACCGTAAGCTGTGCGCTATAAGGTACATATTTTAGAAGAAATAAAGAGGTGATACGAATAGCTATTTTTCTTATCTTTATATGCGTTAATAACTTCATTAGGTTAGGTTGTCAAGTTATGCTTCATTTTAATGATTTAGATGCAATAAAAGAGAACTAATAAAAAAGGAAAAATTTATACAATTTATTCCACAACTTTAAAAAAGAGAATTACGAAACAATACAGTACTAACATTACTCATAATAATTATCATACGTACATAACAGGACGCTGTTATCGAAAACATTTTACAATAAAGGTCATCTTTATATTATGTCACACGAATTTCATGATTTCTGGAGCCCCCCTCTGTCCTTGTCACAGGTTGTCATATTTGTGTGTGTGACCCGTGACGGTGTGACGTCTGTCCCCTGGTGTGACGTGACGTCACATATTTTGCAATTTTATATTTCGAAATTATTATTATTTATTCATTAAATTAAAACAGCACTTTCAAAAGTATTTTATGACAAAAGATTCAAACCTTTTTTACCCGACTGCCCCAGGAGGGTAATGTTTTTCATAAAACAAATAAAACATTTTAGAAATTTTATAGATCAACAAATTCATAAAATAAATCAACATTTTAGAAATTTTATAAGTCAACAAATTAAATAAACAATGCAAAATTTAATCATCATGTCCGTGGATTTTGAACCCATGGAATTTAAATATTAATAATATTGATAGAATTTGTAATATTTCAAAGTTTATCGTTAGTGTTGAAGTTGAAGGCTAGTCACTGTATGTAGACACAAAAATTGATTTATACATGTGACGTCACGAAGCTCCCCCATGTCACACTTTGTTGACCCGTCCCTCTATTAACGTGTGACGTAATTTATCGATGGCCACATAACATTTAGGTATTTTTATTATTATAATTTTACAATTTTTTTTTTCTAAGGATTCATAAATGGATCAAATATTTTGAATAGTATTATAATAAGTGTCAAGAAAATGGGATACAAATTCAAAAATTGAGCAAAATAAATAGAAATTATACTCGTCAGATCTAAATACTCTTTTCTGGCACCATCATGGCTTTTACTAACTAGCTAATACCAATATCCATACTAACAATACTTGTGATTTATGAAATACATATTACCTAAAATTATTGCTAATCGAGTAAGAATTATGGCTACTGGCTTTACCTGAAATTATGAAGTTCAATCAACCTCTTCATTATTTCATACAGATTATTAGTATTTAATAATAAAAAAAAAAACAAATGCATTCCTTGGAACTTTGACAGTAGAAAGGCATATAGTAACACCAGTGGATAATGTAAATGCAGGGTGTGGCTGTACTTCGAAAAGACCGATGGTCTTATCAGCAAACATTACAATAAAAAGATAACACAGACCCAGCATCTCATAGGCTAAGCAACAGACCAGAAATGTGAAAAATTCCTGATACCTTATTTTAGAATATAACAATAATAATTTCTTCATACCTCTTGTATCTTCAGAAAAGTACAACCCTGAATTAATGACATGTAATATTTCAATCATCAGATTAATTTTAACTAAGAATAAATATGACAGTTTGACAGCTTTAGGTTGGGTTAGGGTAGGCAGAAACTACAGAATGCCACTAGCTACGATCCTTACATACTCGTTTTGCTTTATTTACATTCATACATTTGGTCATACAAGCACGCTGGTTGCGAGTACTACTTACCTTACCTTTCGGAAGAACTTAACTAATAAGGTCACTATATGTCCTTGTAGGGCATCCCGTCCAAACGTTTCCACTCATATCTGTAACTTTTGTATAGAAAATATGTCAAATTGACATATTTATCGTTCACATAAAACAAAAACTTGAGACTTACAAAATAAGTAAAATAACCATCTTGTGAAACAGCAAGAACATATACATTCAGATAATAATTAATAGTACTGACTGAGGATTAAAACAAAATGATAACATAATCATATCAGAGTAATTCTGTGCACAAATGTTTTTTTTATGTTATCAAGTGATTATTTATCATAATTTCAATGCAAATAATGCCTCCTCATTTCATGTAAAATAAAATCAAAATGGAACATTTTTTTTTCATAAAAAAATTGAAATTTTTGTTTCATTGTTTTATATAAAAACAAACAGTAAAGTTGTACATTTTTTCTATTTTAGTAAAGTTACTGAAGTTTTTATGTACATTATTTAGCTTACAGCCTTTCTACTATCAGCCTCATACTTTGTCGTCTACGTGTTAATAATATCACACCAGCGAGCCACCAAATTATGAGCTATTACTTAAAGCTATTGTAACTGAGGATCAAAGTCATTGCCTTCATTCAAGGCGTTAGTGTCCTCTATCTCTTCTTTAGCATCATTATTTTCTAATACTGGTTCATTGATCGGGTTGTGGGCACTTAGGGCTGGGCTCATCTTAGGTGGCTGAGCAGCAGGGGTGACTTTGGGCGCTGCTGATGGATTGGATGCTTTTGTTGTTAGTGCTAACTTCAACTTGTCAATCTCCTTCTGTAGCTCTTCAATCTTTTGCTTCCTCTCAACTAATTGAGTTGTCAGTGTATCTTTCTCTAACCTCAACGTTTCCACTATAGCAGACTTACTCACTTGCAAGTTCTTCAGTGACTGTAGCTCTGTCTTGCAAAGCTCCACGTCTACTTTCGTGTGATTCACTTGACCCTCAGATTTTAAAAGTTTACTCTTGTATTCGTCCACATCGTCCACCAATCTGGATTTCTGTTTATCTAATTCATTCACCTTCATTACGTATCCGTCACGCTGTTCAAGTAAAGTTAATGATTCCTCCATGCATGATGTCTGCTGCTTGGAGCATTCCTGTAGTTGTGTACTTATCGCTGAAACTCTGTTTCGCAATTCAGTCTCCGCACTCCAACTATTGATCAGTGAAAGTAACAATAAAATGCAGATGGCAAATACGATGTACATAGGCCAACGACGCATGTTTTCTATGCCCATGTTCCTACACGATAAAATAGAGATTAAGTGGACGAAACTAATTATGTAACGTTGACTTGTTAATTTAACAAATTCCTAGTATTCTTTTCATCAATCAACAAATTAAATTTTAGTTTGACAGGATAGCTCTTTGACTGTGACAGATGATTTGACAGAGTGGTGGGTGGACTGACTGTTTGATTGACTTGACTCGACCACTTTTGTTACGTTTGTAAAACACGTTATAAAAAAAAATATTTAAAAAATAAAAAACCCAAAGTAACTGCAAAAACACTGAAAAGAGAAAAACAAGCATTTAGCCCTCGTTCCCACGGACGCGAAAACCACGCGCGTGATAAAATCGCGTGGCGCGCTTGGAATGGAACAAATGCAAAGCGGTACATCTGTTCACACGGCCGCGATTTTTCCACGCCGAGATTTTAAATCGCGCAGTGTTCGATTTTCAACGCTCGCGTTGAATAAATGCGACATACGAAGTTCTGTACTTCTGTTCCCACAGACGCGTAAAAATCGCGCGCGTTGGTCAGTACGGCACGCCGGCTCGTAGAGTGCGGACATGTCGCATGCTCAAGGCCGTAATAAAACATTGGAATAATCAGTCAGTTCTGGGCATAAGTAGGTATTTAGGTGGAGTTTATCATAAAGAAAGTAAGTAGGTATTAAACGGGTTTAATTTGATAAAAAACAGTAGAAGAAACATGCTATTTATTATAATTTTCAGGATATTATTTCCAAATAATTGTATGGCTTAAAAAAATGGCCTTTAAAATATAGTTCATTATTCAAGGGCTGGACCGTTGACCTTGTGAAGGCCGCAGGAAACCGCTAGATACGGGAAGCAGAGAATTGCTCGAAGTGCCTGTGCTTGGGGGAGGCCTATGTCCAGCAGTGGACGTTTTTCGGCTGAAATGATGATGATGATGATGATGATTCAAGGGATGCATCCAATTTTTTTTTTGCGGTTTTCTGGCCTCCTAACTAGCTACCGCTAATGATTTTGCGGAACCCATCGTACGTCCGCACTGCTCGCAGATTTAATTCCAAGTGATTTTTTCACGCTCGTTCGAACACTGTTGAAGGCGGGGAAAAATCGCGCTGGGCGATTTTATCCCGCCGCGATTTTATTACGTCCGTGGGAACGAGGGCTTATAGAATTTTGGTATCGCAGGCGGGGGGACTAACAAAAGTTGAAAAGTTACACCATATGTCCGGTTATTAGTTTGTCCCCGCCTGCGATACCTAAATTCTATAGATTAAAATGCTGGTTTTTTTCTCTTTTCAGTTATGTGTTTTTGCAGTTGGGTTTTTTGTTTTTATAATTTCCTTTATTTCAAGTTTTTTAGTTTTTATAAATATATCTAAATTTGGAATTGACTCATTACTAGCTTTTTAGCATTATAGCAATAGCATTATAGCATTTATTTTTAAAAAAACCTTCCTCTTCCTTTTTTTTGAATTTGCAGATACAATTTATAAATATAATAAAGCCTATGTCACTCCCACAAAGACGACACCTCCAACAATCTAACGACAAATCCATCAAGCCGTTTAGGCTACAGAGCGTGCCAAAGAAATAGACATACATACATATATAATTACAAACATACATACATAATAATACTCTCGAAAAACATTACCCTCCTCCTGGGGCAGTCGGGTAATAAAACTGGCGTTGCGGTAGTTCAATTTTTCTTGGTCTTGGTAATAATTGTAATCATACAAGAAACTTATTTATTTGATGAAGTAGGTACAGTGCATGGTACAGTGTGAAAGTGTGAAGTACTTTTCCCATACATAACACATTTCATAAATGCACTTTATAATCACCAATTCACCACAGACACTACCGGTGAAACGACTTTGTTATTAATCCCTGTGTATTCTAAGAGCTATTGTATTCAACAATATAATTACTGTAATAATTGTATCAGCGAATTCCTGTTACTGTTTCGATTCATACAATTTCTTCTCAAAAATAATAAATTGATAATGTATCTGTGTACCGGCAATTTAGTCACGTGACCAGCTCTTGATGCCCATAGACAAAAATCCTTCATCGACTTCTTTGGTTTATAGCCACGAGGTTTTTAGAATTATTTCAATTTATTAGTGAAATAATAAAAAGATACTTCATATTATTCGAACAAAATGCCACCCAGTAATCCTTTGCCACCGAAAGAAAATGCGCTTTTCAAAAGAATTTTGGTAAGTACGATTGTAAACATACAATTCGGTTTGGTGCTGCTTGTCATTCTTGGCGAATATCTTCAATTTATAAAATAATGCAAATTACAACTAGCGTATTTTTAAGCTCTTTCGTGATGCCAAAACTTGTATGAAAATATTTACAGCCGTAATATATGGCTGTGAATCATAGTAGCATCAATACACTATAGTACAAAATGTTCTAGGCTAGCACCCTTTTGGGTGCATCTAATAATAGAGGTTAAACACTCAATGATAAGTGTATTGTTATCTTTCAGCGCTGCTACGAACATAAACAATATAAAAATGGGTTGAAATTTGCCAAGCAGATACTCTCTAACCCAAAATTTCAAGAGCATGGAGGTAAGCTATGTCATATTAAAATTTTGGCAAAAAAAATGACAAACCAATGATTGATTTTATAAAAACTTTATTCATTATAAACTATGCTCATATTCAGGTGACTTGATTAGTAGTGCATTGATTTACAATTCCTATAGAAGTAAAGTAACACTAGTTTTAGTAAATATCACATAATTATATTCTCTTTACTGGAGTTATGAAGTTCTGAAATTGTTTTCAAAACATAAGTCTGTGCCAGTGTTTACCCTTTCTGAAATTGTTTCAATTATTCCTTAGGAGTACTGCATTCCTTCATAATTATAGTTGTTTAGACATATTCTCCCTCTCACCGAGAGGAGGCCTGTGTCCCAGCAGTGGGAACATTAATAGGCTGATGATGATGATGATGAGACATATTATAAACTAAGAATGAATCAAGACTAAAATTCAGGACTTTTTTCATTCATATTTATGAAATCCCCTAAAACATTGACCAAAACAAATAATGTTTTTTTTTTAGAAACATTGGCTATGAAAGGATTGACTCTAAATTGCCTGGGTCGCAAAGATGAAGCTTATGAGTATGTACGCCGAGGACTCCGCAATGACCTCAAGTCTCCTGTCTGTTGGCACGTGTATGGTCTGCTCCAGCGTTCAGACAAGAAGTATGATGAGGCCATCAAATGTTACCGTAATGCCCTCAAGTGGGAGAAGGAAAACATTCAGATCCTTAGGGATTTGTCGTTGTTACAAATTCAGATGCGTGACTTGGAAGGTTACAAAGTAAGTGATGCATTTAGTTATTGACACAATGAGTTATACAACCTCATTCTATAAAATGAGATACTGTACCATATTGAAGTCTTATTTAAAAATGGTTCAGATTTTCTAATTATTACCATACGAGAAGTTCATATCTAACCAGTTATTAAACAAAATCCCGTGAACACAATAACCATATCTGTAACTGGCCCGGTTCTATAGCTGCAGAGCTCTGCAAGCAAGAATAGTCCTTACAGTGGTTAGTTATAAACTTCTTTGATGGTACATTGTTTTTTGTAAGCAAATGCTTTTGAGTCCTATGCAGCACACCATAGTTTATTTAAAGACAATACTTAGTTGGAATAGTATAGTATGTTTGCTGCTTGCTGATTACTTTCAGTATTTTAATTGTAAATCAATGTTCAAACGTTGTATGCATGTTATGTCTCAAAATGCTTTGAATTCTGATGTCATAATTCCAGTCATTATTATGTCATTTACTGGTTGTTATTTTACTTGCAAACGTTTTATTTGACATCAGAAATTGTTTACTAAACATGTCCTGTAGAAGTGGTGGCTCTATATTTATAATGCTGCGGTCGCATCTGCGTCTATCGTGACGAAGCTTCGCACAGTGATACGATACACGCAGATGTGACCAACTATTATCGGTTATCGTCGCGATAGTTTGGGCTGCGTAGCACTTATCGCCCGGTGGCGGTACATAATAAAGCCACTAGTGTGACTACCGCATTAGCGCGATAAGTTTTTAGCAGAAACAAGATACGAAGCTTCAGCACGCATTGCTTTGTCACAAGATTATAGATAGACGCAGATACAGCCGCAGCATAACACAAAGTCATTTTATTTTGGCTGGCTTCACTTGTTTAGCATTGAAATAATTGGATTCCATCACTACATATTATAAAACAAAGTCGCTTCCCGCTGTCTGTCCCTATATATGCTTAGATCTTTAAAACGACGCAACGGATTTTGATGCGGTTTTTTTTAATAGATAGAGTGATTCAAGAGGAAGGATTATATGACTGTATAAGACATGCATAATATAATAAGCTATAATTTATAAATTTATCACGCGGGCGAAGCCGCTGGCGGAAGCTAGTTTGGAATAAAAACTTACAACACCACTTCTCACAATCACAACATACTAATATTATAAATGTGAAAGTAACTGTCTGTCTATTACCTTTTCACGCCGCAAATGGCTGAACGGATTTCAATGAAATTTTGCCAACAGGTAGACCTGGGTTAGGTCATAGACTCATAGGAAACTTTGTATCCCCGTAGTGTAGTATGGTTCTGTAGGAATTAAGTCTTTAATAAACAGGTTGTTTTACGTAGGTGGTATACTTAATGTTCTTTTTTCGTAATAGCAATAAAATTTACACAGTAGTTAGGCGACGCCACAATAAAAAGTGCACAATGCATTTATTATTATCTTCTAATAGGAACCGACCAGCTTAATAATCTTGGTCGGCTAGTTGGCCGTGCGACTAAGTGCGCGATTCGTATCGGATGCTATAGTTTACTTGGTTGGTGGAACTATTGGTCGTAGTCGTGACATCCCTAAATCTAAGGCCGCGTTCCGACCAAAAGCGATCGTAGCGCGAATACGCAATCGTTGCGCTCTTTTATTTATATGAATATGACATAATTGCGCGATCAATCAAGTCGCGTTTGTACGTCAAAATTCATAGCAACGATTCCGTCGATCGCGTACTCGCGCGACGGTCGCTTTTGGTTAATACGCGGGGTTAGACTCCTTACAAGAAATCCGCTTCATATTCTATTGTAGGGAGGGTCATTATCATTATGTTTAAGCAGCCCAAAATGAACGTAAATCGTCGGCCTAAGGGTCAGTTCACATCGAGACGTGACGCGACGCGACGATGCTTGAAGCGGCCAGTGGTTTCGCGCTGCGCAGCGCGATGTTGCGAGGCGCATCGTAAAGTCGCAAGGCGCATCGTAAAGTCGCTGGCAGCGGTACACCTCGCTGCGCAACGAGACACAGCGCGGCGCAGCGGAACGTATCTACGTTCGCCGCGAGCTCTCGCTCCGCTAGCTAATAGTAGAGACAAGTCACCAGGACAGCTTCAGGCAGGGCCTCTGTTGCACGCCACGTTATATTTAGTATCTATTTATCTTTAAAAGTGCGCGGAGCGTCGCTTCGCGTCTTGTCTCGGTAGGAACTGAACCTTAGGGTTCGTTCGTTTATTCGATAACGAAATCATTCGTGAAGACGCCACGCTACGTTATTTTCGTCTACGTCTAAACGCAGCCTTATAACAAGGCGCGTGGCTAACATTAAAAAAAAAACAATAAATTTCATTCACAACTTACTCAATCTTTCCAGGATACTCGTTACCAGCTGTTCATGCTCAGACCGACACAGAGAGCTTCGTGGATCGGTTTCGCTATGAGTTACCATCTTCTCGGTGACTACGAGATGGCCAACAGCATCCTGGACGCTTTCCGCACCAACCAGATGAAGGGGCCTTACGACTATGAGCATTCAGAACTGCTCCTGTACCAGAATATGGTGCTGGCAGAGTCTGGACAGTATGAAAGGGCATTGCAACATCTACACAAGTTCTCAGCCCAAATTCTCGATAAGTTATCCATTAAGGAAACCTCTGGCGAATATTATTTGAAACTGAAAAGGTTAGTAATCATTTCTCATAATGTATGAAGAAGAAAAACAGATGAAAATCTCCGGACCTATTTCGTGTGTCGACGTATTTCAATGCCGAAATATTCTATCTATGCTGTAGGGATCAATGAGATTCTTATCACATCAAGACTTCAGAGAGAGAGCTTCAACTTTTTATTGCATAATCAGCCTATAATTTTCCCACTGCTGGGACACAGGCCTCCTCTCTGTGAGAGGGAGTGGGCCGTAGTCCACCACGCGAGCCCAGTGTGGGACTGGTTGGGTAGATGTGAAATGTCTTCACATTTTTGGTTCTAGGACATGCCGATTTCCTCACGATGTTTTCCTTCACCATTTTGAGAAATAATTTACACAAAGTAAAGCGCCTGTCAGGGTTCGAACCTATAACTCGTAAGTCACGGCCGTTACCACTGGGTCACCACTGCGCTTATTGCACCAGTATGAAATTGCTACTTAGCCAAAACTACATCTACCACAGTTACGGGTATGGCGAATTCCGAGCTTTCTGCAAGAATATGTCCTACTTGCCGTTTAGTTTTTTAAGAACCAAGATCTTCCGTCTCTGATTGTCTTCGAGAGGTGCTGACTGATAGCCAATCAAACCTAACATCCTGCAGTATCATCTAATTTTATGGGTTAGTTGAGGACAAACTGCAAGCAAGAAAAATTACACAAGGTGAAGAAAATCTTATGGTTTTTTTTATCTATCTTTATTGTACCAAATATTTTATTATTTTCAGGTTTAAGGAAGCAGAAGCCGTTTACGAAGACTTGTTGAAGAGAAATCCTGAGAACGTCATGTATTATCAAAAGCTTATAGAAGCTAAGCAACTTGCTAATCCTGATGAAAAAGTGGCCTTCTTTGATGTATATAAGTGAGTAAACATACGATTATTTGTAGTTTTTAGGTTATAAAGGGACAGGGCTCGTGATTGGGTGACCATCCATTACACGACGCCCCTCCGTGCCCCAGAAAGCACGTTAAGCCGTTGGTCCCGGCGGTCATTTGTGGATCTTTAACAGTAGTTACGGGTAGTCGGCAGCCCGGAAGTTTGATATCGAGTCTTGCCATGGGGTATTGTATTATCCAGTAACTGGGCTGTGGAATTTAAGTAGGCAATCGCTCCATGTGAAATACTGGTATTCAGCTGCATCTGGTTAGATTGGAAGCCGACCCCAACATAGTTGGGAAAAGGCTAGGCAGATTGATTGAAAGGGATGGGGCACTCAGCACATGACGGTCATTTTGACAGCGAGAGAGCTCATCCGGCATGGATCATCGGCACGGTCGTTTTGTCTTCTATGTGCCTTATTGCTTAGATTTGATTTGTTCACAAGTATTTATGATTAAGCATGGTAGTGCCAACTGCATTGAGTTTTGTATTGGACAAAATTGGTAAAATAACGATCGAATAATCCATATATCGAAGTATCAGACACAGGGAATACTCGTTTATTTCATGTACACCATATGAATGATAGACAACTCAATTTTTTAAGCTTTTTATTATACCGATTTTGTGTTCCGAAAGATTATTTATCTGTGGTGTTTAATACTACCAATTGGCCATAAAACAAATGCGAAGATAATCGTAATCTAATATGTTTCGGGAAATAATCGGTAATCGCTGAGTTATAATAGTTTCTTTAATACTTTTTAGA
The DNA here is from genome assembly GCA_948150665.1 of Conistra vaccinii. NCBI lineage: Eukaryota > Metazoa > Arthropoda > Insecta > Lepidoptera > Noctuidae > Conistra > Conistra vaccinii. Next base: position 9,550,061 of record OX411319.1, read on the forward strand.
TGAATCCTCCAGAAATATAGGTCAATTCCAAAACTCACGATACATGAAAGATGAAATGCATATAATTCCTAGTTTGAAAAAATATCAGTGGGAATAAGTATTGTAAATAAGAATAGGAATATAGGATCCCGCGAACAGGCTTGACGCGACGCTTATTGTTCTATCATGAAGTTTTCTTAGAAATTGTTTTATCAAAGTTGTGCCTGTTTGGAGCTCCTCCTGAAAGAAAGAAAGAAAAATAAGTTTATTTGTCACAGAAACACATGCATAGAAAAAAAAAGATAATAAGTTCGAGCAGAACAAGAAAATAAAAACAATAGGTAGATTTAAATTCCTGGAGCTCATAGCTGGAGCTGTCCTGGAACGGTATGACTCAATAATGGTTACTTTACTATAACCCTCCACATCATCATCACCACCATCATCTCCTGCCCTTGTCCCAATTTATTTGGGGTCGGCGCGACATTTGTTTTTCCTCCATACTTCTCTATTAGTCTCTAGTTAGAGGAGCTCGTGGCAAGTAATAACAGCCGCACGGTTCGATCCATCAGGTTAAGCTACGTTTGCCGGGGTTGGTCCGTGGATGGGTGACCATCTTTACATACCGAGACTTCTCCGTGTCTCGGAAAGCACGTTAATCCGTTGGTCCCGGCTGTCATTCGTGGATCTTTGACAGTCGTTACGGGTCGTCGGAAGCCCGAAATTCTGACGACCAGTCTTACCAAGGGGTATGGTATTACTCAGTTACTGGGTTGTGGAGGTCAGATAGGTAGTCGCTCCGTGTAAAATACTGGTATTCAGCTGCATCCGGTTAGATTGGAAGACGACCCCAATATAGTTGGGAAAAGACTAGGCAGATTGATCGACTTCTCTTTTAGTCTCGGTAGTCCCTTTCTAGGCATATCATCCTTCACACAGTCCATCCATCGTTTTGTTAATCCCTCCACAGTCACATAAAATATGCTTGTAATGCAGGTATTAGTTTAATGGTTTCCTACTGTGCTTGGATTAGGCATGCTCTTCAATTTGTAACACACAAAGTGCCGTGACTTGTATATTATCGAACTATTCACGTATACCACGGCACAACTAAATTGTCGTACATAAAGCTGGAGACTGACTTGCAACGTTTTGTGTTAATGTATCATTCGAGGTGAAGTTGGTTACAACGGCGATACACAAGAGTCGGCGAACGCTCGCTTTGAGCAAATTAAATTTTCGTGTCTCAAATTTCCGTTTCAAAAGAATTCACGAAAAAGCCCACAGTCGAGTGGAGGATCCGGTGCTTACATCGAGCGGCTCGGCTCGCTGCACTCACTGTCACTACTGTGACGCGGTTCAAAAACTCAATATTATATAAACAAACGTTGCAAGTCAGTCTTCGCCTTAATAATTTTACATTGTGATTTTTAATTATTATTATTTTATGTCGTTACGATCCTAAGGATATATAGACCAGGGTCGATAATTTTTAAAACCAAAAAAAATAATAGTAGGATGAAACCCATTAGAAAAGAAGGAGAATATTCTAAAAATTAAAGGAAAAATAATTTACGGGCGATCTGAGGTCGGGAAAGGGATGGGAGTGCGTTTTTAAGGATAAGAAACGGTTTTTCTCGATTTCCGGCAAAACTAAAAGTCCTATGGAAAAAAGTCAAATGGCAAAGTTGTAGGTAATAAAAAGACTTAAAACTTTTGTATTTACACTTTTTTCACATAACCTCAAAATTTATGGGAAAAATTCAAAAAACCAAGTTTTTGGTTTTTTATTTTTATCTTTTTCAAATTTTTGTTTTTTTTCACGAAATTTGGTGAAAACTTACCTTTTTATGTCCCAAATACGCTGTAATTTATTTGATAAGAAATATTTATTTTTTCACCTTATTTTGAATTAATATCGAAAAAGCACCCTAATTTTCAATCGAAAATTCACCCGTCAAAATATCAGCTTTTTACGAAAAGTTGGTATGTTTTCTGTTCGTTGAAATCTCTACTTTCCGACGGTGAAAAAAAAAAAAATGTTACTTTAGTAAATCTTCTCAGAAAATGCAAAAAATCGAAAAAAACTCGAATTCGAAAATTTTTTTTTAATCATTATAAATAATTTCATCTAAAAAGTGTGATTGCTGCAATTTGATTCAATTAAAAAGTTGATTTATTTAATGCTTATAACATTTATGTCATAGAAAATCTCATTATATATAAATATAAATGTAAATCGTACTATTATATGTAGATACTTTATTCTGGTTACGTTATTCATTACAATATTTTTTACCCGACTTCGGCGAAGCAAAAAGGTGGGTTATGATTTTGACCGGTATGTATGTATGTAAGTATGTATGTATGTATGTATGTATGTATGTTCATCTGTAACCTCATAACTTCTAAACCACTGATCATAATTTGACAAATGAGGTATCGTTAGAAGCGTCCTGATTGTCCGCTGGTTATAGGCTATGCGAAGTTACATTAAATTCAATATGGCGCCCTCTAGAGTACATAAAATGACGAACGAAACATTTTTTTATCTTTTATTATCCCATGTAGGGTATCAAATGAAAGGGCTTGACAAGCACATTACAAATATGTATATATATCATATTGTCTAAGTAAATAAATATGTTTAAATTGTTAAAAACAAACAAATTTTGTAGCCGACAAGCATTCGACTACGGCTTTACCTTGACTTTTGTACTTATGTCTAGATTTCTGTCCGAAATATTTTCTTGTTTCATACTTTTAAGAGCGTGATTTTTGAGTAGCCGGGTTTTAGTTTTTAAACTTACTTTTTATTTAAATTATTTTGGGGTTATAATTTCGTGATAAAGTATTTGCAGAGCTGCTTAAATTTTTTTTGTTAAGTTTAATTGTATAATAGGTATTAATTTTACAGCCGCGCCGTACGTTGCAGACTCATTTTTGCATGTTTTTAACAACTTTTTTTGATAGGCATATACTCTACAATACTTCAAAGGGGTTCAAGATGCTAGGATTTGTCTTGCGCAATAGCAGGGAATTTACTAAAGCCTCAACCAGAATTAATCTATTTAATACACTAGTTCGCCCACTCCTTGAATACAACAGCACCGTATGGAATCCTCACTATGATATTTACATTAAACGCCTGGAAAGTGTACAAAGACGTTTTCTTTACCATCTCTGCTATAAAGACCGTCTCGCCAAAAAAGTCAGGAGCTACGACTTGAGACTACAACATTATAAAATGTCCTCGTTGTTAGACAGAAGAAAGGTTTTAGATCTCACATTTCTTCACAAACTGTTCAATGGGGTGGTTGACTGTAGCGAGCTTCTTGGAAAGCTGCACATAAGTGCACCATCTCGCTTGCCACGTAAATGTAACTATAACCTTTTCTATGTGCCGGGATCCAAAACAAACCTCGGACACTTCGCCGTTTTGCCAAGGCTCTGTAGGCAGTACAACGAAGTATCGAAGCGTAATGAACTGGACATTACATGCAAAATGTCAAAGTTTAAAAAAGATTTAAAAGTCATTGTAGCCAAGCTTTAATCACAGCTATATTTGTTTGTTGTCTTTTATGGTTTTTATTATATTTTTTAATGTTTCTATAATTAATTTAATTTGTAATTTGTAATTTGTTATTTGATTTGTTTTTATTTTAATTTGTATCTCCTTTTATGATTTCTATATGTGTTGTATGTATTTTCTTTTTAATTATCATTATTTTCGCTTATGTCTTACCTTATCTAACTTAATGTATTTGCCTAGATAATAAGAGAATGATGTGGTCTTCTATAATTGGAAGCGCACACTGTATTTGTCCCTGTTCCTAGACTGTAAACTTGCATGAAATTGTGTAGCTTCTGTTGGAGATCCAATAAATAAATAAATAAATAAAAAAAAAAAAAAAAAAAAACTTAAACATATTTATTTACTTAGACAATATGATATATATACATATTTGTAATGTGCTTGTCAAGCCCTTTCATTTGATACCCTACATGGGATAATAAAAGATAAAAAAAATTTCGTTCGTCATTTTATGTACTCTAGAGGGCGCCATATTGAATTTAATGTAACTTCGCATAGCCTATAACCAGCGGACAATCAGGACGCTTCTAACGATACCTCATTTGTCAAATTATGATCAGTGGTTTAGAAGTTATGAGGTTACAGATGAACATACATACATACATACATACCGGTCAAAATCATAACCCACCTTTTTGCTTCGCCGAAGTCGGGTAAAAAATATTGTAATGAATAACGTAACCAGAATAAAGTATCTACATATAATAGTACGATTTACATTTATATTTATATATAATGAGATTTTCTATGACATAAATGTTATAAGCATTAAATAAATCAACTTTTTAATTGAATCAAATTGCAGCAATCACACTTTTTAGATGAAATTATTTATAATGATTAAAAAAAAATTTTCGAATTCGAGTTTTTTTCGATTTTTTGCATTTTCTGAGAAGATTTACTAAAGTAACATTTATTTTTTTTTCACCGTCGGAAAGTAGAGATTTCAACGAACAGAAAACATACCAACTTTTCGTAAAAAGCTGATATTTTGACGGGTGAATTTTCGATTGAAAATTAGGGTGCTTTTTCGATATTAATTCAAAATAAGGTGAAAAAATAAATATTTCTTATCAAATAAATTACAGCGTATTTGGGACATAAAAAGGTAAGTTTTCACCAAATTTCGTGAAAAAAAACAAAAATTTGAAAAAGATAAAAATAAAAAACCAAAAACTTGGTTTTTTGAATTTTTCCCATAAATTTTGAGGTTATGTGAAAAAAGTGTAAATACAAAAGTTTTAAGTCTTTTTATTACCTACAACTTTGCCATTTGACTTTTTTCCATAGGACTTTTAGTTTTGCCGGAAATCGAGAAAAACCGTTTCTTATCCTTAAAAACGCACTCCCATCCCTTTCCCGACCTCAGATCGCCCGTAAATTATTTTTCCTTTAATTTTTAGAATATTCTCCTTCTTTTCTAATGGGTTTCATCCTACTATTATTTTTTTTCACTTTTTATTGTTTTAAAGGCTTTCTACCCTGGTCTAATACGCCAGAGGCGACACTCGCCTAACAATAAATTAATAACCGGAAAAATTAAAACAAGAACCTCCTCTGCCTTGTTGGTCTAGTGGTCGCAAGTGCTACTACTGAGCATGAGGTCTTGGGTTCGATTCCCGGGTCGGGCAAAGCGTTATTGAGTTTTTTCACCTGGAATTTCTCAGTAGCGGCCCCGAGTCTGGATCTGTGCCCGGTTTATGGCAATAAGCTTGCCCCATGGGACTTAAACATAACTGGCGAAGTGTTGGTGTTCTAAGGTACACCTCTGCCTAACCCTTCGGGGAATTATAAGCGTGATGTTATGTGTGTTTTCGTAATTAAAAATTAACAAAATTTAATACATTCATAAATAAACTAGAAGAATTTATATTATTTATATGCTATTAAAATATCAATGAATATCTGATAAGTTATGAATTATTATATGATTTGTAAAATAATTATAATTTAATTTATAATTAGTCAAATTAAAGCCCTCTTTTTCTCCTGCTATGCCCGACAGGGTCCATAATGATCAAGCCTTTGTAAAACCTACCTCTTAAGAACCGACAAGTCGCGGGCTCGAACTCACTGGTGGGCGCGGCCAAAAAGCACGCTATCTCATCTGGCATCTGTGCGACAGAGATAGTATCAGTGATGAGCAGTTAGACGCTAGTCTAGCCGCACGTCTAGTTAGCGCGCACACAAACACCGTTCCGAACTGAAACGATGTTATACGAAGCACACAATAGTGCACCGCCCCGCCGCGCGCCGCCACAAAGTACTTTATAAGATACCGCCGCCGCTGTGTCGCTCGCCGCCGCGCCGACGAGAATTATAGATATGTACCTATGTGTACCTAATTGTTATAGTTGACTACGGTCTATAAATTGTTTACAAAATTACTACTATCTTCTTATTTCTAGGTAAGTAGGTACCTACTTACTTAGTTACCTATTCATGGACGTACGCATAAGGTAGGTAGGTACCTACTTACCTACATTTTAGTGTTCACGACTGTTTGTGATATTTTTGCTTGTATACCTAACCTTCATACAAGCAAAATTATCACAAACAGTCGAGGTAATTATTTCATTAGGTACCTACTAAGCAGAATGCAAATGTGACGAAACTGTTTTGTTTTTGATAAGATTAAAAAAAAAAAACCAAAGAGATTAAAAAAAACGACGGATAGATTATAGACTAACCAGGTGCGAACTTAGACCCTCTGATTTCGCAAGTGCCACATTACACCGCTCGACCACGGAAGCTATGTGGACAATGATTAAAACAGCAAACCTATTCGCAATTTTTTTGCGCGTATCAGATTTTCGACGCTCTGCTTAGCGCCGAGAGTTGAATATCCAACAGAGCGCATTCAGCGCGTATCCCAGTGCGTCAAGAAAATACACTGTTGGATATTCAACTCTCGACGCTAAGCAGAGTGTCGAAAATCCAATGGCGAACGTCGCGTCGGCTTACGAAGACGCTATCACGCAGCTCGAACGAAAGCGCGAGGCGAAGATCATGCGACGCGACGCGGCGTAGGTATTTTCCTAACTCATAATCAGCTGCTGCCAATTTGTTGATTTAGTAATCTATAGATAGGTACTATACTAGGTTTATCTAAAAATACTAATATTATAAAGCTGTACAGTTTATTAGTTTGATGTTTGAATGCGCTAATCTCACAAACTAGGTAGGTACCTACCAGTTTAATCATTTTTTTGTAGCCTTTGGTTATGTTTTAGGCTATAAAACATCACACTGCTGCTCATGGGAGCCGAGCAGTAGGATAGGTTCCTACGGGAACGCGGGTAAAAGCGTGGGGAACAGTTGGTATAAGTATGTACCTACCTACATATAGTACATACCTAAATACGTTATCAATAGAATAAAGTTTTACCCGACTGCCAGAGGAAGCTTACCTATATATATATTTTTTTTCATATCGTTGTAATATTGATTTACGATAAATGTTATAAGTACCTACATAAACCTTTATAATACATATACAGTAGCTTCTGCCCGCGACTTCGTCCGTGTGAAATTTCGGCCCCCGACCCACCGCATCGCATCCTATCGCCCCGCCCGCGCTTTTACTTCGTTTTCGCTTAGCGTTCTTCCTGACTTTTTTCTTTTTGCTCGGCTCCTAAGGGTTGTAGCGTGATGTTAGCGTGTTGTTGCGTGGTGGCCTACAGTCTTTCTCAAGAATGGAGCTAACCAATGCAAAAATATTTTTTTAAATCCAGATAGAGATAGGTACCTACTAAATACCTACTACTCGAGCACTCCCCCCCATTTCCACGACCACAAAATAAAAGCCATAGCGCGCCCGCGTCGTCGGCGTCGGTAAAGAGTGTGAATGCAAAGAGCGTACGTCTTCTCTTGCCTACATAGGGTACCTACCAACGTACCTACACAACGCGGCAACGCCGCGCCGCGCCGGTCGCTAAAACGCCTGCTACACGGTCGCCTACCGCGACCCGACAGAGGTGACCTTGGTGGCTTACAACCGTGAAGATGATGTTTATACGACCAAACGTTGAAACAACTTTGCGGGTCGCTAACCAAGGTCACCTCTGTCAGGGACGTGGTTGGCAACCGTGTAGCAGGCACTTTAGCCTCAAGCAAGTCGTGGCCGAGCAGTAAGGTAGAAAATGTAGGTACCTAAGTAGGTATTGGCCAAAAGAAGATATAATTATATTATAATTTATAACAGAAAATATGCTCGAGGAGGTAGGTAGGTACCTACGAAAATAGATTACGTATAATAAATTGTACAGACGCCCCAGCACATCAAGTTACTACAATCTGTCAAATTTCTTTAATAGATTTTCAACTTTATGGCTAAAGAATAAGGTTCAATGTTGATTGAGAAAATTTGACAGATTGGAGTAGGTTGGTGTGCTGGCGTCTGTTACACAACACATTTTTGTAAACGATTCCGACTAATCAGTTTCATTTTGACCGTTCAATAATATTCATTGCGTTATTTACGTTGTTGAGCAGATCTTTTTCCGAACATAGGAAGCAATGGATTAGTAATATGTTTCAAAACGATTCAAATTTTGATTAATCGTGTATTACGTAATTACGGTACTGTTCTTCAATCTTCTGAGGAGCTCGTGGCTAAGTAATAACAAGCCGCACGGGTCCATCCATCAGGTTAAGCTACGCTTGCCGGGGTTAGTCAGTGGATGGGTGACCATCTTTACATACCGAGACTCCGTGCCTCGGAAAGCACGTAAGCCGTTGGTCCCGGGCTCCTGGCTGTCATTTGTGGATCTTTGACGACAGTCGTTACGAGTCGTCAGAAGCCCGAAAGTCTGACATCAGTCTTACCAAGGGGTATCGGTACCGAGGTCAAATAGGCAGCCGCTCCATGTAAAATACTGGTATTCAGCTGCATCCGGTTAGACTGGAAGCCGACCCCAAGATAGTTGGGAAAAGGCTAGGAAGATTGATTGGTAGGTAGGTACTGTTCTTCAATCAACCAACACAAATTCACTGACACAGCAGCGTCCACTCAAACCAACAATTTTATTCTAATTTCAAACGATACCTACGATAATTTTCTCAGGGCGAAGTCAAACAGATAAAGTAGGTAAAAGTGGAAACACTACAACACGCACGTGTGTGCCTGAATCAAACGAAAGAGCTTCAGGCGTGTGACATTTCGTGCATGTGTGCGCGAGCGTCACCCTCCGCACCGCGCCACCCGCGCCGGGGGAACATTATTGAGTGAAACGCACAATAGTTTATAGTAAAACGAGCGCGTCAAAAATTACGAAAAGGCCTTTGGTAAAAAGGTTTTTCTGAAAAAACCACTGCATAAATCAATTACAAATAAAATTTATTGAAATCTTCGATAATTTTGCTGTGTCGGTACGGATTTCGTTTTCGAGATTTCACACTTCTTGTATTACTTATTTACGCCCAAAGTTGCGTTAAAATTAGCAAGAAAAACGAATCTTTGTTGGCTCATAACTTTTTAATGGCTTTTTATTGTACTATTCTGCTTCCGTACAGACAATTTTAATAATGAGACCTAACTATATCATGTTAAACTTTGAATGTACGATGTCAAACAGTGGAGTAAAAACCCTCCGAAGTTTGTATGGAAAAAATATCAAAGTGTTTCACCTTAAGTTCACATTGTGGAATGCATTAGATATATTGAGTATTGAGTAAAAGACCTTTCACGACACATTACTACTACATACCAAAATAAATAACCATGTATTTTTTATATCACAAATTCATCACAATATGTTAATCAAATTCCGATATTATCGATCTATTTACATACCTATGCCCGCTTTATTATGCATGCGTCGACCGCATTATCTTCAGCGACACATAACGTTATATAAGTACATATTTAGCGGCCTAGTTACATAATGTGCGTCGAATCGATAATGATAGTGTTAATAGATATAATAGAAGTGTTTTGTTTGTATGTTTAGCTTCTTAAATGTGGTACAAGGCCTTGTGTCTGATGTGTTATTGTTTTCGGTAATATAAAGAAGAACAACAGACTTCCAAAAAAGACACTACAAAGTCAAAAATAACTTTAATTTCGGAAGTCGGTGTATTTGGTTTTGAACTTTCGTTTTTGCCACCGACTTCCGAAATTAAAGTTATTTTTCACTTTGTAGTGTCTTTTTTGAAAGTCGGTTGTTCTTTTTTTGTAAAAAGTTTTTATTTTGCACTTTTTGTTGTGGTACCTACCCCATACAAATTCGAATACCACTAACCTGCTATATAAAGAACAGTGATTGGAAGTTATCATCATATCATCCATATAAACGAAGTGGGAAAAATACGTATTATTGAAGCTAACTCAAAAACTATCCAAGTAACGTTAATAAAATTTATAGGGGACCACCTCGGGAGCATACCCTTTCAAACAAAAAACAATTTTCAAAATCAGTCCACAATTGACGGAGAAATCGCGTAACAAACATACAAAAAAAAAAACAGACGAATTGAGAACCTCCTCCTTTTGGAAGTCGGTTAAAAATAGATTTTGATCGCGATATTGTTCGCATTGATTTCGAAAATATGTCATGTCAGATTTTGCGCTTATATACCTCGGCTCTCTCTTTGATTATTTGCAGGGGTTTAGTTAAAAATACTTTTTAATACACCTAGGGTGCACTAAGAAAGTATTATATACCTACCTTTAGTAGGTAACCTACCTTTTCTTGCCATTTATTTATTTAACCAGAACAACTTAAATCCAATTACACTGATTAGACACATTACAAATTATGTATTACACATTGAATAGGCATACAATATTACAAAAATATTGTCATAATATAGGTAACGCAATAATTTTATTGCACGACTCGTAATGCGAAGCATTAGAGTGTGCTCTACGATCGAAAAATATTTTTTGCCCCATTTCTGCTACTGTTATTATTGTTACACTCCTGCTAGTACACAGAACCTACTTAATTTATATACCATTGTATAGATGATTAAATGGAGATTAATACTGTACTTTTTACCAATTGAGTTAATGCAAGAGAAATGAAAAAAACATCAAAATAGTTGAAAAAAAAATCCTGTCCGTCAATTTATGAAGCTTGAAAACATTGTAGCTTGCGATAAAATCAATTAATTGAGTCAATTTTTTTTTAATACATTGGTTTCGGCCATAAAAGGAACCCTATTGAAAATGGCTCTTTTATTCAAAGTAGTTTAATTATAATTAATAAAATACTAACTAAAATATAATATCTTTATCTAAATATTTTCAACCTTGAGCTATCGTGTTGCCTAGCAACCCACAACGTAAATATCTAAATAAATAGTCTTTGACATTACGTAAGGATTGCGAGGTTAGAAATTTACCCGGGTAAAACAGCAGTCAAAACATACTTCATGAAAAGTGATAAATTGTTAATTTTTGTTAGAAACTATGGTTTGAATTTCTTTTTCGTTTATGAATGTGTGTTATGAGGCGTGCACTTTTGGAATTTCCAAACTATTTTATAAATTACTGGCTGCGCCGCGTGGTTTTACCAGCATAAATTTCAATCCCGTGGGAATATCGGGATAAAAAGTATCATGTGTCATTCTCCAGGTTATGGTCTACCCATGTGCCAAATTTCATTCAAATCTGTTCAGCCGTTTTAGCGTGGAAGCGTAACAAACATACTAAAAATCAAATCTTTTCTCTTTATTATAATATTAGTTTAGAAATGTCAGACATTCTAACAGTATCCGTATCCTTCATCAGTATTGTTCAGTACCGTCCATTCATCAGCAAACAGATCTAGTCTAGAACTAGATTCAAGAAGAGCGTTGAATGCGTTTAGCTTTCGCGGAATGTATGACAAGGGCGGATCCAGGATTTCTTTCTGGGAGGGGCACATGGGCCAGACAGATAAGAAATGTCTCCCATATCTTGTATTGTACTATGCTGTTCTTGGGATTAATTCTTCTTCAATGAAGATATAGGAGCCTTCTTCAGCATTCATTATTTAAGAAATTTCTTGATAGATATGCATTCAGGCCAGTTCATTCAGACGATTCGATTTTATTTTACTTAAACCCTTTGGGGGGGTCACGTGCCCCTGGGCCCCCTCCCCCCCTGAATCCGCCCTTGACCGTACAGCAACTGTTAAGGCTGTGCGTGTGCATTTTATCAACTACGATTTTAAAGTGTCCTGTGTCGAATAAATAAATTGGTATTCCGACTAATGAAATGTTGCCTATATTGTAACGGTGGCTAAAATAACTATCGAGTGGGTTCTATTGAACGCTAAGCGAGTGCACGAAAGACCAAACCAATTAGAAGAATATTGGAAAAAAAAGCCAGATATATTATAGATTAGCGACCCGCTCCAGCTTCGCACGGTATTTTTGACTTGATAAAACATTGCCATTTCTTAGGTAAACGTAACTTTAATATTAACGTATTATACACATAAACCTTCCGGAATAAATCCTCTATACGATGGTGAAAACCTCGTCCAAATCTGTTGCGTGGTTTAGAAGAACAACGCGGACATGCAGACAAACGCAAAAAGTGACTATGTTTTATAATTATGTGTATTATACGTATTATTAAACCTATATTTTGTCATTTCCAGGAAAGAATTCCCTAGAGCGATAGCGCCGCGTCGCCTACAGTTGACGGAAGCGCTGGCGCAGCCCGTCTTCGAGAAACTAGTCGACGAGTACCTCAGACACGGACTGCATAAAGGAATACCTCCGCTATTTGTTGATCTCAGGTATTTACTTGATTCTTAAGTAATATAACATAGACTGCCTCGCGTACGCAAGCGCTACTGCTGGTCCTGGGTCCGTTTCCCCGGTCCGGCAAAGTGTTATTAAGTTTTTCCATCTGGAATTTCTCTGTAGCAGCCCAGAGTCTAGATTTGTGCCCGGTTTATGGCAATAAGCTCGTCCCCTATTACATGGGACTAAAAACATAACTGGCGAAATGTGGATGTACTATAGGTGCACCTCTGCCTAACCCTTCGGGTATGAGGCGTTATGTTATGTGTGTTATGTTAGAACATCGAAGAGGGCACCTGATTTCATGGTGCGATGAGAGACGTTGTGATTGATTCAATCCTATCGATTGGTGACATTAGCATAGAATAAAATGTCTTGCATTTGTGTCGGTTCGATAACCAGATGAGGCATGAGGCAAAAACATGTAAAAAAAACCAAGTTGTGACTTCCTTTAAAAAATAAACATAAGTTGATGTCAGTATATTTTGCTCACTTCAATATTCTTTGAGAGAAAATATACTTTCTCTAACATGATCTTTTTTCTATTGTATTGTTACCTACATTTCCGTCATTGAAAATCTCTCTAAATCCTAATACAGTTATTTACCACTTTTCAAAAAAATCCCTTCAATAATTCCAGATCCTTATACCAGGACCAGAGCAAAGCAGATTCAATAGAGAAATTAATACTCCAATATTTGGAGAACCTCACCAAAAACGGCACATTTGGCCCCGACGCCAGTGAAACTAAACAGCCGGCCAGCGCGTTGCTATGGGCGTATTATTACGCCGCGCAACACTTTGATCATAAGCAGGAGACTGAAAGGGCGCTTCACTATATTGACGCGGCCATCGAACATACGCCTACGCTTATAGAGTTGTTTATTGTTAAAGGAAGGATTTTTAAGGTTGGTATTTATGTCTTGATGGGCATTTATTTCTCGTGTTGTGCGTAAATGCTAAATTCGTACCTGAGACATTTCATACGTTACGTTTCGTAAATTCATACGTTACGCTTCGTAAATTCATACGTTACGCTTCGTAAATTCATACGTTACGCTTTGTAAATTCATACGTTAGGTACGATTCGTAAATTCATACGTTACGCTACGTAAGTGCGTATACGTTTGATGTATTTCGTACCCGTTCAGAAGCGAAGGATTGCAAAGAAATCCCGACGCTTATAAGTTTCCGGAGCCCTAAATCAAGATTTTTCATGTCGAAGAGCTTTGAAACGCGACTATTACATTGCTGAAATTTCCACACATTATAATAATTTGTGATTCATAAAGGTACTTGCAGTACACACGCCCTCCTCACCCATCTCACTAACACAAGAAAGAAGCAAACTAGGCATGTATGGAATGGAGTATTTGGCATCATCTTCACCAACAATATCACCTAACGAAAACTTTGATCACTTTTAGACCTCTTCACATTAACTTGTTACTTGTCAATTTTTTTAGCTGTATTTATCACTTGGTTCCCGGACGTTTAAATCTAGTCGCATTCCCATGGGTGGATATAAAAGTTAAGGCTGACTGTCCACCGGAGCGGAGAGGAGAGAAGTGGAGCGGAGCTGTGCCAATATTAACCAATGGGATTGCATGAAATCTCCGCTTCGCTTAAGTGGACAGGGATATGCGAACTAGTTTAAAAATTCTTACAAAACCGGGAAGCGGAGCGGGGAAACGAAAAAAACCCGGTCGTGGGGTATTGCAGCTCGCTCAAATTACTCGTCGCGTGAACTCGGCGCTCCGCACTTCCACGCTCCGCATCAATGGACAGACACAGTCTGCAACTCCGCTCCGCATTACTCCCTCGCTCCACTCCGCTGCCTCGCTCCGCATCAATGAACAGGCAAACTTAAACACCAAAATTATTTTGAGTTAAAGTAAAAGGTTGTATGCATGTTTGAAACCGACGTGCTGGCCATCGTTTTGATATCGTCATTGTTCCAAATTTGATTTCACGACCATTTAAAAAGTTCTAGACCATAAAAAAAAAAAACAAAAGCAGTGTGGATCGATTTAGTTTAGGGATTCCGAATGTGTAACTGTACAAAGATGGCGCGTCCCCAAAAGCGGAAGTTACGCGGCAATTTTGATTTTTCAATACAATTTCAGAAATGTTTACCAACAACGCCTTTCTGTCAAATGTCATTCAAGAGCCAAAAGATCCTTGTAACAATTTATTTGCGTCAGTAAGTTCGGAGTTCACTAATGAAATTGAACGCGTTCAGCACATCTAAACGCGTTCAAGAGCTGTCAGTGTACAATATTCCGTAACAATTTTGACACTGACAGCTCTTGAACGCGTTTTAGAAATGTGATCGCGTTCAGTTTCATTGGTGAAATCAGTCCTTAATATGACAAGGTTATAAGCACGATCAACCTTTTCATAGGCCAAATATACGCCACATTAAACTACAATAAAACGTGTTACATTACAGCATGCTGGTGATCCAGTGTCTGCTTACCAATGGCTAGAAGAAGCGCAAGCAATGGACACGGCTGACCGCTACGTGAACAGCAAGTGTGCGCGCTACATGTTACGTGCCGGACACGTTAAGAGGGCAGAGGAGATGTGTGCCAAGTTCACTAGAGAAGGTGAGAAAGAATGAAAAAAGTCAGGGAATTACAGCGCGTTCATTATAAATTGACCTGTGACACGATTGGTAGCACTGAATTTTGCAGGCATGTGATTGGTAGTAGTGTTCTGTCAGTTGCCATTTTAAACTCTATTGCAACATGACGGCAAGGGACAAGTTATAGTGAACTGTTTGTAATTATATTCCAATCACGACTGTCATTCATTGGCAGTTGTATGAAATGGCTATAAAGGCGCAGATTGGGGCGGTGAGCAGCGAAACGAATTGCAAAAATCTTCCTGCATCACTTTCATACATTTCCTATAAGCTAATGCACACTTCAGGTGGGCTGCACCGCGGTCTTTTGTTTGACTTGAAAACGCGTACCTACAGTTTCGGTATTTACAGAAAAAAAAAAAAAAATGTGGGTTTCGAAAAATCGAATAAATACGACCTACACCTCGTATAAGTCTCGGCCGTTACTACTAGGCCACCACTGCTCTGGCTCGTCCTGCGCTTAACCTAATATGAAGGTTTGAAAAGAGAAAAGGGAGCCTTTTACCTTATAGTGAGAAGCAATGATAAATAAATTACTAAATGAACTTCTCGTTTCAGGTGTACCGGCGACAGAGAATCTGAACGAGATGCAATGCATGTGGTTCCAGACTGAGGCTGCAGCATCGTATAAGCGATCGCAGCAATGGGGCGAAGCCCTGAAAAAGGCGCATGAAGTTGACAGGGTATGTCACACATTGATTTTGATTTTAAAATTTCGTTATTTAATCATTTAAAAAAACTGGGCAAACATTCAGATCTTATTTAAACCATTGAACATTATGATTGGGTGTTTTCTGCAGACAAATACGGCTATACATATAAAACATATCATCATCAGCCTATTAATGTTCCCACCGCTGGGACACAGGCCTCCTCTCTGTGAGAGGGAGTGGGCTGTAATCTACCACGCGGGCCCAGTGCGAGTTGGTAGATGTCACATGTCTTCCAATTTTTTGGTTCTAAGACATGCCGGTTTCCTCACGATGTTTTCCTTCACCGTTTTGAGAGCAGTGGTGATGAAACTGTTTACACAAAGTAAAGCGCCTGCTTGGGTTCGAACTCACGACCTACAACTCGTAAGTCGGGGCCGTTACCACTGGGCCGCCATAACACATATACGTATATATAATTATATATAATTATATAATGTATAAAACTACTTAGTTGTTATGAGTCTGAAGTATCATATTTTTTCACAGCATTTCTCCGAAATAATGGAGGACCAGTTCGACTTCCACTCGTACTGCATGCGCAAGATGACCCTCCGCTCGTACGTCGGCCTGCTCCGTCTCGAAGACGTGCTGCGCGCGCACCCCTTCTACTTCCGCTGCGCGCGCGTCGCCATCGACGTGTACCTGCGGCTGTACACCTCGCCGCTGCAGGACGCGCCGCAGACTCAGGAGCCCGATACAGGTTAGTTTCTCTTGATTTTTTTATAGTCTATTAAAATAATGAGCGGTTTTTACACTATTCTGGGTCAAATTAAATTGACTAGCGAAACTCCACAGGTGAGATGGGCATTGATATCTAAACATGATAAAAAAATGAAAATACATTTGATGATTTTTTTTTTCGGTCAACGTCCTCTGGCAGTTCCTACTTCAGGAACGAATTTAGAAAAAAAAGTAATTTTGTTTTAAAGTGTCTTCAAAGTTTATTTTGTTGTATCGATACTCACCATGCCTGTGATCCTGTAATGTTTACCCATCCTAATTTTTTAAACTGACATTTTAGTTGGCCCAAAAAAACAAAACATAAAAAATGTTTTGTTTTATCGTGTTTAGATATCGACACCGATTATGTCTCTGGAGTTCGCTAGTTAATATTATTAGACCCTGTATAAACCGCGAAGACAAAAAAAAACATCATCATCATTTCACTGCAAAAACCGATTTAACTGCGTTAAATTCTAGCCAAACTACAAAACGCTTTGAACTTAATGCATAATTTGTCAACTCTGCGAAGTTTCGGTGATTGAATTCGGCCCTGTATAAAAGCAAAATTCTCGTTCCAAAAGCGTTCAAAACTTTATTGTGTCGAAACCGTGCTTTTAGCAAAAGCTTAGGCTCGGGACATACACAAGTTTCTAGGGGCGCGGGCAAGGCGGCTGTGGGGCGCGGACGTTATGTGTCGCGCCCGCGCCTCTCGCCATTTGTGTATGTCCCACGCCTTAGGGGGGTGTGACATTCCCAGTTTCGTTTACTATGCGAATTACAATTCTTTTTCCCATTTTAAAACAATCATCACGCCTGTATTCCCGAAGGGTTAGGCAGAGGTGCACCTATAGCCATCAACCGAGTACAAATTCAGACTCGGGGCTGCTACTGGGAAATTCCGGAGGGAGAAACAAAATAACACTTTGCTCGACCTGGGAATCGGACCCAGGACCTTGGTCTTTTCCCATTCCTTGCATCAAAACGTTACAAAAATATTCTTGAATTTAAAGCTAAGAGTCTTTGCAAGTCAAGTTCAGCATAATATTCATGAATATCATTCATTAATATTCATTAGTTCTACGATACGGCTAATAGGCGCGACTAAGCAGAATTAATTTTGTATGCAACCTGTATTGTTATGAATCCCACATGTTTCTGTCAGAGTATGTTTGGAACCAATGACTAAATAAGTTTGTGACAACAAGGTTATTTTCTAGGATAATGGACAAGTTGTTGAATATAATATGAAGACTGATCATCCTTGTATATTCACAAACTAGCTTATTGTCGGTGGTATATAACGAATATCCGTGTCTTTGGTTTTGTATTTTAGTTTTTGCCACCGATTTCCGAAATTTTTGTTATTTTTCACTTTATAATGGAAGTCGGTTGTTTTTTTTGTGAAAAAGTTTTTTATTATATGTGTCTTCTTTCAGTCGGACTAGATGCAAAAAAACTGTATTTTACTCGAAGCAACCTTTATTGACCTTGACCTCTGCTATCCAATTACTGGGCAATGTTAAGTTATACCAGTTGTCAGAGTTTCAGCTATTTACTAGAATTTACTATGTATAATGAGGCTCATAAAAATGTCTAGCAAGCGATTTGAAGATCTTTCGTCATACATAATAAAGATTTTGCCATTTAAATAACTAGAATTTGTTCAAGTGTGACGTTGCTTAGCCTTTTTGGTGTTTGATTGTGTTGCAAGACCATAAAGTATTTTTTTTGCTATGTTCCATTTTATCCCGACATTTTTTTTTAGATTAATTCATATATCAACTGACATAACTGTTAAACGTCACCTATTCATTACGCTAATTTCACCTGCCTGAAGATCTGGTAGCGTCGTGTGACGGGTCGTTGAGCTCCCTAAAATAGGGTTGAGCTACACGATGGCTGATGCATGCATGCCGTCTGTTAGAACAGGTCAACTCAAAGCTGCAATGGCTCATTTTTGAAAAGGCCTTTCCAGACACGGCCCTGTTTAGTAAACATTATAAATATTGACATGTAAAAGTGCCTTAAAAAGATCTACTTACAGAAATAAACATTTCATTTCATAGTCAGCTATCACTTAGACGCGGTCGATGAACTAAATAACCACCTATAAATACTATATTTTATCTCCTAGACTATTAATATAACAGTAATTTATCTACCGTTTAACTTTCATTACAAGTAATAGTATCTAGGAGCGCAATATCTTAGAGAAAGTGATCAAATGACCTTGTGTGCCCGCTAGGTCAAGTTGTAAACGTTTTTATGTTATACATTAACTAAGTAATTGTTCTAAACTAGCAGTTTTTGTCCCTGGCTTAGTTTACAAGCGATCATTCAATGTTTGAAGAACGATGTTGGTAAAAAAATGACCTGAACTACTTTTACATCATCGAACAATTTGATTTGGTTATCATTCGTTGAGTAACAGTATTAAATCTATTCTTGCATCTATTACTTGTCTCAGTTTTTTTAGCATTTTACGAGTACTTAGTGCCTATTACGCATTCAGTTTTAAGGGGAAAGGAAACAAAAACACCATTTATCATAACATTTTGTATTATTTTATTTCAAATTCTTTGTTTTAAAAATACAATACAAAATCACATTGATTCATCATCAACTTTTTAAATAACAATTTTATACAATTAACAATTGCTGCCATCATTACATTCAATAACAACGCCACAATCATAGTCACACATATCACATCATTCCTTATAGTTCGTTGAATACTGACATAAATAAATTAACTATCATTATGCATGCACCACAGTCTCTTAGAAATAATTTAATAAATAACGTATCAAAAGTAAAGCGTCCGTTTCACAACACCGCTGATTGAGAACGTGTCTCACATAAAGCTAAAACTCGCTGTTTAAATATTATGGCAACGCGGGCCATCCCGCTAGTCTCTTACACTACATAGGACACTTTAACATCACATTTGCGCTTTTATTTACACGGCACGTCGCGTGCGGGCGACGTCATCAGTTCAGACTAGAGCTTTGGTTTCACCGGCCGTAGCCCGGCGATCTGTACCTCTCCCGCGCCGCCTGCGCCGCGGCTTGCGGCGTCAGGAAGTACACGTGGGCTCCCTCTCCAGGTAGCCTGTAGGAGACGAACGAACCCGGCCGGCCCTCGCCCGCCGTGTTCACCGGCCCGATCCACTCCGCGTCGGGGTTGACCGGCGGCAGCGGCCTCTTGTAGTTGACGGCCGTGTCTCCCACCAGTGACGGCCTGTTCAGGTCGTACTGCTCGCCCGTGAACTGAGGCCTTTGCACCTGGGTCGGCGCTCTGTACTGCTGTGGTGTCCTGTAGCCAGGGTTCGCTATGGGGATGAACTCGCTGTCAGGATTTATTGTCGGTCGTGGAAAACGATCATTGACTAACGTATCGTGTTCTAGCGAGGGTGGCTTCTGTTGTACCAGCTCAGCGTTCACTTGTGGTACTTGTTCACTCTCCGGGTTGACTGGAGGCCTCGGGAGATGGTAGTTAACTAGAGTATCTCTGTCTAGAGACGGTGGGTTTGGGCTCTGGTTCTCGACGATCTCGTAGGCGTACTGCAGGTTTATGTTGTTGTTTATCGGCGTCCTAACCGTGTCAAGCGGAGCTGTCACTGCTAATCCGTTCACGTCGTGAGTGTTGTCCTCTAGCTTCTTACCGAACACGTCAAACGAGTTCTTTGTGATGTCATCGAAGTAGGTCTCGTCCTGTTTCGTGTAGTACCCTTGGCTGATCGGGTTCGGCGTAGTGTTGGGGTACCTAGACACATGATGAACAGGCGCGGGCTGGTCGCTCTGTATCTGAAACTGGTGTCTGTTTTTCTCATTCCGAACATCCTTCGGGAACTGAGCGTCGTCATATTCTTCATCGTATGTTTTCGTTGTAGGATAGTATCTGCTGGAAGTCGGCGACTCTGTCGTCACTTGCACGTTTTCGACCAGGTATTGCTGATTGTAACCAGGTGACACTGACGGTGTTATAGCGTTGAATTCATTTGCATGCACATTAAAAGGTTTGCTGTAGCTCACCATAGGCCTGAAAGGTTCTGGGTCCAATTTAGGTGCTCGGAAGGGCAATTGCTCAGGTCTCGGCTGGTTTTGGTAGCTAAACTGATAGACTGGTCTCCCAGTAATAGCTTTTGGTTTGTGAGTATGTGGTCTGTGAGAGTGCACTTTGGGTCTCTTCGTCGTAAAGAAATCAATAGTCTGTTGGATATCAGCGATTTGTTGATAGAAAGCTTCTGGCCTTTGTTTCTGCTGTTGCACATATACAGGTTGTGTTCTGGGTTTCTGTATACTGAAGTACTCCTGTGTGAGAGTTCGTGGTCCCTGTTTTTGTGGCCACAGGAATAGTGCATCAGCTTGGTCAATAGCTCCGTATGAAATATCCACCGCTGGGTTATAGCCTGTCTGAGTGTTCATATTCTGCTGTTGTGGGTATGGAGTTTGGTTGACTGGTACTGTTTTGTAGTAATTTCTGCCATCGAAAAATGTGGCTGGAGAAGGCGAGGTCTTTGGCTGCTCATCGTAGAAATAATACGACGCAAACGCATTGTCGTTTGGTTTCCTGTTGTTGTAGACAGGTTGCAGTTTTGTAGTAGGCACGTCGTTCTGTACATTTGAATAATGTGCTCTCAGCGGCACTTGCGTTGATGATATGTCGTTCGAGGTTACTGTAGGTCTCTGTGGCACGTTGTATAGTACGTACGGTTTCTCTGATGTCGTCGGTACTTTCTCATATGCGGGTTCTGGATAATCGTAAATTACGGACACGGAGAGAGGCTTCGATGTAAGCTTCGTTCGTGTTTTATAAACAGGTTTGTCTGTTTTCGTCCTTGTTGTACTTTCGTCTGGCAAGTTATGAACTCTTACGGGATGTCTCGACGGTATGCGTTGCGGCTTCCTCGTTTTTAAAGTAGTCACGATCTCGACTGGTAGCGGTGTCGTTATCGTTGATGGTATTTCAGTAGTTCTCGGCGCCTCAGTTGTGGTAGGTCGCGTCTTGTACTTGGTACGCTGCACTGTGTGCGTGGGCGTCGGTCTCGTGGTCGTCTTCGTCCTTGTGGACGGCCTACCGGTGGTAGTCTTAACAGCCTCCGTTGTACTCTCCTCCAATGGAGCAAAGAAGTCTGGTGGAGGTGGTAGTACTATTCCAGGTACTAGTGGGCCCGCAGGCACTTTATTGTTGTAGTCAGCGCGGTAGGAAAAATTGTAGGGCGGCGGATAGTAAATCGAAGGGTCGTCTTCGTCGTATAGGTCTGACTGGTTGCTCGGTGGTGGTAGAAACACTGCGCCCGGTGGAAAGCCTTCTGGAAAAGAGCCGTTCATGGATGGGAGAAAAGGGAATGCTCCCTCGCTCGCATTCCCGGGAAGGAATGGGAACGGAGGACCTGGCTGCGGCGCTCCCCCGGAAGTAGCGTTTCCTTGATTATCACTCGAGGGGTAGGGCGCTCCCGATGGAAAGAGGAATGGCGGAGGAGGAAGAGGGCCTTCGCCCTCTCCTGTAAAGAAGGAAGGGAAAAAGGACGCAGGGACACTGCCGTTTGGCGTGAGGAAAACGAGCGGTCCGTTGTCGGAGAGTCGTACCGGAAAGGGCGGTGGCACTTTGGGTTTCTGCGGTAACTTTACTTGCCTGTTAGGCGCTTCATAGGCGTCGATCGGTGGCCATGGTCTACCTTCAGTCTCTTTAGTTCGCTCAGGGAATGATCCCCCTTTTAAAACTAGTAGGTGATCCTCTGCGAGCCAAATCTCATCTTTCTTGAGTCCACCGAGACTTTGAAGGTTATCTTTTAATCTGGTCTCCGCGTTTGGCTCGTAGCTCACGATTCCAGGTCGTTTAGGAGCTTTGGCAAATATTTCATTCTGAATTAGACCATATTTTCCTTCAGCCACTTGATCTGCTAGCGTCTTTTTATCTTCATCGACCTCCTTTGTTTTCGGAGCGTCTTTTCCTTCGCCGGCGCTGGACATGAGCATGCCATCATCCCATATCCCTTGATTCCAACCCACGTTGCCGCCTGACTGGTCCGGCACGATCACGCCTGCGAATTTACCACTCGCGCTCTTCTCGTTGTAGATTAAAGAATTTTTCGCGGTGCCGTATTCTTTTTCGGGTTTAATCTTGAGGTGTCCGCCGACGAGTCGTTTGATCGTTCTTTGTGACTCGGCGTGATCGTTGTCGTGCGGCGCGGCGCCGAGGCTGCGCTGATCGCGCACGAACGAGTCAGGCGGCAGCACGTACGTGGGCACGAGCACGCTGGCAAGCGCGCACGCCCATGTCAGCGCCAGCACCAGCGCTAGGGCCGCCCCTCTCACCATCTGAAAGTTTGGAAAACATCACTTCTTAGTTATATTGCACATACATAAACACTTTTAACACAACACGTTAATCCATAAACTTATCTAAGTCGGGCTTTCTTTGTTAATCGTGTAGGCTACGTAGTCGGTCATGAGCGCGCAAAGTGAAAGGACCGAAGGAGACAAAAGCGTCGGCCAGTGGCGCTGTTTCGGGCACTGGCGAGCCGCGCGCCACCACCCGCCTTTTATTAAGTTTTGTAGAGCGACCACCTCCGACCCAGGTGGCATTGAGAATCAAGCGTTTAATTGGAAATTGAATGGCGAATTAACGCCCGCCGCGAGACAGGAAGGCCGCGAGGCCTAACTACGAAAAAATACAAGTGTCGCGCTTAATTTGACTCTATCTACGCATTGTTAAGTTGATATCAGGCCGGAGCTTCATTGTTCTACAGTGGCTGTGTAACCTCACCGGAGAAATGTTCATTAGCCTAGTTTGCAACCGCTAACGACATAGAAATCTTCGAGAGTTTTGAAACAATGATCGGATAATTTTTTCAATTTGAATCGTCACGAGCTCCGTAACGTAATCTTCTTGCCGCAGTCACGAAATTATATTCATACAATATTTATTATTTGTAAAGCCGTTTATTGAAAACAATGAAGATGTCAGCTAGTGCGGTCGCTGTGGGTGAGAAATTACTACCACTTAGTTGTTACAAAATAGCGCTGGTCTAATTGGAACGAAAGCGTCGGGCTGAACTATACCGAACCGAATAATGGCCGAACTAGATATGGAACTATTAGGGCAGTGAAGGCAAAGTCGCCCGTGGTGTCCGGTGGGCGTGGCCGGGCTCCGTGAAAGGCACGGTCACCCAACTTGATTTCGCCTTCGATAAAACACGCGGAGCCTAACCCGCTTTGTAATTGTGCTAAGCTATGCACCGAACCTGTACTAGATCATAGAGCGGTGAGGGCGGCACCGTGCGCCGTGCGCTGACGCCTTGCAGCTTGCAATACTGCGCGCTCCATCGACGTGTTAATTGGATTCGATTGTGCAGTCGGACTAATGATATTACTACAATAGGTCACTCTCTGCATATTTTCCTTACGTAAAATTAGACAAAGTTCAACACCAATTTAAGCTACCTCAAGTTTATAGAATGTTTAGCCAGATTATCCTTTTGAAAGAGGGAAACGATAAGGCTCATTAGCCACGTGATTCATAATGAATAACCTTGATTCAGTTTATGATCATTTGGTACGTTTACTGGCGTCGCGCGAAGTCTGGTTGAGCAATACTAGCCGTAACAGTCACCGGTTCTTTCCTTTCAGAAATCTATAAGTTGTAACATAACAAACCGCCGCCGCCGATTGAATTGACTGCACGTAGCAACAGACAGGTGAGCTGTAAAGTTCACAGCGAATACACCGAATTGACATTTGGCCGCGATGCTAAGGCTCATCGCGGTCGCATCCTTTCGTTTGCGATACCCAGTTTGCCTTCATAAAAATTGTGTCGCGATTGTTTAAGCCCTGCGCTATTACGAGACCGTGTGCATTGTTGGCGTAATTATTTAAAATGAGCGATGGAAACTAAGACAAGCGCATGGCCTTGCTCCGCAAGGTGCCCGATTTTTTTGCGGTCAGTACAAAACGTGAAGTGATTAACCAACGACTTGACTGGGAGTGTCACGGTGGCCGGTGCTTTCAACAATGCCGCCAACCTTGCTGGCGTGCCCCGCGGAATGAACGCGGCACGACAATTGTTTTATAGGCTTTTTCGTATGTGAATAAAAAAGCTTTCTTCACGTTCTAGTTTCACGGAGTCAGAGCGTTGGGAAATTCTCTCGGCTGATGTATTGTTGACAATTTGTATTCAGAGCTCGGCCCGTGCGCTCGGCGCTAACTTTCCATCAGCCTTTGTTTGTGTTGACTCGAGTTTAACCGCCAGGACACGCCGATTGCCACGTTTCACTGTATTCCACACTTTCCAATAACTTAAACAAATAACTTTATATGTGTAGCCTTTTATGTTCTTGTTATGCGATCGTCAGATTACTCTCAACTAATTCTCAAAGTGCGTACGAAGGCTGCTTATTTACGTAATTACTGAGATAAGTCCCCTACAAATTAAAGTGTATACGTTTGTAGTGGCGGGTAATTGCATGCATTGATCTCCTTGAGTTTGCGGAACGACGGAAAGCTGGCCAGCGTTTATTTATTACAAACTATAACCGCCTATTTGCGACATAACTGTTTGTTGACCACTCCTTAATGTCCGGCACGCGTGTCCAGCAAATTGCGAAATGTATAATAATAATGGTTGCGATCGGCAATCAATAAAACGTTACATGTATGCTACGGTATTGGCTGCTCTGGTTTGTCGCGGGATTATGAAACTATCGAATCGTCTGCGCTGAAGCCCCCGAGCGTCGCGAATTATAACGTTACTTGTCTGTCCTTTAGACATGTTTATCAAGACGAAAGTAATTGGCGTATCATCGGGCCGTCGCGTGCGCTTAATGATATATATTTGGGATTAATCATATGAGATTAAAACCGTCAAGGTTACAGATCGAGACGGTAAAAGGGTGCGCTCGTGCTTCATTAGTCAAGTTATTAAATAAGATTGTGGCTATGAGATTTTCTATTTTAAGTCGGTTTGAGTGTGCAATAGATTTACTCAGACTCACGTAAAACAATTCAGTTATTTCGTTATCGCAAAGTAAAACTGCATTCAACAAGTAAATTTTGGTTAACTCTGTAATTTAACTACTATAAAATAGTATGCATATTGCGAAATTCACATTGCACTTGAACATTGAAATATTTTATTTTAATCGTACACTCCGGTTCGTGGCAACCTTAATTTGATGCGCAAGCGCAAGCTCGCGCGTGCCGTTTGATTGATCAACCGGTTCATTACAATTCCTTTTATTTTAGACCCCAACTACTTAGCTCTTAAATTGTCTGCCTTTTGTTCCAATTAAAATTAATGATAATCCGGACCATTGTTCAGATACAAAACATTATACTCTTGCGCAAATTATATAAATTATATGCAGTTAATTAGATGATATTAATGATTTTAAAGCTAATGAATAGTGAGTTTTTTTATGGCATCATTAAAGTTTCAATTATGGTTAATTTTATCAACGTAGCTATTTATATTATCCTTGAATAATAACCGAGAGAACTGTAATTCAGGTGTAGTAAACCTTTATCCACTGCAACAAGCCAATTCCAATTTTATACGACCTATAAAACATTATCGCAAGCACAAAGGAATTCAGCATATCAATTCGTGGTATTAAGGCTATTATAAGCTCTATTCCTTTAATGTCAGAAGTTACGTTCAGGTATGCGAGAACTACGAGAAATGTTAATGTGTGTCACGGCGAGAATTTATAGCAATTAAGTATTATGGTGGACAAGTCGCTCGGTCAAGGCGGTGCCATCCGACAACCTGTTTTATCAAATGCACCCATCTTGGATTGTGTTATGTCATCTAAATGCTTTGTATGTATTATTTGTTTTGGTTTGTTTATCAATGGATGTCGCTTCTTGAAATTTCGTAGTTCTTTCTGTAAACCTACCACTTCAGTCGTGCAACATTTTCAACTACGTTTCTGGTCTATTTGAATTTTCCAGTATAAAAATTGCAAAGATCAAGCTTATAAAATGTACGGAAGCTTTCAATAATAAGCAACTAATAAGCAGTAACGTTAAAATTCAATATAACCTTGTCTCATATTCGAAAAAAATAGACGAATATCAAGAACTATATAACGACGGGCTGGATTTACGTCATCATATGGTTTCCTGTTTTATTTGTGTCAATTATATCTAGCTCATTTTTTAATTAATTATTAGGTACCAGGCTAATGTCTCACGAGCTTTGTGTATTACTATTCTTTGTGCCTTATTATGATCAAAGCCTCCCAATTAAAAGACCTTGCATTTTAATGTGGGAATTCTTTTATGCATTCCTCTACTTGTTAGTTCCAATTTAGATTATCGTTATTTAGAAACGGATTGCTGTAATAAAATGTTTACTTTGTGCAAAATATCTCCGCAAGTGGATTGCACAATGTCTTTGATCCTATTTGCGTGGGTTCTCAGTTCTACCTGCTTGATGTTAACTGTGTACTCAGTCATTACCCTGAACTATTGTTCGATCATCGATTGTTTTTTCTTATCGTACTCTGTACACATCGTTTTTAAGTGTAAAACTACATTTCCAAATCCAAAGTCTACATGATACGAATCTAGATTTGGTCACAAATATTTGTCTCTACCATTGAAATATCTTAAGGTCACAATTTTATGAAAAATCGATTCTTCTAGATCGTGACCGGTTGCGGTCGTGGAGAGCGCACGCGCCGGTTCTCGGGGCCATACAGTGAAATATTTTAAACTATTTCTACTAAGCGTACTGCCATGTAGACTATTGTTGGCGGATTTATGATTTATGCCCATAGCTCTTTCAAGGTTCATAGCTTTGCTCTATATTGTGTAAGTTTGGCTAACATGACATGTGTTACTTAGTACTCGATAAGGTCAGGCCAAATAATTGAATATACTACAAAAATCACGATATTGTAAATTGGAAAAATAACACTTCAAATATAGTGGTGATCTAAGATGAAAACATGCAATAATCTAGAAACTTCTCGCTTGATTGAAGTTTATCTCCAACCAGGGACTTGTGAGCACTGGACTGACAACATACTTCGTTTAATAGTAAATGTTTTATTATCATTCCACGCCCTCTACACGTTTTCTAGATAAAATACAGTTTATGCATACAATGTTAATCCCACCCTTGAGAATAAAAATAACCTTCGCACAGATCATATGTCCGAAGCTTCCGCATAGCCTGGCCAAGTAAGTTCGCTCTCGGTCCATATGGCCAAAGATGTCGCGTTACGTCTATGTGTTTTATCCAAACGTGGCTATCTCAAACAGTCCTTGAGATGAAGGAAGTCGATCTAGCTAAAACGTGATCTATATTATTACTGCTTATTAAAATATTGCAACATTTGAAATTGTTATCTAAATTTTTATATTTTGTTGTTTCCAATGTGGTTTTCAAAGTCGGTACGTGATACGATTTAGTATTCGCATAAGCGCTTTCCTTTCTTTGTTTTAAAACTTTCTTGTTCATTGTTTCGTAATTGACGTGGTCCAACCCGAAGACTGTTCGTATGTAATCTTCAACGTAATGCTCGTTATTCGTTTACATGTCATCAGTAATTGCTATTACCGCATCTCCATTATTTTGTGCACTTTCCGCTGTTTTGTTTTTTAAAGTAACTAGGACTATGCAAATACGTGGGCCTTGTTAACATTTTGAACTTGCTTATCTGTTTTTATTTGTCTAACGATGCCTTTTATTTCTTGTTACAGGTAAGGATTTATATCTTAACAACGATTGCGCTGTTTCGGTAAGTAACATTGTATAGTAAGTTAGATTGGATCGGCTGTTGTGGGCGGTTCTCCTATTGCGCTCCTACTACCGGTGTAGTAAACATCAATTAACTGATTTCAGATAGATAATCGACGTTATTAGTTACTCCTTTATTGTTTAATATGAGGCGTCTCTTGTGCAATAAGTTTCAAAATTTTTCCGCTATTCTTGTGTTACCTTTTGGTGGTTTTCGGAGCGTGGCGGATAATAGGCAACCTTAGATTGCGCCCGAGTCCTTCGCTTGGAGTCGTGCGAGGAAAAACTGCATATTTAAATAGTATTACGAATTTCGTAATACTTTTTGCGATGGCGGCGATCGCTTAAGCCGTATCTATCGGATTATCGGTGCCGCTGATTACCTCGGAGGTGATTCTCCGGTTAGTTCACGCGTTACGTGACAAAGGGTCGGTAATGACTACTTATATTCGTCACGGCTATTAGCGATGCTGGTGCTGATGATGCTGACGATGCGCGGGCGCAACTAATTGCTGAGAGCGCGTCTATTGTTTAACATGTCACACCAGACACATTCAGAGTTGCTACATACAAAACAATTTGTCATTGTTCTCGACTCTCTAAGTTTTCGTAGACCTTGCTCGCATCGAGATACTTGTCGACCGGTTTCTTACAAGTGTTGCCCCTTTTTTGCTGCAGTATTATCGTGGACTTTTCATCGTTTGGAGCCGGATGCGAATTTTTTGTTGACGATCATAAGAGCTCATGACGTAATCTAATGTTTATATTATCATCATTGAAATCAATTTCAAGCGCAGGGAAATTTTTACTTGAATGTTTTCACAAGCTCTGTCAACATCTGACAGTGCGTTGACACTGCATTCAATTCCGCATTAGAAATATTTCTTTTGCTGTAGTGAAAAGCAATGTTGACAAAATATCTCAATTGGAGCGAGGCTATTTCCAAACGACATCATATGATTTTTAATAGAAATTTTATGAAGATTGGAGAATATTGTTTGATGGTATATGACGCGGTGTATTATTTTTCGCTTTCGAATCATTTGCAATAAAACTTTAGCTTAGAAAGTCGGAATGACTTACAATATGGCGTTAAATCAATATGAACAGTCATTACAATACGCCTTTTTGATGTTTAGAATGTAACTTTACACTAAGTAACGTAATTGTACGCTTTGTACTTACAATTTGGATTGTATTCTTGGATTATTGTACAAAGAAACTGATAGACAGAAATAAACTCAAGGCAGATTGCTGGGTATGGCATTCCGGGATCGAAGAAGGTAAACTGGCTTCGTGCCGATGTGTCATCGTAATGCAATAGGACCTTTAGGTACTATAAACTGCACTAACACCTTCACATTGCCTGACTATATGTTATTTGACCCTTGACTTCAACTCCTTCCAACGTTCTTTATTAATTCCGTTTGCATACAACTCAGTTTTAATATAACGTATTACTTGACTAGCCGATAAACCTGTATCTTGTTTAAATCGGCTGAATATTTCTAAAGTTATGACTATATAGATATCTGCGTCTGCATTCCACACAAATACCATTTTAATTGATAAATCGCGTTATCCATGTAACAAAGTTGATCGAACACGTTATACAAATGATGCTGAATTGAATGAATCAGTAGGTTTATTTGCATGTGTTGACGTATATGTCAGACAAGTACAATATCAAAGTATCGGGAACATTTACTTTCTAATAGTGGTAGTGTTAGATCTAGCAAGTTTTTTAACACACTTTTTCTCACCTAGAAAAGTTACCAGTTGTAATTCTTATTACGCCGGAAATGTTAATATTTTGCCCCAATAAGATGTTAATCTAAATGTGATTATTGTACAAACTCATGGATATTAGTGTTTACGTCCGTGTTTTAATTGTCGTTTGTTCCTCGTTCACACGGTTTATCCGGATCGGTGATTATGCGCTCATTTATTTTGATTTAAGTTGATCGCATCGACTATTTCAAAGTCTGCGTATTTGAGATGACTGTTGTATGTAATTTCCGCAGTTTTGGGATCATTAGCATGCTCATTGCTAGCAGCAAGATTGCGTTCATTTGTATGTAGAGCTTCCCGAACATTGCAGTTTGCTACCATTTTGTTATGTCATATTAAGTCCACGTCCGACTTTCGTAGTCTCGCGCCGCTTTCGTCCGCTTTTGCAGTACGTCTACTTACGGTCGGAAGACAGCGATTTGTCTGTCTGTTGTGATATAACGGATCATCAACACGAACACTTGATTTTACATATTCTTTATCTGTTGTTAGCAAAATCAAAGTGTGGCATTGCAGCTGTGTAATAAGGAAGGCAACAACCGATGATTTAGATTAGCGATGGATGATATACAAAATGTAAATATTTTGAAAACGAGATTAAAAATAAAAGTAGAGAAGATGTTATATTGCATTTGAATAAATTTTCTCACACTATACAAATCCTTTATATCGCGCCGAAGTTTTTCTTTGAAAACCAATTAGGAGCCAATCGGTACGTGATATAACGTAACGCGACAACATCGACCGTTTTAGAGGTTTATTTAATGGTAGGTATATAAAATAGTCAAGTAATGACGTTGACGAATCATTGATTATAAATTTTGCACGCGTACGAATGTAGGTCCGGCTGGGAGTTCCGTTAACTACCATCACACTGTTGACATCAGAATCGCCATTGATCGATCGCTTAAACACGTCTAACCATTTTATTATGTTGTACTTTGTATCCTCGGAATTACCCAAATACCGAATATTCTTCGCTCATTATAACTCCTTTACTTAGACTATGACTAATGCGTTCTTAAGCTCGCGTTGATGCAATTCAATTAAGCAAGGATGATTGTATTTCTTGTGCATCTTCGCCATTAAGCTCGGAAGAAACCATTATTGCATCTTAGTTTTCACGTAATGTATATTTTGAGAACTTTCAACGGATTTACACTGAAGAATTTCATTCATAATTTACTGAAATTGTTTACGATTGGTGGCGTGGGTCATGTTTTGATATCGTGGGTGTTAAGATGCTTGTTCAAGCTACACAATAACCGGCTTTGTAATTACAGCGCAAGTAGGCGAACTAGAAGCGAATATTGAATTTGGTCACGTCAGGACCACATTTTAAGGTTGTTAGGCAACACTACTCACACAAAACGTTGAAACACTTTTGTTTAAATGTTCTCACAGGTGTTTGTAGTGGCGTCATTGGGTTTTATGTCGAAGGCTGGTCGCTGTGAAACTTTGACTTTAATATTTGTGTCGTGATACCGGCTGCATTGTTTCTGGAGTCGCGCTTATTGTTGGTGCGCCGGCGCACCGTCTAGCCCGTGAGATCTGGGTCGGGGACCTGACTGGATGCATGCGATTGTCATACGTACGCTCACTAGCTTACTATCAAACGCGCCTAACTTATCATGTTTATTACTATAAAGATTGTAAACAAACGCAATCTTACGTTTTCTGTTTACGGTTGAGGCTGCGGCTGTATACACTGTTCTTCGTCTTCAGTCGCACATCACACGACGGGGCTGTAAAGTCACTTCACTCTTGTTCTAATTCACTGGTGATAAGTCACTGCACATACTGGGGGTGTAGCGTCACGGTTGTCGCTTAGCGGTGGAATGTCGGTAGTGTTATGTCCCGAGGGTCACCGCGCCGGTCAGTGGTGGGGTGCACGTGTGTTCGGCAGGTCGCGCGGCGCATGAGTGGCCGCGGTGGTAGGGGGCGCCGGTGTAAATACGCCGCCGTAGCGCGTGCGCGCCGCCTACGCACACCGCAGCGCCACGACACACACTGCGCCGTGTCACACTGTAGCGACACCACCGTGACGCGCACCTCTGCTGCGATGCGCGGATCAGACCTCTAATGACGCCTATTGAAATGAAATTGATGGGAGAACCCTAATACCCTCGTGTACATACGGATGTAGACATATCACGTATACACCTGCCTCGAATCATCCGTGATGTAAGATTGTTTTGTTTATACTTTATCCACTAGTACCCTAATTATCCGATTATCGTGAATCGATGACTGATCAATTATATATAAAAACTTGAACGAGAAGACCTGACTGATTGACGTGACAGATTTACGATATGCATAATGTGGATAATTTAGGATTATGTGGAGATAAGTACCTCTGACTAGTATGTAATTTAATCTTTATTGAATTTCTTGTTCTTACAGCATAACATGTAATTTAGGTTTGAATTTATTGATAATGCATAATCTCATTTTAAAAACATGTATAATCTCTTTGTATTTACATAAATACACTGATTAGCATACAAAGTTGAGGTCAAGTTTAAATTCCTAACGTAATCGCAACCATTATGCAACAATACATTACAAAAAATCGAACACGACTACTAGCAATGATATGATGCTATAAACACAGACACAATAACAACAGTGTCTACCATTTATGTTATTTCCATGTATTTCAGTGTAAGCGTTGAAATACATAATATTATGAAATACGGTATTGCATTTCTGAATAATTTATTTATTTATTATTAGGTTCCTCAACAATGATGTACCTACATTGCAAACTTAAGTCTAAGCGCCTCATTACTTATTGAAAAGCGCGGCAGCCACTACATTATGCGCAGATAACAACACAATTAATTAATTAATTAAACAAGTAATACAAAGCTTAGATTAAAAAAATATATGTGAGTATTCTAGAATTGCTCATAAAGTTGTCACTGCCTTGGAATGTTGAAACCTTGAGTAAACCCAGGACTAAAGTTCAGTCCTACCTATGCATCCAAGGGATCTCCCATCTTGGAAAAATACTGTTTACGTTATATAAAACAACAAGACATTCTTCATATAAATTCTTGTCTATATTTGTAGCTGGCTATTTATAAACTCCGGCATGTCTTATTTGACTATGGTCAACAGATGACGATGTTCTATGACTAACTTCTGTTTCCATGTGACATCACATAGGCCCGAGTGTCATAGGGTCCAAGTGTCATGCGTATTTATGTCATCAACTCTACAGGGACACTGATTTATGATAAATCAATTTTCTGGGAACCCAACGCAGCATGAATCGTCTTGGCAGCTATTAATGTAAAGAGGCTATGCCCTTTCTTGGCTTGAAGGATGTGATGTCACATAACTTTGTCTACTTCCGCATCTCTTAACCTCTGACCAGAAATTTACTGCACTTCCTGTCTGCCGAAATGTTCGGCGATATAAGGTTACACATCTTTTCAACAAAACATACAATCGAATTTGTAACCTCATTATTGGAGAACGCAAGAAAAACATTTATGTTTTTATTGACCAAAGCCTCGTGACCTTGACCCTAGGCTAGTTAACATTACAAGATAGACACGGTCAAACTGCAGCTCTATGTCAAGTCCGAATTTAATGTAGAGATCCGCATTTTAGTCCGCGATCATCCACGAGCCGGCGGCGCTCGGCATGTTGCGCAAGCGCACGAGTCATCGACACCGGCGCGTCCTCGGAAGGTCGCGGACGGACCCCGTACGGGACCGTCCACATTACCATAATATTATATTCACGAAATCTTATCAACGTTGTGTATCAACATGTTTATATTATGTGTTGCTGTGTGTGTGCCGGATCTAGCTTTTTAAAAAGGTCGTTGGATTGTTTTTTTTGTGTAGCCTGACTGCCTGACTGGGGATTCGGTTTTTCCCAACGTAAGGGGTAGGAAATACACTTCTGGGGTCCGTTTTTATGTTGCAAAAGCTCGTGTAGATATTTTTTATTGATGCTGACTGGTTTATTGAGTTCAATGTTGATGTACGAGTTTGCTGTGCCGTTAACACACTTTATTGACTGTAATTTGATATTGGTTTTTATAAAATGTGGCGTTTACCAAAACAAATAATGTCATCAATCAACAGAAAAAATATTATGATTAATTAATTATTCGATTTAATCATTCAATAGCGGATAACCTCTAACACCGAATTAAAATTAATATTTTTCTTGGTAATAACTAAATATTGTAAATGAATAGAATAGCTACTTACGTGTGCTGTCAATGACTGAACACCATTGCCAAATTGCGTGTGTCATTATTATTTAAACAATAGTTAATGTCACTTCTGTTTGTATATGCGCTAGCGCAAGAAACGGAATAATCACACAAATAATTTATTTTTCCATCCTGTGTTACTGTCACTTCCTCCATTTTGAAAGAAAATATTTTTAGACTTAGAAAAGAGCTGAAAAATATTTGGTCGTAGTTACACGGTGGTCAATGTATGTTCGTGGAATTCTATCAACTCGTACAATTCATGAGCGTCGCGACTTGGAGCGATTCGCGTTGGTCGTTTGTTATTTTCATTATATTTTTTTTCTCGGAATCGTGTTTAGGTGGTGTCGCCGCGGCGCGTCCGTACAACATTCCGCGCCACAGCGGCGCTTGCTGGCTCTGACCGTTTGACCACTTCATAACTCTGGGGACCTTACCACCGGTTCTCAATATTCCGATTCGAGATTAAGTCACACTTTATTCTGTACCGTACGATCTATGCTGTACGCTTGTCACGTTCGATAATAGTTTTCGTGATTCACTTTGCTCATGTTACTGTATTTCGAACGAATAAACAGCTGTGGTTTTATGTCTTTGAAGCAGACATTCATATGAAATTTGACAATATTCCTGAACATAAGCCAATTGCGTTTACTCAGAAATTAGTCACTGTCTCCCGTTTCGTAGACTAAAATGATTATGCCGTCATATGTCAAGATATACTTCGCCTCATTTAGATGAAGTCTTGCATCTGAAGCAAATTACCTAAATCATTGCAGCGATGTTTATGATGCACAACCGAAATAACCATCAAAACAAATAATTTCCTGCACCTGTAGAGAAATTATAGTTGTTTTGATAAATCAAACTAGATTCTGGTTATTTTGGAACCAGGATGCAAATGCATTTCTTGACCCGGATCTTGTCTCAAAAATGTGTAAAATATGTATGTAGCTCAAATGACGACAAAAACCCAACACGACAAACTTGAAATTATTCTTAGTTGGTATAGACATGAGGCTGGGCCGTGATGATAGGGTATACTGACCTGATTTTTTTAATCATTCTCTACGAAAGCCTCTCTACGTGGTAATAGTCCTTCATGGAGTCGAAGGACCTCCATCCTCTCAAGTTCGTGATACGATAGTAAGATGAGAACATCCGCAGAGGCGCCGGCGATCTCGCGTCCGCCAAAATTCGGCTCCATACCTCCGCTTAAATTATGTAATCGAATATTCATGATGTCTTTTTGTGGCTGCATTGATTTTTTACCACGACTAGACGTGTTTCACGGTCCCGTTTGTGGTTTTTCGTATTGTTTAAAGACGATTTATGAGATTTAGTTTCGTATTCAAATTTGGGTGGGTTTTGAGGAAATTTTGGGGACCCGAAATTCTAGGAATTGGGGCTCCAGCATCAGGCTTTTGTGTTTATGTGCATGTTTTCATTGAAAAGATGATAAATTATGGTTCGATTTAGGCGGAAGAGCTCTAATGAATGTTGTGTAACAATTTATCATGCACATGTATGCAGGTGTTTGCGACGGACAGAAACATCAATACGTTCATTATATAGTTCGATTGTAATCGATCAATTGGCAGTTTAATCGATATCAGAATCGATTTCGCGCTTGTATCCGTAGCGCCTTGTTATTATGGGTCGTAGGCTCTTTAGTTACATAATGTAGTTTCCGTTGTTTCGGTCGAGATGCTGTTAAAAGTCAGTTGTGTGTTGATAACGATTTTAGATAACAATCTGACAATTTGGCGCAACTTGGTTCTATTTTTGGTGGTGTTCAACGTCCTAGTTATTAGTACTTATATTCGATGTTTTTTGTTCGTCTACTAAGGACTGATTAATTGGTTGAAATCGATATTATTTTTGTTATTTTTTTATCGTTCTGTGTATCTGCTCGCTTGATTAATATTTTATAGAGAACATGTAAATGTATTCAAATTTTTCACAGATCTCATTATTTTAATGATGTTCGATCGTGTTATTGTTTATCATTCCAAAACTTCTGTTTGGCACATTAAATATTCGGCAAATCTATAAAATTATTCCGTGACGTCTGTCACATGGCTGATCTATTAATTTTATTTGAACTTGTTATTTTTTTGCGAACACATAAATATGGAGGTATTTTTTTAAAGACTTATATGGATGTTATTTCGAATAGTTGGAATTCTTGTATTTTGACGCAAAAAAAATTGTATAGGTATACGGATTCTTCGTTTTGAGAAATACCCATGTAACTGTGACTTGCGATAATTAATTGACAACAAGACAGTAAATTCCATTCGACGTTAAATTATAGTCATAAAATACCATACATACTATGGTATTTTGATAATAAGAAGACAGAAATAAATTTTGTTTATTCTGCGTAAATACGACTCATATTTTAAATTAAACATAATATACTCTCACGAATACAAAGAAGCGAAAAGCCTAATAATCGATTTAAAAAAAAATACCCATAAGAGAAATTAAAAAGTTAAAAGTTTTATAATCCGAAATATCAGTTTTAATCTATAAGGAATCCGCAAATAGTTTCAGATATTTATTTTCGATGAGTTTTATCTCTAAACATAAATAATTGGGGACCATTTACGATCCATTAAAAACTTCAATTATCTCCCGTATCTCATCTTTTGCCGGAATGCGGAGTGTTAATTATTATCAATCAACCAATTATATATAAACTTTACATTGAACCCTCTCGATGCTAGCTAATCGCTTAATTCAATGGGAAATATTTAGCTGATCCTCTAAAAACTTATTGACCTTCTAATGTTGCATACTCTTTTTAAATAATTGAGCTTCTTTCAACTTTCTGCCCTATTCTCACAGTTGGTCGCAGTAACCAAACTCGGGTACCCTAACCAAATGGGTTAGGTTAGAACTGTGAGCGTCAGGTCTCTCTCGCTACATCTAAGTCGATCGCAATTACTTGGGTACCCCAACCAAATGGGTTAGGTTAGGTTGGAAATGTGACGAACCACGTGCCAGCCGAATTGATCGGAGTAACTAAGCTAGGCCACCCGGACCAAATGGGTTAGGTTAGAACTGAACAGCATCAGGTCTACATCTCTCTCGCTACATCTAAGTTGATCGCAGTTACTTGTCTATTTAGTATTACCCCAAAATAGGAATTAATTGAGGTTCACAAAAAGAGGCTCAATCATTAAATTAGAGTGCTCAATAATATTTTTAGGAGCGAGGAGAGGAGTGGTTCGATTAAATACATGCCTAATTCAATTGTTCAGTTTTCAAACATATTCTCATGGAGTTTCGCAATAAAAAGCCTTGTTCCAATTAGTCTCCTCCGATATTTTAGCACGTTCTGATCTGTTAGCACCCGATGCAACTCGCGGGTTTTATTATGCAAGTCAAATTTACACCTCGGAGTTTTTAAATGGGCCCTTTAGTACGTAATATTTTTCTCGCCAATGTTGGAGCCTTCGTTAATTTGAAGAGATTTTTATGCTTTGCAGACACGCTAGTAGTCTTCTTGGGGGCAAATCTGCCAAATGAAGCATGAATAATGGGTCTATAATGTTTCCACTGCTGGGACACAGGCCTCCTCTCTTTGAGAGGGAGTGGGCTGTAAGCTGTAACCAACCACGCGGGCCCAGTGCGGGTTGGTAGATGTCACATTTCTTAGAATTTTTGGTTCAAGGATATGTCGGTTTCCTCAAGATGTTTTCT
Source organism: Conistra vaccinii (assembly GCA_948150665.1). Classification (NCBI taxonomy): domain Eukaryota; kingdom Metazoa; phylum Arthropoda; class Insecta; order Lepidoptera; family Noctuidae; genus Conistra; species Conistra vaccinii. The sequence continues at coordinate 9,587,947 of OX411319.1, forward strand.
TTCACTGTTTTGAGAGCAGTGGTGATGAAACTATTTACACAAACTGAAACGCCTGCTGCTGGGTTCGTTATCATTGGGACAGCAATGCAAAAAAAAAACGGCATCCTAATAAAATGGAGATTGCTCTTAAATTACCATTTTTAAGCAAGATTCCTCAAAAGCGTGGAAGATGATATGGCTGGAAGGACTACCGAGATGACGACTTATAGAGAAGTATGGAAAACAATGACATGTTGCGCCGACCACAAATAAATTAGGATAAGGGGAGGAGAATGATGATTCCGCAAATGCGTACTGGCAAAAAACCGTTTGGATAATTTAAAATGGCGCTTATGATTATTCTAATAGTATGATAATTGTATGGAGAGTGATGTTATTAAAAACTTGATGAAAATTATAATGATGTGATAATTACTTAATGGGCGAAGTGTGGTCTTCCGTTCTTAAAGGTTGATACACGTTATTAGACTACAAGAATCCGAATATAAAAAACTCATAAGGCTATAATACAGGGTGTTATAAAGACCCATCACGAAGCCGTCGTCTACGCATTCAGTACTGAACTAAGTGCAAAAATAATTGCTGGGAAACGATTTTTATTTTAAGTTTATTTTGACTTTTAGTTTTTAATTTGCTTTTTACGACATTATGGATGGATGCAACGGTATAGGAATTATGGGAGTATTTAAAGTTAAGGTAAGTTGTAAAAAAAAACGTCAAAAATTGTTGGAACTTTGACCTTCAATGTCTCCGTAACCAGAAGGTTCCCAGGTATGGTTTTCTAGTACACAAAAAAATATTCCAATGCCGGGTAGAACATGTGACTCTCGACTTCGTTAAGCGTGTTCTTACACCCGTTATTTTGTGGTATGTTTGCCTAATTAAACAGTACATACTAGGACATGAAAAATTAAATTCTCATTAAAATATTTACAGCTATAAATGTTTTGAAATGCATTTTTTGGAGTCTACACAACGGCTGATTGTGTTGCAAGCCTAGAATGCTTGGTTGGTTGCTTGCCTAACTCAGAATAAAATATTATATTAATTTGTTAGATGCCACCTATATTTTTATGGTCATAGGTCGTTGTGCCACTTAGATGTTTTTAGGCGATTACTTGAATAAGTACACCTGTCGAGATACCGTTTTGATTGATTCCTTATATTCTGACAAAATACCAATATTATTAAGATGAATATTGGTTTTTATATTTTTGCCTCTATCGATAACTGGTCTTTGTTAATTGGGATGTGTTTTGCTTCTTCAACTTGTCAGAAATGTTGGATATCTGACAATTGTTGGCTATTAAGAAGTCATCGAAATCTATCGATTAACTCGGCCTAATAGCAGTCCAGTGCTGGACATAGGCCTCTCTCAGACTGCGCCACAACACCCTGTCCTCCGCCTTCCGCATCCAGTCTGTCCCATCCATCTTTTAAAGGTCGTCGGTCCATCTATCTGGGGGGCGTCCCACACTACGCTTGCCCATACGCGGTCTCCACTCCAGGACTCGTCTGCTGCACCGGTCATCGATCCTTCGACAAACATAACCAGTCCACTGCCACTTCAGCTTACTTACTCTCAAGCTATGTCATTAACTACGGTTGTATTCCGGATAATTTCATCGAAATGTCTCAGTAGTGCCGTTTACGATTTCATCACGACTGCACTGCCTTAAATGAACCTTAGTGGCAAGCTCACCAATTAAAAAACTATTTAAAATAAACCCACAATATTTTTATTTCTGTAAAGTTATTTAAAACAACGATAAGTTTATTGTTATTCGCATATTTTGGCGACAGATGTTCTTGTTACGTAATAATTAATAACATAACAGCTGAAGAGTTGACATTTGACCATGTTAAAAGTGAGCACCTGTTAATATCAGCATTTCTTATTGTCTACCACATTCTGACGTCTGATTTCTCTCATTAAAACTTATAAGGTACTTATAAATTCTCGGTCAAATTCCGTAAAAGGCGACCGAAGTTGAAATTATTGATATTTGTTGATCTAATCAGCTAACCTAGCTTTAAGTACCATTCGATAATCCAATTAAAGGGTTGTTTCTTATCATTTGCCATTTGTGTGCAATGTAAACTTAGCTTTTTGTCATTAATATCGATTTATATATTTTATAATAAAGATTAAAGAAACAAAATCTTTAAAACATTTATGTAGGGTTTACAAAAAACTATACTTCAATTAATCAGTAGCTTTAAGCTAGTATACAGTAGTCTTTGATATTCTAGAAAAATATTTGATACATGATTCCCGAAATATGTTCAAATTCGGCACTTTAAAAAATTTGAGCGTTATTTTTAAGCTATTGCATAGCTTCTATCGCGGGCCTTGACCGTGCAGACCGAATCCAGAAATTCCGTAATGAAAATACCTAACGTTTTTGAGTTTATTCATCACAAACAAACGTACAAAAAAATTAGAAAGAAAGATATGGTGTTCGTTAACACATTTGAACACCCTATATTAGTAAATATTGCAATATACACTTTTAACTAGTTTTTTACCGTTCCGCTTATATGCTTAACTATTTATTGCATTGTGAATTGTTTGCCTGACAAAATCGGAAGTCATTAACCCATATTGCGAAAACTGTTGTATTAAAATTGGCGGTGTATTTTACGAATACTTTGTAGCACAAAAAAAATAAAATATCTACACAAGTATATCAATAAATTCGTCCGCATCGCCTGTCAAAGGGAAAAGTGCCCAAATGGCGGGCAGCATTGCCCCGTTTTGGATGGCAGTGCTGATTCTGTGGCCAGCCCTCTGGTCACGTGAAGAGTCGACCAGAGGTACTTAAATGTTAAATTTTTGAGTATGAATAAAGATGTGGTTTTTGTCTCTTCTAACGCGTCACCACAAATCCTCAAAATGTAACAAAGCTGAGTAATAAAGCATGTGAATCCCACTGTCCTTCTCACCTTACAGAGTTTGCCCTTGCGAATTATTCATAACGGCTCATAAAAGACCAAGGTCGTCGTACTGCCGAGATTGCGGATTTGGACGGCCGGCCCGCGGTCCATATACTTAACTTATAAAATGCAAACGACTGGGTTTCACGCGGATCCCGGCCAAGCGACGCGACGCGACGCTGGCGCCTTTTTTTCTGCTTTTTTTTTTCATCGAACATTAATTTATGGCGTCGGCGGTCGCCATAAGCTGCCAGTATTACGCGTATTTGGCAGTATTATAAAAATTTAAATACTTTTCTTCGTTTATACGGTGCTGGATATAAAGCATGCATTCTTGAGAGACTTTCGACTGTTGCTAAGGACTTCGAGCAGGCATTGTTATACATAACAGCTTTGAGGTTACAGAGAAAATACTGTGAGACAGTTTCGCGACAGTTTATTTACATACAAAATAACTGAGCATTGCGTAACTGACGTTAAACAAATATTACGGAAATATAAACAAGAGGACAATAACAAAAGAGTTTTTATAGGTGCCAGTGAATAGAGAGCTTATTGCGCAACGGACGCGAGACGAGCCAGGTTCCCGCGGACGTAACTCTTATGTAGAAAGTAGTATAGTGGAAAATACATGTCGCTTAAAAGGGAAAGGGATCAATTTTAGCTCTTAGTGCTCTCAAGTAGTTCAAATCATCCGCTGTATGCGTTAAAATTGTTGAATCTTTCAACAATTTTAACTGGCGATATGTAACGGCGTCTAAATATGGAGCGTTTTACACGACCAGTTTTCTTCGTGAAGACCAATAAAGATTTTGCTTTCTAACAGTTCTAACTAAGGAATGTTCTGCTTGATTATTCTCTTTTTACCGTAAGCGCTAATTAAGTAGGAAAAACAGATGGTGAGAAGGTCTTTGAAATGATTAGCTTTATACCTAGTAGTAAAGTCGCCCAAAGGGCAATGGAGAGGGCTATGCTTGGAGTTTCCCTACGTGATCGAATCAGAAATGAAGAGATCAGCAGGAGAACCAAGGTAACCGACATAGCCCGAAGAATTGCCAAACTTAAGTGGCAATGGGCAGGACACATTGCTCGCAGAACAGACGGCGGATGGGGCCGAAAGGTTCTGGAGTGGCGACCGCGTACTGGAAGACGTAGCGTTGGAAAGCCTCCCACAAGATGGACCGATGATCTTGTAAAGGCCGCAGGAATCTACTGGATGCGGGAGGCAAAGAATCGGTCGAAGTGGCGGTGCTTGGGGGAGGATTATGTCCAGCAGTGGACGTCTTTTGGCTGAAATGATGATGATGATAATGATACCTAGTAGTAAAGGTAATAAAGCTCAAAATTATCAAAATATTTTCCTTGTGCAATCATCGCAAAGGAATTAAGGAAAATCAATCTAATCGTGATCTAACGGAATAAAATCTCTAACTACGTGTGCTTTTAACTTGAGGCACCAACGCCATAATTGCGCCGTGGGCGGTAAACACTTGACGGATCATACAAAAAAATTAATGGCCATAATAAACTCTGTCCATCAAATAATCACTGCTCAAATATTATCTGCGAAATTACCTCATAATAACATCATTAAAAACCGTTATTTCCTTTAAAAAACATCCCAAGTAAATACTTTTAAATATTTTTGACGTCAAACTGCAAATGTTGTTTGTCTTTGTTTTTAACTTATTTATTTGCAGTTTGGTTTGTTGTTACTGTAAATGCCGATAACCGTTTGCAAGTGCCTTAACTGCTTAATTACTATAACCGTATCGGTTAACGTAAGCTCGAGTCACGTTAAAACTTAACGAATGGAAACGTGCTAGTGATCTGCCGACCCGCCTGACCTCACCTCAAGTTTACGGTCACGTGAGGGCTTAGGGGTCGTCCATTAACCACGTGATATTTTTCAGCAACGTTTTAACGCCCCTCCTCCCCCTGGTGATGCGTGATGAGGTTTTAGACTAACCCCTGCTCCCTACCCAAAGTCACGTGTATTGTATTGGTGCAAAGTATACGATAAGTATACGATTTATCTATCTATCTATCTAAAAATTGCAGAATATTTTATCTTTAAATAGAAAAAAAAAGGAAATCATTTTTTTTGGGGGACCGCTTTACGGTTTAGAAATGCGAAAAATAACACGTGACATCTCACTACACCCCTTGTGATATTTCGTGATTTTTTCCGAACCTCCTCCCCCCCTTTCGAGGCTCACGTGATTTATGGACAACCCCTTACTAATAAACTACATACCTGTATAAAGTTACGAGATACGTGGAAAATACTGAGTATGACTAAACTTACATTTATTCCATACAAAACATTCAACAATAACATTGTCATACTGTCTGTTACAAATTCTGTAAACTGTTCTGTGAAATTATCATTCTTAGATTTGCATGAAATTAATTTTCATATTAATATGCCACGCAATTTAATAATTAATCCTCAAGTCATTAGCTTAATTATTTAAAAGGTCATTCAAAACATCACACGTAACAAGTTTAACATAATATTATCTCAGTCGGGGGCTAAACACTCTCAATAATAAACCATCTTGTTATTGTTGTCAATATGTTAATATCCAACGACATTGACATTGAACGTACGTGTACATCAAAAGGTCGGACGTCAATCTAATACTCGATTCTTTTATGGTAATGAGAAAGGCGAATCGACGAAAAGAAGGCGCGCGCGCAAGTGGTCATCTCCGCATTCCGACCGAGGACATGCGCATACGACCCACAACGGAATTCCCATGAAACTCGACTTGGTACGAGAATAATAATACTTACACTATATAGACAGAGAGATAGCCACCATTTCGCTGATATTTCCGTGTCCATAATATGACGGAAATTATTGTAATACTGCAGCGTTTTCTGCCAAGTGATTTGCAGCGTTCATAAACTCTGAGGTTGAACTTAGTGGATCTTTGACAGTCGTTACGGGTCGTCAGAAGCCCGAAAGTCTGACAACTAGTCTTACCAAAGGGTATCGTATTACCCAGTAACTGGGTTGTGGAGTTCAGAAAAGCTGACCCTAACATAATTGGGAAAAGGCTAGACAAATGATGACTTCTTTTATCAGATCCAAAAAGCGCAGTTTTAGCCTATTACTGTACCACTGCAGGGCAAAGGCCTCTTCTTATACAGAGAAGACACGAGCATTGATCACCACGCTTGCTCAAGACGGGTTGGCGATTTCAGACTTATATTAACTATTAGTCCAGGTTTTTATGATATCTTGAACTTCGTCAGGAGTGACGGGAGCCAGAGGATTATCAGGGTCTTCTACGGGGGGCAAAGAGGCTCTACGTTCGACTTCCGCGTCGACCTTGTTAAGGTGAGCTTGGTCTACAGGTCAGGTTGGCTAGGGGAGCATTGCGCTTCGAGACTGTCGGCTAGGCATTCAGCTTTGTCGATGTCATCGAAGGCGATAAACTTATCGGGACGTACTAAAGGGGGCATATAGGCTTCTTGCCGGGATTTGAGTTTCCTCTGGAGTTCCCAGAATACAAACTCAGAAAGTCAAAAAATCCAATATAAACTCAGAAAGAAAACAACGAAAGATAACGATGAAATGATTAATGTTAAACAATCAAATTCACATTTCACGCTATCAACACCAAATATGAATTTTATGCCGACATTGTATTCAAATCTTGGGTTCGAACTCAAACCCATATTGGTGTGTCGATGTTACCATAAACGGAGTCATCTCCCTTACTATAAAGATGACACATGAACGCTGTCGCTAAGCGAAGCTGACCATATATGCCATTCGTAACTTTACCAGAAGGTATTTTTACAACGATTTGATAGCTGGCGCCAACAAATGGAATCTCGGCTGTTACGAATATGTATGAACGAGATTAAAGTCCGAAGATTAAAAACAAGTCGTTATGCTTCTAGTTATGGCTCTACCGTCTTCGGTATTAGCATAACCGAGCAAAATCACCATTAGGCACGGTACGGCGGCGACAGTATTTTAATGGCTGTTTACTTCGGCGCTCATTGTTATTGAAAGAATAATTAATGAAGTATTAGAAAAAAATCCGTTTAACATCCGTAAAATATCATATCTAGTCGCAAAAATTCCAATGACTATAAAATACTGGTCCGGAGACTCCGAAGGTGGGAATAAACAAACTCCTACGCGGTTTGCCGTGTGGGGTTTGATAAAAAATAGAGGACTAAGATAGTGACCTTTGAATGTTCGAGATATTTGTCGAAAGGCAGTGCTGCAAAATTAATAGATTGAAATAAATGCATTTAAGGTTTTTGTACTTTTAGATTTCAGCAATTGAGAATTCACGAGAAATCACGTCTGGTAACTTTTGGCAGTCGACTATTCTTCGCATCGTCGATAAATTATGACCAACGTAAAAATCAAAATAAACACTATATTCCTACAATTAATGCAGCTGCCACTTCATCATTCGATTAAAATAGCTTCGTAAATATATATGAATAAACTAAGATCACCTTCGGTATTCTCGAGTTCTGTTAATATGAAAATAATGATGAGTAATTCTGTGAAGATGTAAATGTGATAGTCATTGTAAGCTCCGGCTGTTTCTTGTACATCGTTTCTAATTAACATAATGGCATATAATTAAGGTGTCAAGGACGTTTTCCTCCGTCACCTTGTGAGAAACAAGTAATTGATCTAGATCAGATCATAGACGCACGGGAGTTTACTTTCGATAGCCATTGTGTGCTTAATGAAAATTATAGAGTTTTTCTTCTCTCTAATCGTGAATCTATTTAAATTAATGAGAACTTGCTAGTGAAATGCCCGGCTTTTGCGGATGTAGGTAGGCTAGATAAACTTTGATAAATAGGAAAATATGCAGTCTATCGACTTACCTAATGTCGTTATGGTTTTGCCCAGGACGTATGCTGTCATCAGATAATTGCTAATTTCACCTTGCAAATATTTTTTTTTTGTATACCTACCTAATGAAAAGTTTTATTAGTTATTGTTTTGTTCTTATTCTGCTTATAAACTACCTACTGTTTGCTTGTTTACACAAAAAAAAAATCTAAGCAAAAATTTTGTTTGTCAGTACTAAAAATATTTTGGTGAGTGACCTAATTAGCCCTGTATTATAAAACAGCTAAGGTCTTACATAATAAACTCAAATAAAATTACGCAATTGTATAATTAAATCTAAAGGCTTCTTCCATTGCACATACATCTTAGCTTTCACACGGGAAGAGAATATAGCGCCCAGAGACAATGATGCGGCCTAGACACTGACAATAAGATGATAACCCGAGCACTTTCCACTTTCCCGCGCCTTCCCACAACATGGTCGCCTCATGAAAAGCGCGCGAACAACGCAATGCATGGTCGACAACACTAAATCCCGCGGAAATCTCTGTAAAAACTTTTATTACTTGTCTTTTATTACATTACATTAAATAAAATACAGTTTTTATTCAGTTTTTTTATATTCTTTTGTGTAGTTAATAGAGATGCTCAAAATCGATTAGGCGTAATCATATGTATCGAATCGCAATCGATTTATCCATCCATTGAACGAAATTATGATTGGATAATGCAAGTATCAGCTTGTCATAAAATAAAACAGTCAAAACTTGATTTGATTGAATTGTTGAAATGAATCTGAAGTTGCTTTGATAGATAAATAATTGGAAAAAAATAAAAAACGAGGCAGTCTGGGACTGCCGATTGAAGTGAAAACGAAGTAACGCCAACTAACGAAAATGTCAGGAATTTATGTGGCTTGCTGTCAGTACAAGAACGAAAGCTGTAGCTCCATTAAAAAAAATCCAAAAAATAAAACAGAGTGCGCTGTCAACAAAAACTTGAACGTCTTACGAATTTTCGATCAGGTCATGTGTCCTGACGCGAGTTTAATATTTTTTACCCATCCCACAAAAAGTGCTCAACGCCGCTATAGAAGTTTTCACTTCAATAAGAAATGTAAAGCTGCCTAGCTAGGAGTTTCCACAATTTTGTTTTCATATCATTAAAATACGATCTAGCTAGAACATGGGTTCCTTATTAAAATGATCAGCGGAGACAGGTTTCAGAGTTTACGGCCAATTAAAATGTAAGCTGTGCTTGTCGGATGCATTGTCGTTAAGTGGCTTACGGGAGCACGAGTTAACTTTCAAGCCCATTTCCTTTAAAACCAAGCTATGAAAGGCTACGCAACTATCTGTGCTAAGTTACGTTGCAGTAAGAAGTGGTGTCTATAACTCTGAATGAGGGTTTTCATGAAAATTCACGCAATCAGGTTGGTGTCACTTTGACAAGAGGTCTGAAGCCGTTTAGGCGTCAAAAGGCAACCGACAGACAGTTAAAATATATTAGTATGGATTTAAACTTCTACAAAAACCGAAGTTTCTTTACCGACAATTAATTCCAAAAGTTCACCTTAGCTTAGTCTCATTTCGAAATTCATATTAAAATATTAACTTAGTTCCAAGAATAGGTAACCTGTCCATGCCTTATTAAATTTTTCAAATAATACCAGAAATATTATAAAATAAACCAAGACAAATGTGTCGAATACATGGAATCGCCAATGTTTACATTAAAATATTGTAAACATTGTATCCTAAATGGAAAAATATATTCGAAATTTATTTTCCGACTGGCGCCGGCTACCAGTTCTTAAAGATTTCTTGTTATAAAATTTAATTTAGTCGCCTACACATTTTACCTAAAATGAATGTTTTGGTTGAACTAATTTATTTGACCCGGCAGTGATTCTGCATAGTGCATTTTGTTGTTGTTCAATCATTATACCTACCTAATATGAATCTAGTAGCAAAATGTTGATAGTTTTCGATAATTTATTGCCACACTTAATGTTAATAGCTGATAATAATGACATATTATTAGTATGCATTAAATTGACATACGGACCTTTGTATTTAAAAAAATGTTAATGTGGCGCCGTCTCGCACATTTTTGGACATAACATATTAATTTTAGTAATTTTCCTGATAAAAATAGATCGCTAATAATTTCTATAATATTCAGAAGGCGATTGCCATATTTGTTAAGTATTTTTTGTGTTTTAGTATTTTACATAAATTATCGTGTCTATATTTGAGGTAAACAACATTTTTCCGTTACAAATAAGTAACATTTTTCAATGGATGGAATGCGTAGCAAAACCCACCGTCATGGTAAAAAATTTTTGCAATGTAAGAAGTTCTATAGCAACTGATTATAAATAAGAATGGGACATTTTAAAAGTTTCCAGATAATTAACAGCAGCCGCGACATTGTAAGCATTCATGTGCTTCCCAGAAACATGGAAATGAACCGGCTAATAATTGCACTCTGATAGTTTTCCTCGAACAGCTTGTTATCTGCCTGTCCACCGCGTAACTGATAGTACTTATGTTATGTTATGTCCAACACTTCTTACAGTTCTTACCGATGCCGACTCGTTACGTGTCGGTCGTTCGAGGGTCGCACGCACCGCTTTCCACTTTTCGTTTTTCCACTTATCCATAACTCCATAAAAGCAGGAATATCATGTTTTTTCCCGTACAAACCAGTTATTGGAGCAGGTGTTGGTGTTGTTACAAACATTTCATCATCTACTAGGTACAGTAAGCGTGCATTTCCCCTGTTCGTTGTTACTAGTTACCGGTAATGCTACGCTGTGTGCTAATGCTGTGTAATCTACACGGGTTTTCTTGTACTGGTTGCTTTTGTGCAACTAACTTGATATTTTAGTTGGTAAACCGACTGTGTTTATGGCTTTGTTAGACAATCGTTCGGTTATTGAAACGTAGAATGCGGGCTGATCACGTTCGTGAACGATTAAAGGTCTATGCAGATGTGTGTAGGGAATGTAACGCTTTGTATTCGTCAAAAGTTGTAGATGTCGACTGGAGAAATAAAAACATATAAGACCCGTATTTTTTTATTATATTAATAAAAAAAAGACGTGTGGCACTCGGGGACTGCCCCGGCGAAGCTATTGCATAGCATTTTTTATCAACTTACGCAATTGTAAAATATTAACCCGAATACAAGAAATAACAATGATGACATTAACAGGAACTGTTATTCACATTTATAGTTTTTAAAACTTGACACAACGTAATGGGAACATCAAACTAATAAAAAGGTTTTAATTTAACTATTAATAGTCAAGGATCATTCGTCTAAGTAAATTTGAACATTGTCAAACAGTTAAACATAATTTTCAATACAACACTCTCGTATCATTCGTTTAAGTAAATTTGAACTTTGTTGTCAAGCAGTTAAACATAATTTTCAATACAAAAAAACACTCTTTCTTAGGTAGTATTTTCGTTACGAAATTTCTGGATTAGGTCTCCACGCTCAAGGCCCGCGATAAATATGATTTACCTAAACCGCATTAAAGTTGGGGAGTGAGGGCTCGCTACGTCACAAGTCAGTATAAAATCTACCGGAGAGTGGTGTCATGCCACATTTTAAGTCAATGTATTGCCGTATTTTTTTGATTAGATAAAATAAGAAAAAATACGTTTCCAATATTTTTTAATAATTTATCTGACGGATATAAAAAAAAAAAACCCTTTTATTACCAGTTTCCAAAACGATCGACTTTTAAATTTTTACGTTTCAGCGTGGTCTACATTTTTTACGTATTGGATTTATCATATTAAAAAACTCTGGCTTGAAGTGATATATCGATACTATTACATAAAGAGAGAGATGTTTATCGTGTATATTATATTTGACATAAAAAATAAAAGGGTTATCTCTAAACATCCGCTGGAAAAACCTGCATGCAGTTTTTCTAATATCACGTGTCACCTCTAAACTACAAGTATTTTATTTATATCCCAATTATAATTAAAGCTAAGACGAAGTATTGTAGGTATGTGTTTAATAAAATATTATGTGCGGTACGTACATACGTAGGTATAATTATTTAATGCTTTGAGCGTTCCTCTTTTTTATTTGATCTGTGACGACCTTGGCATTGACTATATGGAGTAGAACGGAGAAATAGAGTACCTTTTATTATTATTTGTACATTGCTAACTTATGGTGTTAAACAGAACAATCTTGTTAATTTCACAGATATTTTTACATATTAACATGTTTTATAAAATAATCACTAAAATAATTTAATATAGTACTAGCTTCCGCAAGCGGCTTCGTCCGCGTGATATCTTTATAAATTATAGCCTATGTTACTCAGTGATGACATTTCTGTTGGTGAAAGAATTTTTGAAATCCGTCTATTAGTTTTTGAGTTCATTCATTACAAAGAAAAATACCAATACATAACATAATATCACGCCTTGTTTCCCCGCAGGGTTGGGCAGAGGTGTACTTGTAGCAGGTACACCCACATTTCGCCAGTTATGTTTTAAGTCCCATGTAAAATAACAATATTTTATCTTTAATATAATAATATAATATAAGATGTTTATTTTCTCCACACAAGTTATGAACTTAATGCTAGTGCTAATTTGACAATAGTGCACGATCACGGAGCTAACTTTGTGAGAGACTGGTGCCTGAGGTAGGTTTATGAAAAACCTGTATTACAGGTCACCATCATCTTTATAATATTAGTGTAGATAACAAGTATTATTACTCAAATTAAAGCCCTCTTCCTCCTACTCTGCTGTGCCCACAATGATATCTTTGTAAACCCTATCTCTTAAATTCAAATTGATATATCCAGTATTGAGTTGAGAAGATTAAAATTGCTTCCGGGGGCGGTAATACTTAAAAATTTCCTCCCGAACAGATACGGTCTAAAATACTTTGTGGCCCGAACTATTGCAAGGAGCTCCTTCTCGATTGTACTGTAGTTTATTTCACTCTCATTGAGAAATTCGCGCAAGGTGCTCCCTGGGCGTAATACTCAGCCCGCTACAAACTTGCAGACTAGACTAGCCAACATTTTGTTCGCTTCAGTACCTATTTTAATTTATTTAGTTGTCCTACATTTACCTTATGTAGAAAAATAATAAAAATCAACTTTCCCGGTAAAAGGTAAAGTTTATTTGTCCCGATCAAAATTAATAGCATTATCCTTATCGATTTATTAAAGGTCCATAAAATAAACAATGAAATTCAAACGGTAAGACATATTATATTGATTATTAGAAGCGATAAGGTAAATATGGTAATATATCTGTATTAGTACCTACAAAATAAACAATCAAAATTGTCGTCATCTTTATGAAGATGATATTTTATAAGATTTGTTTTATTGAGATAGAGGCCGCGTCTTACGAGTCGTAGGTTCGAACCCTGAGAGGTGCTTTACTTTATTTCATTACCACTAATCTCAAATCGGTGAAGGAAAACATCGTGAGATGACCTGCATGTCCTAGAACCAAAAATACGAAGACGTGTGACATCGACCAACCCACACTGGGCCCGCGTGGTGGGTTATGGCCCACTCCCTCAAACAGAGAGGACGCCTCTGTCCCAGCAGTGGGAACATTAAAGACTGATTAATATGTTTCTTTATATTTAACCCGCGACGAAAAGAGGGGTCTTATAACTTTAACGTGTGTATCTGTGTATCTGTCTGCGCCATCGTAGCTCCCTAACGGCTGAACTGTGTTTTCGTATTTTTTTTGTTTGAAAGGTGACTTGATCGAGAGTGTTCTTAGCTATGATTCAAGAAAATCGCTTCATCCGTTTGAAGATTATTAACTCTTGTTGATTACCTACTGTATGTATGTGATGTGAGTCTACAGGTCTGATCGATTTGAACTTTGGTATTCTGTTACTTCAATGACATTAGAAGAACATAGTAACCTTGATCTGATGCTGCAGCATCACTTGGAATTTGCGGGATACCCAACTCCCTTACCAAGTTACAGCACAGGTATCGTTTTTGGGCTCATTGGAATAGTCTGTAGGTTCTGATGAATAGAAATTGAAGATAGATAGTGAACAGGGTCTGGTGATGTAGTAGGAAAGAGGAATGAGGAAACAGTTTTGTTGAGGCTTTTTAATTTTTTGATTTAGTTTATGCTTGTATTATAGAGGTTTTAGATACTTTAACAAATTATGTTTTGACATATGCACATCGTGACGATTCTTTATGTAGATATAATTATTAACTGTTTTTGTTCTTCTCACACCTCGGTGATCATTTACATTTATACCTAAGTACGATGTAGTACTAGTTATTATATTTTTTGTTTACTACAAATTATATGGTTTGCAAACGTGACTTGTCAATTTCTACATAGACACTATAAATACGTAATGATTTACTGTGTCTTTTTAGAGAAGTATTGCGGGTAACGTTTTGTATGTTTTATGATAATCCTTTTGGGGTGAACAAAGCTTTGTTATTGGTATTGCTATGGGATAATTGGCTGAAACAGCTTTTTTGTCATACCTACAATAATATTTTGAAAAATTATGACGGCCTGATGCAGGAAGATTAGTAAATATTGCATTACATGTACTCACATCAATTATCTACACTTCAGCATGCAAATGAATAATTGATAATCTCATGAAATTTTATTATAATTATGCGTTTATTGTATCTCTTAACACGCTATCTAGTAAGTTGTAAGCTTAATTGTGTATGAATAACAGGCTATATTTATAAGGTTCTTGCACAGCTCAAACTGCTAAAGATAGAAAGAAACTTGAATGTTGGACTTGTTGCTTCGATTAAATGGATATTGAATAATTATAAAGTCAAGTAATGATAAGTAATGGTAATAAAAGATTATTTTTTAATAAAACCCTCTCGGGGTGAAAACAGGAAAACAATTTGTATAAAAAATCACGCTAGTTTGATTTAGAAATTTCATACTTGGTACACTTATCTAGGTAACGGCCCCGACTTACAAGTTGTAGGTCGTGGGTACGAACCCAGGCGGACGCTTTACTTTGTGTAAATTATTTCATTACTACTGCTCTCAAAACGGTGAAGGAAAATATCGTGAGGAAACCGGCATGTCTTAGAACCAAAAATTTGAAGACATTTGACATCTATCAACCCACACTGGGCCCGCGTGGTAGATTACAGCCCACTCCCTCTCGAAGAGAGAAGGCCTGTGTCCCAGCAGTGGGAACATTATAGGTTGATTGTGTTTTGATGTATGTAATGATTAACAAAACTACTCTTTAAAGAGTTCGTAGAGGAAAGTACGAAATCCACGCGGAAGAAGTGGCGAACGAAGTGCTAGTGTTTTCATAAATAAAATGTTCATACAATAGATAAATCGTTATTGACTAATTGATCATTGCTTCCTTCTTTACAGTCAGGTACTTGATACTTCACGATTATGGAAAAAAAATGGACCTAATCAATGCGGAATAAAGGTGGTGTCAGCACGATTATCGCTTGGGTATAAAAATAGCGCATGTTAACATGTAGCGTTAGACAATAAACCGTAAAGATCAATGGCTATTGTGTAATAGGCGGTAGAATTTAATCATACAACATAGCTTCACGCCTGTATTCCCCGAAGGGTTAGGCAGAGGTGTACCTACAGTTATACCCACATTTCGCCAGTTATGTTTAAGTCCCATGTAATAGGAGCGAGCCTGTTGCCATCAACCGGGCACAAATCCAGACTCCGGGCTGCTACTGCGAAATTCCGGATGGAAAACCCAATAACACTTTACCCGAAGAAATTGAACCTTGGACATCATGCTCTGCTGAGTATGCGCAGTGCTTGTGACCATTAAACCAACGAGACAGAATTTAATCATTTGCATGGAAATGTATCACGGTATGAATGGATCATCATCTGCCTAGCCTTATCCCAACATTGTTGGGATCGGCTTCCAGTCTAACCGGATGCAGCTGAATACCAGTATTTTACATGGAGCAACTGCCTATCTATGACTGGGTAATTCGTTACTCCATGGCAAGACTGGATATCAGACTTTCGGGCTTCCGCGACTACCCGTAACGACTGACAAAGATCTACAAATAACAGCTGGGAGCAACGACTTAACGAATGGGTTACCATGTGTAGGTAAAAAATATTGAATAGAGATAACATGAATGAAGTAAAATTATGTACGGAACGTAGCACAGCATTCTTAAAGCCAACTCCCACGGTGCGCCATATCGCGGACGCGCACCAGCCCGCACGAGGACGCACCGCCACGCACGCGTTCAACGCGCGTCTGCGCTACCACGCACGCTAGGTTTCCCACGGTGCGTCGTGCGCGTGCGTCCGCGATATGGCGCACCGTGGGAGGGCGGGCGGCTTTAGGTGCCATTTAATTTTAAGTTTTGTACGCATTGAATGAAGGTGTAATTCATTTTTTAATCCGTTGAATAACAACACTTGGTAAACACGTAATAAATATACACATTTAATAAAAATTATGTCAACACTAGCGAGTAGCGACACCTAAAGATAATTTTTTGTAATAATTCATATCCTAACCCTCACTAGCACCCAAAATTGCATTGAGTTTTTGCAATTCATATATAAATGTTAGAATATGACTGGGATTTATTGTTTTTTACTGCCATTCATAGATAGATAGATAGATAGATAGATAGAATATTCTTTATTCATTCATAGTGCCAAATGAACGTTTGAGTAAAAAAACGAAAAGAAGAGAATGATGAGAAACCTGAAGAAAAGCCGATTGAGGTTTACATTTGATATTCATTAGATTAAAGAAAACCGAAGGTTTAATAAATTAAAACATAGACTGCACAAACACATTCATATACATTCTAACAACCAACTCAATCAAACATATGATTAAATTAAAAATACATTAACGAAATCATTCACAGTCTCGATATTGATCTATCGATCTATTCTGGTGCGTATGATCTAATATCCAGTTTGACATATGAGGCCATTGTCACTGAACATTGATTAAATTCGAACAATAGAACACGCGCTAGATCGCATAGGTCTCGATCCTTTTGTTATGCTATAGTTTGCTAGTAAAACATGGCTAAACATGTCACGGTCACGGAAAGACATTTGGTGTTATGATGTGAATGTATTGTTCGAAATATATGGACATGCATAACAGTAATATTGATATGTCAGTACTGACATTCTCGAATAGTATACAGGGTGGCAGGGACATCGACGCGAAGCCGGTTACCATGGATTCAGTACATGATTCTGAACCCCCCTGCGTTGAAATTTTTCATCGGTTATATATAAAAAAAACAGCTTTTTCATAGAAAAGTGCAATACCTACGCGGTGAAAATGTATGGAGCAGCAGATTTTTTTTTTTATATCCATGGTAACCGGCTTCGCGTCGATGTCCCTGGTTAAAATTATTTTTTGGATAATATAACTTGTCTATAGTTGCTTTAAAATATGAGCAACTTCAAGTCCAAGGTCCGTATTCTGAAAAGTTTCAATTTCATACAAAATTTGTAACTAGACCAACTGTTACTATTTGAAACCTTTTGATCTTCTTTTCAGTTGACATATATTTCACATGTCGATTCAGTTATTAAACTTGTGTTAGTCCAGTTTAGTGTTGTCTATTTAGTTATTGTTTGTTATTTTCCACCAGTTTTGTGTGACTACAGTAAATATCTCGTCAAATCGTAGCTTTTATGCACGCATGACCCGTTTACAACATATTATGTCCATACTGCAATGTGTAACCGTGTCATCGCGAACAGTCCACGGCAAGGAAATAAGAATCAGAGCGTGACGATACACACGTTTATAGGACAACATAAAAGCGGCCATTTTAATTCTATCATCACATCACCCTGTTTGATAATCTCACTTTTATCCGTCACGTTGTCCACAACTGACCGCAGAAGCTTTACGCCACGATTATATAATCCATAAGGATAAGCCCTATTTAGAGACCAATTACTATTTATTATCTAAGTACTTATTACTTATGAATAGTTAATACCTTTGAGGAAAATTATTGTATCCTCAAGTAATGGAAATGTAATTTATAAATTACCTCGTTTTCGCTTAGCATTCTTTCTGATTTTTTTCTTTTTGCTCAGCTCCTAAGAGTCGTAGCGTTATGTTAAATAGCCTATAGCCTTCCTCAACAATTGGGCTATCAAATGCTAAAAGAATTATCCAAATGTGACAGGTTTTTTTTGGGTGGGAAATCATCCAATGACTTCTCCCGCTCTGGGCGGAGCGGAAGGGCGTGTCAGACTTTTACTGACTAAAACCCACCCGTGTTCCTTCCCTTACCTAGACCAGGGCCACGGTTTCCCCTTAGGACTTATCCGCAACCCCGGTGGTAGGCATCGGCCCTGACGGACCCCTTCAGCTTCGCTGACAACTCTTTGAGGCGCGCGTGGAACACTACGCGCCGTCGACCCGGGCTTGGTCCTGATCGGACGGAGAGCTACCCATCACTCTCCGTCCGCAAGCCCGCGCCTACGGTGGCCGGAAATCGGCGATCGATTCCCGACGCCCGGGGCGTCTACTACCGCGGCGGCTAGGGGCTCGAGGGAGCGACCTTAGTCTCTGCCTCTCGCGCCCCGCCTCCTCCTTTACGAGCATTACTGCTTCGCAGAAGGAGGTGACAGCCTGCCATGCCCTCTCTCTCCGCACCATGGCCTGGACCAGGGCCGGACGTGAGAGGTCACTGCCGCCGATCGCCTGCACGAGGACACGGCGGTGCTCCACCCAAGCCGGGCAGACCTCCACCGTATGCTCCACCGTGTCCTCCGGGCGATCCACGCAGTGGTGACACCCGGGCGTTTCCTCCTGCCTGATCTGAAACAGGAACCTCCCGAAACTACCGTGTCCGGTGAGGACCTGCGTCAGGCGGTAGGTGAGGGCGCCGTGGCGCCTCTCTAGCCACTCCTCAAAGAGGGGACTTATCGCCGCAATTGTGGCGTGCCCAGATCTGGGTTGCGACAATCGCACTCTCCAAGCCGCCAGTTCCAGTGATTAGCGCGTTACAACAAACAAAACAAGAAACTCTTCAGCTTAATTACATTATAGTATGGATATAGATATGTATAGATTTAAAACAACCTTGACCCATCCATTCATAGACGGAACAAAACCTTCGATTGAACAAAGGTATGTAGTATGAAATTACATTTAATCTGATACGATCACACACAAAAGAAAATTTAAAGAAATTGACGAGGTTATTGATGATCAAAACCCATTCAATGATTAATCATCATATGTGTTATTCAAGATAGTAAT
The DNA here is from genome assembly GCA_948150665.1 of Conistra vaccinii. Classification (NCBI taxonomy): domain Eukaryota; kingdom Metazoa; phylum Arthropoda; class Insecta; order Lepidoptera; family Noctuidae; genus Conistra; species Conistra vaccinii. Next base: position 9,607,022 of record OX411319.1, read on the forward strand.
AGATACAGAAAAAGGTGGTTAATTTAAAACATGTTTGATTTTGAGCACTCTGTATGGTCGTATAAATTTGAGACTTTATATAGTGACTTCAAATGACGGATTGCAAGCAAACGAAACTTTCTAATGAATCTAGAAAATGATGTTTAATCAAGATTGGGGACGAGTGATAATTCCACATATGCAAAAAAGTGGTACATCGTTAACAGCAAGAAACGGGGTCTTAGATATCCGTCTACAGTGTTTAAATTAATGTAGTATCACCAAGATCCAATATTTCATTGAATTTTACCAAAAGCTTGATATGAAATACCAGAGATTGTTTTGGTACAGTCAACTCATTATAAGTATCAATACTACAGAAGATACAAGAATTTAAAAGATCGTCATCCTTCGAAACCTTCTGAAAACCAACTTAACGAGTACCTCAATGTTAGTTCAACATCTAAAGGTTCAACCGTCTTCGGTGCTAGATATGTCGGCCACGCCACCGGGTCAATGGATGCTGGGGCCAGCGAAGCGTGCCGCGAATGTGGTACGGATGCCCCGGCCTCTCGAACTTGACCCTGCAATCAGCCGACCTTCAAAAGTTTCTAATATTCAAATATGAAGACGAAATTATAGCCTTCACAAAGTGGCCGTAAATATTGTTTCTTGTGGTCTCTCGAAACGCCTTGATGACCTGCCGGGGTCTCTTTGATTTTAAATTGATTGCTTTTATTTTATAATTGGTAGCATCAACTATTTTTAATTAATTACTGCGAGCGAAAAGTGTGCTGTGTTAGAGCCAGGTGTTAGTCTTGTGACCCCGGGTTTCTTTAACGGAAGCATAAATCAAAATTGAATGATTCTTTCAAAACTTTCAACGCCTGTTTAATTGATGTACGAGTGTCATTAAACGAAAGCTAAGCAGCTGCAATTCAGGAAGTGCCATGATTAGTAATAAATAAGCAAGTGCAGCATTTATGTTTTGCAATAGTTAATTGTTCGTATTCAAATGCAACGCCAATATCCTGACTTAGCAATCTTTTGAAATGCGATCTTTTCCTGTTTTATTTCCTGCGACATTTCCTCTTACTTTGTATCAACTTTCATCTCATACGACATAACTTTGATCTTAGTAATAACAGTTTCTTCCAATTCGTTTGAAATAATGATGCGGTCGAGTGCGATGAGCAAGAGTTCCAGTTGGTCGTGCGCGTTCTCCGTGAACTTGACCGTTTCGACGGATGCGCCCGCGCCGGTCAGCCTTCTCTAAACATGGCTCGTATACTATGATTTTGAAATAGATAGCATCATCTGACCGCTCAGCGACCGGCTAATGATCTTGATCTCTGTTATTTTTACTATGTTACGAGTATGTATTATTACACTTGTAATGTAACATTTGACTTCTTATTTTATTTGAAGAGCGAATCAGCGTGTTCATAAACAGGATGTCGTGCAACCACGTCGGTGTTTACCAAATAGGTACCTGATATTACTACTGATGTTACACAAATCTGTCTGCTAACTTATAGGGCAAGTATCAATTGTTTACTTCAGGTAGGTACTATGGCTACTGTTCCCGTTCTTGCTTTTCAAAATTATGTCTGTCCATATTGCGTCGTCGCAACTGGGTCGCCTGCTTGACTGTAAACAAATTGAACGTCTACTTTTATGTTAACATGTTTATACAGTTTTCTTGTATTTGCCAAACGTGTTCGTTTCCGAGTGTTCTAGTTTCTGGCTGCTAGCTGTCCATGCCCATATATAAAATTGGCACATTTCTATATAGTGCGTCGTAAGGTGTTTTGTAGTGTGTTAAATTTTTGTTTTGTAGCGTTTTGTAGTAATTGGTATTACACGTCTTAAAACATTAATATATTTCTTAAAATCCAGTATAAATCAACAATGAATACAGTCAAACCGAGCCGGGAAAAGTAAATGTTGTTATAAGTATTTACAGCTGTACCGTAAGACATGACAAGTTGCAGCTGTCCGCAGTGCGATACGGACAAATTGGCTGGACCACACGTGATGGACTAATTGAATTATGGAGATGAAGATAGGGATGCAATCTCGTTAAGAAGTAATGACATTATGAAGGATGAACGTCATGTTGATGTTTTGTAAAGTGAAATTAAAAGCAAACTATAGAATTCAAAGTCCGATGTTGTGGTCTACTAAATATTGAAATATTTGACGATTCTGATGCACAATAAATGTTGCATCACCAGTCTTGAATATGTTAATATTTTATCCTAACGTGGATGATAGATATATACGATAGGATCAACTGCACAATCCATTATATCTTAACAACACGATGAAGATAACAACGTTCAACAATGAGAGGTAAGAGGTGGAAACCCTACGCAAGTTTGAGAAGTTAAAGATACTCTGACAAAGTAACATCGTAGGCGTTGTGTGCTTTTGACTAATGCCATTGATAGGACTGACTTACGTAGTCTTGCGGTTATGAATGCCTTTGTCGTCTGTATGGACAGTTTAATACTGCTGCAAAGAATATTTTTAACAGTATTTAAATACACAATATGCAACTATGACGTCTCCACAAAGAAAAAAGTTATAAATGACTTGATGGCAAAAATGAACACAATGACGTAAAAAATCGCACCGAGAATCTTGAATTTGAGAAGTCAATATCAATGATGAACGAATCGGTAAAACCCGATATGTACTTTGACGATGAATGCAAAGAATGATATTACCAGGTGGAGATTGTGAAATTTGTGAATAGCTATGACAGTGCAGGTTGCGGGCTATATCTCAACTCGCCACTTCCAGCTAAGGTCACTACGAGTACGAACCTTATACGGATGGAACGGAATGATGTAAAAAAAGTCATGTGAAATAGGCCATAAATGCATATGTGACGATGCAATATTTCTTCCACTTGAAGCCTCGCTTGTCGTTGACCCACAAAACAAAGGCGATTTTAAAAATCGTGACATGCGCAGGTCGCAATGTTACGGTATTTCGTTCATTCGCGTAATTATTTCGTACAGCATGTGCGTTGACTATAAATGGACCTTTTAAGATAATCTGATCGATGCAATTCGTATTGTATTACTCAATTTAACTAAGCTCAAGGTTCGACAAGCTATTTACTTTTAGTTGTTATTTGCTGTGAATTTGATGGATTACTCGCATGGGTCCATTAATTCTGTAGTTCGGTATCAACGTCACATGTTACATCGATAGCGTTATTAATTTCCTTTCAGGTTATTAATTGTTATATTCGACGTACATAATTTAGTTACCTACGAGGATTAATCATATTTCAAACACTTATTGAAGGACATAGTTTTATTAATATATTATTTTAATTCGAATGTAGATATAATCCCACATCTTGCTTGCCGCCTACTATCTACTAGTTTATTGTATTTAACTCAATTGCTTTTGAAAATTGTTTGTTAAGATAATGTTGGCGTTATTGAGCTCAGCCAGTGTTAGTCACACTATTCTTGTTAAGGTGTATCAATAACCTATTAACTTATTATAACTTTATAACACGCGTTAATTCCAAGATCCTCATTGTATACTTTAAATACATTGTTAATTTTTATTGTACCAGAAACGTGTATTTTGTATGAATTTGTAATTAAGTTGAGACACCTGTACATATTTCTTAGAAACTGTAACATCGCTTCTTTTATGTTGTTCGCAAGAATAATGTGTTACGAAACACGTGTCGTTTTCATGGAAATTGTTTTGAATATTTACGGAGCTGAATTTCTGTATTAGTGTTTGAATACTAAATACATTTAAAATTTTTACTTTTTGACCTTTGAAACGAGTACATGAGCTGTTACTTACTAGCTCCGCCCCGCAATTTCACGATCCCGTGGGAATATCGAGATAAAAAGTATCCTATGACCTATTCCAGGTCATGATCTACCCATGTGCCAAATTTCATCCAAATCCGTTCAACCGTTTTAGCGCGAAAGCGTATCAAACAGACAAACTCACTTTCTGATTTATAATATTAGTTAGGATTGTTTTATAGTTCGGTATTATGTCCGACAGTTGTATGCGCATATCTGGGATAATGGAGCAGTGGTGGCCCAGTGGTAACGACCCTGACTTACGAGTTCTAGGTCGTGGGTTCGAACCCAAGCAGGCGCTTTACTTTGTGTAAATAATTTCATCACCACTGCTCTCAAAAACGGTGAAGGAAAACATCGTGAGGAAACCGGCATAGACATGCCGGTTTCCTCACGATGTTTTCCTTCATCGTTCACCACCGTACCGAATCACCGTTTCGAATTTTTTGGTTCTAAGACTAGAACCAAAAAATTCGAAGACATGTGACATCTACCAACCCGCACTGGGCCCGCGTGGTAGATTACAGCCCACTCCCTCTCACAGAGAGGAGGCCTGTGTCCCAGCAGTGGGAACATTAATAGGCTGATGATGATGATGATCTGGGATAGCTTCCAATCTCAAAAAGAATTTGTTTTTGGTATAAGTGAAAGCTGAAAAACTTGTTTTACAACGATATGTTGTGACAGGATGGTTAGTATCGCAGGTTGACTTCTGTCAAAAAAATAATATTAGTTAGGAGGATTAAGGTCACTTTTTGAGAACCAAGGATTTCATTTCAGAAAAATCTCTGTATTTTTAAAGTGTCCTTTAAACTTTTTCCATCATCTCAAATGTCACCATTTTTCCTTTGCACTCCAGTTTTAAAGTGACCAGTGTTTCTCATTAGCAAGCTACACGAGACAATCATGAATCATAGTCGGGTCGTGGTAGGGGGGTAGGTAGTAGTGTACAAGGTTATGAAAGCGTGGCCTTTGTCTAGTGTGCGCCTGCGCCACCGGCGGGCATACTTGCGATTCTTTTATGGTGTGTTGTTCGCTTTAATGTTATTCTATTGATATGTTTGAGTTGTTGATTCTTTTCGTCTTGTGTTTATCAAATGGTGGACAATTTCTCCGAACACAGCGTGTGTTCCACGCTTTTCAAATAATTATATCCTCGGCTACAGACATTCAGTTGCAATCTGTCACATTGCGAAGATCATCGCTGCTAGGAGTCTTAGTTAAAATATTATGTAGTCGTGCATCTGCTTATCTATTAGTTATGTTGATATTCAAATATTTTAAGTAAGCTCCGGTACCACCTTGCTGTTTCTCTAATATTTTTCTATGCCATGTCTCATTCAGATTCATGTAACATAATATTAGAACCTGGTAAAATAATTTACCTGCCCTTTCTTTGTTCTGCTGAAACCGATTAATTTGCTCACATTGCACATGCATTGATATAGGGCGGGGCACACCGCCTTGCACACCGAAACACGATTTCGGCTTTGTTCTCTATGATAAATATGTTTCTCTGGCGAATGTATGTTCACGACTTTGTCGTGTGCGGGCCCATTTGTTTGCAAATATGAAGGTCTACGCATAGTTGGAATAGTCGTAGTGTCGATATCATAGCCTTTCATAGTTAGTCGATGACGGTTCTTGATAGTACGAGTAAAATATAGGATAGTCATAAACGATGTTCCGACATTGGGCGAAAATGACTTTAAAATGATTTTTTTCCGGTAATCAAGCCACATAAATATATGGTACTGTGTGGGTATAGTAAACTTGGAATTGCCAATTTAGACAATGCGGAATTACTATTTTAATTTTTATTACGCTGTTGATATAGACGCTGTTAAATATAGCAGCATACTTAACAGCGTCTTCAAATGCACCGAAGCGTACTATCTTAGTTGAAGTAGTCCAATTTGTAACGAATGCATCGGTCCGCTGCGCACGCGCTGGCGACCTTGCAAGGTCGCGCGTGATGCATCGCATTACTCACCTATAAATATTCACACACCTGGAAAATTAGAAAACTTGATGGTCAAAAATCGGTATAATAATAATTCTTTTTATTTAAGAAATATTTAATAAGAATCAAAATGAATAAACGAAAAATAAATAATAAGACGCATCAAAAGATTAATCGCATCTTTGACATAAAAAGGTTTTCTGGTCTTAAATATTTCTATTTTTAACCCCAATAGTTTGCTCGCTATGTGTGTGTCTGCCTGTGGCACCGTAGCTCTTAAACGGATGAACCGATTTGAATGCGGTTTTTTTTCATTTGAAAGCAGGTTTTCTAGCGATGGTTCTTAGACATGTTGTGATCAAAATGTCTTCACCCGTTTGAAGATTATCAGCTCTTTTCTAGTTGATGAATGTATGTGAGCGTTTCCACAGGTCTGAACGATTTGAAATTTGGTGTTCTGCTCTTTCAATAATATTAGAAGAACATAGTAAACCTTGAACTGAAGCTGCAGCATCACCTGGAATTTGCAGGATATCCAACTCCCTTACCAACTAACAGTACAGGTATGGTGTTTGGGCTCATTGGAATGGTCTCAATGAAGAGGTTATAGATAGATGATGAACAGAGTCTGCTGATGGAGTAGGAAAGAGAAATAAGGAAATGGTGGTGTCAGGGGTTTTAATTTTTTTATCATAATATCACTTGTTTCTTCCAGGATAGTCTTCCTTCGTAGAATTGGCCTTGTGGTATGTGTAGAAAACAGAACAGCACAGTTTTTACATCTACCTCTAATGTGCCTATGTTTAAAAAAAAAAAAATGTCTTGTACACACATCAAAAGTGTCTAGGGATCAAGCATTTTTATGCGGATTTCTTGAGATTGAGATGTGGCTTTGTAATAAATTTATGATTTTATAAATTTATATGGATCCTTTTTGGTGCATTTCATAATTTGAATCAGGAACTGTGAATCAAATTCGAGTAAAAGATGAAAATCAGCTGTCAATATTTTCCCTATAAAAACATACAACGCATTGAAGACATTATTAGTGCTACTGTTTCCCTACTACTGATTAAAACCAACGTTATTATGGAGCAGCGACGTCATTTAAGCAGGGAAGAAATGCTCAGAGCCGTGGGAATGATAGAAGCTGGTTCCCGGCAACGTACTGTGGCTTTAGCTCTGAATACAAGTCAGAGTGTTATCAGTCGACTTTGGACACGTTACCGAAGCACTGGTACCGTGGCTGAGCGCCATGGAGGACGGTATCGCTGCACCACACGGAGACAAGACCGATACATTCAAATCTTAGCTCGAAGAGCTCCAACAATAACCCGCATGATGTTAGCCGTGAGGCTTCATCACTCTTCAGGGAACTTAATTAGCGACCAAACAGTCAGAAACCGCTTGCATGAAGTGAACCTTCATTCCCGAAGACCGCTACGGGTACCACCTATAGCAATGCACAATCGTAGGATTCGATATCAATGGGCTCTTGAACACAGAAATTGGGCAGAAGAACAATGGCGTTTCGTGTGCTTTTCTGATGAGTCTCGTTTTGGTATGAGACCGGATACAAGACGTATACGACACTGGAGAACCCCTGGACGCCAACAGCGATTAAAATCCTGCCAGGAAGTCCATCCTTATAGTGGTGGAACCATCATGGTATGGGCGGGTATTTGGATCGGCGGAAGAACTGAGTTGATTTGGATTAGAGGCAACCTCAACGCTCAAATTTATGCTGAGACGATTGTATCAGACGTCATCGTTCCTCTACAAGTGCAAATCGGTCCCTTATTTCAGTTAATGCATGATAATGCACGACCGCACACCGCAAGAGTTGTAAGACAGACTCTCGCCGCAGCTAACATCAATGTCCTGCCCTGGCCTGCTCAGTCGCCAGACTTGAACCCGATTGAGCATGCATGGGATATGCTACAGAGAAGAGCTCTGCCGAATATGGAGGGTATCCAGTCGCAAGAAGACCTTTTTTTGTTGTTGCAACGAACATGGGCGGCCATTCCACAGCGTGATTTGGATGAACTCATTTTGAGTATGCCAAACCGATGTTATTGTGTTGTTAGTGTTCGCGGTAGAAACACGGATTATTAATTGTTTAAGTTACGCAATAAAATTTTTAAGAAAACTGTTATTTCAGTCTTTTTTTCGAACTTTAATGTTAGTGGTTCAAATGTCAAAAATCCCTTTATTAGGAAAATGGCAAATTTCTTTATTAATGCAAAGGTGACTTGGTTTATCGTTACTGTGACAAACGAAAACACTTTATTTGATGAATCCTTAAAGAAAATTTTAATTAATATCAATCAGGAGAAAAGTTATTGCAAAAATATATGTTGATCCCTAGACACTTTTGATGTGTGTATTTTGGCAGTTCTTTTATTCTACGTGTTACGAATACAACCGCTGATAAAAATGTTTTCACAAAAATATAGGACACAGAATTCTTTCATGCTCATTCATTTCAATATTGAGGAAAACCACATTGATACGTGATTGTGGTTGTGAATACAAACTACACTCTACTTTTGACACTATATTATTGTATTGGTTATTTTTTTTTTATCGAAGTACACTTATTTTCACATATTTATTATTACGTGCCCAAAACATAGGTACATACGGCCAACAAAAGAGAGTAGATACATAGCAAAAACTATACGGGCAGTATTCTCGCTATCCCGTGGTTGTCTGAAACAAAAAATAAATCTGCCAAGTGCGAGTCGGACTCGCACACGAAGGGTTCCATACCATGTCGTACAAGATTTAACACTATGCATTTTTGTAATACTTTCGTAAAGGTAACAACAGAGGCGCTATAAAAAAACATAAAGATTTGTAAAGAAATTGTCTAATTTTAATGAAAAAATGTTGTTGTGTTAAAATGTAGGTGTAGAAGTATACATTTATTTTAGTAACATGCATTAACTAAAGTCAAAGTTATTTATTTGCTACTAACATAGTATTAGTAGGTATAAATAGGTATATGTGGTAGGTAAGCAGGTAGATATGTAGGGTAGGTAGGTTAGGTTAGGTAGCAGTTAGGGTAGGTAGGTAGGGTAGGTAATTAGGTAGAATTAGGTAGAAATGCACTATAATATCTCCCACGCGGAAGGCTAGTCTCCATTGAGATTGGCCGCCGTGGCTGAATATTTTTACACAAATAAGTTTTCTCAATATGAAATTGTATCCACAACGGTTTAAGGTAACTGAATAGTACCCTGTATGTACCACCATTCATTTCAATGTTACTGAATATTATTGTCTATTGGAGTGTAATTTTAACATGAGGTACACACATGAACACCGTCTAGGGATACTTTGAAAAAAGTCGATAAAGTTCTTAAACTCAAAAAATACTGGCCGGTTTTAAAATCTTTTGAAGAGAGCTTATTTTGTAGACCTTTTTGGATGATCGAAATTTAAATGATCGAAATAGTATATATTATGCTGCCATGATAGTAGGTACTTACTAATTCCATCTCATTACTCCGACTAGTAAATAGTTATCTGTGGAATTTATATCGCATAATATTAGCATGAAATACAAAATATTATTTTTAAGTTGCAGTAAATCGCCCATATTATATAAAATACGTTATTAATCGGCGTTTTTAGTATTTGTTGATTATAAACAGTATATGGTACATGATACACACAAGTTTCAAATTCCTAATTTGTTTAGTTGTTGAGATAGAGCTCGTACAAAAATGGTCTAAAACAGACAACTTCTACGGCCCCCTAATTCATCATTTTTGAAGATAAAAACAAATAAAAATTATATTTATTTTCTACTTGATGAGCTCTAGACAATGATACCCCACATGCCAGGGTCAGATTAATTTTTTTTCAAAATTTAATTTTATTGTATCGCGACCCCCCTTTAATTTTTAATTTTATTATTTGTTGCTCTTGCGGCAATAGAAATGCTCAATCTGTGAAATTTTCAACTGCCTACCTATTACGGTTCATGAGATAGAGCTCGCTGACAGACAGACGGACAGCAGAGGCTTATGAATAGGGTTCCGTTTGTCACCCTTCGGGTACGGAACCCTAAAAAAGACGTGTGGCACGCGGGGACTGCCGCGGCAAAGCTATTGCATAGCATTTTTTATCAACTTATGCAATTGTAAAATATTAACCCGAATACAAGAAATAGCAATGGTGACATTGACAGGAACTGTTATTCACATTTATAGTTTTTAAAACTTGACACAACGTAATGGGAACATCAAACTAATAAAAAGGTTTTAATTTAACTATTAATAGTCAAGGATCATTCGTCTAAGTAAAGAAGGATGGCGAGTTTGGACTCAGATTATTTATAAATTAACGAAGCGTCATTCACTTGCAAGTTCATATTTATTATAAATATGAGTTTTTAAGAGGATTATTTAAAAAATATTGAGTCACTAGATGATGGGAATTAAAAGTTAGAAAATATTTTTATTTACTTGAAAATAAGTCATCATGCAGTTATTAAACGCACCGTGTTTCGTATTACATTCCAACCATAACATTACATGATTTACGTTCTTACATTTGTAGACGTTTACGCTTGTCAATTATTTGTTAATAAACAAAACTACTAAAATATAAGAAAAAAATACAAAAGTTAATAAATAATAAAAATGCATTCACATTTTTTATACAAAAAAGTACAATATTGCAATTATTACGATTATTTGTACTATCGTAGAATGAAACGTTATACTGTCAACAGGAGTTGGCTGTCAGTGTCAAAACCAATTATTGTTTGTTTTCAACGACTAACGTGGGATAACTATTATTTTGTATGCGATTTTGTGGATTCTTGACGACTTGGCTTTACCTTTGGACTGACTATTCTACATACCGACTTAGACAACCGATTTTACCTTTGGATTCCGATTTGCAAGTATGATATGTACTAAGAAACCTTTAGTTGCCATGTTGTCTGCACAGTCTCTAAACCCACGGTCTAAAATAAAAACATCATCTTCCCTAAATAAATCCGTAAAGGCACCTCGCTCTGACATAAGGTCATTCATGATCGAAGCATCATTTTTGGTGGCTGGATACGGACCCACTGCCTCAATGATGTAACCATCGCAGCAAACTATGAGAAAAGGTTTAACTAAATTATAATATTTGTGAAGGGAATAAGTTTATTTTTGAAATAAATAGTTACTACTCTTTTGAGTGCTTAAATATGTGCCATCAGCAATGGCAATTAAACGTTTTTCTTCAGTTGGCGCTTCAGGATTGCCAAAAAGATGCTCAGCAAGCAAAGAATTTTTGGCAACAAATTCTTCCCTGGGCTTGTGTGCCCATCCCAAATGTCTAGGCACATAGTCCTGGCAAAGAATTTCTCGTGCCTGCTGCATATAGTCTTCAAGAGTTCTTCTAGGTATTTAGAATAATGCTGAGATTCTCTCATCACTATCTCCAGTCCGCATTTTACACAGAAGTGCACTAAAACCGCTTTTTATTTTATGGTTATTTAATCGCGGTACTTCTATTAATATCTCACGATATTCATCTTTTGTCCGTCCAAACCAGTACTTAAAAAGATGGTCATCAATACTTTCAGTACTTCAGTAAGGGCAGGAAGATGATGATTTTAATAATTACTGATACTTACATTAACAAGGTATAACAAAAATACAATTACTGTAAGTATCAGTAATTATTAAAATCATCATCTTCCTGCCCTTATCCTATTTTTTATCACAACCTGTATTTTATAATCACAAACGAAATAAAAGATTTGTTTTTATATCCTAAATATTTGTTTTATTCAACAAACCTCTTGTTAAACATTCAAGTTCCTAATAGTCTGTAACATCGCATCTTTGCTTAATTCCTTTTCACGGAGGGAGATAGATATTTATTCCTATTGGGTACCTATACTTCGTTTTCGACTGCTTCGTTGGTCTAGTGATCGTTAGCACGACTGCCGAACGTGGGGTCCTGGGTTCGATTCCCAAGTCAGGTAAGGTGGAATTCTTAGTAGGTATCAGCCTGAACTCTGAATAATTGCCCGGTCAGTGACAGTAACTGTCACTGACCGGGCAATTATTCAGAGTTCTATGAGGGGTGAGCCAACTGTTGGCTCACCCCTCATAGATGAGAGCTAAACGTATGTAACTGGCAAAATGTGAGTGTATAGCACACGACTCCATACGCAGGTGCGACCCGACTTTAGAAAGAATCTCGGCCGCAACTAGACACGTCGCGCCAATAGAGCCTTAAAACTACATAGGTATTCTGCTAGATATTTACGCTTCTTTCGGGGCTGCGCAGACGACACACTTTTTGTGCGATCGAGTCTGTGGCGCACGCGTTACTCCTAAGCAATGATATGAATTTACTATGCAGTAACGCGTGCGCCACAGACTCGATCGCACAAAAAGTGTGTCGTCTGCGCAGCCCCTTCAGCTTACTTTTTTACCAATAATGATTATAGTTTCATCCTATAACAATCTAGTCTATGTTTACAGTATTTCATATCTCGTTTTGACCAGGTGACTGTAGTTCCTAGTTCCCAGACATAGTAGGTATGTATTTTTTATTTTGAGTAGGTAAGTAGGTACCTATATTTGGCCAGAGAGATGCAGATCCACGATGGTAGTGTTGGTAAATATCTTTATTCTAAATGAACAGCTTTTTGAAACTACATAATACATAAAAAAAGATATTGTATTATTAAATAAGCACTATTAGATTCGTTTTAGGTTATAATCTTTTACCTTGCATATCTTTTTTCTCCCAGCCTCTACAACTTACTGCCCATTTGCTTTTTTGCTAGTTTTATATAGTTCTACAACTAGTTATAAGTTTCCATACTGTACGGTACTCCTAACAGTGGGTCCCATTGTACATGCAACCTCGCCATTCTCCTTTGAACTTTGTTGTCAAACAGTTAAACATAATTTTCAATACAACACTCTCGTTTGATCATTCGTCTAAGTAAATTTGAACTTTGTTGTCAAACAGTTAAACATAATTTTCAATACAAAACACTCTCCTTAGGTATTTTCGTTACGGAATTTCTGGACTAGGTCTCCACGCTCAAGGCCCGCGATAGAAGCTATGCAATAGCTTAAAATGCTTTTCTATGGGTATGGTCGCCAGCACGTAACTTGGCAAGAATCGTAGATGCGCTGAATTCGTTTTCGTATTTTTCTTTTTTAACAATCATGTTCAAAAATAAATAATGGCAATGGCAATGGCCATAGAATGCGAATGAAACATGCGATAAAAGAGTTTTTTTTTGTTGCACTAAGTATCTTAGTCCCAATACGCCAAAACCTTGCCAAGTTAAGTGCCAACGACTGTACCGTTCTAAAGTTTATTGGTTCCTGTTGTTCTTCCTCCCAGTGTAGGACAATAATAAAAATCTGTCTTAACTTCTTCAGTTATTTTCAATGTGTTTGCGTCTCCTCAGTAACTAGTTAAGTCTTTGCCATCGCTCTGAAGTATGCCCTAGGTTTCAATCGCAAAGCATTTATATCAATTAAACCCATTACAGGCACTTCGTCATACAGGCACGTCGACCAGTCAGAAAGATGAAGATAGGTGACCATTCCAAAGCGTATAGTAGGTTTACAGAGGCAACTGCTTTATACCAAGCATTACCGTACAGTTACGTGTGTATAACAGTTATCGAGGTATCTATTACGGGTGCGATTCCAACAAATAATCCACCGGTCTTCCTGTTCTATGCAGCATCCGTGTATATCCGCGTTTGCGCATCATTGTTACATCCTGATTCTAAGCTAGGCAAATTACTGGCATTTATGCTATTTCTTATTTCCGTAATCTGCACAGAAAAATAACACCATCAGTATGGTCTCGGGTAATCTTCTGCGGTTTTGATCCGGATTGCTACAAGTCTTGGTAAAATTATTGTGAAATACTTGATGATTAATTTGGCAATATTGCTGTATGGAAATAAGAAATATGGCTAACTAGTGAACTAAAATATTGATTATGAAATGCAATAATTAATATCTTAACACCGAATATTTTGTTTTACATGAAAAAAAATATGCCTTTTTACACCTAAAACGGTTACAACATCAAATTAAGTGTTATCATTGCAATTCATTATTAATATTCTAGTTCATTAGTTAGCCGTATTTCTTATTTCCATACAGTAATATTGCTAAATTAAAAAACAGTGAAGTATTTGACAGCTATTTGCGACGTTTCCCACTGCCAGTATAAACGCTCTTAAGTCGTCCCTGAGATTTCTTTGTGTCATATGTTTTAGTATATCAGAGAATAGAGCGCACAGCTCTCATAACACATACAAAGAACTTCTGCCAATCCTGATTGGTATACGAATCTACGTCTTATATAGAAAACACGACTAATCTAGCCAGAATAATGAAGCTTGCCATGTAAGTCGTTTATTTTGAAACAGAATGAGTTTTAGGCGAATTAATTGCTACATCTTTCCCTATTTGGTAATAAGCAATTTTGGACATTGTAAAATGAATTATGAGACAGCTATTGGAATAATATCAAGCGAACAGATTTATCTATGACTAGTAACAAAAGGCTCAAATCTCTGATAATACATTGAAAAATCCATTTGATCTTTGTGGCTAACCCTATAAATATTTATTTATAAATTGATTATATCTTCGTAAATATCAAACCTAATATCAATATTCTTTCAAAGATGAGTAACAAACAGTTATTAATTATGATAAAACACCACATTAATAACATCATTGGCAAAGAGAAAAGTTATGTAGAACGTGAATTTTCAGAAACAGATAATATACTTCAAGATTATATAAGAGGTGCGAAAATAGAACAGTGAGACATTTAGTACGTATAAGAAATATCTAGTAAAGTACAATTCGAAAGTATTGATGATCAACAAAGACCATGAATGATGTAACGAGGAAAAGAAAATTAATTGCAGGTTGCAAATTAACAACTTCCAATACAATTCGTAATAATTGCTATCATCGCTGCCTATAATCATCGAACAAACTAGATCATAAATACCGAGTCATATATTATAATGAGCTGAAAGAAAACCAGTCTGTAATGGTATGCTGGTATAATTTTTTACAGTTGCGTAACGAAATTAATGTATCAAGTGATAGACCGACAGATACCATAGGTATATTTTGACCCTCTTCTAAAATACCTGATTGATATTCTATCTGCAAAGATAAACCTGATGAACGTGCTCTGAAAAATATTTAAGTGTTATTTCAAGCAGGGGAAGCATATCCGGGACGTATCTTCCCATTACCGCGCCACCCGGACTACTCCTTGATATGCAATGGCCTGTGTAGTACCATGAAACATGAAGACTTCAGGGGCTAGGACAAATCTTAGGGTTCATTCGATTTATCGAGTTTGGTTAAACCACGCTGGGATCGGTGCATTTCATTCATTCATTCATTCATTCATATTTTAAGCAGAGGAAGCCAACGAAGATATAAATATATAACCTGATATAACCCAAAGATATAAAGTCAGCGTAATTTAATTACAAAAATAAGCACATTATTGAGTTTATGTAAAACAAATATTTTTTTACATATGCCTAGCTGTTTATGTTAAAAACAATTCAAATTCACAATTGTATGTAAATTCTTACCTGAGAATTCCATTACAGATTCTTCATATCAGCAGTTGTCATCATTAAAAACCTCTTGCCGTCTTTATAAAAAATGCAAATTGACTTTTTGTGCGTCATGGAAATAATAATCACAAAGTTACATACCCATTGCAGTCGATAATCAACAATTCAACACGATTGGGACTAAATGCCGTATACAATGGTGAAGACTGCGTAGAAACATCTAGATGGTGGAAAATGTTCGCACGATAGCCTATTAGCATTAGTAAACGATAAGAAAAACTTGTTTTTGATTATTCACTTCTATTATAGTAGTATAGTTACAGAGCCAGTTGGGATAGGTCTCGGTTCTCAACCGTTCCAGGTATTTGATTGACGCAATTTTATCATACTGACGTAGTTACACGTAAATGATTGTCTCACGATATGTTTTTACTAATAATTGATCACTTAGCTTTCGTTGTCTATTACCTACGGCAAATTGTACAACTAAAGTAAAACAATGGTAAAGACTACTCAATTAAGGGATTGTTTTTCTCGAAAGCTGTGTATAAACTTTGTTTCAAGTGTTTATACCATCGATAATTATTCAGTCTCATGAAGTTTCTGTATGCAACAAGACTATGCTATATATTTTTGGATTTCTTTTACCATGGTTCTTGGTAAAACTTTCGCAAAGTGAAGTCATTTTGAAGAGAGCTCTTTTCTTGAAAAAAAGCTGGTTCTTAGCAGATTACACTTTAGATAAAGTGCAGGATTTTATGTGACACTTTGGAATGCATGTTTCTAATGAGGACGAACACATATGACTAAGAGAGTGAGAAATAAATGTGTTTATGGTGGAATGCATGTTTCTAATGAGGACGAACACATATGACTAAGAGAGTGAGAAATAAATGTGTTGATGGATGGAAGAGGAAACCCAAGAAAAGATTGATGGATTCTTACAAAAAGAAGTGAATAAAAACCGAGTTGTTACAGGAGAGAATGGAAGAACACATTTTGCGCTGACCCTAAATAACATGAAATAAGGACAGGCAAGGCAGGAAAAGCCTGGGGGAGGCCTATGCTAAAGAGCAAAGCAGTCTGGAGAATTCTGATGTCTAAACCTTTAATTTAAAATAAATTGTAAAACTAGTTTTTAAGGATTGCTAATAAAGGCTATTTGAAATTGAAATTGAAATTGAAGGACAGGCAGAAGAAGAAGAAAAAGCGTCAATTAAGTGCAGTCCTTTAAACAGCCCTCGAGCAGTAGGGCTCATCTAAGGGCCCAAATTGTAGATGAAGATGAATTTCATCTTCAACTTCTACAGAAATAGTCTACAATCTGAATGTTTGTAGAGAACGCTTGTCACATGCCTCCGACTGCCAATTGACTATTATTTTCTTTCGTGCGCTTTTTTTGTCAGGTAATTGCTGTTCCAATGTTTGCCTATAGCATACTATTATGCCTGTTGGCATATCAAGTTCATACGATTCTAACCTTTAATGCCTTTGGTGAAATTGATAATCACATTAATCACTGATGCAAATAATTGTTTACTTTGTATTCAATTGTGGGAGTTCAATTTCTTCATTCCGTTCTATGTAAATTATGCATGCATTGTGATTGGTTTATTGTCATTTGAGACTTTTAGGTGAAATCTTCTTTCAAGTTTGCATAAACTTCAACTTTCTTATTGTTTCGAAGCCTTTGTAGCGTGGTTGTGAATGCAAAGAGGCTCCTTGCCGAAGAAAGTAATGCAACCGTTGTAAGTTAACTGTTTACTGCTATATTGTGCATTTTACTCGCGAAGTCGCGGTGAAATAATATATTTATATCATTCCCCCTCTAAAAAGCTTATTTTATTCACTGAAAACAGTGAATAAAAAGCTCTTTTAATCACTATTTTGGTGTTTGAATTTAGAACACACCAATGTATTCGACCTCGTATCTCAATGCTATACAACCTCCTTAACTCTTTCGACTCCACCCATTTTCATAGAACTCATAACTCATCATTCCGCCATAAAAGTCTATGTCTTTTATTATTCGTAGTTGGAAGTGAAACCTCCGGGAGGTTTCACTTCCAACGTCCACGAGGGCTCCCAGCATCCCATACCCAAGTAGGTGAACCCTCCAGGAGGGCTCCCGACACGGAACGTCTACATTTAAAATGAGCCCTCCGCGAGGGTTCCCAGCATTCCATATCCAAGTAGGTGAACCCTCCAGGAGGGCTCCCGACACTGAACGTCTACATTTAAAATGAGCCCTCCGCGAGGGCTCTCGACATCCCATATCCAAGTAGTTGAACCCTCCAGGAGGGCTCCTGACATCCCATATCCATGTAGGTGAACCCTCCAGGAGGGCTCCCGACACTGAATGTCTAAATTTTAAATGAGCCCTCCGCGAGGGCTCCCGACATCCCATATCCAAGTAGGTGAACCCTCCAGGAGGGCTCCCGACACTGAAACGTGTTAACCTTTTATTAAATGTCTATTTTCGCTTAAATCTTTCTTTTTCTCGTAGTCATGGTATAAAGTATAGTATGCAACTCTTGAATAAAACGGATTTATATCGAGGGCCATGAATCACTCGCGTCGCTCAGGATTCTAATACTTGAATCACTCGCTGCGCTCGTGATTCAATCATCATGAATCACTCCCTACGGTCGTGATTCAGTCGTTAGAATCCTTCACTTGATCGTGATTCATCTATGGCCCTCGCTTTAAATCCGTCCTTTATTCATTAGTTGCATAATATACTATTGTTTAAAATAAGATGAAAGCGTTCTTAGTTTAGCTTTCACAGGTATTGTCGCCGTAAGAAAGTGTTTTCTCTTCAACTTGACGTCTTGACACCTTCGTAATTAGCAAATTATGAGAACGATAATTACTCAAACCGTTTCACACAAAAAAAAAAAAAAATGCGGTGTATTCTTAAATACTCGTGGTTATTTCAGTTTTACGGTCCACAAAGAATCCATTAGCGATATTACCACAACAAACTACGTCTAATTGCGTATTAGCACTTCATCCGCATACACAGAGTATTTAATACGAAATTAATTGCCGAATCTTCACAACAATAGAGGTGAGACACACTTCACAGGCAGACGCAACTTGTTTCGTGGGGGGTTTACACGGGTCGATTTTTGGCGTATAGTTATTCGCTTACCAAACCAGCTCACAAAGCCGCATTGCTAACCCATTTACAGCAGTTGACTGAAATCGCAAGCGACTCAGTCGGACTCAGTATTTTTTCGCCGACTACGGCAAAGCCAAAGGATGGTGTGTTGCCTACGATGGTAGGTTCTTTAAAAATGTTAAGAAGATCAGCAGCTTGGCTGGGCGCACTAAACCAGCGGTGGCCGATCAGGCGGTGGCGATGCGACCGCGACGGAACAATTTTCGCGTCCGTCGCGTCGCCATCCATCGCCCCACTCTTCTCGCACCGCTCCACGCCGCCTATTTTCGTACCCGTAGCCTAAATGGCGTAACAATTGTCTACGACTGAGGCTATATAACATAATAAAGCAAAGCTATAAGGCTATAATAAAGAATATTCTATCTGTCTATCTATACACGGTCGATTTTAGCCACTCGCCGAATGCGGTCTGTCGCACCGCACGGTAATAGTCGAAAGCCTACTCGAAGTCGCGATTTTAGTCGTCTGCTATTTACAATTTGCTATTGCACGACTCGTAATGCGAAGCATTAGAGTGTGCTCTACGATCGAAAAATATTTTTTGCCCCATTTCTGCAACTGTTTTTATTGTTACACTCCTGCTAGTACACAGAACCTACTTAATTTATATACCATTGTATAGATGATTAAATGGAGATTAATACTGTACTTTTTACCAATTGATTTAATGCAGCAGAAATGGAAAAAGCATCAAAATAGTTGAAAAAAAATTCCTGTCCGTCAATTTATGAACCCTGAAAACATTGTAGCTTGCGATAAAATCAATTAATTGAGTAAAATTTTTTTTATACATTCGTTTCAGCCATAAAAAGAACCCTATTGAAAATGGCTCTTTTATTGAAAGTAGTTTAATTATAATTAATAAAATACTAACTAAAATATAATATCTGTAACTAAATATTTCCAACATTGATGTGACGTTGTTGCCTAGCAACCCACAACGTAAATATCGAAATAAATATTCTTTGACATTACGTAAGGATTGCGAGGTTAGCAATTTTACCCATATTGATGGGTAAAACAGCAGTCAAAACATACTTCATGAAAAGTGATAAATTGTAAATTTTCTATGTATTGAATTTCTTTTTCGTTTATGAATGAGTGATATGAGGCGTGCACTTTTGGATTTTCCAAACTTATTTTGTTGTGTGCGGCCTAGGCGTGCGGGGAAATCGACCCGTGTGAATACACCATTATGCATATTCTAATAGAGCTGTTATTCATGTCTTGTCTTCTTATCTATTCGACATGTTTTTGATGTAACGGTAACATTGCGTGCTGTTACGATTTATAGTTTTTAATTGAACATTGCGTAACAGCAATGTAATACCGTATCGTTTTAGTTACTTAATTCGCTTTTGATATGCAAATGTTTGTCGTGACGGATTTTGGGAGCTTACAATATGATTCTTGGGCTAGATTTATCTTTATTACTCGTCGTCGTCTCTGATGTACTATTTATGTTGTAAAGAGAAAAATTTATATTATCTTTAGAAAGCTACATTATCAGCGAGTAACATGAGCGGTATTTTATCGACTTCTACGCGAACGAAGTCTCGGGTAGAAGCTAGTATTTTATAAAAGTTATTTTTGGTTAAGTATCCCCCTTAATTCAGGAAAATCTAGAAAGCAAGTACTAACTACTCTTCTGTACGACAAAGTTTTCATACAAAGTATAACAGACCAGTAAAATGCAAACGAAACCGCGGGAAAACGTACCTATAGTTTCTTACATTACAAGCTCCATTATTTTTGATTTCTTTGTCCTCGTGTATTGTCACTGCCATTTTTACTGTTATTAACTTCAACTAATTTTATTAATCAAACCGTCGTTAGCAGTGAAATACTGACGTAGGTAGGTATTGTTACAGTACTTAAGTGTACCGTGGGAAGTCAAATTGATTGCACATTTATTTTCCTTCTCATATCAATTACCTAGCTGAATTACAAAGCATTTCAAGTTTCATATATGAAATGACATGTATATTTACAACTTGCTGACAAATTATATTACCAATTTGGAACGTACAGTCTTAACCAAAATATGTTCGTCAATAACGGGCTGTTTTTGTCAGCTCATTGGACGATAGAATCTACTTTATTGACTCAGCGTTATAATATTTAAGGTGTCGTTATGTCAATACTGCAGAATGACATTCATCCATCTTCTTTACATGTCAGACTGAATTTAAAACGGGGACACATACAGACGCGAACAATAAATAAAATCTGTCAAGTGCGAGTCGGACTCGCACACAAAGGGTTCCATACCATGTCGTACAAGATTTAACACTATGAATTTTTGTAATATTTTCGTAAAGGTAACAACAGAGGCGCTATAAAAAAACAAAGATTTGTAAAGAAATTGTCTAATTTTAATGAGAAAATGTTGTTGTGTTAAAATATAGGTGTAGGAGTATATTTCATTTATTTTAAGAGAAAAATATTAAGTTAACTTTATCCAGTAACATGCATTAACTAAAGTCAAAGTTATTTATTTGCTACTAACATAGTATTAGTAGGTATAAATAGGTATATATGGTAGGTAAGCAGGTAGATATGTAGGGTAGGTAGGGTAGGTTAGGTACCTACCTACCCTGGTAAGAAGGGTAGGGTAGGTAGATAGGGTAGGTAATTAGGTAGAAATAGGTAATTAGGAAAGGTAGATGCGCCGTAGATAAGTACTTAGTGCTAACCGTGCGAAGCCAGGCCGGGTAAAGCTAGTTACTTATAAATAAATAAAAGGATTTCTATTGCTACATCAGACTATATTGTACAAAATAGAATGTAAGTAGTACGCCAAATTTTAATTATAACTGTGCGTTTGTACTTATTATTTTTACACATCCCATCGGACTATGAGAGTGAGGGAAGAGAGAGTGCACTCGTGTCTGCGCACACACTTGTGCACTATAATATCTCCCGCGCCGAAGGCCAGTCTCCGTTGAGATTGGCCGCCGTGACCGAATATTTTTACACCAATAATTTTTCTCAATATGAAATTGTATCCACAACGGTTTAAGGTAACTGAATAGTACACTGTATGTGCCAGCATTCATTTCAATGTTACTGAATATATTGTCTATTGGAGTGTAGTTTTTACATGAGGTACACACATCAACACCGTCTAGGGATACTTTGAAAAAAGTCTAAAGTTCTTAAACTCAAAAAATACTGGCCGGTTTTAAAATCTTGTGAAGAAAGTTTATTTTGTAGACCTTTTTGGATGATCGAAATTTAAATGATCGAAATAGTAGGTATATGCTGCCATGATAGTAGGTACTTACTAATTCCATGTCATTACTCCGACTATTAAATAGTTATCTGTGGTATTTATATCGCATAATATTAGCATGAAATACAAAATTATTACTTTAAGTTGCAGAAAATCGCCCATATTATATAAAATACGTTATGAATCGGCGTTTTTAGTATTTGTTGATTATAAACAGTATATGTTACATGATACACACAAGTTTGCAATTCCTAATTTGTTTAGTTGTTGAGATAGAGCTCGTACAAAAATGGTCTAAAACAGGCAACTTCTACGGCCCCCTAGTTCATCATTTTTGAAGATAAAAACAAATAAAAATTATATTTATTCTCTACTCGATGAGTTCTAGAAAATGATACCCCACATGCCAGGGTCAGATAATTTTTTTTTCAAAATTTAATTTTTTTGTATGGCGACCCCCCTTTAATTTTTAATTTTATTATTTGTTGCTCTTGCGGCAATAGAAATGCTCAATCTGTGAAATTTTCAACTGCCTACCTATTACGGTTCATGAGATAGAGCTCGCTGACAGACAGACGGACAGCGGAGGCTTATGAATAGGGTTCCGTTTGTCACCCTTCGGGTACGGAACCCTAAAAAACATGTAAAATATTCACTGATCAAATGCGTAAGCTATTCTGATCTTTATAATCAAGAAATTAAATATCGTTTCTTTGCAACAGTCTGCTCAGAGCCGTAGCTTCGAAAGGTAATAGGTGTCCGGATTTGTTTGAGAAAAGTATTTGACAACTGACAAAGACATAAAAGACTTGACTGTACAATTTCTTCTGACTTCTTTATTTCTAAAGGCTTTAAGGTGCTTTAGGTGCAGCCTAGTGTTTTTACAGACATATTATCACTAGTAACATCGCAGAACATGCAAACAGATATGTTATCGCATCGAAATGTCACGCTCGCCGCCCGCCGACCTGTTTCTACCGACTCCAATAATTTATACAGGGTGAAAACAAACTTTCAGTTTGTTATCATCTTGTTTACCTTTCACTTGCAGCCCAGTGACACTTGAATGTTAATTATTATTTAAACTTCAGTGGTAATTGCACTGCGAAAATCGCTCTTATTGGTACGACATAAAAGGTACTGTCAAATTCAAATGGTTACCACTGATGTGCGGTTGACTGTACTAGGCATAGTCGGACTTGTGTGTGTTCGCAGATGTAGACCGCGAAATTATTATTTTTTTACGTTTTTTGCAATTTGTAGGTCAGTGTCAGGTTGTATGTTGATCAAAATATGATTCGTGACTATATCAGATATGTATATTTTACAGAATTATAATCATTGGAATCATTAATACATCTCTCTAAGTTTCATAAGATTTGATTTGTTCCATAAGAAATTTGTTCACAAGGAACAAATCTAACTTAGAGTAAACAAATTTTACTTAAAAAACGTACTTTACTAAACTTAATTTTTCAGGCTACATCTGCGGATCTACCTTAATGCCACAAGGCGCTATTATGATGTTTCCAACAGATCTTAAAAACTACTTTGATAAGTGACAGCGGTTTTTGAGAACAAACGACATAAACGCGCGTAGGCTGTCGTAGGATGTAGTTATTACTATAATAACTATGCTTTGGCGGCGTAATTGGGGTCAGCATACTGTTATTCAACCTCATAAAACAATTAATTTTGTTGTCTCTATAAGTGATGGAGAAAGGTAATCGGGAATTATACTTTTACTCCTTATCGCCTTTTTCCCCATATTTCTAGGAGTCGGCGCGGTCTTATATTCTTCTTTGTCAGCTTTCAGTTTCTCATTCACTCCCTTTATATTCATAATATCTTCCCTTTCCTCATATAATCCATTCTTCAGCCTGCGATCCAGGATAAAAAGTAGCCTATTTACTTTTCCAGGTTCCAGGCTAAATTTCATTAAATCTGTTCAACCGTTTTAGCGTAATGCTGCGCCCGCATCTGCGTCTATAGCTTATGCTAATAAGCGTAACAAACAAACAAACTCACTTTTGCATTTTTAATATTAGGATTAAAATTAGGGATGCATCCGATACCGATACCGATATATCGGCGATACTTAAAGTTTGCCGATATATCGGCATCGGCGATATTTTTATGGCCGATACAACTACGACAACGCTTTAAAAATGTAATGTAAACGCGCGTATTGTCTCGTCTATTTCGTTACAAACGAGGAACAAACTAACTATGCTCGGGGAAACCCCGCACTTTATTCAGTGTCTTATTTTGCCCGCCCACTCGCTTAACTATCCCATTTCGCTAGTTTGACTGTTGTCGTGCGTCTAATCTCAACCAGTCTACGGTTTTATTTAGTTTGTCCTGTTATTTGTTCTTTTTATATTAATTAGAAAAATAACCTGACTCGTCTTTTATTTATTTTACCTTCATTTTTGATTTCGATAAGCGTATCGGTACCATCGGTATCGCCGATATTTTTATAAGAGTATCGGTATCGGTATAGTATCGGCAAAAAGGCGTATCGATGCATCCCTAATTAAAACTAAGTTCCATTACGTTTTGTTTAATATAAATTGTAACATGCTTTTTATAAAACCAGAGTGTTTGGTATGCATAAAACGATTAGTAGCCGCCTTTGGTACCACTTTGTATGCCATGCTATTTGTGATTTGATTTACATATATAATAGCGCGATGTTATTAGCTATTAATTAAATATCACAATGGATTGTGCAACGCATTTCAATACAAAACGTTTTGTTATTAGGTTTTTTATTAAATCTGATTTTACATAAATATTTCGTAATGCTAGTTGATAAACAGCAATTAATACCGGTTCTTGTTGTTTAAAATCTTTGTTTTACATCAACAATTTTTTCGTCAGATTTGTTTATTCAGTAAGATTTTCCACAACATCTAATAATTATGAGTTCAACCTTCAGAAATACTCATTGAGTTCGATAACAATTATAAAATGTTATTGTGTCTCATTAGTGGCGGTGGAAAGGATTATGTTCTATACAGTGTTATCAAGGAGCTCATAGCTAAGTAATAATAGTCGCACGGGTCGATCCATCAGGTAAAGTTACGCTTGCCGGGGTTGGTCCGTAGATGGGTATCTTTATATTACTTATCCAACGAGCTCCTTCTATTACGAGGCCTTATATACTCATTCGGATTAATTGAAACAAGCACTAATTAAGTCTGCAGAAAACACTCCAAACTAAGGGATTTATTTATAAACGTTGCTTAAAGTTAAGTGCCGTTAAATTTCAATAATGTATGGTTAAACAGTCGCTAATCATTACTTCTATACTAATATTATAAAGAGGAAAGATTTTTTGTTTGTTTGTTTTTTTGTACCGAAGAAACTCCAAAACTACTGGACCGATTTCAACCATTTAATCACTAATAGAAAGCTAAATTATCAGGAAGTAACATAGGCTATAATTTATAATACAGATAGGTAGGGTAGGCAGGTAGGTCGTGTTTTTTAAAATTTTGCACTTATGATTTCCCGGTACAAATGCTTTTGATCCTAACAAATAGTACTAGGCTTGCATGAATTCACGACAGTATTGGAAAATCCACTGGTAAAGTAGATTTATCAAGACTGTTCTGAGCTGTAACCTAACATAAAGTACTAGGTAGGTAGGTAGGGTAGGGTACCCATGCGAAACCGGGGCGGGCAGCTAGTTTATAAAAAAAACCCTTAATTATTCAGGTGTGTCCAGACACACCTGATTAATGTGAAGTTTATGGCAGCATTTGGTAAATGATCCAAACATACACAAACGTGACCTATCGTCGACCGCGTCGTCGCAGAACATCAGGTCAACTAGTGGTCAAACAGAAACTATAATAAATAACAAAGGTGACTTTCAACTAAGAACGCATACAAAAAATATATACAGCGTGTAACAAAAACCCTGTCCGATCAGAAAGGGGGCGCATAGGTATCGCATTATCATTAAAAAAAGTAATTTAAAAAAATGTCAATATAAAAAAGTTATTGCTAATTAAAATTCACGTTTTAAGTAAGTAGGTACCCCAATTTCATTATTTTGCAAATTTTCTACAAGGTCATAAGTTATGAGTTTGTAGACACCCGCCCCCCAATTACGCATTTAAAAAAGAAACCAATTGAAAAAGATTGCCAGTCCATGGCTTAATAAGTTCGACAAAAAAAATTAGCAGATTATGTTTCCTTCAAAACATAACATTTGATTGAAGAAGCTGTCTTAAATTTTACCGATATAATAAGAATAAAAGCACTTACATTCTGTCTTCGTTACCTGTGGACCTTTCACTTTAGCAAGATTTGCGGTGACTCTGCATCTGTCACTAATGTCAAAATTATGTCATAGCGTCTAAAAATTTTGCCGCCAACGTACGGAAAAATTTTTCACTCGTAAATTTTCTTAAAAAATTTGTAGTTTCAGGTAAAACTTTAAAGAAAGTAATAATAGTGCTTGTAGTAAGTGATATATTAGTGTTACGCTGATCGTTAAGCCAGCGAAATGCCGGAATGGAAATCGAAAGCCGGTGCCTGCGACAAGCAACCGTTCGCGATTGTAGCAACGACTCTCCTTAGTGCCAAAGTGGTGAAAAACCGGGAGGGTGAAGGCCTATTCTCACGGCCGAATAACGGCAAAGAGATCGAAACGATTTCCTGTAAGTCGGACCTACGCAATTACAATTGAATGAGTAGCCAAGTAAGTGTAAATCTGCTAATATGACACAAGTTCTACAGTATATCACTAGGCTTACTGAGAAACACTGTCAACGAACTTCTAAACTGCGTTTTCTAAATATCCGGTTGTGTGTTTAGAGACAGAAATATTACAACTTAAAGAGTTCAGTGTAAAATATTATGATCATTAGGTAGTAATTCCTAAAGCAAATACAGAATGTCTTGAGGAGCTAAAGCTACTCCAGCAATTTCTTTGACATTCCGTCAATCCGTTATAAGGAAGAGGCCTGTATGCTCACCCAGCCCAGATGTTTCACACACTGAATTAAAAGTTAATGAGTGCTTATGCCACTAAACAAAACTAAAGACTATTTAACCCCTGCGCTGCGGAGGGGGTTTTGGCTGGGATCTCTATTGTAGGTCTAGCGCAGATGCAGCTAACTGCTAAAGCAAGGTCTATAGGACTTGTTAATTGGGCAGCAACCTACTCACTGGGATTGTACCCTACTTTCCCTTTTGAAAGTAATCCGAACACTCCCATCCAAAAGTACTCATATTAAAGTCAAAATAGAGTGCAATACTCTCATGTGTTGTAGTTGCAGTTGTTATATTACAGCAGCATCTCCAGTTCAGCATCTCTTATGAACTCCTCTGCATTATAATTTGCATTTAGAACATTAAAGTTACTAATTAAACATGACAAAGTCTTATCATGACAAAGTCTTATAACTATTAGGAAAAAGGAAATAGTTAAACAACATTATAAGAATTATTCTTTGTTGTATTTGGTAACAATTAAAGAAAATCTTGTAGTTATGATCGGGACTATGACCATCAGAACCTAGCTTGCTCTATCAAAATATTATTCATATTTTATTAGAAATGGAACAAATACCGCCACTAAACAATTTAAAAATGACAATATATTTAGTTAAAGCTGGTTTTAAAAGAAATAGTTCTTTTATATTTTTTATTTTATTTTAAAGACATGATAAATGAGGATCATTGCAAGAATAACTAGGCCAAGATTCATACTGTTGACAAGATTCATACTGTTTACAAGATTCAGGCTGCCTAAAGAACCATGTTAAAGCTTGGGAATGATAAGAGCATAACAGGAAGTCAAATACTAAATAAAATAATAATATTCAGAACATTTCTATTTTGAGAAAATTCAGCAAATTTCTATAAACCCATAATATTAATCTATGCGGATTTCTAAGATTATGATATTATAATCAAATAGCCTATTGTTTACACTCAATGTGCAGGTAGCTGTGGGCGAAGCAATGGATAAACGAACGATGAGGTCTGAGTGCGAATCCTAAATAGAATGTGTACCATTTAAATTTGTATTTTATGAGCTAGTTCGTCAAACTGCCAGCATGAGTATGACGACGTTTGGTAATGCGATGGTTCAGAACCAAGCCAAACAATAAACTCTTTTAGTAAGATGATGATAATTGAAAAGTAAGATGGAAGCAGTGTTTTATGAATGAATGAAGGGTTTATGAAATAGTTTACACCAATGACTCCTGAGAGTCCAAAAGTACCAAAATAAAAAAAAATCTAATTAATTTGGTATGTGCCCTTTTTGGCATTTGTTCAGTTCCCTGGACATATTTGCAGTGGCAGCCAACTGAGTGATTTCTATGTCTCGGAGACTGGAAGTCCTAACAAAGCTTGGGTGACAAGTGAATCCTAAGTCAATTCGAAATCTCAATCAAGATTTAGAATATTTTGGCCTTTTTTGTGAACACTGCCACCTGTCACAAGGCCCTGCCTGGTTTGGTAGTTCACTGGTTTGCCAAGAGCTAATGTGGTGGCCAGAGGCTATTGATAGACCACAGCTCAGTTCCTCTAGACATGGTGAGATAACCCACTTCCTATCCACACATGACGTGGGGGAAGGGTAAGGAGCCCACATAAACGGGCTACCTAGGTACTCTATAAATCCAAAAGATGTCTTTAAAAGATTGCTTTTAGTGATAAGCCCAGTGTGTCACTGTTTGTAAAAATACTACTTTTATATCTGTAATTCTTATGGTGTAAATTACAAAGTGTAAGATACTATTCTACTCTTGTCAGGAACCTTACCAAACCAGGAAAAATGGCATTCAAACTTGAGAAAGATATTTGCCATATACGCAATAATAAGCAGCCAAAAAGCCAGTCTTCAGAGTGCAAATGTTCTAGTTCATTCCGACAACAGACTATTGAGGGATAAGTTTCCCTAGCGTTCCTGAACCTTACTTGCAAAACGACGAAGTTCGCAGATTAGCTGAACATCACTCTGTCAGCGGTTTAACTCCCGGGGAGTTTAAAAGTGTTATAACGGCTTAGCCGACCGCTTTAAAGAACAGACCAGCCTGATTGGCTCCTGTTGCTCCAGGCCCCAGGCCTCGGAGGCCATGTTTCTAAGTGGGGCGTCCCTTACGTTTACGACCTTTTCGCGTCAGATAAGTCGGCCGTTGTGCGACAGTACGTGGGACTCAAATGATGGCTTGGCAAGCTTCCGCGATGCTTTTAGTCAAAGGTGACAGCATCAACTAGCATGGGTATTTTCTATTCGCCCAATTTAAAACTGAGTGTTCAGTCATCTGAACTCGGTAATGGGATGGGGACGTACTATATATAAATCGCCCCATACTAGACCCAGTAAGCCCCGCTCCCGTACTTGGGAGATGAGAGGTCTCGGAGACCCAGTACCAATACAGGATCCAAGTAAGAACCTCTTAGACCTGACAAGCTACTACTACTAGCTACTGCTACTTTAATTTATTATTAAGACCCATAACTGACATAATATGCCCACAATACAGATATTTTGAATTTGAATTTGTAGCCGCAACTCCTAGCTTGGAAAGCTGGGGGGGGGGGGCAGTCAGGTTGCAAGGAGCAGTGGTCGATAGAGGAAGAAGATACTTACTAAAATATATTTGGAGATAGTCCACAGTACACTAATTACTGATTATTATTAATCATTTAATTCAGAATAAATTAACATTCAAAACACAAATAAGCAATGTATGTGCTTATAAAGTTTCATATTCAGAGGTGAATTGTCATAGTGCATGGCATTAGTCCTAAATAACCTGATCCCAACATACTGCACCAACAGATGTTAGATCTAAACAGATTTTGTCCATTTGTTAGTTTCAAAACCATTATCCAGTCACCCAAATGGGATAAAAAAGACCCCTTTGTATATTGGAGATTTACCTGTTTAACCTAAGATTATAAGATATTGCACAACTTTTTGATTTTGAATAACAGTGTGTGGCCAAGGTGTGGTTCAAAGTCACTGAATGTGTGTACTCGAAAATATACCATAATCCTTGTTGGCTTTGGTTTACAATAGCTAAGCTTGCCTTAAAAGACAACGCTGTCTCTCCTCAGAATGGACTAAATTCATGTTTAAGCAGACTGAGATAAATGAGCCTCCAGAAAGTATAACGTCTGTAGCCTTCGGGAGGCTGACTGGAAAATAGATCATCAGACGAAATGAAATTGGAAGAGCCACATATTTTTGTGAAGTAGTAGAGAGGGCTACCTCTCAAGAGAATTTCTAATGCTCAGCCTATAATGTTCCCACTGAGTGGACAAAGGGCCTCCTCTCTGTGAGAGCAAAAGAGGATTTATTATAGGATAATATTTAATTCCCTAAGAAAATATTTAAATTATATATGTGAATATGATACACATTTGAAGTATATATAATTAACAAATGGTGAGATGGTGAGACATCACTACTTGACTAATCTATTGGTCTTTTTAATAAAAGGTCCTAATTAAATTTCAGTTTCAATGAAATTTTAACTTTGTTAATAAACTAAAATAATTTGTTTGTTTATGACATTGAGTTTGTGTTTCCACATCTTTATAAAATTACTTCTCTATGAGATTCAAAGTGGTTTGTACATTATTTGATTGA
Source organism: Conistra vaccinii (assembly GCA_948150665.1). Taxonomy (NCBI): domain Eukaryota; kingdom Metazoa; phylum Arthropoda; class Insecta; order Lepidoptera; family Noctuidae; genus Conistra; species Conistra vaccinii. The sequence continues at coordinate 9,637,476 of OX411319.1, forward strand.
TCTCATAACTTCCAAGTAAATAACCTAACTTGTATTAATTAAGGATATAAGTGATCCAATTAGCCTTTATTGATGAGATTATTATTCAGACTAAGTCTCATTGATGTTCTATTATTTATCAGTATAGTGTAGCTTTATGATTCATGTTCACCTTAAGTATGACAAATAAATTTGCCATTAATCTATAACATCATATGGAAGATGTGTTAATTTCTTGAACTTACTAGGATAAATAGATTAAAAAATCTTCATTGTTTTATTGGAACATTTAATGAATACAGACCGAAATATTCATTACATACATATAATTTTTAATTCATAGCGTCTACATCCTTCAGGTACTCTTTCACCAGCAGATATCAAACAGGTCTTCAATCAAATGTTATGTTTTGAAGGAAACATAATAGAACTGTTTTGCATTAAAACAAAACAGTTATTATGTTATGAAAAACATAACATTTGAGCAATGGGCTTGCTGTTGAATTTTGAAGACTACTATGACATAATTTTGACATTAGTGACAGATGCAGAGTCACCGCAAATCTTGCTAAAGTGAAAGGTCCACAGGTAACGAAGACAGAATGTAAGTGCTTTTATTCTTATTATATCGGTAAAATTTAAGACAGCTTCTTCAATCAAATGTTATGTTTTTCATAACATAATAACTGTTTTGTTTTAATGCAAAACAGTTCTATTTTTTTTGTCGAACTTATGAAGCAGTGGTGCCGCTAAACTATGCCGCCCCCGCCCAATGTAATAAACCCGGTAATAATGTCCATTGAAAAAAATACGGTGATATTATCTTTTTCTCTTTTTTCCAGAAAATTACCACATAAATAGACTCTCAGTATAATTATTCTTAACGCAGAGAGCAGTGGTGGCCCAGTGGTAACGGTCACGACTTACGAGATGTAGGTCGTGGGTTCGAACCCAAGCAGGCGCTTTACTTTGTGTAAATACCACAGCTTTCAAAACGGTGAAGGAAAACATCGTGAAGAAACCGGCATGTCTTAGAACCAAAAATTCGAAGACATGTGAAATCTACTAACCCGTACTGGGCCCGCATGGCAGATTACAGCCCACTACCTCTCACAGAGAGTAGGCCTGCGTCCCAGCAGTGGCTGATTATGATGATGATTCTTAACAATACCCTCACGGATCGGACAGGGTTTTTGTAACACGCTGTATAAATAGTGATTGTATTGTAAAGTACCTACCATAATTATACGACAAACCATTCAATATTCCACGTTGTTTCGGCATTAATCAGACTCTTGATAAGTTGCGATGCGACAGTTTTTATTTACATGAATGCAGATGCGGTCACATACATTTCGTCCGTCTGTCTGTCTGTATGCACGTAGGTATTTAGCGTATTTTTAATTTGCTTTAACATCATGCATACCGGAGCGTGGTGCGACGAGAATGGCTTATTAATTACTTGCAAATGTACCATCATCAGCTCAACGCATTGACACGAATAATTGTACTTCTATATGGTAGTGTTCCAATTGCAGGCGCATCTTGAGAATGACCTTTTGAATCCTTAAGAATTTTGATTCGGTTTGATTTGCTGTGAGGTAACCTTATGTTACAGAGAGTATCAGTTAATTTAATTATGTTGGCATTAAGTTACCCTGGTGCATGATTCTTAACAGTCTTCTTACTTTCAACGTGATGCATATATCTTAACTGTTTCATAAACACCCTTTTTTATATTTTCGGTGGGAAATCATCAAATGACTTCTTCTGCTCTGGGCGGAGCGGAAGGGCGTGTCAGACTCGTACCTACTGACTAAAACCCACCAGTGTTCCTTCCCTTGCCTGTACGTTGCCAGGGGCCACGGTCTCCCCTTAGGACTTCCCGCTGTTCATAAACCCCCTGACAGCTTTATTAAGCCATCGGAGAGCCTTCCTTAGCCTTCTTTCTTCTTGAGCCTTAGGCACGCGTTACCGCAGCCGACTTGGGAACTCCAAAATAGACTACAAGCCCAAGTTGGCCGTAGTAAAAAAATCTCCACATGTTTTATAGACGACTCGGACCTCAAGTGTATATGCGGCGTCTCTGCATAGACAATGGCCACATGCCCTGTCACCTGTGCACTTCAGGATCTTATGACTGCGTCAGCGAACGGAGTTCGCGTGGCTGAATTTTGGGCCAAACTTAATATTTGAATTTTCATAACAAAAAGAAGAAATAGAATTGTTTCGTGATTCACTCAGTCGAAAGCTTTTGACTGATCAAAAAGTATACCCCAAGGCATGCGATACATCAAAGATTTATTTTTATTTTTCCTCCAGTACTATTCAGACCGATCTGATTGCAAATAGTAACATTGTAGTATTATCATGGCAGACAGGATCGTGACCGGGGCGCGCGCCACATTAGCAGACAATTTATATAGAATTCCTCGATAGCTGTCAGAACGCGTCGTAATGGCTCATTAATAGGCTATCGGCTTTAGATAAGTGTTAGCACTTCACTGTGCTCCTATGCGGAGAATTCAGACTGCTCAGTCTCATCAAGTACCTATACTAGGAAATCGTGTAGAGTTAAATATACTGGAAGTCCTTATACTGTTGGTAGTCATTGAGATTAGCTGGACTTAGAGAGATTCGCTAGAATTTTTGTTTTTCATCTAGTTCCACTGTAGTTAATTCTGAACCTGATGCAGAATTTATTTGACATGCCGAATAATAAAATTTGGAGTAAACTTTAAATGTATCCGTCTAACCCTTTGCGAAATACAGCACTGATGTTGTGTTATGGATAAGTTGACAAATAGCAGTGGTGTAATATGATTTTAGGGGTTCATATATGCAGCTGTGGCCCGCCCAAGATGAAAACTGGGCGAAAAGTTATTTGTAACTGAAAAAGTTCCTGGACACAAACTCAGATTTGTAGAGAATCCAATTTGTCTTTTCACGATCCATTTGTATTCTGGGTCTTCGAACATATAATTATGTTCTGGGTTAGTGACACATCCTATTAGTTACTTACGGATGACACGATCACTGGAAAGTTTCGTAACTTTTTTTCCAAGGCGTTTGTTCCGAATTTCCGATTCAATCAAGGCAAAGTGAGGATTCATAGGTTATTTAAATCTACGAAAAAGTATAGGTAAGCCTACGTCATTAGAACCCGATAATGGTTAAAATTACGATTTAATTTGAAAAAGAGTATGAATGTGGATGGCTATAAGAGTAGGGGAAGACCAAAGAAACGCTGGATGAACTGTGTGAAAGATGATATGGCTAGAAACGGGGTGACTACCGAGATGACGACTATTAGAGAAGTATGAAAGAAAAAGTCATTGCACTGACCCCAAATAAATAGGGATAAAGAGGCATGAGAATGAAGGTTGATTTGTACAAGCACGTTCCTTTCGACATTCCTTTCCTTCCAATATTCATGATTTATTTTTAATATCGGTTGTGATTTGGGAGTAGGTACCATTAAAGGAATAAAAAGATATGATGACAGTAACAGGCTGAGCAAGACGAGATGAGTTGCACTTACACTGTCATTTGCAAGATGTACCGTATTATCTTTTCCTTTCTTTACATCAATAACGTGAAGGTTTTGTTTATTTTTGTAATTATTTTCTTTAATGTGTTCGCCGAAATTATTATTTTTACTGTTGGCTGGAAAATAATTGGATTTTAAGAATCATAACTGTAGTTATCTGTAATAAAAATATGTTTTGTTTACGACTTCGGTTTTGATGTGCCCGACGGAAGCGGCCATTTAAATAAAAAGAATATGATTCAAGAACTTTGCACCTCTTACAAGAAATATAGGCTACCATCTTAGTCATTTATGTTATATTCGTGTCGCAATATAATTGATTTCTCAATAATATTTTTTTCTGTAAAACCTATGATTCCATTAACCTTGTAAAAACCCTTATTAATCAGTTTGTTATTTGTTACAGGTAAGACGATGATGAGGAAACTGTATGATACCTAATATAAGACAGACAAGTCATTCCATTACCACAAATGTGGTATAATGGTAAGTGAGAATCATATTATAAAAAAAAATAAAAAAAAAAAAACATTTATTTCAGGCAAAACCCATATTACATAAAATTATGCTACAGAATTTTATGATAGAACTTGGTGAAAATAACTATACCACTTAAGTCAAATAAAGTGCGTTTACAGTGCGAACTCAAATACTTTAAGTGGATCGGTTTAAAAACAAACCCTCATTCATTTATTTAAACAAAGCCAGAAGATACATAACCCTTCCGCACTACTGAAGGTAGTCGGGTAAGAATAAGTAAGTGTAAATAGTAATATCGAAGATCGAGTAACTCCAACACATTTCAATCAGCTTCATGTAACCAAAGATGCAAGACAAACTGCATTAGTCCTTACATTAGAAACCTTGAAACTTTAGAATGCAAAGCGTGTGCCACGACAAACTCTCAAACCTGGGTGCACAATACTAGCAAATGAATACAGAAATAAATTTATTTCGATACTACCAATGCTCACTATAATTCTACCATGATTATATTTCATTACGAATTAATTCGGGGGGGTCGTGGCTTAGTAATAACGGTTGCACGGAATGATCAGGGTAAGCTATGCTTGCCACGGTCAGTCCGTGGGTGATCTTTACATACCGAGACCCTTCTGTGCCTCGAAAAGCACGCTAAGTCGTTGGTCCTGGCTGTCATTCGTGGATCTTTGTTAGTCGTCAAGGGTCTTTAGAAGCCCGAAAGTCTGGCAACCAGTCTTACCAAGAGGTATCGTGTTACCAAGTGTGGTTGTGCAATGTGGAGAATTTGTTTTTTGAAGTGAAAACTTCTTTAGCGGCGTGGTGCACTTTTTTTGGGATGGGTAAAAATGTTAAACTTTCAGGACGTGACCGTAAGATCCGTTGCCTAGCAACCGACAAAGTAAATATCAAAATAAATAATCTTTGACATTACGTGAAGATTGCGAGATAAGAAATTTTACCCATATTGATGTGTAAAAAAACAGTCAAAACATACTTCATGAAAAGTGTTTATTCAAAAATGCACAACGTTAATGTTCAAGTTTTCACTTCTGCCGGCACTCCCGGTGCAACCCGTTGTTTTTTTTTAACCAGGCACCAATCCTATTGTATAGACTTATTCTATAATATTCTGGTTTTATTAATACTTCAGACAGCCAGAAAATGAAAGACAGACTGATATGCTTCATTACTTTTTATTAAACCCGATAATTAGATTAATTTAGTTGTGCAAGCCGTTCTTTCTTTTTGTTGTTTGCTATTAATTAGATAACCGGCCTAAGCGTCATCCATTATGTAAGAATATTGTATCCGAAAGGAATACGATGGTCAGACCAGATATCACTCAGTCAAACTACTCTTTAGTCGCATCAACGAACTGCACATACAGACACTGACACTGAACTGCATATGCCAACGTTCGTGGCAGCTGCGGTCATAGTCGTGGGAGAGAGACACACTAGGAGTTTTTAGAAATCCTCTACTAATAATTCACCGTCTTACGACTGCGACTGCCACGTTTCTCGGCATTCTAATAACAAGATTCATCATCATCATCATCATCAGCCTATTAATGTTCCCACTGCTGGACACAGGCCTCCTCTCTGTGAGAGGGAGTGAGCCGTAATCTACCACGTGGGCCCAGTGGCGGTTGGTAGATCTCACATGTCTTCGAATTTTTGGTTCTAAGACATGCCGGTTTCCTCACGATGTTTTCCTTCACCGTTTTGAGAGCAGTGGTGATGAAATTGTTAACACAAAGTCAAGCGCCTGCTTGGGTTCGAACCCACGACCTACAACTCGGTAAGTCGGGGCCCTTACCACCGGGCCACCACTGCTCTAACAAGACAAGATTAGTTCATGTAAATCAATGACAGAAAAAGCGTTAATAAAATTGCAACAGAACATCACGCCTGTATTCCCCGAACGGTAAGGCAGAGGAGCACCTATCTATAGTACACCCACATTTCGCCAGTTATGTTTAAGGCCCATGCACAGATATAGATAGACATAGATAACGCAAGTATCACGATCTGTATGAAAACCAAGCGTGCCATTTTTTGACTACCTACTATGACGTCACAAGCATTATTTAGTGATGGGAAAATAAAATCCGCCGCACGCGGCAGCGTCTTTTAATCGATTTTATTATCTTTGAAATCGATACTGCTGGCTGGGTGAGCGCTGGCGCTAGGCGGGGGCCTACCCTGGGGGGAACCCAGCCAGCAGTACGCTAACTAAAAGTCTTCACACCTCGTTTTTGGATACCTTTTCCAAAATTTGAAGTAAGTTTACCATTATAAATACGTGAATATTCGATTGAAATACCTTATATTCAATTTAGTTCTAATGTTTACAAAAGCAACGCGATTCTACCCTTTTTCATCTCAATTTTGAATAAAGATCGCCTTTTTAACCGACTTCCAAAAGGAGGAGGTTCTCAATTCGTCTGTGTTTTTTTTTTTTTTTTTTTTTTTTTTTTTTTTTTTTTTTTTTTTTTTTTTTTGTATGTTTGTTACGCGATTTCTCCGTCAATTATGGACCGATTTTGAAAATTGTTTTTTTGTTTGAAAGGGTATGCTCCCGAGGTGGTCCCATATTAATTTTATTAACTTTACTTGGATAGTTTTTGAGTTAGCTTCAATAATACGTATTTTTCCCACTTAGTTTATATGGATGATATAATGATAACTTCCAATCACTGTTATTTTAGCAGGTTAGTGGTATTCGAATTTGTATGGGGTAGGTACCACAACTAAAAAGTGCAAAATAAAAACTTTTTACAAAAAAAGAACAACCGACTTCCAAAAAAGACACTACAAAGTCAAAAAACTTTTTACAAAAAAAGAACAACCGACTTCCAAAAAAGACACTACAAAGTCAAAAATAACTTTAATTTCGGAAGTCGGTGTGTTTGGTTTTGAACTTTCGTTTTTTGCCACCGACTTCCGAAATTAAAGTTATTTTTAACCGACTTCCAAAAGGAGGAGGTTCTCAATTCGTCTGTATGTTTTTTTTTTTTTTTTTTTTTTTTTTGTATGTTTGTTACGCGATTTCTCCGTCAATTATGGACCGATTTTGAAAATTGTTTTTTTGTTTTTGTTGACTTTGTAGTGTCTTTTTTGGAAGTCGGTTGTTCTTTTTTTGTAAAAAGTTTTTATTTTTCACTTTTTAGTGGTGGTATCTACCCCATACAAATTCGAATACCACTAACCTGCTATGTAAATAACAGTGATTGGAAGTTATCATTATATCATCCATATAAACTAAGTGGGAAAAATACGTATTATTGAAGCGAACTCAAAAACTATCCAAGTAAAGTTAATAAAATTTATATGGGACCACCTCGGAAGCATACTCTTACAAACAAAAAAACAATCTTCAAAATCGGTCCACAATTGACGGAGAAATCGCGTAACAAACATACAAAAAAAAAAAAAAAAAAAAAAAAAAAAAAAAAAAAAAAAAAAAAAAAAAAAAAAACATACAGACGAATTGAGAACCTCCTCCTTTTGGAAGTCGGTTAAAAATTACTTTAATTTCGGAAGTCGGTGGCAAAAAACGAAAGTTCAAAACCAAATACACCGACTTCCGAAATTAAAGTTATTTTTGACTTTGTAGTGTCTTTTTTGGAAGTCGGTTGTTCTTTTTTTGTAAAAAGTTTTTATTATACCATTTCTCTATTTATTGAGTAATCGTGTACAGTAAAGAATTATTGAGAATCGCTTAAATAGATTAATTAATCGATTTTGTGACATAGTAATGATATAGACAGAGGAATGAGATAGACAGAGGAATGAGATAGACAGAGGAATGAGATAAACAGAGGAAAATAAAAATTCCTGATCTGCTTAGTAGGCAGTTAGGGATTTATAATTTGTTCAAATTGTTAGTATTTCCCTACTTATTCATTGTAATTGTTGTAGATTATCTTTCAGAAACATAAAAAAAAACCAGAGAAGAAATTTTAGAAGCTAAACGAAAACCCAGTAAAATACGATATAATAAAATTAAAATGGATGCAAAATTACTTGAGCTACAATACAACAGCAAAAAGATAAAGAAAGTTGTGATCTTCAGTACATCAATAGTCGGATAATGCTGCTTTTTAACCGACTTCCAAAAGGAGGAGGTTCTCAATTCGTCTGTATGTTTTTTTTTTTTTTTTTTTTTTTTTTTTGTATGTTTGTTACGCGTTTTCTCCGTCAATTGTGGACTGATTTTGAAAATTGTTTTTTTGTTTGAAAGGGTATGCTCCCGAGGTGGTCCCATATAAATTTTATTAACTTTACTTGGATAGTTTTTGAGTTGGATTCAATAATACGTATTTTTCTCACTTAGTTTATGTGGATGATATAATGATAACTTCCAATCACTGTTATTTACATAGCAGGTTAGTGGTATTCGAATTTTTATGGAGTAGGTACCACAACTAAAAAGTGCAAAATAAAAACTTTTTACAAAAAAAGAACAACGGACTTCCAAAAAAGACACTACAAAGTCAAAAATAACTTTAATTTCGGAAGTCGGTGGCAAAAAACGAAAGTTCAAAACCAAATAAGTACACCGACTTCCGAAATTAAAGTTATTTTTGACTTTGTAGTGTCTTTTTTGGAAGTCGGTTGTTCTTTTTTTGTAAAAAGTTTTTTGTTAATAAGTATTCGTAACTTTTTCCCTTCAACAAAGCATGCTTCCTCAAAATGTATTTAACAAATAGTGCTATGCTTTGTTGGGAACCTATCTTTATTTCCCGTCGCCTCAATCCATTTTTTTTTTAAATAGGGTTCATGTGGGAAACTGAAAAAATCACTAAACGTTACGATAATTTATTAAAATTGTCTACATAATTACTACCTATAAAATACAAAATCATTCCTCTGTTTCCGAAATCGATTCTTGAGAATCGATTTGTGTTGCATACGATGAACAGCACTAATCGCTAAAATTGACAGAAAAATGATAAAAGCGCCTGTACTACGAAACCGATGCGATATACGATAGTATCACTTGCTTCGATAATCATCACTTGTTAAAACAAAACGTCGCATCAACCGCTTCAAGTAAAAGCCGCAATGTAATACGAATATTCAGTTTACGTTTCATGACCTATGCTTTTCTCAAATTTGGTATTACAGAGAGTATTAGATTAAAAATAATTGATTTTAATATTAAATACGCATAATATTAATCACAAAATGACTTATCGATGGAAGGAATCGTTTTCTTTATTTTTTCTCCTCGCATTTGTACAGTTTTTACAATTTATAACTGAGCAATCAACCATTTTAACTTTTTTAACTGACGTCCGACTAGCGTGGCACAACGATGCAGACTGAGCGCGAAAGTGGCAGCTTACGATTATTGTACGTAAGCTGGGCACGCGAAGTAGTTGCTCTTGCGTTATCTATGTCTATCTATATCTGTGGGCCCATGTTACTGGAGGCGAGCCTATTCCCATCAACCGGGGACAAATCCAGACTCCGTGCTGCTACTGAGGAATTACAGTAAAATAACAATAAAATGGTTGTTTACAACGCATTGATATGTCCTGCGGCGATGCAGGTAGTTATAAATAATAGCAGAGTAGAGTGTTATCCGGATGTACTGAGGTGTTTGATGTGCCAACTGATTACGCGATTGAATATGTTAGCGATGTGATTAAAATAATTTGCTGCTTTCTTGTGTCCGGCATGTCATGGCCTCGTAGTTCTCGTAGTAGTCGCGGGCAGAAGCTAGTTTATAATATGTAGGTATAGGATATTTCATCGCATATTTTGTAGCGGGAGTCCTAAGAGGTATCTTGGCTTTTAAACAGATAATAGTACTGTTATTGTTATCAGTTTTCATGTTTCTTCCTTAACGAAACGTCGCGACTAATCCTGCGATGATTTTGAAATAAATGTTGTTAAACTTATCTACTTCTTTAATATTAATTTTTAACTCACTGTGAGTTCTAGTACCGTATACCAAAAGATGCTTTTCGTGGCAAACTGCCAAAACAAATACAAAACCTCTTTTTAATTCGTAATATAGTGCTTTTATGTTTTAATTCGTTTAACAGAATCGATAAATTACAGTACTTAGCGATTTAATTTTCATTTAAAAAGAGCTTTATGTTACAAGTCTAGAATACTAATAACTTAATTTAAATAATCAAACTTAACTTGACTATAGATATTGCCATTCACGAAGACGCGCCCCCCAATCTTCTTCCTAAACGCTAACCATTCTGCTACTAGTGTTTTAGTAGGTATGGTTATCGAAGTTTTAGTATTATTAAATTTAATACACACTAATTACCTATGAGTGCGTAATTAGTAAACACGACAAAACTAGAACACTAGCGGTATGTTGTACACTACTGTAAGCGATTAGGAAGAGAGGGGCGCGTCTTCGTGGATGGCACTATTTATAGTCAAGTTATTTTTTGAGTAGGTTACTTTATTTCTCTACCTCTTAATACAGAAGAAAATGGTCTAGTGGTCATAAGCGCTACTGTTGAGCATGAGGTCCTGGTTTTTCCAACAGGAATTTCTCAGTAGCAGCCGGGAGTCTGAATTTGTGCCCGGTTGATGGCAATAGGCTCGCCCTCTATTACATGGGACTTAAATATAACTGGCGCAATTTGGATGCACTCCTCTGCCTAACCCTTAGCGGAAAACTGGCGTGATAATTATTATATTATGAACTAAAAAAAATGGAAATACTAAAAACAAATCCTCACTTTCCTACTTACGTAGATCACTGCTATACGGGGTGTCCGGGACATCGACGCGAAGCCTGTTACCATGGATTCAGTACATGGTTCTGAATCCCCTGCGTTGAAATTTTTCGTCGGTTATTTAAAAAAAAATCTGGTGTTTCATAGAAAAGTGAAACGCGCGGCCTACTCGGTCAAAATGTATGGAACAGTTGATTTTTTTTTTAATAACCGACGAAAAATTTCAACGCAGGGGGCGTTGAAATTTTTCGTCGGTTATTTAAAAAAAATCTGGTGTTTCATAGAAAAGTGAAACGCGCGGCCTATGCGGTCAAAATGTATGGAACAGCAGATTTTTTTTTTAATAACCGACGAAAAATTTCAACGCAGGGGGGTTTAGAATCATGTACTGAATCCATGCACTGAAAAAAAAAATTGTTTATTTTAATAAACATCTTGTTTAATGTGAACACACATCTTGACTCCATACGAGCCTAACAAGATCTTGACTTCTGAAGCTATGACAACTTTGTTAAATTATCATAGTTCCGTCTACTAAGTAATGCATTGGTTTAATTACGGGTAGTTGTTTAATTTAGCTCAAATGTTTGCCAGTTTAACAATGAAACATTGTCACATTAACACACTAAACTTGTAGATTCAACTAAGATCTTGCACGATACGTCTGTGAAACATTATTAGATCAATGAAATTCTTATGTTGTTTCAACTAAGATCTTGCACCAAATAACCGTGCTATCCTGATTAATGCAACTAACTTCGTATTCAACGTAAACATGAACCGTTGTCATATGAACTACTTCTATTTGTCAATCCAAGTCAGTATCTTTTGCACATCAACAAAGTAACTTTATTGTAATAATTATGGTTGAGAACCTACTTTTTTATAATGACTAACATCTTTGTGGTAAATCGTTACACTAAATTGTTAAAAAAATCCGCGCAGGAGCGCTAAAATTAAATATAGATTTATGGCAAATATTAAGCTTAAATCAAAATGTTTTCTTGTATGCTTATCATGAAAACTTTTTGAGGAGACCTTAATATTTGCTATAAACCGTCTATTAATTTCAGCATCCCATATGCAGATATTTTTAATAACATAGCGTGACGATCCACCTCAAGTTAACCCTATAGGCCTTGTATAAAAAATATGAAACATGAAAATAGATATTAAATGGTATAGCAATCAAACAACAATATTTGATTTTTAATTTATTTATGCAGAACACATTACACAAAATACTTACATTCAATATAATTTACATCTTATAGAATAACATACTTTTCCATTGCTCAGAATATTTATATTGCATGTTACGACAAAAAGTTATGAAATTTTACATTTTCCTTTGCTTCTAGTTCTTCAAATAAGCAAAAATGAAAAAATAAACACATCAAATTCTATTGTTTGCAATAATAATTGTCCCATTAGAATCAGACTATTTGAATTATACAAAAAAACTTATTAAAAGTTGAACACAGCATACTAAACAAGTCACCATGGTAAATAACAAATTATGTACGCAGCTGAGCTACACATCAAGCTATACATTTCCAGTTTATGGTGATCTCGCATTGTAAACGATATCCCTGCAATGCGAGGTCAGCTTAAACTGGAAATGTATAGCTTGATGTGTAGCCGGTGTACCATGTACAATAAAACTTTATGAAGTTATTAAAAACTATTACAATTTAGCTTATTATATGACTTAGAATAAGCTTAACCAGATACCTAATTATTATTAACCAGTCTTAATATAGTCTGCAATATAGAAACCTAATAATATAACAATAATCAAATATTTCACAAATTTAATTAGAGTTAAGAGCTTTTTTTATCAGATATCTTTTAATCGTTTAATGACTCACCAATAATTATGTAAGGCTGTGATGTTGCCTCTTTATTCTGTAATGTTTTTAGCTGAAGTTCAATAGACAGACAGACCAATTTCAGCGTCAGATCACATCGGATCTTAAATGTTTGATGAACGCATACCGCGTTTCAGCCTTAGATGATTTTCAGCCACAGCTAGCCTCGACTTTTTTTTGTTTTTTCTTCTGTTTAATTGCCAAAAATGCTGCAAAATTTTTATCTTCTTCCTTAGGTGCTGAAATAAAAGAATAATTATATAGACCATTCGTTTTTCAGATAGTTCAAGTTTTGAAAGAGTCACATTAAAATAGGTACAAAGGCTTCAAAGGGAAGCCTGCAATCCGCAACTGGCTAGCATGGGGACAAGCAGCTCAAGCCCTCTGCGAGAAGGCCTATAGGGCATAGGCCCAGCTATGGGATGTGTATAGGCTAAAATTTAGCCGCTAAATGAATGAAGAAAAATATACTTACAATCAGCTAGAGAGATTAGATCCTGGCCAAATGCAATTTTTTGATTTTCTATTTCTTAATAATTCCAATATTAAAATTTTTGCAATAAACAAACAAATTATGTGTTTGGTCTCCATAGGCCGCCTCAAAGTCAATGTTCAACTAAAAAACACAAAACAGAACACAGTATAATTATTAACATTAAATTGACAAAATATAGCTCAAATTACATGTATATAAAATATAATTATGTGGCAAGCCTTACCAGAGTATAAACTTGCGGTTTATTTCTATTAGCACTGGGTATTCGTTCATATAATGAATAATAATGAATAGACTTTGGAATCTTTCCAAAGTCTATTCATTATTATTGTTGTGAAGACGCATTATTCGATATTTGAATGTGTTTTTCCATTTTATTTCCGTCAGCCTCCAAGTTTCTGATGAATTTCGAAGCCACTGTAAATCAACTTCAACATTTTCATCCAGTGTGTTGCTTTGTTGCTATTTAGGAGATGGTGAAGGTGAGGGTGCAGGGCTTTCCTCTCTGTTTCTCTTTCCTTTAGTTGACAGAACTCCTAACCGCTGTTGCTGTAAAAAATCAGTAAGTTTGTGAGTGCTATTCAGTGTTCAAAATCAATGGTGCAGGCTGCAAATTTCCTGTACTGACAAATAGCATTCTTAGTATACCTACCTAGGTATTATGGTTACCTACTGTATGTTTTATCTTACCTGCAAATTTTGGGATGAGATCCATATCTTTAATAATTCGGCCACTTCTTCCATGTGTTCCATTGTGTATAAAGCACTCGGCAGTATTTATGTAAATAGTTATTTCACTAATATTATCACCGACCCTAGGCGTTTGGCTTGGCGTATACACCTGTGTTCTTGGAACATAAGACACGCCGGTCAACCTGCACGCCTGCACAGATAGCCATAAGAACCACAGCATGTTTATCCTAGTCCTACATAATTATTATCGTACGCATTTTGAATTTTGACACCAGTATTATAATAGCGCTCTGTGTTTTGACAAGTCGACCGTCGACCGGCGCGCGAAGTTAGTTTACTATTACTGCAAGTGGGGGTGGGAAAAGCGCGGGGAGCGTTGCGTTTTGTTGTCATTACAAAGAGTTATTAGATGTGACCACTGATCTTGTTTTATTTAACTAAGCAGGCTATTAATCAAACATGTTCGTTGTTAAAAACTATGATTTATATGATTTAATGCTAACAAGTTGCTTGTTACCATGAACTTAAATTATTTTTTGATTTATAAAAGTTTTGAGCTAAAATCAAACGTGCTATGTTTGATGTAACAAAGACTGTTGAATAAACTGTGCATGTGCGTATTTGTTGATATAGATAAAATGAATTTGTTCTGGCAACTATGGTATCTTGTGTATAGTGAACAGATTATTAATTATTCCAAGCATTTTAATGCCAACTAAGAGAAAATGTATCTTAGTTAGTCTGCATTTTTTTCAGTGTGGTAACCGGCTTCGCGTCGATGTCCCTGCCACCCTGCATAAAACATGCACGATTGAAAACGTATGCGTTGTTATTATTACAGACAATTTTATATGCCGGTGCTATATTTAATTATAATTATATTCACCACACCATATCCTGTTCAGTAAATAACTAGATATTATGTATTAAATCTATCTTTATCCGCTTGTAATGGTTCAGGGTTCCTACGTTGAGCGTATTACAAGATATTTTTAGCATATTTATGGTGACTCCTTACTAAGGTATGCGGTTATTTCCAAGATTAAATCGGAAAACAACTGTGTTTAAAAAGTAACTTAGGGGACACTTGAACATCTCAACAATTTTTTAAATGTTGGTGATCGGATGATCGTTAGGAGCAGTGGTGGCCCAGTGGTAACGACTGCGACTTACGAGGTGTGGGTCGTAGGTTTGAACCCTGACAGGCGTTTTACTTTGTGTAAATTATTTAATCGCCACTGCTTAGTAAACGGTGAAGGAAAACATTGTGAAGAAACCGGCTTGTCCTAGAACCAAACATTCGAAGACATGTGACATCTACCAACTCGCACTGGGTCCGCGTGGTGGATTACGGCGTACTGGAAACTCACAGGGAGGACTGGGAGGAGGCCTTTGTCCCAGCAGTGTCAACATTGTTGGCTGATTATGTTGAGCATTAGATATCTACTTAAACTAAGGACCTTATTTGCAAAACGCATACACAAACGCCATTTTGAAAATGTAACAATCCGTTTAGCCGTATGTTCTAGAAATCTTTGTTACCGTAACAGCTCCAAGCAAAGAATATACTATCTTTGAATTAATTGTAAATGTCTTGCAAAAGGTGTTGAAAGTCTTAGGGCCTATTTCACGACGACCGAATAGCCACTACTTACCGAATAAATTGAAAAATGGAACAGAATTTGTATGAAATTATCTGCCAAGTAAGTTAATAGGAACTTAATCGTAGGTGCCTAGGTGGTGAAACAGGCCCTTAGTCAGTGACCTAACCTATTAAATTATACAGCGTGTATTAGAAATGAGTGGTCATATTTAAGGGTGTGCTCCAGACCATCAAACTGATCAACTTTCTCCTTGGGACCAACATCGTATTCGCGAAAAAATAATCAGCCGTCCCATACAAAACTTCAATACCTAGTCGACCCAAATGTATAGGACAGCTTAGAATTTATTTACACGCTGTATAATTCCTCAGATCAATAGGAAGTAGTCGATAAATATGTAAACTACTGTAGTAAAACACTGTTAATTACTTAATTCTGTCGTAATTCCCGCTTTACCCTAAACCTATGTAAAATAATCCGAAGGGCACACAATACATGTTTTTTTTTTATTGAGGAAATTGTCAGATGTTTGTATAGGCCTATTACACATAATTGATTTACAATTTGTATAAATTAAGATAAGAAGTGATTCGGATTGCACGTGATTAAAAACGTAGAGCAACTAGAATTGTAGTTACCAGTAAACAATTAAACATTGAGCAAGAGAGTAAAGATAAAATTAAAAAGCTAAACGATACTCTCTCGCTTCCTGAAAAGTTTATGCCAAAAAAAGAATAAAAGAATTGCGTATAATTCCGAGTTAAAAATTCTATGGATATCTCCTGAAAATTCCCCAAAATCCATTGTTAACTGTAATATTTTTCGTAAATTGACTGTATGCTAACGGCACACCAACATTTTGCACTACTTAGTTTATTTAAAACAGCAATAATAGGACATCAATGATGATTGAACCACCTACCGGAACCTATAATACGAATGGTTCGTAATAACATAACATCACGCTTGTAATTCCCTAAGGGCTAGGCAGAGTTGTACCAGTAGTACACCAACATTTCGCCAGTTATGTTTAAGTCCCCATGTAGTAGGGGACGAGTCTATTGCCATAAACCGGGCACAAATCCAGACTCAAGGCTGCTACTGAGAAATTCCTGATGGAAAAAACCTAATCACACTTTGTCCGACCTTGGAATCGAATCCAGGACCTCATGTTCAGTAGCTCTTTGCGACCACTGTACGAGGCAGGCATTCAGGTCATTATAAATCAGTATTATTCCATTTAATTACCACCAACTTAATCATTACAATATGCAATCAAATGAACGTAACACTGCACGAATTATGAGCACATTAGTGTAGATTTTAATTAATGAACGGTTAAATAACATTCCAATTTATTAATGATTTAGTCAAATTATGTGTCGGCATGAATAAAATTCAAGTTTTCATTATATTTTTAGAGCAACCTGTTTGCTTATTGGTGCTGTTATGAATTGCTATTTTTAGAATGCTCATGTTTTTGTGGAAAATTTTCTAAGATTTACCATAGAAACACAATTTCTACATAAAGGCAATTAATAGTTTTGTAGTAAAATTTCAACGGACAGCAATGAGAAATTTATGTACGTAGAGAGTTGTATTTATTCACTTTATTAGCTGAAGTGAAAAGTGCCATTCATAGGCACTAAAAGCAGCTATCTGTAAAAATCTCACCGTGAAAAATGAGGTGAAGAGAGCTGAGGGCTTAGTGCGAGTTTCATTTTACCATCTCGATCAAACGCATCGAGCGCGTTTAGCGTTCCGATTGGCCCTTCACAGATGAAGGCCGGCCGGCTGCCAATCGGAGCGACAAACGCGGTCGATGCGGTTGATCGAAATGGTAAAATGAAACTCGCACTGTCAATAGTAGAAAGAAATGGGTATATCCTCTAGGTGGTACGAGGACTAAAACACCGGTAACTGGACAAAAGTGGACTGTATATTATAAAAAGATTATTGGGGAAAGCAGGTAGAGTGACTGCTCATTTTAAGTTCAAGTTCACCTAAGTTTTTACGGTAAGATTTTTTAAAGAGTATACCGCCTGTATATAATGAAGTGTGTGGGTGCTATTACAATACAAATCACGCTATAAAACAAGGTCAGCACATAACTTAACTATTTAAACACTGTACCATGCAATTATTGTGTTTTGGACACGTAACCTACCATTTAAAAAACTTTATTTCAACGTAGGAAGTAAATGCGTATGTTTTGACTAAGCATTGTTGTTTTTAATTGTTCTTTACAAGGAAAGCTTAAATTACTACTTTACGGGAAAAGCACAAGACTTACTTAAAAAATAAAATTGTTTAATTTTATTTAATAGTTATGTTTTAATAATTAACTTTATTTCCTTTATTTCTTTAATAGGAATAATAGTCAGAACTTTTTTTTTAAATTTGATTTTATTGGATTTATTATTTTTGTTAACAATTTTAACATTAACAAAACCATATTTATTAGGAGATTCTGATAATTTTAAGCAATAAACGATTTCTTTTCGTCTCAAAATTTCGTGGTAATCCGTAATAAAGACATCAATTGTCTGATTCTTCGGTGGTCAGCGCCACCCATCACGCGAAACCAAATAAGGGGTTATGGAAAGTGCCAAATAAGCCCATGGAATGTGCTCCCAGGTCGTTGACATTGTGGTGGCAAAAAAGTGGACAAGTAAATTATATTTTGTCATAAAAAAGTTAAACTACAACGTCGTCATGTGAAACAATATTCAGAAAAAAGAAATCATATATTTTTATTTGTAGGTAGGTATTTACTTTTTTTCTCAAGGCGACATTGCGGCAGGCCAAGGCGAAGATGACGGGAGGAGCTCGACTCCTACCGAAAGGACTGGTCTAAAGAAGACAGAGTTGTGTGGAAAAGGGAGAGGGAGGCTTTTGCTCTACAGTGGGACAAAATAGGCTAGTTAGATAAAATTTCCCTACTTTTAAGCATGTACGAGCTAGTTTTCAGCATGCCGAGCAACATTTTCTGGATCTAGCTAATCAATCTAGTTTATATTCCAAAAAAAAATGCTTCAATTGCTGCGGAAATATCACATCTAATTGCTTCAAATATTCTGTTTTGCCAATAAGTAAATGTTTTGAGCTTATTCAATTGCTTCATATCTCTATTTATTTATTTATTTACGGCTGAACGAATTTGGATGACGTTTGGCACATGGGTAGACCATGACCTTGGTTAGGAGATAGGATACTTTTTATCCCGATATTCCCACGGGATCGAGACTAATGCGGAGGAAACCGTAGGGCGCAGCTAGTATTAAATAGTTTACCAATAAGTATTGCCCAGAATCGAACAATTTCAGTATTAGCGCCCCTTTACGGTGCCTTATCATATCCGTGTTCATGTGGACATCCGTGTAGTAAATAGGTACATGTAAATAGCGAATTCTCTTGACGTATATATTAACCACTAATTGTGTTGAAGCATCGCCATCAATCACTAAGCCACACGTGATAATTATGTGGCTATGGTATTAATTACGTACAGACTGGCAGCTGCGGTGTTGCGATGTAGGATTAAAATAAACGTCGTCTCTGCAATGTGGTTTACTGCCCTTGAAACGTGATTTATTGTAATCTTTATACTATTGTGCTTAACCTTACTCCTACCTACTGTGATGATTATGTATCAATAGTAGCACAACTTATTGAGAACGAGTCCGTGTAGGGTCATTGACTTTTTGTAAGCTTTCAATTATTATCAATTAAACTTTCAAATAGTGAAAAACGATGAAGAAAATCAATAGAAGACATAATTTTCTATGACTCTCTCTCGTAAAAGTCAATCCTAATACAAAGTGAAATTCAAATAGAACTTCATTTAAATGCATCTGCCATTACCAACATTGTAATGCGTGCATTGACGCATCATTTATCGAAGACACCATTTTTATTGACGTATAGCTAAAGGTACAATTTTGAAGGCGACGTCTGACAGTAGACCATAGTGGCGTTGCTAAACTTGGAGTGGACAATAATGCTGCAGTTTTGATTCCTAACGCGATGTCACATCTATGACGGCAGCGGCACTTGACTTCCGCACTTCTTCAGTTTCGCTAAACGCATTCAGTACAGCCACTAATAGTATGCTGTCTGTAGTCGCTGCTAGACCGCAGCAGCAGAGCACTGGCGTCATCTACGAAAGTGTTTTCATAGAAATACTTTACGTAGTAACTTTTATCTAATTTGCGGAAATACATAGAAATCAGTAGTCTTGCTGCGGTATGCGGTTGGGACACACTGCTGTTGCAGTCAGCGGTCTGCTGTCGCCTTCAAAACTGTTCCTTAATTCTGGTCAACGACTTATTGTCAACCGGCAAACGCGTACATTGAATATTTATTGCACTATTGATCTTGCCCTTTGGAAAACCAAGAAAACCAAACAATGTAATTGAATGCGTCGAGTGTTCCTAACAATGAGCTTGTTTGTTTAGTGAATGTATTAATGTCTGCCTTATTCAAGGGCTTTGACTTATGTAGTTAGTATGAAGAGAAAGATAAAACCAATGGCTTAATAATTTGATAGTTACAAAGTAATAAGACCTATATTCCTTCCATTCCTTGTAAAACATTCCATTCAACACCGAATATTTATTTTTTGATGAAATATATCTAAAAATAAATATTCGGTGTTACGATATTGCATTTCATATTCAATATTTTAGTTCACTAGTTAGCCATATTTCATATTCCCATACAGCAATTTTGCCAAATTAAGCAAAACAACTAAATATTTGACAGCTATTTGCGACGTTGCCAACTTTCTTAATGCACGCTCTTAATTTGTCCCTTACGCCTGCAAAGCGATATAGTTATCAGACACCTGCCAATCAGTGCCTTGAAGAGTATATTTATTTTGTTAAACATGATTGCAGCTATAAAGGTGGAAGAAAGCCTAGCACTATGCATTTATCCGCAATAATAATAGAAATTAATATGAAAGTAAAACACTGGAAAGTTTATTTCATTCAAATTGGCTTACCCTACTTTATTTAAGAAAGCCTTTTCAAGACTCCAAGAGTATAATCAATAATAATATGGATTTGTATTGGTAATAGGTACCGTAACAGACGAAACTTTCTTTGAATTACTACAATAGCAGTAACTTACTAATCCTCGTAATGCTCACGAATTGTTACATATCCTCATTATTTTTTACTTCACAAACTTCAATATAACGTCAGTTAATTGATACAATGATTAAGGCTGGTTTCGAAGCTGTCCGGGAAACCCGTACGAGCCGCCCGTACTCGGGAGACCCGTACGGGTCTCCCAAGTACGGGCGGCTCGTAGGATAGCGCCCGCAGTGCTCTGGGGGTCTTCTCCTTTAGCGAAATCCATAGTTTCGGCCGTCGTTACGGGCGCTTCGTTCTCCATCTCACTTACGGACATACGTGATGGACGTAAGTGAACGGAGTATGACGCGCCCGTAACTTCGAACAAAACTACGGAAATCTGTAGTTTTGGCCGAAGTTACGGGCGCTTAGGGAAGAGACCCCCTAAAAAGAGGGCGTAGTACGATACGTTGTACGGGCTCTAACCGGAGCGGGTCGCGTACGAACCAATCCGCATCGCTGTGAAATAATGTTCTAGCGCCTCACGCACGTGTGTCTCCGTTCCGGGATGCCCGTAAGCCCGTACGGGTTTCCCGGACAGCTGTGAAACTAGCCTAAAACACTTTATTATCATGCATGCATTTATTTTACTTCCCGACCATAAATTTTGCAAATATGATGGGTAATTTGCGTTACCTAGATTATAACTCTGTGTGATTGGAACGTCATCGTAGAAAAATCCATTACTATGACGTTCACAAATGACGCGGTAACAACTTGTCACCACATGCATTGTCATAAAGTTCTGAGTCTTAAAAAGGGGAGGCGGGACTCTGCCTACGCATTCAATAGTCAGGCCTCTGACGACACCACTTAGGTGCACTACCTCAAAAAGGTAAACAGCAAAGCACAACAATGAGTAGGCACCTAACTTGTTTACGTTCTGAAGTTCAACCTCCAAGCATGACTCGAAGGTAACTCTAACGCATGGCGAATTGACAAATTGCCGCCTGTGTCAGTCGCAGGCGCAGCTAAGATGTGATCAGCACTCAACATGGACTGGACAATGTAGCGTGATTCATGAATAGCTATGTCGTTGACCTTTCAATAAGGATCACGCCACAGAGTAGTTACTTATTCATATCATCGTATCTTAAGATTACACATCATGAAAATACTATAAACTGTTTTGGTTAGACCTTACAAATTAACGACTTACATTTAATCGTCTTCTATTCAAAGCAGCATCATTTAGTACATCAAAAGCAAAAGATATTATAATCGTAGTGTAAACGTGACGCACTTCAGCAATACAATGGGCCAAGGGGCACAACAATACATCAGTTAAAAGCCGGGTTTTTTCAACTTTTTACATTTTCTTCGCATAATAAACTCGCACTTCATGCAAATGAGTGATTACATCGGAAAACCCATTATCATTTCAATGTTTTTAACAATAAACTTAGCTTCGGCCTTGTCACCAGAGATTTATTCGTTCCCACATATCTCTTTAGCTAGAACTTCATGTAATAACAATCGTCAGCAATAATGTGTTATTCTTGACACATACAATTATCAGATTCTTCGAATCGATATTAATTCGTTCAACAATGTTAATATTGATGAGATGCATGGGAGATTCCGGGTTGACAATATATTGACGTGCAGTCACATAATTGATCGGCGTACAGCTTCAGCGGGCGTACCATTTTCCACTTTATTATTTGTCCTTACCTATAGTTTCACTTGCAAGTACACAATTTATAGTCCAATGTCTTGAATAAGTGATTCTTTCCAACTTACACGTGGTTAGCTTTTATGGTCAATTCAATTTGTCATCATTGTGCTGTCATATGCTACAGCTTCATCATCATTCACTAGAAGTAATTAGATGATGTAAAAATTTGTGTCCTGAACCATATATGGTGATCAAGTATGACAATTGATGCTAATTTCTTTAGTTCCAATCTAAATGGAGATGCAAACGATACATTTATGGTGTTTATTGAACAAGTTAATCACAATAAACTGCTTTAGTTCCGAGAATTTAGATCACCATAGCGCAGTGTTTTTGTAGTATTATTCTGCGAAATACTTACAACCGGATGAAAATAACTTTTTCATTTATAATTTAGCGTCCGGGGTCGCCGGCCCTTCGTCACGATTTTATATACTGCCAGATTACTGTAGTCACCATAATACTCAGACGCAGATACGTTTAGTCATCTGCGGTCAGCACCTAAGAATATTCTTTCGTTTATGAAATTGTATTAATCGTCATGAGTCAGTGTGATTGTGTGCTTACTTCTTTAGATGTTTGGTTTGACAGTCGCTCATCATTTAGGTATGCCGTGACGTTTCTGTGACAGCTTTAAGAGGTTGGGAATGATGTCATTGCGGTCTATGTGCTCAGCAATGAGTCGTGGTGTTATAATTGCTTTGGTTTCGTCATTAAACCAAATTACGCCAAGTTTTGGGTGCACACCATGCAGCATTGTGTTGTTTATTTAGCAAGGGTTGTGTGAATGTGTCCTTTAATTACGTAGCCGTTGACGACTTGACTGCACAGTTTGATTGGGCTTTGCCTTGACATCATACCATTCGTTTGGCATATTCACAGACGTTTACGGTGATGCACAGTTTAAGCACAAAGTTTATCGTTTCCCCGTGTCTACGTCACCTCTACAGTCAATTGACGATTCGCTGTGACTCGTCTTGATGCACAGCACGTGCGTTCTCCTACGCATGCAATTCGTACGTGACGTGCCTACATTAGGCACCAGCTTCACGATTTGGTCGTTCCAAGTGCGCCGCGCTTTGACCGTCACGCCCAGGAATCGAGTGGGTTTTTCTCAGTAATGTTTACGTAGGATAACGATCCTCTGTTGTGAATTTGATGCGTAACGGATGTGTACGGATTAGGTAGCTGCTAATCGTGATGTTTGACCGATACGTGACGTCTGATCGTGGTTCACCGTGGTTTTTTTGGGACGTGCTCGTAATGTTTCATGTATATGTATATATATGTGAGAATGAAGTCAGGTTTACTAAAATAACCCACAATTCTGGATATTGAAACAGCAAAAAGTAAAGTTGAAATACATTACATTTCCGTTTCATAATGAGATTGAATTTAAAATAAGGTTTTGATCCTGAATTATTTCTAATAATGACCTTTGATTACACAGCCGACCGTATTATTAGATTTATTGTACCAGATAAGTCTGTACAGTAGAATTTATGTTGTTACCAATAAGTTCACAGGGCGGTGCCCGGCTGCTGCCAGGTGTGTAATTGACGTAAGTTTTAGTAACAGCCGGTCGCCCTTCGCGGTGTCACGACATAGTTCAAAAGTTTTTCGACACCAGTCGTGAAAGCCATTGGTGTGTGTTTCGATTCCCGGTCAAGAGCAGGGTTATCGTCAATGTAGGATTATGGGCATGATCTTCCTTCTTAGTCTTGGCAGGCCACTTCCATAACTAAGTAGCACTTCCAAGTTCCGCTACGACACTCTTTCGCTTTCCTAGTTGTCTATTCAGTCTGTTGTCGATCCACATTCCATGCTATGGGTACGCGGTATCATATCGAGGACTCGTCTGCTGCAACGGTCGTCTGCTATCTGCCCTACGACGGACATGAACGGTCCACTTCAGCTTACTAACTCTGTACGCCACATCAGTAACTCCAGTTCGGAACTTATCCAGTATGCAGACTCTGTGCATGTACATGCATACTGTGATCACTCGTTTTTTAAGTGACCTCACTATTATAGTAGGATCCTTAAGCCGAATTTTACCAAAACCTGAACGCGATCAGCACATAAAACACTTCTGAGTGCGGATTTCCCTAATGAAATTGGACGCGTTCAGTTCATCAAAACGCGTTCAAGACCTGTCAGTGTACAATATTTCATAACAATTTTAACACTCTCTCTTGAACGCGTGCGCGCGAACGGTGTAATCAGCCCTTAGAGTTGTCAGTGTTTTCTGTGGAATATTGACACTGACAGCTCTTGAACTCGGTTGAGATGTGCTGATCGCGTTCAGTTTTGTTGGTGAAATCAGCCCTTAGTTAATGAGATAATTTCAGAGAAGTGAGCGTTTGTCAAATATTTAGATTTGTCTAAAAATTCGTGAGTCATCCTCATCACACCTAGTGTTTGGGTGCATAAGGAAGTTGACATTATATTAACATTTTGCAACCTTGGACTTAGAGAAATCTGTTTTTAGCGTTGGAATGTTATAATTTTATACGAGCAATAGGTAAGAAATAGCTGGACATAACACGTTGATAGTATTCACTGCGAATTATACTTTAATGTAAAAGAGTTAAAGTCTATTAAATAACTACGTTTAAGACACTATTTGATTATCGCGGCAAACTTAAATTATCGATTTAACATATATGGCGTTGTACCTAATGTAGGTAAACAGTGTATTTCTATTTACTTTTACAAAAACATACTAAGAGCATTTGCAGCACTTATTGGTTCTGTTTGACAAACGTGTATCTAAGCTATAAATATACTCGTCCTTGCTGTTAGTATTAAAGAAAAATAAATATAGAATTATTCGTCACTATAGATCGTTTGTACACTACACGGAATTTTACCGTCCGGCAGTCCGATTCCGACTAGTATACACATTCAAAGGACCGTAAAATATCGGACTGCCGGACGGTAAAAACTCCCAGAGTCCGCGCGCGACGGCTAGTCTCCGCCTGAGGTATGTGAGCGCACTATAGAACTACATTTTTAATCATCTAAGTATTAACAAAGGAACAGCGCCTCCATTTTGATACCGCTACCAAGCTATTTTCCCTTGTTCTGGGTTCAACAAAAGTCATTTGCGTCTGCGCAAGTGCAATTCAAGCTTTATCTGATTTATATTTCGTTTAGTAGGCCGTTGTAAAGTGTATCGCCGACGCGGAACAACAATGCCGGTTTATGGCTCAAATAGTCGCTTGTACCTAAAACTGGACCACTTGCAACTCCAGTTTCAATAATACCTGTTATGGGTTAACATTTCCAGGTGTAAGTTCACACGGTTATAACTAGAAATTTAAGAAAATCTCGATTGCTGGTAAGTTAACGGAGAGCTGTACTCAGCTGTGGACTGACAGAAATACTGTTTTATCAGTTGCGATCGTATTCGAGCAGAAGTTTAGAGCAGTGGTGGCCCAGTGGTAACAGCCCCGACTTACGAGTAGAGCAGTGGTGGCCCAGTGGTAACGGGCCCCGACTTACGAGTTGTAGGTGGTGGAACTAGGGATGCATCGATACGCCTTTTTGCCGATACGATACCGATACCGATACTCTAATAAAAATATCGGCGATACCGATACCGATACCGATACGCATATTGAAATAAAAAATGAAGGTAAAATAAATAAAACACAAGTCAGGTAATTTTTTTAATTAATATAAAAAGAACAAATAACAGGACAAACTAAATAAAACCGTAGACAGGTTGAGATTAGACGCACGACAACTCAGTCAACCTAGCGAAAAGGGATAGTTAAGCGAGTGTGAGGCTAAAGTGG
Organism: Conistra vaccinii; assembly: GCA_948150665.1. NCBI lineage: Eukaryota > Metazoa > Arthropoda > Insecta > Lepidoptera > Noctuidae > Conistra > Conistra vaccinii. The sequence continues at coordinate 9,663,489 of OX411319.1, forward strand.
GCGGGCGAAACAAGACACTGAATAAAGCGCGGGGTTTCCCCGAGCATAGTTAATTCGTGCCTCGTTTGCAACGAAATAGACGAGACAACACGCGCGTTTACATTATATTTTTAAAACGCGATTTTTTTAAAGTATCGTTGTATCGGCCATAAAAATATCGCCGATGCCGATATATCGGCAAACTTCGAATATCGCCGATATATTGGTATCGGTATCGGTATTGGATGCATCCCTAGTCGAACCCAAGCAGGCGCTTTACTTTGTGTAAATAATTTCATCACCACTGCTCTCAAAACATCGTAAGGAAGAACATAACGGTGAAGGAAAACATCGTAAGGAAACCGGCATGTCTTAGAACCAAAAATTCGAAAACATGTGACATCTACCAACCCGCACTGGGCCTGCGTGGTACATTACAGCCCACTCCCTCTCACAGAGAGGAGGCCTGTGTCCCAGCAGTGGGAAAATTAATAGGCTGATTATGTGATCGTAATCATACTGAGGCTTGATCGTTTGACAGCATTTTCTTTTTAACCGACTTCAAGAAAAGGAGGAGGTTTTTTTTTCATGAGTACACCTATTTCTCCATGATTACTGGGCCGATTTACGTTTTTTTTCCATTTGGTAGAGGAAGCTCACAAAAGAATCACGTAAATTTTCTTTTTGGTTATCTGGATGGAAAATATTAATTGATAATGTCTCCAATATCTACGGTAAGTAAAGAATACCTACTGTTTGAGGAAAATATCAGCCTATTCAAGCTTTATGTTATCCAAAGATGTAAGATCGAGGTTCTGCGCCAAAACAAGGTCTACAAACAAAGTTTACACAATTATTATATAAGTTCAATGGATAAGGATGGTCGTTTTGTAAGCTGTTACATATTTTCTCACAGTTATCCGTTAGTAATGGCTACCGTGCGTATGCGCAGCATTAGGTAAACCACGTGCGGTTGTGTTTGCTTGACTTCATCATCATAACTAAATATTATAGTTTTGGTTTGACTGCATTTGGTTAACTTTTTAGTCGCCTCTAAAATAATAAATAGGTTTTCAGAAAAATATTAAAATAAAAAAAAGCAAAACCCAGATAAGTAATGGGTTCTTTATTGCATTAACATTTTTTTTTTTGGGAAAACTCAAGTTTAGTTCGCTAATATTTTTGGGAATTTCAAATAGAGTAGCTTGTCTCCGATTTTGGACTAGTTTTGTGGTTACGGTATAAACAAAGCGGATCCTACCTAACAGTTGGCGGAGATAACGTAACGGAGGTTTAGAATAGGACCTGGTTGATGATTCCTTCCTAGAAATCAGATAATGAAAAAATTACTGGCGTATCATCAGGTACCATATAAGTCCTACTCTTATACTATAAACCCAGGTTCATTATGAAGATTTAAGTTAAATTTAATACATACTTCATAAATGATATGATTTTATTTCTGTAAGTAGGTCTGTACAAACACTTTTACACGTAAACATATTTTTTTAAACTTGATGAGGTCGGCGTTTCCTATCTAACTACTCCGAGAAGAAGGGCCGAAACAAAGTCATAGGTCACAGTCTCTTTTAAAGTCCAGACATAATCTTGCTCAGATCATGACTGTGAAGACCATGTAGATTGGTGTCTGAAATGGTCTTTAGAGGAAAGAACCACACAGATTGAGTGGTCTTGTCCAGTCAGTGCACGCATTGGTCAGTAACCGTGTAGCTCAACTCGTAAGAAGCTCAATGATTAGACGAACAATACCAAAGAAAGGACATTTGGATAGGCCGCATAAGTTTAAATTATTCTAGTTGCCAGAGCATGATAAAAACTAATTGAGAAAAAAATAAAAGGAATGACCCACATAGTCTTCAAATTTACAATAATTAAAAGAATATAATAGGTACTTTAAAAAGTAAATAATTAATTTATTGTATAGAATATAAAATGTGTATAAACCATGAAAATATCGTGGTCAGATCATTGGGTCGCCGTAAAAGCCATTATGTCGTTAGAGAAGAAATTATCCTTAACTCTTTTTAGTGGATAATCACTTGTTTCAATTGAAAGCGATTGATAGCAATTTAGTATCGTCGTTTATATTGGAATCATGCCAACAGGAAAACTAAAGTGAAGCGTTTAGAACTTATAATGAGTACTTTAAAAGCGTTTATGTTGCAGATTCTAGTATATTGTTTCTGCTTGTTGATTACTAACCAGGAAGACAATTTCCGTGTTTTTAAGAACGTTCGCGTCCTAACCTCAGTCTTAGGGCCTATTTCACGATGTCCGAATAACCACTACTTACCGAACTTAATCGTAGGTGGTGAAACAGGCCCTAAATCTGACAAAAATACCTCTAATTTACTTACGTTTTTGACAAGTTTTTGACACATGAGATGCGACTAAATTTTGAAAGTTTTCACGGGAATTAGCGAAACACACCTACTATTCGATTTCAAAAATTCGTTCACTGATGGAAAGCTACGCTATTGCCGAGTGCCCTAGCGTAATATTTTTATGTTAAAAAACGCGGACAAAGTTGCGGGCAGAAGCTGGTTTATTAATATTTTCACTACTTATTATAATCACCACTATCTAGGGTTCATATGACACGAATAGCTATGTATTTGAATACAATGCCCGCTAAATGTGTTGTTTACAATGAGTAACAATAAATAATTACGTCACGCATTATGTATCTTACTGCGGTGCCAGTGGGACGCTGATAACTTGTATTTACTTTATTAAATCTGAGGAATGCTAAAAATGTACTCCTTTTTTAATAGGTCGTCATCATGCGGTATTTGTGTTATTAATTAAGGTGCTGAGCATTCACCTGTAATGAGCATTCTAGCGAATGTTACATTACAGAAAAATTAACGGGAGCGTTTTTAGCGAGCATACTAGCGAGCGTTCTAGCGAGCTTTCTAGCGAGCAAGGACATGCATCATGGGTATAAAATGTACGGAACCGTACATTTACTCTACCGACTACATTTCTGCACACACATTATTTGTACCTATTATTACAAATAATATGTAAATCTGTGTTTAACGAACATTCAAAATCGCCCCGTTGTCATATCAGTAAGTGTATGTAGGCTCCCTTCCCTACACTTACTGATATGACAACGGGGCGATTTAATTTTTGGTCCTTCGAGCCGGATGAAACCAATTTACTTTTGAGAATAATATTGTCAACCAATTCAAGCAATATTACACAAGCATTAAATAAACTCTGAGATCATAGAAATCCTTCAATTAACGTTTACATAAATATTATGTATGATATCGGATACGGATGCATGACTGGCTCACCTCGGCACTTGGCAGCATGTTGCAGGTTGCTATTAAGTATAGATGAATTTGTCACGAGGTTTCCGTATGCCTGTCAATGCCAGACCCCTGTGTCCGCCATGATTGCGCGTCAATTATAGGTACTGCTCTTGACTTCACATTGCTTTTGTATAAGTCATAGATTTCAATTTTTACCTCAATGGTGCTCCTCAGTGTTTTTAACCCCAGACGCAAAAAGAGGGTTGTTATAAATAAGTTTGACCGCTGTGTGTGTCTGTCTGTGGCACTGTAGCTCTTAAACGGGTGAACTGATTTAAATGTGTTTTTTTTTTTAAAGCAGGTTTTCTAGCGATGTTTCTTAGATTTATTTCATCAAAATCGGTTCAGCCGTTTGAAAATTATCAGCTCTTTTCTAGTTGCTTAATGGATGTGAGCGTCTTCCACAGGTCTAATCGATTTGAAATTGGATATTCTGTTACTTCAATGATATTAGAAGCCCATAGTAACCTTAAATTGATGCTGCAGCATCACCTGGAATTTGCAGGATACCCAACTCCCTTACCAACTTACAGCACATGTATCGTGTTTGGGCTCATTGGAATGGTCTCAATGAATAGGTTATAGATATATGAACAGAGTCTGCTGATGGAGTAGGAAAGAGATATGAGGAAATGTTGGTGCCGGGGGTTTTATACATTTTAATATAATTTCACTTGTAAAAGTAAGTCTTTACAAACATCTACTTAATTCTAAATTCCTAAAATATCCTTTATTCATTTATGCACCGACAGCTAGACACCACAGCCTAATCCGGTGGGTCTAGAAACGTCAAATTTTGCACAAGAGTTCCTTATATCACAAAGGTTAGCACTAAGGAAGTAGTATAAAAAATCATCCCGTAGGGCGGTTCAATAAAGGATGATAATTTGTAATTTTTGCCGCTGAAAAATTCCAAAGGCGTATGGCTTGTGACCTAAGAAATTCGCATACGTTTAGTTCTGATTTTACCCGTAGAAAGAAACAAAGAACTAAAGAAAAGAAAAATATTTTATTTGGGACTCGCACAGGAAATACTACTAACAGTAAAATAGGAGCATTTAAAACTAGAACTGTTCTTTAGAATTAACTCTCTTTCAAAAATTCTATACATATTTGATTAATGGCTTCTCCCATTTCAAATCTGGAGTACCTACCACAAAACACAAACAACAAAACAAAATCATAACACAAAAACAAAATAAACAAACACATACAAAATACAACAAAACAAACACACACAAAATACAACAAAACAAACACACTAAATTAGAAAAAAAAATCTTTCTTTTCTTTCTACCATGCAGCAATTTTTTGTCAATCAATATTTTACTTTTTAACAAAAATCCTACGATCGTGACAGGTGCATTTATTACTAACTCGCCAAGTGTATTTATAATGATAGTTTGAACATTTAAAGGTCTCTCTGGTGAGAAAATTACTTGGCTATTACATGCTGCGATAACTAGACTATTTATTTTTGCTGCCAGACGTGAATTAGCGAAATATGTCTTTAAGTATTCTAGATAGCGCTACAGTGTTGTAATTACAAATATTCTGGCTATTACTAATTCTATAGTAATTGCTTTTATTTGGACGTTATAAAACTGTTGGTCTTCTATTCCCGCTGGTTCGTTTGAGCATGGTCACCGAATCACTGGTATAAAACAAACGAAACAATAAAACATCTAATTCTCATGTTCATCATAAAGTCAAAACCAGCTTGAAGTTCTGATTAATCTATAAACAAAAATGTCGCCAAAAAAAAACTTATATTTATTAGCACAGATATACATCGACTTCGATTTGCTGCGTTGTTAGAAAGCAATAAAACTAACCATTTGCTTTAATTTGAATTTACGACTTCGGCGTAATGACCAAGTTGTCTTCATGCCCATTTCTAAGGAAGTTTTAACATTTATTACGAATTAACAATAGTTATAAACTGCCATCAAAAAGCTGGTGCTCGTTTGCGGTCACCCAAATATGGCTGGCTGGCGCCACCGTGGTAGTCTTGTTCATAAATAATAGATTTATTGCATGTTTTAAATAAAATTAAGCTTGCTTCTATACATATTGTAAATTGAAGTCGCTTTTCGTGGCTGTCTGTGTGACCGCGTTGTTCTTCATAACAACGAATTTTGATGCGGTTTTCAACACCATTTAAGAATTTATTCCGGAAAGTTTATGTGTGTAGTGTATCTATATTATCTATACTAATATTATAAAGAGGAAAGATTTTTTTGTTTGTTTGTTTGTTTGTACCGAATAGGCTCCGAAACTACTGGTCCGATTTGAAGAATTGTTTCAGTGTTAGAAAGCCCATTTATCCAGAAAGGCTATAGGCTTATATCATCACGCTAAGACCAATAGGATCGGTGCACCAATGAAGAATGTTTCAAAATCGGGGGGTTCTTTAGCGTTAGCCCAAAGTAATTATTCCACGCGGACGAAGTCGCGGGCAGAAGCTAGTATAATATAAAAGAAATCAGATCTCATGGCAAGACTGTTTTATTTTAAATTCTGGAAAACTGCAAGTGCATTTTCTTTAGGAATTTTGTATGTACTTATTAAAATTTAGACAACGCAACATCTCTTGGGTCAGCTCGTTAATAAACGTACATAAAATAAAGAAATCTGAAAGATGCCTTACGTGTCTACTGTAAATATATTGTTATTATATGATTTATGTCGTTCTTTACAACAGTAGGAAACTCCTCAATATACCGGTACATATATTTCACCGATGATTTTCCAGCTCACGGCGTTGAACCGAGAGTATGAAATCAAACTGTGTGCTTTTATTTAGATCTGAGTCATGAAATGAAGTGAATATAGAGATGCGCACTTTAATTCAGAGTTGGCTAAAGAAACTATTAATGAATCTGTGAGACTCGTCTATTTCTGGGTACTTTTAGTTGACGTTGCTGATTTGTCTTGCTGATAGAGTTATGATGACTTTTACTCCCACATAACGTCACATTCTTATTATAGTATCTCTGAATTAGGTGCATTAGTGATGCAATCAATCTGCCTAGCCTTTTCCCTATATTGGGGTCGGCTTCCAGTCTAACCGGATGCAGCTGAATACCAGTATTTTACTTGGAGCCTATCTGAACCTCCACAACCCAGTAACTGGGTAATAACGGGTGTTTTTTTTAGAGGTATAGAACTTTAAGTTAGCAACACTGTTTTAACTGGCAGCCATTTTGTCAGCTATCAAGTGATTTGTGTTTAGTTTGGTTTGGCATTTCAACATGAATAGACTGACGCCTGAACAACGCTTCCAAATTGTGCAAATTTATTTTGAAAATAATGGTTCTGTTCGAAATTTTCATAAGAGAATTTTGTTTAGCGATGAAGCTCACTTTTGGTTGAATCACTACGTCAACAAACAAAACTGCCGTATTTGGAGTGAAGATAATCCACAAGTGTATGTTGCGACACCGTTACATCCAGAAAACTGAGTGTTTGGTGTGCTTTATGGGCTGGTGGAATCATTGGTCCGTACTTCTTTAAAAACGATGCTGGTCAGAACGTTACAGTCAATGGTCACCGCTATACAGCCCTGATTACCGACTTTTTCGTTCCTCAATTGAACAACCATGATGTGCAGGAGTTGTGGTTTCAACAAGACGGCGCAACATGTCACACAGCTCGTGCCACAATTGATTTACTGAAGGAAACGTTTGGTAACCGCATTGTTTCACGTTCCGAACCCGTGGATTGGCCTCCAAGATCGTGCGATTTAACGCCGCTAGACTATTTTCTGTGGGGATATGTGAAGTCGCTAGTCTACGCCGATTAGCCCGAAACGATCGACCATTTGGAGGACAACATTCGCCGCGTTATTGTCGATATACGGCCACAAATGTTGGAAAAAGTGATTGAAAATTGGACCTCCAGATTAGATTACGTCCGAGCCAGCCGTGGCGGTCCTATGCCAGAAATCATATTTAAATTATAATGCCAAAAGATTATCTTTTGAATAAAGTCAATTTCATGTAAATTTTAAAAATTCATCCTTGTTTTATTTCATTTCAAAGTTCTATACCTCTAAAAAAAACACCCTTTACAATACCCCTTGGTAAGACTCGTTGTCTACTTTCGGTATTCTGACGACCCGGAACGACTGTCAAAGATCCATGAATGACAGCCGGGACCAACAACGGCTTAACGTGCTTGCCGAGGCACGGAGAAGTCTCAGTATGTGAGAAGATGGTCACCCATCCACGGACCAACCCCGGCAAGAGCTTAACCTGATGGATCGACCCGTGCGGCTGTTATTACTTAGCCACGAGCTCCTCTCCGGTATCGATGCACTTATTATTATTGAAAGAGATTAAAGGATTTTTGGGTTGTGATGATGCATTTACAGAAGTTTATTTTTATACTTCCTCTTCTTTATTGGTGATACTATATAAAAGAATAGGTAAAGAAGTGAACTAAGACGGCTATCTTAGTTCACTTCTTTACCTATTCTTTTTGGCTACACAGCTACCGATTATGTTACCTCATGTATTCACACTTTATATAATAAATGCATAAGTAACTGTCTGCCTGTCTGTCTGTCTGATACATTTTCACGCCTTAATGACGGATTTCGATGAAATTTGGTACACAGGTACAAAACCTGGGTCAGGAATAGGTAGGATGCTTTAATCCTTGTAGTACGTTCCTGCGGGATAATTTTCGACTGCCATGTCGGGAAGTCGCGGGCAAAAGCTAGTCTTTAAAAAAAAAAAAGTCAAATAAACAAAACTATAACTACAACTAATGGGGAACAAAAGTTCAACAACAACAACAACAACTATATCGGCCTCCTACATTGTTCGGACGCAGGTGGTCGCTTTCACAACCAGAGCATGCGCAGGCGACTAAATGTAATTAATCTAAACGTTTTTAATGGAACTAGAACATCTAAATGAATGCCGTAAGTTTGATGGATATAGGATTATAGGTACTGAAAAATGGTTTAGTGGTTGTAATATCTCAAATGCTTTATTGTTTTTTTAATAATCATAATTCAGTGAAATCTCCATAAAGGTTGCATAATCACATAGCAAAAACAAAATCACAAAATTTTAGTGTGTTAGACGTTAGTTACCAATTGTACCTACTAAAACATAAATCATGTTACTCGTAGTATTGTTAGTAGGTGCTTATTTTTCCTTATTTCTTCGTTTTTTACAGATCAGTGCTATAATCTATACACTAAAGAAAATTTCGTTTATTTTGTCTCTACCATTATAACGAATGGGATATTTTATAGTTGACCAAATCATCCATTTTACCCTCGCTGTGTCGATTGAAGATAATAAAAATGTATAACATTAGGCTTTTGAGAAGTTTATTTTACATTCCCCGAAAAATCAAGATGTTTCTGCTTTTTTTCCTGGTGTAAGTCCAAGCAGAACTTTTAAAAACATTTTGTGCTATAAATACCTTTGTATTCTGGCAGTGTAGCCAGAATAGAATCAATTAAATGACAGTGTTATCTACCTAAATATTGTTCTGACTATAAGTTATATCAATCGTTACATAAAGTTAAGAGACGAGAAATGGATTTAAGCAGACGTTCAAAATGCCCCGATGATTTAAAGTATTTATGTGTCTCAATTCCGACCCCCAAGACACAGGCTTATTCCTAGTTTTAGGGTCACCGTTCAATCTGTTCTTGTACAATCTTATCACTACTTACATAATTGTTATAAAACAAAGTCCCGCCGCGTCTGTCTGTCTCAACGCGATAAACTCAAAAATTACCGAACTGATTTTCATACGTTTTTCTCCAATTGTCGAAAAGATTCATGAGGAAGATCTAGATGCATTTCATTGAGGTTTTTTGTATAAATCCGCTGAAATATGACGATGATTGTTGAAGATATCGGAAAAAATTATGCCGACTGGGAGCTTTACCTGGCGTGCGCCGCGTAAACCAATAGAGTTATATGAAAATAATAACAAAAGTGCAGCGCAGTGGTGGCCTAGTGGTGACGGCCCCGACTTACGAGTTGTAGGTCGTGGGTTCGAACCCAGGCAGGCGCTTTACTTTGTGTAAATAATTTCATCACCACTGCTCTTAAAACGGTGAAGGAAAACATCGTGAGGAAACCGGCATGTCTTAGGACCAAAAAATCGAAGACTATGTAACATCTACCAAATCGCACTGGGCCCGCGTGGTAGATTACAGCCCACTCCCTCTCACAGAGAGGAGGCCTGTGTCCCAGCAGTGGGAACATTAAAAGGCTGATTGATCGATTGATTGAATAACAAAAGGACATAAGGTACTTTCCCGTTTCCGAACTCCACGCGGGCGAAGTCGCGGGCAAAAGCTAGTTATTAATAAATATATTTGAGTTACTTAATTGAAGAAGAATGACTAATGATGATTATGTTTAAAATCAAGCAGAAGAGTTTCGACAGGTGCTAAACTGTTGACTAATGAGTATTCGTTGAACTCGTATCAGTTACATTTTATATGTTCAAAGCAAAACCATTTATTTTATCGATGTGTTATAATATAACGTGTCTTAGCACATTGTTTGTTATATAAATATCGTAGGGCTGTTGAGTAATAGTAAAGGCTCGACGTTTTAACAATGAAGAATGTTTTTATTTTTTGTTTTCGGCAACAGCTATGTAACAGCAGAAATAGATACTGTTGGAAAAGACACTGCGTGTCTAAGAAACATAATTTCTCAATTCCGATCTCTCTGCAGTGGATTTAGCCTTGTCTGTCATTCTAGGAACTGCAAATTGAAAGCCGAATAAATGATCAGATGATCTCTTTTTTCATGTCATAAATTATAACAAGGAGTAACGAACATACGCTTTCAATATACACACATCAAAAGTGTCTAGGGATCAACATATATTTTTGCAATAACTTTTCTCCTGATTGATATTAATTAAAATTTTCTTTAAGGATTCATCAAATAAAGTGTTTTCGTTTGTCACAGTAACGATAAACCAAGTCACCTTTGCATTAATAAAGAAATTTGCCATTTTCCTAATAAAGGGATTTTTGACATTTGAACCACTAACATTAAAGTTCGAAAAAAAGACTGAAATAACAGTTTTCTTTAAAATTTTATTGGGTAACTTAAACAATTAATAATCCGTGTTTCTACCGCGAACACTAACAACACAAGAACATCGGTTTGGCATACTCAAAATGAGTTCATCCAAATCACGCTGTGGAATGGCCGCCCATGTTCGTTGCAACAACAAAAAAAGGTCTTCTTGCGACTGGATACCCTCCATATTCGGCAGAGCTCTTCTCTGTAGCATATCCCATGCATGCTCAATCGGGTTCAAGTCTGGCGACTGAGCAGGCCAGGGCAGGACATTGATGTTAGCTGCGGCGAGAGTCTGTCTTACAACTCTTGCGGTGTGCGGTCGTGCATTATCATGCATTAACTGAAATAAGGGACCGATTTGCACTTGTAGAGGAACGATGACGTCTGATACAATCGTCTCAGCATAAATTTGAGCGTTGAGGTTGCCTCTAATCCAAATCAACTCAGTTCTTCCGCCGATCCAAATACCCGCCCATACCATGATGGTTCCACCACTATAAGGATGGACTTCCTGGCAGGATTTTAATCGCTGTTGGCGTCCAGGGGTTCTCCAGTGTCGTATACGTCTTGTATCCGGTCTCATACCAAAACGAGACACATCAGAAAAGCACACGAAACGCCATTGTTCTTCTGCCCAATTTCTGTGTTCAAGAGCCCATTGATATCGAATCCTACGATTGTGCATTGCTATAGGTGGTACCCGTAGCGGTCTTCGGGAATGAAGGTTCACTTCATGCAAGCGGTTTCTGACTGTTTGGTCGCTAATTAAGTTCCCTGAAGAGTGATGAAGCCTCACGGCTAACATCATGGCGGTTATTGTTGGAGCTCTTCGAGCTAAGATTTGAATGTATCGGTCTTGTCTCCGTGTGGTGCAGCGATACCGTCCTCCATGGCGCTCAGCCACGGTACCAGTGCTTCGGTAACGTGTCCAAAGTCGACTGATAACACTCTGACTTGTATTCAGAGCTAAAGCCACAGTACGTTGCCGGGAACCAGCTTCTATCATTCCCACGGCTCTGAGCATTTCTTCCCTGCTTAAATGACGTCGCTGCTCCATAATAACGTTGGTTTTAATCAGTAGTAGGGAAACAGTAGCACTAATAATGTCTTCAATGCGTTGTATGTTTTTATAGGGAAAATATTGACAGCTGATTTTCATCTTTTACTCGAATTTGATTCACAGTTCCTGATTCAAATTATGAAATGCACCAAAAAGGATCCATATAAATTTATAAAATCATAAATTTATTACAAAGCCACATCTCAATCTCAAGAAATCCGCATAAAAATGCTTGATCCCTAGACACTTTTGATGTGTGTACTTCTTCCCATACGTTTTGCTACAACTATAATTTTATTCTCTTCTAAGATCAATCAATCTTCCTAGCCTTTTCCCAACTATCTTGGGGTCGGCTTCCAGTCTAACCGGATGCAGCTGAATACCAGTATTTTACATGGAGCGACTGTCTATCTAACCTCCACAACCCAGTAACTGGGTAATACGATACCCCTTGGTAAGGCTGGTGTCAGACTTTCGGGCTTCTAACGACTCGTAACGACTGTCAAAAATCCACGAATGACAGCCGGGACCAACGGCTTAACGTGCTTTCCGAGGCACGGAGGAGTCTCGGTATGTGAAGATGGTCACCCATCCACTGACCAACTCCGGCCCCACTGATCTACCGATTCTAAGATCAACACACAGTCAAAATAATAATCGGGCAGTCTTTGGGGACTGGCGATAGAAGTGAAAACTAAGTAACTTTTTGATTCTCGCGTTGATGTCTTTCGTTCGATAAATACAACCTCCGGTGAATCTCGCGTTGATGTATTTCGTTCGATAAATATAGCCTTCTGTGACGATGACGCGAGTTCCATGAGTTTTGTTCACTCAAAACTTGCTCAACGCGCCTAAAGAAATTGACAGTTCAAAAATTGACGCTGGGCAATAACATTAATATACGGCCTTAAGGGTATCAAATAAAAATGCGACATTCGTGAGAATTAATACATTAAATAATTCAAAACACCCGAGTTCAGCATTATAAATGGTGCTCCAGTTTCGACTCCAAAGTCGACCGGCTGCGCCGGCGCACGCCCGTCGCACGAACAAGTCCGGTCGTTGCGACATGAGCCCTGCGTCAGGGCTGCGTTGATAATTTGTGGCTGTTGCGATATTGTTAGCTCTAACAAAAATTTGGTACCAATAATAAGTGATCAAAAGAACTTACTTGTAGTGTTCGATCATTATTATACGATGTAGGTACTTCATTCGGAGATATTATTAACATAGGTAGTGCCTTGACGCTGGCGGGCAACTGTCATTGCTGTGTTTCTTTAATTCCATTGAAATATTGAGCGTGCATCCAAAGTGTTGGCAACGTCGTAAATAGCCGTCAAATAGTTACCTGTTTTGATTCATTTGGAAATAATACTGTATGGAAATAAGAAATGTGGCTAACTAACTAACTAGAATATTAATAATCTTGTGCAAAATTCCATAAGTACTTCTAGACCCAGCGCGTGCAGCGGTTGACGCTGTGCTTTTTCTGTCAGTGAAAGAATGAATGAAATATTTTTATAAAGTAGAAGTGTACGGTGAAGGAAAACATCGTGAGGAAACCGGCATGTCTTAGAACCAAAAAATTCAAAGACATGTGACATCTACCAACCCGCACTGGGCCCGCGTGGTAGATTACAGCCCACTCCCTCTAACAGAGAGGAGGCCTGTGTCCCAGCAGTGGGAACATTAATAGGCTGATGATGATGATGATGATGATGATGATGTACCTGTTCATTTAGGCTTTACTGGTCGAAATGATCGATTTTTTTTTTCTTATTTTATGTCTATTTTTAGAAAGAACTTATCTAACAGTCATCTTTTATACAGTAAATAGTCTTATTTTGAAATAGAGGCACCTAGTTCTGGAACAACTATAACCTAGCCGGCTAGCCCCCACAGTTTGTAGGCTGTAATTCACAAATACCTATGTCTACAAAATGTTAGATTTTAATTATAGAAATGACCTCCCCGACCTCGACGCTCGGCCCCCACGGCCACAGTTTCATTACTTTTACGAAACCTCTCGTGAATTAGAGCAGTAATTTGTGTTCGCGACGTGTCCTAGACGTATTAAGGCACAATATGCTTACGTAAATAGGCACTTGACTATATTGTCGTCGGCAATGTGTCGAGTTCTTTATGTGGGCTGATCGGCTTATCTGTTTTGTTTTGTAATAGAAACTACACATACATACATAAACGCCTTTTTTCAATGGAGGCAAGCAGAAACTAGAGAACGTCACCCTTTACGATCCTTACATACTCCTTTCGAATAAAACCAACGGTACTCATGTACTTATCTGTCTACAATTTTTTAAGATATTGCATAGCTTCTATCGCGGGCCTTGAGCGTGGAGACCTAATCCAGAAATTCCGTAACGAAAATACGAGTACCTAAGAAATAGTGTTTTGTATTGAAAATTATGTTTAACGGCTTGACAACAAAGTTCAAATTTACTTAAACGAATGATACGAGAGTGTTGTATTGAAAATTATGTTTAACTGTTTGACAACAAAGTTCAAATTTACTTAGACGAATGATACGAGAGTGTTGTATTGAAAATTATGTTTAACTGCAATAAAGTTCAAATTTACTTAGACGAATGATCCTTGACTATTAATAGTTAAATTAAAACCTTTTTATTAGTTTGATGTTCCCATTTCGTTGTGTCAAGTTTTACTATAAATGTTAAATGTGAATAACAGTTCCTGTCAATGTCATCATTGCTATTTCTTGTATTCGGGTTAATATTTTACAATTGCGTAAGTTGATAAAATATGCTATGCAATAGCTTTGCCGCGCCAGTCCCCGAGTGCCACACGTCTTTTTTTTATTAGCCTGTCTTTTGTCCCACTGCTGGGCAAAGGCCTCCCCTTTTTCCTTCCAAATATCTCTGTCTTGTGCGATTTCAGGCCATGTTGGCCCCGAAAACATGATTAGATCGTCACACCACCCTCGCCGCGGTCTACCTCGACGGCGATGTCCGCCTTCAGGCGTCCAGTGAGTGACGATCTTTGCCCATCTCTCCGGGTGCATTGGTGCGACTTGGCTGGCTCACTCCCACTTCAGCTTGGCTGTTTTTTCTCCAACATCCGCTACTTGTGTTATGGAGCACCGGGTGGTGTATCTAACCCGATCTGTTCGCTTGACACCTATTGCCCTTGCTGCGCTCCATTGCCCGTTGGCAAATCTTGAGTTTGGACTTCTGTCGTTCAGTAAGTGACCAACTTTGTGCATCATAGGTTTTTCATTTTCATTTTCATAGGTTAGCACGGGCAGGATGCACATGTCGATGAGTTTTCTTTTTAATGATATAGGGAGATTTCCTTTCATGTGTTCTTTATTATATTGTCTACGTTTACATTTAGAAAAAATATTGGGTAGGCACTATGCCATACGACGAATTCTTGGTGAATTTAAGGGAGCGAAGTGGATGGTTTGATAAAAGCTTTGCATTGTAGAAATTGTCACCCCCTTGAACTTTTAAAAAAGAACCAATACGTTTTCTTACTTCATATCCTAACAATATTATAAATGCGAAAGTGAGTTTGTTCGTTACGCTTTCACGCTAAAACGGCTGAACAGATTTGGATGAAATTTTGCACATGGGTAGGCCATGACCTGGATTAGGAGAAAGGCTACCTATTATCCCGATATTCTCACGGGATCGAGACGTACGCGGGTGAAACCGCGAAGCGCAGCTAGTCTCTATATATTTCAGCCTAGTCGTAATTCATAGCTGATAATTACCGTAGCGCCCTTAAAAATAAATGTTAATAATCTTAGCATATACTGTCACTCTCATTGATTGAAATCGAAAAGATATTATTAATAGTTTTATATCGGACTTTAGCCAAGCTGTGAAGCCGCTTTAGTTAAGCCGTTGGTCGACTGTCATTTGTAGTTCTTTGACAGTTGTTACGGGTCCTCAGAAGCCCGAAAATCTGACAACCAGTCTTACCAAGGGGTACTACCCAGTAACTGGGTTATGTATGGAGGTCTGATAGGCAGTCGCTCCATGTAAAATATGAAGCAGACCCCAATATGATCGGACTCGCAAGCTAATCCAATTCAATTCTATTTGATGTCTTTGGGCAACCTAACCTATAAGGATGAAAGAATGCAAAAGTACTGTTAGCTAACCCATCACGTCTGAGTCCCCGTTAACTTATACCCAACGAGTAACCATGGACTTGCTTAATCCTTGTACAAATGATTAAGGTCAAGTACTAATTTCTGAATTTGGATAATATAGAAAGAAGGAGGGAAATCAATGAACAGCTTAAAACTTAAGTGCAGTGAGTGAGTGGTTATTCTATAGCGGTTACACCGCCGGTTACGCCGCTCATCTGATGGAAAGTGATTATCAGGCCGAAGGTGTAAGCGAGCTTCACCCGGAATCCTCAACCACAGAGGCACTGGCTATCTTACCTCTAACTGCCGAAACACAACAATGCTGTTAACATTGTTGTTATGGCGACAGACTTAGCTAAGATTGTGGTAGCTAACCAGGCGGACTTAGAACAAGCCGTACCACCAGACAAACCGAGCAGAAAATTTTGCCTCCACTGGGAATCGATCGGTCTAGGTCTGAGACAGGTGGTCCACACACTAGACCACAGAGGTTAAAGGTGGATTATTCTGAGTGCATTATTTTCTTAGTAAACATATATTTATTCCGCAAGTGCGGTATTATTGCAATATCCCTATACCATGCCCTCGTTATGGCACTATAATTTGATCTATTTCATAGTACTTTCGAGCATGTCACGTCAACTCGACGTCTCGTTTTGCCTGTCCGCAAAGAGCCGCAATGCTCGGGAATGCGGCAAGGTGCGCCGGATATCAGGCGAACGCAACACAACCGTTAGTTGCTGCAACAGTTTTCTACTTACTGTTTTATAAGTAGAGGACGGAAATGAAAAACACTTGCAAAAACTGATGTAGGGAGGGGAAGGATGTTGGTTAATGTGTATGCAGACGATGCAGCGACATTTCGTGTAAAATACACCCTGTTATGCGCATATTTGCTAGCACGTTTACGTTTTTATTCGTTGGAAAAGCTTAGATTGGGTCAACATTCTAATCTCGTTCTCAATCTGTTATAAATAACTGTAAGGCTGCCTGTACACTGGAGTGGAGCGGAGAAAAGAGGAGCGGAGATGTGTCAATATTAACCAATAGAATCTTGACTCCGCCCCTGAGTTTAGATCAGTGATCCTGAGTCTAGATTCTATTGGTTAATATTGGCACATCTCCGCTCCTCTTTTCTCCTCTCCGCTCCAGTGGACAGGCAGCCTTATGGTCCTCTCCTCTAATGGTCATTTTTGTCAACTTTTTGGCATTGATTGTCGCTGAGACTAGATTTTGAACATTTTTAACTAAGGGAATTGGTCCTCTAATTAAAGTGGTATTGTTAAATTTATTTTTATTTTTACTAAGTTATGGGCCAGCTCTTGACCTCGGTCCCGCCTGATCGAAAGCGATTTTGAACCATTTTAGTGATTGCTGTGTAACTAACAAGAAAGTCTGATAACGAACTTTCTTTAAGGTAAGCATTTGCTTTAAATCGTCAGATCTGTGTAAAAAAAAAACAAGTCTCGTATCTAGTGAACAGACGATTGATAACTCAGAGAGTCCTTTTTAAGGTTGTTCATAAATCATAACATAACAAAATCATGTTTTATCTTCAGAAATAATTATCGTACTATCGTGGATTGTTTTCAAATAAGGTAGGCGTGAGTTTTATGTGGCAATATTGGTTGGTTGCCACGAGCCACGAGCCAGCCCGTTTGAGCCGACCAATCGATATGTAATCACCATGGCTTTGCTGACAATCCATTGTAGGGCTGGCTGTAACTTAGGTACCTACTTAGATAGTTACTTTAAAAAATGTTTGTATCCTGGAACTCAGTATCTCTATCCCTTTTTCCATGCTCGATTTGTAGGGGCAAGTCAACTAGATTCATTTTTCTGACTAACTGACCATTTGACAATTCAAAAGTGCCTGTAAATGGTTTAATTGAAATAAATGCTTTCGGCCTTATTACAAAACAAGGTTTATTTTTAGAACCAGGTTTAAACCAGTGAGCCATTTTTGAATTTCGAAATATATTTTGACATCGTTAAAGTTCTAAATACAAAAACTGATTTTAAATCCGAGTCTAAGTTGTCAATTTTGAATTAAGAACTTTAAACCAGTCGGAATAAGGTTCGAAATAAAACAACTGACTGGAAGGATTAGACCTGATTTCACCAAACTATTCTTAATGAGCCATTATGAAATGTTCTGTTAAAATTGACGAAGACGTCAAAAAGGTTTACGTTCTACGGAGGGATCTTACCAAGGCGTTGCTAAATCAAACATCAAGTAGAAGTATCTGTCAGTATGTTATAAAGTACTCTGTGGTATCTGTCATCGATTGAACAAATATGACCGGTCTGACTTGTCATTCACTCTCGTTAGTACGAGAGCTCACGACCAAAATCATACCACATCGTTTTACGACCAAAACCGTATAAAATCGTTAGTTTAAATGATTCTGAACCCGACTCGGTGAGCAGTACAGGTCAGAAACGACACAGTTATGGGAACCCATTTCTGCTATGTCAAAAAAAATAGGCAGACAGTTTCATCACTGTCTGATATTAAAAATTTACATAGGTTTCGTAATTTTATTACGACAAAGTTTCTGAAAATTGTGTTTTCTGTAGGTATCTAAAAGGGGTTATAGACGTGCGAGCAAGCACACGGTCTCCGTCTTATGGCTCGGCGACCTTACTCGACCGTGTGTAAAGTTCGCCGGCGATCCAACAGGTTTGAAATTTTGCTCGTAGCCCACCTTGGTTCGTAGTTTCGTACATCTGTCATAGCCGCGAGTCACGAGCCTGCATTTTGTTTCGTCATTTGTGTAATGTATGTTTAGTTTGGTTCAGAAAATTCTAAAACATCGCAATACAGTGTGAGAAAGCGTGTTTCACGTGTGTCACCAACAATGTCGGGCCAAGTACGCATGTCTATCACCCACTTTAGATCTATCGTTCAACTACATTCTGAAAATCAGACAGATTGCTATGAAACAGTTTGTTTTTTTTTTTTGACATAATATTTAAAAATGCGGTCAGCTCAGACGTGATGCGGAAAATTGAGGAAATTAGGATTTGTTGAATTCAGAATAACCAAATCTATCGATTTTATACGTTTTTGTTCGTAAAACGATGAATCATAAATTTTGGTCATCGGCTCTCGTACCATGTTTATAAGCAACCAAAACAGAATGTCATGGCGTCTAAACAAATAATTATCTAAATATACCTCATTGGAACTAGCCGTATAATAATGTAATGCCACTGAATTGAAATGTCATAATTTGTGTTAAAATCGAAAGAGCATCTGTGTAATTCTTTATTTGTCGGTTTAAACGTCATACGCATATTATATAATATACTGTCATACCATATGTTTTATGTTTTCGGTGTCGCGCTTGTGGAATTTTAATTGTGGTGATTTTTAATAACATTTCACCTTGGTTCCCCGAAGGGTTGGGCAAAGATGTACCTTTAGTACACCCACATTTCGCCAGTTATGTTTAAGTCCCATTTAATAGGGGGCGAGCCTATTGCCATCAACCGGGCACAAATCGTGACTCCGGGCTGCTACTGAGATATTCCTGGTGGAAAAACCCAATAACACGCATGACCTGGGAATCGAAACCAGGACCTCATGCTCAGCAGTAGCGCTTACGACCACTAGACCAACGAGTCAGTGATTATAACTTTGTAATTTTAAAAATTTTGTGTGTTGTAATATGTCGTAAAGAAATCGCGGTCCCAATTTCTGCGCAGTGAAAAAGAAATTTCAATAAGACTCATTACAAAACATAATAATATTGTAGTGATGATTGCTCATGATAAAAGAGGGTTGAAAGATGCTCATAGAAGAATTCAACTCCCTGAGCAGTTTCAATGTCCGATATACCAACTAAATAGGAGTTGGTTTATTAGCGAAATCGAATTGTTTCTGTAAGCAAACAAAATTTCAGGTTTGCTTCATCCATACCCATCTTATACGACATCTCGTAGACGGTTTGTGTAACATTCACGGTAGAGATGATGGGGTTGTCCTATTACTAGTGGGAAGAAATGTGTGAGCTTTTAAACTAGGTGACAAATTACACATATATACCTACATAACATCACGCCCGTATTCCCCGATGGGTTAGGCAGAGGTGTACCTATAGTACACCCACGTTTCGCCAATTATGTTTTTTAAGGCCCATGTAATAGAGGGCGAGCCTATTGCCATCGACTGGGCACAAATCCAGACTCCAGGCTGCTACTAAGAAATTCCAGATGGTAAAACCCAATAACACATTACAAACAAGGTTACAAATTAGCATCCAAATATTTATATTAAGAGGCCGACGTACTACGGCACGAAATGCAAACTCGAGACGTGAGCAAAATGCGTTTGGAATATTGCTATCTCTGTTCGACAAAAGAAGGCGGGGCCACAGATTACGGGCGCGCTTCGCAGTGTGTGTGAGCGGATAATACTAGATGTAGGTACTGTATGCCATTCATTCATAGCGAGTCGACAGCATAGATATTATTTTATTATGAGTAATAATTAGGTATGTTCATTATTTGCTTTATTTTTGTTGACTAATTTGGGGAATCGCTAGTGAATGTACAGACTAGTAATGCGTTTTTTGGAAATTTCTTTACCATGCCGATGTCTCAATATTTTAGGATATCTCGACTAATCTCAAGATAGAAGGCCTTGTAGAGAAAACCTAGCTAGTAGATACGTCATACAAATAAGGTAGGTACCAACAGTTCGCGTCAAATAACTTTGCCGCTCTGAAGTAGACTCTATATGACTGCGCGCATGCCAGTAGGTACGCATGCGCAACCTAACTTCAGAGCGGCAAAGTTATTTGACGCAAAGTGTAGGTACCTATACTTCGTTATCGAGCATGGACTTGTGGCACGGTAGATCGGCGGACCGACGGACGACGCTAGAGTAGTCATACGCACGTCGCGTAAATATAAATTATTGGGATATCTATTATTATTGTCATTATTTATTTTAAGTCTGTTTGTGTTTATTTATTTCCTTTAGAGTGGTCTCCACTTCATATTGGTGGTCTCGCACTGGATTTTAAACTCTCGGTGTTGAGCCGAGCGTTGAGAATCCAACGCGCTGGAACACTCTCGTCCTAGCGCGTTGAAAAAACGCGTTGAAAATCCAGTGTGCGAAAAAAAAATCCCGCGGAAAATAACAGCCCGTGCGGTGCGAACCTGGGCGAACTCGACATTATTTTGCGACGGGCGGCACAAGCAGCTCTGCATAATTTTTTACCGACATGTGCGTAAGTGCAAGCGACACGTGGTGGCGGTATATTTTCATCATCCGAACATACTGATGTCGCACCGCTGCTGCACCGACAAATAAAAATCTGCGTTCGCAGTTCATTTGCCAAACAACTAAACAAACACGAGTTTTTGGAAAAATAACTGTTATGGACTACACATAAGGTTCAGTTTGCGCTACAACTTCATTTTTTTTTATGACTTTTTCAACATTACAAGTCAGTCTAAAATCAACTTTATTTACACTAGCATAAAGTTCATATTTGTCTAAGTGGAAAACTCGTGTTTGTTTACATGTTTGGCAAATACATTGCGAACTCAATTTAGAGCGAGCAGTGTTCTCAATAGTGTCCTTGAGACAATAATTACGCCCGCTCGGTCACATAAGTAAAGAAAAAGAACAGTGACATGACATGACAAAACTTCGTACAACCGCGTTATGATAGGTAGGTACTTACAATACTACAACTTGGTGGTGGCTATGGCTTCGTCGCGTACGGAGAGCAACTAGCTTATACCGTCTCGGCCAATACTCACCACGCTACGGCTCATATTACATTGGCGCAGAACGGAATGGAAGCGAGTTTTTGGCACGAAATTGGGTCAAAGCATAATGAACTTTATGTCAATTGTGTAACTTACAAACTACAAAATACTCGCTGAGGCCATAGCTGAGGCTCTTTAGACACATAAGTAGGTACCTATCGAATAATATTAGTAACTATTAGCTGCCCGCCCTGGCTTCGCACGGGTATGCACTCATCTACGGTTCGCCTACCTACCCTAATTACACCTACCTACATACATACCTACCTACCTACCTACCTACCTACTTACCTACCTACCTACCTACTTACTTACCTTCCTAAGTAGGAAGGTAGGTAGGTATGTATGTATGTAGGTAAGTAGGTAGGTACCTACTTACCTACATACATACATACATACCTACCTACCTTACCTACATACCCACTTTACCAAGATACATACCTACCTACTTGCATACCTACCTACCTACCTACCCTACCTTCACCAACCTATCCTAAGAACCATCTCCTTACTAGATAACAAACACAACAAAATAAAGAAAATTATTCAAAAAACAAAAAACCCGACTGCAAAAACACATAACTGAAAAGAGAAAAAAACAAGCATTATAATCTATAGAATTTTGGTATCGCAGGCGGGGACAAACTAATAACCGGATATACGTATGGTGTAAGTTTTGTTTGCCCCGCCTGCGATACCAAAATTCTATAGATTATAATGCTTGTTTTTTTCTCTTTTCAGTTATGTGTTTTTGCAGTCGGGTTTTTTGTTTTTTGAATAATTTTCTTTATTTCAAGCTTTTTAGTTTTATTAATAAAAATCAAAATTTGGAATTGACTCGTTACTAGCTTTTATTTGATACCTTATTGTTATAATTTTTTTTTTTAAACCTTCCCGTCCCTTTTTTTTGTATTTGCAGGTGCAATATATAAATATTATATAGTCTATGACATTTCTACAATTAAGACGAATCTAACGACACCTCATATGTCAAAATCCATCAAGCCGTTTAGGCTACAGAGCGTGCCAAAGAAATAGACATACATACATACATACTCTCGAAAAACATTACCCTCCTTCAGGTCCAGCCGTTCACGCGTGATGCCGTGATCAAGGAAATAGGGATTCTTTTTTATATAATATATAAATATATAGATCAAACAAAGACTTTTTCGTTTATGGGTGGTAGGCTCGTTGGAAACAGACAAAAATTAAAAAAAAACTTTTTCCCCTAGAGGATGATATGCTATTTTATCTCCGCTTTGGTACGCTACAATGACGGATTTTTTTAAAAAGAAGAGTGAAAAAGTTTTTATTTCTTCCTTTTTAGTGGGTCGGTTTGTAATTTATCTAAGATACAAAAGCCTAATGTCAACTGCTTATCACCTTTTACAAAATATTGCTTTTCCCGATGCAGGGACGTTCATTGTTGAGGAGTTCTCCTGGTACTTCACCATTAGCTCCACTTCCTTCGAAGTCGGTTAAAAATAGGTCAAGTCAAGAGGAGTGTCAGAAATATTACATACAATACAATTTAGCAAACAAATAAGTACGCGCGTACAGGTACAGCACACTGTAAAGTACCTAATCGTCTAAAGTTGACAAAATTGAAAAAATACTATGAACGAACTCCAACCAAGCACGCTGCGTTAGTGTGCCTTGTGCCTGTCGGAGCGATAAACACCTACAGGGAGCACACACACATTGACAATTATTGCTTGACGCGATAGCACTACTAGCTATCTGAAATTATGAGAAATTTGGATGTGTTCCGTAATACCAAAAATGATGAATGAAAACTTAATGTTTTTCCAATTTTTTTTCTATAATTTGTAACTTGATAATATAAGCTATGCTTGTGATGAAACAATATTACAAATATTGTTGTTTATAATAAAGAAAAAACAATATGAAAACAAGTCATTTACGCTGTAAAAATGTACGAAATGCAATTCGCTAATACTTCATGTAGAGGTAGGTTTTTGAAAAAAAAAAGAATTGGAAGCCTAGATAATTATTGTCTCAATCCGAATATCAAATTTATTTGGTGGAAATATGCTCGAATTGGAAATGATTTAGGTATTACGTTTGTATGGACAATTCAAAGGTCGCCGCGTTCTTAAGTACCTAACACCTTACGAAAGAAGTTGTACTAAATAACAAAACAGGCATATTTTTATTACAATTCACATCGTAAGACCATTTAAGGTACACACCGATTTGATGAATATTCAAGTTTATCTTCAATCATTCAGCGCAAAACATCCATAGCTACAAAAATCTGTCGATAAATGAAACCTTGTCCTGAAATCTACATCGTCATATTCTTCAAAATAGTGACGTCGTCGCTTTTTGTGTGTTTTAGGACGTCGAATAATATTACAAGTTCTATTTTTTTTTATATCACCTATTTCGTGTTAAAAAATAAAATTATCACCAACTCACAACCAGTTGACGGCCCGTTACAAGCATTAGCAGACCACTGGAGCAGTGATTAAGTTTAACGCCATGTTAAGAGAATTAACCATTCGTTAGTACGTGGTGAAACACTCACTACGCCTAACGGGCCGTTATCTACGTAATGGGACGTTAAAACTAACTAACAGAGTATGGTGAAACTAGCTCTTAGACTCAATTTTACCATACTCTGTTAGATATAACAGACTGTTAAACACAATGTCAACTGCTGTGATTGTCTGTTGTCATGTCAGTGAGCCAATCAAAGCAGTAACCTGAGTTTAATGCCCTGTTAGCTAATTTTTGTGTTTGGTGAAATTGGGTCTTAAGCTTGGACCAAATTTAGACCGTGTTTTGTAATAAGACGGTTTGAGTTTAAGTTTGAAGAGCTGGCAATTGCAATTCGAAATGTATCAGAATTGTATCAGAATACTCAGAATATTTCATAGAATTTTGCTCCCACATCCATATGTGCGTGCGAGTATTTTTGTGTGTGTGTGTGTGTGAGTTTGAATATGTTCATTCTATTTCAGTTTAGCATATTATAAAATGTCAACCCTATTTGCGGGCGCGCTTGTTCATACGCCCGGTGCGCCGGCTGAGGCAATGCTTGCGAAACTGTCTCAATAAAGCCTCTATGGTCAGCGGCTGTACCACCATTGTATTTACTTCATAATATCCGCACTTAAACCGAAATCTATGGATATCATGACGCGCTTTTTTTTTTTTGAATAGCGACATAATAATACAGGATGCTTTTTTTTTACTAAAGAGATCAGGTTTGATTCCTGGCTAAGGTGGAAATTAAAACTAAAAATGTAGTGCTCAAAATCGAGGCCATGGTTCCTTTGCTCTAATATACTTATAGCCCTGATATAACTCTGTTCGTATAATTTAGGTACTTACCGTTACACAAATTTTTGTTAGTAATTTTATATTGTAGGTACAATTTTTATTAATGGCCGCTAAGAAAATATAATGGTGCTCCCACACTGCTGTTATAAAATGTTAACAAACATTTTCTAACGTAGTTTTTTAAAGTAATAAGGTTCAGTTCTGTTTAAAAACTATGTTATATAACGTTATATAACTGCTGTGTGGGAGCACCTTTAGGCAACCCTGCTCCATATATTTGGTCCTTGGCTTTTCAGTAGGCTAATACTAATGTTCCAAGGCACAAATTAATATGTTTGCTTTATATTTCTAACTTTATCCAATGTGAAATGAATTATCTACGTATAACATTGTAACGATGTAAAAATTATTTCGACCTTTGTTCGTTTTGTCTCATTTTATTCGATTTTGCAACGTTGTATAAGCCAGTAATATTGGATTCTTGAGCTATTATATACTAGACCTACTCAATTCAACATAGGTAGCGACATAATTAAAAAGTGTGACATGACATGTGGAGTGTGCGCGGGCGCACGACCGCGACCCTTGCGTTCACTCACGCGCAGCCGACACGCACACCTTATCTGTTATCAGTCGATCTTGTTCGACAGCTCGCTAGTTCAGAATGCCCTGGACACTGATTTTGCCCTTTGTTGCATACATAGAATGGGATAATTACAGTATGTGAAACTGTGAACATTGAGATAGATAACATCTTTTACGTTTCCTAACTACGGTATTGTGCGAGTGCGTGCTATTATCTCAACACTCTTGGCCGTGCTTTGGCATTGGTTGGAAGCATACAGTTGAGCGACCTAAAGGTACCATTCGCGTGTTGCTAGCGACAGAAGGTATTTCATAGAAACCAGTAGTGTCGCGGCAACATTTCGCTTGCAGTTGCTGCCTGCGGTCGGCTACAGAATTGTACCTTAACGGTCATACATACATACATAATCAGCCTATTAATGTTCCCACTGCTGGGACACTGGACACGCCCTGCACGCGTAGCATGGCGCTTTCTATGTCTACGAAGAGTAGACACAGCTCTTTCTATACAAAGTGACATTTCCTTTCTTCATTTTTGACATCGCACCGTAGAAATCTTTCTTCAATCTGTCACTTTGTCTTTCGTTTCTATCTTTGTCTAGGTCATTTTATATGTAGACTATTTCAGAAGAAAGTTTTCTATACCAAATTGTCAAAATCACTCTGACGACTGACAGTTGTCTATGGTAGTGAAATATTCTACTCAACGGTCACAAAGTATACATGGTTATCTGCAAAATCATGATTTTACAGAAGAGCGTTTTAAACGCAAAACTGTGATAACTAATAGAAGAAGAAAGCTATCTTCTCCTATTTTACATCATTTAGTTAATATATTACCAAGGAAATGGTTAAGGCCAATATTACAGTGCACTCTCAATGGTTACGGATTGGTTTACAACAAATAACTTAGTTCTCAACTCCAAGAAAACGAAATGTATAAAGTTCGCTTTACCGAATGTTAGAAATCTAGGACCCAACATCGTCTTAGATAAAGAAGTGCTTGAAACTGTGGGCTCGGCAGTTTTTCTGGGCATAACAGTAGATGCCAAACTTCAGTGGGGCCCACATATTTCAAGTCTAGCGGGAAGGCTCAGCTCGGCCGCCTACGCTGTCAGGATATTCTGCTGTGGGGCAAAGCCGCTGACATTCAAAATATATTTGTTCTTCAAAAACGAGCTGTCCGAGCAATTTACCAACTAGGTACCAGAGTCTCTCTGAGAGATTTTTTTAAAGATATTGGTATTCTTACAGTGGCATCACAATTCATCTTCGCCAATATCTTATATATTAGGCAAAATATACACGTATACACTAAAAACAGTGATATCCACAATATTAACACCAGAAATAAAGACAAATTACGAGCTCCTTTTCACCGGCTTCATAAGGTTCATAACTCATTTGTTGGGCTTGGTATAACCTTTTATAACAAGCTACCCACTTCTCTGCTAGATTTGCCTTTTAATGCGTTTAAAGCTAAAGTAAAATCCAACCTTTGTTCAAAGGCATACTATTCTATCAATGACTACTTAAGCGATAAAAATAGTTGGTCGCTGTGATTAACTCAAGACAATGTTTATGTTCTTTCTCCAGAATTAGCTTACCTACTGACAGGTTATATGAGTTTATAGAATGTTTAATTTATTTGACTTTATTATACAATTTATTTTATTTTTATTTATTGTTGACATGATCTACTCATTACAATGTTTTCGTATGAGTTGTATTGCAATATGTGATTAGCTAGCGACCTCGACAGTAGATTATATATTATTCTTGCCTAACTGTTGATCTATTTTTGATTTATTTTTACTTCAATGGTCCTAGTTTATCATATCTAATTATGTGACTTCGAGTTACAGCTTTATTAGCTATATGTAAGCGGGCACGCCCTTTATGCCTGGAGGCTTTATAATTCGGGTATTAAGTTCTGTTTACCATTTTAGTTTTTAGTTTTGCTTGAGTTTAGATTTCGTTTTTTTTTTTTTTTTTTTTTGTCGGTACATTGGCGCGTGCTAGCTGTCATTATGGCATATATTTTTTTGAATGTTTTGTGTTGAGTAATGTAAATTATTTGCATACTATTGTATAGAATCAAGTTTTTTTTTCTAACTGAACAGACAGCTGTGCTGCTGGGGAGTTTGTTGCGCCACTTCTTCTCTCCAGCAAAAGCACTAGGAAGTGGTGAAGGGCGGGCGTTTTTGGGGGACTGTCTTATGTAATTTTGACGTTCGAAAAGTGCTGATTCTCAGCCTAATTTGAATAAATGACTTTTCAATTTGAATTTGAATTACTATAATGTTATTTGTTCCAAAACACGGTACTTCGACACACTGAAAAAATTAAGCTGTACTTAGTTGTGTTTAACGTGATTACGTGACTTAATATCAGTAAAAATTGACAATCAAACAGTAAAAACATCCTATGACGAAACAAAAAATTCTGAGTCGAATTATATTAAAGAGTGAATTTCGTAAAAAGTGCAATTGCCTCTTTCTACTTTGCTGCCGTCGTACTGTCTACACGGAACGTCATATTTGTCTACTCTTCCGTCGACAAAGCTGTGCTCATGCTACGCGTGCTGCTGGGCCTCCTCTCTGTGAGAGGGAGTGGGACGTAAACCACCACGCGGGCCCAGTGCGGGTTGGTAGATGTCACATGTCTTCGAATTTTTGGTTCCTCACGATGTTTCCTTCACGGTCAATCAGCACAAATACCAAGGCACTGGGATGATACGCGTATTTTTTTTGAAGTGAAAACTCCTTTAGGCGCGTTGAGCACTTTTTGGGTAAACAAAAATCATAGAACTCGCGTCATTGTCACCGAAGGCGCGTTGAGCACTTTTTTGTTGACAGCGCAGTTTTTTATTTTTTATTTTTTTAAATGTAGCAACAGCTTTCGTTCTTGTACTGACAGCCAGCCACATAAATTCCTGACATTTCCGTTAGATGGCGTTACGTTGAATCAAAAAGTTACTTAGTTTTCACTTCTATCGGCAGTCCCCAAAGACTGCTCGATGTTTTTATTTGTTTACTATCCTTCTCCTGGGGAAAAGTCTTCCCCGTCTGGTTCCAGTGGACAGAAATAAATCTCAATACTCGAATCAGCTGTAAGCATTTTACTGCTAGGCGCGATATATTCCCGTATTAAAACCACAATAATTGCCATAAAGCTTAGATCCTACTTTCTTACGGATTGCGTGACAAATCTAAACATCCATTCTGTAAAAGGTTTACAGTATAAAAGTTTTTGTAACAATATTTTGATTTAAAAGAGTCTCCATGGAGTTTCTTGCCCGTTCTTCTCCATAGCAACCTACTAAGTTTTGGAATCGGCAACTAGCTTCATCTTTCTGACTGACCGACCCCTTGACAATTCAAAAATGCCTGTAATTAGTTTATTTGAAATAAATGCTTTTGAGTTTGAAACTAGTGTCGAGAAACAGTAGCTTAACTGATCTGTTTCGGGCTATAGGTAGCTTTATCAGCTTTTCAAAGACCAGGTGTTATCTGTAGCCCGAAGTCCCGAACCAGAACAGTCAAGCTACTGTTTTACGACACAAGTTTCATAACGTAAACCCCGCTTTCGGAAACCTTCGCACAATTCACACTTATCGACCATGTTTGAGTTGCACGCTTCGCCATTATGAATTTAAATACGACGATCATTATCGATTACTCGTATTATAGTCGCGATTTGATTATGCGTTATTACGTAAATTATGCTGGTAATGGTAATGTTGGTAATAGATACTAATGTATGACGGCCGATCCTTTTTTGCTGGCGATACTGAGATTATTTCAATATAATGTTATGAAATAGGTAACTCCCAGCTGACTGATCAGGATGAGGAAGAAGGAATTTTCTTAAGACTCGTTTTGCTCCACTTTCGAGGACTTATTTTGCGTAAAGTTTGGCGCATACCGCAGTATCGTATTGTAACGAATGCAACGTAGTTTTTGCGACTCACTTTTAGCAGCGTAACTTACGCGGGCTTTACGCTCGTCTTGAAATAATGCGATAAAAACAACCCGATCGTCAATCTGTATAATGGGGTATAGTTCGATTCAAACTTAATGGCGGCTCGGAAGTACGCCACTCGCTGCGCAGTACCCCACCCCTCACCTCCCGCAGACACATGAATTCTGCTGCAACTCGCCTCATGTTTCGACTTTTCGAGCCGCCAGTTTGAATCGGGCTGTACCAAGATACA
The DNA here is from genome assembly GCA_948150665.1 of Conistra vaccinii. Lineage (NCBI taxonomy): Eukaryota > Metazoa > Arthropoda > Insecta > Lepidoptera > Noctuidae > Conistra > Conistra vaccinii. The sequence goes on from OX411319.1 coordinate 9,692,989, forward strand.
TTTTTTTTTCCTCTGTTTGAAACTATCTGGTGACGATCCTCAGCAACTGTGGAGTGGGTTCGGTGCCACCAACAGAATGGTAAAGCAATTCCTAACATGGTTTCCTTTTTGTTGTCAACAGAAAACTTGGCGCCGTCGGAGTTGAAGAAGCTTAGAAATAAACAGAGGAAGGCGAAGCGTAAAGCGGAACAGGAAAGCGCGTTACAGGCTCAGGTACAGGTACGTCCATATTATTTAGTGTAGATTTCACGAATTAAGTTGAACGCGTTCAGCATATGTAAACCGCGTTCAAGAGCTGTCAGTGTCAAAAATTTTATGGAATATTGTACACTCACAGCTCTTGAACGCTTTTTAGAAATGCTGATGGTGTTCAGTTTCATTGGTGAAATCAGCCCTTAATGGTGCCTGTTTTATCAGGGACTAAGGTTGATGATCGCAGTATGTTCTGTTTTGTGGAAAGGAGACCTGTTCATTCAGATCATCTAAAACACTGAGCTAAAATTACGAGTCCCTTTACTCTGGTCATTTTTTTTATCCAAAATGTGAGATAAAAATAAACACGTTCTTAAATAGCTAGTGACTGAAGGACTAATGAGTAATGATGGCAACACACATTTGTGTGTATTGGGGCTATACCTAAACTCAGTTTTAACTGAGAGATCTTTGTTTACTGAACGGGTACAGCAAGCACTATTCTTCGATATTTACTTAGGGCGAATTTCACCAATAAAAACTGAACGCCATCAGCACATTAACCACGTTTAAGAGCTGTCAGTGTCATTTTTTTTTTGGAATATTGTCACTGACAGCTCTTGAAGTCGGTTTAGATGTGTAAATCGCTTCAGTTTCATTTGTGGAATTCGCACTTAGTAACGTCATAAAAATAAAACATTGTTTAGTTTGAAATCATTACAATATGTTACATGTAATGATTTCAAACGAAGTTTTGTGCCGTTGATCCAACTATTTACTTCTCAATTTTCTTTTTTAATGTTTGACAAGTGAAATAAAAGGTGTGTGTATAAGAAGTGTTTTTCTGTAGGTGAAGCGCGAACAGCACCACAAGGCGAGACAGCAGCAGGAGCAGGGCGACCCTGAAGCGCCGCAGTTGGACGAACTGGTACCTGACAAACTGGCCAGGGTAAATATTACATGACATATTTAAAAAAACATATGTAAAAAAGGAGAAAAAACAGCCATTCTGAAGTGGGAGTGGGCCGGCTACGTCGCACGAATGCACCCGGAGAGATGGGCAAGGATCGTCACTCACTGGACGCCTGAAGGAGGACATCGCCGTCGAGGTAGACCGCGGCGAGGGTGGTGTGACGATCTAATCGCACAAAATAGAGGTATTTGGACGGAGAAAGGGGAGGCCTTTTCCCAGCAGTGGGACACAATGTAGGATAATAACAAATATAGAAAAGCCCTCATTCTACTACTTTTTAAATTACCAATGAACCAGTACGACGTTTCTTTGATACTTATTATATTTTCTTAACTGAACACATACTAGTGTGTTAACATAATTTACTCAACGCCCTTGATATGGGTGTTTGCATTTGATTTTATCTGATAAAGTTTACAGTCAAATCAATTTCTTACAACAATACGAATACCTATTGTTTGTGTTTCCACATCCTAAACTTACTTCCTAGGGAAGTAAATATCAAATAAGTCACTGATTGATTAGAATGTCACAATTAATTTGTTTATAACAGTACCAAAGCTAAAAATACTTCGAACACTACCTGTTTTACTTGTCAGTGACAATGAAGTCTGGTATTGTTAAAGAATTGACGTCTAACTTGTTCTTAGAGTCGTGACTTTGTAGACATGACTGCCCAAAAAAAGTGTAATGTTTTCATTATAGTTTATTGAGATATCACGTTATGTGGGTGGCCAAACAAGGATTTTAAATTCTTTCAATAGGGTATTATTTTCATCTAAATTTAAAAAAAACGGGTAGACTAAGCAATAGCTCGCCGTCCGATAAGGCACAAGCTCGGGTCGACGACGTGTTGTGTTCCACGCGCGCCGCAAAGAGATGTCAGCACAACTGACGGGGTCCGTTAGGGTAGAAGTCTGCCGGCGTCGAGGGAAAGTCTGAAAGGGATACCGTGGCCCCTGGCAACGTACAGGCAACTGAAGGAACACGGGTGGGTTTAAGTCAGTAGCTCCGCCCAAGGCGGAAGAACTTATTTGATAATTTCCAACACAAAAAAAAAAACTAAGGTGAATAGTAGGTAGCAAAGACAGCCACATTTTTCTAGATGTCGTTGTTGGTGTTTTCATCACGCTTTTGTTTCCGAAAGGGTTAGGCAGAGATGTGAAGTACACCCATTTATGTTTGTGTCCCATGTGGTAAGGAGCGAGCATCAATATGAACTGGGCACAAATCTAGATTCAACTATATAATTAATGTGTTTATTTTGACATTTTACAGGCTGATGATCCTCTAGAACAAGCTATCAAGTTCCTACAACCACTAAGAACGCTCGCTGCGGATAGGATAGACACACATTTAATGGCCTTCGAAATATACTTTAGAAAAGGTAAGGTTTATTTAAATTATTGAATGAGAGATCAGCAAAGATTGACACTCACTGGACGCGCTGAGAGAGGACATCGCTGTCGTCATGGTAGACTTTAGAACGGACTATCAACATTAAATGCATATATACAATTTCGTGTCTATACTGTTGGGCGCTGAGAAGTTTCCTGGTCTGGAGCCAATTCCGGGTGCAGCAGTCAGGTCCTGGTGGACTTTAGGACTATCAACATTAAATGCGTTTTTTTTTGCTTAATAATCCATTTCATATATTTTATTCCGTTTCCAGATAGACCCCTGCTGATGCTGCAGAGCATAAAGCGCGCGTTCAAATTGGACAGTTCGCACCACCATCTCCACGACTGCCTGGTACGATTCCAGAGGTGGTTAGACGAGAATCTGGCTAGTCTGAACCCATCAGTCGCCGCTGTCATCACCAAAGAGATTGAGCCGGTAAGACCATTTATACATAATATCACGCTTCTGTTCCCCGAAGGGTTAGGCAGAGGTGTACTTATAGTTATACCCACATTTCGCCAGTTATGTTCAAGTCCCATGTAATAGGGCTGAGTCTATTGCCAATAACCAATGAAGAGAAATGCTATCGTGACCCTTTATTTATTCAAGTTTACATGCACAACATTACAAAAAAAAGAATCCTAAGGCGTTGTACGGTAAAATTTACGTACTAAAATGTATTAGAAATGTGACATACATACCTACATTAGTAGGTAAAGTAAAATTTTAAAATATATAAACACGAGAAAGTAAATGTTACTTGTAAAAATAAACAAATGCAATCAAGTGAAAAAAAAAAAGAAATTGTTTTAAATACACACATCAAAAGTGTCTAGGGATCAAGCATTTTTATGCGGATTTCTTGAGATTGAGATGTGGCTTTGTAATAAATTTATGATTTTATAAATTTATATGGATCCTTTTTGGTGCATTTCATAATTTGAATCAGGAACTGTGAATCAAATTCGAGTAAAAGATGAAAATCAGCTGTCAATATTTTCCCTATAAAAACATACAACGCATTGAAGACATTATTAGTGCTACTGTTTCCCTACTACTGATTAAAACCAACGTTATTATGGAGCAGCGACGTCATTTAAGCAGGGAAGAAATGCTCAGAGCCGTGGGAATGATAGAAGCTGGTTCCCGGCAACGTACTGTGGCTTTAGCTCTGAATACAAGTCAGAGTGTTATCAGTCGACTTTGGACACGTTACCGAAGCACTGGTACCGTGGCTGAGCGCCATGGAGGACGGTATCGCTGCACCACACGGAGACAAGACCGATACATTCAAATCTTAGCTCGAAGAGCTCCAACAATAACCGCCATGATGTTAGCCGTGAGGCTTCATCACTCTTCAGGGAACTTAATTAGCGACCAAACAGTCAGAAACCGCTTGCATGAAGTGAACCTTCATTCCCGAAGACCGCTACGGGTACCACCTATAGCAATTCACAATCGTAGGATTCGATATCAATGGGCTCTTGAACACAGAAATTGGGCAGAAGAACAATGGCGTTTCGTGTGCTTTTCTGATGAGTCTCGTTTTGGTATGAGACCGGATACAAGACGTATACGACACTGGAGAACCCCTGGACGCCAACAGCGATTAAAATCCTGCCAGGAAGTCCATCCTTATAGTGGTGGAACCATCATGGTATGGGCGGGTATTTGGATCGGCGGAAGAACTGAGTTGATTTGGATTAGAGGCAACCTCAACGCTCAAATTTATGCTGAGACGATTGTATCAGACGTCATCGTTCCTCTACAAGTGCAAATCGGTCCCTTATTTCAGTTAATGCATGATAATGCACGACCGCACACCGCAAGAGTTGTAAGACAGACTCTCGCCGCAGCTAACATCAATGTCCTGCCCTGGCCTGCTCAGTCGCCAGACTTGAACCCGATTGAGCATGCATGGGATATGCTACAGAGAAGAGCTCTGCCGAATATGGAGGGTATCCAGTCGCAAGAAGACCTTTTTTTGTTGTTGCAACGAACATGGGCGGCCATTCCACAGCGTGATTTGGATGAACTCATTTTGAGTATGCCAAACCGATGTTCTTGTGTTGTTAGTGTTCGCGGTAGAAACACGGATTATTAATTGTTTAAGTTACCCAATAAAATTTTAAAGAAAACTGTTATTTCAGTCTTTTTTTCGAACTTTAATGTTAGTGGTTCAAATGTCAAAAATCCCTTTATTAGGAAAATGGCAAATTTCTTTATTAATGCAAAGGTGACTTGGTTTATCGTTACTGTGACAAACGAAAACACTTTATTTGATGAATCCTTAAAGAAAATTTTAATTAATATCAATCAGGAGAAAAGTAATTGCAAAAATATATGTTGATCCCTAGACACTTTTGATGTGTGTATTATGTCGAATCATTAGACATTGAGAGGGTTGGGGTGTAACGCCCAACAGTGAAAATTTTATGTACTTGTTATGTAAACTTGTAAGGAATGTTATGTTATGTAAATGAGAAGACGAACGATTCCCTTGATGGATTGATTGCTACTGTATATAATTACACAATTATTCCATTTAAATTCTATGTTAGAGAAATGCTAAACAATATCGATGTGCATTATTGAGTATGACGTACAAATACAAATTACCACAAAGGTAAAGCGTACAGCGTAGGTCGTACAGAGAGTTTATCTGTGGCCCTCAGAAACTGGGAATCAGTTAGCTACAACTAACCTTTTCATCAATATGAACACTTTCATCATCATCATTATTGGCAGCCATGTTCCACCCACCACTGAGTAAAGCCTCCTCCTATTTGACCCATGCTTCCATGGTCTGTGCGAGTCTCATCCAGGTCTTCTTACTTTAACACCACTGAGAAAGTCTGAATAGGCGACCTCGTAATTGCTTGATCACCCTAAGGTTGAATGTCATTTATAATCAGCCTATTAATGTTCCCACTGCTGGGACACAGACCTCCTCTCTGTGAGAGGGAGTGGGTTGCAATCTACCACGCGGGTCCAGTGCGGGTCCAGTAGATGTCACATGTCTTCGAATTTTTGGTTCTAAGACATGCCGGTTTCTTCACGATGTTGTCCTTCACCGTTTAGAGAGCAGTGGTGATGAAATTATTTACATAAAGTAAAGCGCCTGCTTGGGTTCGAACCCACGACCTACATACAACTCGTAAGTCGGGGCCATTACCACTGGGCCACCACTGTTCCATTACTGAATGTCACTTGCACCTCATAAAACTTTAAAGTCTATTTTTGCTATTAGACCAATGCGACGTTATGACGTTTTAATTTACTAGGATTTTTTGTCAAAAGTGGTTAACAATTTACGAGGTCGACTATCTATACTTACAAGTAAGTTTTTCCTTCACATAATCATAATTCCTCTTGCATACAATGCAAGTTTTTATTCGCTAATAAAAAGATACGATTCGTACATCATTGTCGATGTTTTCCGTGTTTCCTCATATTGTAAAATATTATGTGAATAGAGGTCTCACACTATGTCAAAATCTCGATAGTTTATACGAGTAGTATACTACAGCATTGTTCATTACTCTAATTAAGTAAACATCTTGTAATTTGTTGTGTGTTGAATCGTCTCATTTGTCTGGAAGGAAATATTGTTGTTAGGTTCACAATGCAGTGTATATGAAAGAAATAAAGAAGAAAGAAAGAAAAATGCGTTTATTGGCATTACAATAAAAACAAAACACCTTATAACTAAAAAAGAACAAAAACAGAAAACAATTGTTATAATGCCAAAAGGGCCTCAGCTCAGCATAATGTCAGATGGCTGCACAAAGTGTGCCACCTGACGCTGATTTTCAGCTGCAACCCACGAGTGCCATACGCTTGAATATAAAAGACAGGGGAGTGCGTGTCCGATCTAATGAATAAACATAATAAAATAAATGTAGTAAAAGATCATCAGACAAAATCAAGTAAAATAAAATGTTGTGACAGACATGTGTGTGTGGTGTGTTGTGAATGAGGAATAAAATAAATAAATACCCAATATCTGTGTCATAAAAACTAAAACTATCAAGGTAAAATAGCGTGACCGCGTTGTTCTTGTAAGCTATGAAACGGAAAGGATTTTGATGCGGATCCTATTATATACTCCATGACAAACAAAATTGATAAAATGTAAATAAATTTAACATTAAATATATGTTAGCACACGTGCTTTTTACTTTGCATTCCCGCACAAGAAGTATTTTGACATGCCTATCTTACCTCTGCAACCCAAATACTGGGTAAGACTGGTGGTTCGACTTTCATGTTTCTGACTACCCGTAACGACTGACGGAGATCTGAATGACAGCCTGAACCAACGACGAAACGTGATTACCGAGGCGCGGAAGGGTTTGGGTATGTAATGGACGGTCGAACATGCACGGAACGACCTCGGCAAGCGTAGCTTAGCCACGTATATGAGGGAGCGCAACATATTTATATAATCAATTAACTAAAATTATATAAATCTCTTCCAACTTTCGAAAGGCTATTAAAGCACCAAGTTTTGTTTTAGTTTTATTATCCAGCGAAATCGTCTAATAATTATGTTTTTCTTAATAGAAGTGAATAATTGTATTCTATTGTAGTAAAATAAAGTATCTTAAATGAATATTCCAGATGGTTCGCGGGCGTAGCGCGGTACAAATGGCGGAAGAGTTCATCAGCTCGGCGGCGGAGACGCAAGCCGACGCGCTGTGGGGCGCGCGCGCGCTGCGCCGCCTGCTGCCCGAGCGGACCGCGCGCGCGCTGGCCCGCGCCACCGCGCTGCACTACCGCGACACCTGCATACAGGTACAGTACACGCGCATAGCGCGACGCAGGCGACGCGCTGTGGGGCGCGCGCGCGCTGCGCCGCCTGCTGCCCGAGCGGACCGCGCGCGCGCTGGCCCGCGCCACCGCGCTGCACTACCGCGACACCTGCATACAGGTACAGTACACGCGCATAGCGCGACGCAGGCGACGCGCTGTGGGGCGCGCGCGCGCTGCGCCGCCTGCTGCCCGAGCGGACCGCGCGCGCGCTGGCCCGCGCCACCGCGCTGCACTACCGCGACACCTGCATACAGGTACAGTACACGCGCATAGCGCGACGCAGGCGACGCGCTGTGGGGCGCGCGCGCGCTGCGCCGCCTGCTGCCCGAGCGGACCGCGCGCGCGCTGGCCCGCGCCACCGCGCTGCACTACCGCGACACCTGCATACAGGTACAGTACACGCGCATAGCGCGACGCAGGCGACGCGCTGTGGGGCGCGCGCGCGCTGCGCCGCCTGCTGCCCGAGCGGACCGCGCGCGCGCTGGCCCGCGCCACCGCGCTGCACTACCGCGACACCTGCATACAGGTACAGTACACGCGCATAGCGCGACGCAGGCGACGCGCTGTGGGGCGCGCGCGCGCTGCGCCGCCTGCTGCCCGAGCGGACCGCGCGCGCGCTGGCCCGCGCCACCGCGCTGCACTACCGCGACACCTGCATACAGGTACAGTACACGCGCATAGCGCGACGCAGGCGACGCGCTGTGGGGCGCGCGCGCGCTGCGCCGCCTGCTGCCCGAGCGGACCGCGCGCGCGCTGGCCCGCGCCACCGCGCTGCACTACCGCGACACCTGCATACAGGTACAGTACACGCGCATAGCGCGACGCAGGCGACGCGCTGTGGGGCGCGCGCGCGCTGCGCCGCCTGCTGCCCGAGCGGACCGCGCGCGCGCTGGCCCGCGCCACCGCGCTGCACTACCGCGACACCTGCATACAGGTACAGTACACGCGCATAGCGCGACGCAGGCGACGCGCTGTGGGGCGCGCGCGCGCTGCGCCGCCTGCTGCCCGAGCGGACCGCGCGCGCGCTGGCCCGCGCCACCGCGCTGCACTACCGCGACACCTGCATACAGGTACAGTACACGCGCATAGCGCGACGCAGGCGACGCGCTGTGGGGCGCGCGCGCGCTGCGCCGCCTGCTGCCCGAGCGGACCGCGCGCGCGCTGGCCCGCGCCACCGCGCTGCACTACCGCGACACCTGCATACAGGTACAGTACACGCGCATAGCGCGACGCAGGCGACGCGCTGTGGGGCGCGCGCGCGCTGCGCCGCCTGCTGCCCGAGCGGACCGCGCGCGCGCTGGCCCGCGCCACCGCGCTGCACTACCGCGACACCTGCATACAGGTACAGTACACGCGCATAGCGCGACGCAGGCGACGCGCTGTGGGGCGCGCGCGCGCTGCGCCGCCTGCTGCCCGAGCGGACCGCGCGCGCGCTGGCCCGCGCCACCGCGCTGCACTACCGCGACACCTGCATACAGGTACAGTACACGCGCATAGCGCGACGCAGGCGACGCGCTGTGGGGCGCGCGCGCGCTGCGCCGCCTGCTGCCCGAGCGGACCGCGCGCGCGCTGGCCCGCGCCACCGCGCTGCACTACCGCGACACCTGCATACAGGTACAGTACACGCGCATAGCGCGACGCAGGCGACGCGCTGTGGGGCGCGCGCGCGCTGCGCCGCCTGCTGCCCGAGCGGACCGCGCGCGCGCTGGCCCGCGCCACCGCGCTGCACTACCGCGACACCTGCATACAGGTACAGTACACGCGCATAGCGCGACGCAGGCGACGCGCTGTGGGGCGCGCGCGCGCTGCGCCGCCTGCTGCCCGAGCGGACCGCGCGCGCGCTGGCCCGCGCCACCGCGCTGCACTACCGCGATACATGCATACAGGTACAGTACACGCGCATAGCGCGACGCGCTCAAAAGGGACCACATCCTTGAGCTGAATAAATGGTTACCATGTGTGCGGTGCTCGCTAAAGACCTGCAACCCTAGCGCATCAATGTGTGTGCATTAATGTTATGATTTTTAATATTTTCTTTTTTGCAGGGTTGCGTGGATGTGTTGGAGAGCCTGCGAGAAGGCGAATTCGGTCCGTGCGAGAAGGAGATTGAGGAGTATGTCGAGGCGTGTCGCAGCAAGTTCCCGTACGCCATCGCGTTCAAGCCGGCGTCGGAACTGGCCGACCTGCCCGACAACCCCGCGCCGGCCGAGGACGCCCCGCTACAACACAAAGAGATCGCCGTCAACAACTGAAGACAACACACAACACTCCTTTCTCGAAAACGGTCTAAAATTATATATCAACTGTCTACGTATTCGATAGTTTGGACGATGGAAAGATGGCGATTTGAACCACTTTTAATAGACCAAAGTCTTAGCTGACAGCTCCGCTGTTCCGCTGAAAATGAATAAATAATAACTCGCGTGGAGTGAATTAATGATAGGTTTTTAATTAATAATGAACTTATGCAATCAAACGTCTTGATTATACTCATTTACAACCCAAGAAACTGCGAATATTTTTTTCTTTAGTCGTGGGTTAAGCCTCGTTAGGTCTTTTTTACAAATTAGGATTTAAGACCACACACTTATAACGCTTATTAAATTTTATACTAAAGGTGCGAAGATTGTAAGCAATAATAGTATAAATGAATAATTAGTGCGGATTCACTCAAGATCTGTTCATTCTCAGCGGAATGTTGAAGGCAAACTTAATTATTTAGCAGAATATTCGTTTTTACTCATTACGAACTGTTTGACTGACAAATGTCGCTGATGTTGATGTAAAACTTTTAATCTCGATATACTTTTAAAATACCGTTTTGTAAGTACTTCTGATAAAAAAAATTATAAAAATAAGGATTCCGATGACGCGCTCTGTTACAAACAACAACATCGTTATTTGGATTATTTTAATAAAATCAATTTTGTTCTTGATTAATAACCCTCCAGATGTATTCAGTTAGCATAAACAAAATTGTTTAGCATAGGTTTCGACACTTGTTTTTTTTTAATAATTAAATGTTTGTTATAATAACAAAATTGATTTTATTCGAATTCCTTCGATGGTTGGTTTCGGTGCACTTAACAATTCAGATCTAGTTTCACTGATCATTCTTTATGACAGAAAATGCTGGGTCAAACTAAATTAGCTAGCGAAACTCTGCATACGCGATGGTCTGCGGAGTTTCGCTAGCTAATTTAGTTTGACCCTGTGTACTTTATCTTCAAACGTTAGGTGTATTGAAGTTGGTTTAGGTCCGTAGTGTTTCATATCAACTAAGGGGTCGTCAATTAATCACGTGATAATTTTAGCAACATCATACCCAAAATCACGTGTATTTTAATGATAATAACTATCTAAAAACAGCTTATTTTATCTTTAAATAAAGGTTTATATCGTTGCCTAGCTATGGCGAGTCAAGGTCACGCACCGCTTTTTTTTTAGAAATCGTGCATACAACGAAAATATAAGTAGGTACATCACGTGTGTACCTTGTGATATTTCGTGAATTTTTCGAAACCCCCCCCCCCTTTCGAGCCTCACGTGATTAATGGAGGATCCCTAATTAATGTCACAAAACATTCGCTCGAATCACCTTTGGTTATTATTGTCTTTCGCTTTATAGTCCCGTGTTGCATTTTGGTTATTCTGACATTGTAAAACTATAGATACTGAAAGAAAATCAAGGAATTACTGAAGTAAATGTAGGTACAATTCGCATTAAATAACTGTGCCGCTCTGAAGTTAGGTTGCGCATGCGTACTGGCATGCGCGCTACTGTTTTATAAGGCAGATTGACTACTGCGCAGTCATTTGTAGCTTACTTCAGAGCGGTAAAGTTATTTGACGCGAACTATACATGCTACCACTTCAAATATCTGAGTATACATATCGTTATTTGACGAGCGATTGGCGTTGCCCAGGCCATGCAGCATAATTTATTATAAATTATTTTATTTCATTACAACAATTATATTGTGTTATTCTTATTATTAATTTACTCAAATATAAGTAAAGTGATCGAACTTCTGGCTAAGTTGGATCAGTTTACTTATATTTTTATGGTTTATCAAAAATGACTAATTCCATAATTAATCGTTTTTATAAAAATAAAAAATATCTTCCTCGTTGGTTTAGTGGTCGCAAGCGCTACTGCTAAGCATGAGGTGTTGGGTTCGTATCCAAAGTCGGGTAGTGTTATTGAGTTTTTCCATTAGGAATTTCTCAGCAACAGCCCGGAGTCTGGATTTGTGGCCGGTTGATAGCCATAGCCTCGCCCCCTATTATATGAGACTTAAAACATAACTGGCGAAGTGTGGGTGTACCTACTATGGGTACACCTCTGTCTTACCCTTCGGAGAAACAAGGCATGTGTAAATAATAACTTGACACAAAAAATCGTTTTCAAGTGTGTGGGTAACCTAATCAAGTTTCAAAACTTAGATCGCATCAATCTTTCACATTTTTATGCTTGGAATAAATCTGGCGTCGGCATTGCCACAAAATCGCTCGGTTCATAACGATGAAAAGTTACGAGTAATTTCATTGTATACAATTATTATTTTCTTTGAATTTTGACGTCCAAAAAACTTTTATACAACGTTATTTTTTGTTTATACTAAACCTCTTAAGGGGTCTTTGTACTCATCGTTGTGAACAACTTTCACTATGGGACCAATGCTGAAATCGCGAAAAAAAATCTGCTGTTCCCTACATTTATGTTCGCATATCTCGTCAAAATGTGGGGAACAGCAGATTTTTTTTTTCAGCGTTGTTCCCATAGTGAAAGTTGTTCATAATGATGAGTACAATGACCCCTTAAGAGGTTTAGTACACTTAAACTTTTGAACGGAATTCAATCGACTATCGAGAAATTTCGGCAAAAGTACGTTTGTAGTTTTTTGTTCAACATACTGATCATTATCAGCTTGCCCACAAATAATGAAGTAATTTTGGGCACGTCCCGTTTCTTTTGTGGTTTACGTAGCATTTTATGTAGAGAAACTAATTAGCGGCGATGGAGCATACTTAATTAACTATCTTGACTTCTAAATTGTAAAAAGTCGGTAAAAAATAGTGTAACTGATGGAATCTTAATGTCCAACGACAGCTGTATCATAAAGACGTAATCTGCGTTCAAAATTTATTTGCCAAACATGGAAACAAAGACGAGTTTTCCACTCAGGCAAACATCAAATTTATGCAAGTGTAGATAAAGTTCATTTTAGACCGACTAGTACTGTTGAAAAAGTTATAAAAAATTTGAAGTTGTAGCGCAAACTGAACCTTATGTGTATGCATTACAGTTGTTTTTCCTAAAAGTCGTGTTTGTTTACATGTTTTGCAAATGTATTGCGAACGCAGCTTAGGGTATATTGTTTGATTATGACCCAGAGTCGCGATTTGCAATGAAAAGTGTAAAAACATGTTCCTTTATATTTTTAGTTTGTAAGACATTGTTTCTTAATGTGTCCTTACTGCCCCATAACAAAACTGCTTTGCTTTATCCCACACTTACCTATGAGGAAGTGTTCGCATTTGAAATTACGTTTATGTTTCCAGCTTCTAATTTCTCATCATTTATGTCAAAAATGTTAATAAAGTTTTCGTTGTTCTTTATTATTATTACTTAGCCGTTAAGGATGACGTTGAAACACTTAGGGCCTATTTCACGATGTCCGAATAGCCACTACTTACCGAATAAATTAAAAAATGGAACAGAATTTGCATGAAATTATCTGCCAAGTAAGTTAATAGGAACTTAATCGTAGGTGGTGAAGCAGGCCCGCACAGTTCGCGCCAAATAACTTTGCCGCTCCGATGTAGACTACAAATGACTGCGCCGTAGTCAATCTTGCTTAAAAAACGGTAGCGCGCATGCTAGCACGCATGCGCAACCTAACTTCAGAGCGGCAAAGGTATTCGCGAACTGTATCAAAGTGTTGCTTCATGTAGTGTCTTATGTCCATGTCTAGTCCTACTGCCAACTATGTATCGGCACTCCATCGCAATCTGTACAATAAAATTTTAAACAAAGGTAAATTCTTCAATAAAATCAGTACCACCATGATGATTATTGAAAAATTTAGCACTCATTCTAAAATTAAGTTATGTTTTCTTTTGGACTTATTTGTAAATTAGCATCCTGTGGCCTCAAGTGTTCAACAATATTCACGTAACAGAATTACTTAGGATTTAACATTTCAAATAACGACTGGTTTTTAACGTGTAAAATATAATGTGTGGCAGATTGAGCAAAGGCCGCGCGGATCGCCCCTGGAGCGGAGGGGCCGCTTGTAAATAATTCTTACTTTTAAGTTTGTACTGTACAATATCGTTAGTTCTGAGGTCTTGTCGACGAAACTGATTGACTGCATGCGGCGCTAAGGTTTAATATGTACGAATGGTGAACATGGACTCAAATGTAAACACTTTTGTTGGATTTCGTTTACTTTTTTCTTTTTGTAGATATGTGTAAAATTTGGACAATAATTATATAATTGAATACTCCAAATTGTAACAATTGCATGCACTTTTGTTGTGTTGTAAAACACACTGGAACAGTTAATTTCTAAGACTACATCCACTGAATGAAAATAGGCTGATAAACACATTACCCTCCTTTGCGTCGAGCTTTCGGGGTAATAAACACTTTCGTTTGTATGTGATAATATTGATAGAAGCTCCTGTTTTGATTATAAGCTGGCTTTGGTCGCCGTCCTACACCGGATGTGGGTGGGATCTAAAATTTTCTCTATTACATGTCTTTTAATTCCTCAATTATGTTTTATTCAGTGGACGAAGTCGAATTATGTTTATTTGACACAAAATATGTTCAATTAAGTTACTAATAAATCACCATGTTGATTTTATTGTATTCAAGTTGTGTGATCGGAGTATCTGTCATCTTGTACATAAAGTAATAAAATTTTATTTTACAAATTTATTTACATTTCTGTTTCATTTAAATACAAGCTCTTGGTACTGGTACAAATACACCTATTTTCTTTTTTTTGGGTGTGAAATCCTCAAATAACTTCTCCTGCTCTGGGCGGAGCGGAAGGGCGTGTCAGACTCTTAGGGTCGGGCCACACCTGCCAAACGTTCCGCGGCGGAAGGTTCGGCGACGGAACTATCGGTCGTAGATTCGGTTGGCATGACACACCAAACGCGCCGAACGGTCGGCGGCGTTTACTTCGGCGCGTTACGTTGCGTTCGTCACAGTGTTTCCACTTTTTGGGATTTCTCCCTTTTTTAGGGAAAAATGCCAATAATAAGCATGGTTTAGGGATATTTTATTTTGAAAAATTTACCTTGAGTTGGTAGCCCTTTGTTTATAGTAGGTCTAGGTAGCACCCAACGTACTACTCAAGTCTATGGCACCACCGATTGATTAAAGGGGATTCCCTCAAAATCGTAATGAATGTATGTAATTCGTCTAATTTTAGTTTACATTTGGTGCCGATTCTCTTGTCAAAAATGCCGCTAAACTAGACTAAAAATAACCAAAATTTAGTTTAGTCCTGTCAAACGAGGATTTCCCATTCTGAAATAGACTAAAGTGACACAACGGGGATGCGCCAAGGTAGCCCGCGAAATTCAAATTTTCTTACGTTTTTTGCAATTTGCAGGTCAGTATCACGCCACGCCACGCCGCGCCGCCGAGATCAGTGTCTCCACTTAAGTTTTTAATTTCTCCCCAGTTTCTTAATGTTAAAAATTATACCTCAAATTCCCTAAAAAGATATAAAAATTCCTTGGTTTAAAGATTTTTTTCAATTTTATAGCATTAAATACCTACAAAACATCCATTAATTGACGAGATTACAAAATATTCATTAATTTCCGATGTCGTTTTAAGTACAATTAACAATGACATGGTAATCTAAAATTTGTCGAATTACATTCCTTACGAGTTTGAGGGAATCCCCTTTAATCAATCGGTGGTGCCATAGAGAGTAGTAGGTATATTGGTTGCTACCTACTATAAACAAAGGGCTATCAACTCAAGTTCAATTTTTCTCCAAAATTCCCAAAATCCCTGTCAAAATAAAATATCCCTAAACCATGTTTATTGTTTGCAATTTTTTTCAAAAAATGGGTCAAATTTCCTTTTTAGTGGAAACACTGGCCGAGATCCACCGAACGTTCCATTACGCCCGCGGAACCCGAACTTTCGGTCGCGTTCCGTCGCGTCATGTGACGCTTGCTCATGAACCGACGTAACGTTCGGCTGACGTGTCATAGGTAACTTGAAAAACATTAGGAGCGTAGTCAGCCGAACGTTCCGCCGCGAAACGTTCGGCAGGTGTGGCCCGACCTTAAAACCCACCCGTGTTCCTTCAGTACATGCTCTGTGGTTGCCTGTACGTCGCCAGGGGCCACGGTCTGTGGCTGTGACCGTGGCCCCTGGCGACGTACAGGCGGCGCGCGTAAGGCGTGGGCGACCGCGGGTGACGTAGGCCACCGCCTACGGCCTCGCGGGCCGAGGGGCCTCGCACCTCGACGGATGTAGTTGGGGCCCCCTACGCTAATAAATATAAACGTAGGGTGCTAAAATTTCGAGCTCGCTTCGCTCGCTCTTGCAACCTCAACGTTCTGTTTTTTTCTTAGAATTCTCTTCGAAAATCGCCAATGTAATTCCTGTTTATGTATGAATGGTCAAAAAAAAAACTGTCCTATCCGGGGCGAGGTGTTCAATTTTGGAGCTATGCTCGCTCTTGCATCCTACATTTTCAAACTATTGTTTCTGTATAAATGTTCAAAATATTTTTTTATAATGCAGAGTGTAAAAAATTTCGAGCTCGCTTCGCTCGCTCTATCCATCATATATTCTTCTGATCTTCTAGTTTCACTGTTGTCGACAAAGTATCTCCCATTTCTGTATCAATGGTCAAAAGAAAACCTAACCTTTTCGAGGCAGTATGCTAAATATGTCAATGCATCTGGGCGGGGGGGAAGCCCATTTGGTTTAGGCGTCCCGGGCCCCTGACAGGCTTAGTCTGCCATTCCTAGAGCCTAGAGGGCGCCAGGGTATTGATTGCACCATGCGCTTCATGGGCTAGAGCCGCCTCTGTGTGTGATATTGTTTTGTATTTATGTCAGTATTTAATGAGAGAATAAGTGTAGTTCATTGTTTGAAAACGATTAATCTATACATATAATAAAATCGTAGTGAAGTCAAAACTGTACATTGAATATTTTTGAAAAAAAGTAATTGCTTCGAGCCTTCGAGGTCTGGGATCGATTATAATGCCGAAAATATAGTTTTTAGAATTTTTGTCTGTTTGTCTGTATGTATGTTCCAGCATCACGCAAATTCTACTGGACAGATTCTGTTAAAATTTTGCATAGATAAGTTAGATAACCCTTATAAGTCTGGTCAAGTGGTAGGGTATAAACTATCACGCTATTTGCTATGGGGGATGAGCAATATTACATTATGTTCATATTCTTCGTTCCAGCATCACGCAAATTCTACTCGACAGATTCTGTTAAAATTTTGCATAGATATTCCCTATAAACTGTAGAGTATAAACTATCACGCTATTTGCTATGGGGGATGAGCAATATTACATTACTAGCTTCTGCCCGCGACTTCGTTCGCGTAGAAGTCGTAAGACGCTACAATATACTACAGTAACAGCCACTTTTTTTATAAAACTTTCTTGTATACCTACTTCGTTTGTAGTTTTTTTCTCAGCAGGCAAAATATACAGAGACTCAGGACTGGTGATTCGGGAGCAAGCATAATGTCCGTATGATAAACAGCTTGTCCTGAAGTCGACACCCTCTGCCTTCAGCCTCCAGTGTCGCTCCCTGTGACTTATTGATAACCATCGCAAATCATCATCATCATCATCATATCAGCCGAAAGACGTCCACTGCTGGACATAGGCCTCCCCCAAGCACCGCCACTTCGACCGATTCTGTGCTTCCCGCATCCAGCGGATTCCTGCGGCCTTTACAAGGTCATCGGTCCATCTTGTGGGAGGCCTTCCAACGCTACGTCTTCCGGTACGCGGTCGCCACTCCAGAACCTTTCGGCCCCATCGGCCATCTGTTCTGCGGGCAATGTGTCCTGCCCATTGCCACTTAAGTTTGGCAATTCTTCGGGCTATGTCGGTTACCTTGGTTCTCCTGCGGATCTCTTCATTTCTGATTCGATCACGTAGGGAAACTCCAAGCATAGCCCTCTCCATTGCTCTTTGGGTGACTTTTAGCCTTCTAATAAGGCCCATTGTGAGCGACCACGTTTCAGTGCCATAAGTCATCACTGGCAACACGCACTGGTCAAAGACTTTCGTCTTGAGACACTGTGGTATGTGGGACGAAAAGATATTACGTAGCTTCCCGAACGCTGCCCAGCCGAGTCGGATTCGACGATTGACCTCTTTCTCGAAATTGGACCTACCTAGCTGGACAGTTTGTCCTAGGTAAACATACTCGTCTACAACTTCGAGCGTAGCGTCTCCGATCTTTATGAGAGTGGGTGTTACATGGGCGTTTGACATAACCTTTGTCTTGTCCATGTTCATTTTAAGACCCACTCTTTCGGAGGCTCTACTGAGGTCATCGAGCATTATACTGAGGTCCTCCATGGTCTCAGCCATGATGACTATGTCGTCGGCAAACCGAAGGTCAGTGACATACTCGCCATTGATGTTGATGCCTAGCCCTTTCCAGTCCAGAACCTTGAAGACATCCTCCAGTGCAGCGGTGAACAGTTTCGGAGAGATAACGTCTCCTTGTCTCACACCTCGCTGCAGAAGGATAGGTTTCGAGGTCTGGTCGTGGAGGCGGACTGACATAGTGGCGTTTTGGTATAGACACTTTAACACCTCGATGTACCGATAGTCGATCTGGCACCGTTGAAGAGACTGCAGTACAGCCCATGTCTCGATCGAATCGAAGGCTTTCTCGTAATCCACAAACGCTAAGCAGAGAGGCAGATTATACTCTTCGGTCTTCTGTATTACCTGCCGCAGCGTATGTATGTGGTCCACGGTGCTAAAGCCTTTACGGAATCCGGCTTGTTCGGGAGGCTGGAAGTCGTCAAACCTGCGCGCGAGACGGTTCGTGATGACTCTTGAAAACAGCTTGTAGATATGGGTCAGAAGTGTGATGGGCCTGTAGTTCTTAAGCAGGGCATTGTCGCCCTTTTTAAAGAAAAGTACCACCACACCTCTGTTCCATGCCTGTGGCGTTTTACCCTCGAGTATGACGGAATCAAATAGCTTCTGAAGGGCCTTAAGAACGGGTTTCCCACCGGCCTTTAGGAGTTCGGCCGTAATTCCGTCATCACCCGGCGCCTTGTTGTTTTTAAGCTGCTTTAGAGCCATCCTAATCTCGTACAAGCTGACGTCCGGGATATCTTCGGTATAATGTCGGGTTAATCTAGCTCTTGGGTCGTTTGCCAGATTCGTAACGGGGTTACTGGTTGACGTGTATAACTGTCCATAGAACCTCTCGATCTCCCTCAACAGCTCAGGTTTGGCGGATACGATTCTGCCATCATCGGTCTTCAGTTTCGCAAGCTGGCTCTGCCCAACAGACAGATCTCTTGCAAAAACCTTGGAGCCCTTGTTCCGCTCTATTGCGTCCTTAATACGGTTCGTATTATAATGGCGAAGGTCGCTTTTCAAGGACTTAGAGATCTGTCTATTGAGCCGCCGGTAATTGAGTGCATCGTCTGAAGACTGCAGGATCATCTCGCGCCTCTCCTCCATGAGCTGTAGAGTAGCATCAGAGAGCCTTTTGTTTCGGTTTGTACGACGGGTCTTGAAGATCTTGGACCCGACCGTATGGACAGTTTCCACGAACCCATCGTTATAGTCGTCCACGGAGCTCCCCAGGCAGTCGAAACGATTCCGAAGTTCGAGCTGAAAGCTCTCGGGGTTTTGGATCTGGATCGGTGCTGGGCGGAGCGTAGACTTCATCAGTCGAGATCTTTCTAGCTTGATATTTAGGTTCAATGTGCCTCTTACCATACGGTGATCGCTTCCGGTTTTCACCGCGTTGATCACAGAGACATCATTGAATATCTGCCTCTTCGTCGACATAATGAAGTCGATCTCATTTTTTGTTGCACCATCAGGGCTCTGCCAGGTCCACTTTCTGTGCTCACGTTTTTTGAAGAAGGAGTTCATCATAAAGAGGCCTTTCTTCTCCATAAAACTGGCCAGTAGGTGACCCCGGTGGTTCCGACGTCCAACTCCAAATTGCCCCACTCGCAGTTCATCATCGTTTCGCTTGCCCAGTTTCGCGTTGAAGTCGTTTCGCGTTGAAGTCGCAAATCATACGCTCACTAAATTAAGTGCGTGCAGTTCCCGCACGCACTTTTGTGTGGAATAAGTGGTATACGCGGTATAAACACTGCCTTGCCAATTCCACAACCTGTAAGAATTTCCGCCTCGACGACACGACACGACTTTGAGCTGAATTCCGCTACACAGCTTCGGCGGAGTTAAGTTCCAAAGGAGCATAATCCGAACACCGACCTTCAGCTGAATGATGTGCGCCGGAAGTCTACTTGCCATTAGCAAAATTCAAAAATTCTATGCGGTAAGGCATCATCTTCCTCCACAAACACTCCACTTCGCTCCCTTTCATTTGCGAGAGAATACTGTGGTTGACCGTTGCACTTTGATCATTTTCGGTATTAAAATGGAAACACGCCCAAGAATTCTGTTGGTACGGTATTTGACTGATGTACCCGTACACCAGACGAATCAGATCTTCTAAAGTGGGAACTACTCTACCAAGGTAAGAACATCGGAGAACTCTTGAGTATGTGAATTCCTGCCAAAACGGGCTCGCATGTTGATGGTCAGGCGCAGTCTATGATCTCTCGACCATAGAGTCGACCTTTTCAACGAAGCTTTCACCTCGTCAGACAGAACTGTAACACCACCCATTATGTCTTGGTTCCTGCGGATGTCCTGCAGGGTTCTGTTTACGGCTCCATCTCAGAATACCAGATTACAGCTTTCACTGCTTTCCTTTTTGCCATAATGCATTCATCCCATACGATGAAGCGCAAACCGTGAGCACGCATCCCTTGTTAGGGCGCTTGTACACGGTAAGAAAATACGCCGGGCCTACGCAAGAATTCGTGTCGTAACTAGAAAATAACTGTGGTGTACACTGCTAGCAGCGGTGCACGAAAAAAAATTTGTCTGCGCAAGACACGACGCGGCGAACGTTGTTGCGGAGCGGTGGGGGGCGGAGTAGTAGGGTTCAGCCAGTAAAGTCTCTTGTTTTTTGTTTCCTTTTTCATTTTGTTATAATAATAATATACAATTATCATTCTTTTTTGCTTTGTAGTTAACATTTTTATAAAACGAAACTTGTGCGCCCTACGCCCGACTGACGACTGCACGAAAAAGATCGTGTCGTGTACACATTCCGATTGGTCTTGTCTGCGGAAGACACGAAAAATTTTCGTGTGTAGAACAGACAAAATTCTTGTCGTGTACACGAAGAATTTGTCTTGTCTGCCGCAGACACGGTAAAGGGGTTTGAAGATTTTGGCCCCAAAATCAGCCACCATTTTGATTTTTTTTTCAAAATCGAGGTGCACATTAACTCTCATATATTTGGATAGGGGACACTTATACAAACATAAAACTTCGTATACAATACCATCGTATAGCGTCACGTTTCCGAGATATTCAAAGATAAAAATATCAATTGTTATAACGAATTTATTTATCTATGTTGTAGTTACTTCATGTTGATTAAGTTATTTACACATGAATTAATTGAATACACCTCGTGGATAAAACATAAGATTTTTTAAATCATATTCGGTATAAATAATATCATCCAAGAAGGCAGCGGGAGGCTGAATAAGATGTTCTTGGTGTCACGCCCATGCCATGCACTATATACCTAATACATATACCATATAACACACGTCCTCATTCGGCGGAGGGTATACATATATTTTTGTCTCTTTCGCTCTTAACTAAAATATTACAACATGATGCAATTATGTTTTCATTGTTCAATATACTTACCTGAAGGAAAAAAAAACAAAAAAATCCTTGTTGCAGGGTTCAGTTTTTGACTTATATTTCGGTGAATAACTCCGAAACCTGACGCTTTAGGATATTAAGTCATATGACATTTTTTGTTTGTATAAGTGTCCTCTATCTAAATATATAACTTTCGATTTTCTCCGCGATTCTAAAAAAAAATCAAAATGGCGGCATCATGTTAGGGCCACCCTCCATACAAAAATCTTCTAACCCCTTTTCTTACCGTGTACAAGCGCCCTTAGGCTGCCTGTCCACTGAAGCGGAGACGAGCGGAGATGTGCCAATTATTAACCAATCAAATCTAAACTCGGGGCGGAGTCAAGATTCTATGGGTTAATATTGACACATTTCCGCTCCTCTTTTATCCTCTCCGCTCCAGTGGACAGGCAGCCTTACTGTTGCGTAACAGTGATTTTAAAATCTGTGTGTTAGATTTTAAAATCGCTATAGTGCGAGAGCCGATTGCAAAAACACCTACCTTATAAGATACCTCAATAGGCTACTTATAGATCGTTAACCAACACTTAAACACGTAAAAAAAATGAGGTCTGCCAGAGCCGATCCTGCCGGGTCATAGAAATAATCGATACTTTTTGACGTAATTTTTTAGTGAAAATTACCTCATAAGATACCCGAACTAAAGTGCTGGCAACAGTTAACCACTGATTAATTATATAAAAAAAAGTTGGTCTGCCATTCCGCACCCTGCCGGAAGTACTTGGCAGACCCCTAAAATATACCCCTTCCGACACCCTAAACCTACCTCATCGACTACCTGGATGGATCCTACGCCAAATAATAACCAAGATGCCCCTGATACTGGATCAAAAGGTCTGCCAGGTCTAAGCTTGCCGGAACTTTGTGTTTAAAGCATTTGAAGATGGAAGAGAGCATAATTTCACCTGAAGTCAAAATCACATTTATGTCTAAATTTATACAAATTTATATTAATATTAACTGCTTTTTTACCCGACTACGGCAAAGCCAAAAGGAAGGGTTGTGATTTTAGCAGTTTATGTATATAAGTATGTATATATGTTTGCTTTTACGTGTGTTCCACCGTAGCGCCTAAATTACTGTACCGATTTTGATGAATGAGCTATCAATAGATTTGTAATAATGGTCCGGGTGACATAGGCTATATAAATTCTCCGTAAATTTAATATGGTGGACTTAACACATAAATTTATAACCTCGATAAAAATTAAATTGAGATAATCATGACATGTTTGGTATCAAAAGAAAGGTCTTAACGAGCATATTACAAATATGTATATACAGGGTGGATTTTATGAACCCCACCTCGATTGAAAGTACTCTAAATACTGACGATAGCAAATTTTACTCAAAGGAACAAGCCTTTATTTAAAAAAAGAAACAATTCTGCGTTCAAGGATTTTCGAAAATTCACTTCCCACTATCGAGAATCGAACCAGCTGAAATCCGAAAAAATAACACCCTGTATTTTTATGGGATCAATCGATAGAGTCAATCATAAGCATCAAATCTCTCTAACAAACATGATAAATTAAATTAAAGAAAAACAAATTAGCATGGGTAGGAGGCTTTGAAGGCTTTTCAATGAATGAAAGGAGAAATGTACCTTTCGACTGACCTCATTGACCTGAGCACGCCACGAAAGATTGGAATCACAAATTACGCCCAGATCTTTGGCGGTTTCGGTATAGTGAATGCGAACACCATCGAGATATAAAGGCATCAATGTTGCAACATCAGCCGCATTGCGAACGAATCTACTGCCTATGATCATGGCCTGGGATTTAGATGGATTTATTTGCAAACCAAATGACCTGGCCCAAGCGCTGATGCAAGCCAGGTCATGATTCATAGCAGCAATTGTAGAACCCACATCAGCTACAGTAAAATGTCGGTAGAGCTGCAACTCATCTGCGTAGAGATGAAAACTAGAGGAAATTACTCTGGTAACAATATTGATGAAAAATGAAAAAAGAAGAGGAGAGAGAACGCTACTCTGAGGAACACCCTCAGTGAGGCTACACCAGTCAGAGAAAGACTCCTCCAGGCGAACACACTGAGAGCGCCCCGAAGATAAGAACTGAACCAAGCTAAAGCGGAAGAAGAGAAATTGATAGATTTGAGGACACCTAGTAAAATGTCAAAATCCACTGAGTTGAAGGCGCTACTAAAGTCAAGCAAAACAAGAACAGTGACTTATTCTTCATTGCCCAGCGGATGTCGTCAGTTATTTTCAAAAGCGCGGTTACAGTACTGTGACCTGAGCAAAAACCGGATTGATAAGGGGAAATTATCGAGTTCGACGCCAAGAAAAAAGATAATTGTCTATGAACTATGTGCCCAAAAACTTTAGAAAGAAATGGGAGAATAGAAATAGGTCTAAAGTGGGTAAATAAAGTAGGATTGTTAGTTTTAGGTAAAGGTATTATGTGAACCTGCTTCCAAATTGACGGAAATGAGCAACAGGAAAAGGAGTGGTTGAAGATGTGAGTGAGAAAAGGAAGTAACGAGGGAAGTATAAGATAAGAGTTATCATTCTTGAACACAGCTTATCATTACCGACTGCTGAAGAAGTAATAGCAAGTATAGATTTCTTAACGTCATTCTCAGTAACATCGCTAAGCTTAAAGTGAGAATTTGTGAAAAATGTGATGAAAGATGTGATATGAAAAAGTGAGAAAGTGAAAACATTGTGGTAACGGGAAACTAGCTAGACTCTCTAGTGTCGCAGCTTTGACAGACTGTTCAAGAGAAAAAGGAAGTAGAGAGAAATGCTTATTGAGATCATTGAGGTTCACATCCTTACACTGGTTGGTAGGTGACTTGCCTATGCCTACAGATTTGAGAAATTTCCATACATCGGAAGAACTGCGGTTATTGAGTTGATCGTGGAAATACCGTCTCTTAGCATCTTGACACAGACGACTGCAGCGATTTCGTAAGGATTTGTAATAAGAGAGATTCAGCTCTGAGGGTCTGCGCTTATATCTGCTCTTAGCTTTGTCCCTGCGAGCACTAAGCTCTTTAATTGGTTGCGTTATCCATGGTGCAGGGTTATGTCGAACTTTGACACGTCGGATAGGAGCATGCTGATTAAATAAGTCGAGAACAGTTGCATTTAAACAATTCACCTTATCGTCGATGTCATCGTTCTCAACCAGAGGGGTCCAGTCGAAATCGCCAGCATCACGCTTCAAAGCCTCCAGGTCTATGGCCTTGTAGTTGCGGAGATATAAAAACTCGGACTCATGCTTGGGAACACGGATACGATATGAAAGGTAAATGAGATCGTGGTAAGAAGATTTTATGGTTTTCCTTTAATTTAATTTATCATGTTTGTTAGAGAGATTTGATGCTTATGATTGACTCTATCGATTGATCCCATAAAAATACAGGGTGTTATTTTTTCGGATTTCAGCTGGTTCGATTCTCGATAGTGGGAAGTGAATTTTCGAAAATCCTTGAACGCAGAATTGTTTCTTTTTTTATTAAATAAAGGCTTGTTCCTTTGAGTAAAATTTGCTATCGTCAGTATTTAGAGTACTTTCAATCGAGGTGGGGTTCATAAAATCCAACCTGTATATACATATTTGTAATGTGCTCGTTAAGACCTTTCTTTTGATACCAAACATGTCATGATTATCTCAATTTAATTTTTTTCGAGGTTATAAATTTATGTGTTAAGTCCACCATATTAAATTTACGGAGAATTTATATAGCCTATGTCACCCGGACCATTATTACAAATCTATTGATACCTCATTCATCAAAATCGGTACAGTAATTTAGGCGCTACGGTGGAACACACGTAAAAGCAAACATATATACATACTTATATACATACATAAACTGCTAAAATCACAACCCTTCCTTTTGGCTTTGCCGTAGTCGGGTAAAAAAGCAGTTAATATTTATAAATTTGTATAAATTTAGACATAAATGTGATTTTGACTTCAGGTGAAATTATGCTCTCTTCCATCTTCAAATGCTTTAAACGCAAAGTTCCGGCAAGCTTAGACCTGGCAGACCTTTTGATCCAGTATCAGGGGCATCTTGGTTATTATTTGGCGTAGGATCCATCCAGGTAGTCGATGAGGTAGGTTTAGGGTGTCGGAAGGGGTATATTTTAGGGGTCTGCCAAGTACTTCCGGCAGGGTGCGGAATGGCAGACCAACTTTTTTTTATATAATTAATCAGTGGTTAACTGTTGCCAGCACTTTAGTTCGGGTATCTTATGAGGTAATTTTCACTAAAAAATTACGTCAAAAAATATCGATTATTTCTATGACCCGGCAGGATCGGCTCTGGCAGACCTCATTTTTTTTACGTGTTTAAGTGTTGGTTAACGATCTACAAGTAGCCTATTGAGGTATCTTATAAGGTAGGTGTTTTTGCAATCGGCTCTCGCACTACTAGGATGACTGCTGACAAAATCTGTGTGTAAAGTCTAAAATTAAGCTAGTTTTTTTGTGCAGGCCTCCCCCAAGTCTTTCCAGGTAGGTACTCTATGCACGTGCGCCGTCTCAATAGAGAATCCTACGCAACGCTGAGACAGCTGACCAAGCAAGGAATTAATACATAATTATGTACTATATAAACACAGGTATAGTTAATTTATGTAGTAGTGCCTCAAGGAAGTATTCTTGGTCCACTTTTGTTCATAGTTTATATTAACGACCTTCCAAAAGCCATAAACCATGACATGATATTATTTGCAGATGACAGTACAGCTATTTTCACTGACGAAGATCAAGATAAATATGAAATTAATTGAATGCATGATAAATTGGTTAAATGTCAACAATCTTAAAATTAACTTAGAAAAAACATGCTATATTCCCTTTGCCAATAAAAATAAAAAACCAAAGAACCTAAACATAAAATACAAAGGTGAAACTGTAAAAGAACTAAGACCACCAAATTTCTTGGCATACATATTGACTCCGGATTGTTTGCAAAAAACTAAATCAGTTTTCATATGCCCTCTACATGTTAAGAAAAGTTACAAATGAGAGTACTTTACTAAGTGTTTACCTGCATGCATATGTAGGCTCCGTACTAAAATATGGTATCCTATTCTGGGGTAATTCAACGAACAAAGAGTGTGCTCTAAAGCACAAAAAAAGTGCATTAGAAGTATATGCGGACTTAGACAGACTGATTCATGTAGACCAGTTTTCAAAAGGTTGAAAATCTTAACCCTACCTTCATTATACATATTTGAAGCGGCAATGATGATAAAACGCGATATAGATAAATATGAAACGATGAGAAGTGCGAGACACAAAACTGAACTAAAGGAGTTAAATGTAGAACGGTAAAATTTAAATCGAGTGTATTTGGTATTGGAGTTAAAATCTATAACAAACTCCCAAACTTTATTAAGAATATCTCATCATCAATCATCATCATGTTTAAATTAAAGCTAAAAGAATTTCTCATATGTAAAACGTATTATTCAATTAACGAATTTCTTAATGACCGAATTATTGACTAAAATTGTTTTTGACTTATTTAATGTAAAATATGACCGTAATTATGTCTAGTAGCAATGTAGTATGAGGTTGACTAAAACTTGACATGTTAAAGTTATTGTTATTTTTTTTATTAATTTTTTTGACTTATTAAATTAAATTGCATGACCGTAATTTATTATGTTTGTAAAATGTAAAATGTATGTGAATGTAAAATGAAGTTGACTGAAACAACCAAAGCAGTGGATAATATCCACCAATAATGAAGAGTGTAATTTTTTATTATTAATTATTTTTCTGAACATAGCCAATAATATTATGCATATAAATATTGTACACCCCATGGGTATGTTACAGTGATACAAATATGTTAACTGTAAGAACTGTCTTTTTTACCTGTAACAAACAATAAAATGAATTTGAATTTGAATTTATCTCGCGAAGTCCTGTGTTGTCGCCGTTATGACGTTAATCATAAGGTTTAAATTGCAATAACTAACAGAACTTCGTGAAATAGTTTAAGAAAACTGTAAAATGCGAACGTTTATCGGCTTTTTTCAATATTTTTCGGCTTAATTTCATCCTTGATAGCAAAAGATAAAAACATGCATATTTATAAGTATTTAGTATTTCATGCATATTTTGTTTTTGTGATATTGACTACGAATAATAAAATTATTGAATTAAGTACTTTACAATATGCTTTTAAAAGTATAAATAGCGCTAAAAAAATGTGTTTTTTTACATTATGATTATTCTATGTCCTGTAAATGTTCTGTGACTGTAAAGTACTTGTGACGTAGCAGTTTCCCATAGATTACGAAGTTTTCCCTTTTTAATGAATTAATACATTCTACGAATTAATGTATACATAATTAAAAACAAACTAATAAAAACGTTTCACAAAATGTAAAAAAAGGAATCACAAAGAAAAAACACAAAAAAAAGCAATACATGGGATTCGAACTTACAAACTTTAGATTGCAAAGCAATCAACACAATTTGCGAAGAAAAATACGAATATAATGTAATATTGCTCATCCCCCATAGCAAATAGCGTGATAGTTTATACTCTACAGTTTGACCAGTTATAGGGAATATCTATGCAAAATTTTAACAGAATCTGTCGAGTAGAATTTGCATGATGCTGGAACGAAGAATATATATTTTTTTTTTACTTTTGATGCAATCTGTCCATCTATTGACATTCAGCATGTTTTGTGTTGTTAGTCT
Source organism: Conistra vaccinii (assembly GCA_948150665.1). Classification (NCBI taxonomy): domain Eukaryota; kingdom Metazoa; phylum Arthropoda; class Insecta; order Lepidoptera; family Noctuidae; genus Conistra; species Conistra vaccinii. Next base: position 9,721,119 of record OX411319.1, read on the forward strand.
AGTCATTCATGGTATTCTCCCACTGGCTCCTCCACATCAATCTATATAATTAGTTTGTCGGTCTTCATATCAAGTCTTGTGGAGCCAATCTTTTAAGCCTCCTGAATGTCTTGGTTTTCATAAGGTTTGATGCTAGTTTATTAGGATGGGTAGTAATCCTATTCTTGTAGGTAGTGAATCTTTGTGTGATTTCTTCTTTGACCTTTAGCATTTTTAAGTCCCATGTAAGCTATTATTAGTTAATTCTTAGCATTTTTTATTGGAACCTCTGGAGTACCTATGTCTATGTTTGAATTAGCTGCCGTTCCCCACAGCTGTATTCCATATGTCCAAATAGGCATTATGATGCATTTGTAAATCCGAAGTTTATTGTCTAGCGAAAGCCTGGACTTTCTTGATAGTAACCAATAGTGTTTCCTTAGTTGTAGGCTTAGTGCTTTACGCTTCGTGAATATATGTTTTCTCCAGGTTAGTCTACGGTCTAGGTACATTCCGAGGTATATAGCTTTTTCTGCTTGTGGAATCTCAACATTGTTTAGTCGTACTGGGGGACATTCTTGTCGTGAACGTCACGTGTACGGATTTGGTTTCATTTGCTTTTATTCGCCATGCTTTCAACCAGTTTGAAATTTCATCTAAGCTTGCTTGTAGAATCGTAGACGCCTGAACCGCATCTTCATGCACAGCTAATGTTGCAGTGTCATCGGCAAATGTTCCTAAGACTATTCTTTCGAACACAGGGAGATCAGCTGTGTAGAGAAGGTAAAGCGTAGGACCCATCACGCTGCCTTGAGGAACTCCTGCCCGAATTTCATGCAATCCGGTTACTTCATTGCCTTGTTTTACAAAGAAGTATCCTTCCAGATAGGATTTAATGAATATGAAATAATTTATTGGAAGCGCCTTCCTAATTTTACATAAAAGGCGTTCGTGCCATACTCGATTGAAAGCCTGTGATATATCTAGAAAGGCAGCTGAACAATGCTTTTTTTCTTCATATGTGGCATGAATTTTTTCGACCAGCCGATGTATTTGTTGTATGGTCCCATGACTTTGTCTAAACCCAAATTGGTGGTCAGGTAGCAATGAGTTTTGGTCTATTAATGGTCTTAGCCTCGTACCTGTTAAGATTCTATTATTTTTAATGTTTTGTTCTCTGTAATTTTGCTTACAGGTACTTTTGTCATTTTGTGCAGAAATTGTGACTTATAACATCGCCTAGGATGTAAATGAAATGAAATGAAATTTATTTATTTGCCAGAATATAGGTATTTACATAATAGTATGGTAAAATAATTTTGGTCTCACTATATTCGACTTATCAGTCGTGCAAATATTTCTAGTACATGCATAAACATGAAAATACATCAATGTCATTATCATTAGTCATGCACATCACAATCATAATAAAATGTGTAGTCTTGGTTCGTTAATAGTGATGTAGTCTGTAATGGTGTTATAATTGTGTATTAAATAAATAAATAAGATTAAGTTTACACATGAATTCATTGAATACACGTCGTGGATAAAACATAAGATTTTTTAATCATATTCGGTATAAATAATGAAAATGAAAAAATTAAATGAAAAAATGAAAAATGTTTATTAGTTATACAAGTAAAATTTAACAACTAGTGATTGGAGTCTCCTTTTAAGCAAAAAAGCCTGTGTTAGGAGACTCCGCTCTTCCAAAACTTAAAATATTAACATAAAATTACTTGTTTTAAGTGTTATAAAAACAGACGATTTAAAATAAAAAGAGAAAATTAAAACTAGACAAGAAGCATGCAAATGTGTGAGTGAGAGTAGGGGTGTGTGAATGTGAGTATGAGGGTGTGTGAATGTGACTATGACTATGAAGGTGTGTAAAAGTGAAAATGGGGGTGCGTGAGTGTGAATACTAAGGAGTGTTACTGTGAGTATAAAGGTATGTTTTGAATTTGAATGTTGAATGTGAGCATTTGTGTGTTTGAAAGTTAAGTGATAGTGTGTGGGTTTAAAATACAGAGTGAGTGTAAGTGGCAATGAATGAATCAGACTGTATACGACAAGTACAAAAGATGAGGGCAAGTGTAAGGTTTTATTTTATTCCAGTAGCTTCTCCGTGTCATCATAAGTAAGTGGTTTTATCCAATTGGTTACTATTTTTTTACTGTCAGTTAATTGTTTATTGTATATGTAGATCTCTTTGTTTACTCGATTGTAAAGCTGAGCTGAGCGTTTGTCGTATTGAATACGGGCGAGCTTGGTTTTAGTTTTAGGAACTTCAACAATTATATCCTTTCTTCTTTTCAAGGTTATGCTGGGATCAAAATTAAGACTTTTATGTTTCCTGAGAATAGTTTTTATTATAATTATATAGTTTGCGAACAGAGTGTAAATTACTTATTTGATAAAGACTTTGTGTAGGGTACCTTAGGTTTTTGAAGTACATTAATTTTATTAGGGCCCGTTGTCCCCGCTCCAGGTCTATGAATTTAGTCTTAGCCGCCCCACCCCAAATGGGGATGCAATATACTAAGACAGACTGGACTATAGCTATGTATACTTCATTGAGTAGATTTCTGGGTTTATTTGTGTTAGTGGTTATTTTATTTGGCACGATATGCCTTAAAATATCATCTAAGAAGGCAAGCGGGAGGCTGAATAGGATTTTATTGGTGTCGCACCCATGCCATGCACCATATCATACATATACCATATAACACACGTCCTTATTCGGCGGTGGGTATATACATGTATATACCCACCGTATATGTATATATTTATGTATATATTTTTGTCTCTTTCGCTCTTAACTAAAATATTACCTATACATGAAGCAAATATGTTTTCATAGTTCAATATACCTTACCTACCTACCTACCTTACCTGAAGGGAAAAAAACCAAAAAAATCCTTTTTTCACGGTTCAGTTTTTGACTTATATTTCGGTGAATAACTTCGAAACCTGACGCTTTAGGATATTATGTCATATGACATTTTTTGTTTGTATAAGTGTCCTCTATCTAAATATATAACTTTCGACATTCTCCGCGATTCTGAAAAAAAATCAAAATGGCGGCAGCATTTTAGGGCCACCCTCCATACAAAAATCTTCAAACCCCTTTAACAGAATCTGTCCAGTAGAATTTGCGTGATGCTGGAACATACATACAGACAAACAGACAAAAATTCTAAAAACTATATTTTCGGCATTAAAACTATATTTTCGGCATTAGAATCGATCCCAGACCTCGAAGGCTCGAAGCAATTACTTTTTTTTTTTAATATTCAATGTACAGTTTTGACTTCGCTACGATTTTATTATATGTATAGATTTCATGCGTATTTTGTTTTAGCGATATTGAAGTAATTTACTATTTATGCTTTTAAAAGTAAATAACGCAAAAAATATTGTGTTTTTTACATTAGGTTTATTCTATGACCTGTAAGAAATTATTTTATTCATATGATCATTATAGTCCTTAGGTCTAAAATGATCAGAACACAACCTTCAATATTTTTTGTGATTGTAAAGTGCTTGTGACGTAGCAGTTTTCCATAGATTACGAAGTTTTCCTTTTCTAGTGAATTAATACATTCTCACAAAACACAATAAAATTGTTGGAAAACGAACTTACAACCTCAGGTTTGCAAAGCATTCGGACTGCTTAGTTATTAGCTTCGTTGAACCTTAGCAAAAATAGCCGTTCCTATATATTTCATGATTGACTGCTTAGTTCCATAAAGGTGAAAATAATCATTTAAAAAATTCTATCGGTAACTTATACTAACCTTTTGGCACGTCCTTTTACAATTTGCGGAGAAAAATACGAACACAAGTTCTAGCCCTATAACACGCGTTCAGACTCGTGCAGACTAGCGCGACGCGACAGCGCGGCTAGTGTAAGCCCAGGTTCGCACGGGAGATTATTTCTCGCGGTGATGTTTTTTCGTGCACTGGATTTTCAACGCTTTGCTTAGCGCCGAGAGTTGAAAATCCAACAGTGTGTTTTTTCAACGCGCTGGGACGAGACTGCGTCCCAGTGCGTTGGATTCTCAACGCTCGGTTCAACATCGAGAGTTGCAAACCCAGTGCGAGATAAAATCCCGCCCCAATATTTTTACTTCCATGCGGACGTGGGCTAACAAAACAATTTCTAAGAAAACTTTAAGGTGTGGTGTGTACAATTATAGCGTCGCGCCAGTCTGCACGAGGCTTTCAGCTTGCGTGCGTCAGTCAGTCAAGATCAATACCTACTGGGACCGTTATTATCAGAAATAGATAATAATAATATGGAGTGTAGATTAAAATGCATTAAGTAGGTACTTAATGCATTCTAATCTACAGTTTTATCTATACTGATGAAATAATATGAGCATTATGCAGTTTGCCCTTATTGATTAATTCAAAGTCATTCTAGTGTAGGTAAATTAGTTACGTAGGTAAAGTAAGGCCTAGCCCGCGCTGCGATAAAAAGTCGCGCGATTATCGCAATTCTGTAACACATGTTAAGGCTCGTGCAGACCAGCGCCACGTGACGGCGCGACGCGACACGAACAATACAATTTCTAAGAAAACTTCAGGGTAAGTATAACGGAGCACAAAACCATTTTTTTGGTTTTGTGCTCCGTCCAATAGTAGGTGTCGCGTCGCGCTAGTCTGCACGAAGCTTTATTTTATGTAGCTACACGCACTGGCGATTTAAAATTCGCGATTAGGCCTAGCCAGCACCGCGTTTATTCTTTCAAAGGGTTGGGCAGGGTCAAATAGCAAGCAACTAGCAAGCGGAATTAAAACCACTTCCTCTTGTCTTACGGAGTTGAAATTTTACATGTTGGGTCAGTTTAAAAGGTAATGCATTTTTTATTACGTTGGACCTGATTCTGCACCCAGGATTGGCTCCAGATGACTCCTCAACGGTCAACAGCACAGACACTAATCTTCCTAGCTAGCCTTTTCCCAACTATCTTGGGGTCGGCTTCCAGTCTAACCGGATGCAGCTGAATACCAGAATTTTACATGGAGCGACTGCCTATCTGACCTCCACAACCCAGTAACTGGGTAATTTAATACGATACCCCTTGGTAAGATTGGTGTCAGACTTTCGGGCTTCTGACGAGTCGTAACGACTGTCAAAAGATCTACGAATGACAGCCGGGCCAGAAGAGTCTCGGTATGTAAAGGTAGTACCCATAAACTGAACAACCCCGGCAAGCGTAGCTTAACGTGATGGATCGACCCGTGCGGCTTCTTATTACTTAGCCACGAACTTCTCTTTGAGACACGAAATTTTATACACGCATTTAAGTTATTACTTATATTTATTTTTTAATTATGACTCAAGTGTTTACCCTTTATAGCAGAAGTTTTTATGTTATAATATTATTTTGCATAAAGCTTCGTGCAGACCAGCGCGACTAGGTATTGACACCAGTTAGGTATTGTTATACCGTGAAGTTTTCTTTGAAATTGTATTGTTCGTGTCGCGTCGCGCGATAAACTTCATTTAGCATAAAATCGTTTATCATACATTCAAAACTCATAATTTTGTAAGTCAGATAGATAGAAGATAGATAGATACAATATTCTTTATTATGTATACCATAAAAAGTACAGATATAAATGTAGAAATTTTACATAGGGAGACACAATGGGCGGTCTTATACAGACAACCTTTGGATGGATTAAAGTAAAAAGGAGAGACAATACTGCAGGTAGTCAGTGGTGTACCATTTACATACACAATAAATACATACATACATAAAGCATATACTTATCTATTTATATGTATATATACATACAATAATAAACTAGAAACAAGAGCAAGGAATTATATGTAATGAGGAAGTGTTTATTTACCAGAATTTTAAAAGTGGACAAAGATTGAGCACGCTTTATCGACACGGGCAAGGCATTCCATAACCGTACTGCTTGAACTGTAAAAGACTTGTCATAAAAGCTGGTGGAATGCATCGGCATCTCTAGTCTCAAGTTTTCTGATGACCTCAGATATCTATTATGTGTGTCATGAAGGAACTTGAAACGTTCTTTAAGATAAGAGGGGGTTGTAGTATTGAACAGAATCCTGTAGAGCTGAAATAAAATATGAGAATTCCGGCGAAGACGTATGGGAAGCCACTTGAGCTTTACGAAATTCAGAAATGTGATCATATTTGCGCAGGCCAAATATAAATCTTATGCAAAAGTTTTGAAGTCGCTCAGGTTTATCTAGTTGTGTCTCAGTGAGATCAAGATAACTGACATCAGCGTTGTCAAGGATGGGAAGTAAAAGGGATTGCGCAAGCGCAGTTTTAGTGGCAGTTGGACAAAAATTCTGCGGCTTACGTCCTGCGGGCCCTGCAGCTGGGGACCCCAAGAAAGATGTTTGGCGATCCAAACTCCAAGATTCTTAACCTTTTCGTTTATTGGAATGGCAGTTCCGTTAAATTGAACTAGGGGAAGTTGCGACCAGTTTATCTTTCCTTGAGCTGCCAACAACAATGACGTCTGAGTCTGAGGATTCGATGGATTGACCTGCAGGGGTTGCAGGTCAATCCATCGAATCCTGGATTGACCTGCAACCCCTGTGCCTCACTCCACTCGCAAATTGAATCCAAATCCTTATTTATGCTATTAATTGCATCAGCCAAATCCGAAAGGGGAGCTTTTTTATATATTTGTAAATCATCTGCATAGAAGTGGTAGGATGAAAGAAGTTTTTTGGAAATAGACTTTATAAATATTCCGAAGAGTAAAGGAGATAAAACGCCACCCTGAGGTACACCGGCAGAAGTATACCACCAAGAAGAGCAAGACTCTTCTATGCCGCCGGCAACGAGTATGCGTTACTAAAATCCAGTAAGCAAAGAACCGTCAGATTTCCTCCTTCCATGATGATTAACCGTATGTCGTCGGTGACGTTGACTAAGGCTGTAGCGGTTCTGTGACCAGGACGAAAACCGGATTGGAAAGGATTCAGCAAACTATTCTTACAAAGAAAAGCACTGAGCTGATTGTGGACAAGGCGTTCTAGGACTTTGGAGAGGAAAGGCAAGATAGAGATAGGACGGTATTCGGAAAAGGAAGAAGGATTAGATTCAGAATCATCTTTAGGCATAAATTTCATATCCATAATAATTAAAAAGTAGAACCATTATATCGCAGAAAGTTCACAGTCAGAATCGTCTTTTGGCATACATTTCATATCGATATCATTAAAAAGCAGAACTATGATATCTCAGAAAGTTTACAGTTAGAATCATCTTTTGGCATACCATTTCAAATCTATAATAACTGAAAGACTAATCTATCACGTGTAAACAAGCATACACCATGCATGCAGCAAACATGCAGCATGAAAACAAGCATTCACCATGCATGCAGCAAGCATACAGCATGCAGCTTGCAAGCAAGCGTGCAAGCTAGCATGCAATATGCACCAGACATGGGTTCTGTGACGGCTCCGGCTCTGCGGGGCTCCGGTGGTCCCACGCGAGCTTATAGTCGCCGGCGTCGACGTCCGGCCAGCAAGCCGAAGCTGCGGTGGTATAGAACCACCTCCTCCTCAGCTCGCAGGCCGCCTCACCCCTCCGCGCCTACGCGGGCTTAATTTACACTCTAGGGGTAGGGCAGACAAGACTACGCGGAGTCGGTTTTACAGCAATTCAATTCTGTAACTAACTTTTGTAGTTCAACATATTGACTTTTTAAGACGAAATTTTAATTTAAGGTTAAAATGCTATTTTATAGAAATGGCAATATGCCTAATAAAATTAGGCAGTGTATAAGTGCCGCTATCGGCACTCTATCTCGGCAGTGTATTAAGCGCCGTCAGTTTGCAACATACTAGTACTTACCTACATTATTTAAAAATAAAATCTGTCAAGTGCGAGTCGGACTCGCACACGAAGGGTTCCATACCATGTCGTACAAGATTTAACACTATGAATTTTTGTAATACTTTCGTAAAGGTAACAACAGAGGCGCTATAAAAAAACAAAGATTTGTAAAGAAATTGTCTAATTTTAATGAGAAAATGTTGTTGTGTTAAAATATAGGTGTAGGAGTATATTTCATTTATTTTAAGAGAAAAATATAAGTTAACTTTATCCAGTAACATGCATTAACTAAAGTCAAAGTTATTTATTTGCTACTAACATAGTATTGGTAGGTATAAATAGGTATATATGGTAGGTAAGCAGGTAGATATGTAGGGTAGGTAGGGTAGGTTAGGTACCTACCTACCCTGGTAAGAAGGGTAGGGTAGGTAGGTAGGGTAGGTAATTAGGTAGAAATAGGTAATTAGGAAAGGTAGATGCGCCGTAGATAAGTAATTAGTGCTAACCGTGCGAAGCCAGGCCGGGTAAAGCTAGTTACTTATAAATAAAAGGATTTCTCTTGCTACATCAGACTATATTGTACAAAATAGAATGTAAGTAGCACGCCAAATTTTAATTATAACTGTGCGTTTGCACTGGCGAAACATTCACAACAAAACATGTTGGAATCTCTATTTTCTGTCAATTTTTCACACAATGTTTGACAGGAACTAGAGATTTCAACATGTTTTGTCGTGATGTTTCGCCAGTGCAAACGCACGGGTCAATACAGGTATTTATTTACGTTATTTTTGATAGTCATACAGAAATCTATTATTTCTTACTTATTATTTTTACACATCCCATCGGACTATGAGAGTGAGGGAAGAGAGAGTGCACTCGTGTCTGCGCACACACTTGTGCACTATAATATCTCCCGCGCCGAAGGCCAGTCTCCGTTGAGATTGGCCGCCATGACCGAATATTTTTACACCAATAATTTTTCTCAATATGAAATTGTATCCACAACGGTTTAAGCTAGGTAACTGAATAGTACACTGTATGTGCCAGCATTCATTTCAATGTTACTGAATATATTGTCTATTGGAGTGTAGTTTTAACACGAGGTACACACATCAACACCGTCTAGGGATACTTTGAAAAAAGTCGATAAAGTTCTTAAACTCAAAAAATACTGGCCGGTTTTAAAATCTTGTGAAGAAAGTTTATTTTGTAGACCTTTTTGGATGATCGAAATTTAAATGATCGAAATAGTATATGCTGCCATGATAGTAGGTACTTACTAATTCCATGTCATTACTCCGACTATTAAATAGTTATCTGTGGAATTTATATCGCATAATATTAGCATGAAATACAAAATTATTACTTTAAGTTGCAGAAAATCGCCCATATTATATAAAATACGTTATGAATCGGCGTTTTTAGTATTTGTTGATTATAAACAGTATATGTTACATGATACACACAAGTTTCAAATTCCTAATTTGTTTAGTTGTTGAGATAGAGCTCGTACAAAAATGGTCTAAAACAGACAACTTCTACGGCCCCCTAATTCATCATTTTTGAAGATAAAAACAAATAAAAATTATATTTATTCTCTACTCGATGAGCTCTAGAAAATGATACCCCACATGCCAGGGTCAGAATTTTTTTTTTTCAAAATTTAATTTTATTGTATGGCGACCCCCCTTTATTTTTTAATTTTATTATTTGTTGCTCTTACGGCAATAGAAATGCTCAATCTGTGAAATTTTCAACTGCCTACCTATTACGGTTCATGAGATAGAGCTCGCTGACAGACAGACGGACAGCGGAGGCTTATGAATAGGGTTCCGTTTGTCACCCTTCGGGTACGGAACCCTAAAAACGCAAGGGCATTGGCCTTCAAAACTTAGTACCATACTTTTAAAGTTGTAATTTCTCCTAAACTATAGAAGTCAGAGTTTTGAATTAACAAATTATTAATTCACAACACATACACATAATCACCATCACCATATTACAACAATAGGAACAATTACGCACGCCTTACGTACTAAGAAGAATTAAAATAATTAACTGTCAGAGCCATTTATGAGCTCCGTCGTCGTGAATCTCTCAGGGAACTATTTAAAAGGATTAATATTATTACGGTACCTTACCAATTAATTTATGAAAATATTATGTATGTAAGGAAAAATCTACATCTTATTAAAATAAGTGATAGACATAGTTTTAATACAAGAAATAAAGATAAAATAGATCAACCATTTTTCAGATTATCTAAAGTAGGTACATACATCTTTTATGGTGTAGGGGGGGTCTATCTATAACATTTTTCATGTTATTCAATTTTTAATTTTTTAAAGATTTGCTTTCTGTTTTTTGACACATCTCCGAAGTTTATGGGTCGATTTGGATTCTGTTTATTATTTCCAAAAGCTTATGAGTTATTTTAACAGGTTAATTAAAATTTTTACAAAAAATTATCGACTACGAAAAAAAAAACGGAATCGAAAACATTTTTTCGGTAAAAAATTGTGTATTTATTTTTTTAAAACTAGTGATAAATGTTATAGATAGACCTCCCCTTTTGAAGTTTATTTTCGATATTTTTTCATGAATATTCAGAAAATTACGGGCGGTCACATGCGCATGGGCGACATTGTATATTAATTTCACTATATACAATGTGTTTGGTCTCGGACTGTACAAACTTTAAGGGAAGGTTGTTTGCTCTATTTTATCAATAACATTATTCTACATGGGGGGTCGGAACCCAACCCCCCCTGAATGGCAGCCATTTTTGTATTTTGATCGCATTTTATGAAGCGTGCATACTATAAAGTTTTTTATTTTTAGCTTTTGAGTTACCATTAACCGCCTGGCCACGGGACATTCGCTACAGCAAAAATTCGCGCGGTGCGAATGGCGAAGCGTCTTGCGACTAAAACAAATGTATAGAATTTCGCCCCGCAAGACGCACCGCCGCGCCGCGCCGTTCGCGCCGCCGCGCCCGTTCCGTGGCCAGGCGGTTTTAATGTTTGCCTCAACCTCTGACCGTCGATGACAGTCATACCCCAGCTAGGTGTAAAGTTCTCATCAGGGGGAATGAAATAAGCCCAAACATGATGTAGCTGCTGTAAACTGGTGAGGAGCTCTCGCGACTGTCTTCTGAGTCCATCATCAGATCAACTCCAGGTCTTTATTGTGTAGTTGTGTCATCAGAACTACATATATTTGTGCGAAATTACAACAGAATCGGTTCACAGTTGAAAATTCAGTACGTGAAACATCAATCAACCCCAATTTTTTTACACTTAGGGGTGGGTTTCAATTTTTATTTTTTTATGGGACCAACTTCGAGGTACACCCTTCCCAATAAAAAAAGAATCGTTCAAATCGGACCACTCAGTAAAAAGTTATGCGTGGTCATACATAAAAAAAAAAAATATATATATATATACGTGTCGAATTGAGAACCTCCTCCTTTTTTTTTCGTCGGTTAAAAAGTACTTTAACTTTGGAATTTAATGTCCAATTATCGTAAAAAAAAACTTTTTATAAGCGAAAAGTGTTAACAATGGGTTAAATACGTAACTCAAATACTGACAGAAAATGCTGCATCATATTGAAATAAATGCTAAAAGATCAATATCACGTTAAAATTAACATTGTTTTTTTAGTTTATCAAGGTTATTACAAAATTCACCCCCGAGAACTATCTGTTTTTATCTACTCGTCTAACAGATGTTTAGTTTACCTAAATAATAATACCAAATACTCGATTCTATGACAATTGGGTTAAGAGATATTGGTGTTGGAACATAGGTTTGCGTAGGTAGTGAGTTCATAACGATTTGGTTTTTCTGTAGACATTTACAGTGATGATCAATGATAAACAAAGAACAAGTATTAACTAATATTTAATAATTACAAAAGTAGAACATTTGCCCCGCCCACGGAACTGTTATTAAGTATCAGAAATAGATGATATGGAGTGTAGATTTAAATGCAGTAAGGTAGGTACTAAATGCATTATAATCTGCAGTTTTATCTAGTGATAAGATAATATGAGCATGCAGTATGACCTTGTAGCTAAATTAGGTAAGTAGGTAAAGTTAGGTACTTGGAGCTAATTGCATCACTTTCCGTAGGTACCTACCGAAATTATAAGAACATACCGAATCATAAGAATGAAAAACCAGACTGCAACTAAAAGTTTCAAAACAAATTACTTTTCAAGCAGTTTGATGCAGTCGGTGGCATTGCAGTTACTATATTTTGGTTCAATCGCACATATGATGCCACCTACTCCATCAATAAACCACTCAGCCTATCACAGTCCTGTGCTGGACATAGGCCTCTCCCAGGCTGCGCCACAACACCCTGTCCTCCACCTTCCGCATCCAGTCTGCCCCAGCCACCTTTTTAAGGTTGCTGGTAAACTCGCTGGGGGGTGTCCCACACTACTACCTATTGCCGATGCATCATCTCCACTCCAGGACTCACCTGCTCCATTGGCCATCGGTCCTTCGACAAACATGACTGCCACTTATGTCGGTAACTTTTCCGGATAATTTCATTTCTGCCCCCCAATTACGCAATGCACGATCAATTTTAAATTGAAACCAATTGAAAAAGATTGCCAGTCCATTGCTCGACAAAAAAAAATTGAGCAGATTTTTTTTTCGAACTTATGAAGCAATGGATTAGCAATTTGTTTCAATTTATTTCAATTTATAATTGATCGTGCATTACGTAATTAGGGTGCTGATCGTTTCCTTCAACGAAACTCTGAGCATAGCGCGCTGATGAGCGACCTTCGACTTCAGTGTCCACGTTTCGGCACCGTGTATCATAACGGGCAGGCCCCACTAGTTGAAGACCTTAGTCTACAAACATTGCGGGTGCGATATATTTTTTAACATGTAAGTATGTTATATTTTTTTATCGTCTCCGCAAGCCCTTTATTCTTCTACTACTACTTCTTTCTTGACGTCGAAAATTCTCCATAACAGTTTTCAACTTTCCACCTTGTTCCTCATGTGAGTGACATCTGAGATGACGGCTAATGAGATTACTTAATCAATCAATATAAGTTCTGAGACCTCTTTGAATGAAAAAGACCCTGTACAATCCGAAAGAGGCACAAAAACCTGTTTTAAATAAAACAGGTTTTTTACATGTTGTTTATGTAGGGAGTATTTATATAAGGTGTTATTTTGAATTAACTTTTGAAACTTTAAGAGGTGTTTTAGACCATCGAACTGAATAACTTTTTCTAAGGGACATAGGTACATTGAAATCGCGAAAAAAAACTGTTGTTGTACTGTTGTAAACTGTATGCCAGTTGCTTTTTTTTTCGCGATTTCAAAGTTGGTCCCAAAGTAAAAGTTATTCAGTTTGATGGTCTAAAGCACCTCTTAAAGTCTCATAAGTAAATTTTTTAACACCTTATATATGACGTAGGTAACACCAACTTGTACGAAAGTATTCAAGTATCCTGCATTATGTGACATCACGCAATTAGGCTGATACGGCAGCTGGCCTTGACTGTGAGTTTGGTCAAGGGTACACCAAGGGTAGAAAAATCGATGAAAACAAAGATATGACGATGATAAGTTGTAAAAAATGCATTATTGCAGTATGCTATCTTAATCTGTCTCTGACGATAAACAAAATCGGATCATGATGCAGTTTGTCCGTAATGATTTATGTTCATGAAATGGCCAGTTAAAATTGACCATATCGTTAAAACGTCAACATTAAATGATAATGTCAGTCGACGTTTGCCCAGATTATGATTAATGTAGGGTATCCATCCATGGCTTCTAGTAAAAATTGCCAAGTAACTGCGACCAATTTGGAACCGCGGCACCGCTCGCTTCCAGAAATACGTAGATATTTCTGGAGTTGTCGATTCGACCACAAATAAATTTTAGAAAACAATTATATTATTCTGAATCTACTTCGAATCAACCAATAAGCCAAGTTTTCACGGTGAGTTTTTACAGGCTGGTTTCAGGCATACCTACAGAACCCGCTGAACAAGCCTAGCGTAGCGATACACACATGACACACACTAGCACAGTTAGTATCGAAGAAGATCGGTTGATAACAAATTAGCTATAAAAGTGGTGATAATAGAAAAAAACTGGTACTTATTGCGAAAATTACTGTCAACATGGCTCACTTGCCACAAGGGTAAGTTCGTTTTACACTTAACTTACACCTCGCCAGCGACTTCGTCCGCTCGGATTTCGTACTTTCCCTTATGAATTTCAAGACCCCCTTAAAAAAGTTATTTTGGAAAATTAATTATTATCATCTTATTTATTTACCTGAAGAAGTATTTATGCCAAATATCAAACTACCTATATTCAACCTTTTCACCCTGAGAAACGATGATTTTTTTTTAAATTTCTGCGCAGTTCCATTATTTGACTTTAAGATTAGGTGTTCTTGAGTGGAGACCGCGAATCGGCAAACGTAAGGTTGGACGCCCTCAGGCTAGGTGGAGTGAGGATCTTGGCAGGGTGGCTGGTAGCAGCTGCAATTGGAGAGGCCTATGTCCAGCAGTGAAATGCTATAGGCTGATGATGATGATGAAGATAAGGTATTTATGGCAATTTTAGACTTGGTCGAAGATTAGGTATTTATGGCAGGACCAGCGTATCGTCAGCGTAGCACACTACGCTGCAGCTGACACCGCTAGGGAGGTCGGCGCGCAGCACCGAGAAGTCATTTGATGATTTCCCAGCCAAAAAAAAAATGTATTTATGGCAATTTTAGAGTAGGTCGAAGATTTGGTATTTATGGTAATTTCAGAGTTGGTCGAAGCAAACAGTAAAATCCTCCCCTAAACACTTGATTTCTCATTTGGGGTTGCATTCGGAAAATCCAAAAACACGTTATTCAACATACCTACCTAAGTACCAAAATAATGAATTAGTAAAAGTGACCAAGTTTGGAACAAAGTAAGTAGGTAGACTATGAGGTTCGAGAATAAAATAAGAATTAAGATCTAAATGGGTGCCAAGCTCTATGCATGTGAAAGAAAATTTATTATATTCCTTGCTACTGAATATGTAACTTGGCAAGTTTTCAAAGCTTACGCGTCAACAGCTATCTATCTACTAACAAATAGTTGATTGTGCACTCTTTTTATATTTATTTATACTTAGTTGAATTGTGATTTTAGGTACACAAACGATTTTAATTAGTTTTACTGAGGCGAAACGTAATCACTATCACTACGTCATATTATAAAACAAAGTCGCTTCCCTGTCTGTCCCTATGTATGCTTAGATCTTTAAAACTCCGCAACGGATTTTGATGCGGTTTTTTTAAAATAGATAGAGTGATTCAAGAGGAAGGTTTATATGTATAATATAGTCCATACTAATATTATAAATTCGAAAGTAACTCTGTCTGTCTGTCTGTCTGTATGTTACCTTTTCACGGCTAAACCACTAAATGGATTTCGATAAAATTTGGCAAGGAGATAGATGGCATCCTGGAGAAGGACATAGGGTACTTTTTGTCATAACCCTTATGTGGGTGATATAAGGGATGAAAGTTTGTATGGGAAACCGAGCATTTCTTAAGTTGGGGATATGAAAATTCAAATTTATACTTTTGGTAAGAAATAAAGAATTACGCGTTTTAGCGTTTTTGTAAAATCATCCCCCAAAGGGGTAAAATAGGGGTTGATTTTAAAATTCACATGTAATATTGATTATTTTTGTTGCGTCTTATTTTTAAGAGATTTATGGTATTGTAAACATAGTCATAGACCGTATCTTAAATTAACATTTACTGGTATGAGGACCAGGGTGTAAAGTTCACTCATCCACCATAGAAAAGAGAGGATCCTCCGACCAGACGGGTGTTATGACTGGCGGGCAACTGCCCGTAAGTTGATTTCGGATAGTCTTATCTATGTCGTTCGCGCGGTAAACTCTAACTGCTCGATGCAGGATTTGTGTGACGTCATGTCTTTGATGCGTAGTTCGTATGTGGCGGTGTAACCGTTACAAATATTTAGTTTTTATTTAATTAAAATTGGCCCGCTCTGTCAAAAGATATTACAATTTAAGACGGCGGCGACCGTTGAATTGTCCATACAAACGTAATACCTAAATCTTTTGCAATTTGAGCATATTTCCATCATATTATGTTAATATTCGGATTAAGACAGTATTTATCTAGGCTTTTACATCTTTTTTTTTCCAAAAAACTTACCTAAAATGAAGATTAAGTGAATTGAATTTCGCACATTTTTACAGCATAATGACATGTTTTCATGCTGTTTTTTCTGTATTATAAACAACAATATTTGGAATATTGTCTCGGCAGGAGCATAGCTTATAATATCAAGTTACAAAAGATTATGAAAGAATATTAAGTTTTCGTTCATTATTTTTGGTATTAATAAATTCACATTTATCATAAACTAGTTTTTGCACGCGGCTTCGCCCGCGTAGATTTCGGAAAATATCCCACGGGAACGTACCTACTACCGGGATTAGATACTAGATATGAGCGCCGCGCCGGCGCGCCACCGCCGCCGTGTTTCTCCCCGCGCCGCCGCCGCCGACCCGTGGCGACGCGACGGCGCGCCGAGCCCGAGCGGCGGCATTCACGCGGACCGAACCGAACGCACGTCTTCTGCGTGAATGCTTACAAAATGGCGTTACTAGACGTAGACGTTTATAAATCGAAACTCTTTGACATTACAATTTCTGTGTTGTCCAAGTTATCAACAAACAAACACAGCTTTTGTTGTATTTATTTTGGTCAGACTATTTAAATTTTGTTTTTCTTTTTAAAATTAATTTGGTCAATTCAATTTGTCACGGCAAAATTATAATAATTCTTTCAACTCAGCCTATCACAGTCCACTGCTGGACGTAAGCCTCTCCCTGGCTGCGCCACAACACCCTGTCCTCCGCCTTCCGCATCCAGTCTGTCCCGGCCACTTTCTTAGCACTTTCTCTTTCGGTCCATCTAGCTGGGCGCGTCCCACGCTACGCTAATTTCATTTCTGATTTTATCCTTCAGAGGAACTCCGAGCATAGCCCGCTCCATAGCGCGCTGAGCGACCTTGAATTTGTGGACCAGTCCGATTGTCAGTATCCACGTTTCGGCACCGTATGTCATCACGGGCAGAATGCACTGGTTGAAGACCTTAGTCTTCAAATATTGCAGGATAGGCGGCGAGAAGACTTGGCGAAGTTTCCCAAACTAACTGGATCCTCCTGTCAACTTCTTTCTCAAAGTTGTGTCTACCGAGCTAGATGACTTGCTCTAGGTAGACATACTCTTTCACAACTTCGAGAAGCGACCCTTCGATTTGAATTGGACTCGGCAAGACGTGCGAATTTTAGAATAACTAACTTTTAAGACCTTTGTATCTTGCTTATGCGTATGAAGTTTCATTAAAATCGGTCCAGTCATTTCGAAAAACAAGGGCTTGAAAGTTTGTATAAAATGCCGTACGTCGTAAACGCTCTTAAATGAAGGTAAGTATATGAAGTTCGGGTCCTGGTCGCCAAGATCGGGTGAGATTTGTCTCTGCCAGCAGTAGTTGGGTCTATGCCGGCGGAGTCGGAGAACTGGAGGGAAAGGGCCGCCTTCTGTGAGACCGTGATGGTTCAGAAGGAGGCTGCCGAGCGGGATCATGAGTGGGCTGATCCTGCTCATAGGAGAACGCGTCGGGGAGGCAACTGCCTCGACGCCTAACACGCCGAAACCCCGCCTGCAACTAAAGGCAGGTGGGAATTAGGGATCACGGGCGCTCAGAGTGGGGACTCTGTCCGCCCATTGAGTGACCTGTGGGAAGATGGCGCACAGTTGGCTCGTGCTGCCTTGCACACTTACGTTTCGGGGAGACTCCTTTACAGTCTCCCCAGAGATGTGCCCTAACAGGCGCTGCACAGAGGGGGTTCTGGAGTGGTCTTTTGAGAGGAAACGGTGCCCCTTCCATGTGTAGATGGTGATCACCGGGGTGGTTTTAGTGAGGTAGGCATCCCACACTCCCCGGTCTTATACCCAAAGACCGGGCGCCTTTTAAAGGTTTACCCGAAAAAAATAAAAAAAAGGTATATGAAGGTCACGCCGCCAACGACGCCACCGCCGCCGACTTAAAAAAGTCGGCGCGCCGCCGCCGACAGATTGACCATCGGCGCTCTTATCTAACATAGTAGCCGAGGAAAACGTTATTGACTCCTACCGCTGCGCCCGCGTTGTCGTCAAACATACATAATTATTTTGTTACGCGTAATTGCACGACTCGTAATGCTTCGCATTAGAGTGTGCTCTACGATCGAAAAATATTTTTTGCCCCATTTCTGCAACTGTTTTTATTGTTTCACTCCAGCTAGTACACAGAACCTACTTAATTTATATACCATTGTATAGATGATTAAATGGAGATTAATATTGTATTTTTTAACAATTGATTTAATGCAGCAGAAATGGAAAAAGCATCAAAATAGTTGAAAAAAATTTCCTGTCCGTCAATTTATGATCCCTGAAAACATTATAGCTTGCGATAAAATCAATTAATTGAGTCAATTTTTTTTTTATACATTCGTTTCAGCCGTAGAAGGAACCCTATTGAAAATGGCTCTTTTATTCATAGTAGTTTAATTATAATTAATAAAATACTAACTAAAATATAATATCAATATCTAAATATTTTCAACCTTGATCCGGTGCCGTTGCCTAGCAACTGCCAACGTAAATATCTTTGTCAGTCGTTGACATTACGACTTCATGAACAGTGATAAATTGTTCATTTTTAAACTATGTTTTGAATTTCTTTTTCGTTTATGAATGAGTGATAAGTATGAGGCGTGCACTTTTGGATTTTCCAAACTATTTAATTTTATTTTGAATCTGCGATATCTTTGAAAGTATTCATTTTAATGATATGATGTCAAGGCATATTTTAATCTAAATTAAATGCCCGATTTAAATAACATATTTTATTGGATAAGGATTAGTATAATACCAGTTATAATAGCTTCGGAAATAACAATTAAATTTTTATTAAATTCTGAAAGATAAAAATGGTTACTGTAGATCATCCTTAGAAGATAGACATATGCTATCGCGGACTTTTTTGTTGAAATTTTTAAGGTGTACAATACTGTAGTACATTATTATATTATATATTGAGTATTGCACTAGGAATTTCCTTCAAAATGATTGTATTGAAATGAAATGAATGAAATGAAATCTTTTATTTCCAGATATGACATCCACATATAAGTTTCAAAGTATTGTAGGTCCCCAATCGCGTAATACATTGTATTACACAATTGGGGCGCTGATTGCATTACGTAAGTATTATAATTATTCATTGTGATTCCAGTGCACTTCCACGTCAAAATTATGTAATTTGGGACAAATATTTCATGGGTTCTGCGTTTTTGGCGAGGCAACGGAGCAAGGATCCGAACTTACAAGTAGGAGCTTGTATTGTCAACCAAGACAAAAAAATTGTTGGTGTCGGGTTAGTACAACCTACTGCGTTTTATTTATTACGAAAGGCATATGTGCAGGTTACATTTTTCAAGTTGATGGCTGGCCAAATCCGAAAATATTGTTTAATAGGTACTTAATTGTACTGGCCCGTTAGCTCATTTAGTGCATGAACCTCATATTTAGATGACTCTGAAAACATTTGTGTAAAAACTATTATATAGTAGGAGGTATCATGTCATAATATTAAGTCAAAAGTTTACCTTACCACCACATTTTGCCGATTTTGATAAAGACTAAAACAGTAACAAAACATTTTTGTAAAAAACCCCAGGATTTTTTCACCAGCCAGTATCATAATATTAATGTTAGCCTATTAATGTTCCTACTGCTGGGACACAGGCCTCCCCTCTGTGAGAGGGAGTGGGCCGTAATCTACCACGCGGGCCCAGTGCGGTTTGGTAGATGTCACATGTCTTTGAATTTTTTGGTTCTAAGACATGCCGATTTCCTCACGATGTTTTCCTTCACCGTTTTGAGAGCAGTGGTGATTAAATTATTTACACAAAGTAAAGCGCCTGCTTGTACAACAACTCGTAAGTCGGGGCCGTTACCACTGGGCCACCACTGCTCTCCGCCAGTATAATGTCGTTTATTTACATGTTTTGTTTTGGAGAGATATCTCATTAAAAATAACATATTTTTATTTTATTATTACAGATATAATGGAATGCCTAAAGGATATTATGACAATGCTCAAGCGTGGGGAAGCACTCCCTCACTTGGTGAGAATATTATTAGTCTTTTTAGATTATAATGCAGTTTAGATAGGTACCTATTATTGTATTATTTGACTTGTAGGTAGGTTTACCTGTTTACATAAATTATTATTATTTCAGTGTGCCATGCTGAATCAAACGCAATTATCTTCAGGAATTCAGTCGATGTGAAGGGCTGCACCATGTACACCACCCTGTTCCCATGCAATGAGTGTGCTAAGGTGATCGCCCAGTCAGGCATCGCTAAAGTGATTTATTTTTCTGATGAAATGCAAGGGATCGAGTATAACTGTGCTAGAGACATTTTAAACATTGGTAATGTTTTAACGGAGTAAGTTTATTTATTTATTCAAAATCTGTATTAACAATAAGTTACATAAAGTGTGCCAAACTGCATAACAGTTTGTCGGCAGTTGTTCTCGTCTAACAATGGATTACAAATTTTGAAAATTAATATGCTAAAGAAAACTTAACTAAGTAAAATATAAAATAGTAATTGACCGAGCGAGCGTAGCGAGCGAAGCGTCTCTGCATCAACTGGCGAAATTTGCTTTCGTGTGTCAGTTTGTACGTTCTCCTCTACAGGTCGTATTTTACAACCGATCCAGATCGGTCTTGGCATACAGGTATTATGAAATTTTTGCAATTTTTTATCGTCGGGGATTTTTGATTGGAGGGGTACTTCCTCCAAAATGGGGCAAAAAGGGGGCTACTGGATATCTCCGCGTTACGAGATCTTATTTAGATGGTTCTTTTTTCATTTGAAAGGTACTTAGTAAGATGATACTTAGTATAATGATGGCTTGATAAGATGGTCTCAAAAAAAAATTGGTTACGATCTGATGAGGATCTTCGGCATGATGAGCAGAATACCTCCTCAAATGCAGTAAATTACTCGCTATTTATTCAAACCTATTTGTTAACTTTTCTAGCTGGCCTACAAATTTTTTACTCATAATTTGTCTGGTTTTTAGGGTTCTGTAGTCAACAAATAACTGATTTAATTTTGCATATGTCCGTCTGCCTGTCTTTCTGTCTATCAGCGGCTTAGCTCAGAGAATCTTAATAGTAGAAAGCTGTAATTTGGTATCCAGCAGCCTAATTACGTAATGCACGATCAATTTCAAATTGAAACAAATTTCTAATCCATTCAAAAAAAATTCAAACAAATCTGCTCAATTTTGAGATGGCCTTGATTGGCGACCGGCAAAGTTGTTTCAACGTTTCGTCGTAAACCAAAGCTCACCTCTGTCGGGACGTGGTTAGCGACCGTGTAGCAGGCAGTTAAGCCTCAAGCTAAGCGATAAATTTTTGCCAAAAAGTTTGTGCTCGCGACTTCTACTGTTCGCAGAACTACTAGTTATACCTACAGTCGATATCAAAAATCTCACATTTAACAAAAAAAATAATTTAACAAACGTGAGGTTTGTTGCAAACATTTTTCCAACATGTTTCCGCCGCAGAAGACGCCCTGGGCGTCGAGAATCGGTAGCCGATTTTCGGCCACCGTATAAAACAGTTTATCCAATTTGTTAGGAAGTTCATGTTGATCCAATTTTGTTTCATGTAACATCATCATGTTCGTTGTATATTTATGTTGGTTGTTATACGGGGTGTCCGGGACATCGACGCGAAGCCGGTTACCATGGTTCAGTACATTATTCTGAACCAACAAATTAGCTGTTCCATACATTTTGACCGCGTAGGTATTGCACTTTTCTATGAAACAGCTGTTTTTTTTTAATAACCGACAAAAAATTTCAATGCAGGGGGGTTCAGAACCATGTACTGAATCTATGGTAACAGGCTTCGCGTCGATGTCCCTGCCGCCCTGTATATGCATAAATCATCCTGGATATCCCATCTAAGTATGTTGAGGGTTTATCTTCTATATACTCGTATCCTGTATTTTGTCTCCGTATTTATAATTTCTTTACACCGTTGTACAATTATTATTCTACAGTATATTTATTTCATGTTTAGATTCATATCTGTCTCTTGATTCATTGGGATTCATGAATATTGTTCTCAGATTTGAGGAATGAATGACCAAAATCTTCATGTCCTTTATTATTTATACCGTTTGCAACATGTTGAATAGAAAATAATCCTCGGCTTTCAGTTGCAAGGCCATCGTCGACGCGGATTCGCTCCACTTTTCGTTAAAACTTTCTGATTGCGACTTAATCCTACAAAGTTTAGGTTACAAGAAATGGAAACTGCATTATTTTTTGTATGCGACGCGATGTTTACCAAGCAATATACGACATGAAGGCAATTACTCAGATGTTTACGTAACAGCAGTTTAAAACAATGACTTTAATTTCAGTTCTGTCTATGTTCAGTCATTTAATGTTATTGCAAGTGCTTTCACATCATATTATTATATGAGATTGTATAATCACAATCACGAATGATTTCTAAGAATGAACCCAGTTACATAAATAAATTGAAACTTAACAAAAGACTTCAACGCACGAAGCAACGGGTTAACATAAGGAGGTACTTATACAATGTGTTTGGTCTCGGACTGTACAAACTTCAAGGGAAGGTAGTTTGCTCTATTTTATCAATAAAATTATTCTACATGGGGGATCGGAACCCAACCCCCCCTGAATGGCAGCCATTTATGTATTTTGATCGCATTTTATGAAGCGTGCCTAACGCTTCATAAAATGCGATCATTCCCTTAAAGTTTGTACAGTCCGAGACCAAACACATTGTAGATGTTCAAAAGAGAGCAGGAGTCAGGACTTCAGTTGTCAGGCAAGAGGAATTTACGTAGCGTCTTTATTGCTATTTTGAATTTATAGTTGATCCTATCGAACAGAAAATTTGCCTAGATATTTCAACATCGTTTACAGATGTTTTATGCTTGGGTAAAACTTTGGTGGTAGCCCTTTTTTGTGTTCTACTAGTTTGTTGGTAATGTTGGTATTCTTTCATTTATCTATTCTGATTGTCTGAACGATATCCAAGCCATTAATATTCTTTGTGGTTATTTGTTTTATTTTCTGTGTCACGCAAGAGAGATTGTGTGAAAGAAAAGCTGTGTCTAGCTCTGAATATTCACCTAGGTGGTCCTCAAGTAGATCAGATGTGCAAACGCAGAAACCAAAATATCTTTTACCATTATTGTTTCTATGCGTATTATATTCACCTGAAAGGAATTGGCTTGAAGGGGCAGCGATGTGCAGGCGGATGCACGGGTGGATGCACAGCCGAGTGCGGGTTCAATATAGGCGCCGGCGGGTGCACTGGCACCGGGTGCGGCAGCGGCGGCGGCAGCAACGTGCTGTATGGAGGCGGGGGTACATTCTCCAGCTCCGCCGTGCTGGCTCCTCCGTCTGACACTCGGCACTCGCCACACTCCGCTCCTTCTCCGTCTGCACCGCACTGCTCACATTCACGGGTGCATCCTGCACCTCCACAATGTTCACGTTCACACTGGACACGTTCTCGGCTCGCCCGGGACACGCACCAAGACCGAGTCCAACTTGCGCAGGCCGGGCGCGGGCACGGGCAGCCGCATATCGTTGTAGGCGCGGGACGCCGTGTGGCGACTGGTCGGCCGCCGACCAGTCGCCAAAAACAGGCCCGGGTCGACGGCGTGTTGTGTTCCACGTGCGCTTCAAAGAGATGTCAGCACAATTGACGGGGTCCGCTAGGGCCAATGCTTGCCGGGGTTGCGGGAAGGTCCTGAGGGGTGACCGTGGCCCCTGGCAACGTGAAGGCAAGTGAAGGAACACGGGTGGGTTTTAGTCAGTAAGGGTCGGACTCGCCCTTCCGCTCCGCCCAGAGCGGGAGAAGGCATTTGATGAAACCCCACCGCAAAAAAAAAAAGTTTGTTATTAACACACCTATGGACACAATGAAAGATAATGTTTTTGTAGAACTCTTTTAAGTTGATCTCTAGACTTGACATCCGATATCAGTTTTGTGGGTAGCTCATTAACTAACGTTGGTACTACCACAATATAAAAATGGATACTACGAGTACGTACCTTCTTGTGCGCTTTCCAAAGTAGTTTACTTTTGGAACAGCAAGTGTCTTCTTATTAGATAAACACACATACTATGTTGGGTACAGAATTATATGCTTACGTTTAACAATTTAATAATCAATACCACTTTATGGTATTGAATTATTTAATTATTCAGTCAAGATATTTAACTTACTTTTAAGATGGATCGGGAGTACTTTACAAATGAACAGCTTTTCACCATTTTTATTTAATGCTTTCTTAGTTTAAAAAAAATCTATAACTAGTTTCAGTAACCAGGTTATCTGCAAGATGTTAATTTTATTTAAGTGTGTAGGGAATGCTAGTCTGCAAGACCATATCCACCCAAGCCAATAATTGAGTCAGCCTACTGCATACCTTGGTATACACTACTTTCTTGCTGACGACATATTTAAGATTTTTCAATTTACCCAAAATGTAGCGCAGCTTATTACAAACATTATTAACATGTAGATTCCATGTGAATGGAATGTATTTGTTTATTAATAGTCCTAGGTATTTATAAGAGATAACTGTTTCTAAACATAAACATTGACAAAATTGCTTATTGCTATGTAGACATTCGTACGAATGACCTTTTACTTGTACTAACAAACTGCTTTTATTTTTATGATACCGCGAGTGAATAAGCATGCACTTAGTTTTATTTACCTTTATTATCATTATAATAAATTATCATGTGCCCACTGAACCACATTGTCAAAATCGTTTTGCATAGCTTGCTGTAAGAGATCGATATTCTTGTGACTATAAACCAGTACATAAATGGCTTACGTATTTTATTTAGAATGTTCCTACGTCAAACGATCGCCTACTAGAAGCCGTTTGAATGTAGATATATAATAGGTGCTCAAGGGTTTTCACGATTATATTTATTGTAGTTTCGAATGTAACAATCGCTGGTTCAAACGACATTTACCGGTGTCCATAATTAAGTATCCATACACCCGAACACACTGTTTTGTTCGGGTGGATGGATACCTAGTTACTTAATTATGGGCACCGTGCGTATCTAATTAGGTATCTATTAGGTAATGATTCCCTTGAACATATTTTAGTAATTCAGAATAGTGAAGTCTCCGACTCCATTCTCTGATTTTTTTGGTTCTATACCCGAAGGGTTGTCAAATGGAACTCTATTACTAAGCCTCCGCTGTCCGTCAGTCCGTCTGTCTACGAGCTGTATCTCATGAACCTATAGGTTGAACCACGTTGAACGTTGACATTTTTAGAAATTATTGATTTGTTTTGCCACTATAATAAAAATTAAACAAAGTTAATAATTAAAAAGAAGTTTGTTCCATGCAAGAAACGTGTTTTTATTGGCGTTTTTGTTCGATCTTAATACGGTGCGGAACCCTCCGTGTGCGAGTCCGAGTCGCACTTGGCGGGTATTTCCATTTCTCAAATATAAAATACATACCTATACAGTTTAAAAAAACATAGGTCGTCGTGCCTGCGGGAATTTCATACGTTTCAGTTTTATATAGATAATAATAAATTCTTTTTTTTTTTTCAGGAAATACGCTGGAGGTAATGACACAATAGAGCTCCGGTTTTCGACCATCAATCTCGGGGATATGATGGCAAATTGAACATAATAAAATATAGGTACCTGATGTGCTTATTTCTTTGTACCTTTAAACATATAATTACCTAACTGTTATGAATTATGTAATTGAATTGTAAAAAAATCAAACGTGTAACAATATTAAAAAAAAGCGTGTAAAATAGTAGCTCATTGGCATCAGGAACATAGTTCAAGCTGCCGATGGTCAGGACTCTAAAGAGAGGAACTTCCTCACTACGCGTGCCGTATCTAGAAGTACTGAGTACCTACCTACTTTCTGCATCAAACGCAAGATCCAGCCGCACAATGAGAGCCTCCTGAGGTCAGGTCAACGCTCTTCGCTATTAGGACATTAACCGTTACAACTATCGATACAATGATTGCAGAGTCCACGTCCCAAATGTCGACCATCTCGTGTGATATGTCTATACTATAAACCTGTGCTATGCCAATAAATGATTTAATATGAAATGATTAGCAAGCTTTTATTTACCTTGCCTTAGTATGTTATGCAGGTATGGAATAAAATTTTGCAAGCTGTATGTTCTATGTTCTATGTTAAAGGGTTTGGTTTCCGCACTTAGTCCTTCAAGTGGACCATTGTGCGTGGGCCATGGCGGCCATTTGGGGGGTTATTCCAACCAGCCCACCTCCCTCCAGAAGTTAATTAAAACTCCCAGTCTGTTTAGAACGTCTGTGAAAGATCTGGGTGACCCGAGGGTTTGTGCTCTAATCTGGGTGACGCCTGTGCATTCAAAGAGCACGTGCGCGACGGTCTCCTCAGCCTCCATGCACGCCCTGCATAGAGGACTGTCCGTTATGCCTATTGTGTGGAAGTGTTTGTTTAGCGAGCAGTGTCCCGTGATAGTCCCCGTCACCAGGCGCAGGCCGTTCCTGTCCAGGCGTAGTAAACGTCTGGTTAGCACGCTATCCAAGGATGGCATAGCTTCCTTGGACTGCCTGCAGCCGGGTGTCGAGGTCCACCAAAGCTCCGCTTGTGTGTGGGTGAACTCTTGTAGCCACCTGCGTATTTGATTGAAGGGGATGGGTACGATAGGCTCGGGTCCACAGACTGCTGTGCTGGATCCTCGTCTAGCGAGCTCGTCTGCTGCGTCGTTGCCTAGCGATCCGCTGTGTCCTTTTATCCATTGTAGTGTCACCGTGTTGCGGCTAGACAACGTTATGTGTTCTAGGGCATTGTGACATTCTAGTGTTATCTTTGAGGTGATACATTTTTTCTGTAAGGATTGGAGAACTGAGGCGCTGTCGGAGAGTATACGTATATGTGTATCCGTAACCCTCCTAGCTTTTACGGCGTAGACCGCTTGTATGATGCCCACACACTCCGCCTGATAGACGGTGTTGAACATTCCCAGCGAGCTGGATATATTTATATTGAAGTCGTGTGAGAAGACTCCGACTCCCGTGCCGGAGTCTGTCTTTGATCCATCGGTGTATACTCTCATCTCTTTCGGGCCTGAGTAGTCACACTGTTCTTCTGTAAGTACAATGTTGTAGTGCCTTTGAAAGTGGTGTGTTTTCGGGGCTTTATCACAAGGTGATGCCATCATTGGTCGTCGTTTGATCGCATCTTCCTTTATGCGTGTGTGCTTAACTCTGGAGTCATTGCTTAGGGTCCCTGATAAATGGAGCCTAAAGGCAGCTAAAGCCGCCTCCTCCCGCACAATGAGGTGCAGGGGCGGCAGTCCCAGCATTGCTTGTAGGGCGGCGGTGGGTGTGGTTCTCATACTGCTCGTGATTGCGACGCAAGCAAATCGCTGCAGTTTTTCGAGATCTCTTTGGGCTGTGCTCAGGTCCGTCCTGGGCCACCAGACCAGTGAGCCGTATGTGATAATTGGTCGGATGACTGTAGTGTATAACCAGTGGGTGACCTTGGGGCTGATCCCCCAATTCCTGCCAAGCAGTCGTTTGCACTGCCACAGGGATATGCTGGCTTTTGTAGTAATGTAGTTCGTATGTTTTGCCCAGTTCAGTTGTTTGTCCAAATAAATGCCCAGGTATTTGGTTTCAGTTGAAAGGCTTAGGGTTGTTCCAAAGAATCGTGGTAGTTGTAGTGTCGTCAGTTTTCTCTTTTTTGTGAAGAGAATCAGTTCGGTTTTTGTGGGGTTCACTGAGAGTTGATGCTTGTTACACCATTCCTCTACAATCCTCAGGGCTTGACGCATGAGGTTGCATAGTGTGTTTTCGTGGGTTCCGTTTATTATTATGGTTAAGTCATCGGCGTAGCCTACGGTGAAGTAACCTTTGTCGTTGAGTGTTTTGATGAGGCTGTCTACTACCAGGTTCCATAGGAGCCAATTTATACAAATCAGCCAATTTATACAAAACCTTAATGTATTTATAAACGAAAACCTTCCTCATGAATCACTCCATGCATTAGTGAAAACCGCTTGAGGGACAGATAGGGAAGGAAAGTTAAATACCTACGTAAGTATTCAAAACAGATGTGGAAAGGAGAGTGAATGAGGGAAATAAAGTGAATGCGATTGTGACCAACCATCAGTGTCCAAAAAAGAGTACCTAAAATAAAAATAAAACCAGACTGCGTAAAAAGTGAACTTTAAAAAAGAAGTAAACAAGATGTCTGTCTCAAATCTCACTTCGTTGAAGATGCCTTCCGACTGCATGAGATTGTTTGACCTTTAATTGAGACCTTATAATATAAATTTGAACCCGTTCCTGAAAATAATATAAAGCTAAAAAAAGCTGGCTCTTTTTTTTTTTCTTTGAGTAAGTATAAACATTATATTTGAGGTCTTTGACTGGCCCCAGAGGACACGATGGAGCATACGGTGGTGGTCTGCCCTAGGGAATGTTGAACCGGTCCTGTTTTAGAGAACCGGGATTTTCCGGGACCTTCTGGCTTAAGAACCGGGATTCCCGGTACTTTCGATACTTTGAGTAACGCTTTAAAAGATAGTAGAGTTAAAAGTGTTGAAACGTAGAAAGTAAGAAAAAGACGAAATGACCGGAGAAAATAAAAGCATTAAATCAAATCAAACCAAATACAACGTTTTTTTTTTTGTTTTATATACCTACCTACACAAAATCAGTCTTATTTTTAGTACTAGCTGTGCCCGCGCCTTTTTTTCGCGTTTCGAAAAACAATAATGTGTCGCTTAGAGAGAGAAGGTGTAGGTTATGCAGGTACCACTCCTCGATTGAAAAGTCAGAATCTACCGATCTTGCCTGGTGGGAATCGTGATCTGGGGTTCTCAACCACAGCCCTTTCGAATGCAGTCACTACGTCTTCAGGTTTTATAATGTCAGTGCGCGAAGTATTACTTTGATCATTAAGAATAAATAAAAATCAAGGCGCCTGGTCGACGTTCATTATCTGTGAACCTGCCGTACTCAATGAAAGCGTTATCATGGTGAAGAAGGATCACATGACATTCTTAACAATTAGTATCTACTACAATCTGTCACCATACATACAATAAATTGTTATTTTGTAAGATTTTCTGTAAAAGTGATACCTGAGATTTTAATATTTTTTTATATACTGCATGTTGACATAATTATTGTATGCCTATTAGGCAGGACATATTGGAACTGTAATTTACCTAACATCTGTCTGTATAA
Organism: Conistra vaccinii; assembly: GCA_948150665.1. NCBI lineage: Eukaryota > Metazoa > Arthropoda > Insecta > Lepidoptera > Noctuidae > Conistra > Conistra vaccinii. The sequence goes on from OX411319.1 coordinate 9,750,397, forward strand.
CCTATGCCCACAATAAAAAGATTTGAATTTGAATTTGAATGATTAAGAAAACAGGTAAAAAAACCATGAAATGATCAATATGATATTATTTTGTTTTCTTATTGTATCTGTGTATACTTTGTTAGACGGCAGGGACGAATTGGACGAGGAAAGCAAGAGATCGATTCTTGTGGAGAACTTTTGGGGAGGCCTATGCTGAAAAGCAAGACAATCAAGGAACCGGTGTCGAATAAGGAAATATATAGATACATAATAATAATAAAAAAAATCCTATAATATTACATAAGTAGAAATAAGATGAACTTGTAAGATTGTTAATAAAGGCTATTATTATTATTATTTCGTTTATTCATTTAGATACTTATTCGATACATTTTTATAAAATTCATAAAAAAAAAACATTTAAAAATATAAAAAAATATTATTATTATTATACTTTGTTAGACATCCCAAATAAATAAATATCTTAAAAACTACATTAAATAAAAAAAAACGCTTCTCTTTAACGATGTGAAAGTTCGGAAAGGATATCCATCCTGACATTCGAGAAATCATGAGTTCCATGGAAGGATTTGCATCAGATTCGTCGTCGCATCATAATCAGCCTATTAATGTTCCCACTGCTGGGACACAGGCCTCCTCTCTGTGAGAGGGTGTAATCTACCACGCGGGCCCAGTGCGGGTTGGTAGATGTCACATGTATTCCATGCTTTAAGTGGTCGGGTTTTAGGCAATAAAATTAGAAATATTATTCTAATAGTATCTTTTACCGAAAGTACCGAAAGAACCGGGATTTGGTTTCAAAAATCCCGGTTCCAAAACATCGGAAATTTCCGGGATTTCCCGGGACTATTCACTAGTCTGCCCGGCTTGGGCGGAGCACCGCCGTGTCCTCCCGGAGGATCCACTTACAATATCTATGGCGGCATGACGTATGAGCTCGACGAAAATGGGTGGAGTCGAAAGTGTTAAGTAAATTTTGTATGCGGAGGGGCCCCTGTTCGAAAGATTGTCCCGGGTCCCCCGTTATCATGTGGCAGGCCTGCATTGAGACCTAACGTGTGGCAGGCCTGCATTGAGACCTAACGTTATGGGTATTCTCCCCATTCTCAAATAATGGTGCTCGAATCTGGTGTTTGAGACATTAGCAAAGGTTCGCCAGCGAGCCATGGAGCGTAGTTTACTGGGGTTTTAATATACGGAACACAACACTGCGCAGCGTCAAAACCAAGATTACAGACGTTGCCCCGAAAGCCGCTAAGCAAGAAAGGGGAACTGGCCGGACATGTCTGGCGAAAGAACCACCGGCACCGATTAGATCCTTATTAACGCAGCATGACATCGCGGCAGTTCAAGGTGAAGATGGTGGGAGGACTCCTCCCGGAAGGACTGGCTGACACTAGCAAAAGACAGAAATGTGTGGAAAAAGGAGAGGGAGGCCTTTGCCCTGAAGTGGAAGAATACTGGCTACTTTACATCTGAAATGAAAATCATTACTTACGCTATTGCTATCTAGACTGAGATATCGCTCACTGGAATTTCCCGGTTAGGAGTTGCCCGGGGGAAGATGACCAGCGATACAGTTGCCGACTTTATTGCAAGAAACAAAGTGTTCTAAATGGTTATTTCAAATTGGCTATCTAAACTCCGCAGACGCGATGGGTATGTAGGTATTATGTAAACAAGATAAAACAAAAAATAAATTTTGATGCTTTTTTTTGGAGCTCATCGACCGCAGGTGCCTATAATTGCAGAACCTTGATTTTTTTTATGATTTATATTGTTAAAAAAATATAATTTATTATAAATAATTTCATTTAAAGCAAAGAGCAATGGAGAGGGCTATGCTTGGAGTTTCCCTACGTGATCGAATCAGAAATGAAGAGATCCGCAGGAGAACCAAGGTAACCGACATAGCCCGAAGAATTGCCAAACTTAAGTGGCAATGGGCAGGACATATTGCTCGCAGAACAGATGGCCGATGGGGCCGAAAGGTTCTGGAGTGGCGACCACGTACTGGAAGACGTAGCGTCGGAAGGCCTCCCACAAGATGGACCGATGACTTAGTAAAGGCCGCAGGAGTTCGGTGGATGCGGGAAGCACAGAATCGGTCGAAGGAATTGATTCCTTTCGACCCTATTGATTTTTTTTTTAATAACCGACGAAAAATTTCAACGCCCCGTGCGTTGAAATTTGTTGAAAAATTTCAACGCACGGGGGTTCAGAATCATACTGAATCCATGGAAACCGGCTTCGCGTTGATGTCCCTGCCACCCCGTATAAAAATTCCTTGCTTTCATTTGTATAGCATTAAATACCTACAAAAAATTCATTATTAATCGAGAGACGAAACAAATTAACTCTAGGTATAATGCGAAGCGACTTATTTCCGATGTCATCTTTAACCACGGAAATAGTAAAATTAACAATAACATGCTAAACTAAAATTAGACGAATTATATTCATTGCAACTTTCAGGGAATCCCCTTTAATCAGTCGGTGCTGCCATAGAGTAAAGTAGTGGGTGCTGCCTACTATAAACAATATGGCTACCAACTCAAGTTCAATTATTCCCTAAAATTCCCTTAATCCCTGTCAAAATAAAATATCCCCAAACCATGCTTATTATTGGCCATTTTTCGCTAAAAAAGGGAGAAATCCCTAAAAGTGGAAACACTGCCGCCGCGGGCCGTCCCGCTTAATAGGTTTTTTTTTAAATTGGCACTGGCTGTTTATATACTCACAAGACCACAGCCTTTTTATTTTTATTCTATTCGATATTTTTCATGTAAAAAGTTTCGTAGCCGACTACCTAACCAAAAGTTCTTTTTTAAAATTCATTCCCACCCTAGGGAGGGAAGCAATTACTATGAGTCTCTCCCGCCCTAGAGAGGGAAGCAGCGTTTTCCACCTGCTACTCGGATCAAACAAACACTACTTTCCGAGCATGAGAAATGAAAACAGTTTTTCTCAACTCTTACTTCAAGTAACAGCACTAACAACAGTCCTTGACCTCTAAAAAACAAAAACCTTTGTATTTTATACAATGTGGACGAATGAATGAATGTGTGTGAATGTTTTTGTGGTGTATACGACAGGGGGCTTACTATGCACTCTTATAGCAGGTCAATTTTCGACGGAAAGTGAACTGTCGGGCTATTTTGTACCATGAACACGTCAAATAACAGGCGAGCCAGCGATCACGTGACTAAAGCCGCTCAGTGGTCACGTGACAACATTTCACTGGTCTGACCTGCGATAGGCTCTACCATCAAGTCATTTTTGACATGTAAAACCTTGAAAACTGAGCTGACCTGCTGTCATATTAAGCAGGCGTGTAAAGCTAACTTTTATTGAACTGTTTTCGTTCATTTAAAATAAAAAACGTAAATACATGTTAATTTGTGAATATAATACTATTATGGCGTTATTTAAAATTATAGACCACGATAAAAACAGCCTCTTTGTCGTCTACTTATGTTGTAGAAATGGTACGAGTAAGTAGATGTGAAAGAAATAGAAATCAAGAACACAATACATATCAATAAAAACCAATTTAATGTGATGATTTAAATTTAATTAGATGTTTTAGGTAAAGACAATATTCATAGTCTTAGTAAAAAGACAAACTACAGCTGCCCAGCCTTGCCCAGCCTCTTGAATCATCGATAGCACTGTAGCGGTTACCGTTACATACGAAATACGCAGCAAAGACATGACGTTACACAAATCCTGCATGATAAATACACACATCAAAAGTGTCTAGGGATCAAGCATTTTTATGCGGATTTCTTGAGATTGAGATGTGGCTTTGTAATAAATTTATGATTTTATAAATTTATATGGATCCTTTTTGGTGCATTTCATAATTTGAATCAGGAACTGTGAATCAAATTCGAGTAAAAGATGAAAATCAGCTGTCAATATTTTCCCTATAAAAACATACAACGCATTGAAGACATTATTAGTGCTACTGTTTCCCTACTACTGATTAAAACCAACGTTATTATGGAGCAGCGACGTCATTTAAGCAGGGAAGAAATGCTCAGAGCCGTGGGAATGATAGAAGCTGGTTCCCGGCAACGTACTGTGGCTTTAGCTCTGAATACAAGTCAGAGTGTTATCAGTCGACTTTGGACACGTTACCGAAGCACTGGTACCGTGGCTGAGCGCCATGGAGGACGGTATCGCTGCACCACACGGAGACAAGACCGATACATTCAAATCTTAGCTCGAAGAGCTCCAACAATAACCGCCATGATGTTAGCCGTGAGGCTTCATCACTCTTCAGGGAACTTAATTAGCGACCAAACAGTCAGAAACCGCTTGCATGAAGTGAACCTTCATTCCCGAAGACCGCTACGGGTACCACCTATAGCAATGCACAATCGTAGGATTCGATATCAATGGGCTCTTGAACACAGAAATTGGGCAGAAGAACAATGGCGTTTCGTGTGCTTTTCTGATGAGTCTCGTTTTGGTATGAGACCGGATACAAGACGTATACGACACTGGAGAACCCCTGGACGCCAACAGCGATTAAAATCCTGCCAGGAAGTCCATCCTTATAGTGGTGGAACCATCATGGTATGGGCGGGTATTTGGATCGGCGGAAGAACTGAGTTGATTTGGATCAGAGGCAACCTCAACGCTCAAATTTATGCTGAGACGATTGTATCAGACGTCATCGTTCCTCTACAAGTGCAAATCGGTCCCTTATTTCAGTTAATGCATGATAATGCACGACCGCACACCGCAAGAGTTGTAAGACAGACTCTCGCCGCAGCTAACATCAATGTCCTGCCCTGGCCTGCTCAGTCGCCAGACTTGAACCCGATTGAGCATGCATGGGATATGCTACAGAGAAGAGCTCTGCCGAATATGGAGGGTATCCAGTCGCAAGAAGACCTTTTTTTGTTGTTGCAACGAACATGGGCGGCCATTCCACAGCGTGATTTGGATGAACTCATTTTGAGTATGCCAAACCGATGTTCTTGTGTTGTTAGTGTTCGCGGTAGAAACACGGATTATTAATTGTTTAAGTTACCCAATAAAATTTTAAAGAAAACTGTTATTTCAGTCTTTTTTTCGAACTTTAATGTTAGTGGTTCAAATGTCAAAAATCCCTTTATTAGGAAAATGGCAAATTTCTTTATTAATGCAAAGGTGACTTGGTTTATCGTTACTGTGACAAACGAAAACACTTTATTTGATGAATCCTTAAAGAAAATTTTAATTAATATCAATCAGGAGAAAAGTTATTGCAAAAATATATGTTGATCCCTAGACACTTTTGATGTGTGTATATAAGACTATCCGAAAACAACTTTCGGGTAGTTGCCCGCCAGACATAACACCCGTCTGGTCAGAGGAGCCTCCCTTTTCTAATGAGATGAGTGACCTTTACACCCTGTTCCTCATGCCTCTAAAGCACCTCCAACAATAGAATTCACATCATGTTCCGTCACTTCCGTCCACAATCTGCGGGACATTTCTCGAGTTTGAGCCCTTTTTATGTACCCCATTGCAATCCTTGTGATTATTAAAATAAATTAATGTTTCCAATTTTTATGTCATCAATAAATATTGTTGTCTTGTTGACAATTTATTTGACACGCTATAGTCGTTCGAAAATAGTAATAACTTTGGTAAGTTTTCAAGTAGGTTGGTGTTGTTGCTGGTACCTTTATTTTACATCTAAAAGGGCCTCCAACGTCATAATCGTGTTACATAAGATTTTTTGCTACGAAACATAGTTATTTTATTTTATTTTTTTGATCATTTTATACTGTTATCAAATTAATTATATATATTATATTTTATATAACCGTAAAACCGGTAACATTCCGAAAAAGTATTTCCGAACGTTTGTTTATAATATGACGTACCGGTCAACGATAGCGTAGCAAGTCTGAAGTTGATACATTGCAGGTCAGACTGAAATGCTCATGGTACAAATAGAAAACCTGTCAGGTTAAAATGCCAAGTTGACCTGCCCAGTGCCCTGTACTTGACAAGTATTTAAAATGTTCATGGTACGGCCCCGGTAAATGAAAAGACAATATTTATATATAATATTTTGGATCCATCAAATAAATCCTAGCATCGAAATGAAAAAAGTGATTTTTTCAAACGAACTAAATAGTAGTGATGGGCCGACTATGGGTTTTGCCAATCTTTGACTAGCTATAGTGACTAAAGTATTGGATATATTTGATTGAATTTTCCATTCAGAGAAAGAACGTCATTAGATAAACGCAGTTTAATTTATTGTCGTAAAGTCGTCTCCACCTTGTACAGTGTTTAGATATTGAAATAAATAGCATCTGCGAATTTTGACTAGCCAAATTAAAATAACCCTGTATAGTTTCAGGAAGATACAGGGGAAGGGTGCTGGGCAGAAGTGGCCTTATCGATTCAAAATAAAGGAATAAAATATAATTTTACTTTATTTACCTACATTTCTGTTTCATTTAAAAGCTCGTGGTAAACTCGTCAAGCTTAACACTTTCGACTCACTCCACCCATTTTCGTCGAGCTCATACGCCATTCCGCCATACATATTGCAAGTGGACCCTCCGGGAGTGTTTCCGGCATTACGTTTGCGCTTAAGTTATCCATCGCGGACTGACAACGGCATTAGATTTAAAACCATGTTACAAAAAAATTTTAAAATGAAGTTCAATTGTGTTTTCTGGGGGTCTTGTCGCTATACGTATAGTTAGTAGTAGTTAGTAGTACTTAGTATAGTTTCCAACCTTTTAAATTATTAGTGAATATTTGTAACCGAGAACAAATAATTAAAACTAAAATCTAAGTTTTTGATTTGAAAACCAACGCATATGCTAATCATTCTTGTTAAAATATACATCTGATTTTATTTTCACGGTTTATAAGGCTGCCTGTCCACTGGAGCGGAGAGGAGAAAAGAGGAGCGGAGATGTGCCAATATTAACCAATAGAATCTTGACTTAGGATCACTGATCTAAACTCAGGGGCGGAGTCAAGATTCTATTGGTTAATATTGGCACATCTCTGCTCCTCTTTTCTCCTCTCCGCTCCAGTGGACAGGCAGCCTAATGCTGTATTCGCTAAGAAAAACCTACATTTAAAATGAGCCCTCCGCGAGGGCTCCCGGCATCCCATGCAATATAATAAATTCATCATTAATCTTACAATAAAAATACAAATTATACTACTTAGGTATTATTTCGAGGGGTCATAGCATCCCAATCGACTGTAAAATTTATTTGTATATTTCAGTTTACTACGCTTTACATGTTTTTGTACGTATTGCCTGTAAAATATACAACAAAAAAACGGTAAAAAAAAATGGAATCACAAACTTAAAAATGTTTGTCTTATATAATAATATGTTGGTCCAAGTGCGTGTCGCACAATGCACAGTGAAGGGTTCCGTAGTAACCGAAAAGATCCCAAAATATTTTTTCATTTCTCATGCTCAGAAAGTAGTGTTTATTTGATCCGAGTATAGGGTGGAAAACGCTGCTTCCCTCTCTAGGGCGGGAAAGACTCATAGTAATTGCTTCCCTCCCTAGGGTGGGAATGAATTTTAAAAATAGAACTTTTGGTTAGGTTAGGCTACGAAACTTTTTACATGAAAAATATCGAATAGAAAAAAAATAAAAAGGCTGTGGTCTTGTGAGTGTATAAACAGCCAGAGCGAATTAAAAAAAAAAGAACCTATTAAGCGGGACGGCCCGCGGCGGCAGTGTTTCCACTTTTAGGGATTTCTCCCTTTTTAGGGAAAAATGGCCAATAATAAGCATGGTTTAGGGATATTTTATTTTGACAGGGATTTAGGGAATTTTAGGAAAAAATGGAACTTGAGTTGGTAGCCCTATTGTTTATGCACCCAATGTACTACTTTACTCTATGGCAGCATCGATTGATTAAAGGGGATTCCCTGAAACTCGTAATGAATATAATTCGTCTAATTTAAGTTTACCATGTTATTATTAATCTTACTGTTTCCGTGGTTAAAGATGACATCGGAAATAAGTCGCATTATACCTAGAGTTGGTTTGTTTCGTCTCTCTCGATTAATAATGAATGTTTTGTAGGTATTTAATGCTATACAAATTAAAAATTCCCTTAACCAAGGAATTTTTATATTTTTTAGGGAATTTTAGGGATAATTCATTTTGAAACTGGGGAAAAACCAAAAACGTAAGTGGAAACACTGCGCGGCGGTGACGTGGCGCGTTCCAAATTTAAAGTTTCACAAATTGTTCTAACTTCTCAGTTAATTTTAAATAGGTACTATTCAAGTTATTTAATATCAATAAGTATTTTAGAAGTTTTACTATTTTATACTTTCCTTATATTCGAAATGAAAAGTAGAGTGTTTAACACGAGTGAAAAATATCAATTCCTTTCGACCCTTGTATAACAATCCACTATTTTACACGTAATAATTTAATTGAAACCCTTTGTGTACCTAAACATCTTCATTTTTAGGGTTCCGTACCCGAAGGGTGACAAACGGAACCCTATTCATAAGCCTCTGCTGTCCGTCTGTCTGTCAGCGAGCTCTATCTCATGAACCGTAATAGGTAGGCAGTTGAAAATTTCACAGATTGAGCATTTCTATTGCCGCAAGAGCAACAAATAATAAAATTAAAAATTAAAGCGGGGTCGCCATACAATAAAATTAAATTTTGAAAAAAAAATAATCTGACCCTAGCATGTGGGGTATCATTGTCTAGAGCTCATCAAGTAGAAATTAAATATAATTTTTATTGTTTTTATCTTCAAAAATGATGAATTAGGGGGCCGTAGAAGTTGTCTGTTTTAGACCATTTTTGTACGAGCTCTATCTCAACAACTAAACAAATTAGGAATTTGATACTTGTGTGTATCATGTACCATATACTGTTTATAATCAACAAATACTAAAAACGTCGATTAATAACGTATTTTATACAAGGTGGAGACGACAATACAACAAAAAATTAAACGGTGTGTCCATAGTGACGTTCCCATTCTGTATACGAAAATTCAATTGAATATATTCATTAGTTTAGTCATTATAGCTCGGCAAAATCCATAGTCGGCTCGGGCTATTTCGTTTATACACCCCAAAAATTCACCCTAAGGTGGATATTTTGAAATGTGTGCCCGAGAATTCACCCAAAGCCTAGTTGGATATACGGAATTTATAGGCTTAGGGAGGATCCGGCTTACATTACATTTAATTTGTTTGAAAAACTCGCTTTTTTTTTTCGTATTTAGGATTTATTTGACAGTTCCAAAATACTCTTAAGCATTAGTAGTGCCAGTATTTAAATTTTTTGTTGTATGGTAGTCTCCACATTGTATAATATGGGCGATTTACTGCAACTTAAAAATAATATTTTGTATTTCATGCTAATATTATGCGATATAAATTCCACAGATAACTATTTACTAGTCGGAGTAATGACATGGAATTAGTAAGTACCTACTATCATGGCAGCATATACTATTTTGATCATTTAAATTTCGATCATCCAAAAAGGTCTACAAAATAAGCTCTCTTCAAAAGATTTTAAAACCGGCCAGTATTTTTTGAGTTTAAGAACTTTATCGACTTTTTTCAAAATATCCCTAGACGGTGTTGACGTGTGTACCTCATGTTAAAACTACACTCCAATAGACAATAATATTCAGTAACATTGAAATGAATGGTGGTACATACAGGGTACTATTCAGTTAACTTAAACCGTTGTGGATACAATTTCATATTGAGAAAACTTATTTGTGTAAAAATATTCAGCCACGGCGGCCAATCTCAATGGAGACTAGCCTTCGGCGTGGGAGATATTATAGTGCGCAAGTGTATGCGCAGACACGAGTGCACTCTCTCTTCCCTCACTCTCATAGTCCGATGGGATCTGTAAAAATAATAAGTAAGAAATAATAGATTTCTGTATGCTGTATGTATATAATGTAAGCGGGCACGCCCTTTATGCCAGGAGGCTTTATAATTCGGGTATTATGTTCTGTTTACGTTTTTAGTTTTTATTTTCGCTTGAGTTTAGATTTCGATTTTTTTTTTGTTGGTACATTGGCGTGTGCTAGCTGTCATTATGGCAAATATATTTTATTTAATGTTTTGTGTTGAGTAATGTAAAATAATGCATACTATTGTATAGAATCAAGTTTTTTTTCGTAACTGAACAGACAGCTGCGCTGCTGGGGAGTTTGTTGCGCCACTTCATCTTTCCAGAAAAAGCACTAGGAAGTGGTGAAGGGCGGGCGTTGAAGTGGCGAATTAAAATTTGGCGTACTACTTACATTCTATTTTGTACAACATAGTCTGATGTAGCAAGAGAAATCCTTTTATTTATAAGTAACTAGCTTTACCCGGCCCGGCTTCGCACGGTTAGCACTAAGTACTTATCTACGGCGCCTACCTTTCCTAATTACCTATTTCTACCTAATTACCTATCCTACCTAACTACCCTAACTGCTACCTAACCTAACCTACCTACCCTACATATCTACCTGCTTACCTACCACATATACCTATTTATACCTACTAATACTATGTCAGTAGCAAATAAATAACTTTGACTTTAGTTAATGCATGTTACTGAAATAAATGAAATTGTAGCGGTGACACCGCGACATACAAACTACGAAGCAAAAAGACATGACGTCACACAATTCCTACATCGCGCAGTTAGAGTTTACCGAGCGAAAAACATAGATAAGACTATCCGAAATCAACATATGGGCAGTTGCCCGCCAGACATAACAACCCGTCTGGTTGGAGGATCCTCCCTTTTCTATGGTGGATGAGTGAACTTTACACCCTGTTCCTCATACCCCTAAAAAATTAACTTCTACACCTATAATTTAACACAACAACATTTTTTCATTTAAATTAGACAATTTCTTTACAAATCTTTATGTTTTTTTATAGCGCCTCTGTTGTTACCTTTACGAAAGTATTACAAAAATGCATAGTGTTAAATCTTGTACGACATGGTATGGAACCCTTCGTGTGCGAGTCCGACTCGCACTTGACCGATTTATTTCTCAATTCACCAGCATATTTTAAGAACGGGTGCTGTTGGCAATATTACTGTATGGAAATATAAAATATGGGTGACTAGTGAACTAAAATATTGATTATGAAATGCAATAATTAATATCGTAACACCGAATATTTACTTTCCAAATGCCTTTTTTACACCTAAAACGGGTACAACATCAAATTCAGTGTTATAATTGCAATTCATTATTAATGTGATAGTTAGTTTAGTTAGTTAGCTAGCCATAATTTAATATTTCCTGATTTCGGGGGGGGGGGGGGGGGGGGGGTTGGTCATTTCGAGAGGGTAGGTAAATAAAGAGTATAGATTTATTTTAAAACATATTATCGGGGCCCGGGGCCCGGGGCCCACGTATGCAGAAAACTTAAAGAACTAGAATAACGGAGAATAGGATAAAGAGCGAGCGAAGCGAGCTCGAAAATTTTGTACCCTACTTTTATATTTAGGCCCTTTGCCCACTGGTCGGTAAGTGTGCGGGGCGATATCGTTTCGGTACTGCGTGACGTCACGCATTTTACTGCATCGGTACTGGAAGCTTACCGCGCAGTGTTTCCACTTTTAGGGATTTTTCCGTTTTAGGTAAAAAATACCAATACTAAGTTTGGTTTAGGGATATTTCATTTTGACAGGGATTTGGGGAATTTTGGGGTTAATATGAATTTAAGTTGGTAGCCTTATTGTTTATAGTAGGCAGCACCCAATATATGACTTGACTCTATGGCACCACTGATTTATTAAAGGATTCGATTTATTCCACCACCGATTTATTCCCTCAACTCAAACTCATAATGAATGCAATTCATCAAATTTACCATGTTAATTGTGCCATTACCTTATTATTTATAATCATGCTCCCTAAACCGAGGAAATTTGAAGTTTTTTTAGGGAAATTTAGAGATAATTCATTAAAACTGGGGAAAAACAAAAAACAAGTGAATTAAATAGTACGAGAGCCCATGACCAAAACCATGTCACATCGTTTTACTGGAATAATTGTAAAAAAATCTTTACGTTTTGATGATTCTGAACCCGACTCGGTGGGCAGTACAGTACCGGTCAGAAACGTTACAGTTTTATGGGAGCCTATTTCTGCTATGTCAAACAAAATTGGCAGACGGTTTCATCACAATATGTCTGATAATAAAAATATACAAAGATTTCGTAATTTGATTACTAAAAAGTTTGTTTTCAGATATTTCATTTGCGTCACTTTGCGTGTCAAATGTGGCCTGAGCACATTTCCAAAAATGACGTATTCGAATCAACTGACCAATGTTCACCAGAAAACATTTTTAGATGGGTTGAATACGGGTTTTATTGTTTGTTTATTTTTTGTCATATTTAATTTTCTCAAATGGTCTCTTGGGTACGTACTCGAAGCTACTGGTTTCTGAAAATGGTGTTTTCGGTACATAATTATGTAAAATCTATCATTTTTAAACATGATAAAAAAGAATTATCGACATATTTAAAAATGCGGTCAGGTCAGAAGATGTGACGCGGAAAATTTCTGAAAATAGGATTTTTGAATTTAAGAATAACCAAATCTATCGTTTTTATACGATTTTGTTCGTAAAACGATAAGGCAAAAATGTTGGTCATGCGCTCTCGTACTAGTTGAATTAATTTAAAGGAGATGTTTCAAAATGGGCCAGGTCTATGTACACTGTACAGTATCTCAAAAAAAAGAGAAAAATCCGTAGAATTCAGGAAAAATACAGATAATTCAATTAAATGTTTACTGTTGTGGTAGTAAATTGATATTTATTATCAATTTTTATCGACTTTCAACATGGCGTCTCACGGATTTAGTTACTCTATGCTTAAAAACATTGACAGTAAACCATAGATCATAGAAACAGAACTGTCAGCTGACACAACAGTGTGAAATAAACATGTCAAACGTGACAAACGTCAATCAAAATGACAGCAGATCATAGAAACAGAACTGTCAGCTGTCACAACAGTGTGAAATAAACATGTCAAACGTGACAAACGTCAATCAAAATGACAGCTTACCGCCATGACGGGTTTTTGTTGTGTTGCAATTTCAAGTGTAATTTCTTGTGTTTACCAGCAAACCAAGCCATTTTAAAGTAATTGGACAATTAAGAACTGTTTTAAATGAATTTCCCTATTTTTTTGTATAGTGTACAAGGACCTGGCCCAGGCTCCATACATTTTGAAACATCTCCTTTGGAATTCTAGATGAAAGCAGTGCAGTACACAGATATAGATATATAATAATACCTAGATAAGGCAAGTATCACAATCTGTATGAAAACCATGCGTGGCATTTAAAAAAAATGATCAAAGCGCCTATACCATGAAACTGAAGCGAAATACGATAGTATCACTTGTTTCGATAGTCATAACCTGTTAACACTCAACGTCACATCAACCGTTCCTAGTAAAAAGCTGTAAAGTATTACGAATATAGGCATTTTCTATTTTATTATTTATGTCCGACTAGCGCGGCGGACAGGCGCAGACCATAGACTATATTATATAAAATGAGACACACTGAGCCACGTTCGGGCACGCGAAGTAGATGCTCTTGCGCTATCTAGGTATATCTATATCTGTGTGCAGTACCGATTCGGTACAGAGTGCTTACCGACCAGTGAGGAAACATAAGCAGTAAAATGTAAGGTAAAATACCGACCAATGGGCAAGCGGCCTTAGAATACATAGGGGGTCCTCGCGGATCGCACCTGCCGTCCCCCCCTTATTGTGCTATGGAGAAAATAGGATGCTGGATGATCGAAATTTTTAGCATGATATTCCACAATAAGTTAGGTTTTCTTTGTCTGACTTTTTGTATAGAAATAGAAGTAAGTTTAGTAAAAAAGTCTGAGAATATAGGATGCAAGAGCGAGCGAAGCGAGTTCGAAAAATTTTGTACCCCGCCTTGGATAGGTTAGAAGAATGCTGAAGTTGCAGGAATTCATTCAATACAAAGTCAGACTCGATAAAAATACAGACGTACTGCTTTTTTGCAGATTATAAAGTACTCCTATGCGAAATCGATTACAATATGATGTAGGTATTACAGTACGGAGGTACCCACGCACGTAGCTCGTAGTTTGGAAGTTGGCGGTGTGATACCCCCGTGCCTCGGTCCTGCGCCTGATCTCTCTCCGGTCGTGTCGGATTGCCGTCCCATCGGACTATGACAGTGAGGGAAGAGAGAGTGCACCTGTGTCTGCGCACACACTTGTACTCTATCTGTAATATCTACCGCGCCGAAGGCCAGTCTCTGTTGAGATTGGCCGCCGTGGCCGAAAATACGGTCTGGAAGACTATATACACCCTCAGACCCTATTTCATTTACCTCTGCAATCGTCAGACTAGGCCTCTACGAATCCAAGTCCTGTCGTCAGTCAGTCTAGATCAACACTGGAACCGTTATTGTCAGAAACTAGCTGCCCGCCCCGGCTTCGCACGGGTAGCACTAAGTACTTATCTACGGCTCTGCTAACTACCTAACCTACCTACCCTAACTACCTACCCTATACCTACCTACCTACCTACCTACATACATACATACTTACCCTACCTACTTACCTACCCTACCTACTGTAGGGGGTTCGTGTTCGTGTGGGGCGTCGAGACGCTCTTAGTGTGGGACAGATATGTTATTCGTAGCCGAATGTGTAGTGAGGATTCTCTTCGATAACACAGTGATATGTTATATTTATAATATGTATTTAATTAGTTATTTAAAGTCAAAATATATTACAACATGAATACGCGCCTACGAAGTGACAGCTAGCCTTCTGCTATTTTCTATATAAAACAATTACCCCGTTCCTATTCTAAAATAAGAATATGACAGACCGTTCGAATGATATATTTATACCAGCCAGTGCAACATAAGGTTGCTAACAGCATAAAGCCTTACATGAGCTACGCCCACCTCGAATAAAAGCACAGGAAAATTGCTTTTATTCAGAACATTCGAACAATCTGACTCTCCCTATCTATATCTAAAATAACATTTACCTAACACCGGAGATAAAATTAACAATATGAGGTATGTCTCTTGCAGGAGAAGACTTACGTCAGGATGAACTAATCGCGATAATCAGAAACCACGACAAGTGTCAGTCAATTTAAATATTAATGGATGCCAATGTGCACTCACACAAACTATCGTTACATCCCGCATAAATCTCGTTACACCAAAACCGGTGAAAAACGTATAACACATCCTCCTAAAAACAAACACATTGATGTGACAAATTCACATCGACCCAGAGGGGGTTTAGAAGAGATACGAAAGAAACTTAACATCAAAAACCTTAACCCCATCGGACAATGTTGAGCCAGAGGGAATTCAGGATCAAGAAGCAAGTGTCCAACCAAAAGAACTATCTCATGGCCACACTCCAGAGGAATAATTCTCGAAAATTCATCACACCGCAATAATATCAAAATCCCAAATCTATTCATCAGTTCATGTTGACTGAACTGTCGATCCTCAATCATTGGCAGAAACCAAATGTGTCAAATCGACACACTTCGCGAGGCTATGCCCTTTAGCGAAGTTGGTATCAGCCTAGATCAAGCATCATCCCCTTGTAGCGGTTAGACCGCCACATACAAAAATTACGAAACAAAAAGACATGACGTCACACAATTCCTACATCTCGCAGTTAGAGTTTACTGAGCGAATAACATAGATAAGACTATCCGAAATCAACATATGGGCAGTTGCCCGCCAGACATAACAACCCGTCTGGTTGGAGGATCCTCCCTTTTCTATGGTGGATGAGTGAACTTATCACCCTGTTCGTCATACTCCTAAATTGGTGACCCCGAGTATGAACGTCAACGCAGCCTTCGTGCAACAACTTCAGCGTGACGTCATCATCATCACTCCCGCAAGCTTTCGTGAGGCAAGTCACACAGCCAGCCAGCACACACGGCTTTAACGGGTATCCTGACCACCAGCATGCAGCGAACGCGCATTCCTGGTCATTACCCTCTCCTGGTCGACGCAAGCAGTCAGCCAAAAAAAAACCCGGCGCTGTACCACATCCGACTCACTGGATGACGACGCAGCGCCTCCCCGACTCACTGGGGAATCACCGCAGACAGTTCCGACTCACCGTGAACTATGCGGCACCCGGTTCCGACTCACTGGAACCACAGCTGGCACTGTGAAGCATCGCAAGATCCAAGACTCAGCCCACTATCGACCTCCGGTCTCCGGAGGGGAGTGATGTAGCGGTTAGACCGCCACATACAAAAATTACGAAACAAAAAGACATGACGTCACACAATTCCTACATCTCGCAGTTAGAGTTTACTGAGCGAATAACATAGATAAGACTATCCGAAATCAACATATGGGCAGTTGCCCGCCAGACATAACAACCCGTCTGGTTGGAGGATCCTCCCTTTTCTATGGTGGATGAGTGAACTTATCACCCTGTTCCTCATACCCCTAAACCCTCTATAAAACTCAATCCCCATTAAATGTCACTCACTCCTGACTAAACTGTGGGTCCTCAGTCATGAGTTAACCAATTGTGTTTTATACCTACCTTCACCTACCTATCCTATCCTAAGTAACCTTCTCCTTACTATAACAAACACAACAAAAAAAAGAATTAGTGAAATTGGTCCAGCCGTTCACGCACGCGTGATGCCGTGACCAAAAAATACGGATTCACTTTTATATATCTAGGTATATAGATGATAAATGGAATGTAGATTAAAATGCATTAAGGTAGGCACTAAATGCATTATAATCTACAGTTTTATCTAGTGATAAGATAATATGAGCATTATGCAGTTTGCCCTTATTGATTAATTCAAAGTCATTCTAGTGTAGGTAAATTAGGAAATTAGGTAAGTAGGTAAAGTAAGGTAGGTACTTGGAGCTAATTGCATCACGTTTTGATTAAAAGAACATAATATACCGGATTCATATGAATAAAAAACCAGACTGCAACTAAAAGGTTCAAAACAAAATTACTTTTCAAACAGTCTGATGCAGTCGGTGGTAGTCGGTAAGTCGGTGTACTTTGGTTGAAACGCATATTTGATGCCACCTACTCATCATCATCATCATCATCAGCCTATTAATGTTCCCACTGCTGGGACACAGGCCTCCTCTCTGTGAGAGGGAGTGGGCTGTAATCTACCACGCGGGCCCAGTGCGGGTTGGTAATGTCACATGTCTTCGAATTTTTTGGTTCTAATGCCGGTTTCCTCACGATGTTTTCCTTCACCGTTTTGAGAGCAGTGGTGACGAAATTATTTACACAAAGTAAAGCGCCTGCCTGGGTTCGAACCCACGACCTACAACTCGTAAGTCGGGGCCGTTACCACTGGGCCACCACTGCCACCTACTGCATCAATCAATTAATAACTCAGAATATCGCAGTCTACTGCTGGATATAGGCCTCTCCCAGGCTGCCTCACAACACCACTCGACCTTCCGGATCCAGTCTGTCCCAGCCACCTTTTTAAGGTTGTTGGTAAA
Organism: Conistra vaccinii; assembly: GCA_948150665.1. Taxonomy (NCBI): domain Eukaryota; kingdom Metazoa; phylum Arthropoda; class Insecta; order Lepidoptera; family Noctuidae; genus Conistra; species Conistra vaccinii. Next base: position 9,767,956 of record OX411319.1, read on the forward strand.
CTCACTCCCACACTACAATTACAATTGAAGAAGAAGAAGAAGAACAATATTTTATTTGGGACACGCACAGGAAATACAAACAGTAATAAATAAATCGGTCAAGTGCGAGTCGGACTCGCACACGAAGGGTTCCATACCATGTCGTACAAGATTTAACACTATGCATTTTTGTAATACGAAAGTATAAAGGTAACAACAGAGGCGCTATAAAAAAACATAAAGATTTGTAAAGAAATTGTCTAATTTTAATGAAAAAAATTTGTTGTGTTAAATTATAGGTGTAGAAGTTTATTTCATTTATTTTAGTAACATGCATTAACTAAATTCAAAGTTAATTATTTGCTACTAACATAGTATTAGTAGGTATAAATAGGTATATGTGTTGTAACAGTAACTGGGTTGTGGAGGTCAGATAGGCAGTCGCTCCATGTAAAATACTGGTATTCAGCTGCAACCGGTAAGACTGGAAGCCGACCCCAAGATAGTTGGGAAAAAGGCTAGGAAGATTGATTGATTGAAATAGGTATATGTGGTAGGTAAGCAGGTAGATATGTAGGGTAGGTAGGTTAGGTTAGGTAGCAGTTAGGGTAGGTAGGTGGGGTAGGTAATTAGGTAGAAATATGTAATAAGGAAAGGTAGGTGCGCCGTAGATAAGTACTTAGTGCTAACCGTGCGAAGCCGGGCCGGGTAAAGCTAGTTACTTATAAATAAAAGGATTTCTCTTGCTACATCAGACTATATTGTACAAAATAGAATGTAAGTAGTACGCCAAATTTTAATTACAACATTCCGTCAATACCTACAGGTATTACGTTATTTTTGATAGTCATAATTCAAATTCAAAAGTCATTTATTCAAACTAGGCTGAGAATCAGCACTTTTCGAACGTCAAAATTACATAAGACAGTCCCCCAAAAACGCCCGCCCTTCACCACTTTCTAGTGCTTTTGCTGGAAAGAAGAAGTGGCGCAACAAACTCGCCAGCAGCGCAGCTGTCTGTTCAGTTACGAAAAAAAACTTGATTCTATACAATAGTATGCAAATATTTTACATTACTCAACACGAAACATTAAATAAAATATATTTGCCATAATGACAGCTAGCACACGCCAATGTACCAACAAAAAAAAAATCGAAATCTAAACTCAAGCGAAAATAAAAATTATTTTTACACATCCCATCGGACTATGAGAGTGAGGGAAGAGAGAGTGCACTCGTGTCTGCGCATACACTTGTGCACTATAATATCTCCCACGCCGAAGGCTAGTCTAAATTGAGATTGGCCGCCGTGGCTGAATATTTTTACACAAATAAGTTTTCTCAATATGAAATTGTATCCACAACGGTTTAAGGTAACTGAATAGTACCCTGTATGTACCACCATTCATTTCAATGTTACTGAATATTATTGTCTATTGGAGTGTAGTTTTAACATGAGGTACGAGTACACACATCAACACCGTCTAGGGATACTTTGAAAAAAGTCGATAAAGTTCTTAAACTCAATAAATACTGGCCGGTTTTAAAATCTTTTGAAGAGAGCTTATTTTGTAGACCTTTTTGGATGATCGAAATTTAAATGATCGAAATAGTATATGCTGCCATGATAGTAGGTACTTACTAATTCCATGTCATTACTCCGACTAGTAATTATAGTTATCTGTAGAATTTATATCGCATAATATTAGCATGAAATACAAAATATTATTTTTAAGTTGCAGTAAATCGCCCATATTATATAAAATACGTTATTAATCGACGTTTTTAGTATTTGTTGATTATAAACAGTATATGGTACATGATACACACAAGTATCAAATTCCTAATTTGTTTAGTTGTTGAGATAGAGCTCGTACAAAAATGGTCTAAAACAGACAACTTCTACGGCCCCCTAATTCATCATTTTTGAAGATAAAAACAAATAAAAATTATATTTATTTTCTACTTGATGAGCTCTAGACAATGATACCCCACATGCCAGGGACAGATTATTTTTTTTTTCAAAATTTAATTTTATTGTATGGCGACCCCCCTTTATTTTTTAATTTTATTATTTGTTGCTCTTGCGGCAATAGAAATGCTCAATCTGTGAAATTTTCAACTGCCTACCTATTACGGTTCATGAGATAGAGCTCGCTGACAGACAGACGGACAGCAGAGGCTTATGAATAGGGTTCCGTTTGTCACCCTTCGGGTACGGAACCCTAAAAACTAAAAGGAGCATCTAAAACTAACAATAAAAATAGTTCGTATAACCAAAAATAAATAAAAAAAAACTATTAACGACCTGTGCGAGGCCAAAAAGGCCACTATCTCAGCATATGCTGCGATATTTAAAAAATAAATACCGCAGCGCTGGTATTCTGATTCAATTGCCGATACATCGTCTCCACTCTAGGACTCGTCTGCTCCATCGCATCGCTCCTTCGACAAACATGACTCTGCATGCAACTTATATCGGTAGGTAACCAAAGTTCTATTCTGGATAATTTCATTTCTAATCTTATCCTTTAAAGAATCTCTGAACTCTAGTTGAAGACTTTAGTCTACAAACATTGCGGGATAGGCAGTATTTTTAAACATGCTATGTATGTTATATCTTTTTAATCGTCTCCTCACGCCCTTTGTTTCCACACCCCACATAACTATAACATTACCTACATAATGACGTCCAAAATCCTCCATAACAGGTTTCAACTTTCCACCCTGTTCCTCATGTGAGTGACATCTGAGATGACGGCTAATGAGATTACTTAATCAATTAATATAGGTAATTACAAGTTCTGAGAGCTCTTTGAATAGTTTTTTACATGTTGTTTATGTAGGGAGTATTTATACAGCATGACGTAGGTAACACTAACTTGTACGGAAGTATCCAAGTATCCTGCATATATGTGACATCACGCAATTAGGCTGATACGGCAGCTGGCCTTGACAGTGAGTTTGGTCAAGGGTCAAGGGTAGATAAATCGATGAAAACAAAGATATGACAATGATAAGTTCAAAAAAATGCATTATTGCAGTATGCTATCTGTCTCTGACGATAAACAAAATCGTGATGCAGTTTGTCCGTAATGATTCATTCATAGATATTTCAGTATCCATGTCGAGGCCAGATCTTAGAATTGATCATTTCACGAAGTGTTCGACCATTCCATTTCATTCATTTTCAATGGCCAGTTAAAATTGACCATATCGTATAAACGTCAACGTTAAATGATAATGTCAGTCGACGTTTGGCCATATGATTAATGTAGGGTATCCATCCATGGCTTGTAGTAAAAATTGCCAAGTAACTGCGACCAATTTGGAACCGCGGCACCGCTCGCTTCCAGAAATACGTAGGTATTTCTGGAGTTGTCGATTCGACCACAAATATTTTTTTATTTTTTATTATTATTATATGTGTCTACATATCTCGGGACCCTGGGGTCCCGGACCTTTGGAAGGCGTACGAGGGGCCAAAGCCAACTCGCAGAGGCCCGTTAGACGTGTTTAATGAAATGAGGCACCAACCGGCGATTATCCCTGTATGCACTATGCAAGTGCACCCAAGGACAACCCCCGGTTGGTGTAGGACTATTGCAGGAAATGGAAACAAATTTAATGGACTATGGGTTTGGGTGGCTAAAGTTTTTTTTATTATTATTCTGATGCTACTTCGAATCAACCAATGTCCAATAAGCCAAGTTTTCACGGTGAGTTTTTACAGGCTGGTTTCAGGCATACCTACAGAACCCGCTGAACAAGCCTAGCGTAGCGATACACACATGACACACACTAGCACAGTTAGTATCGAAGAAGATCGGTTGATAACAAATTAGCTATAAAAGTAGTGATAACAGAAAAAAACTGCTATTGCGAAAATTGCCGTCAACATGGCTCACTCGTCACTAGGGTAAGTTCGTTTTCAACTTAACTTGCACCTCGCCAGCGACGTCGTCCACGCGGATTTCGTATTTTCCCTTATGAATTTCAAAAAGTTATTTTGGAAAATGTATTATTACCTATTTACCTGAAGAAGTATTTATGCTAAATATCAAACTACCTATATTCAACCTTTTCACCACGACAAACGATGTTTTTTTTTAAATTTTCTGCCCAGTTCCATTATTTGACTTTAAGATTAGATGTTCTAGAGTGGAGATCGCGAATCGGCAAACGTAAGTTAGGACGCCCTCAGGCTCGGTGGAGTGAGGATCTGCGCAGGGTGGCTGGTAGCAGCTGGATGAGTTGCCGAGAATCAAGCTGAATGGCGTGCAATTGGAGAGGCGTAAGTCCAGTGTGTGGACTGCTATAGGCTGATGATGATGATGTTGAAGATTAGGTATTTATGCCAATTTTAAAGTTGGTCGAAGCAAACAGTAAAATCCTCCCCTAAACACTTGATTTCTCATTTTCACGCAGTTAAGGGTTGCTTTTGGGAAAATCCAGAAACACGTAATTCTTGTTTTTTATCAAGATTTATGAGACGACATGGGCGGACGATATTGTCACCATCGTGGGTAGAACCTGGATGAGGCTGGCACAGGAGCGTGGGCATTGGCACAAGACAAGAGAGGATTATGCCCAGCAGTGGGTGCAGTCAGGCTGAGGATGATTATGATATGTATTGCATTAGGAATTTCCTTCAAAATGATTGTTTTGTATGTTATGTATTAGTGTATTTAATACAGTAATACATAGGACCCCTATCGCGTATTACATTGTATTACGCAATTGGGGCGCTTATTGCATTACTTACGTAATTAAGTATTATTATAATTATTCATTGTGATTCCAGTGCAAGTCCACGCCAAAATTTTATATCGTGGGAGAGATATTTTATGGGAATTGCGTTTTTGGCGAGGCAACGCAGCAAGGGTCCGGATTTCCAAGTAGGAGCTTGTATTGTAGACAATGACAAAAAAGTTGTTGGTATTGGGTTAGTACAGCGTTTTATTTATTAAGAAATGCATAGGTGCAGGTTAAATTTTTCAAGTGTGATAGATGGCTAAATTCGAAAATATTGTTAAATTGGTATTAGTACTTTCCCGTTAGCTTTTATAGTGTATGTACAGTACGACACAACTTAGATGTAGCATTGGCAAAATTCGTAAAACCGATCACCATCCGAACTGAGTGCGCCTTCTAAATCACCAATCTTTATTACTGCTTCAGGTGAAAATGATCTTTCGAAAACGCAATAACTTGTAAAGTCTTATAGCCAAATACATTCGTAAAATTGAAATGAATGAATGAAAATGTTCAAATCTATGCTACATCTAAGTTGTGTCGTACTGTACCTACCTACCTCGGAATTAGATGACTGAATATATTTATGTAAAAACTATTATGGTGGTTAAAATAGTGAGATCATAAAAAAATAGATTCCTAATGTCAAACTCCTTTTTATATGGTAGGTATGTTTTAAATTGAAGTTGAAAATATTAGTCTATCCCATTAATAACTTAAATCCCTGTTATCGATACTTTTTTGAATAACTTGCAGGAAATTTAGGAATTTTATTATTTATGTATGAAAGTAAATTACAAAAGGATTATGTCACAAAAAAAAAACTGAAAAATACCCACTATAAAAAATTATATGAATTTTTGAAGCTCCACCGGCAGAACATACATGGGTAACATGGGGTATTTTTGAATACCCCAGGCCATGATGAATCTATTTTTCTTATAACGTCACTATTTGAATCCCTGTTTTAGCAGGTATCATGTTTTTAGGCAAATAAATAAAAAGTTTACCACATTTTTCCGATTTTGCTGAAATTAAACACTAAAACTACAACAACACATGATACAGGGTGGCAGGGACATCGACGCGAAGCCTGTTACAGTACGACACAACTTATCATCACCATCCGAACTGAGTGCGCCTTCAAAATAACTAATCGCTATTACTGCTTTAGGTGAAAATGATCTTTCGAAAACGCAATAACTTGTAAAGTCTTATAGTCAAATACATTCGTAAAATTGATATGAATGAATGAAAATTTTCAAATTTATGCTACATCTAAGTTGTGTCGTACTGTACCATGGATTCAGTAAGTACATGATTTTGAACACCCCTGATTTTTCGTCAGTAATTTAAAAAAAAACAGCTGTAAGTACCATACATTTTGACCGCGTTTAAAGGTACTTATTGCATTTTTCTATGAAAAAAATATTTTTTTAAGCTATTGCATAGCTTCTATCGCGGGGCTTGAGCGTGGAGACCTAATCCAGAAATTCCGTAACGAAAATACGAGTACCTAAGGAGAGTGTTTTGTATTGAAAATTATGTTTAACTGCTTGACAACAAAGTTCAAATTTACTTAGACGAATGATACGAGAGTGTTGTATTGAAAATTATGTTTAACTGTTTGACAACAAAGTTCAAATTTACTTAGACGAATGATACGAGAGTGTTGTATTGAAAATTATGTTTAACTGTTTGACAATAAAGTTCAAATTTACTTAGACGAATGATCCTTGACTATTAATAGTTAAATTAAAACCTTTTTATTAGTTTGATGTTCCCATTACGTTGTGTCAAGTTTAAAACACTATAAATGTGAATAACAGTTCCCATAGATAATACACTTAAATACGGACAGTTCCTGTCAATGTCATCATTGCTATTTCTTGTATTCGGGTTAATATTTTACAATTGCATAAGTTGATAAAAAATGCTATGCAATAGCTTTGCCGCGGCAGTCCCCGAGTGCCACACGTCTTTTTTTTAAATAACCGACGAAAAATTTCAACACAGGGATTTTCAGAATCATGAACTGAAACCATTAACAGGCTACGCATCGATAAAAAAAAATACAAGCATTATTTCACCAACCAATATAATATAATATCGTTTGTTTACAAGATTTGTTCTGGAGAGATACCTAATTATAAATATTTTATCATTTTAGCTGGAATGGACTGCCTACCGGAATATCTGACAAAGTTGTACCGTGGGGTAAGGGCACTACTTTAACTTCAGATCCAGGACTTCCAGGAGTCAAGCTTTTAGATAGCAGGAAATACTTTGGTGAGAATTGTATTAGTCCTCTTATTTTATTTTATTTATTTGGGACAAAAAACAGTTATACATTCCAGTATTTACAAAAAAGTAGTTATTATACTGTCCACGAAGTGACATCGGAGTATGAGAACGAACGCATGAAAAAAATAAAAAAAATAAAATACATGTCTTAATGAGACGAAAACCACATAATTATGCCGACGAATCGAAGGAAGCGGATGATTTTAGATTATAATACAGTTTAGGTACCTACTGTTTACTTTGGATTTCTAACATGCTGTAAAAATATTGTTGGATATTTGACTTATAGGTTCATAAATTATCATTATTTCAGTGTGCCATGCAGAATCGAATGCAATTAACTTCAAGACTTCAATCGATGTGAAGGGCTGCACCATGTATACCACCCTGTTCCCGTGTAATGAGTGTGCTAAGGTGATCATCCAGTCCGGCATCGTCAAAGTGATTTATTTTTCTGATGATAATATACAAGATCTGGACAAGTATAAGGCTGCTAAGATAATGTTAGAAGAGGCTAAGGTCGATTTTGAGTAAGTATTTTAAAATGTTCTTACCCGTCAAACGATCGCCTACTAGATGCCGTTTGCATAAAGGAGCTCAACGGTTTTTACGATTATATTTATTGTAGTTTCGAGTGTATTTTTCTTATGAACAATCGCTGATTTAATAGTATATTATGCAAATAGTGAATAAAGAACGGATTTAAAGCGAGGGCCATAAATGAATCACGAGCAACTGAAGGATTCTAACGACTGAATCACGACCGTATACCTCTGATTCATGATGAAGTGTTAGAATCCTGACCTGAGCAACGCGAGTGCTTCATGGCCCTCGATATAAATCCGTTTTATTCAAGAGTTCCATACTATACCTAGTTTATACCATGACTACGAGAAAAAGAAAGATTTAACCGAAAATAGACATTTAATGAAGAAAAAAGGAAATATTTTAGTGTGTTCAAATTCAAATACCACAATAATCATTGAAAGTACTTTTTATTAGGGTTCCGTACCCGAAGGGTGACAAACGGAACCCTATTCATAAGCCTCCGCTGTCCGTCTGTCTGTCAGCGAGCTCTATCTCATGAACCGTAATAGGTAGGCAGTTGAAAATTTCACAGATTGTGCATTTCTATTGCCGCAAGAGCAACAAATAATAAAATTAAAAAATAAAGGGGGGTCGCCATACAATAAAATTAAATTTTGAAAAAAAAATTATCTGACCCTGGCATGTGGGGTATCATTTTCTAGAGCTCATCGAGTAGAGAATAAATATAATTTTTATTTGTTTTTATCTTCAAAAATGATGAATTAGGGGGCCGTAGAAGTTGTCTGTTTTAGACCATTTTTGTACGAGCTCTATCTCAACAACAAAACAAATTAGGAATTTGAAACTTGTGTGTATCATGTAACATATACTGTTTATAATCAACAAATACTAAAAACGCCGATTCATAACGTATTTTATATAATATGGGCGATTTTCTGCAACTTAAAGTAATAATTTTGTATTTCATGCTAATATTATGCGATATAAATTCCACAGATAACTATTTAATAGTCGGAGTAATGACATGGAATTAGTAAGTACTGTAAGCTCTAAGGCTTACCTGTACCAGGATGATACTAAATTAAACGCATATTAGCTTCGAATATCATAATTATTCCTATAGAGGCGGAAACTACATTCACAATATATTTTATAACCAACGGCCTGACAGCCATGGGCTGACTATCTATTATTTTATCCTATTCTAATTATGAACCTAATGTTTGTTTCCTCTAACTGCCATCAATACGCGCACACAAAGGTTGCATCTCAAACCAAATGGAATAAAGCCTCTACATCAGCTACGCCCCTACTGGATAAAATAGGGCTAACGTAGTGTCCAATTTTATCCATATGAAACAAACATTAAATTAACCTACCTATATCTAAGATAATATTTACCTAACGCCAGAAATAAAAATAACAATATGAGGTATGTCTCTTGCAGGAGAAGACTTACGTCAGGATGAACTAATCGCGATAATGTGACACCACGACAAGTGTCAATTAATTTAAATATTAATAGGTGCCAATGTGCACTCACACAAACTGTCGTTACATCCTGCATAAATCTCGTTATACCAAAACTGGCGAAAAACGTATAACACATCCTCCTAAAAACAAATAAAATGATATGACAACGTTCATATCAGCCCAGAGAGGGTTAATCATACTGAAACCTCAAACAATAATGGCTTAAACTTCATTCAACCTTATAAAGTCAGAGGAAGAGAAAGTCAGAACTGCAAAAGATTAAACGCACCTAACTCATGAACTCACTCCAAAGGTAAACCTCTAGCTAGAAAAATCATCACGTCGACAATACTAAACCCCAAATCTTCTTACAAGTCCATATTGTCTGAACTGTCGATCCTCAATCATCAGCAGAAACCAATTGTGTCAAATCGACACACTTTGCGAGGCCATGCCCCATTAGCAAAGTTGGTCTCAGCGTAGACCAAGTATCACCCCCCCTTCGAGAAGGATCACAGTTCTCAAAATATCATTATTACCCCATCAAAACATTAATCGACATTAATCAATAACCTTGGAGTGCGTTCCTCCTAAGATAAAAAAAAAATACTATGATGCAGTTGTAGTGGACATCTTTTTCTCTTCCTCCGTTCGCAATAACATTAGAATATGAAACAAAATAAAATGATTAATCCTACATGCCCTGCTGATCTTACAAAAATAATGCAGCGACATGATAAAATGAAAATGATGAGCTTGAAAAATTACAAAATCCTTAAAAGAAAAAGTTTCCAACTATTTATGTTAATAAAAATATCTTTAAACCTCTTTAAAATATTTCTAAAAAAATTATATTTAAAAATAGTAAATTTTTTTAAAGAAATTTCATTAGGTTTCACCCTTTTTAATTTATTTAGTTTTGGTACGAAGTTTTTAATTTGAGTACTCCCAACATATGAGCCCTTTAACTTTATTGGTGTTTTTCTTACATTGTTTGTAGCACGTTGTTGTTGCAATAATGTAATAATATAATATAATAATAATATGAACTTTGTTTTCCAAATGAATGACAACTTTATGGCAAAGCAACCTTGCGATGGCACATTATATTTGTGTTTGTTATTATAAATTTTCACTGGAAAGTCATTACTAATAACTCCGACTGACCGTGATTCTACGTCCAACTCGACTATATAAGACTCGACATCATCCTCGACAATATGACTGTTGTTTACAATTACCTCTAAATCAGCCTTAAGTTCAATAATTTTGTCTGGTACCAATGATAACTGCTCATTCTCCTTTATTTTGTTAGATAAGGTGATTTGATCAACCTCCTTTGTTTCAGAAGATTGTTCAACATTATCATCTTCATAATTCTGATCAGCGATGGTGTTATATTTAAGAATTTCATCATCGTGATCATCATTCTCCATAGATAGGCATATGCTCTGTTGTTCTGAAACATTACTAACAGAATTAATAAATGGACTGGACTGACCCGATTCGACAATTTCCTCTTTGTGTTCATTCTCGAACACTTCGATCGACTCCTCCTCATCCGTGGCAATGCTGCTCCCTTGGCAGCTGAGCTCGTCATCAACATCATCGTCATCTTTACAGCTTTGCTCAGTAATTAGCGGTTCGTCTTGTTTTCCGCTAGAAAATAAATTTGCATCAATATCTACCGTCGCGATCTCTTCCTGTTCGCTTTCTCTAACTTGTACAATCTTCTCTTGCACCCTACATTCTCCTTTGTGACATTTGCACGAGAACTCGGCCCATAGTTTGTCACACAACGTTTCAAAATTCATACCGTCATGGTACGTGTAACCGTGGAAAATCATAGCTGGACCCACAAGAAATGCGCGTAGAATCAGTGCCCAGTCATTTTCCTCCCATTCGTTGAAGGTGGCTGTAAGCTTAAAATTATTTAGGAAGCCTTCCAGGCACACGCCGTTGTAGCCCGAGAAAAATTCCATTTTTATAAAAAATAATAAAGACCACTTAGCTTTCAATTCTTTAGGCGTCGTTTGTTCGCCTAAAACAACACTTCCATGCGATATGCTTCGCTTAAATACTTATAAGGGGAATCGCCCTTTTCCATCAAATAAATTTTATCTGAAAAAAAATGGGTGGCAGCTTCTCTATACTTCTCTCTATACCTTTACTTCTTTATATATCTCTATATACTTTGCTAGTGCAGTATTAGTTGGCTCTGCACACGCCTTACTTCTACAGCCCGGGTTTGGGCGCCTCCACCACTTTGTAAGCTCTAAGGCTTACTTGTACCAGGATGATACTAAATTAAACGCATATTAGCTTCGAATATCATAATTATTCCTATAGAGGCGGAAACTACATTCACAATATATTTTATAACCAACGGCCTGACAGCCATGGGCTGACTATCTATTATTTTATCCTATTCTAATTATGAACCTAATGTTTGTTTCCTCTAACTGCCATCAATACGCGCACACAAAGGTTGCATCTCAAACCAAATGGAATAAAGCCTCTACAGTACCTACTATCATCGCAGCCTAAACTATTTCGATCATTTAAATTTCGATCACCCAAAAAGGTCTACAAAATAAACTTTCTTCACAAGATTTTAAAACCGGCCAGTATTTTTTGAGTTTAAGAACTTTATCGACTTTTTTCAAAGTATCCCTAGACGGTGTTGATGTGTGTACCTCATGTTAAAACTACACTCCAATAGACAATATATTCAGTAACATTGAAATGAATGCTGGCACATACAGTGTACTATTCAGTTACCTACGTGTAAGTGTAGTTGACGCAGTGTCTGTCCCCATCTTGATCAACAAACTTGAACACTTGGGAATCAGAGGTTTGCCACTAGATTTATTTGCTAGTTACCTGAAGGGTAGAACACAGGTTGTTGGTGTGGATGGTTGGTTCAGTGATGAACTGCCGATTGATTATGGCGTCCCACAAGGCAGTATCCTCGGTCCAACCTTGTTTTTAGTTTACATAAACGACTTATGTAACACTGACTTGACAAACGGGAAAATAATTGCATACGCCGATGATACCGCATTACTTTTTTATGGTGACACTTGGGAAGAACCTTATAAACACGGCCAAAATGGGTTCAACCAAGTATCCAAGTGGCTTAAAGACAACATCCTCACCTTAAATATAGACAAAACTAAGTTCATGACCTATACACTTAGAAACCAAGATCTCCCAAGCCTTCCCATTATCTCACACAATTGCAACTTACCATCGGACAATTCATGTCATTGTCCACGTTTGTCACAAACTAAAACCATTAAATATTTGGGTATTGTAATAGACAGCCGACTAAATTTCCAACAACATATTGAAGCCTTGGTTCCTAGAATTCGAAAACTTATTTATATATTTAAATCTCTTCATCATATTGCTGACACTTCCTTAATTAAGAATGTTTATCTCGCATTGTGCCAGTCCTTGCTGTCTTATTGTATAACTTCTTGGGGAGGTGCCGCTAAAATTTACCTACTGAAACTGGAGAGAGCCCAAAGAGCCATATTAAAGGTAAGTTGTTTCCTTCCGATGCGATACCCTACGTTTGATCTATATCAGCGCTGTGGGGTGCTGACCGTTAGACAACTTTTTATTTTACTGACAGTTACTAGGATGCACTCGGAACTTTCTTACGACCCTAAAACAGTCTCAGGTAAGAGAAGAATCTCCGATGTCTGCACGACAAATAGATACAAATTCAGTCTGGCTCATAATTTTTACGGTTTCCTCGGTCCGTATTTGTATAATAATATGAACAGGCACCTGTTAATCTACCCTCTCTCTAGAGTAGAGTGTAAGAAAAAAGTTTATTCGTGGTTGCAAGGCATTGATTACAATGCAACAGAACGCTTATTAAAACCCTTAAGGTAGGTAACGTTTTCTGCCATGGAACGATGTACAACTAACACACACGATCACATCACACCATCGTACTCTCTCACTCTAACCGCCACACACCCACACACATTAACACACACATACTCACTCCCAAAACAATTGTAAGCCACTTTAGCCACCAGAATTTGTTTTGTTTCACCTTAGTTTTTAATTTTAATTTTGTTTTATTCATTTGTAATTGTTTTATTATACACTAACAACCTGTATGTTAACTAAATACGGTCATAGATCATAAGAGAGTTGTCCGATGGAGGGTTAGCCTGGTGATCTGTAATACAGGTTTTACCTACAACAGACACCAGTCTCTATTAAGGTGTTACTTTGATTTTGTACTGTGTTTTTTGATTATGAGAGAACAATAAATTATTCTATTCTATTCTATTCTACCTAGCTTAAACCGTTGTGGATACAATTTCATATTTATTGAGAAAAACTAATGGTGTAAAAATATTCGGTCATGGCGGCCAATCTCAACGGAGACTGGCCTTCGGCGCGGGAAATATTATAGTGCACAAGTGTGTGCGCAGACACGAGTGCACTCTCTCTTCCCTCACTCTCATAGTCCGATGGGATGTGTAAAAATAATAAGTAAGAAATAATAGATTTCTGTATGACTATCAAAAATAACGTAAATAAATACCTGTATTGACCCGTGCGTTTGCACTGGCGAAACATCACGACAAAACATGTTGAAATCTCTAGTTCCTGTCAAACATTGTATGAAAAAAATTGACAGAAAATAGAGATTCCAACATGTTTTGTTGTGAATGTTTCGCCAGTGCAAACGCGCAGTTATAATTAAAATTTGGCGTACTACTTACATTCTATTTTGTACAATATAGTCTGATGTAGCAAGAGAAATCCTTTTATTTATAAGTAACTAGCTTTACCCGACCTGGCTTCGCACGGTTAGCACTAAGTACTTATCTACGGGGCATCTACCTTTCCTAATTACCTATTTCTACCTAATTACCTACCCTACCTATCTACCCTACCCTTCTTACCAGGGTAGGTAGGTACCTAACCTACCCTACTTACCCTACATAATTATCTACCTGCTTACCTACCATATATACCTATTTATACCTACTAATACTATGTTAGTAGCAAATAAATAACTTTGACTTTAGTTAATGCATGTTACTGGATAAAGTTAACTTAATATTTTTCTCTTAAAATAAATGAAATATACTCCTACACCTATATTTTAACACAACAACATTTTCTCATTAAAATTAGACAATTTCTTTACAAATCTTTGTTTTTTTATAGCGCCTCTGTTGTTACCTTTACGAAAGTATTACAAAAATTCATAGTGTTAAATCTTGTACGACATGGTATGGAACCCTTCGTGTGCGAGTCCGACTCGCACTTGACAGATTTTATTCACTGTTTTCAGTGAACTAAATAAGCTTTGTACCATTCCCCCTCTAAAAAGCTTATTTTATTCACTGAAAACAGTGAATAAAAGCTCTTTTAATCACTATTTTGGTGTTTGAATTTAGAACATGTCAATATATTCGACCGCCATCTCAATGCTATACAACCTCCTTAACACTTTCAACTTTACCCATTTTCATGGAAGTGAAACCTCCGGGAGGGTTGCCGGCATTACGTTTTGTTAAAATATACATCAGATTTTATTTTCACGATTTATAATCTATATTCATTAAGAAAAACCTACATTTAAAATGAGCCCTCCGCGATGGCTCCCGGCATCCCATATCAAAGTAGGTGACCCTCCAGGAGGGCTCCCGACACTGAATGTCTACATTTAAAATGAGCCCTCCGCGAGGGCTCCCGACATACCATATCCAAGTAGGTGAACCCTCCAGGAGGGCTCCCGACACTGAATGCCTACATTTAAAATGAGCCCTCCGCGAGGGTTAACGATATCCCATGTCCAAGTAGGTGACCCTGAATGTCTACATCCATACTCCATACTAATATTATAAATTCGAAAGTAACTCTGTCTGTCTGTCTGTATGTTACCTTTTCACGGCTAAACCACTGAACGGATTTCGATAAAATTTGGCAAGAAGATAGATGGCATCCTAGAGAAGGACATAGGGTACTTTTTGTCTCAAAAATACCCCTTAAAGGGGTGATATAAGGGATGAAAGTTTGTATGAATCAGAATCAGAATTCATTTATTTCTCTAGTTTAAAAAATAAAAATAAAAACAAATAACATAACATTTCACTTAAATAAATCTCATTTTACAAAAAGGTAAGTACGTATTTCATTTTGTCCGCAAAGTGGGGAGCTTTTGAAACCTATCCTGATTGTTTCCTCGTATTACTGGTTTTTATATAAATTTGGTGAGGATAACTATGAAGCAATGGGGATTAACCCCAACGGCTAGCCGCTTATTACTTAATGAGTTATTAAGTATTACAGTCGTTATTACAGTCGCTACATCTAAAATATTAGATCGTAGATTGATTGATTTTTAAGAGATTTAAGGTATTGGAAATATAGTCATAGTCCGTATCTTGAATTAACCTTTATTTAATTAAAATCGGCCCGCTCAGTCAAAAGATGTTACAATTTCCTATGTACTTAGGTATTACGTGGTCAATGGTGGCACTGAGTAGGTATTACGAATTAATGGTGATAGTAATAGTAAAATTAATAATTAGTATTTTAAGGAAAATTTAATCATAAAAACCTGTTTTTTTTTTTTTTAAACCTGACAAGGTGTGAGTAGGACTTGCGCCCTGAGGGTTCCGTCTCAAAGCTGTGCTTGCTCGGCTTCCCGCATTCCCAAATCCGGATTTTATAGAGTACCAATTTGAATTAAATACAGACTAAATGTTACTTCAAGACACGGCCTATGAATTTTTGATCCCAGATTGAAGATTAAAGTTCACAGTTCATATACAATATGTAAAAAAAACACTGTCCGATCCCAGTTGTTAGGTTACTGAGAGTCCATTTATGTGGCAATTTTAGAGTTTTTTTTTTCAATGAGGTATTTTACCGGTTTAGTACACGGGACGTGGGCGGCCGTCGTTTAGCGGGTGTCTACAAGTCATAACTGACCCCTGTTGAAATATTTGTTAATTTTTAATAGAGTTAGGGTAATGTAGGTACTAAAAATGTGAATTTTAAATAGCAATAACTTTTTTATTTTTCAATAATAGTAAGATTTTTATTACTTTTTGGTAATGTTCCCCCAGTAATAAGGGACCGATTGAAGAAGTGAGATTGCAGTACCTTCTATGTGCCCCTTTCGGATCGGGCAGGGTTTTTTTTACATATTGTTTAACTAAAAATTATCAATTTTCGGACTTTTTTCCTTTCCTTGAGGTTGTACCAAATAGTAGAAGTACCAAGTAGCCATTCGGATAGGCAATGACCCGGGTTAGGACATAGTAGGATACTCTGAATCCCGGTAGTACGTGGGATATTTTCCGACCTTTACTCGGGCGAAGCCGCGGGCAAAAGCTAGTTTAAAATAAGCCCTCCGCGAGGGCTCCTGACATCCCATATCCAAGTAGGTGAATCCTCCAGGAGGGCTCCCGACACTGAACGTGTTAACCTTTTATTAAATGTCTATTTTCGCTTAAATCTTTCTTTTTCTCGTAGTCATGGTATAAAGTATAATAAGCAACTCTTGAATAAAACGGATTTATATCGAGGGCCATGAATCACTCGCGTCGCTTAGGATTCTAACACTTGAATCACTAGAATCCTTCACTAGCTCGTGATTCATTTAGGGCCCTCGCTTTAAATCCGTCCTTTATTCACTAATTGCATAATATACTATTATATAGGGGGAATGGTATAAACGACATATAGGTACCGGTGTCCATAATTTTAAGTATCCATACACCCGAACACACTGTTTTGTTCGGGTGGACGTACCGGAGAATTATGGGCACCGTGCGTCCCTATCTATTAAAGATTCCCTTGAACATATGTTAGTAATTCAGAATAGTGAAGCCTCCGACCTCTTCTCTCGTTTTTAGGGTTTCGTACCTGAAGGGTGCCAAGCGGAACCCGGAAAAACTAAGCCTTCGCTGTCCGTCTGTCTGTCAGCGGGGCTGAGGGAGGTGTATCTTATGAACTGTAATAGGTAGACAGTTGAAATTTTCACAGATTGTGTATTTCTACTTCCGCTGTAGCAACAAATAATTAAAAGGGCATTGCCCGCTGTCCATAGACAATTTGGCCTCAAGTGCCCACAATTCAAAGTATATGGATAGGATAATATGCGATTTAAATAATGAAACGGTCAAGGTCTTGGTTTAGAAAAAAGTTGGGGTTATTTAGATAAAATCGTTTTTTTCAATGAGGCAAAATCTTCAATTTGTGCTGCACTAAATGTTTTAATATGATTATATATTGATTCTAAAAGTAGATTCCAGGGGTTAGGTACTACTTAAATGGTAATAACAGATTTGAAGTTGAATATTACACTATAGACTCGGAAGTATGTCAGTATCAAATCTCAGAACTACGCTTGTATTAATTCTAAACTGTTGATAACTTACCGCTCTTGGTACAATCTGACAGGCAATCATTTCGAGTTGTTCATGTGAAGAATCAGACCTGAGTGTATGTGATCTTATTCTCAAAAGCAATCTGCCGCACGCAGCTGATGCACACTTGTCCATGACCATCAATCTGTACATTTTGTTGTTCGCACACTAAACTGTCACTCGACACTTGTACCTAATAAACAAGTCATAATTATTAGATATCCTAAAACAACACTAACTTTGATAGTACTCTGTCTATTTATTTAAAAATCATTTCTCAGAGGAAGAAATGATACTGACCTGTTGTGTCGAATTGTTTGTTGTATAACATTTTGCTCTTTCTGCTATTTCCAAGAAATGCCTTCGTATTCTCGTGACGTTTAAACCACAATTAACACAGCGTAAATGACCTTTTGAATGAATTACATTACTTAGGGAACGGAAGTACTCGGGCCAGCGACAATGCCGGGGTCTTCATAATTTGTGGATATCGAGTCAAAGTTCGTGCTGAGGTTATCGTTAGAAGCGGGAGCGGAATCCATGTTCAGGCCGTGGTCGTCAGGGCTCAGGGTTCAAAGAATCTTCGGAGTCCATTTAATAAGCGTATTCGATGGTTAAAATAACAAATTCGCAAGAAAATAAAGTTATGCAAACGAAAACAAAGAAAGTCGATTTGTGATTTGACATTGACATTGACTTGACAGCCGGCCGGCATAATTCAATGTTGCCACACCACACACAAAAAATTGATAGATCGATATCGATTGTTTTATCGAATCCTAATTTTAATACAAAATTATAATCGCCACTGTGACTCTTTAATCTTAACGACGTCAACTCTGATGACGTAACATTATTTGGTTAAAAAAAATGGATAAACAGTGTATTTTAGTTCAAATAATAAAACGATTAAGTACCTAATATTAAAAAATAAAATAAAGTCTTACCAGCGATTACACGACACGAAACACACACAAAACTCAAAATAATCACATTCACTTTTTCACTCACGGGTTCCCGACGTTTTTTTTGGTCGGATCAAAATAGGTATTTAATAAACGATGCTAGTTAGTGCAAATATTTATCTACCACGATGTATGTAAAAACTACTTATGGAAATAACAACACTTCCCGTCGATTTACACACAAAAATAATAAAAAATAACGAAATACGATGCCGAGCGCGCACTCGTGACTATAACGTTTTACCTGCGTGTGACGTGCGACATCAGTCAGTTTCAACATTTTTTTCCAATGTTGGCTATTGATATTTTTGGATATTGGTTTTTATGATAAAAATCGTTAAAAAAGGGTGTATTCCCGTACGTCCCACTGCCGTCGTCCCCCTGGTGGGACGAACGGGAATTTAATAATTAAATGATTTAGTTGACGAGAATATCCGTCAGGCCATATAGTTAAATTGCTCACCGACCAGTTTAGCCCTAATTTCATAGTAGAAATAGAGATTTAAACCGTGTGTACCTGCGTCGGCCGTATGTCCGCCTCGGGGTTTGAAGGACAAATAGTTTGCGGCAGCCTTGCGGCTGCCTCGGGAGTTTAAAGGTTAAGAAGTTATGAACGTCTTTGTAAATATGTTTTCTTTAACATATTCTATCTTTATTGTGCTGAACAGCTAAAGAATTATAGGTAATTAAAATGTGTAGTAGCGTTTTTGTTATGATCCTATGCATTCATTATTATATCAACTATCAATTCGCTTGTTCATTTAGTATCAATAGTAAAAACATAACACCGTATTTGTTTGAATACATCGAATAATAAGCATTACGGATCTGATATTATAAGTAAAACATCCATGAAAACATAATCGATTATTTCGTGAACGGAATTAATAATTATTGGCAACACTGCTGATTTTATCCACAAAAGGGAATTATTTTCACGTATTTATCGTTTCGGTACTTTTTATTTGTGCAAAAATGTTCCCATCTTGTTCGGATAAATGAATATCTTGTTAGATAACTAGAAATAACGATGTTTTTTTTACATAAACGTAAATTGCTGGGCGTTCTCGGGCCATAAATGGGCATCCTTCTTTCTTTATTTAATTTAATTAAATAGAGTGAATAATTAAAGTACGTGTTTGACCACAAGAAACGTGTTTTTATCGGCGTTTTTTGCTCGATCTTAATACGGTACGGAACCCTTCGTGTGCGAGTTCAATTCGCACTTGGCCGGGTTTTCCATTTATCAAATTATTATTTTTTTGGAAAATCAATAAGAGCAGGCCTCATAACGTTCATTCTTAAATTTTACCCATCAATATGGGTAAAAAAATACGAAGGTGTAAAAGAACAATGCTCAAAAATGTATGGACACCGTCCCCACCCTTGTAGCACTTTAAAACCTATGTTAATCGAAGGGCCATAGCCATCTCATTATTTTATTGTATGACACCGATACTGAAATGTCCGTCCGAAAAAAATTATAGCGACATGAAGAAACCGGAATCGGTCAAAATTATGTTGCCATTAATGTTCTTTATTATTAAAAATATGGCAAAAAATAATCGAAGATGTGTGTTCCAACTATGTCACAGCCTTAATAACATATTACCACAGCCGGAGCAGTGGCACACTTTTTTTTTTTTGTTTTTTTTTTTTGTTGGGAAATCGTCAAACAACTTCTCCCGCTCTGGGCGGAGTGGAAGGGCGTGCGTGTCAGACTCTTACTGACTAAAATCCACCCGTGTTCCTTCAGTTGCCTGTACGTTGCCTGGGGCCACGCCGCGGTCACCCCTTAGGACTTTCCCATAACCCCGGCAGCAGTGGCACCCTCGTATCAGCAACTGAGTCTTATTCACCACGCGAACGCAATATATAGGTAGTAGTTTCCATTACTTTTAATAACTTACAAGTTGTCTGCACTATTCATGCACGCCACGCAAAGAACCTTTCGTAATCGTAAGATCTTATCATTTTATAGAATGACGGCAAAAGAAAAAAAAATCCTCACTATGCTTTTCTTCTTTTAATGAGAAACGTATATTATTATTATTACTGTGGGATTATTAAATACCTTCGTACGAAGTTTTCAAACAACTTTTTGGAAGAAAAATGGTGATTCTATAAAACTCCCGAGGCAGCTAGAAAAATGTTCAATATTTATCAAAATACTTCATTCTGTTAAATATCGTTTTTGTGAAGTCGAGTGTCATGTCTGGCGGGCAACTGCCCAATGACCAATCATTGGGCAGTTGCCCACCGTCGGATAGTTTTATGTATATATGTCGTTCGCGCGGTAAACTCTTATTGCGCGATGCAGGATTTGTGTGACTTTGATAATTTTTTCATTTGAAAACTCCTAAAAAAACGTCAGTTGTTACTTCACGAAAACGATATTCAACAGAATTCTTCATTTAACTTTTTTCTTGCTGCCCTAAGAGTTGTATCCCGTGCGGGAATCACCATTTTGATTCCAAAGAGTTCTTTGAAAACCCTGCACGAACGTTAATCATCCCACAGTAATAATTATATTTCTCATTTATAAGAATCTCAGATATCAGTCTTATGTTTTATATATGTTGTAGTTGTTTATTATCCCTTAATAAATAAAAATAAGAAAACTAGAGCTTCTGCCCGCGACTTCGTCCGCGTGGAATGGTTACTTTGGGCTAACGCTAAAAAAAACCCCGATTTTGAAACATTCTTCATTGGTACTCCGCCCCTATTGGTCTTAGCGTGATGATATATAGCCTATAGCCTTACTCGATAAATGGGCTATCTAACACTGAAAGAATTCTTCAAATCGGACCAGTAGTTTCATAGCCTATTCGGTACAAACAAACAAACAATAAAAAAATCTTTCCTCTTTATAATATTAGTATAGAAAAGCATATTGAGGATTTGTTTTTTTTTTTGCCGTCATTCAATTAAATACAATCTACGGCTATAATATAAGTACGTAGTTGGAACACACATCTTCGATTATGTTTTGCCATATTTTTAGTAACAAAGAACATTAAACGACAACATAACTGTGACTGATTCCGGTTTTTCAAGTCGATATAACTTTTTTCGGATGGACATTTCAGTGTCGGTGTAATACAATAAAATCATGAGATGGCTATAGCCTTTCGATTGACATAGGTTTTAAAGTGCTACAAGGGTGGGGACGTTTTGAGCATTGTTCTTTGTGAAGTTATAGAGTTAGGACGTGTAAAGTTAGAAACTTGGCTCTACATGAGATTGATAACTTTCTTTCTTCTTTCTTTCTTGGCAACATGTTACTTAAAAATTATTTTGTGGGATATTTTTAAATTTTTTGGTGGGATTTAATTTTTCACAAGCTACTATGTTTTCAGGTTTCGTACTTGATTGACGGGATTATTTTAAAAACTATTTCGATAATTTTTTTTTTGCTGCTCTAAATCAATTTTGAAAAGTAGGTACGGAATTTATCTCCATTAAATTATCTATACAATGGTATATAAATTAAGTAGGTTCTGTGTACTAGCAGGAGTGTAACAACAAAAACAGTTGCAGATAGGGCAAAACATATTTTCGATCGCAAAGCACTCTCTAATGCTTCGTATTATGAGTCGTGCAATGCATAACCACAGATTAATACAGATGGGACACTCCGCAGTTTAGGTATGAAGCTACAAGTACCCGACGGGCTCGTCTCACTGTGCCTATTCACTAGGGCTGCCGCGCGCCGTTTGTCGCAAGATATTAAAACTAAAAATACTAAAATGAAGGCAACAGTTTATTGCATCCCATTTCGTTGCTTATATAATAATAAGGATCCGAACCTCACGTTTTTCTCACTTCCAAAGGACACGAAAAGGTAAAGAAATGCACGTCTACCTTTAAGTAATTAGTTATGTATGACCTATGAATAGCAATTAATGTAAACGTTTACATTAATTGTTATTCTTATAATATAAGTCCCACGTATTTACGTAGTTCTTAAATATTCATTATTATTATTATACTTAGTATAATTAGGTAGGTACTTACTAAGTTCTGTTAAAAAGGTCAGATTCAAGCTTCGATAAGTATAGGTAGGAAAGTACATAATTAAATAATATTTTTGTTTGGTGGTATCCGTGGTAAGTACACCACGGACTTAGTGTTACCATATTTAAATATTATGTACTTAGTATTTTTTTTATTATGTAGACAACAGGGTATTCGTACATACTTTTTTATTTGCCCAGTTACGTAGTAGTTTATAGTAGTTTATTTCCACAAAACGGCACGGGAGTGCATACTTGAAAGACTAACATCGGAGGCGTCGGTGCGCCATCGTAGGTACATATGAATAAATAATGGAGAATAAACAAATTAAAGTACGTCGGTACTTTAATTTATTTACCGCAGGCGGCAGCAGCAGGAGACGTGTCGCGGCGGCGTCACGTCTCCTGCTTTTTAAGAAATCGAATCACATTTTTATGAAGACGCCTGCGGTCGGTTACTTACGGATTGGTGGTACATTTAAAAATATAATAGACCAAGAGCTGATACCTACTTAATTATCTAGTTATTCTTTAAAAGATGACAACCCTGACGTGGTCAGAAGGTATAAGAGATACGCGATAGAAAGAGAGGCAACTTGTAGGTGAATATAACTGTAGGTAATTAGCATTGTACGACCTGAATCGCACTTTATTGTGTTGTAGCAAGTATCGCTTTTTATTTAAATGATTTTGCGGAGAGTCCCATCTGTATTAATCTGTGACATAACTACACTCTTTTAAAATTCATTATCGTCCTGCCTCCTGAGGCAATTTTATAATACGTTTCCCGGCTATGTAGTAATTTTTTTTTTTTTTTTTTAGCAAATACATTGGGGATTGGGAGACAATAGAGCTCAACTTTGTGAACGAAAATCTATCTCGGGGCTAAGTAATTTGAACATTATAAAATATAACTTATGCTTATTTCTTTGTACCTTTAAACATAATATAAATAACTTTTATGAATTATGTAGGTAATTGAATTGTAAAAAAATCAAACATGTAAAATATCAAAAATACTAGCTCATTGGCATCGGGAACATGGTCCAAGCTGCCGATGCCGATGGTCAGGGCTCTAGAGAGAGGAACTTCTTTACTACGCGTGCCGTATCGAGGAGTACTGAGTACCAGCCCTTGATCCAGCCGCGCAATGAACATCTCTTGAGGTGTTGGTCGACACTTTCCGCCATTAGGCCATTAACTATAACAACTATCGGTATAATGATTGCACAGAGTCCACGTCCCACGTGTCGACCATCTCGTGTGTCAAGTCAAGATACTTATTATAAACCTGTGCTGCTGTGCTATGCCAATAAATGATTTGAAATGATTTACAAGCTTTTATTTAACTTGCCTTATCTAGTATGTTAAGTATGTAGGTATGGGTCAAATTTTGCAAGATGAATTTAAACCACTTCCTCTTATTCTACGGACTAGATATTTTACATTTGGTTCAGTTTCAAAGACAATGCATTTTCATGATAAACATGACCTGATTCTACACCCGGGATGGGCTCCAGAAGAGGGAACTCCACAACGGTCAACTGTGCAGACACGAAAATTAATATATGCATTTAATTATGATAGTCCGTCTAAAGTTTATCATGATCTGGTTGCTGCACCCAGGATTGGCTCCAGACGAGAGAACTCCTCGACGGCTGACACTCGGCAGTACAGACACGAAATTGTATAGGTACATAGACATGGGCGTACCCAGTGGGGGGGGGGGGGTTCAGGGGAGGGCAGCTGCCCGTCCCCTGAATTTTGTATGCCTAAGTACCTATGGTTATCGATAAAAGTTATTTTAGTCACGTTAACACTTACTTTGCAATTTTATCATAATTAAAATTAAATTAAATTAAATTATTTATTTAAAAATACAACAATGATCCATTTATGTTAGTGTGTTAGTTAGTTACAAAAACTTAAAAGCTATGTTAGTGTGTTATTATTATGATTTGAATGAATTTATCACATTTCACCGGTTAATGAATCACTTCTGCCTAACCAACACCTGCATGAAGTGATTCATTATCGGTGAGTCAAATTTGTCCACTAACATCTTCAGAATGCCATTAGGGCTCGACCGCGTTCTCTCCAATAGTGACGCCGTCTTTCTCCTCACCATTGCGTGGAAGTCATGAACATGCGCCTCCGCGAACATGCCAGAGGCACTACAAAAGCGCGGCAGCCCTAAAAGCATTCTGAAACTGTTATTATATTGGACCCTCAGGGCGTCCATTGTTTTCAGCGTATAGCTGGTCCACAGGCTGCTTGTGTAGAAGGTTTGGCAGTAAGCCTTAAACAACGTAATTTTAACCTCCTTACTACAACAAGCAAACCTGCGAACCAGCATATTGCTTCTCACAGCAAGAGCCCTGCGCTCGCGTTCGATATCTTCATGATCTTTAAGGTCCTCCGTTACGTAATGCCCTAGGTACTTTATTTGTTTCACCCTTTGCAGGGGCTGGCCATTTAGGTTGATGCTGGGCTCGTATGACAGATTTCTACCGGAGGCCTTAAAGATCATGAAAAGGCTTTTTCTACAATTATAAACTAGGCCGTGGCTAGCAGCGTACCTTTCACAATATTGTAAAAGCTCTCTTATGGAGCCGGCCGTTGGACCTAGCAGCACCATGTCGTCCGCGTAACTTAGGTTATTGACGCAAACGTGGTCAATCCAACATCCAATCCGCTTACTGCTGAGTCCAGCGATCAGCTCGTTGACGTAAAGGTTGAAAAGCTTGGGCGAGGTCAGCCCCCCCTGCCTCACGCCACAATCCAACCCATACGCAGCAGAGAGTGAATTATTCCACTTAACATAGTTCACTTGATTACTATACCAGTACTGGAAAACACGTATAATTTCAGCTGGCACGCATGCTTCCCCGAGCTTTTTCCATAGTATGTCATATGAGACGAGGTCGAAAGCTTTAGAGAGGTCGAGGAAACACGCGTACACAGGCGTGCTTCTGTCCGTATAATATTGGACAGTCTGTTTAAGACTCAATATTGCGCTTTCAGTGGAAAGTCCAGGCCTGAACCCGAACTGTGCGTCGTTTAATGTTACCCATTGGTTGAGAGTTGTATCCAACAGACTGTCCAACACCTTAGCCAGTACAGTGGCAAGTGATATGGGTCTGTAATTGTTTACATCAGATACGTCACCAGTTCTATTCTTTATGATTGGGACAACTAATGTGTCCATCAATTCAGGAGGAAGATAAGAGTGACTCAAACACAAAGAATAGAACATGGATAACACTCTTGGACAGTGTATACCCGCATGTTTCAAGTGCTCGATGCTGAGACTGTCATGTCCTGGAGACTTGCCTCTGGCCATTTTTTGTATTGCAGACGATACTTGCTTGGCTGTAAAACGAATAAGAGGGCTATTGTGACAGATCGCAGCATCGACCATTGATTCAGAAGGCCCCAGCGGCGAGGAAACGCGAAAGTGGTTCAAAAAAGTGTTGGCTATTTCCACTGGTGTACTGCAGCCCGCCACTGTCACCGGCAAAGCTGGCTTAAGATCAAGCCCGGATGTCGACTTCCAAAACCGGCTAAAGTCTTTGGAAGATCTTTGAGAAGTTATTATGTCCATTTTTATTTGATTTTGATGATTATGGCACCATTTAAGCTTGCCTTTAAAAATCCTTTGACTTTCTCGCATTTCTTCCCACACTCTGCCGGAATCGGGTTTATTATAAGACAACCATGACTGATACTTAAGCCTCGCCTCTACGTGAGCAGCACGTACATGCTTATTCCACCCAATAATACGCCTTTTTCCTTGCGGCCGAACACCTTCATGTGTCTGTATGGCAGCCCTAGACAAAATTCCTACAATATCTTGGTACATCATCTGCAAGCCACGTCTATGTTCTGCGTTATCACAAGCTTTGTCAGCACAATTGGAAAAGAGTTCCGGAAAATGCATATTCTTAAACTGGGAGTTACATAATTCATGATATTTTTTGATCTGATCACCTCCACGCTCACGCCATTTTACCTTGTCTGTCACTAACTGTGTTAAATCAAGTTTTTCTGGGATCGTTTGTAAATTGCACTCTATAGCTAGGGGAAGGTGATCAGACCAGAAAACATCATACTGTATGTTAACATTCAGCACAGAGTGCCAGGCTGTTTGAGTAACAAAACAGTGGTCTAACCAACGCTTGCTACCATTCATGTCGCTCACATACGTATGACTGTCGGATCCCAAGCCCAATTTCTCCACATCAGCACATACCCATTTCTGATCTAAACTGAATTTACACAATTCAGTCCAGAAAGGTTGATGAGGGTGAGAGTTAAAATCCCCCAACATATAGACTGCTTCTACATTATTTGCTTCAATAATGGCACTTACTTCACTCAAGCACTCTGTAAATTCGAGAAAGTTTTCTGTCGAATCTGTTGGCATGTAAATACTTATCACTAAAATCGCGCGATCCTCTAAGAAAGCTTTAATGGCCGATATTCGAACACTGTTACACTGCACTACACATACTGACTTAAAGAGCCCCTTACGCCACAGTAATGCTACTCCGCCATAAGGTCGTCCTATGAGCATTCCTGTCGAGGTGTCTACCGCCGACTTTCCTGTGTATTCGAAATCCTTATGAACAGTGCCAAGCAAAGGCAGGTCATGCGGCAGGAGCCATGTTTCTTGCAGTGCCAGTATGTCAGCTGTATCACATAATTGTCTTACGCTTTCTATTGAGCGCTTCAACGACTTACAGTTAAACGTAATAAGCTTATTAGTACTATAACTAGTCATTAAGCTGGTTTGAGTCCTTTATATACAGGATGAAATTGAACTCATGCGACAACTCATTGGGTCATTTTACTCATCATTATGAACAACTTTCACTATGGGACCAACATTGAAATCGTGAAAAAAAAAACAGCTGTTCCCTACGAGTTGCTACCTAGTATGAGTTTTCGCATGAATTCAGTTTCATCCTGTAGTTTGGAAAATCCAAAAGTGCACGCCTCATATCACTCAGTCATAAACGAAAAAGAAATTCGAAACATAGTTTCTAACAAAAATTGACAATTTATCACTTTTCATGAAGTATGTTTTGACTGCTTTTTTACCCATCAATACGGGTTCGCCTAATTCTTACGTACTCAAAGACTATTTATTTAGATATTTACTTTGTTGGTTGCTAGGCTACGGACGTCAAGTCAAGGTTGGAAATATTTAGATATAGATACCTATTATATTTTAGTTAGTATTTTATTAATTATATTTAAACTACTTTCAAATTCAAAAGTCATTTATTCAAACTAGGCTGAGAATCAGCACTTTTGTCTTCGTTCATTTATAGATTAAGTATTTAGACCTGGAACGCAATAGTACACACAGATTATTAATACAAATATTAGTCAAAATCATGTGGTGGTTGGAATCGCGTCGGAAGCTTACGTGACAGTTGCGTACTTTTTGACATTTAGCTTTTAGAGCATTTTGGACAGCGGAGAGGATAAGACAGTCCCCCAAAAACGCCCGCCCATCACCACTTCCTAGTGCTTTTGCTGGAAAGAAGAAGTGGCGCAACAAACTCCCCAGCAGCACAGCTTTGAATAAAAGAGCCATTTTCAATAGGGTTCCTTCTAGGGCTAAAACAAATGTATAAAAAAAAAAATTGACTCAATTAATTGATTTTATCGCTAGCTACAAGGTTTCCAGGTTTCATACATTGACGGACAGGAATTTTTTTTCAACTATTTTGATGCTTTTTAACCGACTTCCCCAAAAGGAGGAGGTTCTCAATCTGGTTGTATGCTTTTTTTTTTAAATGTATCTTACCTCAGAACTCCGTCATTTATGAACCGATTTGGATTTTTTTAATTTTTATTGAAAGGATTTACTTCCCGATTGGTCTCATTTCTACCAAAATTCCGTTCTGATGATGGAATCCATGACCAATTTAGGCGGTATTTCCTGTATTTTCAGCAACAAGTTAAGTATTTGCATTCAGAAAGTATAATTTGGTGAAGTGCAGCTGATGAAGAGGTCCACAGATGGCCACCGGAACTTCTCAATGATAGATATTTCACGGGTGGCGTCATTTATAAACCAATTTAGAAAATTATTTTCTTACTTGAAAGGTATAATTCCAGATTGGTTCCAATTTTATCAAAATTCAGTTCTGATGATGGAACCCATGACGACTTGAGGGAACTCCTCAAAAAAAGGAGGAGGTTTCTCAATTCGACCGTATACAGGGTGGCAGGAACATCGATGCGAAGCCTGTTACCATGGATTGATTACGTGATTCTGAACCCCCCTGCGTTGACATTTTTCGTCGGTTATTTAAAAAAAATATATATATAGTCCTCTTCACCGTATCCGGCGACAGCGACCCAGACTAATTTCCTTTTCTTTCGTGAGCTCTCTGATGACTAGCAAAACCTTTGGTCTTGAAAACCCTTATTACGTAATGCACGATCAATTTTAAATTGAAACCAATTGAAAAAGATTGCCAGTCCATTGCTTCATAAGTTCGACAAAAAAATCTGCTCAATTTTTTTTGTCGAACTTGAAAATATTTAAGTGGACAAGCAGTTGCGCTGGTGCAGATCCACTCTCTCGTCCTCAAAGTCCAGGTGCCGATGGACCGGGTAACCGGTACGACCGACAGGAAGTTGAGAATGCAGGAGGATGGCCGCATATCAATCGGTATAGAGATTTGATGCACGCCCTTTTAGGCACCCCACCGCGTGCCTTGCCTCATCGCCACAAAAGCCGGAGTCACTTGCCTATCGACATTTTCCGCCCGCTGTACCGATGAAGTCAATAAGATGTCTATTCCAGAGCCGAATTGGAAGACTCTCCCTCCGCCCCCGGAAAAATACGCGCCTCTTACGCCTTAGCTTTCCGTACCGATGGATTCCATCTCCGCCAACGAAGCCGTTGAGGTCTTCACCCGTAACCCTGGGCAAGGGATCCACGTTATACCCCGCAGAACTGGGTCCCCATCCAAACTTCGCCACCAGCCTGCCCTGGCCTACTAGGACAAGTGGCGCCCACCCCCGCGACTAGGACGCGTCGGACAGGAATTACTCCGATAGAACCTAGAGAAGTAGACTCTAGATACCTCAGAGCCGGGTTAATGATCTCGTTTGGGCCCGAGATCAAGGGCATTAAAAAATACTGTACAGTCGGAAGCAAAAGTCCATGGATAGTACAGAAATAAAATCACGTGAAGCGAGAAATGACGCCATCTAGCGTAAATCTAGTTATCGACCTACCAAAACGAAGCTCTCGATGTTATAAGTACGTATTTACATAACAAGTCCCAATGTGTAGATGTTAATGGTGTGAAATCTTCCGGGTTACCAGTTCAATTAGGTGTACCTCAAGGCTCAATATTAGGTCCATTCTTGTTCTTAGTGTATATAAATGACTTACCATTCTTTTTAAAAGGTATCTGTGACGTTGTACTGTTTGCATCTGCAAACAGTACAACGTCACAGATACCTTTTACTTTTATTTAAAAAAATATGTGAAGCTTTTTATTAATATTAAGATCTTAATGTACCATGTACCGAGAAATAATTATATAAATAAATAAAAAAGAGAGGTATCATCTGATACCTCTCTTTTTTTAAAGTAGACAGGAATAGACAAGATTTTGACGATGTAAGCCGTGCTCTCTCAATGGTTACGGATTGGTTTACGGCAAATAACCTAGTTCTCAATGCCAAGAAAACGAAATGTGTAAAGTTCGCCCTACCAAATGTTAGAAATCTAGGACTAAACATCATCTTAGATAAAGAGGTACTTGAAACTGTAAACTCGGCAGTTTTTCTGGGCATAACAGTAGATGCCAAACTTCGCGCGTTGGTATCCTCACAGTGGCATCGCAATTCATCTTTGCCAACATCTTATATATTAGGCAAAATATACACTTATACACTAAAAACAGTGATATTCACAGTGTTAACACTAGAAATAGGGACAAACTTCGAGCTCCCTTTCACCGGCTTCATAAGGTTCATAACTCATTTGTTGGGCTTGGTATAACCTTTTATAACAAGCTACCCTCTTCTTTGCTGGATTTGCCTTTTAATGCGTTTAAAACTAAAGTAAAATCCAACCTTTGTTCAAAGGCATACTATTCCATCAACGACTACTTAAATGATAAGAATAGTTGGTCGCGGTGATTAACTCAAGACAATGTTTATGTTCATTCTCCAGAATTAGCTTACCTACTGACAGGTTATATGAGTTTATAGAATGTTTAATTTATGTGACTTTATTAGTCAATTTATTTAATTTTTATTTATTGTTGACATGATCTACTCATTACAATGTTTTCGTATGAGTTGTATTGCAATATGTGGTTAGCTAGCGACCTCGACAATTGATCTTATTATTCTTTGCCTGAGCAACCAGCAGCAAGTTCGTCATGCTCCCTTAGATGTCACTGCTTGCGGTAGCGTCGGGGTCGGGTCGCCTCCTTCCCTCTAATATGGCGAGGGGGGTGATGGCTGATCTTTGCGTTATACTCGTGAACGGGTGCTGCTTGTGGTGATTGGTCGTCTTGCTGATCATGGTTTTGCTATTGTTATTAGTAATTAACTGTTTATTTATTTTATACTTCGATGGTCCTAGTTTATCATTTATAACTTCCAGTTACAGCTATATGTCAGCGGGCACTCCCTTAATGCCTGGAGGCTTTTATTTAGATATTGTTTACGTTTATTTTTTATTTTATTTTTTATTTCTGCCTGAGTATAGTTCTCGATGTTTTTGGTTGGTATATTGGCGTGTGCTAGCTGACTTATGGCTAATATTTTTTTTTTTTTTCTAACTGAATACATAGCTGTGCTGCTGCGGAGTTTGTTGCGCCACTTCTTCTTCCCAGCTAAAAGCACTAGGAAGTGGTGAAGGGAGGGCGTTTTTGGGGGACTGTCTTATGTAATTTTGACGTTCGAAAAGTGCTGATTCTCAGCCTAGTTTGAATAAATGACTTTTGAATTTTGACCAAATTTTCTTATGCTGTTACTAGATGGCGTACCTTTGCTTTAAATTATAAAATATTTTTGTATTTCCGTTTACATACAAATAATTAATAGTTTCTTTTACAGAAAATTGTTCCTAACTATTAACTATGTTAAAATTGACATATCAATTTATAAGTATCTGATTTTCTTAGTTTTAGTTTTCAAACTTGAGAGGGTAGGTTGAATATTATGGTTTTATAAATAATTGGTAGGTAGTATAAATAATACTTAGATCGAAGAGTTAAGCTGGGAACAAATTATCGGACGCGTCCGTGTATGTTTACTGTCAGTTCCCTACGATCACGTCAATTCACGTTCGAACTGACAGTTGACGTCCGCAGACGCTAACTGTCAGTTCCCTACGATCACGTCAATTCACGTTCGAACTGACAGTAAACGTCCGCGGACGCGTCGGACGCGTCCGATAATTTGTTCCCAGCTTTATGACTAAGCTCAATAAATTGATCGTATGCTAAGTTCATTTCGATTACCTCGTTCGAGTGCTTTTGGTTCAGTTCTTATTTTTAATCAGGTGAATTACATATTTTTACCAAAATGTTTTTGCAAAATACAAAAACCAACGCCACAATTGCGGCGATAAGTCCCCTCTTTGAGGAGTGGCTAGAGAGGCGCCACGGCACCCTCACCTACCGCCTGACGCAGGTCCTCACCGGACACGGTAGCTTCGGGAGGTTCCTGTTTCAGATCAGGCAGGAGGAAACGCCCGGGTGTCACCACTGCGTGGATCGCCCGGAGGACACGGTGGAGCATACGGTGGAGGTCTGCCCGGCTTGGGTGGAGCACCGCCGTGTCCTCGTGCAGGCGATCGGCGGCAGTGACCTCTCACGTCCGGCCCTGGTCCAGGCCATGGTGCGGAGCGAGAGGGCATGGCAGGCTGTCACCTCCTTCTGCGAAGCAGTAATGCTCGTGAAGGAGGAGGCGGGGCGCGAGAGGCAGAGACAAAGGTCTCTCCCTCGAGCCCCTAGCCGCCGCGGTAGTAGACGCCCCGGGCGTCGGGAATCTATTGCCGATTTCCGGCCACCGTAGGCGCGGGCTTGCGGACGGAGAGTGATGGGTAGCTCTCCGTCCGATCAGGACCAAGCCCGGGTCGACGGCGCGTAGTGTTCCACGCGCGCCTCAAAGAGTTGTCAGCGAAGCTGAAGGGGTCCGTCAGGGCCGATGCCTACCACCGGGGTTGCGGATAAGTCCTAAGGGGAAACCGTGGCCCTGGTCTAGGTAAGGGAAGGAACACGGGTGGGTTTTAGTCAGTAAAAGTCTGACACGCCCTTCCGTTCCGCCCAGAGCGGGAGAAGGCATTGAATGATTTCCCACCCAAAAAAAAAAAAAAAAAAAACTCGGCCCTATCACGGATTTGAACGCACATATCTTTTGCGGGGGTAACCACATAATGGATCTGGTGTGGTGTACCCACTCGTTAGCTTATGAATATTTTCCTATCGGTTTCTTTTGTTTGTTATGTTTTTCATTTATGCTACGTATGCTAGTAAATGTAATGCTGCACTAAAGATTACATAGATAATTTAGATAGTATTAGCTGTGTAATACGTTTCGGAAATTAGTCATAGTTGTGAAGAAACCAACGCCATCTAGTTTGATTTTCTAAAACTTGAACTCAAACGTTCACTGGAAAATAGACACTAAGGTATCCATGCAATTTTGCAGGTGAGTGTTCATGAACTGAATCCATGGTATCAGGCTTTGCGTCGATGTCTCTGCCACCTTGTATATATATTTTTTTATGTGTGTTCGCGGCTAACTTCGTCGTTTATGAACCATTTGTTGGAAAAGAGATATCCCAAGGGTGGTACCATGATAAGGAAACCAGGATCTAATGATGGCATCCCAGAGAACTCGAGAGGAACCTTCGAAAATCGTAGTGGCGACTCGTGCGTTTGTTAATTTTTTTCATTACCTAAGTATTTTAACTCAAAGAGTCCTGCAGGAACAAAATTGCGAACACACAAGCAAATAGTAGTGCTGTGTTTTTCATAAGATTTACTAAACTGTAGAAGCTATATTTTGTGTATCTCCAACGGTTTAATTTGATGATTTTTTCCGACCTCTTCAACAATAATCGTCATATTTCAGCCAATTTATACAAAACCTTAATGTATTTATACACGAAAACCTTCCTCATGAATCACTCCGTGCATTAGTGAAAACCGCTTGAGGGACAGATAGGGAAGGAAAGTTAAATACCTACGTAAGTATTCAAAACAGATGTGGAAAGGAGAGTGAATGAGGGAAATAAAGTGAATGCGATTGTGACCAACCATCAGTGTCCAAAAAAGAGAGAGACGAAGACCTAAAATAAAAATAAAACCAGACTGCGTAAAAAGTGAACTTTAAAAAAGAAGGAAACAAGATGTCTGTCTCAAATCTCACTTCGTTGAAGATGCCTTCCGACTGCATGAGATTGTATGACCTTTAATTGAGACCTTATGATATAAATTTGAACCCGTTCCTGAGAATAATATAAAGCTAAAAAAAGCTGGTTCTGTTTTTTTTCCTTTTGAGTAAGTATAAACATTATATTTGAGGTCTTTGACTGGCCCCAGAGGACACGGTGGAGCATACGGTGGTGGTCTGCCCTAGGGAATGTTGAACCGGTCCTGTTTTAGAGAACCGGGATTTTCCGGGACCTTCTGGCTAAAGAACCGGGATTCCCGGTACTTTCGATACTTTGAGTAACGCTTTAAAAGATAGTAGAGTTAAAAGTGTTGAAACGTAGAAAGTAAGAAAAAGACGAAATGACCGGAGAAAATAAAAACATTAAATCAAATCAAACCAAATACAACGTTTCTTTTTTTGTTTTATACTCGTATACCTACACAAAATCAGTCCTATTTTTAGTACTAGCTGTGCCCGCGCCTTTTTTTCGCGTTTCGAAAAACAATAATGTGTCGTTTAGAGAAGGTGTAGGTTATGCAGGTAAGTACCACTCCTCGATTGAAAAGTCAAAATCTTCCGTTCTTGCCTTGTGGGAATCGTGATCTGGGGTTCTCAACTACAGCCCTTTCGAATGCAGTCACTACGTCTTCAGGTTTTATAATGTCAGTGCACGAAGTATTACTTTGATCATTAAGAATAAATAAAAATCAAGGCGCCTGGTCGACGTTCATTATCTGTGAACCTGCCGTACTCAATGAAAGCGTTATCATGGTGAAGGAAAACAGGCAAAAAAACCATGAAATGATCAATATGATATTATTTTGTTTTCTTATTGTATCTGTGTATACTTTGTTAGACGGCAGGGACGAATTGGACGAGGAAAGCAAGAGATCGATTCTTGTGGAGAACTCTTGGGGAGGCCTATGCTGAAAAGCATGACAATCAAGGAACCGGTGTCGAATAAGGAAATATATAGATACATAATAATGATATATTCCCTTTATGTCGAGTCCCGTTATGTCGAGCCTGGAAGTCTATTGTTCTCCAAAGTATTGATATTTTACGCTTTCTATTACCTTTATGTCGAGTTTGGTGAACAGGTACAGTCAGGGGGACGTTAATTAAAAGCCAATGGTATAAAAAACATTGTTGTATTATTTGTTCTATTACTTATTTTCATATACAGGGTTGATATGACAGAGGGGCATTAAATTACACTACGTATATTAAACGTGTTTAGTATTAATTCGATACGGTATAAAAATAAAAAG
The DNA here is from genome assembly GCA_948150665.1 of Conistra vaccinii. Taxonomy (NCBI): domain Eukaryota; kingdom Metazoa; phylum Arthropoda; class Insecta; order Lepidoptera; family Noctuidae; genus Conistra; species Conistra vaccinii. The sequence goes on from OX411319.1 coordinate 9,803,121, forward strand.
CACCAAAAATGAGTTTTTCTTTTTTTCAAACGAACTAAATAGCTTACAAATCAGAGTAAAACGCAACCACCCTTTGTAAATAAATTTAACTGACCTTAGATACCTAGGTAACAAAGCGGCAACGTCGCGCGCGCCGGAGCGCGGCGTATGTTCAAAGCGGGCGGCCGGGCGGCCGGCGGTGGCGCGGGCGCGGGCGGCGGCTTTGAAGTACTTACAACGATCACAGCAAAAATACTAAATTTTTAAATTCTCGATGACATAAATTGTGTCCATTAAAAAAAATAAAAATAAAAAAAACAAATAACAAAAAACAATAACAATAAATAAAAACAATAAAAACAAATAACAAAAAAAAATAAAAAAATAAAAAAAAAAAACTATAAAAAAAAAAAATAACAACAACAACAACAATATACAACAACAACAATAACAATATTCATATATACAATAACAATATTCTCCGTCGGTATAATTTGTGCATTAATATGCACAAATTATACCGACGGAGAATATTGTTATTTATTTTTCTAATTAAATCACTGTCTGTCGCTAAGCACTTTAATTTGTGAAATGCTAAAATAATCCTAGTTTTTAGTTCAACAATTCTATTTAACTCTGAGGCACACTTTAATTACACACACACAACCAAAGTTTAATTACGTGTCGTAAAGCAGTCAATCAAAAAAAAAACTAACACTAAATAATAATAAAATTCAAAATTCAAAATTCAAAAGTCATTTATTCAAATTAGGCTGAGAATCAGCACTTTTCGAACGTCAAAATTACATAAGACAGTCCCCCAAAAACGCCCGCCCTTCACCACTTCCTAGTGCTTTTGCTAGAGAGAAGAAGTGGCGCAACAAACTCCCCAGCAGCACAGCTGTCTGTTCAGTTAGAAAAAAAAACTTGATTCTATACAATAGTATGCAAATAATTTACATTACTCAACACAAAACATTCAAAAAAAATATATGCCATAATGACAGCTAGCACGCGCCAATGTACCAACAAAAAAAAAAAAAAAAAATCGAAATCTAAACTCAAGCAAAAATAAAAACTAAAATGGTAAACAGAACTTAATACCCGAATTATAAAGCCTCCAGGCATAAAGGGCGTGCCCGCTTACATATAGCTAATAAAGCTGTAACTCGAAGTCACATAATTAGATATGATAAACTAGGACCATTGAAGTAAAAATAAATCAACAAAAATAGATCAACAGTTAGGCAAGAATAATATATAATCTACTGTCGAGGTCGCTAGCTAATCACATATTGCAATACAACTCATACGAAAACATTGTAATGAGTAGATCATGTCAACAATAAATAAAAATAAAATAAATTGTATAATAAAGTCAAATAAATTAAACATTCTATAAACTCATATAACCTGTCAGTAGGTAAGCTAATTCTGGAGAAAGAACATAAACATTGTCTTGAGTTAATCACAGCGACCAACTATTTTTATCGCTTAAGTAGTCATTGATAGAATAGTATGCCTTTGAACAAAGGTTGGATTTTACTTTAGCTTTAAACGCATTAAAAGGCAAATCTAGCAGAGAAGTGGGTAGCTTGTTATAAAAGGTTATACCAAGCCCAACAAATGAGTTATGAACCTTATGAAGCCGGTGAAAAGGAGCTCGTAATTTGTCTTTATTTCTGGTGTTAATATTGTGGATATCACTGTTTTTAGTGTATACGTGTATATTTTGCCTAATATATAAGATATTGGCGAAGATGAATTGTGATGCCACTGTAAGAATACCAATATCTTTAAAAAAATCTCTCAGAGAGACTCTGGTACCTAGTTGGTAAATTGCTCGGACAGCTCGTTTTTGAAGAACAAATATATTTTGAATGTCAGCGGCTTTGCCCCACAGCAGAATACCATAGGACATAACGCTATGGAAATAACTAAAATAGACTAATCGAGCTGTATCAACGTCAGTGTATTGTCTTACTTTCCTGACAGCGTAGGCGGCCGAGCTGAGCCTTCCCGCTAGACTTGAAATATGTGGGCCCCACTGAAGTTTGGCATCTACAATGTCTAAATAATCCCAAGTTACGTGTCCTGTCACAATAAAAAAAAGAAATACTGTCTACTGTGGTAACGGTGGGGCCTTAGCGGTTAAACGTAGGTATTTAGTGTCCTATCCTATCACATTAACAAAACAAAATCACAATATTATCAGCGCGCGAGTTCGCGGAGCTTCCGTGTTACGTAACGTATGTACGTTCCAAAAGGATTGCCTCGGCGCACTGAAGAAACACGTTTTTTAGAGGCCCCACCCCCTTACCGGTCGCAAGGACCAAGGATCTAGGATGCAAGCAACATTAGAATAGCAACACACTGACCTATTTCTATTTCTTTTACGCGCGGGATGTTTTGCTATGATTGTCACTCTCGTAATGAAAGTGCAAGTGTGTGTGCTTTATAGCGAAAATATTTGGTTGTATGTACCTACTTGTGATTTGCGTCACAGAGCGGCAACAACGCATGTAGGTTGTACTCAGATTTATCGTTTTAAGGTGCATGACCTAAGCGTATAGACATAATCAGCTGTTAGGAAAGATACATCGTGTTCAAACGGGGCAAAAACTTAAAAAATCATTTGCGACTAAACTACTGCTCCTATTTAATTGATTTTTGGTACAGAGCTTGAAAATGGTACTTAGTATAGGCAGTTCAAAGGAAAGCCCCTCTGTCGTATCAACGTTGTATATATCTAATCTTTCTTAATCTAAACATATAGATCACAGTATAATCATCACTAGACATCGGATTTTATATTTTTATAGCGTTATTGCATATTTTGGTACTTTTTCATTGATAGTGCTTATTTCAATAGTACACGTGTTTGGCATGTTGTATTAAGTAGTCGACACTCGAATCGAGCGCACTGCATGCGGTGTGCGTGCGTGAGAGTGACGTACGGCACTCACTGCTTCACTCACGCGCCTAACGCAATTCAATTGTTTTTGTCTCACTGTATTTGAATCTTCTTTTTGTTTTAATAATGTCGCCAGCGAAAAAAAACTCAGATTTTAATGGAATCTTGGGTAAAAAATTACTCAGGTCAATTTACGACTGATGGTACTGTGATTTTCTGCAAGGTTTGCGAAAAGCGAATACCTTCATCAAAAAATACCAAAGCAATAAAAAAACTATACTAATAAACGTAAATTCTAATTGTAAATGTTTTATGATTGTGCATATTTTATGCATATTTTGGCATTTAGAAAGTGCATATAATCCGATGTTTTATAGTTTGGTTAATAAGTACAGTCATGATATAATTTATAAATTTATTAAAATCCAATATTATTCAAATATTGTTATAATATTTGTTGTAAATACACTATGATCAAGTAATTGAAATGGGTAACAATTCTCTTTTAACATTCAAGTCAGAAGAAGTCAGAAATTATCCCATGGAAACGTACTACCGGGATAAAAAGGATCCTATGTGTGTTAATCCAGGTTATAAACTATGTGTCTGGTATGCTGTCATCCAAATCCTATTAATATAATGATTGAATCTTAGATTCTAAGGATTGAATACTATCGTGAATTCATGCATGCCTAGTACTTTTTGTTAGGATACTGCTCAGAAATTGTGCATAACGTCTAATGATTGAAATACTATCTTGAATTTATGCAAGCCTAGTACTTTTTGTTCGGTTATTCAGAAATTGTGCATGTTCGCTCTCCGCTTCACTGGACAGGCAGCCTAATGATTGAAATACTATCTTGAATTTATGCCAGCCTAGTACTTTTTGTGCTAAGTTTATTAACTCAAGGAATAAGCCCCAATTTATATAAATGATAGAAAGTTACTTATTTTAGAAGAATTATTTACTGTAAAACTATACGAATACAATCTTCTATATATATAAAACAAAGTCGGGTTTGTTCGAACACTTATAACTAGAGAACGGCTGAACCGATTGTCATGGTTTTGGATTTGTTATATTTGTCTCCGCCCCGAATAGCAGAATAACTACGAAAAAAAAAGATATGACTAAAAATCATGTTTTTATAAAAGGACTTTGTCCACGCTGTATGGGAATTTGGCTCGGTGTGGACAGGTACTTTAAGTATAAATATAATACAGGTTTAATAGCTTATACCAGTAGGAAAGAGAATATTGTAATAAGATTGTATCGCGATGCTTCTAAGTCTTGTTTTGGGTACTTGTTGTTTGGAATAAAACACATTTTTATTTATACATTTTGTTATTATTCTGACTCATAAGTTAATAATATATTGTCTAGGAACTGGGCAGATGTATATATATTATCTTGGTACCCTGTAGAGCTTAAAAACCAAATTATAGTCCGTACATGAACACAGCAACCCACTTCCCCCTACTATGCAGTTGGAGCAACACTGTTTGATTGAATTTCATCCCTGACTGTTATTTTCATTTCCATGCATTGAGATCAATTAGGCGGCTCTTTCTTTTACCAACATTTAAAATATAATATCCAAGACCTGTTGAGAAAGGTCACAGTAAACATGACCTAGAGAAAACAAATAAATCTCGTTCACATTGTACAAATGCTTAATGTTTCCATGTAACATTTTCGTGTTTTCGTTGACATGTACCACTTTAATAGACACTATAACAGATTCCATTTCCACAAGATCGAGGGTATGCTTTTTCCTTTGCTTGATATCAGTACCACAATTCGCACATAGGATCTGTAACACAGTTTCCACCACATGCAGGAGTTGAAGCGAAATTGCTTCGTTCGTATCCTTACGATTCAAGTTTCGGCGAGTTCGATATCCGTAGTTAAGCTGGGGTCAACGGTGGGATTGGTGTCGGAGTTCATAGGCGTGCCGAGTCAACGTGAGAAGTTGTATGAGTACCCAAAACCAAACCAATACTTGAAAAAATATCACAGTAAAACGACGAAAACAATATTCACGATGCCAAGAAATAAAGTGACTTGAAATGACAATTCTGACATTACCTAAACTTTTTTTTAAATAATCGATTTATTACGACACCTCCAACGTATGTTATCGTAACTATCAAATTAACAAAAAAATATATAATTTACAATAGAACCAAAGATACTGAGACTGCATATTACCGCATGTTCATCTTTAGCGTAGTAAAATATTGTATAGTGCAGTTAATGCATCGTACGCGGGGCGCGGGGGGCCGCTGCGCCGCGCGACCCAATAGTAAGTATTAGTCCCGATTGAATACGCGGGAGCGGTGCATTTCGCTGTCGAGCGCTGTGCTCGTCGCAATTTTTTGAATTTTGTTGTGATTGATAGACTTAGTAAGATACTAAAGCTTTTTAATTTTGTTGTGATTGATAGACTTAGTAAGATACTAAAGCTGTCAACCATGTCATCTAGGTCGAAACGAATGATTGATGCAGTAATTCGACCGTTAAAACAATATGGTACGTTTGATTCTCAAGAACCGGCAAACGCTAATACTCCAAATTGTAGTGATGATTTGTGTACCTCCAACCCTTTTGTGGAAGATACTACAAGGATAGAAGGTAAGTGTCTCGTTTTACAATAATAACTAATAAATGAAATAATTGTATAATTGAATAACATGAAATGGTTTAATACCCATAGTAAAATATCGTAAGTATAACTTACGATAATATACATCGAAGTAAGATACTTCTCAAATATCGTAAGTAAATAGTTCGATACTTTACTATTGAAAAAAATTATAATTGTGTTCTGTATTTCTACTTACGATATTTTTCGTTGGAATTTCTTTCTCTTTTTATATCCTATGTTGCACTTGAGATATTTTACTTCGATATGAAACGTAATTTACCATAGTATTCTTTTGAAAAAAACTCAATAAAAAGATATTCTTGTTTTTATTTTACAGAGTCGCCGCTTCCTTTTGACGCAGATAATGATGAGATAAACCAATTAATGGATTTGTTAAACGAGTCAGATGAAATACGTCATAGTATTTCACTCACGGAACAAAGTAAGTGACAGTGTATTGATACAATAATAGCGTGTCTAACGTTTATACCTAAAGTTTAAAAGTCCTAATTAATTTACGAGTCGTAATTTTATGTCAGTTTTACTATATTTTTCTTTGAGTTTGAATGAATAGATACTAATATTATAAACGAATGCGAAAGCTACTGTGTCTGTCTGTTACGCTTTGGTTCATGGCTAAACGCTCAAACTAATTTTGATGATATTTTATATTGAGGTACCTTGAACCCTGAGGAAGGACATAGGTTACTTTTTAGCGACATACCACGCGGTTAAAGCTGCGAGCAGAAGTTAGTATTATTGTAAAACTATTTATTCTTTATTTTAGACCCCGGTGAAGAATCACCATCAGCTGTTGAGAATATAACACGACATCCATCTCCGGACTGCACAACAATAAATCATCTGGATTTCGATTGTGAAAACCACTTTTGTCCCTGGTTTGTTGAAAAAGATATTCCGCCACTACATTCTGTTGATTCAACCTTCACTGATTTAGTTTATACTCCGCAAGCGAACACGCCTCTATCTTCGATGTCAGAAGCGACACCACAAGCTTCCAGAAAACGGAAGACCAAACCGAGAAAGGACAAGGGAAATATCAGACGTCGCCATGTTGCCGAATGGAAAGACAACAAAAGGAAAATGCTAAGAAACTTGGGCAAGGAGTATATGAGTCGTGATGGTACTGTAAGGCATGGTAAAAATTTGGGTCCTATGTGTCCTATGAACTGTAGGTTAAAATGTACAACAAGAATAAATGATGATGAAAGAATATTGCTTTTCAATAGGTTTTGGGATTTAGGGAACCGTGAAAAGCAATGGGCTTTTATTGCAAACTTGGTTGTTAAACAAAAAAAACGAAGGGTTTTAACTGATATGGAATCTAGGCGTAAGTTTACTTTAATTTATAGACTGCCAAGGGCTGTTGTAGAAGACCAGGAAAACTATTTAACTGTGTGCAAAAAGATGTTTCTAAACACATTTTCATTAAGTGAACAGTTTGTCTATACATCTTTAGAAAAAAAAGATAATATAAGTGGCTTGATACAAGCGGATCTGCGAGGGCGTCATTCTAATCATCGCAAAGTAATAACTGAGGATGTTATTAAAAGTGTATGTGATCACATAAAATCCCTTAAGCCTGTAGAATCTCACTACACTCGCCAAAGAAGTAGTAAACTTTACCTAGACGGAGACCTGAATTTTCATCGCTTGTTTGAGTTATATAATGAGTGGTTTGACGCACTTGCATATTACTCTTCAAAAGCTAGTTCTGAACGGCAATATCGCGATATTGTGAATGAACACTTTAAGATTAGTTTTTATGTTCCTAAAAAGGACCAATGTGATAAGTGTCATATTTATAAAAACATATCTAGTCCGACACAATCTGAAACCCAATTACATGAAGCACACATTAAAAATAAAGAGGTAGCTCGCAAAAAGAAGTCGACAGATAAAGAACTTGCCAAAGTATCAGACGGTAAAATACTAGTCGCCACTTTCGACTTTCAAAAAGTTCTTACTGCTCCATACGGTAATATAAGTATCCTTTATTATAAACGGAAGCTTTCAGTATTTAATTTTACAGTTTTTAATATGGCTGAACAAGAAGGTACTTGTTTCATGTGGCATGAGGGGCAAGGCAGACGCGGAGCAAACGAAGTGGCTAGTTGCTTATATAAGTACATCTCCAAATATAAGGACCAAGGTACAAACGAATTTCGGTTTTGGTCTGATAATTGTGTGGGCCAAAACCGAAATCGTATTGTTTACTCGATGTACATGCACGCCGCTCTTATTTTTCAAGTGACAATACATCACTGTTTTTTAGAAGTTGGTCATACCCAAAATGAGGGCGACAGCGTCCATGCCCTTATAGAAAAAAGTGCCAAGAATAGACTTGTTTATACACCATTTGAGTGGTTTTGTTTAGTACGCTGGGCTAAACAAAACGGAAAGCCGTATATTGTTGAGGAATTAGAACACACAGATTTTTTTAATTACAAAGCATTATTAAAAGGCAATTGGGTTAAAAGTACAAAAGGAGAAAAAGTGCAGTGGAATAAAATAAGAGAAGTATTTATAAAACCTGAAGACCCTTATAAATTATTTTATAAATATGATTTAGCTGCCGAAGACTACCATATATTATGTACTAAAGCGTCTACCAGGAGACAATGTATACCAAATATTGATGCACTGTATACAAATAGTCTGCCTATACCTAAGGCGAAAAAAGACGATTTGATGAATATGTGCAAGTCTCGAATCATACCCACTATTCACCATGATTTTTTTCAAAACCTACCTGAAACTGGTAATGAAATTATTCCGGATTCAGATTCGGACTAATTAAAAAAATACATAGTTTTTATTAATTACTTTTTAAAGTTTTGTACTGATTTTAAAAGACTGAAGAATTTAATAATATTTTTTTATTATATAAGTTTATCTTTTTAAGTTTATGAAAGAAGTTTTTGTTAAGTTGGTAATTAATCTATGGATGAATAAGTAGAGAATTTATAGTAATATTTCAAGTTTTTTGAGAGGTTTCGTTTGTTGATTTTATTTTTTTATTTTTTAATAATGCGGGTATTGTTTTAACAAAATTTTATTTACTTTGGATTAAAAGCATTTGGATGATAAAGATTTTATTTCATTTTGTTAATTAAATGCTACTATAATAAAATACTAATTTAGCGAAAATACCATTGATAAATATTTTAAATTTTTGTTTTTGTCTAACAGAGATTGTTTATTTGGATTATTTTGATTACGAAATACAACAGTATGTTTCAGAATAATAGAAGTGATATTTTATTTAAATTTAATATTACCCGTTTATTTTTATTTTACCCGTTAAAAGCACGTACGATACGAATTAACATTTTTGTTCCATTGTATATTATGGTAACTGTAACCTACGCCACATTATCATTTTATTAGTTCCAAAGTAAGTTATCGTACGTGTAACATACGCTACTTAATCCTACATAAATATCGTCGTAAAGTATAGTAAGTACTACATACAACCAAATACCACTGATATTTTCCATAGTAGAAATCCGTTAATAAATACATTACTAAAACACAAAAGATGGTTAAAAGACAAAAGTTCTTTATTAAAAATGTGAAATTAAATAGAGAAAGACTGAATTTACTTAAACAATTAGATTTGTATTCTTTTAATTTGGAGCAAAGTACTAGGAGATACAACATTGACACAGAGTACTTGCAATCTGAACTTGACCATTTACAGGAGAAACTTAGTTCAATGACTAACAAATATAATACCTCTGAAGATCTAATGAGGGAATACGTGTTGGCAATGAATGAGCTGGTAAACTCACAAGCAAACAACTGTGAGCAGTGTCAAACAACATCTAATGTACTTACCCCGGACCATTCATTGACAACATGCAATACCACCTTACCGCAGCCCTGTGTGGATTTGTCGTTTCCTACTATTATTGGTTCCAATAAACAATGTAAGCAGATTGTAACAAATGATATAGTACTATTTTGCGATGAGATTGGAAAGGACTTAGGCCATTTGTTGACAGATGAATATCCGGGACAATCCATAATAAATTACTGTATGCCTGGTTGTTCTTTATTTGATATTATGAAAGAAATTATTAAATGTAACTTTGACAAGGACACTATATTATTAATTTTTATGGGTAACAGGGGAAATGTGAACAAAGGAGAATTGCTCCAATACTATAGAACATTGTCTAATCTTAGTTTAAGAAAAATTGTGTGGTTTACATTCCCTTACAAACAGTAACAGTTTGCCACAGGAAGAAAATAACTTAAGATTTACAATTAATATGACATTGCATAACTTGACATTTAATAATAATTTATTTCATTTAGTTGATACCAACAATTATATTGGAAACAATTTGTATTTGACAAAAGATAGACATAATATTGTTATGTACTATCTTGCCAACTACTACAAAAGACAGATAGCTGTGTCGCTATCATATTTTTTTTTGTATTTCAGCCAAAAACTTGGCTAAACAACTTGCTTCTTTTGAGCAATGCAATGACATTTTAAATAATTCTGCCAATAATTTGGCAACAACTATTGACATTGATTGTCATTTAAATTAGAAACTAGGACAATAGAGGAACCCTCTTGCTTAATAAATGAAGAAAATTTAAATACTGGTTTAATATCACACCCATCAAATTGCAGTAACCTAAATAAATATAATAATAATATTCTAAAAATTGTTCATCAAAATATACAGGGTGTGATAGGTAAGGAATTAGAATTGGAGCTGTTCATGAACTGTAGCTATATTGATATCCTATGTGTAACTGAACATTGGTTAAAAGTCCATCAGTTCATGTTCAGCTTTAACAACCACGAGGTAGCCAGCTCATTCAGCAGAGTTAATATGATACGTGGTGGCTCTCTAATAATTGTTCGTAAAAATATGAAATTTAAAGAACGTAAAGATATTGTGAGCCTCTCTGTTGAGCGAGTAATTGAAATAGCTTGCATTGAGCTTGAGCAGTTCATTGTATTGAGTGTGTACAGGCCCCCATGTGCTTCATATGATATTTTTGAGAAATATATGGAAGAAGTATTATTAAAGACTTGTAACAGTAATAAAACATTTGTTGTCTGTGGAGATTTCAACATTAATATACTGGAAAAATCTGCTGTAGTAAATAAATTCATAACTTTATTAAAGTCATATAATTTGTACAATATTTTCTTCGAGCCGACTAGAATAACTGCCACTAGTGCTACCTGTATTGACAATATTTTTACAAACTTAAAACCTTCTAGCCATTTAATTATAAATGAGTTGGACTCTGATCACTGTGGCCAGTTAGTCACTTTCCCTCAGAAAGCAGTCAGAGCTCAAAGAAAACTTGTGAGTTTTGTTCCTGTAAATAAAAGTCGATTAGGACAATTTAAAAATAATTTAATAGAAAAACTACCAGGTTTGCCTTATCACGACGACCCGGATAAAGCTTATACTTTATTATTTAACCTCATCAATTGTGAGTTTAGGAAGGTTTTCACCCCAAAAACATTGCCTGTTTGTGATCGCGTTATATTTAGTGATTGGGCAACACCAGGTATTTACAAAAGTAGGCAAAGGTTATTTGACTTGTATCATGAAAAAACATACAACCACGATGAAACTTTTAAAGAATATGTTAAGAAATATTCTAAAACTTTTAAAAGAGCCTGTTCCTCAGCAAAAGCCATTCACATTAAAAATAAAATAATATCTTCTGGAAATAAAATTAAAACAACTTGGAATATTATTAATTCAGAAACGGGAAGAACGACAGTACGGAATCGTGACTTCCATCTAAAAATTAATGATGTAGATATTAAGGCAGACGTGGAGGTGGCAACTGAGTTTGAAAATTTCTTCACTAATATTCCCATTTTAACAACCAAAACTCTGTCATCGTCATCCTCTACTTCTGCTTACTCAATACTAAAAGAATGTGTACCAGAATGTGAAAAACTTTTTGAATTCAAAATTGCTACTGCTAAAGACATTATAGAATCTTTTAAGGATCTTGATGTGAAAAAAACTGCTGACCTTTGGGGATTATCAGTACATACCATGTCTTCAATAATTGATGTTATTTCACCCTCTTTAGCAATTGTTTTTAACTCTTGTATTGCATCTGGTGTATTTCCTGATCTGATGAAACTTAGCAAAGTGATTCCACTGTTCAAATCTGGCAGCACAACTGATCCCACAAATTTTCGGCCTATTTCGATATTACCTACTTTGAGTAAAATCTTTGAAAAATTAATTTTGAAACAAATGTTAGGACATTTCAATGCACTTAATTTACTACATCTGAAACAGTTTGGTTTTACAAAGGGTCGTTCAACTACAGACGCGGGCGTGGAGTTACTGAAGAGCATATTCGAGGCCTGGGAAGAATCGCAAGATGCTCTTGGCATTTTCTGCGACTTGTCCAAGGCCTTCGATTGCGTACATCATGATACACTCATCAGGAAACTGTACCACTATGGTATGAGGGACAAGGCTCTCGACCTTTTGACTTCTAATCTGAACAATAGAATTCAAAGGGTCGATGTTAATGGCAAGAGATCTTCAGGATCCGCGGTCACCATGGGCGTTCCGCAGGGTTCAATTCTAGGTCCTTTCTTATTTTTGATTTATATAAACGACTTACCTTACCATATAAGGGATAATCACAAGATCGTATTATTTGCAGATGACACTTCCCTTATTTTTAAAATCAAACGTCAGTTAGTCAACTTTGAGCAATTTAACGATGCACTCTCTAAAGTGGTGCATTGGTTTAATGTAAATAATCTTCTCCTGAATGAAAAAAAGACTAAACTCATTAAATTTTCAACGCCAAATGTCAGGCAGCTAACTACCAAGGTTCAAGTTAATGGAATAGAACTGAACCCTGTTGAGTCGACAGTTTTTCTTGGAATCACTATTGACGGTAAATTGCAATGGGGCCCACACATAGAAAAATTGTCAGGAAGGCTCAGTTCGGCCGCCTATGCTGTTAAAAAAATTAGACAGATAACGGACGTAGATACAGCCAGAATTGTTTATTTTAGTTATTTTCATAGTCTTATGTCATATGGGATTCTTCTCTGGGGAACCTGTTCGGACATTAATACTATCTTTGTTCTACAGAAAAGGGCTGTTCGAGCCATTTACAACCTAGGTCCGAGAGATTCCCTTCGAGAAAAATTCAAAGAAATAGGCATTCTGACTGTAGCTTCTCAATATATATTAGAAAACCTATTGTATGTACAGAAAAATATATCAAATTTTAAGAAAATGTCCGATATTCATAGTTTAAATACCAGGAATAAACACAACCTTGCTGTACATCACACTCGTCTCCACAGAGTAAGCAACTCGTTCATGGGTCAATGTATACGCTTTTACAACAAACTTCCCATTGACATTCGAAACTTACCCATTAAACGATTTAAAAACTTCATTAAAACCAAACTTTGTAAAAAAGGGTATTATAGAATTTCCGATTATTTAGAAGATAAAAAAGCATGGGATTGAGCTGCTCGCTCTGCTAAACCTTGTAATAAAACCTTGAAAATTGACATTATAATTATTCAGTAAAATCATCAAATTATATCAGTTTTATATAAACATTGACATTGTTGAATATTACATACAAAATGACATGATTACTTTGTAAAGTATTATATTATTTTAATTATTGTGAATGTTAGGACTATGTGGATATTTTGTTTTTTCTCTTCTCTATTTTCTTTTCTTTCTCAGTTAGTTTTAATTTAATGATGGTCTGGCAGTTTGAGTAGTTTATGCGGCCTACCCAAATGTCCTTTCTTTGGTACTGTTCGTCGAGTTGAGCTCCTTAAGTTCAGAGTTGAGCTCCGCGATTACTGACAAATGCTTGCACTGACTGGACAGGTCCACTCAAAGCTGTATGGTTCTTTCCTCAAAAGACCATTTCAGACATTAGTCTACATGGTCCTCATATGGCCTGACCAAGATTATATGTCTGGACTTTAAAAGAGACTGTGACCTCTGAGTTTGTTTCGGCCTTTCTTCTCAGAATAGTCAGATAGGAAACGCCGAACTCATCTAGCTAATTTTTTAACATACATTTTAATATGACGTGTAAAAGTGATTCCAATATCCTATTTACAGAATAAACAATTTCATTTCATTTCATTTCATTTCATTTCATTTCATTTCATTTCGTAAGTGACTTTTAAGAAATTCTAATAACAATTTCAATAATCCTTTTTGAAGGTAATATTCAATTCCTAAAAATATATCTGTGTGCCAATTTTGGTTTCTAAATGAGCTTATTTGACTTCACTATCATCAATAAACCGTTTGCATACCTTTGAATTGCGATACTGTAAAGTTGATCAAATACAGTTACGATATTATACGTAGGAAGTGATGATAAGTGAAACTCCTTGACCAACTCGATACTTTAAAATACTTTCGTTTACCAAATATATGGATAAAAAATGTTTGAAATAATGTAAGTGATTACAAATAACATCTTTTATTGACTGTAAACTCCAGACTCTAACATGAATGAGGAGGAAGTAGTTGAACTTCAAAAATAATAATTATATATAAATTTGTAAATAATTATTTTAATCTATACGATTAATCGTTGCTACGTTGGCATCACTGTGAATTAATGAAAAGAATGAAAACTATGAAAATGAAGGTCGAGTAATGTCAATATGTCGAATTAAACAATTTCAGTACTTATTAAATACACTATTCATGGGTGCAAGTTGATACAAAAGTATAGAATGAATAAGGGTTTAAAAACGAAACTTGATTTTTGATTAATTTGTTTCTTTTCGAGCATCGTGTCCACACGAAGCCGAATTTGGACAATTTCCTTTGCACTTATGATATCCTGGTATAAAAGCCATAAATCCTAACAAAAAGTACTAGGCTTGCATAAATTCACGACAGTATTTTAATTTTTGGAAAATCCACTGGAAAAGTAGATATTTATCAAGACCGTTCTGAGCAGTAACCTAACAAAAAAGTACTAGGCTTGCATGAATTCACGACAGTTTTTTTTCATATCGCCTCTTTGCGAGAAAAACGTGCTATCTCGAAAAATGCAATTTTACAGGAAGCGTGCAATAAAAACACATTGTTGAAATTAAAAAAATGTATTAAGCTGTTGAAATTGTTGTAGCTAAACAGTGGTTACTACGGACAAATTATCGTAGGTAACGGTTAAAAATCAACCTGAATGAGTATTGCAACCATTATTCTTCTATTATAACCATTATTCATTATCCACATTTAAATGTACCTACAATGTTCTCTGCAAGATGGTTTTTCAACATTCTTTTTCCAGTCTATTTAAAAGCTTTATACAATGTTGGGCCCAAAATCCAAAGTGCCTGCGAAAAAAAACGTGTTACCCTGGTTTGGGAAGTCCTCCTAATAATTTTTTACTATGGCACCGAATCTCTACGACCATTCTGTCAGCTGTTTTTTTAAGTTGAAAATCTAGTTCCCTTGAATGCAACTATCCCGTCTGGGAGGAACATTTTAGTGACGGAGCCTGTTTCACCGTTCTTATATCTTCGGTTGTTGGTTGGCAGATCCGTATTGGGTCGCTGGACGCCAATCGTCGAGCGACCGATACGGATCTGCCAATTCACGAATGAAGTCAGGCAGCGGTCACAGTCCGGCTTCTTTTTCAACTTGAGTGTAGCCTCTTTCTCAAGCTGGTCTGCCCTGCGTGAAAAGATCTTTGCTCTGGGATAAGAAGAAGACCGCACCCACGTTGTGCTCTGTGTGCACGTTGGCTCCTCGCCAGGAAGTGGAGGGAACCTTGGTTCGCCGGATGTGAAGTTTTCGCAAAACCACACCACCCACCACGCTCAATCTCAATGCCCGCAAGGGCTGGCTGAGGTACTCTTTGCCTCATACAGAGTGGCTGCTTCTTGTATTCGGAAGTCGAGTGGGAGTCTCCCAGCCAGCATCAAGGATGCGTTCAGCGAAACGGTGCTGTAGGATTTACAGAGCTTTAGGGCGAATACTCATTGGACCGTATGACCGTGAACTAAGAAGATTGGAGTGCATTTTCTGCAATTCACTCTTCTTAGTTGCCGGCGCCCAGGCGCTTGCCGCGTGCGTCACTACGGGCTCCACCGCTGCCATATAAATGCTCCGGATGACCTCCGGGTGGAGATCCCAGCTCACTTGGGCCGCTCTAGATAGCTGTTTGTAGATTCTACACACGTTAGCGGCGTGGATGTTGAATGTTAGCTGGTGGTGGTGTTTTTATTTCCTTAGACATGTTAATGTCGACCCCGCCCGTGCTCAGGAGTTGGACATCGTACTTTAGCTTCCTGGTACCACTGCACAGGTTTTATGTGGTGCAAACTTCAGCTTATTTCAGATGCCATGCCCCATTTCCGAATATACTCGCGGGCGGCATCGGCCTGCCTTTGAACCTCTAATGCACCCAGCATTTCGCGCACCTTCGAAGATCATAACACACGTCGGCGAAAGCCTGGTAGTGATCTCGCCGCTCTTCGGGCCCCTTTAGTAGAGGGTCCAGAAGTAAATTCCAGAGGATTGGATTCTCTATATACCTTCAAAATCCCATCACCTCGCCCGGTCTTTCAAGAAATTGTTTTTAACTTCATAATGAGGTTTTTTTTTTGAATTATGGGATTTTTGCAGTGGTTTATTTTCATAGTAATACTTTTCGAAGTCACCTTTACAATAAGTTTATTTCATTTATTTTCCATTACATAGCCGGTAGTTTTATATTTTATTAAAATGTTGGTACATAAAATAGACTAGAAAACAGCTGAAGGAACGGTCGTAGAGATTTGGTGCCGTAGTGAAAATGCTTGGGTGGACTTCCCCGACTTAGGTGACATACTTTTTTTCGTTTTTTTTTTCTTTTTTAGTTGGTTATTGTTATACCGTGAAGTTTTCTTAGAAATTGTATTGTTCGTGTCGCGTCGCGCGGCAAGTCGCGCTGGTCTGCAAAAGTCTTTATTCGTTATTTCCATTTTAGAACTGGAATTGCCTTGCTCACTGTCATTATTTTTATTTGTTGCTAATACAACTAAATATTTTGACCGCGACCCCATCTGAAAAAATAAGTCTAAATTGTATTTGGTTTTTATGTTTACAACGTGATATAACATTATGTTTTACATTTAAATTTAAAAAATATCCGGAAAAACGGAACAACAATAAATAACTAGAACACATTTCTTGCATTAAAATTCCATTCATCATCAACAATGTAACATCCTTAGATATCACATTCCAAAAATGATATTATTTCAACAACAACGTGATATCAGATTTTATAACAATTCGCACACGATACGTTTTTTCAACAAAACCGAGTTAAATACACTTTATCACATTATAATAATAAAAATATAATTGAATTGAAACATACCTTTGCAATTAAACCGTGATATACTCGTGATGTCACGTTTTTGCAGAAAAGCGAGAGCATCTCACCCTTAGCACTCCATGTGACAACTGACTTGACACATTGTTGAAACAAAATACCCGTGCGAAAGAGACAACGCGACAACGCAATGTACCACTGTTGTGTCCTCCTTTTCACTCATAGGGTCGCTGTTCCTCACTTAGCAAATACCGCGTTTTTGCAGAAAATAAAGTTGAACGCGGCGGTTTTGATTATCGAATAAAAAAAAAAACGCATTTTCCGAAATGTCACGTTGTTCTCGCAAAGAGGCGATATATTCCACTGGAAAAAAGATTTATCACGACCGTTCTGAGCAGTAACCTAATAAAAGTACTAGGTCTGCATGAATTCACGATATGTAGGGTAGGTAGGTAGGGTAGGCAGGTAGGGTTGGCAGGTAGGGTAGGCAGGTAGGGTTGGCAGGTAGGGTAGGCAGGTAGGGTAGGCAGGTAGGGTAGATAGGGTAGGGTAGGCTGGCAAGGTGGGCAGGTAGGGTAGGCAGGTAGGGTAGGCAGGTAGGGTAGGCGGGTAGGCAGGCAGGGTAGGGTAGGTAGGTAGGGCAGGGTAGGGTAGGTAGGTAGGGCAGGGTAGGGTAGGTAGCTAGGGCAGGGTAGGGTAGGTAGGTAGACAGCGCCCGCGTTGTCAACCATAATTATTTTGTTACGCGTAATTTTGAAACTGTGATATCTCTTAAACTATTCATTTAAATGATGTGATGTAAAGGCATATTTCAATCGAAATTGAATGCCCTATTAATTAAATAACTTAATTGGATAATGATTAATAAGATACCGGTCAAAATAGCTTTGGAAATAACAATGAAAATTTTATACAATTTTGAAAGATAAAAATGGTTATTGTGTGTCACCCTTAGAAGATAGACATATGCCATCGCGGACTTTTTTGTTGCAATTTTTAAGATATACAATACTCTAGAACATAAATTTGATTTATCTCTCACGGCTTACGCAGCGCACGCCAGTAAAGCTCCCAGTCGGCATGATTTTTTCCGACATGTTCAACAATAATCGTCATATTTCAGCCAATTTACACAAAACCTTAATGAATTATACACTAAAACCTTCCGCATGAATCACTCCGTCCAATGGTGAAAACCATTTGAAAATCCGTTCGGTAGTTTTTGAGTTTATCGCGACACAGACAGACAGACAGACGCGGCGGGTGACTTTGTTTTATAATATGTAAGGATTTCAGTTTACTACGCTTTACATGTTTTTGTGCGTATTGCCTGTAAAATAAACAACAAAAAAACGGTAAAAAAAATGGAATCACAAACTTAAAAAAATGTTTGTCTTATACGTATAATAATATGTTGGTCCAAGTGCGTGTCGCACAATGCACAGTGAAGGGTTCCGTAGTAACCGAAAAGATCCCAAAATTTTTTTCATTTCTCATGCTCGGAAAGTAGTGTTTATTTGATCCGAGTATAGGGTGGAAAACGCTGCTTCCCTCTCTAGGGCGAGAAAGACTCATAGTAATTGCTTCCCTCCCTAGGGCGGGAATGAATTTTAAAAATAGAACTTTTGGTTAGGTTAGGCTACGAAACATTTTACATGAAAAATATCGAATAGAAAAAAAAATAAAAAGGCTGTGGTCTTGTGAGTGTATAAACAGCCAGAGCGAATTTAAAAAAAAAGAACCTATTAAGCGGGACGGCCCGCGGCGGCAGTGTTTCCACTTTTAGGGATTTCTCCCTTTTTTAGGGAAAAATGGCCAATAATAAGCATAGTTTAGGGATATTTTATTTTGACAGGGATTTAGGGAATTTTAGGAAAAAAATTAACTTGAGTTGGTAGCCCTATTGTTTATGCACCCAATGTACTACTTTACTCTATGGCAGCATCGATTGATTAAAGGGGATTCCCTGAAACTCGTAATTAATATAATTCGTCTAATTTAAGTTTACCATGTTATTATTAATCTTACTATTTCCGTGGTTAAAGATGACATCGGAAATAAGTCGCATTATACCTAGAGTTGGTTTGTTTCGTCTCTCTCGATTAATAATGAAAGTTTTGTAGGTATTTAATGCTATAAAAATTAAAAATTCCCTTAACCAAGGAATTTTTATATTTTTTAGGGAATTTTAGGGATAATTCATTTTGAAACTGGGGAAAAACCAAAAACGTAAGTGGAAACACTGCGCGACGGTGACGTGGCGCGTTCCAAATTTAAAGTTTCACAAATTGTTCTAACTTCTCAGTTAATTTTAAATAGGTACTACTCAAGTTATTTAATATCAATAAGTATTTTAGAAGTTTTACTATTTTATACTTTCCTTATATTCGAAATGAAAAGTAGAGTGTTAACACGGGTGAAAGACATCAATTCCTTTCGACCCTTGTATAACAATCCACTATTTTACACGTAATAATTTAATTGAAACCCTTTGTGTACCTAAACATCTTCATTTTTTCTGAATTTACCAGCATATTTTAAGAACGGGGGCTGTTGGCAATATTACTGTAGTGTATGGAAATATTAAATATGGCTGACTAGTGAACTAAAATATTGATTATGAAATGCAATCATATCGTAACACCGAATATTTACTTTCCAAATGCCTTTTTTACACCTGTAGCGGTTAGACCGCCACATACAAAAACTAAGAAACAAAAAGACATGACGTCACACAATTCCTACATCTCGCAGTTAGAGTTTACTGAGCGAATAACATAGATAAGACTATCCGAAATCAACATATGGGCAGTTGCCCGCCAGACATAACAACCCGTCTGGTTGGAGGATCCTCCCTTTTCTATAGGGTATGAGTGAACTTTACACCCTGTTCCTCATACCCCCAAATTGGTGACCCCGAGTATGAACGTCAACGCAGCCTTCGTGCAACTACTTCAGCGTGACGTCATCATCATCACTCCCGCAAGCTTTCGTGAGGCGAGTCACACAGCCAGCCAGCACCCACGGCTTCAACGGGTATCCTGACCACCAGCATGCAGCGAACGCGCATTCCTGGTCATCACCCTCAGCCTCATCAGCAACCTTGGCACAGCACCTGCACTTCCGGCCGGTCTCACAAGCAGAGCCTATTCTACCCTCTCCTGGTCGACGCAAGCAGTCAGCCAAAAAAAAAAAAACCCGGCGCTGTACCACATCCGACTCACTGGATGACGACGCAGCGCCACCCCGACTCACTGGGGAATCACCGCAGACAGTTCCGACTCACCGTGAACTATGCGGCACCCGGTTCCGACTCACTGGAACCACAGCTGGCACTGTGAAGCATCGCAAGATCCAAGACTCAGCCCACTATCGACCTCCGGTCTCCGGAGGGGAGTGATGTAGTGGTTAGACCGCCACATACAAAAACTAAGAAACAAAAAGACATGACGTCACACAATTCCTACATCTCGCAGTTAGAGTTTACTGAGCGAATAACATAGATAAGACTATCCGAAATCAACATATGGGCAGTTGCCCGCCAGACATAACAACCCGTCTGGTTGGAGGATCCTCCCTTTTCTATGTATGAGTGAACTTTACACCCTGTTCCTCATACCCCCAAACACCTAAAACGGGTACAACATCAAATTCAGTGTTATAATTGCAATTCATTATTAATGTGATAGTTAGTTTAGTTAGTTAGCTAGCCATAATTTAATATTTCCACACAGTAATATTGCCAAAATAATCAAAACAGGTAAATATTTGACAGCTATTTGCGAGGTTGCCAACTTAAATCAACGCTCATATGGTTCGGTTTTTCCATTTGGCTATGGAATCCTAACAATGGGTAAAGGGATAAATTACGTTTAGAACAGAAATGAGTTAGCCGACGCGGACGGCCACCTGCGCCAGGGTGCCAGGAAAAATTCCCCATTGGAAAAAGAGGGGGGGGGGGGGTTGTAAAGAGTATAGATTTATTTAAAAAAATATTTTCGGGGGCCCGGGGCCCACGTATGCAGAAAACTTAAAGAACTAGAATAACGGAGAATAGGATAAAGAGCGAGCGAAGCGAGCTTGAAAATTTTGCACCCTACTTTTATATTTAGAATATATAGGGGGTCCTCGCGGATCGCACCTGCCGTCCCGTTATTGCGCTATGGAGAAAATAGATGCTGGATGATCGAAATTTTTAGCATGATATTCCACTCTAATAAGTTAGGTTTTCTTTGTCTGACTTTTTGTATAGAAATAGAAGTAAGTTTAGTAGAAAAGTCTGAGAATATAGGATGCAAGAGCGAACGAAGCGAGTTCGAAAAATTTTGCACCCCGCCTTGGATAGATAGGTTAGACTCTCAAAGAATGCTGAAGTTGCAGGAATTCATTCAATACAAAGTCAGACTCGATAAAAATACAGACGTACTGCTTTTTTGTAGATTATAAAGTAGGTACTCCTATGCGAAATCGATTACAATATCAGATGTAGGTATTACAGTACGGAGGTACCCACGCACGTAGCTCGTAGTTTGGAATTTGGCGGTGTGATACCCCCGTGCCTCGGTCCTGCGCCTGATCTATCTCCGGTCGTGTCGGATTGCCGTCCCATCGGACTATGAGAGTTAGGGAAAGAGAGAGTGCACCTGTGTCTGCGCACACACTTGTGCTCTATAATATCTACCGCGCCGAAGGCCAGTCTCAACAGAGACTGGCCGCCGTGGCCGAAAATACGGTCTGGAAGACTATATACACCCTCAGACCCTATTTCATTTACCTCCGCAATCGTCAGCCTAGGCCTCTACGAATCCAAGTCCTGTCGTCAGTCAGTCTAGATCAACACTGGAACCGTTATTGTCAGAAACTAGCTGCCCGCACCGGCTTCGCACGGGTAGCACTAAGTACTTATCTACGGCTCTGCTAACTACCTAACCTACCTACCCTATACCTACCTTCCTACATACATACATACTTACCCTACCTACTTACCTACCCTACCTACCCTACCTTCACCTTCCTATCTTATCCTAAGAACCTTCTCCTTACTATAACAAACACAACAAAAAAAAGAATTTGTGAAATTGGTCCAGCCGTTCACGCACGCGGGATGCCGTGACCAAAAAATACGGATTCACTTTTATATATCTAGGTATATAGATGATAAATGGAATGTAGATTAAAATGCATTAAGGTAGGCACAAAATGCATTATAATCTACAGTTTTATCTAGTGATAAGATAATATGAGCATTATGCAGTTTGCCCTTATTGATTAATTCAAAGTCATTCTAGTGTAGGTAAATGAGGAAATTAGGTAAGTAGGTAAAGTAAGGTAGGTACTTGGAGCTAATTGCATCACGTTTTGATTAAAAGAACATAATATACAGGATTCATATGAATCAAAACAAAATTACTTTTCAAACAGTCTGATGCAGACGGTGGTAGTCAGTAAGTCGGTGTACTTTGGTTGAAACGCATATTTGATGCCACCTACTCATCATCATCATCATCATCAGCCTATTAATGTTCCCACTGCTGGGACACAGGCCTCCTCTCTGTGAGAGGGAGTGGGCTGTAATCTACCACACGGGCCCAGTGCGGGTTGGTAATGTCACATGTCTTCGAATTTTTTGGTTCTAAGACATGCCGGTTTCCTCACGATGTTTTCCTTCACCGTTTTGAGAGCAGTGGTGACGAAATTATTTACACAAAGTAAAGCGCCTGCCTGGGTTCGAACCCACGACCTACAACTCGTAAGTCGGGGCCGTTACCACTGGGCCACCACTGCCACCTACTGCATCAATCAATTAATAACTCAGAATATCGCAGTCTACTGCTGGATATAGGCTTCTCCCAGGCTGCCTCACAACACCACTCGACCTTCCGGATCCAGTCTGTCCCAGCCACCTTTTTAAGTTTGTTGGTAAACTCACTCCCACACTACAATTACAATTGCCGATACATCGTCTCCACTCTAGGACTCGTCTGCTCCATCGCATCGCTCCTTCGACAAACATGACTCTGCATGCAACTTATATCGGTAGGTAACCAAAGTTCTATTCTGGATTATTTCATTTCTGATCTTATCCTTTAAAGAATCTCTGAACTCTAGTTGAAGACTCTACAAACATTGCGGGATAGGCAGTATTTTTAAACATGTATGTATGTTATATCTTTTTAATCGTCTCCTCACGCCCTTTGTTTCCACACCCCACATAACTATAACATTACCTACATAATGACGTCCAAAATCCTCCATAACAGGTTTCAACTTTCCACCCTGTTCCTCATGTGAGTGACATCTGAGATGACGGCTAATGAGATTACTTAATCAATTAATATAGGTAATTACAAGTTCTGAGAGCTCTTTGAATAGTTTTTTACATGTTGTTTATGTAGGGAGTATTTATATAGCATGACGTAGGTAACACTAACTTGTACGGAAGTATCCAAGTATCCTGCATATGTGACATCACGCAATTAGGCTGATACGGCAGCTGGCCTTGACAGTGAGTTTGGTCAAGGGTCAAGCGTAGATAAATCGATGAAAACAAAGATATGACAATGATAAGTTCAAAAAAATGCATTATTGCAGTATGCTATCTGTCTCTGACGATAAACAAAATCGGATCATGATGCAGTTTGTCCGTAATGATTCATTCATAGATATTTCAGTATCCATGTCGAGGCCAGATCTTAGAATTGATCATTTCACGAAGTGTTCGACCATTTCATGAAATGACCAGTTAAAATTGACCATATCGTATAAACGTCAACGTTAAATGATAATGTCAGTCGACGTTTGGCCATATGATTAATGTAGGGTATCCATCCATGGCTTGTAGTAAAAATTGCCAAGTAACTGCGACCAATTTGGAACCGCGGCACCGCTCGCTTCCAGAAATACGTAGGTATTTCTGGAGTTGTCGATTCGACCACAAATAAATTTTAGAAAACAATTATATTATTCTGAATCTACTTCGAATCAACCAATAAGCCAAGTTTTCACGGTGAGTTTTTACAGGCTGGTTTCAGGCATACCTACAGAACCCGCTGAACAAGCCTAGCGTAGCGATACACACATGACACACACTAGCACAGTTAGTATCGAAGAAGATCGGTTGATAACAAATTAGCTATAAAAGTAGTGATAACAGAAAAAAACTGCTATTGCGAAAATTGCCGTCAACATGGCTCACTCGTCACTAGGGTAAGTTCGCGCGGATTTCGTATTTTCCCTTATGAATTTCAAAAAGTTATTTTGGAAAATGTATTATTACCATCTTATTTATTTACCTGAAGAAGTATTTATGCTAAATATCAAACTACCTATATTCAACCTTTTCACCACGACAAACGATGTTTTTTTTTTTTAATTTTCTGCCCAGTTCCATTATTTGACTTTAAGATTAGGTGTTCTAGAGTGGAGATCGCGAATCGGCAAACGTAAGTTAGGACGCCCTCAGGCTCGGTGGAGTGAGGATGTGCGCAGGGTGGCTGGTAGCAGCTGGATGAGTTGCCGAGAATCAAGCTGAATGGCGTGCAATAGGAGAGGCGTAAGTCCAGTGTGTGGACTGCAATAGAATGATGATGTTGAAGATTAGGTATTTATGCCAATTTTAGAGTAGGTCGAAGCAAACAGTAAAATCCTCCCCTAAACACTTGATTTCTCATTTTCACGCAGTTAAGGGTTGCTTTTGGGAAAATCACGAAGAAATAATACTAATAAATAATTTTTGTTTTTTATCAAGATTTATGTACATGGGCGGACGATATTGTCACCACCGTGGGTAGAACCTGGATGAGGCTGGCACAGGAGCGTGGGCATTGGCACAAGACAAGAGAGGCTTATGCCCAGCAGTGGGTGCAGTCAGGCTGAGGATGATTATGATATGTATTGCATTAGGAATTTCCTTCAAAATGATTGTTTTGTATGTTATGTATTAGTGTATTTAATACAGTAATACATAGGACCCCTATCGCGTATTACATTGTATTACGCAATTGGGGCGCTTATTGCATTACTTACGTAAGTAAGTAGGTATTATAATTATTCATTGTGATTCCAGTGCAAGTCCACGCCAAAATTTTATATCGTGGGAGAGATATTTTATGGGAATTGCGTTTTTGGCGAGGCAACGCAGCAAGGGTCCGGATTTCCAAGTAGGAGCTTGTATTGTAGACAATGACAAAAAAGTTGTTGGTATTGGGTTAGTACAGCGTTTTATTTATTAAGAAATGCATAGGTGCAGGTTAAATTTTTCAAGTGTGATAGATGGCTAAATTCGAAAATATTGTTAAATTGGTATTAGTACTTTCCCGTTAGCTTTTATAGTGTATGTACAGTACGACACAACTTAGATGTAGCATTGGCAAAATTCGTAAAACCGATCACCATCCGAACTGAGTGCGCCTTCTAAATCACCAATCTTTATTACTGCTTCAGGTGAAAATGATCTTTCGAAAACGCAATAACTTGTAAAGTCTTATAGCCAAATACATTCGTAAAATTGAAATGAATGAATGAAAATGTTCAAATCTATGCTACATCTAAGTTGTGTCGTACTGTACCTACCTACCTCGGAATTAGATGACTGAATATATTTATGTAAAAACTATTATGGTGGTTAAAATAGTGAGATCATAAAAAAATAGATTCCTAATGTCAAACTCCTTTTTGTAGGTAGGTATGTTTTAAATTGAAGTTGAAAATATTAGTCTATCCCATTAATAACTTAAATCCCTGCTATCGATACTTTTTTGAATAACTTGCAGGAAATTTAGGAATTTTATTATTTATGTATGAAAGTAAATTACAAAAGGATTATGTCACAAAAAAAAAACTGAAAAATACCCACTATAAAAAATTATATGAATTTTTGAAGCTCCACCGGCAGAACATACATGGGTAACATGGGGTATTTTTGAATACCCCAGGCCATGATGAATCTATTTTTCTTATAACGTCACTATTTGAATCCCTGTTTTAGCAGGTATCATGTTTTTAGGCAAATAAATAAAAAGTTTACCACATTTTTCCGATTTTGCTGAAATTAAACACTAAAACTACAACAACACATGATACAGGGTGGCAGGGACATCGACGCGAAGCCTGTTACAGTACGACACAACTTAGATGTAGCATCGGCAAAATTCGTAAAACCGATCACCATCCGAACTGAGTGCGCCTTCAAAATAACTAATCGCTATTACTGCTTTAGGTGAAAATGATCTTTCGAAAACGCAATAACTTGTAAAGTCTTATAGTCAAATACATTCGTAAAATTGATATGAATGAATGAAAATTTTCAAATTTATGCTACATCTAAGTTGTGTCGTACTGTACCATGGATTCAGTAAGTACATGATTTTGAACACCCCTGATTTTTCGTCAGTAATTTAAAAAAAAACAGCTGTAAGTACCATACATTTTGACCGCGTTTAAAGGTACTTATTGCATTTTTCTATGAAAAAAATATTTTTTTAAGCTATTGCATAGCTTCTATCGCGGGGCTTGAGCGTGGAGACCTAATCCAGAAATTCCGTAACGAAAATACGAGTACCTAAGGAGAGTGTTTTGTATTGAAAATTATGTTTAACTGCTTGACAACAAAGTTCAAATTTACTTAGACGAATGATACGAGAGTGTTGTATTGAAAATTATGTTTAACTGTTTGACAATAAAGTTCAAATTTACTTAGACGAATGATCCTTGACTATTAATAGTTAAATTAAAACCTTTTTATTAGTTTGATGTTCCCATTACGTTGTGTCAAGTTTAAAAAACTATAAATGTGAATAACAGTTCCCATAGATAATACACTTAAATACGGACAGTTCCTGTCAATGTCATCATTGCTATTTCTTGTATTCGGGTTAATATTTTACAATTGCATAAGTTGATAAAAAATGCTATGCAATAGCTTTGCCGCGGCAGTCCCCGAGTGCCACACGTCTTTTTTTTAAATAACCGACGAAAAATTTCAACACAGGGATTTTCAGAATCATGAACTGAAACCATTAACAGGCTACGCATCGATAAAAAAAAATACAAGCATTATTTCACCAACCAATATAATATAATATCGTTTGTTTACAAGATTTGTTCTGGAGAGATACCTAATTATAAATATTTTATCATTTTAGCTGGAATGGACTGCCTACCGGAATATCTGACAAAGTTGTACCGTGGGGTAAGGGCACTACTTTAACTTCAGATCCAGGACTTCCAGGAGTCAAGCTTTTAGATAGCAGGAAATACTTTGGTGAGAATTGTATTAGTCCTCTTATTTTATTTTATTTATTTGGGACAAAAAACAGTTATACATTCCAGTATTTACAAAAAAGTAGTTATTATACTGTCCACGAAGTGACATCGGAGTATGAGAACGAACGCATGAAAAAAATAAAAAAAATAAAATACATGTCTTAATGAGACGAAAACCACATAATTATGCCGACGAATCGAAGGAAGCGGATGATTTTAGATTATAATACAGTTTAGGTACCTACTGTTTACTTTGGATTTCTAACATGCTGTAAAAATATTGTTGGATATTTGACTTATAGGTTCATAAATTATCATTATTTCAGTGTGCCATGCAGAATCGAATGCAATTAACTTCAAGACTTCAATCGATGTGAAGGGCTGCACCATGTATACCACCCTGTTCCCGTGTAATGAGTGTGCTAAGGTGATCATCCAGTCCGGCATCGTCAAAGTGATTTATTTTTCTGATGATAATATACAAGATCTGGACAAGTATAAGGCTGCTAAGATAATGTTACAAGAGGCTAAGGTCGATTTTGAGTAAGTATTTTAGAATGTTCTTACCCGTCAAACGATCGCCTACTAGATGCCGTTTGCATAAAGGAGCTCAACGGTTTTTACGATTATATTTATTGTAGTTTCGAGTGTATTTTTCTTATGAAAAATCGCTGATTTAATAGTATATTATGCAAATAGTGAATAAAGAACGGATTTAAAGCGAGGGCCATAAATGGATCACGAGCAACTGAAGGATTCTAACGACTGAATCACGACCGTTGGGAACCACTGATTCATGATGAAGTGTTAGAATCCTGACCTGAGCAACGCGAGTGCTTCATGGCCCTCGATATAAATCCGTTTTATTCAAGAGTTGCATACTATACCTAGTTTATACCATGACTACGAGAAAAAGAAAGATTTAACCGAAAGTATACATTTAATGAAGAAAAAAGGCAATATTTTGGTGTGTTCAAATTCAAATAC
Organism: Conistra vaccinii; assembly: GCA_948150665.1. Lineage (NCBI taxonomy): Eukaryota > Metazoa > Arthropoda > Insecta > Lepidoptera > Noctuidae > Conistra > Conistra vaccinii. Next base: position 9,831,288 of record OX411319.1, read on the forward strand.
CACAATAATCATTGAAAGTACTTTTTATTCACTGTTTTCAGTGAACTAAATAAGCTTTATACCATTCCCCCTCTAAAAAGCTTATTTTATTCACTGAAAACAGTGAATAAAAAGCTCTTTTAATCACTATTTTGGTGTTTGAATTTAGAACATGTCAATATATTCGACCGCCATCTCAATGCTATACAACCTCCTTAACCTTTTATTAAATGTCTATTTTCGCTTAAATCTTTCTTTTTCTCGTAGTCATGGTATAAAGTGTAGTATGCAACTCTTGAATAAAACGGATTTATATCGAGGGCTATGAATCACTCGCGTCGCTTAGGATTCTAACACTTGAATCACTCCCTACGGTCGTGATTCAATCGTTAGAATCCTTCACTTGCTCGCGATTAATTTAGGGCTCTCGCTTTAAATCCGTCCTTTATTCACTAATTGCATAATATACTATTATATAGGGGGAATGGTATAAACGACATATACCGGTGTCCATAATTTTAAGTATCCATGATACGTGGACGGATACCTACTTAATTATGGGCACCGTGCGTCCCTATCTATTAAAGATTCCCTTGAACATATATTTTAGTCATTCAGAATAGTGAAGCCTCCGACCTCTTCTCTCGTTTTTAGGGTTCCGTACCTGAAGGGTGCCAAACGGAACCCGGAAAAACTAAGCCATCGCTGTCAGTCTGTCTGTCAGCGGGGCTGAGCGGGGTGTATCTTATGAACTGTAATAGGTAGACAGTTGAAATTTTCACAGATTGTGTATTTCTACTACCGCTGTAGCAACAAATAATTAAAATTTCTTTATTAAATTAATTAAAGTGAATAATTAAAGTACGTGTTTGACCACAAGAAACGTGTTTTTATCGGCGTTTTTTGCTCGATCTTAATACGGTACGGAACCCTTCGTGTGCGAGTTCAATTCGCACTTGGCCGGGTTTTCCATTTATCAAATTATTATTTTTTTGGAAAATCAAATACCCATCAATATGGGTAAAAAAATACGAAGGTGTAGAATTTGTGAAGTTAGGGCATGTAGGGCGTGTAAAGTTAGAAACTTGGCTATAGATGAGATCTGATAACTTTCTTTCTTCTTTCTTTCTTGGCAACATTTTACTTAAAAATTATTTTGTGGGATATTTTTAAATTTTTTGGTGGGATTTAATTTTTCACAAGCTAGGTACTATGTTTTCAGGTTTCGTACTTGATTGACGGGATTATTTTAAAAACTATTTTGATAGTTTTTTTTTTGCTGCACTAAATCAATTTTGAAAAGTAGGTACAGAATTTATCTCCATTAAATTATATAAACAATGGTATATAAATTAAGTAGCTTCTGTGTACTAGCAGGAGTGTAACAACAAAAACAGTTGCAGAAAGGAGGCAAAACATATTTTCGATTGCAAAGCACTCTCTAATGCTTCGCATTATTAGTCGTGCAATACATAACTACACTCTTTTAAAATTCATTAACGTCCTGCCTGAGGCAATTTTATACTACGTTTCCCTGTTATGTAGTAATTTGTTTTTTTTTTCAGAAAATACAATGGGGATTGTGAGACAATAGAGCTCAGGTTTTTGAACGAAAATCTATCTCGGCGCTAAGTTATTTGAACATTATAAAATATAACTTATGCTTATTTCTTTGAGTCTTATTTATAAACGCCTCTTAAATTTTAATCAATTACTAAGCAATTGATTAGCAAAATTCTCATTCATAAACGCTATTTAGCGCTAAGAGGTCGCTAAGCAATTGATTAGTAGCTGTCAAAATTAAACACCACCGGTCCACTGCTAAGTTTGCTGCTAAGAGGATGCTAAGAGGCAAGATGACGGATTTTATTTGAATCAGCTGATCGATTCAATGGGATTATTGTGTGCTTCGAGGTTATTTTGTTCCTAATATCGAGTTGTGCCTTAGTAAATATGGATTTCGACAATCTTTTACGGGAATTCAGAATGATCTACTTACAAGAATTAAATAATTTTGAAATACCGGCGCGAAGTAGACGGAGGAAGACCTACAAACGCTACGAGTCTAATGATTACCTATTGGATAATATTCCTCTTTCGAAGTACACATGATACAAGGATTTATAGGGAAAGCTCAATCAGGAGGACGCTCAGTAGGTGCTCAGGTGGTGGTTTGAGGAGAATCAGTTCGTGAGGCTCATCGGAGATAGTGATTGTGAACCAATGTGTTTTCCCATGTGCCCCTCATCTTATGGCGCTAGCTTTAAGGCCCATAACTAAAGAAAAGCCACGTTGTGGCAGTCGCACATAAATAAGAAGAGAATTTTATAGAAAACAAATTATTTTGATACATAATAAAGCTACATTTTTGTTATGAATCATTATTTTTGATTTCCAATATTCTTTCTCAAAAGACATGGGTGCCTTTCTTTTCTCATGCCACTCGTAGTTCTCATCTTTTACATGTAGCATGGTCCTCCCTCATCTTTACGAGGTTGAATAGTATTGTGCTAGGCGCTAGTGGGTTTCATAGCAGCAGTTAAACTTGAACCTGTAAATAAGTATAAGAACTGTTTTAAAAGATACTGAAACCCTGGTGCAAAAGCAATAGGAAGAAATATAAAGCAGACACAAGTATCTGCAAACATTTCTAAAACAGTGTAATCGTATTATCAAGCTTATAGGACATGCAAATACTTAACTTCTGCTTTAACATTTATTTGGTCAGACTACATTGGTTTAGTAAGTAGATATAAATTCAGAGATAAATACCTTTTCCTGTTTACTCCAATTTATTGGAGCTTATTATTTTCATTGCTAACATCGCAAACACAATGAAATAAACTTAATTAAATGATTTTATTCTAATTCATATTTTCCAATGAAATTGTTGACTTTTGCTTTTGTCTGTCAAAGTCACGACAGATACAAAAATCGTGGTATTGACAACTTTATTCTTAAAATTCTGTTTTTTAGTCGACTAATTTGATTATAACCTGTGCCGAAGGCATAATTTCACCTCTATTCCGTTTCGCAACTAATCACTTGCTAATTAGCGTTTATAAATAAAGAAAATTTAAGCATTCATTAAGAGCTAACCAATTGCTTAGCTAAGCAGTCGCTAATCAGTGATTAGCGAGATTTTTATAAATAAGGCTGAATAAATAACTTTTATGAATTATGTAGGTAGGTAATTGAATTGTAAAAAAATCAAACATGTAAAATATCAAAAATACTAGCTCATTGGCATCGGGAACATGGTCCAAGCTGCCGATGCCGATGGTCAGGGCTCTAGAGAGAGGAACTTCTTTACTACGCGTGCCGTATCGAGGAGTACTGAGTACCAGCCCTTGATCCAGCCGCGCAATGAACATCTCTTGAGGTGTTGGTCGACACTTTCCGCCATTAGGCCATTAACTATAACAACTATCGGTATAATGATTGCACAGAGTCCACGTCCCACGTGTCGACCATCTCGTGTGTCAAGTCAAGATACTTATTATAAACCTGTGCTGCTGTGCTATGCCAATAAATGATTTGAAATGATTTACAAGCTTTTATTTAACTTGCCTTATCTAGTATGTTAAGTATGTAGGTATGGGTCAAATTTTGCAAGATGAATTAAAACCACTTCCTCTTATTCTACGGACTAGATATTTTACATTTGGTTCAGTTTCAAAGACAATGCATTTTTATGATAAACATGACCTGATTCTACACCCGGGATTGGCTCCAGACGAGGGAACTCCACAACGGTCAACCGTGCAAACACGAAAATTCATATACGCATTTAATTATGATATTCCGTTCTAAAGTCCACCATGACCTGGCTGCTGCACCCAAAATTGGCTCCAGACGAAGGGACCTCCTCAACGGTCAACAGTACCTACAGACACGAAATAATTAAATTATATAGGTCGGTACCTACAGTAGCGCTCATAAGTCCATTAGCAATCTCACAAAGCAATAGACTAACGGTTTGGTTTAACTTACGACTTTCTTCTATCTATAAGTTGTTCCACTACTATACACGCACACACAGTCACTTTGTTTGCAACTCATAGTAGTTCATAGTAGCATCACGCAAATTCTACTCGACAGATTCTGTTAAAATTTTGCATAGATATCCCCTATAACTCAAAATTCAAAATATTTTATTTCACATAAACCTACATGGGCACTTATGAAACGTCAGAAGCTACGCACGGTTCCAATTGGTCGTTTCCTATGGAGAAGAGCCGGCAAGAAACTCCACGGTTACTCTTTTAAAAATAATTGGGTTTTACAATTTTTACAACAAAAAAAATAAAAAAATACAGTGTTATTAGGTATGCGAGGACAGTGTAGGTCTTTCAACAAGTACCAAGTATGTACTTAACAAAATAGAAGATGGTCAACAAGACTACAGTCCACTAAGCCTACAGCGTTCTCACATTCACAAAATAGAAAAGAATCTATATAAAAGATGAATAAATTAATAAAAATAAAAACTATTTTAAACGAAATGACATGATTGCTATTACAACTGTAACAAATCTGAATAATTAACATGTCCACAAAAGCCACTAATAAAGAGTTGAAAATTAAAAAGTAGGTATATAATGTCAAATAAAATTATGATTATGTCAAGGAAGAATGTAAATAAAACAAAAATATAAACATAGTAATTTGAGAGCAGTTAATAGAATCTTACATATTTTGCCGTTAATGAGGTACCAGGGAAGCCACATGTGCAGAGGGAATTATTGCCAAACTTCTTTGTCTTCAACGTAGTCTTTAATTTTATAATATGCTTTCTTGATAAGGACACGTTTGATGTGGGTTTTGAACTTCCCATCGCTAAGTTCTGTAACCGACTTTGGCAACTTGTTATAAAATCGGATACTGTTTATAAGAAATGACTTGCTTGTTTTAGTTAATCTAAATTTGGGTATCACAATTTCATGTCTACTACGTGTATTTACATTATGGAAATCACTTCTTATTTTGAAAAGTCCTAAGTTTTTCCGAACAAACAAAATATTTTCTAAGATATAAAGAGAAGGCAGAGTCAGTATATCTATTTCTTTGAATTTGTTTCTAAGAGACTCGCGAGGACCCATTTTATAGATAGCGCGGATTGCCCTCTTTTGTAAAATGAAAATTGAATCTACGTCAGCTGCCGATCCCCACAACAGAACGCCATAAGACATAATACTGTGGAAATAAGCAAAGTATACTAACCTAGCTGTGGCTATATCAGTCAACTGCCTTATTTCTCTTACTGCATATGCAGCTGAACTTAATCTACCTGAAAGAGTTCTAATGTGGGCGCCCCATTGCAATTTTGAATCTAAAGTAATTCCTAAAAATACAGTTTCCGTTATTGCATCTAGTTTTTTGCCATCAAGTTTTAGATTTAGACCCACTTGAGGTACATTTGGAAATGAGAACCTAATACATTTAGTTTTGTTCGCATTAAGTAAAAGATTATTAGCTGCGAACCATTTCGAAAGAACAGCCAGACTATCGTTGACATGTAAGACATATGTATCTTTTCTATCTATTTTAAAAATAAGAGAAGTGTCATCAGCAAATAGAATTATATTCGATAAGTTAGCCATCATGTAAGGAAGGTCATTTATATAAACGAGAAATAAGAAAGGGCCGAGAATTGAACCTTGAGGCACGCCCATTTTAACTAGAGACCCCGAGGACGTCGCCCCATTAACATTTACTTTTTGCTGCTTATTTGATAGATAGGAAAGAACAAGGTCAGCAGCTTGTCCACGAATTCCGTAGTGGTGTAATTTACAGATCATTGTGTTGTGGTCAACGCAGTCAAACGCTTTTGAGAGGTCACAGAAAATGCCAATTGCATCCTGGGACTTCTTCCAGGATTCTAAAATGTGACTGATGAGTTTTACTCCTGCGTCAGTCGTTGACCTACCTTTCGTGAAACCAAACTGGTGACTATGCAAAATCCCATTTGAATTATAATGTGACAACATCTGGTCTAGCATGATTTTTTCATATATTTTACTCAATGCTGGTAGAACAGATATAGGTCTATAATTAGAGGGATCACTCTTACTACCCGATTTGAAAATTGGTACTACTTTACTATGTTTCATTAAATCAGGAAACGTACCGCTATCTTAACAGCGACAGGGGCAATTGTGTCAATGATATCAGTAAGGACCTTAACGGAAATCCCCCATAAGTCTTCAGTGTTTTTTATGTTAAGACTTTTGAAAGCTTTTTTAATCGTGACAATAGAAATGGGCTTGAATTCAAAACTTGGAATGTCCTTACTGAAATTTTCTTTTAGAAGAGATTCAGCTAGTATAGATGATGAAGGCAGAGATTTCGTAACCTCTATTGGGATGTTGGTAAAGAAATTTTCTAGTGTCTCAGCAACTTTTAACTTATCTGGTACCTATTATGAATCTACAATAAAACAGTTACACTTATATTATAAAACCAATAGCCTAGTACTTTAGGATATGACTGTACCCATGCGCAGACACATCCCCTGCACTGTCGCTCAGCGTTCTTTTTACGTGACGCGCAGTGTACCCGGCGGGCTCGTCTCACTGTGCCTATTGAGTAGGGCTGCCGCGCGCCGTTAGCCGCAAGATATTAAAACTAAAAATACTAAAATGAAGGCAGCAGATTATTGCATCCCATTTGGCTGCTTATATAATAATAAGGATCCGAACCTCACACTTCCAAAGGACACGAAAATGTAAAGAAATGCACGTCTACCTTTAAGTAATTAGTAATGACCTATGAATACCAATTAATGTAAACGTTTGGTAGGTAGTATACCAAACGTTTACATTAATTGTTATTCTTATATAAGTCACACGTATTTACGTAGTTCTTAAATAGTATAGTTAGGTACTTACAAGTTCTGTTTATTTCAGGCTTCGATAAGTATAGGTAGGAAAGTACATAATTAAATAATATTTTTGTTTGGTGGTATCCGTGATAGGTACACCACGGACTTAGTGTAACCATATTTAAATATTATGTACTTAGTAATTTTTTTATTATGTAGACAACAGTATTAATCTGTGGTATGGGATGAATGCATTATGGCAAATAGGAAAGCAGTGATAGCTGTAATCTGGTATTTTGAGATGGAGCCGTAAACAGAACCCTGCAGGACATCCGCAGGAACCAAGACATGATGGGTGGTGTTACAGTCCTGTCTGACGAGGTGAATGCTTCGTTGAAAAGGTCGACTCTATGGTCGAGAGTTCATAGACTGCGCGTCACCATCAACATGCGAGCTCGGTTTGGCAGGAATTCACATACTCAAGAGTTCTCCGATGTTCTTCTAAAAGTTGGTGAATACACTCTACCAGAGGAGAGCCCGAGAGCGGCCAGATGGCCCTACCAGATACTCTTGGTAGAGTAGTTCCCACTTTTGAAGATCTGATTCGTCTGGTGTACGGGGACATCAGTCAAATACCGTACCAACAGAATTCTTGGGCGTGTTTCCATTTTAACACCGAAAATGATACGGTCAACCACAGTATTCTCTCTCAAATTAAATGGAGCGAAGTGGAGTGTATGTGCAGGAAGATGATGCCCACACCTTACCCCATAGAATTTTTGAATTTTGCTTCTGGCAAGTAGACTTCCGGAACTCATCATCCAGCTGAAGGTCGGTGTTCGGATTATGCTCTTTTGGACCTTAACTCCGCCGAAGCTGTGTAGCGGAATTCAGCTCAAAGTCGTGTCTTTGCAGGGAAAAGACATCGAGGCGGAAATTCTTACATGTTGTGGAATTGGCAAGACAGTGTTTATACCGCGTATACCACTTATTCCCCACAGGGGCAGACGGTGTCGACTTCAGGACAAGCTGTTTCTCATACAGACATTATGCTTGCTCCCGAATCAGTAGTCCTGAGTCTCTGTATATTTTGCCTGCTGAGAACAAAACTACAAACGAAGTATACAAGAAAGTTTAATAAAAATGTGGCTGTTACTGTAGTATATTGTGGCGTCTTACGACTTCCACGCGAACGAAGTCGCGGGCAGAAGCTAGTTTAAAATAAAATTATAATAAGTGGGTAACTTTTTTAAATTTTGATGTTGAAATTGCACTTATTTTTCCTATTAGGTATTCCCTTATTTAAATTAATAAATTATAAAGGATGTTTTTTTTAATAACCAACGAAAAATTTCAACGCAGGGGTATTCAAAATCATGTACTGAATGTCTGAATTCATGGCAACAGGCTTCGCGTCGATGTCCCTGACACCCTGTACTTTCTGAACAAAGTACTTTTTGTGTAAGCTTCACAGGAGTTATGGGTTGATATTGATAAATAAATAATACTATAAAACATAAGAAAACAGTTTTTCTTCAGGTAACAGCACAAACAACAGTCTTTGACCTCCCAAAAACAAAAACCTTTGTATTTTATACAATGTAGAGACAACAATACGACAATAAATGAAAACACTGGCATAAGAGTACTTTGGATCCATCAAATAAATCCTAGCATCGAAAACAAAATGTTTTTTTTTTTCTAGATTAAAAAAAAATCGAAATAGTAGTGATTGGCCGACTGGGTTTTGCCAATCTTTGACTAGCTATAGATAGTGACTAAACTATTGGATATATTTGATTTAATTTTATTAGATAAACGCAGTTTAATTTATTGTTGTAATGTTATCACAAACTTGCGATTTGACAGTTCGAGCGCCCGATGCATCGCATAAGTAGCAATTTGGCAGTTGTAAGGCTGCCTGTCCACTGGAGCGGAGAGGAGAAAAGAGGAGCGGAGATGTGCCAATATTAACCAATAGAGTCTTATGTGTTTCTATCTAGCTGGCCCCCCTGAGCTACAGCAACGAAACCAATATAGACTGTTAGCTTATTGAATGTACTTGTCTAATCGAACGAAAATTTTCAATGTACCTCCACCGCTAAGTCAGAAAGGACATTTAATCTCGGTTTCTATCCAGCGAGCCCCTTCGTTATTCTTTTACTTAGAGACTTGAAATTTTTATTGGAGATACTCCTTCCAATGTACTTTTCAAATTATTCATTTATTTTCAAAAACCTTGGATACTATAGCAGAAATTACATTCGTAAGTATTTTTCTATCCAGCGGGCCCCTTTTTATCCTTAATATTTACAAGTGAAAATCGCACGCCATATTATAGCATTTTCAATGTACTTCCAGGGATTAATACGTTTTTTTAGATGCGATAAGTACATCATTGTATTTTTGAATAATAAACGTATATTAATAAAATTATGATTGATGACGACCATAATAAATATGATTTACGTTAAATGCTTTATCTGCTCTCGTAAAATGCTAGTTATTTATGAAATCAGAAAGGACCTTTTGAATGTTACCTTAATATACGACTTTATTCACGTGGAACTAAAAAGAAAAAGTTAGGTATTTAATAACACACATTCCCTAATAAAATAATGCTTTAAAATAAGTTTTTCTCAATCATGCTTGGAAAGAGCAATATTTTAACAACCTTCTTCCAGATTAATCGTAATTGCTGTACTGGCCGAATACATGCCGTGTTGTCACACCTGATTTTAGAAAATCGGTAGATGGCATGTCAAAAATAGGTAGAAATAGGTAGATTTTAAATGAAACATTGGTAGATCTACCACCCATCTAATTTCAGTACATTTTCAGAATTACTAATTCGATTAAGTAAAAAGGTTTTCTGTTCTAAAGAGGTTTTATTCTTTTATTGGTGATGGTGATGTGATGATAACGAGACGAGAATAGGTAAAAAGCACGTTACGTTACATACAAAATTCAAATGGCCGAGAACGAAATATAAACAAAACTCACTTTTCATCAAAAAATGTCAAACGTTCCGGTTCGCGGTAATTTTGACCACAAACAAACCACAATGTATCGTTGACACGCTCACTCCGCTCCCGCTCACATCAATATCGACGCGACGGAAAGAGAAATATCGCGCCAAATTCGGAGCACAGATCGTTTCGGAACGCTGCTAACTGTCAGTGTCAGTGTCGTTTAGCCGTCATGCATGGCTCAAATTGTGTGCTCCATATAAATGTTTTCAATCGGCATATTTTGAAAAATAGGTAGATTTGAGGTCGAAGTTGGTAGATAGGTAGATGGGAGGTGAAATAGGTAGATCTACCATAAAGTTGGTAGATGTGACAACGCTCATGCGAGCACCCGGCCGGAAATTTTTGTATAGAATCCATACAACTTTTCCAATGATAATTAGAATTAGAATTTATTTATTTGTCAGAATGTAGTTTTACATAGTATGATGTTAATAATATTTTTGTTAGTTCTATACATTCTACCACAAAATATATGAGTTCTCAATTCTTAGGTTTTAGTTGCCGTCGACAATCAAAACAACTTAAAAGTGATACTGATATCACGATAGTGCAATCAATAACAATAATTTATGTAGGTATATGAATTTAATACCTACTTAGATAAAACAAACAAAAGTTGTTTTCTGCATTTGGTCAAGTCCAAAATTTGAGAATAATGTAATCCGATATTAGATTAGCTCAACCGTTTTTACATTTTACATTATCTGTGGCTGTAATGGCGGCACATCATCAAACCAGCTGTTCGGCTGCTGTGGCACACACCCCCACGGTAGAATGTTGGATTTGGGCACCTTACGGTATTAGTATCTAACTACTTTTTTATGAATTTCCTGCATTTGATCAATGCTTTACTATGAGTTTAGATAAAGTGGTGTATGATACTGCAGATAACGAGGTATTAAAACACTCGTGTTTTGACACGAGAGACACGAGACACGTGAAATGTTGATAATAGTTTCTTACTTAAGCTAATATTTTGCTGACCCTACATGCAATTCGCTTTAATAAAGTTTTTTTTACTTACCCAGCTTACCATCAGCCAGTTGATGCCAACTTTAGGACACCGGTCAGGCCGGTGCGTCAACTTAAACTCACAATTTGACGGAACGCGCGCGTAGGTAAATTTTTTGCATTACCTACGTTTATTATTAAAAAATACAATGATGTACTTATCGCATCTAAAAAAACGTATTAATCCCTGGAAGTACATTGAAAATGCTATAATATGGCGTGCGATTTTCACTTGTAAATATTAAGGATAAAAAGGGGCCCGCTGGATAGAAAAATACTTACGAATGTAATTTCTGCTATAGTATCCAAGGTTTTTGAAAATAAATGAATAATTTGAAAAGTACATTGGAAGGAGTATCTCCAATAAAAATTTCAAGTCTCTAAGTAAAAGAATAACGAAGGGGCTCGCTGGATAGAAACCGAGATTAAATGTCCTTTCTGACTTAGCGGTGGAGGTACATTGAAAATTTTCGTTCGATTAGACAAGTACATTCAATAAGCTAACAGTCTATATTGGTTTCGTTGCTGTAGCTCAGGGGGGCCAGCTAGATAGAAACACATTAGAGTCTTGACTCCGCCCCTGAGTTTAGATTTGATTGGTTAATAATGGCACATCTCCGCTCCTCTCCTCTCCTCTCCGCTCCAGTGGACAGGCAGCCTTATGTTTATTATGAGTTATATAATAAAGTTTTTGTTTTTTAAGTATGCAATTTTAATTTCCTATAAACCAACGTTTATTCTGGTATAAATTTTAGGTAAAAATATGAATATAGAAAGGAGAAATTTACAGTTAATTCTGACCGTTTTTTATGATTTTGAATTGGATTTTTTTAGATATCCCATAAATTTTTAAAAATTCTGAGGCCGCTATGCACTACAACACGTTTAAGATCTTATTTAAAATTTTTCATTTCGTAGAACTATTGTATATAACAATAGTTCTACCCACGAGCTCAAAAAAGTGCCGTCGCGCATTTTTTGAAAGACTTGCTTCGGAATTTTGGCTTTATATAAACAATAAAGAAAAAATTGCAAAAAGCGAGGCCACTATGCACTATACTATTTGCCACAACTCAATAAGTCATAGTTGTCCAAGTCTTTCAGTTACTCAGAACAAGACCGCCAAAGTTGCCCATTTAACGCAAAAATCACCGTCGAAATCAGTCGATACGTAATAGGGCTCTTAATGTCTCCACCTTGTAATGTAGTGTTTACCAATAGCGTCTGCGGATTTTGACTGTATAGTTTGAGGAAGATATAGGGGAAGAATGCTGGGCAGAAGTGGCGGTATCGATCCAAAATAAAGCAATAAAATATAATTTTACAAATTTATTTATATTTCTGTTTCATTTACAAGCTCGTGGTAAATTCGTCAAGCTTAATATATACGTATTACGTTATAATATCACATGCAATATAATAAATTCATCATTAATCTTACAATAAAAATACAAATTACACTACTTAGGTATTATTTCGAAGGGCTCATAGCATCCCAGTCGACTGTAAAATTTATCTCTATTTTACTACGCTTTGGTACGTATTGTCTGAAAAAAAAAAACAACAAAAACACGGTAAAAAAAAATGGAATATCGCAAACTAAATTTAATAAAAATGTTTTAAAGTATATATGTCGGTGCAAGTGCGTGTAACACAATGCACAGTGAAGGGTTCCGTAGTAACCGAAAAGATCCAAAAATATTTTTTTACACATAATAATTTTATTGAAACTTTTTGTGTAAACATCTTCGTTTTTTCTGAATTTACCAGCATGTTTTAAGAACGGGGGCTGTTGGCAATATTACTGTATGGAAATATAAAATATGGCTGACTAGTGAACTAGAATATTGATTATGAAATGCAATAATTAATATCGTAACACCGAATATTATTTTAGTTCTAGATGTAAAAAAAGTATTTGGAATCTTTCCAAATGCCTTTTTTACACCTAAAACGGTTACAACATCACATTCAGTGTTATAATTATTGCAATTCATTATTAATGTGATAGTTAGTTTAGTTAGTTAGCTAGCCATAATTTAATATTTCCACACAGTAATATTGCCAAAATAATCAAAACAGGTAAATATTTGACAGCTATTTGCGACGTTGCCAACTTTTAGAAACAACGGTCATATGGTTCGGTTTTCCATTTGGCTATGGAATCCTAACAATGGGTAAAGAGATAAATTACGTTTAGAACAAAATACAGGTGAGCCGACGTTCGCACGGATGTAATAAAATCGTGGCGATTTTTTTTCTCGTATTGGATTTTCGACGCTCTGCTTAGCGCCGAGAGTTGAATATCCAACAGAGCGCATTCAGAGCGTATCCCAGCGCGTCAAGAAAATACACTGTTGGATATTCAACTCTCTGTGCTAAGCAGAGCGTCGACAATCTAAACCGCGAAAAAAAAATCGCCGCGATTTTATTACGTCCGGGCGAACGTCGCGGTCGGCTTAGAAACTTCTGAATTACAAAAAATTATGTTCAAATCTTGAATAAAATAAGTAAATATACCTAGATTCAATGACAGTTGAAATTCATTACAAAATACTTACTTATATTCAACCCCAGACGCATCGAACATTCTCTTTGAGGCTATGTACATCGGCCGGTCTCCTTTTTCATCAGACAAATAATAAATTTTCGTGATTCCTGACTGGATGATCATCTTAGCACACTCGTTGCATGGAAACAAACCAACATACATGGTGCAGTCCTTCACATCGGCTGAATTCTTGTTCATAATTGCATTCATTTCTGCATGGCACACTGAAATAATATATTATTAATAATACTAATTGTCAAAAAGTCAGAGTTAAGTTTTTTTTTATATTTTAACCTTTGGTATGATTGGTGTGAAGAGCAGTGGTGGCCCCGTGGTACCGGCTCCGAATAAAGCTTCAAACAGACTAGCGCGTCGCGACAGCACGACGCGACACCGGTTATTTTTATACCGTGTAGTTTTCTTAGAAATTGTATTGTTAGAGTCGCGTCGCGCTAGTCTGCACTATTTACTAGTCTGGCGCTATTCTGCGCAGGCGCTTTACTTTGTGTAAATAATTTCATCACCACTGCTCTCAAAACAGTGAAGGAAAACATTGTGAGGAAACCGACATGTCCTAGAACCAAAAATTTAAAGACATTTGTGACGTCTACCAACCCTGGGCTCGCGTGGTAATTACAGCCCACCTCCTCTCACGGAGAGGAGACTTGTGTCCCAGCAGTGGGAACATTATAGGCTGATGCTATGATTGGTGGAGGGGAATGACCTCCCCCCGCCTCCCCTTAGAACACATAAGTAGTTGATACATCCAGGTTTGAAAATGAAAATGAGACTGGAAGTTGGCCCCAACGCAGTTCGGAAAAGGTTTGGCAGATGATGACAAAGCCTCGTGCAGACTGGCGCGAGGCGACTTTAACAAAACAATTTCTATAACACTTTCTAAGTGTGAGGACTCTTATGGCTGCTACACAGTGCCTGCGGCATCGCCGCCGGCACCGGCCCTGCCGCACAAAGCCGCAGAAAGAAACTCAAAGGAAATGAAGGCGCAAAAGCCGGTGGCACGTGCCGCGCGGCAAAGGTCGGCGGTCATGCCGCCAGCACTGTGTGAAGGAGCCATTAGGCTGCCTGTCCACTGGAGCGGAGAGGAGAAAAGAGGAGCGGACATGTGCCCATATTAACCAATAGAATCTTGACTCAGGATCACTGATCAAAACTCAGAGGCGGAGTCAAGATTCTATTGGTTAATATTGGCACATCTCCGCTCCTCTTTTCTCCGCTCCGCTTCAGTGGACAGGCAGCCTTAGGATTGTATGTGTGGCACAACTCCGAAAGCCAGAGTACTTTATGAAACTTAGAGAATAGTATACAATTGCTCACCATAGAGAAATTTGCTATCTAAAGGTGAAGCAGTTTTCTTTGCCCATGGGAATTCATCGTCACTACATCCAATTGGCATTCCATTATATCTGTAATAAAAAAAAATCTATTTAAGTAAAATTTAAATGTTGCTTGTTAGTAAGCACATCACTTCAGAACTGCTGGAACGAATTGGCAAATGTTTGTTTTAAGGGGCATGAGGAGCTCGTGGCTAAGTAATAACAAGCCGCACGGGTCGATCCATCAGGTTAAGCTACGCTTGCCGGGGTTGGTCAGTGGATGGGTGACCATCTTTACATACCGAGACTCCTCCGTGCCTCGGAAAGCACGTTAAGCCGTTGGTCCCGGCTGTCATTTGTGGATCTTTGACAGTCGTTACGAGTCGTCAGAAGCCCGAAAGTCTGACACCAGTCTTACCAAGGGGTACGGTATTTCCCAGTTACTGGGTTGTGGAGGTCAGATAGGCAGTCGCTCCATGTAAAATACTGGTATTCAGGTGCATCCGGTTAGACTGGAAGCCGACCCCAAGATAGTTGGGAAAAAGGCTAAGAAGATTGATTTTGTTTTAAGGGGCATGCGCCAAGGTAGCCTGCGAAATTAAAATTTTCTTACATTTTTTTGCAATTTGCAATTCAATGTCAGGTTGTATCTTGATTAAAATTATAGTTTATATGACCTAATATAGGTTCTTTTACTGGATGTATTTTTAAATTGTGGCATTAAGCTTTGTTTGGACATATTGTATTTGAATACGATTGAAATGACAGAAAAATTTAACCTAAAACGATTTGTTTTATGAGAGTTAGCCCGTTCTCCTGGGCGAATAAGTTACATACAAGCACTGCACACATATTCTAGGTAATTAAGTCAAAATAAGGTTACAATCTCTCTCTCTGTATCTTGTTATGTTGTCGCTAGAAGCAATCAAGTAGCAACCGTCAAGTACTAAACTAGGTACTTATGTACTCTAACACAGTCATACCTAAAGAGCTAATAATAAATATTATCAGTGCTTGAACACTAAGTAGTTATTATCATAGTGATGTCGGCAAGGTCAATGCACAATAAAAGGACACGAGGCCGAGCTTTGCCACCACTAAAGTGGGCTACTAGGCACTCATGCCTGTGTTTATATGCTATTATATGTATACATGTGAAAGTCTGTTTGATTTAGTGTTTGTGAATCATTTATGCCTTAGGCTGCCTGTCCACTAGAGCGGAGAGGAGAAAAGAGGAGCGGAGATGTGCCAATATTAACCAATAGAATCTTGACTCAGGATCACTGATCTAAACTCAGGGGCGGAGTCAAGATTCTATTGGTTAATATTGGCACATCTCCGCTCCTCTTTTCTCCTCTCCGCTCCAGTGGACAGGCAGCCTTAACGGCTCAACTGCTTTGAATGAAATTTGGCATTATGGGTAGACCATGACCTGGTTTAGGAGGATACTTTTGAGTTTCAGTTTGAGTTTGAGTTTTTTGTTTCAGTAATATGTTCATGCGGGATGATTTCCGACCTTCACATAGGCGAAGCCTATGGCAAAAGTTAGTTTATAAATTACTACAAAGGTGTACTAACCCAACTCCAACTATTTTGTTGTCCTTGTTGACAATACAAGCTCCTACTTGGTAACTAGGATCTTTACTCCGTTTTGCCGCCAAAAATGCAGTTGCCATAAAATATTCTTGCCAATCTATATAATCTTCACGTTTTTTCAGTTTAGTTTCACTGAAATCACAATAAAAAAGCAAGGTATATTAATATTTTGTGGTTCACAATGGATGTTTTTTACGGTGCAGCAGTACATTCAGTTTCAGAAATAAAATACGAAAATTTATAAGAGCGATATGTAGGTATGATATTATACATGACTTGTATTGAATGAAATATAAAATAATGTATTTGAAATAGGTACTATGGGTTGACTATGTAGTCTTAGAGGTTCTTGTCGTAGGTTCTTCCAAAATGTACCTACTGCTATTCTTAACATGTCATATTAGTATGAAAGTAACTTACTCTTGTAACGACATGTTTCCGGTCATTTCTGTAATGTCCATGTCTTCTTATCAGTAGTTTTATCATTGAAAACAACAACAAAACACAAATCCGTGGTACTTTTTCTCTGGTTGGCTGCCAGCTGGGTTTGGTTGGCACTTGGCATTGGCAGGAATGGCAGACAGACAACTGCAGTCAACTGCTGACAGCTGACTGACGTTATCAGTGTGACCATCTCATAAATGGCGAATCTGCCTCACTTGGCGCCAAAAATGACAAAAATAATATGCCTTCATGGAAACGGAAAAAATACACACAAATTCAATGAAATTTCATTAATCAACAAAAATTGGTATATAACAATTTTCTTATGCATTATTATACCTATACTACTTACTCTATGTATCAATGTTTGCCTCCAAATTTTCGTTGATTTTGGAGACATCTTTTTGACTATTTTTTGTATTGGTTTAATTAAGGTTTCCTTAATCCCCCTATTTTGTTGTAATTATTAAAGATGAAACATATTGGCTTAGGAACCTATTCCTTATTTTTGTTTTGTTTTTGGAAATGCAGTAGTAGTATAATCTGGCCATGAAACAGAAGTTGCCAGTAAGATAAAATCATTTGTAATTTAAATAAACAACCTTATTTTTTGTTTATACTAAACCTCTTATAGGGTTATTGTTACTCATCATTATGAACACCTTTCAACATGGGACCAACACCGAAATTGCGAAAAAATATTTAACTGTTCATTACATTTTGACGAGATATGCGAACATAAATGTATGAAACATCTGATTTATTTTCGCGATTTCAGCTTTGGTCCCATAGTGAAAGTTGTGCATAATGATGAGTACCATTGTACTCCTCGTTACGCACAACTTTTGACCCCTCAAGAGGTTAGATAAAAATAAAAACTAACGTTTTATATAAAACCTAATGTAATTACCTTAAAAAAAGACGAATTCATTGAAAATTCAAATAAGGTCATGTGAATTTCCTTGAAATATTTTAAATCTGCCAAAATCTGCCACTTTTGTAAATCGTCAGCAGGACACAGCCACAGACAAAATTTAGGAGCGAAATCTGCCAAAATGGCAGAAATCTGCCACAAATGGTCACACTGGACGTGACATTGACATTCGGCAATAAGTTTTAATGATGTTGTTCCGTTACACGTTATTCTCTCTTTAATGGTTTTGCTTTTATTGTTTCGCTTATTATTTCAAAGATTCCACATACTTGGTAAATAGTAAGAGCACTAATTATACATTTTATTATTGGCAAAATCTAACAACACTCCCCAATCTGGGAATTGAACCTAGGACCTCACGCTCAGCAATCGCGCTTGTGACCACCACACGAGACAGTTCCTTAGCTTTTAGCTTCTTTGTTCCAAGTTGTACGTTGTGGTGCCTAGAATAAAATATAATAATCGGTATTTATTCGCACAAAACAGATTTTTAAAACTGTTTTTACTTTTACATCAATAAATATTTATCCAATATAAATTGGAAATAACTTATTAATGAGGTAGGTACCGAATATTATTATGTATTGAAATGAATACGATAGTACTTAGTCGTACCAGTGTTTGACAACAGTCGAATTATTCCATTACTTCACTGGGCTGAATAGGGAACGAATACGTAGATAATCAGCAGATTTGAAATGATTATCATCACGCTAATACCTATATAACTTATAAGGAGCTAAGTAGTCAATCATGACGTAAGTTGTATATGTAAGAACAGCTATTTTAAGGTCATCGCTCATTATAGCAGCACGGCTCCGACACGGCAAATAACTTGTCAATCAAGTTAGGACTTTAAGTAAAATTAATTAAAGTCTATTTTACGATGGCTATGCAAAATAGTGGACGGCTCGCCGGCAGTGAGCGGCCCGCGAGCCGTCCCACGGCGCGCCGACAGCACGCTTCAAGCGAGGAGACCACTCGCCGGCGCCTCGCCGTCCGCGCGTTGACGCCTAGCAGTCCGCCTCGCTTGTGAATGAACAACAAGCTTTCATCTCACCGGTGGCGTGCCGGCAACTAGCCGTCGCCTTGCTTACGGCGCGTTGCCGACTAGGTATTTCGAGGCGGTGCCGCGGCCGGGGCGTTACTGTGCTGGAGCGGTGCTGTTATAATGGGCGATGACCTTTAGTCAACTTTCAAATGCTTTCAACAAAGCAAATACAGCTTAGTGGTCCGCACAGGTCCGCACGACTGCTTTGCTGACCTGTGTTATCTGTGCCGGTGGATGAATTTTAGATTTAGAAAAAAAGTGAAGAAAAAAAATTATAACAGTACTTATCTATAAAAAAATCACAATAAGTATTTAAATAAGGAAGGGTTATTCAAATAGACAGAACTATACGTACAATCAAAAATACCGTCAGGTCGCAATCTCAATAAAACAGTCTAAAGTTCTAAACATAAACATTGATTCTTGGGGCAGTCGCGTCGTTGCAAAACGTTTTAACTTATTTTACTTTATTAACCGGCTTAAAAAAGGGAGGTTATCAATTCGATACGTATTGTATTTTTTTTTGGCATTAACTCTACCGAAGATCTTCACTTTTCTGTTTAAAGCATTCGGAGCAAGCTTAAACTTTGCCGAAGCCGAATGGCTTCGCTGGGACTTTAGCGGAGAATTTCGGTTCCTATTTAGGAATGGGCGACATAATGACCCGCGTAGCTTGAGCAGTAGCAATGTCAATAATCGGCATCGGAGATATTTCTCGACGGCCATGTGATGCCAAATCAGAGACCCATGGGCGGCTTTTTAAAACTGTGACACCAGGTTAGTCACTAACCACACGAAAAGAAGCATACGTCAGTGGTTTAAAATGCATAATAATATCGTAGCATTCTTATAAAAAAAAACGAATTTTACAAAGAAATCAAGTGTCACCCAGTATTGCCCAACATGGCGTTGAACATTTTTATGAGCAATTAAGATAACAAAAAACGATAACCTTAACTTTATTACTTTTTTATAAACGAAATTCAAGACGAGCACTCATTACATAAATTAAAGGCTTAGTTAACACTAGTGCTGCCTTGAACTGCATTCGAGGATCGTAGGTGAACCACAAAATGTGTGGCAGAATAAAATAGAATAAATATCTATTTGCTTCAAAATATAAAATTAATAAATTAATAAGACCCTAATGTAATGTACATTATGGTCTTAATCATTAATTAATTAATGAATTTATTAAAACTATGCACAAGTAAAGAAAATACCGTATAAAGGCCATATAAGTAAACAGAATAAACTTTGTCAGGAGAAATAACGATCGGTAGAGAAGAACTAAAGATCAGTAGAGGAAAAATCGAATCCTACAAATCAGTGCTGGGATGTATATGTTCAGGTGCCTTCACTATATAAGACTACCGACGGGTTCAAAGGGTTATGTTATCAACACTTGCCTGGCAGTGAAGGGTTCATCCATTAATCACGTGATGTTTTTTTAGCAACTTTTTAACCCATTTTTTCACATAGCCAAAACCAACCATTTAGCTAGCAGGGAGGGGGTCCGGGACACTGGACTCTAACAAAAATTTGCACTTTAAAACTTAATATTTCGCAATCGGATCCCTGAGTCCTAAAATAATTTTTACAAACTCACAATATTTTTGAACGACCTTACTACAGATGAGAAAAAAAAAATCCCCACTTTACGAGTAGGGGTAAATATACAAAAAAAAATTTTTTTTATTATTTTATTTTACCAATTTATCGGCGTGATTAATATGTTTACTAATGCTAAATTACAGCTTTCTAGTATAAAGAGAGCTAAGCCGCGGACAGATAAGGAGGGACATTGCGAAACTGTAAGGGTGTTTACTACGAAACCCTAAAAATGGAGATCAAAAGAGGAGATAATATACCGCCTTGAGGGACGCCAGCTGCAAGATCAAACCAACTCGACGATGAGTCACTAGCATGAACAGACTGCTGACGCCCCCAAAGATGAAAACCATTCCAATACCTCTGGAGAGACCATATGATAGAAGTCCCAGCCGGGCGTCCCATGGGACTTCAGGTTGGTTACCTAAGTTTCTCGACAACAGAGTCTTGATTGTTTTTTGTTGCTGAACTAGTCTTGCTTGATGCTTTGCCGTTTTATGATTAGGTGAATATGAAATATGTATTGTGTTGCTTTATTACTGTTAACGTGTCCTGCACCCTAAGGGATGCAGGCTAGCTAATTTTAGCATCGGCGGTACCAGTCCCTACACGACCGCAGGAGGCAACTGCAGGCTACGTATCGCTGCATCATGTTGCAGCAACACGTCGCGGCGTCATGTTGCTGCAGTCATGATTCCGAATCCGACCGCATGCGGCAACTGCC
The DNA here is from genome assembly GCA_948150665.1 of Conistra vaccinii. Lineage (NCBI taxonomy): Eukaryota > Metazoa > Arthropoda > Insecta > Lepidoptera > Noctuidae > Conistra > Conistra vaccinii. The sequence continues at coordinate 9,852,378 of OX411319.1, forward strand.
CGTACTCCAGTCGGTAGATAGAAAAACTTGACTATCGCTCGAGCATTGGCGGCACTAGGTACTGGTTTGCGGTCGGGCTGCGTGTGTCGCCTGTCATTTGCCCGTAGCTGCCAACGACGTGTTCATAGAAACCAGTCGTTTCGCGGCGACACGTCGCCAGCAGTTGCTTCCTGCGCTCGGTCGGGTACAGAATGCCGTTTAGCTGCTTTTTAGATGCGAAATGCATTGATACAGCCGCAAAATCGCCGATCGCCGATGCTAAAATTAGCTAGTCTGCTGTGGCCCTAATTGCGTAGAACACGATCAATCACAACGTTTTGACGTTTCATTTTGACAGTTCAACAACATTCATCGTTGAGCAGACAATTTTTTCGTAATTTGAGTGGATTAGCAATATCCTTCAAAATAATTTAGTTTTTTTTTTTTACCCTCAACGGGGAAGTTCTTGGCCTGCATTTCACCTGATGGTAAGTGATGATCGAAGCGAGCTTCACCCGGAATCCTCAGACACAGAGGAACTGGCTATCTTATCTGTAACTGCCGAAACACAACAATGCTGTTAACATGATGATGGTGGTAGCTAGCCAGGTGAACTTAGAACAAGCCCTACCACCAACCAAACCGAGCAGAAAATTTTGCTCCCACTGGGAATAGAACCCGGGACCGCTGGGTCTGAGACTGGCTGTGGCTTAACCACTAGACCACAGAGGCGGTTATTATGATTGATCCATAACACATACGTCTTAAACTGCCCTGCAAATGATTAAAATAGGTACAATTCGATTCTATCCGATAGTCCATTAAAGGATGGTCACAATATTTGTACTAAGTTACTATAGGTAAGCCTATTTATTTAGCATAAAATGTAGCAGTCACTGTATTGACTATTAAAGCGGGCACTGTGCATAGTTGCGTATAGTCCGTTCATGAAATTATTATGTGTGTGTGTGATCCAATTGTGAAAACTATGCTACAATAACGATCGACGCAGAAAAAAGAGTTTGTACCCACTCTTAAAATTCAAAGGACCTGAAAGTAATCGGGCATTTTGACCTAGTATTGGTAGGGTATCAGAGAGGAATGCCAAAGTTTTCTTCCTAAAATGATGCCCATTAATGTAGCTGTCAATGAATTCTTTAACTTCATACAATCTTGGCGGACTTCATCGGTGGTTCAATGGTTCCTGCGTGCCCTGACTTTGTCACAGGCAGTTCTTCAGACGGGATGGCCCGACAACTACCAGATAACAGGTAGATAACTTGATATTTTCAATTATTTATATGTCCGTTGGTCTTCTATGGCTTGGCTATAAAAGTTATGGGGACCTACTATAATAATCATTTGCAGGGCGGATGTTTTGTTGGGCCGCGGCCGGTCAGACAGTATCGGAAAATCGCCGAAAGGGGTTTGAAGATTTTGGCCCTAAAATCAGCCACCATTTTGATTTTTTTTCAAAATCGAGGTGCAAATGTCATATATTTGAATAGGGGACACTTATACAAACATAAAACTTCATATAACATAATATCATAAAGCGTCACGTTTCTGAGATATTCAAAGATAAAAAAAAACAATTAATATAACGAATTTATTTATTTATGTTGTAGTTACTTCATGTTAATTAAGTTATTTACACGCTAATTAATTGACTACACCTAGTGGGATAAGACATAAGATTTTTTAATCATATCCGGTATAAATAATATCATCCAAGAAGGCAGCGGGAGGCTGAATAGGATTTTCTCGGGTGTCGTGCCCATTCCATGCACCATATAAGACAAATACCATATAACACAAGTCCTCATTCAGCGGAGGGTATACATATATTTTTTTCTCTTTCGCTCTTAACTAAAATATTACCTATACATGATGCAATTATGTTTTCATAGTTCAATATACTTTCCTGAAGGGAAAAAAAACAAAAAAAAATCTTGTTTCAGGATTCAGTTTTCGACTTATATTTCAGTGAATAACTCCGAAACCTGACGCTTTAGAATATTATGTCATATGACATTTTTTGTTTGTATAAGTGTCCTCTATCTAAATATATAACTTTCGATATTCACCGCGATTCTGAAAAAAAATCAAAATGGCGGCATCATGTTAGGGCCACCCTCCATACAAAAATCTTCTAACCCTTTTTGCACGATACTACTTTTTATTAAACTTTTGTTTACTTAAAAAAGGAGGAGGTTCTATGTGCGTATGCATGTTTTTTTTATGTTCATCGATATTTTCGTTAATAATTGTGGACCGATTTTCGAAATTCTTTTCATTTGGTAGAGGAAACTTGCGTGGTAGTCCCATACAAATTTTATTAACTGGGTAGTTTTTGAGTTAGCTTCAATAGTACGTATTTTTCCCACTTAGTTTAAGGCTGCCTGTCCACTGGAGCGGAGAGGAGAGGAGAGGAGCGGAGATGTGCCAATGAAAATGTCTCCGCTCCTCTCCTCTCCTCTCCTCTCCGCTCCGGTGAACAGGCAGCCTAAAAGGATGATTTTATAATAACTTCCTGTCACTGTTATTTAGGTATATAGCAGGTATTGGTACTTACGACAGCTAAAAAGTGAAAAATAAAAATAAAGCAACCGACTTCAAAAAAAAAATAAAAACAATAAAAAACAAAGTCAGTGGCAAAGAAAGAAAATAAAAACCAATTTCAACGACTTCCGAAAGTAACATTGGTAACGCCTAACATTGGTGAACTGCCCCATATGTTTTAGACAACTGGACCCTTGTCATTATTACTTAATAGTTTCGTTAATTTGTCACAGATGGTGAAAGGTTCGACTTTATAGTTGTCGGTAGTGGATCTGCCGGCGCAGTGGTAGCTGCACGTCTGTCGGAGATACCAGACTTCAACGTACTCCTCATCGAAGCCGGAGGAGACCCGCCACCCGCCAGCGTGGTAAGTACACTGCATGAAGTAATTTGCTGTAGGTACTACGCAGGCTATTACAGGCGAGTATTAAGTAGGTACATGCAACGGTAAAGAAACAAAAGAAACAAAAAAAAGAAAGAATGAAAAGAAAGAAAATAAAGAAAGAAAGAAAAGAAAGAATTAAAAGAAAGAAAAGAAAGAAAAGAAAGAAAAGAAAGAACAGAAAGAAAAGAAAGAAAAGAAAGAAAAGAAAGAAAAGAAAGAAAAGAAAGAAAAGAAAGAAAAGAAAGAAAAGAAAGAAAAGAAAGAAAAGAAAGAAAAGAAAGAAAAGAAAGAAAATAAATTTTATCCTGCGCCCAATGTAGCGGTAGCCTGATTTGCTACCGTTGCACGTTGGAGTAAATTCTTGTTCCACTAACGAAACCTCTCCGGCATAACTCTCATACATATAACATGTAATCAACCTATAATGTTTCCACTGCCGGGACACAGGCCTCCTCTCTTCGATATGAAGTGGTAGCCCACTCCCATACCAACCACGCGGGCCCAGTGCGGGTTGGTAGATGTCACATGTCTTCGTATTTTTGGTTCTAGAACATGTCGCTGTCCTCAAGATTTTTCTTTCACTGTTTTGAGAACAGTGGTGATGAAATTACTTATACAAAGTATAGAGCCTGCCTGGGTTCAAACCCACGACCTACAACTCGTAAGTTGTAGTCGTTACCAATGGGTCACTACTGCTCACTTAACTCTTCGCCTTCCTAAATATTATTGTGGGAGGAAGAGGGCAGTATCCATCAAGATTAAATCTTCATGGATACTGCCCTCTTCCTCCTCATTCCATCCTCATTTTGTTCCCCCCTCTATTTTGTTCGTGTGTAAAGGACATTGCTCTGCGTCCATACATTGTTGGCCCTGGAGCCAAGAGCATCGGATAATTATGTATTGTATTCTCTATCATTTGTAGACTCCTAGAAGACCTTGTTTTTATAGCGGACTAGCTGCAGAAAAGATATACTTATTTCAAAAAAAGTATCAGATTTTGAGGTTATAATCTAACCATGACAACGAATATTAAATGTTAGTACCTACCTATGATTTTTCATAGCTCTGAGTAAATTTTTTTTTAAAGCAATCCAAGCTCGTTAAAATAGCCAAGTCGTAAAAAAGTCCCGAAAGTCACCAAAACACCGAACACAAGAAAAGAACACAGGAAAAGCACAGCACAGAACTGTCAAAGAGACAAAACAAACGGCAAAACTAGGGATGTAACACGACACCATAAATCGATTTTTTCGATTAAGATTTACTGTGGCCCTAAATTATTATAAACTGTCTGTTACATCAACTTTGTCATATTAACATTACAAGTATATGACAATGCTTTATTTCACATATAACAACACTCTTCTATACTTGTAATAATAATAAATAGTAACATCTGTACCTAGTTTGCAATATAGTTTTTTAAATAAAACATTAATTGTGATGCGTTTAATTTAGATAGTATTTTTTCGTTTAATGAACCGCAAAAGAAGTGTCATTTTTGTATTAATTGTTGTAAATAATGAATTAGATGTTTGAATGATTGTATAGATAGAAATAAAGAAGTTTTGATTACTGTATAATATTATTCTTACTACCTATTTAAATTGGAGTATGACTGCATTCATAAAGAAAAAAAAACACAATTGATCGATTATAATTGATTGGACATCCCTATTTCACTTTCGACACGACATGACATTAGGCGAAGATGGCGATCTAATATTATTAGTCGCTTAAATTCTATTAAAAGTACATTTTGGAATACAGCTAGTCCGTGATACAGAAGTATTTGCAACTTATATAATAAAATAGGCGATTAATTATCGTATATTCTGATACTCTTTATTGCCACAGGGCCATTTAGGACATTGTCTTTTATACACGAACAAAATAGAAAGAAAAGAAAGAAAGAAAGAAATTAAATTTATTTAGCACAGACACAGACAAAGGCACACAACAAAACATATTGTACTACAAGTAAAAGATATTAAAATAAAAAAATAAAAAACAAGTTAAAAGTGTAAAGTGCGTTGTAATATAGAATAGGCCTGTAGGATACATATACCTAGATAGGTACATAATTATAGTCGCTTGTAAGCAATATTAATGACTGTATCTTCTGTACTTTGAAACGTATTTTAAACCACAATTACGGATTGTCTTACTAGTGTGGTTATTTATGACTAAGTCATTGTCACGGCAAAATATTAAGTCGATGGCAATGTAGCTGAAAATATTTAAAAAAGTATGTCAACGATATAAACCGGAATCTATGCCTTTTCATAGCGAACAATTTAAATCTATTAGGTACTGAAAGGTCTTTTAATTTAGATAACAACTTCATTCTTTCAGATACCAGGTCTGTTTGCAACACTACAAGGTACGGAGTATGATTGGAATTATAAAGCTCGGCTCGATGAAGGCATTGGGAAGGCACATCCAGGCGGATTTCTGTACTATCCTCGAGGGAAAGTGCTCGGAGGCTGTTCTTCCACCAACTATCTGATATACTCCCGAGGATTACCCGAAGATTACGAAAAGTGGAACCGTATAGCACCTGGGTGGGACTGGGATACGGTGCTTTACTATTATAAGAAGCTGGAAGGTATGAAAGATAAAACACTGTTTGAGAACCCGCGAAATGCCTATCTACATTCAGCAGAAGGTCCAGTAAAAGTATCCAGACCAATGACCTTAGCGTCAACAGCTGCCATTGATGATAGCAGATTAGATTCTTACGAAGAAATGGGTATCGAGCGCGTTCAGGAAATCAATGGGCCAGAAATTTGTGGCGCTGCTCGACCACATTTTACTATCTATGACGGTAGAAGATCAAGCACAGCGGAGGCCTACTTGCGACCAGCTAAAGATAGACCTAATCTTAAAGTAGCTAAATTTTCCACTGCTACTAAGGTTTTAATTGATCCTCAAACATTGCGTGCATATGGTGTTGAAGTATCTACGTCTAATAAGAAAACAATCCATGTTTACGCAGACAAGGAGGTCATCATTTCAGCTGGTACAATAAACAGCCCTAAAATTCTTTTACAGTCAGGTATAGGACCTAGAGAAGAATTATCAAAATTAGGTATACAAACTTTGGTAGATCTCCCTGTTGGCAAAAATTTACATGATCACCAACTTTTACAGTTGATTTATAAAGGTAAACTTGGAATCTTCTCGGCCGCACAAAATATAGTAGCTGCTCCACAACTGGATACTTTGCCTGTTCCGGTGCAAAGTGGGTTCTTTAGGGTTAACTCTACTTTTGCTGACTACCCGGCAAAATTACAACCCCACTTTCAATTTTTCAACACCTACATTGGGGCTGGAGGTTCCCCTGCCATAATGATTGCATGTAAAACGATAGCTAACTTCGATGATAATCTTTGTTTCTCACAAGGGACAACCAACGCCTTCAACGAAATAGATAATATATTGCTTGTTCTTTTACATCCTTTGTCAAGAGGTGAAGTGAAATTGGCAAGTGCGGATCCTTTTGATGATCCCATAATTGATTTGGGGTATTATAGAAATCCTTATGATTTAAAGGTGGCAGCAGAGGGAGTGAAGTATATGAATACTTTGATAAACACTACATACTTCAGAAAGGTTGAGGGTAGTATTCCGATGTTGAGTGTAACTGGATGCGAAGACATAGAGTGGGGTTTGGATAAATACTGGGAGTGTTATGCGAAGAATACTCCAGCATCATTGCTTCATGCTGTGGGGACTTGTAGTATGGGACCCAATGGTGTGGTCGATGAAAGATTGAGAGTTCATAATGTTACTGGACTGAGAGTGGTCGACGCGTCGATTATTCCACTAATCCCTAGCGGGAATACTAATGCTCCTGTTATGATGATTGGCGAAAAAGCTGCTGATATGATAAAGGCAGATCACTCTAAAGATAGTAAAGAATATAATAAAAGGGTTAAAGCATGTCGCGGATAGACTTCAATGAAAAATGAATTGCATTGTAATGATATTGTATCTTTAGATGAACTATTACTAAATTGTTGTACATAATATTATGTATAATGTAGCGATGGCGTTACTGCTACAGTTTAATACAAAATATTAATTATAGGATAGTTTTGTAAATTGTGTAAGTACTACATAAGTAATACATTTTACATTTTTAAACTTATGTTGTACCTCATAACTTACCTAACCTTTGCAGATGTTATTTAATTATTGCCAAAGAAATATTACCAAAAGGACCTCAACCTGGATTTTTGTAAAACAAAATGCACGACTGCCATTAAAATTATATATTATTTTTAGAAATTGTTGAAGTACCTACATACTTTATTTACGGTGTTATCTATGTTCTAATTATTCATCAATGAATGGCAGAAGATACGGGTGGTAATTAGCCTGCCTAATTAGTTGCGTAACAAAACAGCAAACGGGCTCGTGGTAACAGTCGCACGGGTCGAACGATCGAGGTTAAGCTACGCTTGCCAAGGTCGGTCCGTGGTTGGGTGACCAATATATCAAACCCATCCATTTCATACCGAGATACACGAATCGCCGGTGCCTGAGAAAGCACGTTAAGCTGTCGGTCATTCGTCGATCTTTGACTGTCGAATTCTAGACAATACATTTATTTTTACATACATAGTCAGTTTCAAAATTACCTGATGAAAATGTAAACAAATGGATCAGAAAACGTACTTGTGAATGCGAGTGCTTTGATTTGTATATTTGAATGCTTAAATCGGAAATTCTAACCTTAATTAAAGATGCTTATTTCATTTCATTGCCTAAATTTTAAATTACAATTTACTAATGTTATTCTAACAGTAACTGTTGGAAAAAGTAGTGATATATAAAGTTGAAATCTTCTTAATACAGATTAATATGTTAAGTACCTACTTATAACCTAATTCCCTTGTGTGAATGTTTACTGTTTCATCAGATACTTTTGGAACAAACCATAGGTACCTACTTATTACGTTCGAAACCTTTGAAAGGCACAAAAAATACACAAAAATGTCTGCGCAGATTTCAGCCGATTATTGGTGCTACGAGGTAAATACATGTACCTACTTACCTTGTAGCACCAATTACACTACGCCGAAATCGGAGTGTAATTGCACGTACCAACCTCTATGCACTACATGAATTAATAAATTACAAATGTTTCAACGAAAATTGCGCTGTGAATACGATTTCATAGTTTTTTTTATTGAATTAACACACGCCTAGGGTTCCGTAGCTCATTGATTACAACCTAGGGACCTAGGAGGTAAGCCCTATACCTACCTAGGAGTAGGAAGGTCTATTATATAATAGACCTTACCCAGTGGCCACAACGGCTGCGGAGAAAACCCATAGAACCCGGAGATAATATTAAGTTGTTTTAGACCACGCCACGACTCTACGAGTCACCTTGAAACGACTGGTGGAGCGACGGAATGTGTCCTTTGTCACAAGTCGCATCGCTCGAGGTAGTCTTTAGGCCCTAAAGACCGGTGACGGCTGCGGTGGACAAACGCCCTAAAGTTTAGGGCGTTTGTCCACCGCAGCCGTCACTGGGACGTCACCGAGAAACGCGAACATTCAAACTGAACGTGACGTCCCGGTGACGGCGATGTTTGTCTACCGCGACTAAAATCGGCGGTTCAGTAATAGCCAACTCCCACGGTGCGCCATCTCGCGGACGCGCACCAGCCCGCACGAGGACGCACCGCCACGCACGCGTTCAACGCGCGTCTGCGCTACCACGCACGCTAGGTTTCCCACGGTGCGTCGTGCGCGTGCGTCCGCGATATGGCGCACCGTGGGAGGGCGGCTTAATATGTTATTATGATAGACAAAACAAAAGCAGGGCGAACGGCGCCGGTGCGATGGCAGTGTATGGACAAGATCAAAGGCGTTTTGAAGTGATAACTTCTTTTGAGAGGGTATACCGATTCGTTACGTGACGCGATAAGTACGTTTGCTGTCAGTTCAACTTGGATTAGTCTTCTGTCGGGCGTCTCGAGACGCACAATTTTTTTTATTGCCGGCACCAGTCCGTCATAATCTTGCAGCCCCGGATCTAAGGGGGGGCAAACCGGGGCACGTGCCCCGGGCGGCACCGTTATGGGGCGCCAAATTCAAGCGTGGCAGACAAGTGCACCAGGGTGGTGCACTGCGGAAATCACTGATTAGCAAAGGTTTAGGTCGTCAAACGGTCTGAACGGGTTGTGAGCGGGCGCAGTTGTATTCTACCAGGAACTCGATGAGCGTTTCTGTGGTCTGTTTTTTAAATTTTAAGTTGCGCCCACTACGCAACGGTGCCGGGCGTCCTGCGTCGACACCTGAATGTGCAAAGGCGACACGACTTCCTTTAACTTTCACTACAGTTTTGGCGCCCCTGTTGGATTGGCGCATTTTAAATCGATTTTGATTAATAAGTTTATATGCCAAAATTTTCGAGCTCGCTTCGCTCGCTTTTGCAGCCTAGTAACTCCTAAAGCAAGAATCCAACTTATCTCAGGCAGAGTGCTAAACTTTACGCGCTCGCTTTCACTCGCTCTTGCATTCAAATCGAAAATTGAACCGCAGATCAGGCCTAATAAAAATAAATGTCCGACGCGTACTAGTATATTTAAAAAAAACCGGCTTCTTTAAAAAAAAAAAGGATTCGGGGGGGGCGACAGGCGGCAGGTTTTGCCCCGCCTCGAAAAAGTTCTAGATCCGGGGCTGTAATCTTGGACCGAGTTCTAGCGGTTGCGCCGAATTGCTCAAAATTTCAGCGGCCGGAATGACGGCGCTGGGGTGACGGACATGCGGTCATAGTAAGTGTATGTAAGAATCACTACTTGGGCGCCGTCATCTCGTTCTCAATGAGTGACGGCTGCGGTGGACAAACGCACTTAGGCCTGCACCCTAATTACGAAACGCAAACTCAATTTTAAATTGAAACCAATTGAAAAAGATTGTCAGTCCATTGCTTCATAAGTTCGACAAAAAGAATCTGCTTAATTTTTTTTGTCGAACTTATGAAGCAATGGACTGGCAATCTTTATCAATTGGTTTCAATTTAAAATTGAGTTTGCGTTTCGTAATTAGGGTGCTGTTCTTCACACACGTTTTTACTCGAATCTTTTGGCGCGTGGCAAAGATCAGAACTAACGCTGACATCTTCTTTTCTCAATACAATTTTACCAATGAGGATTTCCATGAATTTTACAACTCACGTTCACAAATGTTTACCAACCCTCCCTGTCAATGTCATTCAAGTGTCAAAAGATTCTTGTAACATTTAAAGTACCGTACAGTCTGCCACAACTCAAAAAGCTAAATGAATCAATCTAGGTACAATCTCAAATTGTTCGAAAAATCATCACCATGTGGTAAATAGAGTGCTACAGGGATGTTTTGGTTGTCGTTGTTGATAAACATTTGTGAAATCATGTCACAGAAATGGGGTTATAAACTGAAAGCCCTTCATAGGTGGCAGCACTGTTCCCAGTCCACAAACCGCCATTATTTCTAGTACCCAACATAATAATATACGTTTATTTATAAAATACTTATTTTGTTTTGCTGCTGTTTAAATAAAAAACACACGAATTTAAGATAGAGAAAGTTGTTCGACTAAACCCAGTATCATAATCGCGAAACATTATTCACCTGTCCCATACATTTTCATCGAGTGGATATTGAGTTTTGTGTGGGACAGCGGGGATAGCTGATATTTTTTTCACAATGACGATATTGCTCCCATGGAGTCTGTACCACACCCTTAAATATGGACCACACATTTCTGTACAGCATTAATCTAGTACAGCACACGCTGTACTAGATTATAATTATCACAACATTTATTATAACATTAGGAACTTAAAAAATAAACACACGGAATGACAATCCCTTTAATTATGTGGATACAACAAAATCCATAAATTATTTTAGTATAAAAATAAAACATTAGACACATCGTCTTTACAAACCTTAGGAAAATTAAAAACGATCACTAGAACAGTAAAATCATTAAAATTAAAGTACCTATATCGATGGTTTATCTGTTTGGAATTACCATAAATCTGGCTTTGTGATGATAATCGTCCCCAGCCCCTTAGCCACCCAGCCCCACTGTAATGATAATGAGCCCCCCTAGTAATTACAATACTGTCTGCAATCACTACCTTTTGTCTTTGTTAAGGGCGCACCGAGCTTTTGCCGCTATTAAATGGGATAGAGCGGGATAAAGAATGGCCAGTTCGCCCCCTAATTTAGGTATTTCCCTAGTATAATTAAAACAAATACACAGTAATAAATTTTGAAAATGTGAAATCTATATCTATCTATATCTATATTCTATTCTATATCTATACATAAAATTGTAGAAAAGTGGTGTCTGTACAATGGAAATATATGAAAAAAAAATAGCAGGGGTTGTTATTATATCGATGCTGAACCCGAGATTGTAATTAAATTTTTTTTTGTCTGTTTGTCTGTGTGTTTGTGCACGCTAATATCAGAAACGGCTTATTCGATTTAGATGCGGTTTTCACTAATATATTGTAGTAAGCTTCACTTAACATTTAGTGTTTATTTCATGTCAATCGATTCATAAATAAAAAAGTTATGTCAATTTAAAGAATCACATCGAACATTTGTTATAGGTTAGGAATTTCTTTCCTTGATTTTCGGTATACTTATCTTAATTTTTATTTAGGGTTTGTATATAAATATTATAAGTATTTGGTATAGGTTAGGCATTTCTTTTCTTGATTTTCTTTATTAAGTATAAGTTTATTAGCTCAGGTTAGTAATTAATTTTTCTAGCAATTCTTTTGTTTTATAAAGTTAGTACGTTTGGTTTACACGTCTTAACACTTATTACTTAAACTGTGACAATTTTAGACTGTATAATAATCTGTAAGTATTTATAGTTTAATTGTTTACGATAGTACGTGTTTACTAAATAACTGTGTGTTAAATAGTAAGTACTATTTTATTGTAAGAATCCCTCGAAGAAGATCCAACCTCTCCCAATGTAGCAGAATTGCTAAAAGGATGAGATTAGTTCGATCACAGGAATCTGAGGAAGGTCGTGAGGCAAGGCTCTCTGCAACTCGGGAACATCAGGCTAGGTTTCGTGCTGTAGAAACTTCGACTCAGCGGGAATCTCGACTGAGTTCAAATCGTTCTCGAATGGTCGAGGTCGCGAAAATTTTTTTTCATATTAATGGGGTCAAGTCATGAAAAAGGTTGAAAAGCACTGCCCTACATTAATCCTACTAATATTATAAATGCGAAAGTTTGTGAGGATGGATGGATGGATGAATGGATGGATGGATGTTTGTTACTCTTTCACACAAAAACTACTGAACGGATTTTGATGAAACTTTACAATAATGTAGCTTATACATTAGAATAACACATAGGCTACTATTTATAAAGATTTTATGTGATTTGGCCATAATATAACGATAAGTATCAAGTAAGTCGGAAAAATTCCTGCCCTCTGAGATCTATCTTTGCGTGCGCTGCCTTTTTTTTTTTTGGGCGGTTAATCATCCAATGACTTCTCCCGCTCTGGGCGGAGCGGAAGGGCGTGTCAGACTCTTACTGACTAAAACCCACACGTGTTCCTTCGATCCTTGATATCTCTTTGATGCGCGCGTGGAACACGATGCGCCGTCGACCCGTGCCTGGTCCTTATCGGACGGCGAGCTGCCCGTTGCTCTCCGTCCGCAGGCCCGCGCCTACGGTGGCCGGAAATCGGCTATCAATTCCCGACGCCCGGGACGTCTCCTACGGCGGCGGCGGCTAGGGCTGGTAGGGCGCGGCCTTTGCCACTCCCTCGCGCGCTCCACCTTCTCCTTCGCGAGCATTACTGCTTTGCAGAAGGAGGTGACGGCTTGCCATGCCCTCTCGCTCCGCACCATGGCCTGAACCAGGGCCGTACGCGAGAGGTCACCGCCGCCGATCGCCTCCACGAGGACACGGCGGTGGAGCAAGCCCAAGCCGGGCAGACCTCCACCGTATGCAGCGTGCGCTGCCTAAACCGTTAGAGTTACATGAAGAAAATGTATTGTGGGATTGTTTGTCTTAAAGAGTTCTAAATAAAAGTCCGCGACAGCATATATCTACCTTTTATGTGGAAGCCTTTATAACCAAAATAGTGAGCAATAAATACAGTTAAATTGAATACTTTTTTTACATTGCATATTATAGAGTATTTAGTTAATTCTTATCAAAATAAATACCTTCATCGCTTTTGGTATTTAATGTAGATAAAGTTTGTCTTTTACACTAAGTAATTTGGACAAATAGTTTAAAAGTTAGAACGATAAGAATGACCTGCGATATTGAGTCGACGGCGCACAGAACGAGGGTGGAGGGGCGGGCCAGCCAGGGGATGACGCGCCAGAGCGCCAAGTAGAAGTAATTATGTTCGAGAAATAACGTAAATAACGCAATTAATTGTTGAACTGTCAAAATGAAACCCATTGCTATTGTAAGGGCTACGCAATTACCCCGCTGATTTAGGACATGTTACACGTTCCTGTTCCTGTGAGCAGTGGTGGCCCAGTGGTAACGGACCCGACTTACGAGTTGTAGGTTGTGGGTTCGAACCCAAGCAGGCGCTTTACTTTGTGTAAATAATTTCATCACCACTGCTCTCAAAACGGTGAAGGTAAACATCGTGAGGAAACCGGCATGTCCTAGAACCAAAAAATTCGAAGACATGTGACATCTACCAACCCGCACTGGGCCCGCGTGGTAGATTACAGCCCACTCCCTCTCACAGAGAGGAGGCCTGTGTCCCAGCAGTGGGAACATTAATAGGCTGATGATGATGATGATGATGACACGTTCCTGTGGGATAATTTCCGACATCCACGCGGGCGAAGCCGCGGGCAGAAGCTAGTGAAAAATATGTAGTTTAATATTATAAAAAAACTGAGGACCTGCCGTGAAGTGTATACGCCTAACCACAGATAATAATTATAATACTACGTGCCTAACTAAGGATTTATATTGTTTTTAGAGATTACTTTGAATTTTTGTCTATCGACGAAACTACAAGTAATCGTGTTTCTAAAGTGTACGATTTATAGAGTGAATCCTTAAATATCTTAACCTTTAAGTAATAGCAATTCAGCAAAAATTTCTCGGTGCGCTCTTAATAAAGAAAAATATATTTGGTATTCTGAGATTTCCCTGTAATATTAATGTTTTAGTTTCTTGTTATTTTCTAAATTTCTCCGCTCCTTGCTTGCTTTGCTGTACGGTGTACCCGATATTAATACTTTCCTCTATGCTTTACTGCTGCTTTTCCAATTCATTTTAGACATTGGCAGAATGGTCGACATCGGTTTTGCTTGCCATAACAAAAAAATTGAATAGAATATTATTTCCCGGGTACTGTATTGCAGGCATGGAATTGTATGTACCATAATAGTATTGCAAGTTGTATATACCTGTACAAGGATCTTTGGGCACTTGTATGACATTCACAGGGGGGCGTTGTTGGTAAACAGTTTGTCAATTTTTATTGCGAAATTGTATTGAAAAACAAGATGGCCGGCACAATAGACGATGTATATCTAGTAACTTAATCCGCTTAACCGTTCTTAAAGAGTTAGACTAACTCACTAGACTAAGTTACTAGATATACATCGTCTATTGTGTTTTATGATGGATTTCCGCAAGGTCACGCCTGAGTCAATTAACTATCTTAAGATGGCCGGCGTTAGTACCGATTTTGGTTTGGCCACGCGCCATAAGGTCCTCGTAGCGTTGTAACCTTACCAGGTTAACGCATCCCCCTTAACTAGTACTACCGCACTAGATAAGGGGGATGCGCTAAGTTAGCCCGCGAAATTCAAATTTTCTTACGTTTTTTGCTGTTTGCAGATCAGTGTCAGTCAGGTTGTATCTTGATTAAAATGTGATTCGTGACCGTAACAAATATGGCTTCATAATCATCATCATTATCAGCCTATTAATGTTCCCACTGCTGGGACACAGGCCTCCTCTCTGTGAGAGGGAGACAGAATTATAATCATTAGAATCAGCACTACAACTACTAGAATAATCCTAAAATGTCATGATATCATATTGAGGTACATATATTATGTACGTTAGTACAATAATACCTCAATGTGATATCATGAAAAAGTCATTCAATAGGATTGACATGAACTTAGAGATTTGTATTGATGATTTTTATGATTATAATTCTATAAATAAACATTTGATACAGTCGCGAATCATATTTAGATCAACATACAACCTGATACAGACCTGCAAATTGCAAAAAAATAAGTAAAATTGAATTTCACGGGCTACCCTGACGCTTTCGCCTTAGTAACCCCAAAGTTCGCAAGGATCACATACCCCGGCCATGAAGTCATAATAGTCGTAAAATCGCTCGTTTACATGACAAAGTCTCGTCGAGTGCTGTTAGGACATGATTATCTGAGCCCGGATGCTGTACTACGGGGTTTCGTCATTTCTCATCTCATTCGCATCTCACTTGTATGAAAAAGAGAGGCAGTAAGCGACAATTCTTGCGAAAGAAAAAAAAAAATTTTGTTAGTCCCGGCTGTCGTTCGTAGATCTTTGACAGTCGTAACAGGTCGTCACTCTTCATCTTCAAACCACCGTCTTATCTAAGTCTGTCACCATGACAACAATGTTAACAGCATTGTTGTGTGTCGGCAGTTAGAGATAAGGTAGCCAGTTCCTCTGTGGTTACTGGTTGAGGATTCCGGGTGAGGCTCGCTTCCACCTTCGGCCTGATGGCGGTTTCCTAGAAGCGCGGTGGCGGCCACTATCGGCTGCAGTGACGGTTGTCATGAACATGATGGCAGTGACAAAGATTTAAATCGTTAGATTGACCCTACCGTGTCAAAAGATAGTCGCATTTTTACACACTCATTCTTATTTCATTCGTTTTGACACCTCTCAGACAATGACGCAGTGACTACACTTAGTTGTCATGGAAACGCTATTAATGTGTGAGCTCACTCTTCTCTGTATGGACACTTTTTCTTGTGACTAAGTATGGAGAGGGCTAATTTAGCGATTTAAATCTTTGGGGGGCGGGGTATGACTTATCGTCAAATACTGGTGAAAAATACAGATTTTCGTGTTATATTATGACGGAAGGTACCATTCCGTACCCGACCGCAGGCGGCAATTGCAGGCGACGTGTCGCGGCGTCATGTCGCAGCGACACGTCGCGACGTCATGTCGCTGCAGTTATAATTCCGAACCCGACCGCAGGTGACAGCAGCCCGTATTCCAGTCGGTAGATAGAAGATACAAAAACGTGTTATCGCTCGCGCGTTGATGCCACTATTGGTCTGCCGTCGGAATAGACGTATCTCCTGTCGCTTGCCCGTAGCTGCTAATAACGTGTCGCTAGCTACGGAAGGTATTTCATAGAAACCACTCTTATCGCGGCGACACGTCGCCTGCAGTTGCCTCTTGTGCGGTTGGGAACGGAATGGTACCATTAGGCTGCCTGTCCACTGGAGCGGAGAGGAGAGGAGAGGAGCGGAGATGTGCCAATATTAACCAATAGAATCTAATCTCCGCTCCAGGGTTGCGATTCTATTGGCACATCTCCGCTCCTGTCCTCTCCTCTCCGCTCCCGTGGACAGGCAGCCTAAGCGGGTCGTAATATAGAATTTACACCTGGCCCCGGTGAGCCGAATAAGAGGGTAATCTTCTATCCTAGTGAAAAGCAATCGAGTTAGTCAGCACAATGGTTGCGCAACAAACGGGGGTAATGATGCGTTGGAGTTTATGTTGAACTGTGCTTAATGTGCCGGCTACAGTTCGCGTTTGATGGCCGACCCCTTCGGTATCACTCACTTCCTTGGGGTAGGCAGGACTCTTACCTCCTGGGTACTGAGCTTCTTGTATCGCCAGCCTATCTATAATAGGTATTTAAGTAAGATTTTATACATTCTTTTTCGGTTTCGATTCCCTTGGAATTTGAGGGTTGCCGAGCAACTGTTACATAGTTACAATGATTTCGTTTATTAAGGAGTTCACCTGGGTAATTGGCCTCGATCGACGCGTCCAGACGATGCAATATACAAGGTCAAATTAAATTAGCTAGCGAAACTCTGCACACGTGATGAGCAAGCGCTACTGCTTAGCATAAGGTCTTGAGTTCGATTCCCAGGTCAGGCAAAGTGTTATTGGGTTTTACTATCTGGAATTTCTCAATGGCAGCCCGAGGTCTGGATTTTTGCCACGTTGATGGCAATTAGCTCGCCCCGTATTACCTGGGACTTTAACATAACTGGCGAAATGTGGGTGTACTACAGGCATACCTCTGTCCAACCTTTTCGGGGAAACATGGCGTGATGTTACATTGAAAAAAAATGAAGTCTTTAGCTCCGATTTAGGGAATGCGCCAATCTCTACAGATAGTTGTGTCAGTGACTTGGTTTTAATCCGTAAAAAAACATAATTCACAAAAATTTCCACTACAGATACATTTTTTAGCCGCACACGGTTGGTCCGTGGATGGGTAATCATGTTTACATACCAAGACCCCTCCGTGCCTCGGAAAGCACGTTAAAGGTCATCGCCCATTATAACAGCACCGCTCCAGCACGGTAGCGCCCCGGCACCGCCTAGTCCTCAACGCGCCGTAAGCCAGGCGACGGCTAGTCGTCAACGCGCCGCGCGCCGTAAGCAAGGCGACGGCTAGTCGCAAACGCGCCGTCAGCAAGGCGACCGCTCGCTGCCGGCACGCCACGACGAGGCGTCACCCCGCGGACGGTGAGGCGCCGGCGAGTGGGCTCCTCGCTTGAAGCGCGCTGTCGGCCCGACGTGTGACAGCTCGTGGGCCGCTCACTGCCAGCGAGCCGTCCACTATTCTGTATAGCCATCGTAAAATAGACTTTAATGGATTTGACTTAGAATCCTAACTTGAATGACAAGGTATTTGCCGTGACGGAGCCGTGCTGCTATAATGAGCGATGACCTTAAGCCGTTTGTCCCGGCTGTCATTTGTTCCGGGTCGTCAGACGCCCGAAAGTCTGACAACCAGTCTTACCAAGGGGTATCGTGTTACCTAGTAACCGGGATGTAGCGGTCAGATAGGCAGTTGCTCCATGTAAAATACTAGCTGCATCAGGTTAGACTGGAAGCCGACACCAACATAGTTGGGAAAAGGCAGATGATGATGATACATTTTTATCCGATACATTAAGTAATTTCCATTGGTTGCAAGAATTCACAGGCAACCGCTACAAACTTAGACTTAGCACTAGCAACTGCAAGTCTGCCACAAACCACAAACTATTCAATAGTAAACAGTTAATCCATCATTAGGATGTTCAACTTTAACGTAATTGCCGTTTATGTAACTAGACTGAATACAGCCAATCAGGTAACCCAGAAAGGTTGTGGTAACCAATCAAACAATGCAACAGAGTTGAGTAACCATCATTGATTGGGCAAAGCGTAATTAGGTTAGGAGTAACAAACAGGGTATTTTCTAATTGTAGAAAAAGTATTAACACCATTAAATTTTCAATAAGTTGTCATGTAAGTATGTCATGTTTCATAGCAGTCTCTCTCACATTTCTTTCAGAGAGATGAAACAACATTTTCAGTAGGTTTGAAATCGTCTGTACTAGTTTTCCAGTTGGTACCTCTCCACCCATAAAGGCTCTAGTAGACGGCAAAAAAAACGGAAAAACAGTCACGGTAGTATAGATATAGCGAAATTAAAAGGAAATCTATCACAGCTATTGGCTCTACAAGTTAAAGAGTAATAATCGACGGGAGAACATGTTTTTCAACTAAAATGTTGGGATAAATTCATCCCAACTACGGAACCCTTCATTCTGCGTGGTTCGACTCGCACTTAGCCGGTTTTAACCGATTTAAAAAAGAGGAGGTTTTCAATTCGAATGCTAAGACTCAATTTCACCATACTCTGTTAGATATAACAGACTGTTAACACACATGTCAACTGCTGTGATTGGCTGTTGTCATGTCAGTGAGCCAATCAAAGCAGTAACCTGAGTTTAATGACCTGTTAGCTAATTTTTGTGTTTGGTGAAATTGGGTCTTAATATATAATATATATATTAAAAAATAAAAGTATTTCCGGGACTCCTTGTAGACGGATTTGCAAAATTGTTTTTTAATTTTCGATTAGTACGACAATTGCTTCATATCTATATATACCGGGTGGCAGGGACATCGACGCGAAGCCTGTTACCATGGCTTCAGTACATGATTCTGAACCAATAATCGACGAAAAATTTCAACGCATCGGGCGTTGAAAAAAAAAAATTACTGCTGTTCCATACATTTTGACCGCATAGGTATTGCACATATCTATGAAACAGCACATACTTTTTTTCCAGATCACTCTGTATACGGGGTGTCCGGGACATCGACGCGAAGCCGGTTACCATGGATTCAGTACATGATTCTGAACCCCCCGGCGTTGAAATTTTGCGTCGGTTATTAAAAAAAAAATAAGCTGTTCCATACATTTTGACCACGTAGGTATTGCACTTTTCTATGAAACAGCTGATTTTTTTTTTAATAACCGACGAAAAATTTCAACGCATGGGGGTTCAGAACCATGTACTGAATCCATGGTAACCGGCTTCGCGTCGATGTCCCGGACACCCTGTATAAAAATCAATTGCCATGCCATTAGTCTCGCAAAAACTCGAAAGACTGAAAACTTTTTTTTTGTTTATTCGCCTCAATACAGGGGTGGTTTAGAAAAGAAAAAGTTGGGAAAACCCAAAGGAACAGCCGAAAAATAAAAAGAAATTTTGACAGGACAACGTCTGACTGGTCAGCTCGTTTTGCAATATATTCCAAGCATTCAAGATGATTTCTCTCTTTTTTATGCAGATTGCAGTCCGACAGTGAACACGTGTTTGCTCTTGTCATCCTCATAATCAAAATACATAATTATACCTAAACAAAAATCCTTCGAATTATCCCGCGGGTTTCAAAGCCATTATTTTTATAAAAATATAATTATGTTACAGCATCTCTTAACGCTGGCAATAATGAGCGAAACCATCGGATTTATACATTAAATTGAATAATTTCTATCTGACGGGCTCAAGTAAATGAGATCGGGCTAAGCTCATCCCATTTAGGAAAAATAAAGAGCTTTGCATGATAGCCAGGTGGTAACATTTTAAGTCGAATATCCGATGAGAATAGGGAACGAGGGATCTAATTTGTCAGTTGGTATTATGTAGATGATTTTATGGGCAAATAGAATTTGTTGATAGGAATATTACCTAGATGGGCCAAGAAGAAGTTAGATAGGGATCGTTCGAAAGAGGGTAGGGTTTTTTTTCCGAAAAAATCACTATCTATCACAAAGGAGGAGGGGAGTGTAGCAAGATATCACGATTTCTTAACCGAAAGCGGTGCATGACCATGACTCGCCATTGCCAGGCAAAAATATACCTGTATTTAAAGATAAAATATTCTGATTTTTTTAAAGATACTTTGTACCTTTAAAATACACGTGATTTTGGGTAGGGGGGGTAACCTCACCACAATTGGGGTGCGAGCTCTAAACCATTAGGAAAATCTTAGCAGTAAAGTTTTTAGTTCCATTTTTGAACTCGAAAAGTATCTATATTCTCCGTTGTGCCACAGATTAATACAGATGGTTCACTTCGCAAAATTATTTAAATAAAAAACGAAACACAATACTGCGCTCCAAAACGAAAATAGCTGACGTGGCTCAAAAGGCTGCCCAACTTAAATGGGACTGGGCAGGACATGTCTGCCGCATGTTGGACAAACTGTGGGCCCAAATAGCACAGAAATGGTGCCCTGAGACACTGAGGCGGGGTCGCGGCAGACCACGTAGGAGATGGCGGGACGAGCTAGATAGGTTTCGTGAAAACTGGATGGAGGACGCGCGGGCGATGGAAGGAGTGGAGGGAGACCTTTGGACAGCATAGGCTAATAAAAAAACGAAAAAAAAAAAAAAATATGCGTTTATTACCTACAGTTAGCCCAGGTACGCAAGGACGTATTTATATCGCTGCGTTTTTTTTTCGTACACTGGATTTTCAACTCTCGGTATTGAGCCGAGCATTGAAAATCCAACATTGTGCATCCAGCGCGTATCCCAGCGCGTCAAGAAAACACACTGTTGGATATTCAACTCTCGGCGCTAAGCAGAGCGTCGAAAATAAAATACGCGAATGAAAATCACCGCGACTTTATTACATTCGTGCGAACGTGGGCTTATATTCACCTAGAAGTTGCCTCTTTATATCGCGTAGCTCTTAAATCTTCTGACTACGTTACGCCCACTGAATTGGCATGACAAGACGAGCCCGCCGCGTACTTGTAGCTTCATACCTAAAATGCAGAGTGCGCCTTCTGTACTATTCTGTGGTAGTGCTACGACGCCCTCTCACTCTTTCCAGTGAATGTGTACGTGCTTGAAATAACAAAATGGCGGCATACAGAAGTATTTCGTACGGTTGTACCTGAATGCACTATTGAAGGTGCAAGCAAATCGAATATTTATCAATCAGTACACACCGACGCTGTTGCGAGAGTTGGTAGTACTTACCCTAAGTGAATTTCTTTTATGGTTTCAGACGTACAAATCTATTTTATAGCAAGTAGGTAAGTGAGTAGGTAACGACGCAGTCGTTCTATGGCACATCAGCAAACAGACTGTCATAGAGGTGTTATTGACAGAAATGAGTAAGCTAATGTACGTAACTATATGTAGTTGTTGCAGTAAGTCTCGATCACAGCAACGCTTTTCGTATTCGCTACCGCTGCGCGCTGTCACAAACGCTCTTGCGTCAAGTTCTCGTCACGCGAGCACTATAACTCCTTGACCACGAGCTTCACGCTCAAGCGACACTCGCCTTGCGACAGTGGCTGCGGAGAGAACTAATGAAAGGAGTTGTTTAGAGAATGCCATGAGTCATCGAGAGAATTCAAAAGCTGTCAGTGTACAATATTCCATAACAATTTTGACACTGACAGGTCTTGAACGCGGTTTAGAAATGCTGATCGCGTTCAGTTTCATTGGTGAAATCAGCCCTAAATTGCTTGATGCTGTCGTGTTTAACGCAATATTGCCCAGAAAATAAGCTGCCCGTGTAAATGCACGTTCAGAAACTAGTATAGTAAGTATCGACAAGCCGGTAGTTTCATTTGAAGTGTGAGGTGACCGGTGCCTTTTATGTGCTACCTCGATAAACTCCCCTTATTGGGGACCAGTGACGTCACTATACCTGCCCACTTTGTTTTATTGGAAAGGTAAAAACGTTATTAAGTTTGGAAATATTTGTGTATACCTACAAGTCACCCTGTATATCGAAAGTTTCTATTTTTGATTTTTCTAGAGAATTTATAGTGGCTGGCTGGTAAGAAACATATAGCATAACATCACGCCTTGTTTCCCCGAAGGGTAGGGCAGAGGTGTACCTTATGACTGGTAAATAAAATAAAACAGGTTTATACAGGGTGGCTGGGACATCGACGCGAAAACTGTTACCATTGATTCAGTACATGAAAAAAATGTCCAACTCCATACAAACTTTCATCCCCTATTTAAACGCTTTAGGGGATACATTTTCAAAAATCTTTCCGCTGACTTTCGTTTTAAAAGGGAGCTCTTGTACGAAATTTAATGTTTCTAGACCCAACGATTTAGGCAGTGCGTTTTGTCGTATACAGGGTTAAAGGGAAAGTCGTACTAAATATTAATAAAAATGTACATTAATAAAAATGATCAAGAGAAACTGAACCTACTACTAACAGCTTAAAACAAACTGCTCGACAACGGTTAGAATTAAAGAATTTTCGAATAGTGTTCTTAACTTTGAAGAGCTTTTAAAAAAAAAATGTATAGAACTTATTCTGCAAATAATTTTAAAAAGTTCTACGTCTCTTTAGCTATTCAAAAAAGTATATCATCTACTAGGTATGTTCATAAAATCTTAAAATATTATTAGAATAGGCCCAAGTGGGGTACGACTGTACTTTGATTTGTATTGTGAACATGACATCATTTACCAACGAGGAATATGCTGATATCCCATCCTATTATTGGGTTCCCAAAGCACACTAATCCTAAAAAAAAACGACTAAAAGCCAAAAAATAAAAGGATAAAAAAAAATTACAATTCAATATCTCCATAACGGTTAAGATTCAGACACCTTATTATAGAATCAAATCCTTAAAAAATTACCTGAATAATAACGTCCTTTAATATTCAGTACGACTTACCCAGTAACCCTGTATATTATGTAGACAGAGATAGAAATAATACTTAATATAAATTATCTTCAGCAGGATTACAGCATCGAACGCGTTCAGATATTAATCCCTGGCACATGGGAGACCTCACGAACATGACTTCATGTAACACCTCGCAGCTTATCAGGTGATTAACTCATAAGTATCAGAATCTGTTGTTATTTATTTACTTGAAATATTAAGAAATTGATGTAGGCAACGTGCACGATGTTTGAAGAATATACAAGTAGGTCTATCATGGTTCCTAAGTTTCGCTTGCTGAGGTTGGTTCGTGGATGGGTGACCATCCATTAATATGGTCATCCCTATTTTTCCCTTGCCTTACCAGGGGCCACGTTTTCCCCTTAGGACTACCCGCAACCCCGGTAGGCATTGGCCCTAGCGGACCCCGTCAGTTTTGCTGACATCTCTGCCCTTTACGCCTGGAGGCTTTACATCTCTGCCCTTTACGCCTGGAGGCTTTATAATTCGGGTATTAAGTTCTGTTTACGTTTTTAACCGACTTCCAAAAAGAGGAGGTTCTCAATTCGTATGTATGTTTTTTTTTTTTTTTTTTTTGTTATGTTTGTTACGCGATTTCTCCGTCAATTGTGGACCGATTCTGAAAATTGTTTTTTTGTTTGAAAGAGTATGCTCCCGAGGTAGTCCCATATTAATTTTATTAACTTTACTTGGATAGTTTTTGAGTTAGCTTCAATAATACGTATTTTTCCCACTTAGTTTATATGGATGATATAATGATAACTTCCAATCACTGTTATTTACATAGCAGGTTAGTGGTATTCGAATTTGCATGGGGACCTACCACAACTAAAAAGTGCAAAATAAAAACTGTTTGCAAAAAAAGAACAACCGACTTCCAAAAAAGACACTACAAAGTCAAAAATAACTTTTATTTCGGAAGTCGGTGGCAAAAAATGAAAGTTCAAAACCAAATACACCGACTTCCGAAATTAAAGTTATTTTTGACTTTGTAGTGTCTTTTTTGGAAGTCGGTTATTCTTTTTTTGCAAACAGTTTTTTTAGTTTTTATTTTCGCTTGAGTTTAGATTTCGATATTTTTTGTTGGTACATTGGCGTGTGCTAGCTATCAAGCTATCATTATGGCAAATATATTTTATTTAATGTTTTGCATACTATTGTGTAGAATCAAGTTTTTTTCTAACTGAACAGACAGCTGTGCTGCTGGGGAGTTTGTTGCGCCACTTCTTCTTTTCAGCAAAAGCACTAGGAAGTGGTGAAGGGCGGGCGTTTTTGGGGGACTGTCTTATGTAATTTTGACGTTCGAAAAGTGCTGATTCTCAGCCTAGTTTGAATAAATGACTATTGAATTTTTTTTTGAATTTTGAATTTCGTCCTTAATTTTTTGAGACATTTTGATCTGCATTCACAGATTTTGAAAAAAATGTTCAGTCAGCAAGAAAATGGGTAGTATACACAAAACTTTTTCTTGGTGCTAATCTATCCTGTTTCTTTTAAGGAACATAAAACTCTATAAAATCAACTGAGGTTTGAGCCAAGGTTTCCACCCTGTATAGGCAGGTGCATTGCGGAACTTTACAGAATAGGTACTTATCATGGGCAGTTTAAGTAGCTCAATCTATCGAGGAGTGGAGAGCACACTTTAGTCTAGTCTTCAAACTAGAAACACTGCTAGTAGGAAGTACTTACCCTGAAGGCCTCCTTTATCACAAAGAGCCCTCCACTCTAGTTATCAGAGCAACTCAACTTGTAGACGAGTGCAGTATTATCAGTTGTAATAAAAGGTCTGTCAAGGACAAGTGCCATCAATGCGACGGCACTCGATTGGTTGTAAAACCCGGCTTACACGGTTTGAGCCGCGAGGCAAATGCGAACCGCACATGACGAGGCGAACTCGTGTGTGACCGTTGTGATAGGCTCACCAATCGCCGCGCGCCGGTATCGGTTTTACTGCTCACTACATCGATCACTAATAAAAAACTAGATACACAATCCCAAACAAAAGTTCTCTTAAAAGTGGCACCAAATTGTGTTAAAGTAATAATAGTTGAAATAAATATAAATTAATGTAAATTCAACCTTAAACGAAACGCTTAAAGTTTATTTCACAAAGATATGTTTAAAAAGCAATAAATTTTTATGACCGATACTATGTCGCGTGTTTACCGTCGGAGCGTTCGAATGCTACTAAATCAAAAGCGCACCCAAATGTTCAAGTGGGTGCTCATTCGGTGAGGACATTTTTTGCCGCTGATTGTGTATCTAGTTCTTTATTAGTGATCGATGGCTCACTACCACGAAAGTGGCATCGTATATCATAGTACTCTTTGGTGGCATCTGGTGTCAGTGTAAACTTCACAGAGTATTTTTGAAACTTCAGAGACTACATTGCACAATATCATAGCAAGCTTATTGACGCGGCCTAAGCTGGGCAGCGGCGAGACTATGCAGCAGATGACATTTACAGGAGACTTTACCCTTACATCCTTACATAATATTACTAGCTGTTCCCGACGACTTCGTCTGCGATCCAGGATAAAAAGTAGCCTATAGCCACTCCAGGTCAAGGACTACGCTTGTGCCAAATTTTATCCAAATCCGTTTAGCCGTTCTGGCGTGAAAGCGTAACAAACTCACTTTTGCATTTATAATCACTTAATTATCCTTATAGTACGTTCCCGTGGGATAATTTCCGTACTCCACGCGAGCGAAGCCACGGGCAAAAGCTAGTATTATTATACATTATCTGCTATTCAGCCGATCGATTCTGTAAAAATTTCTAAAAACGTAGGTGAAGTGAGCTGGAAGTGATCTGTCAACAGTGTCAAGCATTAGCACCGCCATTATAGCTCACAACTTCATCTAAGTGTTCGCAGCTTTTACGGAATAAACTGACTGTTTTCATGGTGCTATATTACTGAATGACCGTTATCTTATAAATACCAATAATAGCTGCACCCCGTGGTTTCATATCACCCGCATAAGGCTGCCTGTCCACTGGAGCGGAGAGGAGAAAAGAGGAGCGGAGATGTGCCAATATTAACCAATAGAATCTTGACTCAGGATCACTGATCTAAACTCAGGGGCGGAGTCAAGATTCTATTGGTTAATATTGACACATCTCCGCTCCTCTTTTCTCCTCTCCGCTCCAGCGGACAGGCAGCCTAAGTCTCGATCCCATAAAAATATCGAGATAAAAGCCATCCTACGTCGTTCCCCAGGTCATGGTCTACCCATGAGCCAAATTTCATCCAAATCCCGTCAGCAGTATTAGCGTAAACGCATAACAAATGAACAAACTCACTTTCGCATTTATAATATAAAGCAAGGATTAGGATTCTGGAGACTACGCAAATGTGTGAATGTTCGAATCGTTCGCACGAATGTTTCATCGAAAGTGTCGAAGCGTGATAATGAGACGAGGCGCGACCGGCATTGTGTGAACCCCGCATAAGAGTAAAATAACACTCTTAGCAAATACTTAATAAGAAGTGTATTATGTGCTTAATGACGCGGATTACAAGTGCATCCGCATAGCCAATGGATGATGTCATGTTTACTCATCATTAGGTAAACCTATTATTACCTCTAAGTTCCAAAAGTAGGTACCTATTTCATCAATTAAAACTTGAAGGTCCCCGAAACGATCAAAAGCAATTGTCAATTTTTACGTGATTGATACATACATTGAAGCGGAAATTGATCGTCTACCAAATGCAATTGAAGTGATTGACAATAATTTGTCATTTATTCAAACTAGGCTGAGAATCAGCACTTTTCACCCGACTGCCCCAGAAGGAGGGGAATGTTTTTCGAGAGTATGTATGTATGTATGTTTGTATGTATGTATGTATGCATGTCTATTTCTTTGGCACGCTCTGTAGCCTAAACGGCTTGATGGATTTTAACATATGAGGTATCGTTAGATTCGTCTTAATTGTAGGAGTGTCATAGGCTATATAATATTTATATATTGCATATGCAAATACAAAAAAAAGGGAGGGGAAGGTTTAAAAAAAAAAAGAAATAACAATATTGGTATCAAATAAAAGCTAGTAATGAGTCAATTCCAAATTTAGATATATTAATAAAACTAAAAAGCTTGAAATATTGAAAATTATTCAAAAAACAAAAAACCCGACTGCAAAAACACCCGAAAAGAGAAAAACAAGCATTATAATATATAGAATATAACTAAAAAAAAACTACACCCGAAAAGAGAAAAACAAGCAGTATAATATATAGAATATAACTAAAAAAAAACGAATAACCGGAAATATGGTGTAAGTTTTGTTTGTCCCCGCCTGCGATACCAAAATTCTATAGATTATAATGCTTGTTTTTCTCTTTTCAGTTATGTGTTTTTGCAGTCGGCTTTTTTGTTTTTTTAATATTTTTTTTTATTGATCATCAAAATTACATAAGACAGTCCCCAAAAAACGCCCACCCTTCACTACTTCCTAGTGCTTTAGCTGGTAAGAAGTTATGCAACAAACTAGTAAAATTCCCTAACTATAAACAAAAAAACCTCGACATGAACCTAACAACAAAGCTAAGGCCAAGTATACACGGTGAATAAGGGCGGACACGAGGCACCGCACGTTATTTATGCACACACCCTTACATCCCGCGATCACCTTGCCAGTGAAACTGATTGAATTCACCGAGAGAGGGCTGAGTGGTAAGCGGAGCGGGTTCCAGCCAGTCTTCTATAAAAAGTTCACCGTGAAAACTGGTTGAAGCTGAGCTGTCATTCCTGCCTGGTGCTAGGAATTGACACTATTGACAGACAGCTCACTTTAGACGACTATAATATAATAATATGTTAAATTAGAGCATTTTCTTAATAATTTATTTTGTGAATATTTTATATTGCATAGTGAAATTAATTTGTAAACTTATGTCTAACGCGGATAAAAAACTGAGAATCACGCAAAATTCCTCAAGCGTATTTTTCTGAAACCTTCAACATTTTAAAGATAAATTAATTATTTATCTTATATAATACGTGTTTTATTGGACCTAAATACCTTTTTTTATCATTCGACGCAGTATTGCCAAAATACTGCCTAATTTACTGCGAGCATTGTGAAAATTTGACCTGCTGATTACGCCAAGTACGCGCCAGCACTATAGAAATATGCAAACATAATATTTTATAGACTTACTAGAGCTTCTGCCCGCGACTTCGTCCGCGTGGAATAGTTACTTTGGGCTAACGCTAAAAAAATCCCCCGATTTTGAAACATTCTTCATTGGTACTCCGCTCCTATTGGTCTTAGCGTGATGATATATAGCCTATAGCCTTACTCGATAAATGGGCTATCTAACACTGAAAGAATTCTTCAAATCGGAGCAGTAGTTTCGGAGCCTATTCGGTACAAACAAACAAACAAACAAAAAATCTTTCGTCTTTATAATAGTATAGATTTAAAAAAAATGTCAACATTAATGCAATGCCTTTTATTCGACAACATTCATTGCGTTATTTTCGTTGTTGAGCAGACGACTTATGTTAACCCCCATGGTGGTTTTACAATTTTTGTACAACTTTTACTAAATGTTGATAACATTCGTTTTTCGATTCAAAGGTCAACAAAACAGAAACGTGAGTATTTTTTGACGCGACATAGCGATTTATCCCGCCCTGTTGCCCGCTCAACGCTCTGCTCGTCACCAATGGCACTCTATTACTCTGTAAGTCAGTACTGCCCCCTGTTCGTATATTATTCACCTCGGCCCCTAGCTATTGTACTTTTGTATGTCCCCCACCCGTATAGGGCAGTTCGCCCTCACCGATAAACTTACACCATACAATAACATTATAAGAAAGAGTTGTTTTTTTAATAAATTTAAAAGACAACATAACAGGAGTATAAAAGTTTTAACATAGTTTTATACTCCTGTAATGTTGTCTTTTCAAAATATCAGAATGTAATGCTGGCATAAAAATGTCGCGCAATTCGTGCAAATCATTATGAAACTGCCTCGTTGGTGCAGGCCGCAAGCAACTGCTGGTCCTGGGTTCACTTTTTGCTGTGGGGATTTCTCAGTAATAGCCCGGAATCTGGGTTTATTTGTTATGTACTTTATTGTACACCTGATAATACATTGTAAAAACATTACCCTCCTTCTGGGGCAGTCGGGTAAAAAGAAATAGTAATACACGACAAAGTATACAATGGGCGGCCTTATCGCTTACTGCGATCTCTTCCAGGCAACCTTGGAATGGACAGTGATTTTCTGGACTTAAAATGGGTTTGTCTTTGGTGGAAATATAAAGTATTTAAGATAATAAGAAGTATGGGTATGTACGCACGGCTACACATCAAGCTATAAATTTCCAGTATAAGCTGAGGTCGCATTGTACAAAAATCCTATACGATGCGAGATCACCATAAACTGGATATGTATAGCTTGATGTGTAGTCGTGTGTACCTGGTTGATCATTTCCCTTATGGAACTAGAAATGTGGGAAACCATTATATACCTATACTGAATTCGGTAAATGGAGGCTTGTTGTTATTTCATAATATTATATAAAGAAAGAGAGAGCGATATATTTCTCGACGGCATAAGCGTGAAGCCAAGTCAGAGGCCCATGGGCGGCATAAAAACTTTGATACCAACCACACGAAAAAGTAAGAAGATATCTAGACTACAGGATGGAAGGGTAAACACCGTTGTCACTCAAACTATAGGTAGTTGGCTTAAATATAAACATAAAAAACCGAGTAAAAAAAAATTACGTTATTTTCTTTAACAAATATTAAAAAGGTTACTGTCCAACACCGTCCGCAAATTCATGGATATGCGCCCGCCCGACGGCCCGAGTGACGTAATCGATCGCCGCCCGTCCTACCTATCTACACAACACATGAATGAATACAATACAACCTTTTCCTGGCTTAAGACAGGCAAAAATACTTACCTTAGGAATTGCGTGACGATTCTAAATGTACATCTTTAAAAAAAAAAAGTGATTTTCCATTGAATTTATGTTCTATAAACGAAAGCAAACCACTGGTTTGAAGGATAACGGTGTTTACCCTAACACCCTGTATACTCATTATACAATGTGTCCCAGGGATAAGTGACCGCCCGGCGGTGTTTGAATATTTGTACAAAATTATTAATAATTACATTTATTTTTGTGACTTAGTGGCTTTTTTTTTTTACCTGCGTCATTTTTTAAGCTATTGCATAGCTTCTATCGCGGGCCTTGAGCGTGGAGACCTAATCCAGAAAAATCGTAACGAAAATATCTAAGAAACAAAACACTCTAAATGTGTTTTGTATTGAAAATTATGTTTTACTGTTTGACAACAAAGTTCAAATTTACTTAGACGAATGATCAACGAGAGTGTTGTATTGAAAATTATGTTTTACTGTTTGACAACAAAGTTCAAATTTACTTAGACGAATGATACGAGAGTGTTGTATTGAAAATTATGTTTAACTGTTTGACAATAAAGTTCAAAGGACATGACCAGTTTTAGCCTTCGAATTCGGGAACATGCGCAGCATTACAACTTTTACACTAAGATTTAAAAATAAAGATCTAATTTATCATGGTTATATTATTCCGACTAAAGCCCAGATTAAATTATCTGAAAAATCAGTATATTAATTGCTTCCGTTTCTCTCTTTTATGCACTTCCTGATTTTGACGTTCCATTGTATCTATATACCCGGTAACCAAAATAAGCTACACATAATATGGAAAAAAATAAACTAAAAACGAGCTATTTTCGATCAAGTGAATTTTAATGACATGGAATATACATGTTTTGTTTATAATTACTTATTTATTGATACGCCTACGGGTTATGTTAGGTTTTATTGACACGTGTGAAGTTCGAACACCATATTTTTTTTAATAATCACTGCGTATATAGGAGTGTTACTTCGTTGACAATGCATCTGACATTAGCAGACACCTGTGTAGGGAGGGACCAAAGGGGTAGTAGTTTTTTTCATAAAATTGATAATTCAATCGATTCGAGTCAAAGCATGAAAAATCGATTCACATAAAATGGATTTTGAATTGATATTTTCTTTGACCGTTTTGAACTACTTATATTTAATTTGGATGAATAATAACATAACACCTTCATTTCGCCAGTCCCGTGTAATGCGGGGCGAGCGTTTTACCATTAACCGGATACAAATCCGGACTCCGGGCTGCTTTTGAGAAATTCCAGATGGAAAAACCCAATAACACTTTGCCCGACCCGGGAATCGCACCCAGGACCTCATGCTCAGCTGTAGCGGTTGCCACCACTAGACCAACGAGGCAGTCAAATGTTTTCGAATTTTATGTGTTAGGTTCGAGAAAAAAGCAATTGACACTTTATCGATTTCAGATCGCCATTCCCATCCCTACTTGCACGTCAGTCACACAGTCACATCTTGGCGTCACGTCAGGTATAATTATATATTATATCTGTACTTTTTATGGTGTACATAATAAAGAATCTTCTATCTATCTATCATTGCAGTTCGCGACCCACGTTGTGTTTACGCGTTCGTTGTGTACTGTGCGATTATTGTGTTCTATTTCTACGCCCCTAAGACGACCCACTGACCACGACCATTGCTATTCTTTACGGACTGACATCTTCAAAACCCGATTACCATTGCTATTCATAAAGGATTCATCTGTTTTGCTCTACGATTCGGATAAACGGATATTATGATGAGGTGCCTAAACTATGGCATATCTGTAAGGCGGGTTAAAAGGCATATTATGAAGATTTATCAGGGAAATGGTGTTGTTATTTTCTTGTCAAAACCCATTTTCCCTCAAGAATCTAGGACAGCCGCTCGGTTAGTATTGAAGTATCCAGATCCCTAGGTGCAGGACGTCACCGCTGCTTGGACTGGGATAGCTTTACAACCTGCATAATCTACGCGTCCAGCGATCACGCCCGTCCGGCACAGTTCGTCTTTCCTACATATTTTATTTTATTAAAGAATATTAAAATAATTAATTCGTTCAAATAATAGTTTTATTTAAATCCTCATGCCTTCACAAATAATAATAACAATAGCCTTATTTTTATTTCCCGAGCCACGTAGAGCCTAGTTGTAGTCAATAGCTGACTGTAACTCTTAATTGGGTTGGCTCGGCCGGGGAGGTACCACACTCTTACAGAATACCAACGTAAAGTACCAACATTATGTTGCTCCGCTTCGAATAGTGAGTGAGAGAATCGGAAGCCCAGGGTTTGGGGTGGGAAAAGGGTGGCTGCGCATCGGCAGTAACCCTGGTGTTGTAGACTTCTATAGGCGGCGGTTTTTGCTTATTAACATCAGGTGATCAGCATGCTAGTTTGCGCCCTTGATGGTATAAAAAAAAAACCTAGCGCCTCGATGGATGGCGTGTCGAATAGTAGAAAATCATTCTTTAACTCGATTACCACAACGCCTAGCGCCATCTCTTAACGAAAAGCAGAGCTATTTAGTGAAAACTTATCTTTATTTTTCTCAGTTTCCTGATCTTTTGGAGTCGTGAAAGTTTTTTACCTGTAAACTGTAGAATACAACAATTGCAAAAATAAAACAATTTTTGCTGCACATTGATTTTTAACTCGATTACCACAACGCCTAGCGCCATCTCTTAACGAAAAGCAGAGCTATTTAGTGAAAACTTATCTTTATTTTTCTCAGTTTCCTGATCTTTTGGAGTCGTGAAAGTTTTTTACCTGTAAACTGTAGAATACAACAATTGCAAAAATAAAACAATTTTTGCTGCACATTGATTTTTACACCTAAGCAGGCGCCCATCGCCCCACTGGTCATGTCCTTTACTTAGACGAATGATCCTTGACTATTAATAGTTAAATTAAAACCTTTTTATTAGTTTGATGTTCCCGGCCATTACGTTGTGTCAAGTTTTAAAAACTGTAAATGTGAATAACAGTTCCTGTCAATGTCACCATTGTCACTCTTGTATTCGGGTTAATATTTTACAATGCCGAGAAATTTAAATATTCAAGAAAGAGCAGCTATTATTAATGAAGAAAGTCACGAAAAAATAGTGAAAGAAAATATAGATCTGTTATATTTAGAAGATATCAAGTCTCAAACTTATGTTTCTTATTTCAGTTACCATAAACCAAAGACATTAAATTATTACTACCAATAGACGGGACATAGCAAGCAAAATCGTAACCCAATACATTTGTCCTAGTGGTCAAAAGTCGCTCAGTCTAGTGTGGTACGTCTGCATGACAAGTCGTATCGTGTCAATCAGAAAAATAACGATAATATGATAATATGCCGAGTTGCGCACTACGATATTGTAAATCTCGATACGGTAAAACAACTGGACCTAACTTCGGTTTATTTTCGTAAATATTTTTTATGTTTACTCAGTTATTAGAATTAAATAATTTTCCTAAATAGTTCTAGAACATTTACTAATTTTGTAATAAGCGCCCCCTATTGCTGAGTAGCTTTACTACTGCCTTGTAGAGATGTGATGTTGTTTATCGATTTTGTTATCGATAATATTTAATGAGGTTAATAATAAATAGTTTGGAAAATCCAAAAGTGCACGCCTCATAACCATAAGTTCATAACACTCATTCATAAACGAAAAAGAAATTCAAAACATAGTTTCTAACAAAAATTAACAATTTATCAACTTTCATGAAGTATGTTTTGACTGCTGTTTTAACCATCAATATGAGTAAAATTTCTAACCTCGCAATCCTTCTATGGCTGAAACGAATGTATAAAAAAAAAACAGGTTTCATACATTGACGGACAGGAATTTTTTTTCAACTATTTTGATGCTTTTTTCATTTCTGCTGCAGTAAATCAATTGTTAAAAAGTACAGTATTAATCTCCATTTAATCATCTATACAATGGTATATAAATTAAGTAGGTTCTGTGTACCAGCAGGAGTGTAACAATAAAAACAGTTGCAGAAATGGGGCAAAAATTTATTTTCGATCTTAGAGCACACTCTGATGCTTCGCATTATGAGTCGTGCAATAACACTAATTATATAATACTGTTAGAAAATAATCATGTCATTTAACTGTCACTAAAGGAACAAGTACCTACTATTCGTTCAAGTAGGTTTCTGTAATTTTAGGTTTCCGAATGTTAATAATAAAGAACGTGAAAAGTGGATACGGTTTGTGCAAATAGACCGTAATGAAGAAAATTGGCTTCCATCTGCTTCGTCAAAATTATGTTCGAAGCATTTTAAAAGAGAGGACATCTACTTCGGAAAGACTGGTCGATCAATTTTAAAAAAAGGATCGGTACCTTGTACAAAGTCAAGTCAAGTGAGTTGCACGTTTCTTGATTTTTCGTAGTCGTTCTTTATAGTAAAAATTATTTTGCTTTAAATAACGACTACGAAAAACCACTGCCTATACTCCTCTACTCACAAGACTTTGCTATCTGTCTGTTCGTCTATGAGCGGCTGTTATCTCAAGAACAAAATAGAAATCAGATGTTGAAATATTTTTTTCGGCCGCATTAGCAACAGAGTTTCGGAACCAGTTATCATTAAATATAAAACTTTCTTGCAACGCAACCAGTTTCTGAAGAAGATGCGAACGAAAGGGAAATTTTCAGTTTTATGTTCATTGTTGAATAAATATACAAATAAACCTTTAGTACAACGGTACTATACTAAGCTAAGCTCTATACTAAGTTTGGAACCTTGTATTGGCGTTCCAATACAAGGTTCCAAACTTAGTATAGAGGTTTTTTTTTAATAATTTCAGGATGGTGAAATAAATCCCGAAGCCACCAGAGTTACTACACCAGTCAATGTTATTGTTGATGTTTCAGACTCTGAGTCTATCTTCGACACTCCCAAAAAAATTGCTTTGAAGGCACAAGTCCAAAAATTACAAAAACATAAACTGCATCATCAGGCCAAAATTAAAAAACTGGGCCAACAAAATAGATATTTAAAACAGAAAATATTAAAATTAAAAGATTTCGTTAACCACTTAGAAAAGAAATTTGACATCCAAAAAAATGTGGCAAGCTCTCTTAAAGCTACAGCAGAAACACAAGCCCTCTATGATAGACTCAATAGAAATTCCACGAAGGCAGGATTATCCCGTCGTAAATTTTGTCCGGCTCTTCGTAAATTTGCTTTAACCCTTCATTATTACTCTCCTGCCGCGTACAATTATGCCAGAAAATGTTTTAATAAAGTTTTTCCACATGTAAGAACATTACGCAGATGGTATGTTAGTATAGATGCACAGCCTGGCTTTACTAATGAATCATTTCGCGCTTTAAAGTTGAAAAGAATCAAAATGGGAAAGGAATTAATTTGTTCTTTAGTCTTTGATGAGATTTCTATAAGACGTCAAAAAATATGGAACACCAAAACGAATGAAGGTTTTGTCAATTTAGGTTTTGGTGACATAAGAGACGAAATAGCTTCTCAAGCTCTTGTTTTCATGGTAGTATCACTAGACCAAAAGTGGAAAATACCGGTAGGATATTTTTTCATAAATAGTATTAAGGCAGAATTCAAAGCTACATTAATTAAGCAATGCTTAAGCTTATGCCACGAAGTAGGGGTAAAAATAGTAAGTATGACTTTCGATGGTGCTCCAACAAATTTGAGTACTGCAGAAATATTAGGTTGTAAATTGTTGAGTGATCCAGATAATTTAAAAACAGAATTTCCTCATCCAGTTAATCAAGAAAGTGTTGTGATATTTCTTGATCCCAGTCACATGATAAAATTGGTGAGAAACACATTCGAAAGCAAAAAGTTATTTTATGATGCAGAAAATGAGAAAATAAAATGGTCATTATTGGTGTCTTTAAATAAGCTGCAAACAAATGAACAATTGCATTTTGCCAACAAATTAACAAATAAGCATATCCATTTCCGTAACCAAATAATGAAAGTCCGATTAGCGACGCAATTATTAAGTAGAAGTGTAGCTAAAGCCTTATTGCTTTGCAATGAGCTACTCACAGGAAAAGTTTTTGAGGATGTTTCTAGCACAGTAAAATTTATTTCTATTATAAATGATTTATTTGATGTTATGAACAGTAATAAATATGGAAAATATGGTTTTAAGCAGCCGCTAAATTGTAAAAATATATCTGCCATTTTAACATTTTTTGAACTAGCTAAGAATTACATACTATCCCTAAAACAATACGTAAAAATAAGACTAGAAATAAAGCGTCGCAATCTCCCAAATAGAATCATTTTAAAAATAGTAAAAAAGCGATTGGTTGATACTATTAATAAAACAGGCTTTTTAGGATTTTTAATTAACATACAAAGTCTACAAACTTTGTTTGAAACAATAGTAAAGACACATAAAATTCAATACTTGTCAACATATAGGCTCAGTCAAGACCACCTCGAGTTGTTTTTTGGTTGCATAAGAAGACATGGGGGTCATAACAACAACCCTAATGTTATACAATTTAAAGCAGCATATAAAAAGATTTTAGCCAATTTAGAATTACGTGATTCATTTTCGGGCAACTGTGCTCCAATGGATAACTTTAGCATACTCACTTGTTCTTCCGTAGAAACGGTTAATAGCACTTGCTTACTAAGGGAAGTGGATAATGAAGACTTTCAGTTGGACGAGGTTCTAGAGAAGGAATTCGAAACTGATTTTAGAGTTAGTGAAAATTGCGAGTTTTTGAATGGGATTCTAAATGAAAAATCTGTGTCTGTGGGAGCTTATCAAATTATTGGCTATATTTCTGGTTATGTGTCTCGTGTACTTAGTAAGAAAATCAAGTGTGAAATTTGTGTGTCAAGCTTAGTTTCCAATAGAAAATTAGATTTTCATAAACTAATTACAATAAAAGATATGGGTGGGTTATATTTTTCTAGTATAAGCGTTTTTGAAGTATGTAAAGCCACAGAAATATTCATTAGAAAACTTATTAACGAAAATGACGGTAAAGGTGTATCTACAAAGCACAGTATCGAGTTTATTAAAACGAAAGTATTAAAAGTATTCTTAAATTCGAATATTTTTGAAGGCCTTATTATCCACTCGTTTGAGAGCCCTGCGATGCTCAATCACAGACTATATTTGATAAGATCTATAATAGAGACTTATGCAAATATTAAACTTCGATTTGTTGCAAAGTTCGACCCCGCTCTTCAGAACAAAACTAAACGACAAAAGTTCACAAAACTGATTCTATTTGATGGGACCTAAGATTTTATTTTAATTAGTCATTGATGTAAAATATTTGACAGGCCATTCTCGCCACTGCACCGAACTAAACGACGTATCGGTATAACCCTTTCCGTCGATAAACAAATTTTATAAACATCTTCGGTGGAGTAGCATAAACTACCCATAATTTTTATACTTATTAGTTTATGATGCGGATGTTTTTGTGTCGTGGTCAAAGTATCAATACATTCCTCGCATTTTAATTCTTTGGTCAACCGAGTGCTTACATACCCAGAAATGTAACCAACTAATTATGATTTTAGAAGCTTCCATTATATTTTCATCGTCCAGCATATTTGCGAAAATATTACAACTATTTTCAGCCTCTATATCAGTTTCAAGAGCTCTTGTACTTTCCAAAACTTCATATTCAAGAGTATCGTGTCTATTGGAGTTTGTTGTGCTATTGATGACATTTTGAGACGAATAATGTAATATGCCGAAATTATCTAAAGGAATGCAATTTCCTGTGAAAGATGACCGCAGTTCAAGGTGACTTAATTTTTTTTGTATGCAGCTCTAAGCTGTGGTATATTTGGGTTATTATTGTAGCCACCGTGCTTCATTTAAAACAATGATTAAATAGTTTATTTAAAAAAAGTTTAGTCAATGTCAGATTTGTCACTTCAAGTCACTTTATTTCTTGGCAACCTGAATATTGTTTTCCTCGTTTTACTGTTATATTTTGTCAAGTATTGTTTTGGTTTTGGGTACTCATACAACTTCTCACGTTGACTCCGGCACGCCTATGAACTCCGACACCAATCCCACCGTTGACCCCAGCTTAAATATGGATATCGAACTCGCCGAAACGATATCGAACTCGCCGAAACGACATCGAACTCGTTGAAACTTGAATCGTACGGATACGAACGAAGCAATTTCGCTTCAACTCCTGCATGTTGTGGAAACTGTGTTACAGAGCCTATGTGCGAATTGTGGTACTGATATCAAGCAAAGGAGAAAGCATACCCTCGATCTTGTGGAAGTGGAATCTGTTATAAGGCAGTGGATCGCTCCAAAAGTGGTACATGTCAACGAAAATTGTGTAGATTTTAATTCTTCTTCACAAAGAGTTAGTGCTTTAGCGACACTTATACTGATAGTAGCTGTGTGGCGAGTTTCACTTTCATAATTTGATTACGAAAACGGGGTGTTAATTTATTAGCAAACTGAAGGCCTTCATTTTGCTGGAGTTTGTTTATATTAATAAGGAGCTGCCATT
Source organism: Conistra vaccinii (assembly GCA_948150665.1). Classification (NCBI taxonomy): domain Eukaryota; kingdom Metazoa; phylum Arthropoda; class Insecta; order Lepidoptera; family Noctuidae; genus Conistra; species Conistra vaccinii. The sequence goes on from OX411319.1 coordinate 9,891,000, forward strand.
TAATTTTCTGGTCATTTCCATCAAACAATAATCTATTTCGTTCAAAAGTGTTTCTAATTAATTTAATTACATGGCAGGGATCAATGAAAATGCATATTTTTTCTGATTTGCTTGGATGAAGAAAGTAAGTTTTCAAATTATTCACATCAGACAACTGACATCCTAGAATTTCAGCATCTTTAAAATTAGCAGAGCACCCATCAAATGTGAGATTTGCGACAGTTACACCAACCTCGTGGCATTTGTCTAAGCAAATTTTTATTAAGTTGGCTTTTGTTTGCGCTGTTATTCCAGATATTAGAAAGTACGCAACAGGCAGTTTCCAATTTTCATTTAAAGCCACGACCATAAAAACTAAAGCCTGAGTTGCTATTGTGTCCTCATCTTCACCTTCCACAGGGCCTACTCCATAATTAACCACATCAAGTTTGCGTTTTTTATTAAATAGTTTTTGCTTTCTAATCGCCATCTCATCAAATACCAAAGTACACACTACAGATTTTTCACTTAATTGACATTTTACATTTAGCACTCGAAACGCTTCGGCAGTAAATCCCGGTTCTGCGTCAACTGATGAATACCATCTGCATATTGTTCTAGAATGTAGGAGGGCTCTATTGTAGAAGACTAACATATTTGTAAGCTGCTGTAGAATGATAGTGCAAGGTCAAGGCAAATTTTCGTAATGGTGCGGAGTATAATTTTATATTTTTATTCTGCTTACTTTGTTTGATCATAGATTTTTGTAACTCAGCTTTAGGCTGCCTGTCCACTGGAGCGGAGAGGAGAAAAGAGGAGCGGAGATGTGCCAATATTAACCAATAGAATCTTGACTCAGGATCACTGATCTAAACTCAGGGGCGGAGTCAAGATTCTATTGGTTAATATTGACACATCTCCGCTCCTCTTTTCTCCTCTCCGCTCCAATGGACAGCCAGCCTTACACATTAGATCATTTTCAGCATTTCGATCCAAACCAAATTTCTCTTTTAATGTTGAAACCAACGTTTTATATGATTCATATTTTTTCTTCAAATATCTGTTTTATTGGCACTGTATCCTCCTTATTTTATCAGATAATTTTATTTTCATCGTGCTTTCTTAAAAACTTTTTTTTTTAAGTTTCTTTTTGAGCACGATTTTCCGAGGAGTATCAAATTTTTGTATAATGCTTAATATTATCCTCATCCTTAAAGTGCAATGAACATAATATATATATGTATGAGGACTCGGAAGCCATGTTTCTTCATTGCGATTATTTTGCATAAATTTTATCCACGTTTCTCTTTTCTCCTGACCAGCACCCTAATTACGTAATGCACGATCAATTTTAAATTGAAACCAATTGAAAAAGATTGCCAGTCCATTGCTTCATAAGTTCGCCAAAAAAAAATAGCTTTATTTTTTTAATAGTAATTGGGGGGCCGACCGTAGAAACCTTTAAAATTATTTAGGTTATTTAGGTAAAAGTCACAATTTACTTATTCTACATCTATTATACACAATAATAAATAACACATTATACTATTGACAAACTGAACAACAAAATAGGTACAAATGTATGTTGCCCATCTGCGTCTTTTGTTTTCATTACTCTATCATTAGTATTGCAAAATGGCGGCGCCCGGCAGCTTTATAAGGCGGGAATTCATGTTAGTGGAAGAACAGATCTCGTTTGGATCAGAAACACCATGACTGCTGAAAAATACCGTAACCAGGTGCAGGTGCTTTATAAGAGCTGTGTAGCCGGCTATAAAGCTCTTGTACAGAAAGCAAAACAGCCTCGAGTTTTCAAACATTCTGTTGTCCAGTGACAACCATATGAGCTACTTGGGTTGGCATTATAACGTCATAAGAGGGCTATCACAAAATTGCGTTTTGACAGTTCGAGCGCCCGATGCATTGCATAAGTAGCAATTTGGCAGTTGTAATTATATGCATATGTAGTAATTTGGCAGTTGTAATATTATGTTGCTTACTATGAGTTATCTAATAAAGTTTTTGTTTTTTAAGTATGCAATTTTAATTTCCTATGAACCAACGTTTATTCTGGTATAAATTTTACGTAAAAATATGAATGTAGACAGGAGAAATTTACAGTTAATTCTGAGCGTTTTTTATGATTTTTAATTGGATTTTTTTAGATATCCCATAAATATTTCAAAATTCTGAGGCCGGTGAACTACAACACTTTTGAAAAGATCTTATTTTAATTTTTTCATTTCATTTGCTATGTACAATAGTTCTACCCACGAGCTCGAAAAAGTACCGTCGCGCATTTTTTGAAAAACTTGGTTCGTAATTTTGGCTTTATATAAACAATTAAGAAAAAAGTGCAAAAAGCGAGGACGCTATGTACTATACTAATAACTATTCTCCACAACTCAATAAGTCATAGTTGTCCAAGTCTTTCAGTTACTCAGAATAAGAACGCCAAAGTTGCCCATTTAACGCAAAAATCACCACCGAAATCAGTCGAAATGTAATAGGGCTCTTAACGAACCAAAAATCACGCGGTCTTGCGTGATCAGCAGTCTGATGCTTGGATCTGACGCAGTCTTACTAAATATTGATAATTTAGTCATTTGTATGTAAAAATAATATTATAAATAATTAACTTGTAAACATTGAAACTAAGTCCTCCTAATCATTTTATTGCGTATTTAATTTTTGATGTGTAACATCTTTCCTGCAATCTGTGGGAGTGATTTCGTGAAAAGGAACGAAAGTGTGTAACAGGAAGCCGGTGAAGCGTGCGGTGCTAGAGTTGGCCGTCAGATGGTACCAACCCATTTTCCGAAAGATTCGTACTGTCAGCTAGGATGCCAGATGCATCTTAAGCGACTTCTGTAAGGCTCAGTAGTTTTTTTGCATTTGTTTCAATCTATTCAAATGTAAAAAAAAAACCTTAGTAACTTTTATCAATACTATCGATACCTTGATAACTAAATGGTAACATCCCTACCATAATTTTCTTGTTTCTACTTATCGTCACCTACATTGCCAGACCTACGGATTTTCCAAAAATCTACGGATTTTGGACCTCGCATCCAAAATAAAAAATCCAACATCAAATCCGTACGTCGTCCTTACGTATCATCATCATCATCATTCTTCTGCCCTTATCCCAATTTATTTGGGGTCGCAAATCGATAGAAAATCTACAAATGTGTAGGCTTAATCAAGTTATTCTCTGAACCGCCCAAACAATAGAGTAATAATTTTTTTTTCCTAAATCGAAACTTAACCGACAATTGCAAATAAATATGCGGTTTGTTACTCATTAGGTCTACTTTACACAAAATGTCCCAAAAACACACAGTGAAACAGAACTGATACTCATAGACAGTGACAGGGACAATTATGTGGTCAGAGACAGATGAAACTATTTTAGAATTTTATTCGCTAGGTGAATAAAATTCTAAAATAGTTTCATCTGTCTTAGACAAGTTTTGCGCGTGAATCAGTCGAGCCACATGTATGCCGGCGCTTAACCGGCACGTTAAATATGATTCCGCAGAGTTTTATTTCATTTCATTTATTTTCAGACAAAGTCCATTACATTAAATTAAAATTTAAAGCACATACATAATACATAATAATAATAACCCCACCACCGTATCTCTACGTTGACGTCGTGGTGGGGCTTGCACGCTCCGAACTCAAGGTATGTTTCGGTAGAGTTTACTTTGCCGGAACAGGTCTAGAATGAGGAGCCAGACCAACAGAGATACAGAAAACCGCAGGGCAGCATTTGGCGAGTAGTTGGGCAGTAGCACGGTATACGGTATTCCAACTTCATACAAACGGACGAAGCGCGAGCTATACCTACGCGCCTCGATCGAGGTATGCGCGTGGTATGCAGACAGTCGCGACTGTGCCGCAGTGACGAAGGAACGGAGTGTTGTTTTTTTAATGCTACGGCTACACTGTCACGTTATCGCGAACTTTACTTCGCGCGCTCTCCCTCACACACCACTCGACGTCTCGCTGAGCAACAGAATGCGCACGAAGTAAAGATCGCGATAACGTGACAGTGTAGCCGTAGCATTACAATAACCCCGCGATTTTTACACAAAAAAATAAGCCACCCAAAACTATAGTCCAATATCTTTGTTTCCATATCCAGCAATAGTCCTACACCAACCGGGGGTTGTCCTTGGGTGCACTTGCATAGTACATACAGGGATAATCGTCGGTTGGTGCCCCAATACTTAAAAAATTCTAAGGTGCCTCTGCGAGTTGGCTTCGGCCCTCGTACGCCTTCCAAAGGTCCGGGACCCTAGGGTTCCGAGATATGTCATAGACATTTAAAAAATAAATAATAATAGGCCTACATAATAAAATTTATAGGTTTTTGTTTAGTTTTCGATATTTGTTTACCTACCTGATTTGAAAAATATTAAATATTTTTTTGGGTTTATTCTACGGATTGAAAATCGGATGTGGCAACACTGGCCACCTACCAAGCGATAGCTGAGTTATATTTTAATAAATTTAATTCGTATGTTTGCTATTTAATGCTAGATGGAGTTACTGACGCTCGAAATCAAAGTTTTTGTATGAAGATGTTCCTAATAGCCACTCTAATTTTGCTATATCATGCTAGATGGCGTCACTGAGACACGAGATCACAGTTTTTCTATGACATTTCTTCGCATAGCCTCTCTATTGGTAGTATCTTTAAATCTCTTTGCCATAAACCTATAGTTTCGTGAATAAAGAACGTGAACTAATTGATCATCGTCATAATTCTGGTCGCCGCCCCTTCCTTAGTGCTGCACAAAGAGCTGACATGAGACGATAATATGAAGATAACGATTTTGTGTCAAACAATTATTATGCTGAAATATATGAAGTTTGTCCAAGAGTAATAAGAAACGCCTTACACCAATGATATACACTCAATGGGATTGCATTATAGACAACACGCAAACGAAATTGACTGATGCTCATAAGCCAGCACGCTTGGAATATGCACGCATGCATTTGAACGACGATTGAAGTACGACAATATTTACCGACGAAAAATGCTTCAAATCGAGCCAACATGGAAGGCTACATATAAGGAGATATAAACGGTACGAAGTATACAGAAGACCCTGTAGTGCCCAATTTTAGTTCCGGACAAATTTCGGCTATATGGGGATAGATGTCAGCGGTGTATCAGTTACAACACTGCATTCAGTTATTCCTTATTTTCAGTTAAGATTGCAGGCTAATAATAAATCTCAATCGACATATTTTCACAGAAGTGATTGTTTGTTTTATTGAAATATATTTAACTCTAGCATTAAATTCGTTTGATTTCTGTGAACACAGGTATACACCAGTGATTTAAGTAGCACGGCGAGTTTTACTCTTTCCTAAGTCAAAAGTAAAACTAGTAGTTCTGCGAACAGTAGACCTCGCGAGCACAAACTTTTAGGGAAAAATTAACCGCTTAGCTTGAGGCTTAAGTGCCTGCTACACGGTCGCAAACCGCGTCCCGACAGAGGTGACCTTAGGTTTACGACGAAACGTTGAAACAATTTTGCCGGTCGCCAACCAAGGCCATCTCGGTCGAGGACGCGGTTGGCAACCGTGTAGCAGGCACTTTATCTTAAAGTGAAAGAACGACGTTCACATTTCAAGCTTTTAAGAAAATATTAAAGTTCTATGTTTACCTGTGTTTACGTAGGTTTTATTTAGTACTTTTTAGTTCAATAAAAGCTTGTTTAAAAATTATTTTACTTTATTTTATTCTAACATTAGAATTTGATAAAATATGTGTTCTATCCATTGAGGTATTATTGTACTAAGTTCTATCATCTTATCACCTTAAACCACTGTGTAAAGTTTAAGTATTCCTGTGGCCACCTGCCGGCACTTTTATCAGACCCTAGACGACGCCTTGGGCTAACGTACCTACTTGTCAAAACAAATCGAAATGGTCTAAACACAACGGTGCTATCTTGTCTAATTAAGGAGTTCAGTATAGTGACCTTCCAGATCCATTAAGAGGCCCTACACCTTGGGCTACCTGGCCTGACAAAACCGACGACCGTAAAAACAACAGTTTTTATGGACCTGGACAGTACCTAGTGTAAGAACATTTGTCAAGTGAGTCTAAAAACGATGGCGATGGTTCTACCTTGTTAAGTTGAGGAGTTCCTATGGCCACCTTCTGGCTCCATTATAAGAAACCTGAACACTAGCATTCATTCTTAGATAGGGCCCCAAACTTATCTTATCTCTCTAGCTGATAAGAAGTAGAAATCACACGTAACTTCGGCCGAATCTTCGTATTTAGGGTTTTGACCTGCAGGAAACAAACCATGAACGACAGCTTGTAGTTTTAGCGTTCGAAAATATTACCAACGCACTTTGAATTGACCGCGATGACATAATTTTTTCCTGTCAAAAAAATATGACATCAATACGTCAAATAAATTAAAAAACTGGCCAAGTGCGTGGACCACGCACAAATAAGGGGTCCGTAGTTGGAATGAATAATTATCCCAAGTACAAACTTTAACATTGTAGTTAAAAAACATGTTCTCTCATACATTCCAACCGCAAATGTAAGTTAGTCGATTATTACTCGTTAACTTGTAAAGCATACTTAGCTTTGCTAGTTTTCTTTTTAATTTAGCAAATGTATCCATGAATCGAAAAAACGTTTTCACACACACACACGCTACCCCATAACACAGGACAAACGAGAAAAAAAATTACGTGTAGGGTGAGGAGGTACCCTAAAAAACAATCATGATTTTATTTTATGACTTTGTCGGCGTGATTGATAGTATAGACCTATACCTACCAAATTACAGCTTTCTAGTACTAAGATTCTCTGAGCTAAGCCGCTGACAGACAGAAAGACAGGCAGACGGACATGGCAAAACTAAATCAGTTTATTGTGTACTACAGAACCCTAAAAACCAGACAAATTATGAGTAAAAAATTTGTAGGCCAGCTAGAAAAATTAACAAATAGGTTTGAATAAATAGCGAGCAATTTACTGCATTTGAAGAGGTATTCTGCTCATAATGCCGAAGATCCTGATCAGATCTTTACCAATTTTTTTTGAGACTATCTTAAAGTTACTTTCTTTCAAATGAAAAAAGAAACATCGAAAACCGATTTCATAAGGCGGAGATATCCAGTAGCCCCCTTTTTGCCCCATTTTGGAGGAAGTACCCCTCCAATCAAAAATCCCCGACGACAAAAAATTACAAAAAATTCATAATACCTGTATGCCAAGTTTCATCCAGATCGGTTGTAAAATACGACCTGTACACGAGTACGTACAAACTGACACACGAAAGAAAATTTTGCCAGTTGATGCAGAGACGCTTCGCTCGCTACGCTCGCTCGGTCAATTACAATATAAAAACTATGCAATAGCTTTACCGCGGCAGTCCCCGAGTGCCACAGGTCTTTTTTGTTTTGTAAGGAGTAAACGTCTGATTCAAGAGTTTGTAGTTTGGTGCATGTTTGAAATAGTAACAAACATTGTTCTGAGCTATTGTAGGAAATATCATGTAGTTAATTAATAAATTAAAAAAATGTGATATTAAGAGGCATTTTTAAGATTTATTTTGAAAAAACTTAAAGAAGAGTTTTTTTTCTTCGAATTTTAATTTTGTTTTTTATTTAATAAATGTTTTACTACATTTTAGTTATGTTTAATGATTTTATTTGATAAACTATGATGTCGGCTAGTCAGTAAAAAAAAATAATGGAAAAAGATGAACAAACTTAGGAAATATCGTACAAAAACTGCAGCACGTCAAACGTCTTTACAAAAAAAAGAAAAAAAAATCATAAAAAAAAACTAAAGCCACAAATATAAATGTAATTATTAATAATTTTGTACAAATATTCAAAAAACGCCGGGCGGTCACTTATCCCTGGGACACACTGTATATTATAAAGAGTTAAAATTTTTTTTTTTTACCTCTTTAAAAATTTCTTTGGGAAGCTCGTGGCTAAGTAATAACAAGCCGCACAGGTCGATCCATCAGGTTAAGCTACGCTTGCCGGGGTTGGTCAGTGGATGGGTGACCATCTTTACATACCGAGACTCCTCCGTGCCTCGGTCCCGGCTGTCATTCGTGGATCTTTGACAGTCGTTACGAGTCGTCAGAAGCCCGAAAGTCTGACACCGGTCTTACCAAGGGGTATCGTATTACCCAGTTACTGGGTTGTGGACGTCAGATAGGTAGTCGCTCCATGTAAAATACTGGTATTCAGCTGCATCCGGTTAGACTGGAAGCCGACCCCAAGATAGTTGGGAAAAGGCTAGGCAGATTGAAAGAGGTAAAATTTGTTTGTTTGTATGTAGGGGGTAAATTCCGGAACTATCGGATTCGGATTCGGATCGGATCGATCGGTCGGATTTGAAAAATTAGTTTTGTATTGGATATCCCAATTCTTGAGGAAGGTTATAGGCTCGGACAAAGTCACGGGCAGAGGCAATTTTAATTATAAAATGAACAGAGAATACATGAACTACACAGTAATAAGTCAATTTATCAAAAGCTCAACTCTGAACCTCTATGCGACCGATCTGAAATACGTCTGTATTTGTGTGGTTTCGGCTTAACCGGCCTGTGAAGCCTCGAGAACGTTAGAATGGACGGAAAAGTGGGAATTTGAAGTATAGAGCACAAAATAGTTGGGTACAGAAGGTGGGCTTCGTACAATGAGCGAAACCGCATGTACGTGAAGCTTCGTGCAGACTGGCGCGACGCGACACCGGTAATTGTTCTACCGTGAAGTTTTCTTAGAAATTGTTTTGTAAGACTCGCGACGTGCCAGTCTGAACGAGGCTTTAGATACGCTTGACGACGGTACAGCGAGTGTAAGCGCACTCGCGACTGTCATTCGACCGAGATAGATAACTTACCGATTTCTATAATGTACGGACAGTTATTGATCAAAATTAGGACTCTTGTATTTTTACTAATAAATATCTGGGTACTCGGTTTTTTTTTTTGGTACGTTTTATAAAAATGAAACATAGCTAGATCGGTTTATCGCCCCCGAAACCCCCTGCATACACAATTTTATGAAAATCGTTGAAGCCGTTTCCGAGTTTCAGATTATATATAAAAGAAGGTCGTTTAGGGGTACCTATTAGGTATAGCAAAGCCCTCATAAAGAAGTATAGCTCTATCAGTTATTTTTTTTTTACGAATCTATTATTATAATAATAATAATATATAATAATAATAAAATCGTTTATTTATATAAAGAGGGGCACATTTACAAAAAATTACTTAATCATAAAAAATAGAACACAGTTGCTTATTTGCCTGAACTAGGTTGGACCTGTGCTTCAGGCTAGGAAGTGCATAAATATTTAAAGTAATAAATTAACTATGAGTCTAAGTATAAACTAAATTAAAATTAGGTAAATAAAAGTAAAACAGCAAAGTTAGTGGTTCTATTTGCAGACAACAAGTAGATCTTCTGTCTGTGCATAATCTATGGTTAGTAAATATTCAAGTATAATTTTTTTTACAGCTAAAGTAATTTAGTTTATAAATACTAAGTTTTCTATTTAATCTATTGTACAGAAATGGGCCTAAAAATGTAAAAAATCTTTCTACAAAGACATGTTTTGAGGTTGCATTAGAAATGCATACTATATCATTCCGTCTCTTGTTAGTATTGTCAGTAGTGTGGGTAAGCATGGTGTGCTGTTTTAATACTAAGTGCATAATGAAAAGTTGGCGAACAGTCAGCACGTTGCAGGACTTATATAGCAGATCTGTGGGAAAGAGAAAGGGATGGAAGTTTGCTACCTTTAAAATGGCTCTCTGTGCTCTTTCAAGAGGGAGTAGATTGGTTTTTGGTGCACCACCCCATGAAGTGATGCAGTAAAGAATTATAGATTGACATAGAGCCAAATAAACTTGTGTGATTAATTTTGAATCTGCAAATGATCTCAATTTTTTAAAAACGTACATTAATTTGCGCACTCGTTTAACTAGACTTTCAATATGGTTTTTGAAAGACAGGGTGTCGTCTATTATTACCCCGAGGTATTTTATGCTTCTCGTTTTGAGGATAAAAGGGCAATTACAAATGGTGACTGAACGATTTCCACATTGATGGGCATATAGAGGAGGGTTAGTAATGTTAAATTGAGGCTTGCGCATAGAGAAGTGAATATATTTTGTCTTGTCAGCATTTAATGTTAGTAAATTGCTTTGAAGCCAATTAGTCACAGTATTAAAACCTAGTTGAGCAATATCGAACAGTTCGCTACTGGTTTTAGCTGTAAATATTAACGCCGTGTCGTCGGCATATGATATAATTTTACCGTCTTTAATATTCAGATTACATAAATCGTTAATATAAATCAGGAATAGCGTAGGGCCCAGAAATTATTATGTCCATTTTGACAATAAAATGAGAGCAGTGGTGGCCCAGTGGTAACGGCCCCGACTTACGAGTTACGGTCGTGGGTTCGAAGTAGTTCGAACTCAAGCAGGCGCTTTACTTTGTGTAAATAATTTCATTACCACTGCTCTCAAAACGGTGAAGGAAAACATCGTGAGGAAATCGGCATGTCTTAGAACCAAAAATTCGAAGACATGTGACATCTACCAACCCACACTGGGCCCGCGTGGTAGATTGCGGCCCACTCCCTCTCACAGAGAGGAGGACTGTGTCCCAGCAGTGGGAACATTAATAGGCAGATGATGATGATGATGGCAATAAAATAGCTACCATTTTTACGCAAAACAGCTACCATTTTTAAGCAAAACAGCTACCATTTTTAAGCAAAATGATTCGTTTTTGTTTATAGTAAACCGAACATAAGATCGCCGTGCGTTTTACGCGTCTTTTGGTTCATGCGCCTGTTTTCACTCGTTGTAGGTAGACTTCTGGACCTTTCTTTTTAGTGTCTATAGTGTACTATAGAGCCGAATGTAGCCCGTCTAGAGTGGGTTGCTCGCTTCGCAATGTGAATTGAGAGACTTTAGAGCTATAATTGTTCCGTGGGCGTATCATTGCTTTTAAGTTTCTGGTAGGCGCTTTAGCTACACCCTTTTGCGTTAAATTGGATACGTTAACAGGTTCATTGAAGTACCCATCCGTATGAAAGAAATCAAATCTATTACCGGTTAAAAACTGACCTGGTATGTAATAATAACAACATTCGTACACGACCCGGTTCCCGGGTATCGAACCTAGGACCGAGAAAAGTCGTACCAGTCAACAGCCCTAACTTAGCCTGGCGTCCTATGTTTGCATATAACAAAAAAGATGTAATATCTTTTACATTTTACTTATATGGCAATCGAAATTCGTAATCGAAGCTAGTTAACTATAAGTCCAGGTTTCCTCACGATCGGGCCTGCGGACGGAGAGCGATGGGCAGCTCGCCGTCCGATAAGGACCAGCAGCCTAATTACGTAATGCACGATCAATTTTAAATTGAAATGAATTGAAAAAGATTGCTAGACCATTGTTGCTTCATAAGTTCGAGAAAAAAAAATTGAGCAGATTTTTTTTCTCGAACTTTTGAAGCAATCACTATCTATGGAAGCAATTGATTAGCAATTTGTTTCAATTTAAAATTGATCGTGCAATACGTAATTATACAGGGGGTCGACGGCGCGTCGTGTTCCACGCGCGCCTCAAAGAGATGTCAGCGACATTGACGGGGTCCGCTAGGGCCGATGCCTACCGGGGTTGCGGGAAGTCCTTAGGGGAAACCGTGGCCCCTGGCTAGGCAAGGGAAGGAACACGGGTGGGTTTTAGTCTGTAAGAGTCTGATACGCCCTTCCACTCCGCCCAGAGCGGGAGAAGTCATTTGATGATTTCCTACCCAAAAAAAAAAAAGGTTTCTCACGATGTTTTCCTTTACCGATGTCATAGTTATGCTAAACCTCACAATATCCTAAAATACTTGCAAATCGCAATACTTGGCGAGCAATATCACTTTCATATCGAAATTCATAACCAAACATTTGTTAACATGCGTTCGCTCGTAAAAGAGAAAAGGGAACATTTTCGATATGTAGGGTCCCTCCTCACTCCATACGTTATGATATAAATTATTGAAAAGTCGCGCAATAACAGGATCGTTGTCCCGTTGGCGACATATTGTAGGAATGCGCGAAGTTGTGAATATACTGCTTGTAACAGTCTGTTGGAGGATTCAGCTGACTTCTGGGTTTAGTGTGTGTATGTGTGTAAGTATTCAATTGTTTTTAACCATCTTCAAAAAAGGAGGAGGTTATACAACCTTAGTTTTTGTTTATACTGAACCTCTTAAGGGGTCATTGTACTCACCATTATGAACAACTTTCAGTATGGGACCAAGGCTGAAATCGAAAATAAATCTGCCTGTTCGCTATATTTTGACGAGATATGCGAACATTAACTTAGTTGATATTTTTTTCGCGTCAGCGTTGGTCCCATAGTGAAAGTTGTTCATAAAGATGAGTACAATGACCCTTTACGAGGTTTAGTATAAACAAAAACTAAGGTTGTTTATAAAATAAATCTGCTGTTCCCGTTGCAAAATTCGCCAAAATGTATGAAACAGCAGATTTTTTTTCGCGATTTCAGGTTTGCTCCCCTAATAAAAGTTGTTCATCATGATGAGTAAAGTCACGTGTTTAAGTATCGGTCACTAATTACTAGTCACCCTATATAGTCACAACGATTTTTACAAGATTTCTAGACCGATTTATGATGTTTTTTGTTCTAGGACTTGCCTGTTTCCTCACGTCCTCATCTCGTGACTTCCTTTGTGTTTACATACCCATGCTAAAGCAGATGAACGGAGCACAGTTTGTGCGCGAATGTGTATGCTTTACATACGTATCGCTTTTCGTCGAAAAGTGACTTTAATTTATATAATTATGTACTAGCTACCCGTCCCGGCTTCGCACGGGTAGCACTAAGTACTTATCTACGGCTACCTACCGTACCTACCCTACCCTACCTACCGTACCTACCCTACCCTATCTAGCCTATAAACCTTTAGTGGACTACGACAAACATTTCAAGACCAAAATCAGCCCAATCGGCCCAGCCGTTCTCGAGTTATAAAATGACAACGAAAAGTGGCATTGATTTTTATATTAGACTAGCTGCCCGTCCCGGCTTCGCACGGGTAAGCACTTATTCACGGGCGCCTACCTACCCTAACTACCTACCTACCTACATACATACATACCTACCTACCCTACCTACACTACCTACCTACCTACCCTACCCACCCTACCTACCCTACCCACCCTACCTACCCTACCCACCCTACCTACCCTACCCACCCTACCTACCCTACCCACCCTACCTACCCTACCCACCCTACCTACCCTACCCACCCTACCTACCCTATCCACCCTACCTACCCTACCCACCCTACCTACCCTACCCACCCTACCTACCCTACCCACCCTACCGACCCTACCCACCCTACCTACCCTACCCACCCTACCTACCCTACCCACCCTACCTACCCTACCCACCCTACCCACCCTACCTACCCTACCCACCCTACCTACCCTACCCACCCTACCTACCCTGCCTACCCTACCTACCCTGCCTACCCTACCTACCCTACCTACCCTACCTACCCTACCTACCCTACCTACCCTACCTACCCTACCTACCCTACCTACTCTACCTACTTACATACATACATACCTACCTACCCTACCTACACTACCTACACTACCTACCTACCTACCCTACCTACACTACCTACACTACCTACCTACCCACCCTACCCACCCTACCTACCCTACCCACCCTACCTACCCTACCCACCCTACCTACCCTACCCACCCTACCTACCCTACCCACCCTACCTACCCTACCTACCCTACCCACCCTACCTACCCTATCCACCCTACCTACCCTACCCACCCTACCTACCCTGCCCACCCTACCTACCCTGCCTACCCTACCTACCCTACCTACCCTACCTACCCTACCTACCCTACCTACTCTACCTACTTACATACATACAAACCTACCTACATACTTTACCAACATACATACCTACGTACTTGCATACCTACCTACCTACCTACCCTACCTTCAACTACCTATCATAAGAACCATCTCCATACTATAACAAACACAACAAAAAAAAAATAAGCCAAATCGGTCAAGCCGCTTTCATGTTATGTCGTGACAACGGAAAACGGAAAACGGGTTTCATTTTTATATATACAGATGTAGATATCATGAACAGTTTTCGTGGCTGTGTGACCATGTTGTTCTTCTAAACTACGCAACGGATATTGATGCAGTTTTCATCATAATTTATAGAACTTATTCTGAAAGGTTTATGTGTCTAATACCCATAGATATAATATATTTCTATGATCATACCTACCTTTTAATATTAAACCTACATTTATTTTATGTTGGAAATACGTCACTGATTTGACAAATCGGGACGCCAGAGACGCCTAGCGGCGCTCGAAAGAGTCTACAACATATTTATGTAAAAACACAGTACTTAGTTAAAATATGGTTGATACTAGAGAAAGAAAAAAAAGAGCTGTGGTGGCCCAGAAGCAGAGGAAACGGCCCCGACTTACAAGTTGTAGGTCGTGGGTTCAAACCAAGGCAGGCGCTTTACTTTGTGTAAATAATTTCATCACAACTGCTCTGAAAAACGGTGAAGGAAAACATCGTGAGGAAACCGGTATGTCCTAGAACCAAAAATTCGAAGACATGTGACATCCACCAACCCGCACTGGGCCCGCGTGGTGGATTACGGCTCACTCCCTCTCACAGAGAGGAGGCCTGTGTGCCAGCAGTGGGAACATTACAGGCTGATTATGTTATGAAGAGAGATGTACCCTTCTCGGTCACATATAATAAACAATTTCGATGTTTTGTCAAGTAGTAAAAGAGTCGCAAGTATCGTATAATTTACTTCGTCTAACAATCTGTGTTCTCCATATGATAAGGATAATTGCCTCCCCAGGCTCCTCTATATCTCGTGTACGGTAATGAGCCCTTTTTATTTACCCCTCCCCCATCCTCATCCCCCTTCTAACTACACAGATTACGGTGTAGGGTATAGCTGAAGTATTTTATTTAGTACTGTCCGACCGAAAACGGTGTTTCAGCCGAAAAGAAAAAGAAACTTCGGCTTTAGTCTTATTTTTGGCCGAAAACAAAGCTGAAAATGATTTAGACATTAAAAAAATTATAAATATTGCAGCTGTACACCGAATCTTTTCTGTTTTTTTACACATATGGAGAGAATTTGTGTATTGATTCAGCTGATATTGCCGTCTGCCGAGCTTTAAGCGTCGTCAAACAGGCGCGATGCGACGCGACTAATTCTCTACTTCACGGTAGAGAATTACCGGTGTTGTGACGAGCCGTTGCGACACGCCGTTGCGATGCGCCGTTGCATCGCGCAAGTCTGCACAAGGCTTTACAAAGTAGGCCGAATGATGCGCAATGCTTCACGAACTTCTGATTTTCGGCTTGGCCGAAGCTTCGGCTGGTATAAGGCCGAAATCAAAAAATATGGCCGAATCATGATTGTATTATATTGGAAAATAATCTTAGTAAGGAACCAGTTGTCGAAGTAATGTTAATAAAGCTCACCAAGTTTTCTTAAAGTTTGGCACCAGTCAGTCTTTTCTGTAAAAATCTCACTGATACTTGGGATTTGAGTGAGCTGTCATTCCATCGAATGCTAGGGATCTATAGGGAGAAATTCTTTGTTTACAAAATTTATAACTTCTCCTGACGGGGACTTTAAGTATAAGTACAGGATCGAATTTTAAATTAGCTAGTGAAACTCCACAGACGTGGTAGATGTGTTGGGTATCTAGAATACGGGCCGTATGCCTCTATGCCTGTACCTCCATAGCACAGTTTCTACCGTCAGTTAGCAATCGGACAGTAAGCCGATTACGAGACTCTCATTTGTCTGGAGATCACAGCCAGCTACCATTCTGTTTTCATTCAGCTTGATATGTATCTTTCTTGAGGTAGAGAGATAGCCCAGTCAAACAAGCAGAACGATATTATGGAACCTTGAAATGGAATTATAGCATACGCTTTAATTTGTTCTCTACACAGCCCTCATCTTTTGCACGACTCATAATGCGAAGCATTAGTGTGTTCTACGATCGAAAAAAAAACTTTTGCCCCCTTTCTGCAACTGTTTTTATTGTTACACTCCTGCTAGTACACAGAACCTACTTAATTTATATACCATTGTATAGATGATTAAATGGAGATTAATATTGTACCTACTTTTTAACAATTGATTTAATGCAGCAGAAATGGAAAAAGCATAAAAATTGTTGAAAAAAAATTCCTAACCTAATTTATGAACCCTGAAAACATAGTAGTACTCGTATAGTAGTAGCTTGCGATAAAATCATGGAGTCAATTTTTTTTTAATATATTTTACATTTTCTTCTGATAATTTTGAAACAGACTATATTATGTAGGCACCTAATTACCAAGTTTTTTTTTTGTCTTTATTGTAATGTTATTACAAAGTGTTAGTAATACAGCACTGAAAATGATTCTCCAATGAAAAAAATTGCTCAACAATATAAATCTTATTTGGTCTACAAAAATTGCTGTAACATGCAAAAATATCAGTTCCAAATCGTCATTACAATACGGGTAACCCCAATCGACTCCTAAGGATTACTCTTATTCGTAAAACGATGGGATGACCATAATGTTCACAAAAGTGGTCTGGATCGCTGACGGTGCGCGGACAACACAATAAATCTTTGCCGGGATAATCCCGATTCGGGCTGACTAGGGAAGGCTTTGTGTGCCAGGGTATGATATGATGTATCCATTGAGGTGCTTTGACTGCTTACAGTAAGCTAGGCTTTGGGAAACCAATTTTAGAACATTTTAGACGTTGAGAAGTTTTATGTGCCGGTTGCATTAAACTTCACGATTTTGAATATACTGTTCCGAAATGAAAAAAAATCAGCTGTTCCCTACTTTTGAGTTCGCTTAACTCGTCAAAATGTATGGCAGCAGATTTATTTTTTTCGCACTTTCAGCTTTAGGAGACGAGAGGAGCGGAGATGTGCCAATATTAACCAATAGAATCTAAACTACGCTCCAGAGGTGCGATTCTATTGGTTAATATTGGCATATCTCCGCTCCTCTCCTCTCCTCTCCGCTCCAGTGGACAGACAGCCTTAGTGAAAGTTGTTCATAATGATTAATGAATTGATGAGGTTTAGTATAAACAAAAAATAAAGATTATAGTATATTTTGTGAGTTTTTAAAAGGTAAACAATCTTCACTCAACTCAACAGTGGGAAGCACTGCCGATGATATGATTTTTATGTAGGTATACTTTCTCAAGTCAAGCGAAAACGTGTAAAATGCATTACCCAGGCCATATTAACGGCCAAGTACTGTAGATGCTGCACAGTAAATAAATAAAAAAGCGGTCATTTTTCACAATTGCCAAAATACCGTCGATACATGCATTTCGTGAGTTCCGGTGTAGTGACAGGGCGCGCCGGAAGTGGACACGCAGCGGTGGCCACATCCGGCGGCCATATAACTGTCGCCATTCGTCACATCCTGGCTCCGATATTAACGCGTGCTATTGATTGACGTAAACCTTTATATTGGGCATTTAATATTACTATTTTTATGTGGGTTTTTATTGGAGCTGAGTATGTTACTCCTAAGGTTGTAAAATACGGAGGGGAGGTAGATCGGGTTAGGAAAATACGTGTTTATAGTCACAGGTCACTTTTCTTCTTCAGTCACTTAGGTCTTTTCTTCGGTCACTTTTCTTTTTTTTCTTCTTAAATATGCTTCGAAATTCGAAAATTATTTTGACAACCTTCTTCGAGATAAATCTAAATTGCTGTACTGGTCAAAAACAAGCAAGCACCTGGCCGGCAATGTTACCATGAAAATCGATAGGTATCTGTCGTGTTTAGTGGCCAAATAAATTACTATGAAAACTCATATCTGTCGTGTGATTTAAAAATGGAACTTTTTACTTCAACACATGGCAACCAAGGAGGTAACTTATCAAAGATTTTATTTGAATATCGAACTGACTTAGCACATAGACCAGAGCGGCAATTGCCGTTATTTTTAAGAACGTTTGCATTCGCATCTTATTCACAATCTGTCAAAAAATACAATCTACTTATTTACCAACATTTTTGACAAGTTTGACAGATTGCGACTTGAATGTGAACGTTTTTTAAGTAGGTACGAGAATTGGCCTTCTGTTTAAAGTAAAGAAGAAACAAATGAACATATTTGGGAATTGGAATTTATAATTAATTTACTTAGTTTGAATTACCGCGCATTGTTTGAGAAAAGTACTATACCTTGTAGCCTTGGCTGCAACCAGGCATTGATGGACTCACGTATGTGTGCTTCGGCCCACACGAGCGTCCCTCAATGCCCTAATTGCTGGCCGCGACAGTAATGTACTATATAAACATTTTTTAAGTTACCTTCTTAGTTTTTAATACTATAACGTCGTAAAAGAATTCAGGCAGAATAGATGACTAAAGGCTCACGTAGACAGGCACAACGTGATACCGGTGGAACAATTTCCGTGAAGTTTACATAGAAATTGTTCCACCAGAGTTGCGTCCCGCCGTCACGTCGGGCCTGTCTACGGGAGGCTTAAGTAGGCTCATACTGTTGAAGAACTGGGTATCCCTATTTTAAGGTAGAAAACGTACAAAGTGACGGTAGGTAGCTACCAACATCTTATTATATTAACTTCCAAAACCATTTGCTCCTTTATTGATAAACTTTGCTTAGACGCTAAAAATGTATGGACTATGGTTAACAGTTGCATAAATAAATAAACCCCGTCCGTCATTAAAATTTCAGACAATTTACGACCATACCTGAACACAATTTCTCCTTAAAATTCAGCCACCGGAAAAATAATTCAAAGAAAAAAAGAGATCTGGTTTTCTAAAAGACAATTTTCGTGAGTCCATTGTGAATCGAATTTAAATTTTCTACTTTCCACTCCTGTGCGACGGCTGACAAAGGAGGCATTATTTTTTATTATTATTTCTTTTATTTTATTGTCCGTCACAATGGCGTGTTTTCAGACAGCCGGCGGGAAATTCAACGGAACTTCCGGTGAGTAGGGATGCGACAGAACAGAACTGCTTCTTTTTTTTAAATCAATTATTATTTAACTGTGGTCGTAAATGTGACTGCTGAGCTAACTGGGTTCGGTTACGCAGTGTTTGCTATCAGAAATTCTGCAGTATAGTATCCGTGAGTCTGAATTGGAGCTTGATGTACTAGTACCTATTGCATTTAGGGAATGCAATCTCGAACTCGATATCTCGAGAAATTTTTTGAAGTTCAATCTTGTGGCAAGACAATCTCGTTCGAGATCTCGACCGTATTGGTCGACAATTTTGAGAAATATTTCATGATAAGTTAGTGATTTTTTTATATTGGTCGTCATGTATTTTAGGGTAGGTTACATGTAAGTACTTTCTCTCTCCATTCGAACTTTCCACCCTGTATACTTATATTTTTGATCATTAGCACATCCCTAGCAAAATATTTTAAGTTACACCGCGCGCCGCGGCGGTTGTTATATAAAATGTTGTTTAGAACAATGTTGGCACCACGTGTACGAACAACTGTGAACAACAGTGGTTTGTGTATTGTCTGTATCGACACCGGCGCTGTTTCAAGTGGTTTTTGTCCATTTTTATTAGTACTTTGATTACTAACTTTGGCTTTGGTGTATCAGTAAGGCCGAAGCCACACAGGTACAGTCAGGGAAGTTGTTAAGCAAATTGCTACCAATTTAGATTGTCCATACACTTCCACAGATGAATACAGATGGCTCACTCAGCATTTAGGTATGAAGCTACAAGTACGCGGCGGGCTCGTCTTGTCGGCTAAAATTCAGTGAGCGTAAAGTAGTAACGCGATAGAAAGAGAGGCAACTTCTAAGTGAATATAACTGTAGGTAATTAGCGCTGTGCGACCTGAATTTCACTTTATTGTGTCGTAGGAAACGTTGCTTTTTAGGGTTCCGTACCCGAAGGGTGCCAAATGGAACCATAATTACTAAGCCTCCACTGTCTGTCTGTCTGTCAGCGAGCTCTATCTCATGAACCGTATTAGCTAGGCAGTTGAAAATTTCACAGATTATGCATTTCTATTGCCGCAAGAACAACAAATTATAAAATTAAAAATTAAAAGGGCTCTCGATACAATAAACTTTTAATTTTGAAAAACGCCGATTCATAAGGTATTTATTTTAATATGGGTGATTTTCTGCAACTACCAAAATAACTTTGTAGTTCATAGTATCGTTATGAAAAATACAATTTTATCCTTGCGTTTTTCATTAAGATGATAAATAATAATATTCCTCGTTTCGTATTTTCATTTATTTGCTAAATAATGTACGGTGGTACGGAACCCTTTGTGTGTGTGACTTTACGGTGTGTACCATCTGTATTTATCTGTGACACTGCTAATCTTTTGGCGCTTGAATGACGTTGGTTGGGGGGGGGGGGGGGGGGACTGTTATTAAAATCAGAAAACAATGAGTTTTTACTATTCAATATTATCCAAGCAATCGATTTTATCAACACCTAGCGCCTTTCAAAATTATAATAGCAAAAACATTTTCTTTCGCAAGAGAATAGGTTCCATGAAAAAATCGCTTTTATAGTTTTGTATACTATTTATAAAACTAATAATAGTAGCACAAACTGCTACTACCGGCTCAGTGATTTGGTAGAAACAGTAGGTTTTTATTCAGCTTGCAAGATTCGACCTAAACAAACAAACTATCTAACATACACACGTATTTACATAACTTAAAAACTAACAGACTTATGCCCGTTTTCACTGACAACTAAGTGACACTTAAATGAATCCCTAAACAAAAGTGGACTGTTGAACTTTCAACTCTCGCCGTTGAGCCTAGCGTTGAAAATCCCACAGTACACTTTTATTTAGGAATTCATTTTAGTGTCACTTAGTGAAGGTGAAAACGGGTATTAAAGTAATAAATTAATAATGTACAAGTATATAATTTCGTTACACAATTTTATTGTAACAATTGAATAGGTAACGAAATAAATATATCTTACACAATCCTGGTACTTTTATTTGAAAAGAGTAAAGGTCTGTGATTTAGATTCGATTCCTGTGTTTTGATAACTAATGTTCTACCTATATGCATAACCTACTTTATAAAAGGAGGAGGTTCTATGTTCGGCTGTTTTTAGGGTTCCGTACCCGAAGGGTGACAAATGGAACCCTATTCATAAGCCTCCGCTGTCCGTCTGTCTGTCAGCGAGCTCTATCTCATGAACCGTAATAGGTAGGCAGTTGAAAATTTCACAGATTGAGCATTTCTATTGCCGTAAGAGCAACAAATAATAAAATTAAAAAATAAAGGGGGGTCGCCGTACAATAAAATTAAATTAAAAAAAAAAAAATATCTGACCCCGGCATGTGGGGTATCATTTTCTAGAGCTCATGGAGTAGAGAATAAATATAATTTTTATTTGTTTTTATCTTCAAAAATGATGAATTAGGGGGCCGTAGAAGTTGTCTGTTTTAGACCATTTTTGTACGAGCTCTATCTCAACAACTAAACAAATTAGGAATTTGAAACTTGTGTGTATCATGTAACATATACTGTTTATAATCAACAAATACTAAAAACGCTGATTCATAACGTATTTTATATAATATGGGCGATTTTCTGCAACTTAAAGTAATAATTTTGTATTTCATGCTAATATTATGCGATATAAATTCCACAGATAACTATTTAATAGTCGGAGTAATGACATGGAATTAGTAAGTACCTACTATCATGGCAGCATATACTATTTCGATCATTTAAATTTCGATCATCCAAAAAGGTCTACAAAATAAACTTTCTTCACAAGATTTTAAAACCGGCCAGTATTTTTTGAGTTTAAGAACTTTATCGACTTTTTTCAAAGTATCCCTAGACGGTGTTGATGTGTGTACCTCGTGTTAAAACTACACTCCAATAGACAATATATTCAGTAACATTGAAATGAATGCTGGCACATACAGTGTACTATTCAGTTACCTAGCTTAAACCGTTGTGGATACAATTTCATATTGAGAAAAATTATTGGTGTAAAAATATTCGGCCACGGCGGCCAATCTCAACCGCGGAGACTGGCCTTCGGCGCGGGAGATATTATAGTGCACAAGTGTGTGCGCAGACACGAGTGCACTCTCTCTTCCCTCACTCTCATAGTCCGATGGGATGTGTAAAAATAATAAGTAAGAAATAATAGATTTCTGTATGACTATCAAAAATAACGTAAATAAATACCTGTATTGACCCGTGCGTTTGCACTGGCGAAACATCACGACAAAACATGTTGAAATCTCTAGTTCCTGTCAAACATTGTATGAAAAATTGACAGAAAATAGAGATTCCAACATGTTTTGTTGTGAATGTTTCGCCAGTGCAAACGCACAGTTATAATTAAAATTTGGCGTACTACTTACATTCTATTTTGTACAATATAGTCTGATGTAGCAAGAGAAATCCTTTTATTTATAAGTAACTAGCTTTACCCGGCCTGGCTTCGCACGGTTAGCACTAAGTACTTATCTACGGCGCATCTACCTTTCCTAATTACCTATTTCTACCTAATTACCTACCCTACCTACCTACCCTACCCTTCTTACCAGGGTAGGTAGGTACCTAACCTACCCTACCTACCCTACATATCTACCTGCTTACCTACCATATATACCTATTTATACCTACCAATACTATGTTAGTAGCAAATAAATAACTTTGACTTTAGTTAATGCATGGTATTGGATAAAGTTAACTTAATATTTTTCTCTTAAAATAAATGAAATATACTCCTACACCTATATTTTAACACAACAACATTTTCTCATTAAAATTAGACAATTTCTTTACAAATCTTTGTTTTTTTATAGCGCCTCTGTTGTTACCTTTACGAAAGTATTACAAAAATTCATAGTGTTAAATCTTGTACGACATGGTATGGAACCCTTCGTGTGCGAGTCCGACTCGCACTTGACAGATTTTATTTTTTTGTTAACAATGTTCATCGATATAATTATTAGATTATTTTTAGATAGAAACTTTAAAAATGTACCGACATATTAAACATAACATCACGCCTTGTTTCCCCGCAGGGTTGGGTAGAGGTGTACCTGTAGCAGGTACACCCACATTTCGCCAGTTATGTTTAAGTCCCATGCAATAGGGGGCGAGCCTATTGCCATCAACCGGGCACAGATCCAGACTCCGGGCTGCTACTGAGAAATTCCAGATAGAAAAACCCAATAACACTTTGCCCGACCCGGGCATCGAACCTAGGACCTCGAGCTCAGCAGGAGCGCTTGCTACCACTAGACCAACGAGGCAGTCAACTATAAAGCTTTGTGCAGACCAGCGCGACTTGTCGCGCAACGCGACACCGGTTATTGTTATACCGTGAAGTTTTGAATTGTTCGTGTCGCGTCGCGCGACAAGTCGCGCTGGTCTGCAAAAGCCTTAATCATATCAACAACATAATCATATTAATATATTAATAACTGCAAAAATGTAGGTTTATGTAAGGAAGGATTCATTAGTATATTTAATATGAACTAAAGCTATACTTAGTTGGAATGCAGATGGTTGGAAAATACTTAAAACTCAAAAAAGAAAACTAAACAGCGTAAACGCAGGAAAAAAGATTATTTTAAATTTGTTATCCTGCGTTTACGCTTGTTGTAGAGAAAACAGCTTGGGAGCTTTTCAATAGCAAACATTTGTTGTAGCAGAAAAAAAACAAAGAAATTGTATTTTAAATTTGTTTTAGAATGTTGTAAGTTCTTAAATAGTACATTACTGTCGAGGCCAGCAATTAGGGCATTGATGGACGATAGTCCATTAATGCCTGGTTGCGGCCAAGGCTTGTATAGTACCTTTCTCAAACAATGCGCGGCAATTCAAACCAAGTAGTTACTTAAATTATTTATAAATTCCAGAATCAATGACGAACAAAGAAAATTTTTCACGCGCCAATATTATGATCATATGTTTCTTCACAGCTCTATTTGCTAAGTCAGTTCGAAATTTAAATAAAATCTTTGATAAGTTACCTCCTCCATGTGGAAGTAAAAAGTTAGTTCCATTTTTAAATAATAGGACAGATATGATTTTTCACAGTAATTTATTTGGCCGCTAAACACGACAGATATGGATTCTCATACTAAGATTGCCGGCCTGATGCTCACTTCTTTTTGAACAGTACAGCAATTTCGATTTATCTCGAAGAAGGTTGTCAAAATAATGTTCGAATTTCCAAGCATGTTTGAGAAAAAATAAATTTCAGTATTATCTACAGAACTTGGCAACGATTTAGATCTCAATTCTTTTGAAGTCGATAATCACGCATATTCTTAATATTGAGCTTGGCCCCATTTTCACATTTTTTGTTTTGATGGGTTATTATAAATATAATATAAAAAACGAGATTTCACATTTATTTAAAGATTCAGAGTGATTAAATCTGCAGTGAAAAAGTATTTACTTTAAGAGTTCGAGTGGGGAACATCTCAAGCATGCCACAAGAAGCAGTAACGCTCTCAATCTAGCACAAGTTTGTTGTTACTTATCCAAGCTTGTAAGTTTACATAAGATGTACGAATTCTAAACTTGTATAAAACAATTACAGGCACATTTGCCCATTCCAAAGCGTAGTAGGTACGTATGGAGAAGGACGGAGAAGAAACTCCACGGACACTCTTCTAAATCAATATGGTTTTACAAAATATTCTTTACAAATGTATGTTGAAATTATACATTTGAGAACGATGCAGAACGTTAAAAGCGTCCGTAATAAAAACATGATTAAAAAGGAAGTGTATAGAGTGCCGCAAGAATTCTTGCTTCGCTTCTTGATTCGCGGCAGCGCCCGGCGAGTGCCAGGGTCCTTTTTAGGCACAAGATAATGTAATGTTTTGGGAATGTGGTGTTTAAAGCTGTTTTCAGACCAGCGCGATTTGTCGCACGACGCGACACGAACAATACAAAACTTCACGGTATAACAATAACCGGTGTCGCGTCGCGCGACAAATCGCGCTGGTCTGAAAACAGCTTTACAGCGATCTAACATCAACAATCAAACAAAATACCAAGTGACGTGACTTTAGTGACAGTAACAATGACAATGCAATGCTTACGGCTCTTTAGCCCGGCCGAGGCGGTGTTAATAAAGTGCCGGTAGTGGCACTTTATCCGATAGAGATAGAGTGCCGCTAGTGGCACTCTATACACTGCCTAAAAAATTAAAATAACTTAAGCCGTGGCAGCTAAAAGATGACCAGTCCAGTGACTGATGGCAACCGTTCACGAACATGAAGCATGTATTAGCACCATTCAGCTCAATAATTTTAAAGGGAGGTAAAATCATCCAACACACGCGCCACCATCAGCGAGGCAGAGTGAGCATGACATACTCTCATCAGCCAGGGCAAATTCAAGTCAATGAAAGACGTACCCAGTAAATGGTAGCTTTAGACTGCCTGTCCACCGGAGCGGAGAGGAGAGGAGAGGAGCGGAGATGTGTCAATATTAATCAATAGAATCAAAACTCCGCTCCAGAGGTGCGATTCTATTGGTTAATTTTGGCACATCTCCGCTCCTCTCCTTTCCTCTCCGCTCCAGGGGACAGACAGCCTCATTGTAGGTAAATAGTACTCACAAATGTGCTGTTCTACAAATCATGTAGGGCGTTGTGTCATACGCCTCAACATGCTTTGTATTACGCTTTTAAAAAACAAGAAAGAATTGTAGATTGTAATTTTATTGTAACTCATACATACAACATGTAAAAAAAACCCTGACCGATCCGTGAGGGTGCCGGGTGTTGTTAAGTATAGTACTGAGAGTATATTTATGTGGAAATTTTCAAGAAAAAAGAAGAAAAAAAAATCGCCCCATTTTTTTTCAATACCGAGGTAAATTGGGCGCTGGCGGTCGTCGTTTAGCGGGTTAAAGTCATAACTTATGTTATGACCCCTGTTGAAAATTATTTTTTTATGGATTTGGGTTAATTTTGGTACTAAAAATGTGAATTTTTAATAGCAGTTTTTATTTTATTTTAAATAATATATTTTTTTTAAATTAATTTTTGGTAATTTTATTGCAATACCTATAATACCCCTTTCGAATCGGACAGTGTTTTTTTTACATATAATATGTATTTTTAATTTTTGTGTTGTGCAATTTTTTCTAAAATGATTGAATTGTAGACTTGTAAAGTTTTGTGGTATAGGGCCCAGATTATCTACCTTCTTCTGGTGAGTTATTGTGTACGTGTGAGTGTGAATACCTCTGTTGGATTGGTTCATTGTCAGTCAATAATGCCTAAGGAACCCAAATCAGGGTATTGATTTTGTTAACAAATCGTGATCGAAATTGGCCGAGTAATGGATGCCAAAGCTAATGAGCTTTCTCTCTTAAGGCGCTGACAAGAGATGAATTCTCCAAATATTTTTTTGTTTCATTTTTGCGATTGGGTCGGTGGAAAAAATATATGTTTAATCTTGTACATGTATGTAGATCAGGACAGATGGGCCAGGGTCGTCACGCAGTGGGAAGCAAAAGACGGGTGTCGTCGCCGAGGGAGACCTAGGAAACGCTAGCGTGATGACTCTTGAGAGTTGATTTCACCAATGAATGCGATCAGCATATCTAAAACGCGTTCAAGAGCCGTCAGTGTCAAAATTGTTATGGAATATTGTGCACTGACAGCTCTTGAACGCGTTTAGATGTGCTGAACGCGTTCAATTTCATTGGTGAAATCTGCACTAAGAGGCATATAATTATATGGGATTGGACGGAGAAGGCAACACAAGGAGAAGAATAGAAAGCTGTGGAGAGAAAGAGGTTAAAAAAAAGTAACCATAACAATTATGTATACAAAATGATTATAATTAAAATCGTTTTCGCGAATCTTAATTTGATCAACCTACAACCTGATACTGACCACCAAACAATACGCGTAAGAAATATTAAACGCGGGCTATCTAGCGCATCCCCCTTAACACGAGTGTGTGTTCAGTTGACTCATAATAGCTTAAAGGTTTGATCAAACATTCACCCCGTATACATACAAAACCTTGGATTCCGACTCAAGGTTAGACCGAAAGAATAATTTATTATTCGATGGTTAGACTGTAGAGGTAAATCAAAGCCACTGGTGTTGTTTAAATGGAAATTATGGGGGCGTAAGAAAATATTAGCCTTACGTAACAAAAACGTAACAAAAAAGCTGCTATTGTGACTTGATAGTTAGATGTATTCCCTCGCGGACTTGTTTGTAGGTAATAATGAGTACTTTAATCATGTAGTATGTACATAATTTTTATGTATCATCGATAGTTTTCTCAGCGCACGTTTTGCTACTTTGGGTTACATTATTATATTGCAATTTTCTTGAACAATTTTTTTTAAAATAAGTTATAGCCTATGTTACTTCTTGATAATTTAGCTTTCTACTGGCGATAAAAATGTTAAAATCGATCCAGTAGTTGCGGAGCTTATTCGGTACATACAAATAAACAAAAAAATATTTCCTCTTTGTATAAGTAATTACAAGTATAGATATTGATCCAACATAACTGTTGCCTTTAGTGGTACGTTGGTAACGATAAAAGTTCATCTAGTACCAATCATATTTTATTATCAAAGATCGAAAATCGATCTTTGATATTGATGATTTATTTTAATAGAATTGGAAAGATGTATATTATGCAGAAATGAAACAAACAATCTTAATGTTTCTGATATACAGGGTGTCAGGGACATCGACGCGAAGTTATGCCAGCCATGGATTCAGTACATGATTCTGAACCAGCGTTGAAATTATTCGATATTTTTTTTTTAAATCTGCTGTTTCATAGAAAAGTGCAATACCTACACGGTCAAAATCAAAATGTATGGAAATCTGCTGTTCAGAATCATGTACTAAATCCATGGTAACAGACTTCGCGTCGATGTCCCTGCCACCCTGTATATTTAGATCAGTGGAAACCCTAATTATTTTTCGTAGTTTGTGTTTGACGTGGTAATTATCTCATAACAGTATTATCAGTTGTGAGAAAATATTATTGGCGCTCACGCTTATTCGGAACGGCTTTTAGCGCGCTCAAATCGAATACAGTGTACGGAACGCACTGCATATTATCATCCGGTGTCAGTAAAAGTCAGAATGGCCAATACGGTGACTGCGATTTGTCTGTCAGCACCGTCAGCACCATTATAATTTAACAAAATACTCGATAATCCGAATTTTGCGGATATAGGTACTCGTATAATTATGTTGTCGACTTGAAATCTTTATTTTCTTATGTTTTATTATTCAGGTAAGGTTTTGATCGAGTCTACCGTACCCCTTGACGAAATTATTAATATAGATTAATTTGAGAGTAAGTGGTCGATTGCGTTTTAACTACGAGTATACTGCTTTTTTCGGCGGAACCGTGTCGTCATTCTGTGAATGCGCTTGATAGGAACAAGTTAACTGTAGTAATATTGCCTATTTCTATTTTTTTTCTGTATTTACGTGAGCGATATAAGTTATTTTATATTCTGTTAGCTACGTTAAGGATTAACAATGAAGAGGAAAATACTAACAGGCAGGAAAATATTTGTAATAACCATAGAAATATAAATAACAAGAGAAGTGGCATGGGGGGTGTCAGTGTCCGCGCGTCGTGATCACGTTGCTGATGTTCTCGGCAAATGACCATCTCCGCGAACTAGTACGCTTTCGTAGTACGGCCGCTGTGTCTTGCGACGAGCTAGTGATGTGGTTGTGCAGATCCACTAACGTAGACTACCGAAAACAATGTCGATTGTGGTATGAATTTATATTACTATTAAAGTTTATTCTTCAATTTGTCAACAGTTATAGCTTGGTTGGAAGACCGATGTGAAATCTTGTTTTATACTCATTTATATTTTCTCATACTGTTGAAAATGTTTGATTTATTAAATTTTTTTTGTTTTTGCACTTGTATTGTTTATTTATAATATAATCTTATTATATTTATATCGTTTTTTATTTAAGTATTAATTTTTCAGGAACTCCCAATTTTTTTAATACAATTATAAACACAACAATTATAACCTTGATATTAAAGAAACATCCACTGATCCTCGTGTTGATGACTACCGAAACCTTGTAGCTCATTGTGGGTATGTTCCTGGTCACAGTTTTCCAACGCGTGGTATTAATAGCTTAGATCATTGTATGATTAAATCGAGACCTGCCTCTACAACAATTGTTTGCCATTCCGATAAACAGACCATAGCACAATATTGTGTTTCATGGGATCTCCTTTTTCTAAGGACAAAAAAATTAACACATGTACCAAAATTTACTATAAAAATCTACTTGAAGATCTCAAGAAAATTGACTGGTCGAACCTATATAATACAACTGCTATTAATGAAGCCACAATTTTTTTTATCGAAAAATTTAATCTTGGCCTTAACCAGAATAAACACGTAAAATTGCTGATGTGATTGTTAAGAAATGGATAACACCAGGTCTCTTAAAGTGCATCAAACGCCGCGATGAGTTGCACAGTAAAGCTAGAAAAAATCGTAACGACCTCAATTTACAGGAAAAATACAGATTATACAGAAATTACTGTATTAATATATTACAGCAACAAAAAGAACAGTACGAACAAAAACTTATAACTGAAAACCAAAATAACATCAAGAAAACATGGGACTCAATAAAAACCATTTGTAACATTAAAAAGGTTGCCAATAAAAACGAAGACTCTCAAAATTAAACCTACTTCTGCAGAGTCACTAAATGTAGTAAACCACTATTTTAGCTCCATTGGCGATCAGTTGGCAAGTCCGGTACTTAGTACATTAGGACAGACAGAAATTGAACTGTATTCGCCAGTTCAATTTCTGTCTGTCCTAATGTACTAAGTACCGCGCCAATCAGGAAACTCCCCACCAGATTCGCTGTTTCTGATACCAACAGATGAAATTGAAATAATTAAATTAATTAGTACACTTAAATCTAGTACAGCTGTTGGACACGATCACATTAGCAACGATATGCTAAAACAGACCAAACATTGTTGTAGCAAGTCCTATAACATACATTTGTAACTTGAGCATATCCTCGGGCATGGTACCTAGTGACCTAAAGATAGCCAACGTAATACCAATATTGAAAGCAGGCGACTCATGCGAACCAGCTAACTACAGGCCTATTTCGCTTCTAAGCGCACTTTCTAAGGTGATTTAAAAGGTGATTAATGTAAGGTTACTCAAGTTTCTTGAACAAAACAGCTTATTGGCCGGGAATCAATTCGGATTTCGAGCTGGCAGGTCCACGGAAGATGCCGTCACACATCTTGTTGATTCTGTCGTTACCAAAGTTGATAAAGGACAAAGATGTGTTGGTGTCTTCCTGGATTTAGCAAAAGCTTTTGACACAGTCTCCCGGCCGATACTACTAAAAAAACTAGAGGCTCTTGGGATCAGAGGCTTAGCTCTGGACTGGTTTAGGTCCTACTTAAGAGAACGAAAACAACGCGTTCGTATTGGTGAGCACGCCAGTGATTTTGCAGATGTTGGCTACGGCGTCCCGCAAGGCAGTGTTCTAGGCCCCACGTTATTCCTGATCTCCATAAACGACCTATACTCTCTTGAACTCCGTAATGCCAGCGTCTTTACCTTCGCGGAAGATACAGCAATAATCTTTCATGCGAAAACCTGGAGTGATGTCGTTTGTGTAGCTCAGGAGGGACTTGGAAAGGTTGCTATGTGGCTGCAAAACAATTTGCTGACCTTAAACGTCGACAAAACCAAGTCAGTGTGTTTTAGTATTACTGATCGGTCTGCACCTGACGAAGAACTGAAAATAAAGATCCATCTATGTGGCAGTGTCAATAATGAGAGCTGTCTCTGCTCGCAAATTGCACAGGTCTCTTGTATAAAATACCTAGGGATACTAATCGATAAACATCTAACGTGGAAAGCGCAAATTGATGCCCTCGTGAAACGCACTAGAAAACTCTCGCAATTGCGATCACACACAGCTTCTAAGAAAAAACAATAATTCAATCTGTCTGCTATGTTGGAGTCGGGTTCCACTAGAATACCGTCGCTCCATGTAAAATACCAGTATTATATAGAGGGATTGCCTATTAGATCTGATCCCAAGCCAGTAACTGGGTAATACGATACCCCTTGGTAAGACTGGTTGTCAGATTTTCGGACTTCTGACGACCCGTAACGCCTGTAAAAGATCCACGAATGTCAGCCGGCTTAAAGCGTGCTTTCCAAGGTTTGAAGGAGTCTCGGTATGTAAGGACGGTTACTTATCCACGGACCAACCCCTGAAAGCGTAGCTTAACCTGATAGATCGACACGTGCGGCAAAAAAAAACAATCTGAGAACTAATTTAAATCTAAAGTCAAGTACTGGAGCTCAAAGAGCTGATGGCGGTTTGGCGTGGCCTTCTATGCGTGAGGTATATATCAAAGTGGTAACCCATCCAAGGCTTAACCTAGTCCGACCTTGTAGATCAATCGATAGATGGTAATTTAGATAGGAACAGCCGTAAAAGTTAATACCTTGAATAAAGCTTGTTGTCCACTAAGCTGTTGACAGTCAAAGTTTCCCAAACGTGACAAAATTAAATATCTTTACATACTCCTAATAAAAAATTGTAATGAAATCAAAACTATACATTGAATTTAAGATCTCAAGTTAGGATAGTTTAATTAATAGGATGGCGTTCTATTATTTGAGGTAGTAGCACCCTCACCACTGATTTTACGATCCTGGCTTGCGTAACTTTATGTGGCCGGCGAAGCTATATTCAATTGACTAGTGTGCTGTGATTACGCGTTTTGTTGTTCAAACCGGGTCTGGCATCGTGTAAACAGCACTAGCATGTGCCAAGCCAGGACAGCAAGCTAGGATAGTATACCAAGGTTCTAACTTGCTATCATAGCTTTGAAAAACTAGTTTCCTGTAGGGCATTCTACTGGGCAACAAAAGTTGCCTAGTCTATGTCCAGCCCACTTACCAGGGCTCGGAAACGTTATTTAAAATAACGTTTTTAAAACCTTGCTAACAGTTCTCGTTATTTGTAGTACAACATTTTGTTCGGGACGACAGCGAAAAGAGAACGTTTTGAAAACTATTCCGCAGGACGTAGCCTTGAATGAAGCTGAACTTGTCTATTTAAATTGTACCTTATCTTCATTTCATTACATATTTGATTCCAATGCGCTTGCCACTTACGTGTTGATAAGGGTTGTGTTGCGAGTTTCCTATCGATCAACCCAAAAATGGTTACAAACGTTTTATTAACCGAGAACGATTTAAATTTTGTTCTTCTTCAAAAACGTTTTAATAACGTTCCATTCGAACGTAACCGAAACAAATCGTTCTTTAGGTTTTTAAGACGAAACCGTTTCGAAATATATACCGTTATCCGAGCCCTGCTACATACACTCAGCATTATGTGATATACACACGATAACGAAATATTGATGAATATTGAATGAGGGCTGTTTTCATGGCTCGAATCGTGACCGATTTTATTTGATACAATCGAAGTTATATTTCATGGCGTATTAGTGATTTCTAAACACAGTATTAAGGCACTTGGCTTTTATCCATGGTGACTGACAATTTAGTTGAATATAATAAATTGTGTTTTTGTACTTATTTTGGTAAGTACCTAACTTAAGTGATGTGTTTTTTGGGACCTAGGTATATTAACCTCGTGTTGGTTAAAGATGACTTAAGTGTGATAAGTAGGTTTTGTTATATTCCTTCATTCTTTGGTATGGTAACTTTGTAAGTTATCAATATCACACACAAATAAACAAATAAGTAAATAAATAAACAAACAAGTATACAAATATAAACAAATTTTATTTATGAATTAATAAGTACAAAAGAAACCGGACTCCCTCTAGAAGTCAACCTCAAGTGCGCGCGGTAAGTAGGTACTAGGTATATCCTGCCGCTGCCATTGACAGATGAGGCAATGACAGCCAGCACCTCAATTGCGTAACACACTTTCTTTCACAATCCGCAGGATTTTGAAGAATTTTGATCTGTGCACGTGAAGCGACTTTGTTTTATACTAAGTGTTGATGTAGAAAATACACAATAGAGTCCAGGAAACATGCAGGATGGCCTATTTCCTCTCGAAAACGTGTCTGGCCTAAAAACGCAGACATAACGTGTGAGCCACAAGCCTAAAGTTTGTTTAGTGAGTGAAACTCTATGGTTATCATCATACATAACCATAGAGTTTCACTTACAATTGGAACGAAGTTCCCTTTCGCGAAAAATTAAGACCAACAGTTGTAACGACACTTTTTATTTTTTTATTATAACGCCTTCTGTGCACGACCACAGGTACTAATTAGTGACATGCCTTTGTGAGGTTCATTCCATAACTTCGTTCCATTCGGGTGTCCCTTGACACCTCTCAGTTTATTTTTTTTGGTTTTATTATGTTACTATATCGATACCGATAAGTATCGTACGGTTTTTTTTTTTGACCTTGACCACCGGTATTGTTTCTTGAAATATCAGTTAAAAATCTGTTTTTTTTTTGTGTTATATTCACAAACGTGATGGGTATCGAATATCGATATCTAAACACACTCAAACAAACAAAACAAACTCAAAATAGTTTTGACGATATTTCTTTTGGGACTTTAGTAAATCTGTATTTTTTTTGTTATAGTGATTAAATACCCATCACGACCGTCTGCGGAGTTTTACTAGCTAATTTAATTTGACCTTGTTACTTAGGATGCTTGTTTGACGAGCGACCCGCTGCTTTGCACGTTGTCTAAACATGGAGATTTATCCGACCGCAGGCGGCAACTGCAGACGACCGACGCCGACGTGTCGTCCCGACTCCCGACACGACTGGATTCTACGTGTATTCTTAAGGCGACCATAGCCTACTTTTAATGATTTTATACTGAAAATTACGTCTAAACGAGTAGTGTTCATGATTTGGAAAATTCTCAAAAATATTGAGAATTTATTCTAAACTAGCTTTTACCCGCGGCTTCGCCCGCGTTGTTGTCGCAAAATATCCCATGAACACGTACTACCGGGATTAGATAACTAATATCCCAGTCCAAGGTCATCCTACCGCTGCGCGCGCGTTGCCGTCAACGATAATTATTTTGTTACCTAATTTTGAATCTGTGATATCTTTTAAACTATTCATTTAAATGATACCTATGATGTCAAGGTATATTTCAATCTAAATTAAATGCCCAGTTTAAATATTGTATTGGATAAGGATTAATATATTACCGCTCATGACAGCTTCGGAAATAACAATGAAAGGACATGACCAGTTTTAGCCTTCGAATTCGGGAACATGCGCAGCATTACAACTTTTACACTAAGATTTAAAAATAAAGATCTAATTTATCATGGTTATATTATTCCGACTAAAGCCCAGATTAAATTATCTGAAAAATCAGTATATTAATTGCTTCCGTTTCTCTCTTTTATGCACTTCCTGATTTTGACGTTCCATTGTATCTATATTCACCCGGTAACCAAAATAAGCTACACATAATATGGAAAAAAATAAACTAAAAACGAGCTATTTTCGATCAAGTGAATTTTAATGACATGGAATATATTTGTTTATAATTACTTATTTATTGATACGCCTACGGGTTATGTTAGGTTTTATTGACACGTGTGAAGTTCGAACACCATATTTTTTTTAATAATCACTGCGTATATAGGAGTGTTACTTCGTTGACAATGCATCTGACATTAGCAGAGACCTGTGTAGGGAGGGGCCAAAGGGGTAGTAGTTTTTTTCATAAAATTGATAATTCAATCGATTCGAGTCAAAGCATGAAAAATCGATTCACATAAAATGGATTTTGAATTGATATTTTCTTTGACCGTTTTGAACTACTTATATTTAATTTGGATGAATAATAACATAACACCTTCATTTCGCCAGTCCCGTGTAATGCGGGGCGAGCGTTTTACCATTAACCGGATACAAATCCGGACTCCGGGCTGCTATTGAGAAATTCCAGATGGAAAAACCCAATAACACTTTGCCCGACCCGGGAATCGCACCCAGGACCTCATGCTCAGCTGTAGCGCTTGCCACCACTAGACCAACGAGGCAGTCAAATGTTTTCGAATTTTATGTGTTAGGTTCGAGAAAAAAGCAATTGACTTTATCGATTTCAGATCGCCATTCACCATCCCTACTTGCACTTTCAATCTTGGCGTCACGTCAGTTAAAATTATATATTATATCTGTACTTTTTATGGTGTACATAATAAAGAATCTTCTATCTATCTATCATTGCAGTTCGCGACCCACGTTGTGTTAACGCGTTCGTTGTGTACTGTGCGATTATTGTGTTCTATTTCTACGCCCCTAAGACGACCCACTGACCACGACCATTGCTATTCTTTACGGACTGACATCTTCAAAACCCGATTACCATTGCTATTCATAAAGGATTCATCTGTTTTGCTCTACGATTCGGATAAACGGATATTATGATGAGGTGCCTAAACTATGGCATATCTGTAAGGCGGGTTAAAAGGCATATTATGAAGATTTATCAGGGAAATGGTGTTGTTATTTTCTTGTCAAAACCCATTTTCCCTCAAGAATCTAGGACAGCCGCTCGGTTAGTATTGAAGTATCCAGATCCCTAGGTGCAGGACGTCACCGCTGCTTGGACTGGGATAGCTTTACAACCTGCATAATCTACGCGTCCAGCGATCACGCCCGTCCGGCTTAGTTCGTCTTTCCTACATATTTTATTTTATTAAAGAATATTAAAATAATTAATTCGTTCAAATAATAGTTTTATTTAAATCCTCATGCCTTCACAAATAATAATAACAATAGCCTTATTTTTATTTCCCGAGCCACGTAGAGCCTAGTTGTAGTCAATAGCTGACTGTAACTCTTAATTGGGTTGGCTCGGCCGGGGAGGTACCACACTCTTACAGAATACCAACGTAAAGTACCAACATTATGTTGCTCCGCTTCGAATAGTGAGTGAGAGAATCGGAAGCCCAGGGTTTGGGGTGGGAAAAGGGTGGCAGCGCATCGGCAGTAACCCTGGTGTTGTAGACTTCTATAGGCGGCGGTTATTGCTTATTAACATCAGGTGATCAGCATGCTAGTTTGCGCCCTTGATGGTATAAAAAAAAAACCTAGCGCCTCGATGGATGGCGTGTCGAATAGTAGAAAATCATTCTTTAACTCGATTACCACAACGCCTAGCGCCATCTCTTAACGAAAAGCAGAGCTATTTAGTGAAAACTTATCTTTATTTTTCTCAGTTTCCTGATCTTTTGGAGTCGTGAAAGTTTTTTACCTGTAAACTAGAATACAACAATTGCAAAAATAAAACAATTTTTGCTGCACATTGATTTTTAACTCGATTACCACAACGCCTAGCGCCATCTCTTAACGAAAAGCAGAGCTATTTAGTGAAAACTTATCTTTATTTTTCTCAGTTTCCTGATCTTTT
This sequence comes from Conistra vaccinii, assembly GCA_948150665.1. NCBI lineage: Eukaryota > Metazoa > Arthropoda > Insecta > Lepidoptera > Noctuidae > Conistra > Conistra vaccinii. Next base: position 9,927,603 of record OX411319.1, read on the forward strand.
GGAGTCGTGAAAGTTTTTTACCAGTAAACTGTAGAATATAACAATTGCAAAAATAAAACAATTTTTGCTGCACATTGATTTTTACACCTAAGCAGGCACCCATCGCCCCACTGGTCATGTCTTTTTTATCAAATTCTGAAAGATAAAAATGGTTACTGTGGGTCATCCTTAGAAGATAGACTTATGCCATAGCAGACTTTTTTATTGAACTTTATAAGATGAATCATTCGGTAAAACATATTTTGCCGAAAAGTGCACGCCAGAAAAGCCCCCAGTCCGCCAAGTCGGCATGATTTTATCCGAAATATTCAACAATAATCGTCATATTTCAGCCAATTTACACAAAACCATAATGAATTATATAAGTACTAAAACCTTCCGGATATAATTATCACTCTGTCCATACATCTTCAACAATTAATAATCGTCATATTTCAGCCAATTTACACAAAACCTTAATTAATTAAATACTAAAACCTTCCGCATGAATCACTCCGACTGTTGATGAAATCCGTTCGATAGTTTTTGAGTTTATCGTGTTCAGAGAGACAGACAGACAGGGGGCCTACCACAACCTTTAAAGCAGTATTATTTTAATCTTACTTCAGTGGGGGAAAAAGATGGTGCTATACGTCCTGTAAAGCTTCATCTCTTTCCCACACTAAAGTAATATTAAAATAGTTTGGAAAATCCAAAAGTGCACGCCTCATACTTATCACTCATTCATAAATGAAAAAGAAATTCAAAACATAGTTTAAAAATGAACAATTTATCACTTTTCATGAAGTCGTAATGTCAACGACTGACAAAGATATTTACTTGGCGGTTGCTAGGCAACTTTCGGACATCAATTCAAAGGTTGGAAATATTTAGTTAAAGATATTATATTTTAGTTAGTATTTTATTAAATACAATTAAACTACTTTGAATAAAAGAGCCATTTTCAATAGGGTTCCTTCTACGGCTGAAGCGAATGTATAAAAAAAAATTGACTCAATTAATTGATTTTATCGCAAGCTACAATGTTTTCAGGGTTCATAAATTGACGGACAGGATTTTTTTTTCAACTATTTTTATGCTTTTTCCATTTCTGCTGCATTAAATCAATTGTTAAAAAGTACAGTATTAATCTCCATTTAATCATCTTTAGAATGGTATATAAATTAAGTAGGTTCTGTGTATTAGCAGGAGTGTAACAATAAAAACAGTTACAGAAATGGGGCAAAAAAAATTTTTCGATCGTAGAGCACACTCTAATGCTTCGCATTACGAGTCGTGCAATAATACTGCTTTTAGAGATGGTGTAGGCCCCCAGATAAACAGACGCGGCGGGGATTTTGTTTTATAATATTTATGTAAGGACTAAGGGTGATCAAAATCCTTTACGTAGCTTTGTAGAATAACACGGTCACGCCAGACACGACTGGAGACTTTAATTTATAATAATGTATAATTATATTATAGATAATGCACGTGCAGTTCGTAATACCTCATGGCTTTTGTTAGCCCGTCCATACATACGCATCGTGATTACTTATAGCCTACTTTGAGCGTCAAGCACCTTTTTTTTTTTTTTTTTTGGGTGGGAAATCATCCAATGACTTCTCCCGCTCTGGGCGGAGCGGAAGGGCGTGTCAGACTTTTACTGACTAAAACCCACCCGTGTTCCTTCCCTTGCCATGCCAGGGGCCACGGTTTCCCCTTGGGACTACCCGCAACCCCGGCAGGCATCGGCCCTAACGGACCCCGTCAGTTTTGCTGACATCTCTTTGAGGCGCGCGTGGAACACGACGCGCCGTCGACCCGGGCCTGGTCCTTATCGGACGGTGAGCTGCCCTCTGCTCTCCGTCCGCAGGCCCGCGCCTACGGTGGCCGGAAATCGGCTATCAATTCCCGACGCCCGGGAAGTCTCCTACGGCGGCGGCGGCTAGGGCTGGTAGGGCGCGGCCTCTGCCACTCCCTCGCGCGCTCCGCCTCCTCCTTCGCGAGCATTACTGCTTCGCAGAAGGAGGTGACGGCTTGCCATGCCCTCTCGCTCCGCACCATGGCCTGGACCAGGGCCGGACGCGAGAGGTCACTGCCGCCGATCGCCTCCACGAGGACACGGCGGTGGTCCACCCAAGCCGGGCAAACCTCCACCGTATGCTCCACCGTGTCCTCCGGACGATCCACACAATGGTGACACCCGGGCGTTTCCTCCCGCCTTATGCGAAACAGGTACCTCCCGAAACAACCGTGTCCGGTGAGGACCTGCGTCAGGCGGAAGGTGAGGACGCCGTGGCGCCTCTCAAGCCACTCCTCAAAGAGGGGACTTATCGCCGTAATTGTGGCGTGCCCAAATCTGGGTTGCGACAATCGCACACTCCAAGCCGCCATGAGATCCCGCCGGAGCTCTGTCCGCTGTACCGTGATTTCTCGCGGCAGCGGAGTTACACCCCGGCGCTTCATCTCCTCGCGCCACTCCCAAATGTGGGCGAGGACCTTCGCCTCCAGATCCCATGGCGGCGTTCCGGCAAGGAGGCTTGCCGCCTCGCCGGAGACCGTACGGTATCCCCGGACCATCCGGATAGCCATGACCCTTTGGGCTGCATGCAACCGGCGGGCTGGGCGCAACCTTAAGGTTCGCGCCCACACCGGTGCCCCGTAAAGGGCCATGGACCGCACGACCCCCGCGTAGAGCCTCCGGCAGGAGGCGTTTGGACCCCCTAGATTGGGCAGAAGCCGCTTCAAGGCAGCCCCGGCCCGCTCCAGTTTGGGAGCCAAACGTCGGAAATGCTCCACGAAGTTCCACCGGCTGTCGAGGACGAGTCCCAGGTACTTCATCGTCACCTCGACGCCGACGGGAACCCCTCCTACCGTTATTTGGGAACCCGACGGTGGCGCGTTCCGAGGGCCATGAAAGCACATGACCTCGGACTTGTGCAGGGCCACCTCGAGTCCCAATTGCCGGATCCTGTCGACGATCGTCGCAACCCCGCGTGTCGCCAGTTCGGCCGCCGCCTCGTGCGACCTCCCCTGCGCCAGGACCAGCGTGTCGTCAGCGTAGCACACTACGCTGACACCACTAGGGAGGTCGGCGCGCAGCACCCAGTCGTATCCGATGTCCCACAGATGCGGCCCCAGGACCGATCCCTGTGGGACACCGCACGACATCTCTCGCCGGTTCCATTCTCCCTGGTGACCGGGGTAGATGACGGCCCTGTCCGTCAAATAGGCCTCGACCAACCGACAGAGGTAGGTCGGCATCCGGTGATACCGGAGTGCCTCCCTGATGCAACTCCAGGGTAGGGTGTTGAAGGCGTTGGCGATGTCTAGAGACACCGCCAAGACGACCCCACCCCGGGCCACAGCATCCCCCGTCGTGAGGGCTCGCACGCGCATGATGGCGTCCACCGTAGAGCGCCCTCGGCGGAAGCCGAACTGGCTATCCGCCAAATCCGGCCCCACTCGCACCAGCTGCCCGACGAGGCGGTTTGCAATAACTCTTTCAAAGAGCTTGCCCACCTCGTCGAGCAGCACGATGGGCCGGTAAGCGGACGGAGAGTCCGCAGGGCGCCCCGGCTTCCTGATGAGGACCAGTTTCCCCGTCTTCCAGCGAAGTGGGAACTGGCCCCTCTCCATGCACGCGCTAAGGAGCCCCCTTAGTCGAGGCCCGAGAGCCCCCATGGCCAGGACCCAGGCTTTCCCAGGTAAGCCGTCGGGTCCTGGGGCGGTATTTTTGGCACTCAGCCTACGTACCGCCACTCTCAGTTCTACCTCGGTCACCTCCGGAGCATCGTCGTCGTCGTCGTCGGCGGTGTGGTCCGCAGCGGGCACCGCAACAGGCGGGGCCATGGGCGGGGCGGAGTGTTCCCCTCTCGAGGGGAACAGAGCGCTCACCACGTCCTCCACAAGCTGTGGCCGGAGACTCTGAGTCAGCGGGGGAGCCCATGGGCGGATTTTCTCCCGCACCAACTTGTATGGGCGTCCCCACGGGTCCCTGTCCAGAGTCGCCAGCGACTCCTCGCGGGCCAGTCCCCTGGCCCGCAGGATCTCCGCTTGGAGGGCGGTCTTCGCCGCTCTGTACCCCTCGTACAACTCCGCCTGAATGGCCTCCGTATCCGGAGGGCGGATACGAAGCCTGCGGTGCCTGGCGTACAGGTGTCGCGCAGCAACGCACGCGGCGCGCAGAGTCGTCAGCTCTTGCGACCACCAGTACACCTGGCGCGAAGCACGGCCGGGCTGGACCCGGGGCGAGCGTCAAGCACCTAAGGTCTATTTAAATTGATGTTATTTCCACTTAAACAAACATCAGCTTTAAGAAAGTGTAAATAAAGTTGATTTTAGAGTGACTAGTACTGTTGCAAAAGTCATAAAAATATGAAGTTGTAGCGCAAACTGAACCTTATGTATAGGTATTATAGATGTTTTTCCTAAAACTCGAGTTTGTTTACATGTTTGGCAAGTAAATTGCGACCGCAGTTTATGTGTAATTGCGCCGTGTCGAGATTAATAGCTCACATGGCCAATCCGCTGCGGTAGGTCGCGAAATGCAAGTTTGTTTTACTCTATCGTTTATTATTGCGGTTATTCCGTTTGTCCACCCTAAAATAGCGCATGTTCAACTGTCCACCCCAGACGGGGTGCATAATCGGAAATCACTTTTGATTGTTCTTCCGAATTTTGACCCCAATAGGGATGATACAAATTTTTTTTTTCATCATATTTTAGGTTATAAAAATATTGAACTAGTATTTTTTTTACGTAATTCAAAGATTACGGCAATATATTGAGTAGGCAGTACGTTAAAATGTGGTCTGACGTCACTGGACGGTGGATTTTATAACCTAACTGCCCATTCAAAAGCGTAGTAGGTAGCTATGGAGAAGAACGGGCAAGAAACTCCACGAAGAATCTTTTATATAAAAAAAATTGTTACAATATATTGGTTACATCACTCATGTTGAAATTATACATGTGATAACAATGTAGAAAGACGTGCACGTTAAACTCGTCCATAATAAAAAGATAAAAACAAAGAACTCAAACTCAAAGCATTTATTTCAATTAAACCAGTCAGTCAGAAATATGAAGCTAGTTGCCCATTCCAAAACGTAGTAGGTCCCTATGGAGAAGAACGGGCAAAAACTTCACGGAGACTCTTTTATATAAAAAAAATTGTTACAATATATTGGTTACATCACTCATGTTAAAATTATACATGTGATAACAATTTAGAAAGACGTGCACGTTAAAGTCAAAACAAAGAACAATTCAAAAACAAAAATAAATTAAAATAAGCCATGGCAGCTAAGAGGATGACCAGTCTCAAAGTAAACTCAAGTACTTAGCTACAAAAAATACGTAGAGGACTGAACTCATAAAATTAATCAACCATCAACAGTTTTATTTAGGCGGGTCCACACATGCGCACGCGCACGAACAATACGGTTCGCGTGCATCTTTAGAAACAGTATGAACACCTTTGGACATGTTTGCGAGCCGTTAGCGAATGGTTCGCGCGCAAGAGATAGTGAAAACGCTCGGGCTACTTCGGATGTGCTCAGTAGTTCGAGACTGTTCGAGGCACGTAGTGTGTGGATCTTTGCATGCGTACCGTTTTCAAAATGCGCGCGCACGTAGAATGTGACGCGGCCCGATGCGTTCATAGCTATTCAAGGTGCCTAAAGGCGGATACAGACATTGCAAGGCATGAGTCGCGCACGCCTCGCAACGCAGGCCTCGATATTAATTTGTCATTTTTCACGAACTATTTGCCATGAATATAAACGTCCACACATTGCATTGCATTGCGTCGCCGCTGAGGCGTTAGGTCCAGTAGCCACAGTATTATAAGCGTGTTTGCGGACAGGTGGGACTCTCCACTGCTGCGTCTCTGGATACGTTTGCATACTGCTCGGTGAGCAGTGGACAGTTCCTCTCGATCCTAGTGTGTCTAATTATGTCATTTGACGGTTTTCGTTTTGTGTGTATTGTTTTGTTTTGATTGTTTTATTTTGATTGTTAGTTGTTTTTAAAATGTGTGTTGTTTTTAAAAATAACATTTATTTCAGATATTTCAATCTGAAATAAATGTTATTTATTTATTGCAATGAGCGCCGTGCGCTGCGTATGCCTCGCAATGTCCGCCTCAACGTGCACGGTTCATGCGCGTGCGGTGGTGTGGACCCGTCTTTTAGCTACGGTTTCCTAGAACAGCGGTGGCCGCCATATGTGCCTGCAATTTACGGGCGAATGACGTCACTGAAACTTATCCTTACATATTATAAAAACAAAGTCCCCCGCCGCGTCTGTCTGTCTGAATGCAATAAACTCAAAAACTACGGAACGGATTCACAAACAGTGTTCACTAATAGATGGAGTGATTCATGCGGAAGGTTTTAGTGTATAATTCATTAAGGTTTTGTGTAAATTGGCTGAAATATGACGATTGACTACGACGGCTCCCAGTCATATCGACTAGGACGATATGACTGGGAGCTTTACTGGCGTGCGCCGCGTAAACCGTGAGAGATAAATAAAAAATATGTTCCAAAGGATATGTATATTTATGTACATTCAGCTTCAAAAAGATGCATTGACAAGGATTCATTTAATAGCCTCCAATCTTTGTTTCATAAATATTATTGTAGCCACAAAACATATTACACATTGGGTACTTACCTACTTAATTTTAGTTACTCATTGAGACACAATATTATGGAAAATGATTTTATTTTTTAATATTTAAAAATGTTGTTAATTAAGACTACCTACTTACCGAATATTGAAATCATTCGAGCCGCCATGACAGAATGCCCCGTTCTGACAATCAGGTTAAATAACGTTCTAATAAAGACTTCTTTACAAAAAAAAATCGACAAAAAGAACTGAAAAGGGGAAAAATAAAATACAATGAGGAGGTTCAATTTTACATGGGGGCAACTTCGAGGTATACCCTCCCCAATAAAACGTGAGCATCAAGATGACGGGACCAAGCCCCCAATTTAAAATGCATCACATTCAAGAGTTAGTACTACATATGTACTAATTGTACCCTAAACAAGACATTTGTACCTCTAAAGGTAAAGGAATTATGTCAAGATTTCCCTGGTCCCGCCACTTTGATATCAAAGTGGCGGGACCTTTTGGATGCGCTATTCAGAGGCACGTAATACACACCCGAAGACTTAGTACTACATTTGTACTGGTATATACTCAGTTTTCAATACAATTGTAAGTGCCAAATTAAAGTTATGTGATTAAAACATTGGTCCCGCCATTTTGATGATTCATGTTATCGCTGAATTCATATGAAAAACGTTAAAACTCGTGCAAAATCAAATGTGGAAACTTAGTACGTCATACGTACTTCATCGTGTGTAATTTTCATATTCGTGACCTAAGTACATCAAAAATTATCTATCATTCGTAGTTTTCTTTGAAATGGTCACATCTATGCAGAAATGAAACAACCCAAAATTGTTTTGAAAAATGTATATTATTATATATTGATCCAATTTAACTACTTATACAGGGTGGATTTTTGAGACGGGGCAGCAACAGTGTTGGGCAATGGGACAATTCAATTAATTTTTAATAAAATTAAAATTTACAATTGCCTGAAAATCATATTATTATAATTATTATTTTGTTTAAATTCTTAAATAATTAGGGTTGATAGAGTGTGACTAAATAATTACAGCAAAAATAAAACGATGACTGTGAAATTATAATTATTATAATAGATAATAATTTTGAACACATAAAGGAGAATGGGCGTTATTATATGAGTTGCGTCCCAACCCTTCTAACAAGTTGCGACTATTATAAACATGTTCATTTAGGCTTTTTTATGATTAATAATTCATGTTTTTATTAAAATTGCGTGCAGGTCAAAAGCTATTGAGATTCAAGTGAAAAAGGTGTTTTGTATTTTTTGAGGTATGAGGTAACAGGGTATAAAGTTTACTCATCCTCTATACAAAAGGGAGGATCCTCTGCACAGACGTGTCGTGTCTGCCCATTTCGGGGAAGTTATATACGGCAAACCGAGGTCTTGCTTCTAATATCGTTCTTGAGACTTCATGTCGCACTCGCTGTCGAATCAAAGACCGAGCACAGGTCGCACACAATGTTCCATAGTACTACGTAACAAATAAATATCAAGTGCCTTTGGCTGTATATGTATACAGCCAAAGGCACATTATTACATGAATCACTTTATGATCATATTATCTGAACAATGTAGGAATCACAATTATGTTTGCACACATGAATACAATAATATCTGAGCAAGTTAATGTAATTCAAATTCAACGTTATTACTACGTCATAAAGAAGATTTGACTAGCAATCTAACTTGCTTATTGTATTCATGTGTGCATACATAATTGTGAATCCTACATTGTTCAGGTAGTTATGATCATAAAGTGGTTCGTAAAATAATGTGCCTTTGGCTGTATACATGTTACTGAAATAAAGCAGTCACATATTAATGAATCTAAATCTTGACCACAATTATTAATTATGCTTATAGTTGTTACAATATTATGAAGTTTTTTGACGTTCATATATTTTTGAAACCTGAAAGGGCCAATATATTAATGAACGCGACTGTACATAGCACGAATTAACTCTACATACTTCCCAGGCAAACCTTTCTCTTTCAAGGCCCATCACAACACATCCCGAGGTATTATCATACGCTTTCTCCAGATCAATAAACACATGTGCCAGTTTTTGTGTGCACGTCTGTACTTCTCGCACAATTGGCGCAGTGCAAAGGTGGCGTCCATTGTTCCTCGACCTGGCATAAACCCAAACTGTTTTGGGGTAATCTCACTCTCCTCTCTCAGTCTTTTCTCTATTTCTTTCTCCCATAACTTCATTCTATGTGACATGAGCTTTATCCCTCGATAGTTGTTGCTGTCCCGTACATCACTTTTATTCTTGAAGATGGATCAGTCAACACTTTATGCCTTATTTAACAGATGAATACAATCATCAGCTAATTAAGACATTGTCTTTGCCAATTAACTAACTTGTATTTTACTAAATAAATGAACCCAGCACATACAGCACTTTCCCTGCATGAGATACAGTCATACAGAGTTATGACCATACAAAAAAAAATACACTCATTGAGATCTTTCATACGATATAGGTAGAAAAGTGTTACAACACTTGGGACGGAGCCGCCCATTCTTCTTTGTAGTCATTATTTAATAGTAATGATTAATTTGTAGAATTTGTATTTGTGTTTGTTGTTTTTTGTTTGTTTGTATACGGTAATTGTTTTGTTTTTGTTTGTTTGTGTGTTGTGTATTTGTAGATGGATTTGTGTTGTTTGTTTTATTATTTGTGTTTGTATTTGTGTTTGTTGTGTGTTTGTGTGTGTTTTGTTTGTTTGTTTGTTTGTTTGGGTATTAGTATTAATTCGCACTTTCTACAAAATTCCTACCTGTACATCAGAATCATAAAGCTCGTTTGGTTCATTTCTGCATACATCTTTCCAATTTTATAAAAATAAAATTTTCGATAGTAAAATATGATACTTGATGAACTTTTATCATTAAAACACTAAAGGCAACATTTATATTGGATCAATATACATACAGGGTTTTTGGCAGAACGTTGAACATACGAAAATGGTGGATAGGTGGGGTCATCTGCTACTTACTCAGCCCTAATTTATTTGACCCTGGGCCCCGGATATTAAAAAAAAAACCATTTTTTGCTTTGTTCCTTTTTCACCACTTTAAAGTGTAATTTTTATTAAAAATGTTTTTTTTTTTAATCTTTAATGTTGGCAGATTCTTATAAAATTATTGCTTTATTCAGATGTTAGCTAGAAACTCTCTAAAACGCTCAAACTTACAGAAAGATGTAAAAAATACTTAAATTAATTTCAACTTATTTAAAAAAAAAACAAACCAGGGGCAGTTAAATTAGGGCTGAGTAAGTAGCAGATGATCCCACCTATCCACCATTTTCGTATGTTCAACGTTCTGCCAAACACCCTGTATATATCATTATCAAAACCATTTTTTCATTCCTGCATAGATGTGACCATTTCAAAGAAAACTACGAATGATAGATAATTTTTGATGTACTTAGGTTACGAATATGAAAATTACACACGATGAAGTACGTATGACGTACTAAGTTTCCACATTTGATTTTGCACGAGTTTTAACGTTTTTCATATGAATTCAGCGATAACATGAATCATCAAAATGGCGGGACCAATGTTTTAATCACATAACTTTAATTTGGCACTTACAATTGTATTGAAAACTGAGTGTATACCAGTACAAATGTAGCACTAAGTCTTCGGGTGTGTATTACCTGCCTCTGAATAGCGCATCCAAAAGGTCCCGCCACTTTGATATCAAAGTGGCGGGACCAGGGAAATCTTGACATAATTCCTTTACCTTTAGAGGTACAAATGTCTTGTTTAGGGTACAATTAGTACATATGTAGTACTAACTCTTGAATGTGATGCATTTTAAATTGGGGGCTTGGTCCCGTCATCTTGATGCTCACAATAAAACAAGAATCATTCAAATCGGACTACTCAGTAAAAAGTTATGTGTTATGTTATATAAAAGTCATACATAAAAAACGTGTCGACATGAGAACCTTCTCCTTTTTCTGGTCGTTTAAAAATGATTAAAATTATTTGTATTAAGCTGTTTTCAGACCAGCGCGATTTGTCGCGCGACGCGACACGAACAATACAAAACTTCACGGTATAACAATAACCGGTGTTGCGTCGCGCGACAAATCGCTCTGGTCTGAAAACAGCTTTAATGTTAATACCTATTTCGCTGAAATATAATTCATATTTTGGTGAAAATAAACCACAAGGAACATTGCTAATTGGTTTCTCAAAAACCGTCAACTAGCCTATCTCAGCATTTTCGTCTTTGATGACGTCAATCCTCGTCAAAAACAATGTTTTTCTAGCGAATTAGTGATGGGCCTTCAAGGTAATGTGGGCGTCTCGTCTGTATGGCGCCGGAATATGTCTGCTATCATATTTTTGGCACTGTAAAAGACTTTATTAATGCTTTCCCGATAACTAACTTGCTGGATAAAACCTTCCTGAAGAATTCGGCTATCAGTGGAAAGATTGGTTTTTCAAACCGACGGTAGTTCCAGAGATTAGCGCGTTCAAACAAACATATCTTCAGCTTTATTATATTATACTGTATAGTTATACATGGGCGTACCCAGGGGGGGCAGCTGCCCCCCCTGGATTTTGTATTCCTAAGACCCTAAGTAAGTAAGTACTGTTGTCGATAACAGTTAAGTTCAGTCACGTTAAGACTTCCTTTACAATAAGTAGGTACACATATATTATTTTGAATTAATTTTAGAAAAAAAACCGCCCTGCGCGGCTTTCATGTTCTGTTGTATCTATTACACATAACCGACTTTAAAAAAGGAGGAAGTGCTATGTTCAACTGTTTTTTTTAAATTATGGTTAACGATATTTTCGCCAAATGTGAAACAATTTTGAAAATTCGTATATCATGTAAAAAAAGAAAATTATAAATATTTGGTCCACAATTGACAAAAATATCGATAAACATATATTTATATAGAAAAAGCTTAACACGTCCTTCTTTTTTGAAGTCGGTTAAAAATACACGAACGTAGAAGCTATGTCAAACTACGTAAACCATGTGGGGGGGGGTTCCTGTTTGCCCCCCCCTGGGCCAAAAGCTGGGTACGCCCATGTAGTTATATGATTTATCATCCTATAACTCCCAGCAATACGGAAGTTTCTCATTGGTGTAATAATTTTCGAAATCGGGTCAGGAGTTCCGAAGATAACGTATTATGTAGGGGACATACAAACTAACAAATACCTCTAATATTAGTAAATATCTGGTCAACCGAGCTCTGCTCAGGGTGAAAATATAAACATATCGTCCAGGTACACCAACGTTTTATCAGATTTCCGAGGCTGTGAAAATAAAGAAAACGATTTTTCCCAGGTATGAGACCTAGCTAGATTGATTTTTCACCCCTGTATATAAACCCCTAAATTGCAACTTTCATCGAATTCGTTGGAGCCGTTCCCGAGATTCAGATTATTTATGTATATGTCGTGACGCGAGACGATGGTGTCATGTCAACTCACACCTCGTCCAGTTCTTATCAGCGTGAGACGAAGGTGTCAGTCACACCTCGTCTAACTCTTAAGATCAAGAGGGTCTTTGTTAGAGCTTAGAGCTTATTGATATTAAGGTGAAACAATTTGATATTTTTTCCATACAAACTTCGGAGGGGTTTTACTCCACTGTTTGACATCGTACATTCAAAGTTTAACATGATATCGTTAGGTCTCATTATTAATTTTGTCTGTACGGAAGCAGAATAGTAAAATAAAAAGCCATTAAAAAGTTATAAGCCAACAAAGATTCGTTTTTCTTGCTAATTTTAACGCAACTTTGGGCGTAAATAAATAATACAAGAAGTGTGAAATCTCGAAAACAAAATCCGTACCGACACAGAAAAATTATCGAAGATTTCAATAAATTTTATTTGTAATTGATTTATGTAGTGGTTTTTTCAGAAAAACCTTTTTTCCAAAGGCCTTTTCGTAATTTTTGACGCGCTTGTTTTACTAAAATTGGTCGGTACGGTGTTTCTGTGCGTGCGAACTATACGTTGTCTATGTAGACCAGCTTCTAACTGCTCATCACTGATACTATCTCTGTCGGACACGATGCTAGGTGAGACAGCGTGGTTTTGGCCATGCCCACCATTGAGTTCGAGCCCGCGACTAGTTCCACCTTAAATAATGAATTATTGTTTCTGATATGAAAGGCGACGACGTAAATCTTATTGCGTCGAACGTGGCCGATGGTCGGCTGGGTGTTCTCGTGGGAACGTTTTAAGGCGATAAGAGTTAAGCATCAGAGGAGCCTGGATCAGGCAGTCAGTTCCATTTAGACCGCGAGATCGACTGAGCGTGACCCGCGGACTCGTTACGACATTCTAATTCATCAATGAAAAGCTTTGGTTATGAGTTATATGTCGACTTTTCAAGTTAGAGTGATTATAAGCATTTCCTTTGCCCACGACGTAGACAAACAGTTACATAATGAACGATTTAATTGATAATTACCCTTCTGATGATGTTCGTGAGCCCCTCGGTCGCTTCGACATACTAGGCATATTGTATATACATATATTATACAAGAATTGTTCGTTTAATTTAAAGGAATACCTTTAAACGAACAATTCTTGTATATCTAATAAGATTTAAATCTAATAAGATTTAGAAGGTATAAGTCACAGAAATACAAACAATTTATTTGCTTGTAAAGTAGGTATACAGATAAGATGGAATTTATTCAATAGTTTCGATACCGGTACCTTACGGCATGCAATAATATTTATAATAAACACTGGTCATACGCTTGCATAATGCACGTTTGATATGCATAAATTATGCTTTCTGATTGCAATTCGAACAATGATTATTTTCCTTCCTTATCAATAGTTCTTTGTTAGCCTTTGTTCATTTAATTATACCTATCGCGACTTCGCGAGTTTATTTTTCTTTATGACCGTCTCAGATTATTCGATAGCGTTCCAGTTCAGCGATCGAAACTAGCGCTGGAATGCCGTTGGATTAATGTGAACCGGCACTGGTATGCACTGGAATAATGTGAACCGTCACTGGAAAGAACTGGAATTTACCCATTCCAGTGATCAATTCAGGGGGCCTACCACAACCACTAAAAGCAGTATTATTGTGGTATTATTTTAATCTTACTTCAGTGGGGGAAAGGGATGGTGCTGTACGACCTGTAGAGCGTCATCTCTTTCCCACACTAAAGTAATATTAAAATAATACTGCTTTTAGAGGTGGTGGTAGGCCCCCAGTTCAGTGATTGGATTAAACCTTTAAAGGCCTTTGCCCTGAATGCAGTTTTTAATGTTATTATTTATGTGTTTGTTACAAAGATTATACATATATAATATATATAAATTATACATATACTTGTATAACCGGGTAAGTGCGAGTCGGACTCGTACATGAAGGGTTCCGTCCTAACCTTATTAAGATCGATCAAAAAACGGCAAAAAAACATGTTCCTTGTATGTAAATATTCAAAATTAAATAAGTTTTATATTATTTGATGTTATAGCGTCAAATACCTACACCTGTGAAAAGTTCGTTCGTAGTAGGTACATAGTTGCACATGTTTTCGAATTTTGGTTCTAAGACATGTCGATTCCGGTTTCCTCTCGATGTTTTACTTCGCCGTTTTGAAGGTAGTGGAGATGAAATAATTTACACTAAGTAAAGCGCCTGTCTGGGTTCGAATTCGAACCTACAACCTGCAACTCATAAGTTGCGGCCGTTACACTGGGCCACCACTGCTCACTGCACACATTATAGGACAAACTCTGAAATATCGAAAAAATATAAGTACTTATCTGCTATTCAAACAAAAATTCGAAACTCTTAACATGACCAATAAAAAAAACATACATTTTATAAAACAGATACATACTTATAATTATAACATCAAGCTTTGTCCTCCCGAAGTGTTGGGCAAAGGTGTACCTGTAGCAGGTATAGGTACCCACATTTCGCCAGTTATGTTTAAGTCCCATGTAACGACCTTCACCCATCTGTTTAATGGAGAAGTGTTTTATATCTATGTTAAAGCATATATCGCAAGTGGGTTGGTTAAAAGATTCCTGGCCAGACTATGATTATTGATTAATAAAAAATTCAAAAATATCTATGAGCGTGCGTCCTAAAAGTTGGCAACGTCGTAAATAGCTGTCAAATATTTACCTGTTTTGATTAATTTCAAAATAATACTGTACTTATGGAAATAAGAAATGTGGCTATCTAGTTAACTAGAATATTGATAATATGAAATGAAATAATTAATATCGTAGCACCGAATATTTCGTTTTATATGTAAAAAAAGTAAGTATTTGGAAACTTTCCAAATGCCTTTTTTACCCCTAAAACAGGTTCGTACCCGTTTCAAATTCAATGTTACAATTGCAATTCATTATTAATATTCTAGTTCGCTAGTTAGCCACATTTCTTATTTCCATACAGTATGATTACCTACCAAATTAATCAAAACAGCGAAATAATTATGACAGCTATTTGCGACGTTGCCACTTTCAGAATGTTTTCAATCAATCAATCAAATATTTTATTTTGTTAAACATATGTATTATGGTTACAGATAGTTATAGTCTGAAATATGTGCTCTATGTTTTGCCAATATATGGCGTACAAAATGAACATAACTAAGCAATAAAAATTAAGGTGACATGTCAAAAGATTAAAATAAAAAATATAAAAAAACATTCAATTAAAAATATGTCAGATAAACAGGTCATAAATAAAATCATAATTATGTGCTTAATTTGCAAGTCGGAATCTTCATACCTCTGTTTATCAGTAGTAAACTCAGCGATGGAGTAGTAACATCTATCTACATATAAGGAATTTAAACAAAGACCTCTTAAAGGATCCCAGACACTCTTTATTTTTAATAGCTGCTGGTATACTATTATATATTTTTGGGGCCATACCTAGCACACTTTTGCCGAAAAATGCGGTAACATGAATGGTATTCTGATAACGGCGAGAGCGCAGGTTTTCAAATAAATGCAGGTTACAGCCGACAAACACTCCCATTTATGTACATAGACGGTAGAGTGAGCAGACTAAGTTCCTTAAATAATGGTTTACAACAGTATCAATTGATTGTAATTTGGTAAACGATCGCAAGCATTTCTTCTGAGCTTTAAAAGCAATGTCTCTGTCAGTGGAGTTGCCCAGAAAATGATTCCGTACCTAATGCCAGAAGCCACATAAGCATTATAAGCTATTTGTACTGTAATGCGGTTAACCGTTTTTGATAGTTTGTATCTATCAAATGTTTCTCTTAATAATAAAAAAAGTAGGTCGCCTCTAGGTCGGATCTTAGACCAAAACAAGGATCTCTATGATTTTGACATTGATGCAAAATGATAGGCAATAAAAATTAATAACTGTAAAGGACTGTAACAACTTTGACCTCCTGAAAAATATGATTAGGTTAAAAAAAACTTTTGTACACGTCTGCCTTACCATTCAAGGTTTAAATGCGTGATGTTATTTTATGTGTTGGATTCTATTATATTCATCTAATACCTACCAGGAAACTTTTATTCCAATTAAAATTAATTGCACGAGCATAGATGCAGGCTTTTAAAAGCTAGCTTTTAAGTATCATATTTTTATACTTATTGATGAGGATAACACTGCACCTAATATGACACTAGATACCGAAGTAGTTTATGTCTATATAAGCATATACGATTTAAATATACCTTCGGTTTTTATCCTTAATGCATTTGTGGTGACGGGTAATGCCAATTTCAACTATAATATTTTGTAGACGTTTATATTATAGGTAAATATATGCTCAACTGTCCGAAAGACTGATGCAGCTCGATAACAATTAAAATTTTATTGTGTCTCATTAGTGTCAGTCAAGCGGATGGGTATTTTGCGGAAAAGACAATGTTCACGAATTGTTAAAATACCGTAAAAATTATGACCGCACCGGATAAAGACGTCATATACGTTTGACAACTAAGTAGTGATGGCATAAATAGGGAGGGACAAGGTCATAAAAGGGTGAATCGCTTGCAAATTAAAGGGTCCCCGAAACGATTTATTGCAATTCAACAATTGCAATTTTAGTAGTATTGACAATCGCTTCAGTTGCATTTGGTAGACGATCCATTTGCGCAATGCTGTGTATCAATCTCGTAAAAATTGACAATTGCAAGAAACGGGTCACCAGTTCCAAACTAATACGTAATACCTGCATATAAAAAAACTTGTTTTTAAACAAAAACTTGTAATTAATCGTACGGTGCGGGTAACACATCATGTTCGTTACGCTCAGTACGCTGTTCGGGCTCATGCGTGTCGGACCGTTTTATAGAAAAATCGAACTATGTGTCTATCTTGAAGTGTGTAAAAGATATTTTTTTGTAAAAGGTGAGTCACCCCGTAACGTCCATATTCCGGTGACCTTGTCTGTGTCAGTCGTGGCCCGCGGAGCGTGCGCTAAGCCCGCCCGGCCCCCGCGCTCCCTTCGTTCTACAAGGGACTCATGAGTTCACGACCCCACCACAACCGAACGACACCACTACCGAACAACAGTGACTTAAGAACTAATAAAATTGTTAATCACATTTACGCGTGCAATACAGAAGCATTCGATTTAACTCGTGCCGTGCCGTACCTTGTGATGGTTGTGAAGCTCGGAAAATCATAATGGCTTGTCTCTCGACTGCGCATGTGCGCGTAACCCGACCAGTTTAAAATGGCAGTGAAGTTGATAGTGAAAGTGGAATTGAATCATCGTTTCCATATGGTCGGAGTATAAAGTCGTGGGTGGCAACCCAACAACAGGTGTGTACTGTACTGAATAAGAATCAAATTTGCGTAACACTGGTTTGACGTAAGATTTTGTGCAACTGTGAATGGATGCGTTTTATTCATACTAGTGTAACGTTTTATTTCTGTGGAGATACGATAATATTGTTGACTTGTTAGTTGTATTAGGTACCTAGGTCACTATTTCAAGGACAGTTAAAAATGTTTAAGACATCTTTAGTTCTCTAGTAGGATCTTGTACCTACTTTGTTATAATTTTATTGTTACGCTCGTAATGAAACGAACCATTCTTATTTTACGCAATAATAAAATTAAAAGATTAATAATTAAGTACATACCTATCTCGCTTATCGCATATAAATAAGTAGTAAAGTATTTCAACTGTAACATAATGTGTGTATCATATCATATAAATGCTATTTGTGTGGACAAATAGCTGGATAATACGTATAATATTGTATTAATCGCATGTCAATTGTCTTATCTATTGCAGACAGTAAAATTATAATAATCTCGTGGCGTAGTAATAACAACCGTACGGGTCGATTGATCAGGTTAAGCAACGTTTGCCGCGGTCGGTCCGTAGATGGGTGACCATGTTTACATACCCGTTGGTCCCGGCTCCCGGCCCGGCTGTCATTCGTAGATCTTTGACAGTCTAGTCGTTACAGGTCGTCATAAGCCCGAAGGTCTGACAACCAGTCTTACCAAGGGATATCGTGTTGTGTTACCCAGTAACTGGGTTTTGAAGGTCAGATAGGCAGCTCCATGTAAAATACTGGTATTCAGCTGCATCCGGCTAGACTGGAAGCTGACCCTAACATTGTATTTGAGAGAAGGCTAGGCAGATGACGATTGAATAATAATTCAATCTGCCTAGCCTTTTCCTTTTCCCAACTGGGTAATACGATACCCCTTGGTAAGACTGGTGTCAGACTTTCGGGTTTCTGACGACTCGTAACGACTGTTAAAGATCCACGAATGACAGCCGGGACCAACGGCTTAACGTGCTTTCCGTCCGAGGCTCGGAGGAGTCTCGGTATGTAAAGACGGTCACCCATCCACTGACCAACCCCGGCAAGCGTAGCTTAACCTGATGGATCGACCCGTGTGGCTGTTATTACTTAGCCACGAGCTCCTCATCCTCACTTAGCCACGACCTCCTGCAGAATAATTACAAATATAAAATAAGGCCATCTTAGAATGTGTCATTTTATACTGAATGACCCTATTTTATTAAAACTCTGTATTACGCTAGGGCAGCTCAAGGTCAAAGTGTTACCTCTGACGTCTGGCCTTCTGCACAAACATAATATATATACATAACTATTAAGTTAAAATAGCATGCAGCTCTATTTACATAATATATTACCTAACTGCTAGCGACTCGCCGCCTGGGCTTCGCATGGTTTTTACGACTTGTCAAAACATCGACATTTCTTTAACACTACACTAGCTTTAGCCCGCGGCTTTGCCCTCGTTGATGTCGGAAAATATCCCACGGGTAAGTACTACAGGGATTAAATACCTAAAAGCCCAGGAAAAGGTCATTGATACCTACCGCTGCGCCCGCGTTGTCGTCAACCATAATTATTTTGTGTTATTTTGAATCTGCGATATCTTTTAGTTTACCTATTCATTTGAATGAAAAAATGAATACTTATAAATAAAATAATAATAAATAAAAATATTTATTGTACAGCCAATTTTCACCAAATCTACTGGATCAAGAATGTCAGTAACTCCAACACGGACGTGTAACGTAAATAAATGAATTTTGAACATTGGGGTCACTTTTCGAGGGCAAATTGCAAAATTAAATAAAAAATTGTTCTGAAAACTGTACCTACCGTGTGACTTATCAAATGAAAGGACTTGTTGTGAGGATCTCAAATATTTTTATTTAAAATAAATACTTTCAAAGATATTTAAGAAAATATATGAAAACTGATAATTCCATCCCCCCCTCCCTTTATATTCGAAAGTAAGAGCCCCAAAATTTTCAAAAAACATACTAAGAATGTTCTTTACTCAAAGATTACAGGAAACCCTATAAGAAGTCTTTTGTCTTTAACAAGGAAAATCTCTCAATATTGTGCATACAAACTTATATTTGCAGTTGGAATATATAAGAGATCATGTTTTTCAACTACAATGTTATGTTTGTTCTTGGAATAAAATCATCCCAACTACGAACCCTTCATTGTGCGTGTTCCGACACGCACTTGGCCGGTTCTGTTTTTGCTACCAATGCCTAATATTAATTACACGCTATAATAATAGGTACTAGCCTAATTATTGTCCCTTTTTGTGACAGATCCAGTGTTGGGCAAAGGCCCATATAGAGTCATATTATTATGAGAAGGCCCGAGCATTGATTGCGAATTCGCGACGCTTCTTCAAGACAAGTTGGCGATTTCAGACTTTCATTAACTATAAGTCAAAGGTTTCCTCACGATTTTTGATATTTGATTCGTTCACGATAAATTCCTACATAATAATATGAATTGAATAAGTTATGTACACACTGGATATATAAAAATGAAATGGCAGTCAGTCTTCAATCTCAACTCGATCACGCATAAATAAACGACTGAACAGATTTGGATGAAAACTGGCTCACAGATAGACTAGTGAACTTTACACCCTATTATACCTCTAAAAGGGTGCTACCCTTTTAGAGGTATAACAGGGTGTAAATTTCACTCATCCTCATTAGAAAAGGGAGGATCCTCCGACCAGACGGATGTCGTGTCTGGCGGGCAACTGCCCGTCAGTTGATGTCGGATAGTCTTTTAAATATCGTTCGCGCGTTGCACTCTAATTGCACGATGCAGGATTTATGTGACGTCTTGTCTTTGCTGCGTAGTTCGTATGTGGCGATGTAATC
This sequence comes from Conistra vaccinii, assembly GCA_948150665.1. Classification (NCBI taxonomy): domain Eukaryota; kingdom Metazoa; phylum Arthropoda; class Insecta; order Lepidoptera; family Noctuidae; genus Conistra; species Conistra vaccinii. The sequence goes on from OX411319.1 coordinate 9,947,930, forward strand.
GCTACACCCTTATTGCGTAACAAACAATACACAATACACATATCACAATCCAAAGGAAAGGATAGTGGGCAAAAATATATGGGAGCTGGTCCCACTACGGCCACAGTTCATACCACTGTAGTTTTGAAGGCAGTACTTCCCCCTTTACTCAGGCCAAGGCGCATCAAATTCTGTCCCGGGGTTCTTTAGTTCCGACTATGTTAGGTTAGGTTAGGTTATTTTAGGTTAGGATAGGTTATGTTAGGTTCCCCGGGTCCACGCACAGTCCGCTAGGCGCCAGGTGTACTGGTGGACCGCCGAGATCGCGCAGCTGCGCGTCGCGTGCGTGGCGGTTAGACGCCCGTACACCCGATACCGGAGGAGACGTCGCCGGGATCCTGACGAAGAAGCCGCGCTGTATGAGGTGTACCGCGCGGCTAAGGAGGCTCTGTGGCTGGCCATCGGCGAGTCGAGGACGCGAGCCAGGGAGGAGATGTTGGAGACTCTAGATGGGGATCCGTGGGGGCGCCCTTATCGCGCGGTGCGAGGGAAACTTCGAGCCGCGGCACCCCCACTTACTGAGAGTCTCCAACCCGAGCTGCTGGAGGAGGTGGTCGCAGCCCTCTTCCCGGCAACAGCGGAGCATACTCCGCCGCCGATGGTTTTGCCCACAGCCGCAGAGCCTACAGAGGAGGAGAACGCCATCAGCGTCCCAGAGGTGACACAGGCAGAGATGAGGGCAGCCGTGATGCGGCTCCGGGCCAAGAACGTGGCTCCGGGGCCCGACGGGATCCACGGCTGCGTGTTAGCCCTCGCTCTGAAGGAGCTTGAGCCCCAACTGAGAGGACTCTACACGGCGTGCCTCGAGCAGGGCCAGTTTCCCACTCTGTGGAAGTCTGGTCGTTTGGTCCTGCTCAGGAAGGCGGGGCGCCCTGCGGACTCACCATCCGCGTACCGGCCCATAGTGCTGCTTGACGAGGTGGGCAAGCTGTTCGAGCGGATAATCGCAGCCCGCCTCGTCGGCCACTTGTGCAGAGAGGGGCCGGACCTGGACGACAGCCAGTTCGGGTTTCGGCATGGGCGCTCTACGATCCACGCTGTGTCGCGGGTTAGAGTCCTGGCGGAGGAAGCAGTGTCCCGGGGCGGGGTGATGTTGGCGGTGTCCTTGGACATCTCCAACGCCTTCAACACCCTGCCCTGGAGTTGTATTCGGGAGGCACTGCGGTATCATGGGGTGCCTCCCTACCTCCGCCACATCGTTGGGGCTTATTTGTCAGAGAGGTGTGTCACCTACATGGGACGTGATGGTGGAAACCAGCGCCGCATGTCGTGCGGTGTTCCGCAGGGTTCGGTTGTAGGCCCGCTCCTGTGGAACATCGGGTACGACTGGGTGCTGAGGGGCGAGCTCGGCCCGGGGGTAGACCTGACGTGTTATGCGGATGACACGCTGGTCACTGCCCGGGGGAGCTCGCACAGGGAGGCAGCGTTGCGCGCGACGGCTGCGGTCTCACAGGTGGTGAGCCGCATACGTCGCCTAGGCCTGGAGGTGGCCCTTAGTAAGTCGGAGGCCATGGTGTTTCATGGCCCCCGGCGGGCGCCGCCACCCGGCTCACATATCGTGGTCGGGGGGACTCGGATCGCTGTCGAGTCTACCATGAAGTACCTAGGATTGGTGCTCGACAGCCGGTGGGACTTCGGGCCCCACTTCCGACGGTTGGCGCCCAAGTTGCTGGGTGCTGCTGGGGCGCTGTCAACGCTGCTTCCCAATCTGGGGGGCCCGAGCGCCGCTTGTAGGCGGCTCTACGTGGGGATCGTGCGGTCGATGGCCCTTTACGGGGCCCCGATCTGGGCGGCTGACCTGACGGCCGGTAGCATCGCTGTATTGCGTAAGCCGCAGAGAGCGATGGCCGTCAGAGTCATCAGGGGGTATCGCACGATCTCCTACGAGGCGGCTTGTGCACTGGCCGGATCCCCGCCCTGGGACCTGGAGGCGAAGGTGCTCGCGTCACTTCATCGGTGGCGCGAGGAAGCCACAGCGCGGGGCGAGCGACCGATGCAGCGACACATGGAGCTGCGTCGGTCTCAGCTTCGCGAGGTCCTGGTGGCGGAATGGCGGGAAAGGCTTTCACGCCCCACCGCCGGCCTCGTCACCATCGAGGCGGTCCGGCCGGTGCTCGACGACTGGCTCGGGAGGAGGCACGGCTCCCTGTCGTTTCGGGTGACGCAGGTGCTCTCGGGGCATGGCTGCTTCGGGAAGTACCTGTGTCGCATAAACAGGGAGCCGGACGCTCGGTGTCACCACTGCGTCCATTGTCGGGAGGACACGGCGCGGCATACATTGGCAGAGTGTGCCGCGTGGGAGGAGCCGCGCCGTGCCCTCGTTTCAGAAGTTGGAGCCGACTTGTCACTACCGGCCGTCGTTCGTTCGATGGTCGGGGGTGCCGAGTCGTGGGACGCGGTGGTTTCCTTCTGCGAGACAGTCATCTCGCAGAAGGAGGCTGCGGAAAGGGAGAGGGAGATCTCGTCCACTCACCCGGCCCGCAGCAGGCGCACCGGGCGTCGGCGGAGGGCGGATAACGCCCTCTTCCAGCCCCCCTAAATGGGTCCAGGGGCGACGGATTCGGGGACATCCGTCGCCCCCCATCACACAGGACCCGAGATGGCGGCGCGTAGTGTTCCACGCGCGCCACTCTAAGACGTAACGGGGGGAGTTTGCACACCTCACTCCCCCTACGGGACGGGGCCCGCAGAGTGCGGGCCGTCACCAGTCCGGGGCAGCGGAAGTCGCAATTTGCTCCCGCAGCCCCCCGACGCAAGTGTGCGAGGGAACACCGGGGTGGTTTTAGTCAGTAAGAGTCTGACAGACCCCTTCGCCCACCCCAGGGCGGAGGACATCCATGAGGATTTCCACCCCGAGAAAAAAAAAAAAAAAAAAAGGTTATGTTAGGTTTCGAGGCGATCCGAACAGTATTCGACGAACGACGGACAACGCCCTCTTCCAGCCCCCATACCCTGGCAGCACCACATCAAGTGAATGTGCCAGCACAACATTATTCAATTCTGACAATGTTAGGTTAGGTTAGGTAACGGGGGAAGTTTCAACAGCTGGTCCCATTACTGCCACAGTTCATGCCACTGTAGTTTTGAAGACATTGCTTCTCCCTTTACTCATGCCAAAGCTCATCAAAATCTGTCCCGGGGTTCTTCAGTTCTGACAATGTTAGGTTAGGTTAGGTTAGATAAAATACACGCAGCTCCGCTACTACACCCAGCTCGGCCACGGTTAACACCACTGTAGTTTTGAAGACATTGCTTCTCCCTTTACTCAAACCAGAGCTCATCAAAATCTGTCCCGGGGTTCTTCAGTTCCAACAATGTTAGGTTAGGTTAGATAAAATACACGCAGCTTCGCCACTAAACCCAGCACGGCCACGGTTAACACCATTGTAGTTTTAAAGACATTGCTTCTCCCTTTACTCATGCCAAAGCGCATCAAAATCTGTCCCGGGGTTCTTCAGTTCCAATAATGTTAGGTTAGGTTAGGTTAGAAAAAATAAACGCAGCTCCGCTACTACAGCCAGCTCGGCCACGGTTAACACCACTGTAGTTTTAAAGACATTGTTTCTCCCTTTACTCATGCCAAAGCGCATCAAAATCTGTCCCGGGGTTCTTCAGTTCCGACAATGTTAGGTTAGGTTAGATTCGATAAAATAAACGCAGCTCCGCTACTACAGCCAGCTCGGCCACGGTTAACACCACTGTAGTTTTAAAGACATTGCTTCTCCCTTACTCATGCCAGAGCGCTTCAAAATCTGTCCCGGGGTTCTTCAGTTCCAACAATGTTATGTTAGGTTAGGTTAGATAAAATACACGCAGCTCCGCTACTACACCCAACTCGGCCACGGTTAACACCACTGTAGTTTTGAAGACATTGCTTCTCCTTTTACTCATGCCAAAGCGCATCAAAATCTGTCCCGGGGTTCTTCAGTTCCAACAATGTTAGGTTAGGTTAGGTTAGATAAAATACACGCAGCTCCGCTACTACACTCAGCTCGGCCACGGTTAACACCACTGTAGTTTTGAAGACATTGCTTCTCCCTTTACTCAAACCAGAGCGCTTCAAAATCTGTCCCGGGGTTCTTCAGTTCCAACAATGTTATGTTAGGTTAGGTTAGATAAAATACACGCAGCTCCGCTACTACACCCAACTCGGCCACGGTTAACACTTTAGGGGTATGAGGAACAGGGTGTAAAGTTCACTCATCCACCATAGAAAAGGGAGGATCCTCCAACCAGACGGGTATTATGTCTGGCGGGCAACTGCCCATATGTTGATTTCGGATAGTCTTATCTATGTTATTCGCTCAGTAAACTCTAACTGCGAGATGTAGGAATTGTGTGACGTCATGTCTTTTTGTTTCGTAGTTTTTGTATGTGGCGGTCTAACCGCTACATCACTCCCCTCCGGAGACCGGAGGTCGATAGTGGGCTGAGTCTTGGATCTTGCGATGCTTCACAGTGCCAGCTGTGGTTCCAGTGAGTCGGAACCGGGTGCCGCATAGTTCACGGTGAGTCGGAACTGTCTGCGGTGATTCCCCAGTGAGTCGGGGAGGCGCTGCGTCGTCATCCAGTGAGTCGGATGTGGTACAGCGCCGGGTTTTTGGCTGACTGCTTGCGTCGACCAGGAGAGGGTAGAATAGGCTCTGCTTGTGAGACCGGCCGGAAGTGCAGGTGCTGTGCCAAGGTTGCTGATGAGGCTGAGGGTGATGACCAGGAATGCGCGTTCGCTGCATGCTGGTGGTCAGGATACCCGTTGAAGCCGTGGGTGCTGGCTGGCTGTGTGACTCGCCTCACGAAAGCTTGCGGGAGTGATGATGATGACGTCACGCTGAAGTAGTTGCACGAAGGCTGCGTTGACGTTCATTCTCGGGGTCACCAATTTAGGGGTATGAGGAACAGGGTGTAAAGTTCACTCATCCACCATAGAAAAGGGAGGATCCTCCAACCAGACGGGTATTATATCTGGCGGGCAACTGCCCATATGTTGATTTCGGATAGTCTTATCTATGTTATTCGCTCAGTAAACTCTAACTGCGAGATGTAGGAATTGTGTGACGTCATGTCTTTTTGTTTCGTAGTTTTTGTATGTGGCGGTCTAACCGCTACAACACCACTGTAGTTTTGAAGACATTGCTTCTCCTTTTACTCATGCCAAAGCTCATCAAAATCTGTCCCGGGGTTCTTCAGTTCCAACAATGTTAGGTTAGGTTAGATAAAATACACGCAGCTCCGCCACTAAACCCAGCACGGCCACGGTTAACACCACTGTAGTTTGAAAGACATTGCTTCTCCCTTTACTCATGCCAAAGCGCATCAAAATCTGTCCCGGGGTTCTTCAGTTCCGACAATGTTAGGTTAGGTTAGGTTCGATAAAATAAACGCAGCTCCGCTACTACAGCCAGCTTGGCCACGGTTAACACCACTGTAGTTTGAAAGACATTGCTTCTCCCTTTACTCATGCCAAAGCGCATCAAAATCTGTCCCGGGGTTCTTCAGTTCCGACAATGTTAGGTTAGGTTAGGTTCGATAAAATAAACGCAGCTCCGCTACTACAGCCAGCTTGGCCACGGTTAACACCACTTTAGTTTTGAAGACATTGCTTCTCCCTTTACTCATGCCAAAGCGCATCAAAATCTGTCCCGGGGTTCTTCAGTTCCAATAATGTTAGGTTAGGTTAGGTTAGAAAAAATAAACGCAGCTCCGCTACTACAGCCAGCTCGGCCACGGTTAACACCACTGTAGTTTTAAAGACATTGTTTCTCCCTTTACTCATGCCAAAGCGCATCAAAATCTGTCTCGGGGTTCTTCAGTTCCGACAATGTTAGGTTAGGTTAGGTTCGATAAAATAAACGCAGCTCCGCTACTACAGCCAGCTCGGCCACGGTTAACACCACTGTAGTTTTGAAGACATTGCTTCTCCCTTACTCATGCCAGAGCGCTTCAAAATCTGTCCCGGGGTTCTTCAGTTCCAACAATGTTATGTTAGGTTAGGTTAGATAAAATACACGCAGCTCCGCTACTACACCCAACTCGGCCACGGTTAACACCACTGTAGTTTTGAAGACATTGCTTCTCCTTTTACTCATGCCAAAGCTCATCAAAATCTGTCCCGGGGTTCTTCAGTTCCAACAATGTTAGGTTAGGTTAGATAAAATACACGCAGCTCCGCCACTAAACCCAGCAGGGCCACGGTTAACACCACTGTAGTTTGAAAGACATTGCTTCTCCCTTTACTCATGCCAAAGCGCATCAAAATCTGTCCCGGGGTTCTTCAGTTCCGACAATGTTAGGTTAGGTTAGGTTCGATAAAATAAACGCAGCTCCGCTACTACAGCCAGCTTGGCCACGGTTAACACCACTGTAGTTTTGAAGACATTGCTTCTCCCTTTACTCATGCCAAAGCGCATCAAAATCTGTCCCGGGGTTCTTCAGTTCCAATAATGTTAGGTTAGGTTAGGTTAGATAAAATAAACGCAGCTCCGCTACTACAGCCAGCTCGGCCACGGTTAACACCACTGTAGTTTTAAAGACATTGTTTCTCCCTTTACTCATGCCAGAGCGCATTAAAATCTGTCCCGGGGTTCTTCAGTTCCAACAATGTTATGTTAGGTTAGGTTAGATAAAATACACGCAGCTCCGCTACTACACCCAGCTCGGCCACGGTTAACACCACTGAAGTTTTGAAGACATTGCTTCTCCCTTTACTCATGCCAAAGCGCATCAAAATCTGTCCCGGGGTTCTTCAGTTCCGACAATGTTAGGTTAGGTTAGGTTCGATAAAATAAACGCAGCTCCGCTACTACAGCCAGCTCGGCCACGGTTAACACCACTGTAGTTTTAAAGACATTGCTTCTCCCTTACTCATGCCAGAGCGCTTCAAAATCTGTCCCGGGGTTCTTTAGTTCCAACAATGTTAGGTTAGATAAAATAAACGCAGCTCCGCTACTACAGCCAGCTTGGCCACGGTTAACACCACTGTAGTTTTGAAGACATTGCTTCTCCCTTTACTCATGCCAAAGCGCATCAAAATCTGTCCCGGGGTTCTTCAGTTCCGACAATGTTAGGTTAGGTTAGGTTCGATAAAATAAACGCAGCTCCGCTACTACAGCCAGCTCGGCCACGGTTAACACCACTGTAGTTTTGAAGACATTGCTTCTCCCTTACTCATGCCAGAGCGCTTCAAAATCTGTCCCGGGGTTCTTCAGTTCCAACAATGTTATGTTAGGTTAGGTTAGATAAAATACACGCAGCTCCGCTACTACACCCAACTCGGCCACGGTTAACACCACTGTAGTTTTGAAGACATTGCTTCTCCTTTTACTCATGCCAAAGCTCATCAAAATCTGTCCCGGGGTTCTTCAGTTCCAACAATGTTAGGTTAGGTTAGATAAAATACACGCAGCTCCGCCATTAAACCCAGCACGGCCACGGTTAACACCATTGTAGTTTTAAAGACATTGCTTTTCCCTTTACTCAAGCCAAAGCTCATCAAAATCTGTCCCGGGGTTCTTCAGTTCCAACAATGTTAGGTTAGGTTAGATAAAATACACGCAGCTCCGCCACTAAACCCAGCACGGCCACGGTTAACACCACTGTAGTTTGAAAGACATTGCTTCTCCCTTTACTCATGCCAAAGCGCATCAAAATCTGTCCCGGGGTTCTTCAGTTCCAACAATGTTAGGTTAGGTTAGGTTAGATAAAATACACGCAGCTCCGCTACTACACTCAGCTCGGCCACGGTTAACACCACTGTAGTTTTAAAGACATTGCTTCTTCCTTTACTCATGCCAAAGCGCATCAAAATCTGAAAAAAAAAATCCCTCTTTACGAGGTAGGGGTAAAAGATACCCAAAAAAAAACAATTGTCTTGATTTTATTTTACCACTTTGTCGGCGTAATAAATATATACACCAACGCGAAATTACAACTTTCTAGTACTTAGAGTCTCTGAGCTAAGCCGCAGATAAAGAAATATACTTAAGATACACGTAGCTCGGTTCCTCCGGGATGAATTTTGATGGTGTCATAATAAAAAATATTCAGTTTTATTTGCTCTTTTAAGTAATACACATTTAGTGGCTGGCCGAGCTGGGACCACTATCGCCCACCACATTAAAGCTTAATATTTCGGAAACGGATAACTTAATCCAAAAATGGTGTTGACACACTCGTAATATTTTTAAACGACCTTTCCAACGACATCCCACAACAAGTGCTAGACGAGAAAAAAAAATTCCCTCTTTACGAGGTAGGGGTAAAAGATACCCAAAAAAAAACAATTGTCTTGATTTTATTTTACCACTTTGTCGGCGTAATAAATATATACACCAATGCGAAATTACAACTTTCTAGTACTTAGAGTATCTGAGCTAAGCCGCAGATAAAGAAATATACTTAAGGTACACGTAGCTCGGTTCCTCCGGGATGAATTTTGATGGTGTCATAATAAAAAATATTCAGTTTTATTTGCTCTTTTAAGTAATACATATTTAGTGGCTGGCCGAGCTGGGACCACTATTGCCCACCACTTTAAAGCTTAATATTTCGGAAACGGATAACTTAATCCAAAAATGGTGTTCACACACTCGTAATATTTTTAAACGACCTTCCCAACGACATCCCACAACCAGTGCTGGACGAGAAAAAAAAAATCCCTCTTTACGAGGTAGGGGTAAAAGATACCCAAAAAAAAACAATTGTCTTGATTTTATTTTACCACTTTGTCGGCGTAATAAATATATACACCAATGCGAAATTACAACTTTCTAGTACTTAGAGTCTCTGAGCTAAGCCGCAGATAAAGAAATATACTTAAGGTACACGTAGCTCGGTTCCTCCGGGATGAATTTTGATGGTGTCATAATAAAAAATATTCAGTTTTATTTGCTCTTTTAAGTAATACATATTTAGTGGCTGGCCGAGCTGGGACCACTATTGCCCACCACTTTAAAGCTTAATATTTCGGAAACGGATAACTTAATCCAAAAATGGTGTTCACACACTCGTAATATTTTTAAACGACCTTCCCAACGACATCCCACAACCAGTGCTGGACGAGAAAAAAAAAATCCCTCTTTACGAGGTAGGGGTAAAAGATACCCAAAAAAAAACAATTGTCTTGATTTTATTTTACCACTTTGTCGGCGTAATAAATATATACACCAATGCGAAATTACAACTTTCTAGTACTTAGAGTCTCTGAGCTAAGCCGCAGATAAAGAAATATACTTAAGGTACACGTAGCTCGGTTCCTCCGGGATGAATTTTGATGGTGTTATAATAAAAAATATTCAGTTTTATTTGCTCTTTTAAGTAATACACATTTAGTGGCTGGCCGAGCTGGGACCACTATCGCCCACCACTTTAAAGCTTAATATTTCGGAAACGGATAACTTAATCCAAAAATGGTGTTGACACACTCGTAATATTTTTAAACGACCTTTCCAACGACATCCCACAACAAGTGCTAGACGAGAAAAAAAAATTCCCTCTTTACGAGGTAGGGGTAAAAGATACCCAAAAAAAAACAATTGTCTTGATTTTATTTTACCACTTTGTCGGCGTAATAAATATATACACCAATGCGAAATTACAACTTTCTAGTACTTAGAGTCTCTGAGCTAAGCCGCAGATAAAGAAATATACTTAAGGTACACGTAGCTCGGTTCCTCCGGGATGAATTTTGATGGTGTCATAATAAAAAATATTCAGTTTTATTTGCTCTTTTAAGTAATACATATTTAGTGGCTGGCCGAGCTGGGACCACTATTGCCCACCACTTTAAAGCTTAATATTTCGGAAACGGATAACTTAATCCAAAAATGGTGTTCACACACTCGTAATATTTTTAAACGACCTTCCCAACGACATCCCACAACCAGTGCTGGACGAGAAAAAAAAAATCCCTCTTTACGAGGTAGGGGTAAAAGATACCCAAAAAAAAACAATTGTCTTGATTTTATTTTACCACTTTGTCGGCGTAATAAATATATACACCAATGCGAAATTACAACTTTCTAGTACTTAGAGTCTCTGAGCTAAGCCGCAGATAAAGAAATATACTTAAGGTACACGTAGCTCGGTTCCTCCGGGATGAATTTTGATGGTGTCATAATAAAAAATATTCAGTTTTATTTGCTCTTTTAAGTAATACACATTTAGTGGCTGGCCGAGCTGGGACCACTATCGCCCACCACTTTAAAGCTTAATATTTCGGAAACGGATAACTTAATCCAAAAATGGTGTTGACACACTCGTAATATTTTTAAACGACCTTTCCAACGACATCCCACAACAAGTGCTAGACGAGAAAAAAAAATTCCCTCTTTACGAGGTAGGGGTAAAAGATACCCAAAAAAAAACAATTGTCTTGATTTTATTTTACCACTTTGTCGGCGTAATAAATATATACACCAATGCGAAATTACAACTTTCTAGTACTTAGAGTCTCTGAGCTAAGCCGCAGATAAAGAAATATACTTAAGGTACACGTAGCTCGGTTCCTCCGGGATGAATTTTGATGGTGTCATAATAAAAAATATTCAGTTTTATTTGCTCTTTTAAGTAATACATATTTAGTGGCTGGCCGAGCTGGGACCACTATTGCCCACCACTTTAAAGCTTAATATTTCGGAAACGGATAACTTAATCCAAAAATGGTGTTCACACACTCGTAATATTTTTAAACGACCTTCCCAACGACATCCCACAACCAGTGCTGGACGAGAAAAAAAAAATCCCTCTTTACGAGGTAGGGGTAAAAGATACCCAAAAAAAAACAATTGTCTTGATTTTATTTTACCACTTTGTCGGCGTAATAAATATATACACCAATGCGAAATTACAACTTTCTAGTACTTAGAGTCTCTGAGCTAAGCCGCAGATAAAGAAATATACTTAAGGTACACGTAGCTCGGTTCCTCCGGGATGAATTTTGATGGTGTCATAATAAAAAATATTCAGTTTTATTTGCTCTTTTAAGTAATACACATTTAGTGGCTGGCCGAGCTGGGACCACTATCGCCCACCATCCTTTGAAGGTTTATAATTCTAGCTCCGTTTGGTGGAAAAAATCGTCTGTTAGAAGACGTAAAGGTCAATGAATAATGAATATTATTGAATTGTCATGCGGACTGTGAGTGTGTTACGTGTGGTGTTACATAATTACCTTGTAGCATCCATATTGTGCAAAATGTGCAATCCACTCGTACGGAATGACAATACCTTTAAACGCCTGCTACACGGTCGCCAATCGCGTCCCCCACAGAGGTGACCTTGGGAATTTACAACCGTGTAGATGATGGCTTACGACCAAACGATGAAATAACTTTGCCGGTCGCCAACCAAGGTTACCTCTCTCGGGACGCGGTTGGCAACCGTGTAGCAGGCACTTTAATTTTGACAATAGGTAAAATACAACATATTAAGCCTTATGCAGACTGGGGCTTAACGGCAGATTTTTTATCCCGGTAGTGTGTTTCCGTGGGCTATTTTTTTCGAAATGACGTTGTTGTTCGATCTCCACTGGCCCGGAGTCTCTGTTTGGCTTCAATATATTCGTCATGCTGAACAGTTTTTCGAAATCAGTGTTCGATTCAGCAATGGTCGGCATTTGAAAGAAATAAATTAACAAAATCGCTGATACAGGTTTTAGACAAATAATAAAATCGTGTTTTATTGCACGACTTATAATGCGAAGCATTAGAGTGTGTTCTACGATCAATCACAAATCAAAAAAAAAATTTGCTCCATTTCTGCAACTGTTTTTATTGTTACACTCCTGCTAGTAGGTACACAGAACCTACTTAATTTATATACCATTGTATAGATGATTAAATGGAAATTAATACTGTACTTTTTAACAATTCATTTGAAAGAAGAGAAATGAAAAAAGCGTCAAAATAGTTGAAAAAAAAATCCTGTCCGTCAATGTATGAAACCTGAAAACATTATATCTTGCGATAAAATCAATTAATTGAGTCAACTTTTTTTTTACATTCGTTTCAGCCCCCTATTGAAAATGGCTCTTTTATTCAAAGAGTTTAATTATAATTGAAGTACTTTGACTACTACTACTAACTAAAATATAATATCTATATCTAAATATTACCAACCTTGACTTGACGACCATTGCCTAGCAACCGGCAAAGTAAATATCTAAATAATCTAATAGTCTTTGACATTACGTAAGGATTGCAGCAGTCAAAACATGCCTCATAAGACTCATTCATAAACGAAAAAGAACAATTTAACAAAAATGAACAATTTAAGTATAAGTGATACTTAAATTGTTTTGAATATCTTTTTCGTTTATGAATGAGTGTTATGAGGCGTGCACTTTTGGATTTTCCAAACTATTTTGATATTTTCTCAAGTCAAAGTTTTAGTACTTAATTGATTGTATTGTTTTCTACAAATTGAATTAAGTAAACTAACCACTAACCTTCACTCATCGCTGCCAATGCGGTGAAGGTGTCGACTGTCTCGGACACCATGGCCTATCCTGCAGTAAGAGCGCAGGCCGGATAGCACGGCACGGCAGCATCAATGACATCATCCGTCGTGCTCTTGTCACCGCCGGGGTGCCAGCTGTTTTAGAACCCAATGGCTTGGCACGCAACGATGGGAAGATACCAGACGGAATGACAATAATGACTTGGAAAGTAGGTAGGCCTTTGGTGTGGGATGCAACGTGTGTCGACACCCTTGCGCCATCCCATCCTCCTAGCACGGCGGGCTACGCTGGGGCTGCTACTGCAGGGCCCGTAAACCTCAAACGGCGTAAATATTCCAATCTTATTGGGACTTTTGAGCCGTTTGGGGTTGAAACACTAGGGCCATGGGGTCAGAGTGTCCACTTGGTTTTACAAGACATCGCTCGGTTGGCCGACGCAAGCGGTTGGTCGACTCTTCACGTGACCAGAGGGTTGGCCTATTCTTTGTCCAAAGAATCAACATTGCCATACAAGTTTAGAACGCGGCAATACTGCCAGCCTTTTGGGCACTTTTCCTGTTGACAGTGATGCGAACGAATTTTTTGATGCCCTATGATTGTTCTTCCCTCCCCCCTTCATTTATACAATACTTGTACGTGTACATAATATTAATAATATTATTTTAAGTCTGTTAGTTTTTAAATCATGTAACTATGTGTGTGTAAATAATTCAGAGGATAAAATTAAATAAACTACCACTAGATAAAACCATCAGCCACTAAAAACAAAATTTCTCCGCCACGGGGTGTCCAAACCCCAGGTTTTCACTAAACCTGGGGTTTCCCATAAGTTGACAACACTGCTTTTCTACGATTGGCCACAGATAACAACGTACGTGCCCACAGATAACAACAATAAAAACGTGAAAAGAAGAACGTGTGTTACATATTATTTCAATTATACTAGTTTTTGGTAGAAATAAAATATGTTGCGCAATGGGGATGTTTACTGCCATTTTATCACGATAGGTGGCGCATCGTCGACATGGCCATTGAAAACTGTCAATTCCATACATTTTATAACCTATCATTCAGTAAATTCAAATTTTCTCCAAATATGCATAAGTGTGCTGTACCACGATGTACTAAAATACTTACTCCGGTGTTCATTTATTTCCCAAAGATACTACGTAAATAGAAAGTGGGAAACTAAAAGAGTAAAACTAAAAGTAACTTTGAGTATGTTGATTGGTAATTTTCGGCAATATGGTAGAGCTTTGGTGGAGCTATTAACGTCTTAGTAAAGTTCTACAGCAGGAACGTCAATTGCTTGGCTTTCGGAAGCTTGAGGGCTTTGATTGCTGAATTAAAAATTTCGGTCATAGATAACCTAAAAAATAAAGAATATCATTTATTATTAAAGTAAATGATCTCTCATTTTTCGTAAATTTTCCTACCATGAGTCAAGTAAGAATTAACACGTTACAACTAAAAAAATACCCAAATCTAGAGCCTAGCACTAATGAAAAATAAACCTAACTTAAACAATAAAGAATACCATTTATTATTAAAGTACGGTTCTCTCAATTTTCGTAAATTTTCCTACCATGAACCAAGTAATAATTAACATGTTACAACAAAAAATTTATCCAAATCTAGACCCTAGCACTGATTAAAAATATTTTATTAGATAGAAGTCTACCTCGCAATAATGTCTCATTTCTTTCCAGTAATCCTTGCTCCTGGTTTGTTTAGGTCGTCTTTCAATTCTATAAGCTTCCAGGAACAATACATGTTAGCAATAACCATGGTGGATCGGTTTCAACACAAAAAAAATTGCAAAAACCACTAATGTAAACAATGCGAAAATTATTTGACAGCGGCCATCCCGCCGCTGGCGACATCTACGCTGAGCTTTGCGCGTGGATCCCCATTAGGTTGCAGTTCTTAAAGCCTTATTTTTTTGTAAAATTACACAAAAAGGTAACCTATCCGAGTTAGGATACTCCATATTATTGAATTATGAGTGAATAAAAATGAAGAGGATTGCGAGTGTGTAATGTTGCATCATCATCATGATCCATAGCCAGACTTTGTCCTCTGCTGTATAGGCCTCTCTTTGCTTGTGACAATCCCCACGATTCTGTGCCAGCCTCGTCCGTGTTCGATCCGCGATGGCAACAATGTCGTCCGCCCATCTCTGACACCTCGTCTTCCAGTTCTTGGACGCCAGTCGGTCACTGCCTCACTCACACCTGTCATCATCACGCCATGCTAGGTGTTCTGCCCAACTCCATTTGAATTTTGCATACCTGCAGCAAAACAGTTATCGTTTTTTATGTCTTTTTAATCTTGAATGAAACGATTCCCAAGAGTCATAATGAAATCAACTGGTTTTACGGAATTGTAATCAAAGACGTTTAATTCGTTCGAAAAATTAATTAAAAAATACAAGAAAATATGAAAACTGTTACTTTCCTTACATTGCATTGATAAGTGTCTGTGCATATTGTGCATGTAAAGCGAGGGGAGATTATGGAACCGAGGGAACCCAACAACACAACTCTCGGATTCCAGACACCTTAGAACTCTCTCCTCATCCGAAAGCTATATGTATCTCGAGACTAGCGTTAGGTGGTTTGATCAAGGGCCTGATTCAGCAGGTAGTCCTCCTGGATACGACTCACTTTGTGAAGAGGTTCCTGTCTCTGCAGCCTAATCCACGGGTAGCTTGGACCCTGCTCACTCCCGAACTGACACCGGCGGAACTCAATTTTTTTTTGTATTTATAAATGTTTTTATGTATTTTATACTTTAATAAATAATTAATTAATTGTAATCAGATAAGATAGAAAATATTGATAGGATATGGTTTATATGGTAAAAGTTAAAGTCTCAAATTATTAGGGAAATAGCTATATTGAATCACTACACACTACCACTAACAATAACAAAAAAAAAAGGCATCCAAGTGCGTGTTGGACCAAGCACAATGAAGGGTTCCGTAGTCGGGTTGGGACTTATCCCAATAACAAACTTATCATAGTGGTTGAGAACATGTTTTTGCAACTGCAAATGTAAGTTGGTTCATTATTAGGTACTCGTTAACTTGTAGAGATTACTTAGCTGTGATAGTTTTTATTTTATTTCATCTGTCTTGAATTTTTTAACATATCCACAACCAACCATTCAGCTTGCAGGGTGCCCCAGACACTTGAGTCTAACAAAAATTAGCACTTTAAAGCTTAATATTTCGTAAACGGATCCCTGAATCATTAAATGGTTTTCATACACTCACAATATTTTAAACGACCTTTCCAACGACACCCACACCATGGCAATAAACGAGAAAAAAAATCCCATTATAAGTACAGAAGATCGCAAAAAAAAAAAATAGTTTGGAAAATCCAAAAGTGCACGCCACATAACACTCATTCATAAACGAAAAAGAAATTCAAAACATAGTTTCTAACAAAAAATTACAATTTATCACTTTTCATGAAGTATGTTTTGACTGCTGTTTTACCCATCAAAATGGGTAAAATTCTAACCTCGCAATCCTTACGTAATGTCAAAGACTATTTATTTAGATATTTACGTTGTGGGTTGCTAGGCAACACGCCATGTCAAGGGTGGAAATATTTAGATAAAGATATTATATTTTAGTTAGTATTTTATTAATTATAATTAAACTACTTTGAATAAAAGAGCCATTTTCAATAGGGTTCCTTCTATGGCTGCATAGCATAGTAAAATCTAATAAAAATGTGATGTCCGAAAAATGGTCTTCATAAAACACTGTGCAGTGGGCAGTGGCCCTAATGAAGTAAGAAAAAACTGTTGCCAGACGATAATAGTGCATGTTCTTGGTGTTCAACAAATACTACAGAAGGGAATGTGCCGACCCGAAGCAATTAAGTACCCCTACTTCATAATTATATATTCAGCCTAAATTTGGCTCGTGTCGATCGGCAAACTCCGTTCGGCATCTACGGTCTTTTTCCCGAACATAATAATTATCTACATAATTATTATATTTTTATTCGATTTTACCGCCCGCGGCTGTACCGATTAGTGCCGACCCGAATAAGTGTGTATATGCCTATCCCCCTCGTACCCACGGGCGATTTTTTTTCGCACACTCTATTTCAACGCATTACTTAGCGCCGAGGGTTGAAAATCCTACATTGTGATTTTTTGATGCACAGGGATTTACTCAGTGGGTAATACGACACCCCTTGGTAAGACTGGTCGTCAGACTTTCGGGCTTCTGACGACCCGTACCAAGAAGACACGGGAGCCGGGACCAACTTCTTGTCGACGCACGGAGGAGTCTCAGCATGTAAAGATGGTCACTCATCCACGGACCAACCCCTGTAAGCGCAGTTCAACCTGATGGATCTACCCTTGCGTCTGTATTGAGAAAATCCAGTCTATATGAAAATCCAGTGCGCCAAAAAAAACATCGCGTTAAAAATCGCCCGTGCATTCCTCGGCTTGACTCGTAACTGTATCATAATCATCAGTGTATTTGGTACATGGCTAGGCGGCGCACGACGGGAGGTCATGCGATCACACTAATTAATAAATTTAAAAAAAAAAACGCCCGTTGGGGTATTATCCTTGTTCGTTGATTACTGTGTGAATATAAAATTATTTGAATTTAGAATTCGGTGTTGGCCACTTTTAGGCTGAAGATTTTTTAAATGGTCAGTGAAAAATAAGTGAATTTATTTGTTTTTGTGTTCTATTTATGGGTATGTTTTTTTTTCTATGACGTGAAAGGCAAATACCTATGTGTGTAATAAAAAGGTTTTTTAGTTCTATGATGTTACAAAAATGAAATTTTAAATATAATTGCTAATAAAATAGCTTAAATAAATAAATAAAAAGTTTTTATAATAAATAATAATAAGTACCTTCTACTTATATTGCAACCAGTAAATAATTTGGCGTGAATAGGTCACAGTCACACACAACTAAATAAAAGACTCATTGATAATTGTTGGAATAAAGTTTCTTATCGCACGTTATCTACTCTACACACGTGGTGAATGAGAGCTAGATAGAAAAAAGTGTAACATTTAATTTTCTTTTTTCAAAATATGTGTAACATTTAGAAAAAAATTAATTAAATGTTACACTTTTTTTTAAATATCTAAAGTTAAGTAGGTAGGTACATAGAAATTATTTATTTTTGCGTCATAAGTATAACTCCATGTCGAATATAAACCATCTGTGTTAATAATAATATAACATCACGCCTATTTCCCGAAGGCTTAGTCCGTTGGTCCCGGCTGTCATTTGTGGAACATTGACAATCGTTACGAGTCGTCAGAAGCCCAAAAGTCTGACACCAATCTTACCAAGTTGTATCGTATTACCCAGTTACTGGGTTGTGGAGGTCAGATAGGCAGTCGCTCCATGTAAAATACTGGTATTCAGCTGCATTCGGTAAGACTGGAAGCCGACTCCAAGATAGTTAGGAAAAAGGCTAGGCAGATTGATGACATGATCCATAAAAAAAAACAATTAAAAAAAAAGTAACTCATAAACATCAACCAAAAAAAAAAGAAACGCCAACCAACCAAGTCAATGCAAATATATTATACTAGAGCTTCTGCCCGCGACTTCGTCCGCGTGGAATAGTTACTTTGGGCTAACGCTAAAAAAAACCCCGATTTTGAAACATTCTTCATTGGTACTCCGCTCCTATTGGTCTTAGCGTGATGATATATAGCCTTTAGCCTTACTCGATAAATGGGCTATCTAACACTGAAAGAATTCTTCAAATCGGACCAGTAGTTTCGGAGCCTATTCAGTACAAACAAACAAAAAAATCTTTCCTCTTTATAATATTAGTATAGAAAAAACCAAGTTCCGATATTTTTTTAAGTTGTTATTTGTGTATTTTTTATAACTGGATAACCATAACATTCCTAAACAAACGAACTTCACTGATTTTTTTCAGTTAAAAAATAAACAACACGTCTTAGTATTTTAAACAATGAAACAGTTACTGGTTTGTTTCAACTTCATTTAGTTTCCAGTAGTTATTATACAAATTACAAAGTCAAGGTAAAGTCGAATAAATTTATTTCAAGTAGGTAGGCCATTAAGGAAGTTTTGAACGTCCTTTAGGTACCTACAAGCCAATGGAAATTGATTCGAGTGGCCCCTTCCAAAAGGAACATTCGAATGGAGAAGAATGGGCACCTAATGATGGATTGAATATAGGAAGAATGGGCGATTTTTTCCATTTGCAGGTCAGTTATCACAAGTATCAGGTTTTTTGTTGATTTATACAACTGGCAGGGACATCGACGCGAAGCCTGTTACCATGGATTCTATGCATGATTCTGATTTCTGAACCCACTTGCGATGAAATTTTTCAACGGTTACTTAAAAAAAAAACTGCTTTTTCATAGATACCTACGCGGTCAAATTGTATGGAACAGCTGACTTTTTTTGACTGAAAAATTTCAATGCACGGGGGTTCAGAATCATGTACATACTGATTCCTTGGTAACAGGCTTCGCGTCGATGTCCCTGACACCCTGTATAATTAAAATCATCAATAAGTACAACTCTCAAAGTTTGTTAGAGACCTATTGAACGATTATTTCATGAAATCATGACATTTGAAGTGAATTCTAATTTTACGACTTGTATTGCTGATTTTAAATATAATAATTCTATAATACATATTTGTTACGGTCGCGAATCATAAATTCATAATATTATATTTTATTCAACATGGACACTTCGCGGGCTACCGTAGCGCAAAAGACTTTTTTTATTTTTATGTGTGAGGAAGCATTTCACTTAGTCTGCTTGCCAAGTTGTTTGCCACCAAATAACATAAAAAACCGGGGAATTAATTGTTTATCAAATCAACACTTCTCACAATACGGTTGCACTAAGAATATGAAAGAGCTTGGGCCATTTTCTCGTCGTCTTAGCAAAACAGAGCAAAACAGCGCCTCCTTTACTCATTTTGGAGCAGTCAGTGAGATAATAACAAAAACTGATACTTAACAACTTAAACAAAAATAGATTACAACAACTTTGCAACAACAAAAAGTTGCGTAAAAATTTGTTCGCGGTGTCTACTGTAGTTAATATGGGTAACTACAGTAGACACCGCGAACAAAATTTTGCGCAACTTTTTGTTGTTCGGGACAACAAACGTCTCAGTCTAACCTGAATACTCATACAACGCGGTTGTCACATATGACATCCATGTGTGAGTCTATCTGGCAGGCCCCAACGAGATTTATCAACAGGTCATAGGTTTACATAAGGACATTATTTTGTACCTATAGAAAATAAATAAGATATATTTTGTACCTCGACAGTTTTTGATTAAATGACGTTTCTATGAAGTGTCTAGCTAGCGGGCCGCTTATGATTATTTTTATTGTTATTATACTTTCAGATCGCCCAGTAGTGCTCGGAGTTAGAAAATATTATGTACCTTACAAATCCGAAATTTCGACTTTCTGTGAGCTATACTTTAGGAGATATTCGTTACTTAGACAAACGTCCAGCCAGCGGGCCACTTTTTAAATACTACTCTTTTATATCATACAATAGCAGTAGAAGCTTGATCCTATTATGTACCTTACAAATCCAAAATTTCGACTTTCTGTGACCTATACTTTAGAAGATATTCGTTACTTAGACAAACGTCCAGCCAGCGGGCCCCTTTTTAAATACTACTCTTTTATATCATACAATAGCAGTAGAAGCTTGATCCTATTATGTACCTTACAAATCCAAAATTTCGACTTTCTGTGAGCTATACTTTAGAAGATATCCGTTACTTAGACAAACGTCCAGCCAGCGGGCCCCTTTTTAAATACTACTCTTTTATATCATACAATAGCATAAGGAACTTGATACTATTATGTACCATACAAATCCAAAATTTCGACTTTCTGTGAGCTATACTTTAGAAGTTATTCCATTCTCCCATGTCAATCTTCAAGCTATCATTTACTCATTAAAGATTATAATTACTAGGTATTACATTTTCTCTTTTAATCATTTACATAGCGCCCTACTTAAAAGAGCTACTCTTTTTCTATCCCAGTTTTGTTGTAGCACTGTTGAGTGATTATGAAAGCAGGTATAATGTTTGAAAACGGGTTTGCCAGCTAGGCGCTTATTTTATTAACGAATACCTTATGAAGTCCATAGGAAGTTGAAATTTTGGATATGTAAGGTACAGACGCCAGCATATCAAGTTACTACCATCTGTCAAATTTCTTTAATAGATTTTTAACTTTATCGCTAAAGAATAAGGTTCAATGTTGATTGGGAAAATTTGACAGATTGGAGTAGGTTGATGTGCTGGCGTCTGTACATAATAGTATTACCCAGTTACTGGGTTGTGGAGGTGAAATAGGCAGTCGCTCTATATAAAATACTGGTATTTAGCTGCATTCAGTTAGACTGGAAGCCGACCCCAACATGGTTGGGAAAAGGCTAGGCAGATTGAAGGTACATAATAGCACAGTATAAAAAGATACAGTAGGGCGATGCCTTTGATCTCGTGGTAAATGCAGACAACGTGTAGGCATTGTCACGACAGCTAGGGTTGTTCCAAGATAACAATATTTATTTTATTAATTTATTTTAGATCAACATGGGCATCAACATTATTATAAACAATAATTAACAATTATCAAAAAGATCTTCTTTCTTCTCTTCTCTTCTTCTTCACCTCTTCATCTCTTCAGAAGTCTTCTTGTGTACCAGCCACTCATATATAAAACTGTAGGTATCTTTATAAATGGGCGACTGAGAAATATTAGATTTACTAGATTTCTTTATTAGATTTTTGGTTTTTAGATTTACTGGATTTGAAATTTCTGTTGTTGAACTTAATTATATAAAAAATCCTCATCCTAATACAAAAAAAAAATTGGGAAGCATGAACATGGTTTGGTATTGAATTCTATTTGACTCAAATGCTCAAACAATTTAGACCCAATGTTGTTTCCAGAAAAAATTAAAATCGACATCAATTTTGTTTCCAAGCTATGGATGTAATCCACAAAATCATCCTGAGGGACTTGTAGTCCTCCGAAGCGATCACGGCTAGTATTTTAAGCTGAAATTGATGAAATCGCAGTTTTTTATTAACGTAAGATGACGACTTGCACTCTTCCCAACACACGTCGTATGCTCCATTATAATATTATACATAAATTAAAACAATATTAAATTCAACACGATAGCCCTGAAAGTTATTTCCCGAACTACTAACACGGTAGCGTAAGCAGTCCGGGAGCGCGCTTCCCCCGTCTTGCCCCTCACGCCCCGCAAGATTACCCTGTCTTAGACGTCTTCATCAGACGACTGTATGATGTATAGACTGATGGGTGATAATAGTATCAAGCTTCTTATTCTATGTATGATATAAATGAGTAGTATTTAGAAACAAACCCACTGGCTGGACCTTTGTCTAAGTAACGAATATCTTCTAAAGTATAACTCACAGAAAGTCGAAATTTTGGATTTGTAAGGTACATAATAGGATCAAGCTCCTAATGCTATTGTATGTTACAAAAGAGTAGTATTTAAAAAGTGGCCCGCTGGCTGGACGTTTGTCTAAGTAACGAATATCTTCTAAAGTATGGGTCACAGAAAGTCGAAATTTTGGATTTGTAAGGTACATAATAGGATCAAGCTCCTAATGCTATTGTATGATATAAAAGAGTAGTATTTAAAAAGTGGCCCGCTGGCTGGACGTTTGTCTAAGTAACGAATATCTTCTAAAGTATAGGTCACAGAAAGTCGAAATTTTGGATTTGTAAGGTACATAATAGGATTAAGCTCCTACTGCTATTGTATGATATAAAACAGTAGTATTTAAAAAGTGGCCCGCTGGCTGGACGTTTGTCTAAGTAACGAATATCTCCTAAAGTATAGCTCACAGAAAGTCGAAATTTCGGATTTGTAAGGTACATAATATTTTCTAACTCCGAGCACTACTGGGCGACCTGAAAGTATAATAACAATAAAAATAATCATAAGCGGCCCGCTAGCTAGACACTTCATAGAAACGTCATTTAATCAAAAACTGTCGAGGTACAAAATATATCTTATTTATTTTCTATAGGTACAAAATAATGTCCTTATGTAAACCTATGACCTGTTGATAAATCTCGTTGGGGCCAGCCAGATAGACTCACACGACATCCATGGGGACACAGCTTTTGTTTGTAATAGCTTCTCTATTTACATTAATCCTTTATCCTTACCATAATGTTGCAACCCGTACTTCTCAAGGGACAGTTGACAGATCGAGGTCATTGACGTTCCGATGAATCGCATTGTACGTCAATTTGCAGTGTTAAAGCCAAAAAACACTGCTACAAGGAACTTTTGGCGCTCCAATGACGTTGGGGGACGCTATTGGTAAATATTTGTACGAAATGTCAGTTGATAGAAAATTTTACCTACTTATTCAAAAAACAAGGTGGTGGCGTTAGTTCACATTTTGGCCACGCGCCATAAGAACCTTGTAGCGCTTAAAGAACACTTATTTATTTAACTTTTGACATACGAGTATACACGCTAATGAAGTTCCGTAATTATTACATTAAAAACCAAAGTGAAAAAATGCAATGCTTTATGTTTTTTTCATCGAATGAGTTCGATGATTATATTATTTCAATTAATTTTATCTTTAATTCGATTAAATTCTTCATGAATTTCGAAATCGAGTCTGAAATGCAATTTGGACATTATTACTTTAGCTGTCAAAACATGCACGGTTGGAAATATTAAAGTCAATTTGGTAAACAATGAATTTCCATAACATAACTCAATAAACACAACAATGGTTTCCGCTATTATTACGTCGAGGATGTTGTTACTTAATGAGTATGAAACTATGAATCAAGCATTTCATTGATGTCTCGCCTTGGGTTTTACAAAACAACATAGGTAGTTGAGCGACATTGTTGCACGAACATGATTGCTAAAAACATAAAGGCCCGTGCAGACTGGCGTGTCTTGTCGCCCGACGACTTCGGTAATTGTTCTGCCGTGAAGTTTTCTTAGAAATTGTTTTATTAGAGTCGCGTCCTGCTGTCGCATTGCGCCTGTTTGTGCCAGCCTTAACTCAAACTCAAAACATATTAGGTATGGTCATAGTTAAATCATTTACAGGCACTTTTAGTCGGTCGGATGCAGCAGTTCCCTATGAAACTGCAACTAGGTTTATCTCTTTGAATGACCAGCCCCATTTTTTTTTTTTGGGTCGGAAAACTTCAAATGACTTCTCCTGCTCTGGGCGGTGCGGAAGGGCGTGTCAGACTCTTACTGACTAAAACCCACCCGTGCTCCTTCCCTTGCATTGCGAGGGGCCGCGGTTTCCCCTTAGGACTTCCCGCAACCCCGGTAGGCATCGGCCCTAGCGGACCCCGTCAATTTTGCTGACATCACAATTCCCTGATTTAAAAAAATGTTTCTGAAGTTTGACTCTTTGGAATGATTCAAAGCGTAGTAGGTTCCTATGGAGAAGAACGGGAGAGAAAGTTCATGGACACTCTTTTAAATCAAAATATTGATTACATCATCTATATTGAAATTATGGGTAGGTACGTACCATCCAAGAACTTCATACCTATACACCGTAAGGACTATTTCTGCTTGCAGCGCTCGGCGGCTATAGAACCGGGGCGGTAACAGAATGTGGTCATTGTGTCCAAGGGATTTTGTTTTCAAACTGCTTAGATATGAAGTTCTTCGATAATACATTTATTATGAGAACGATCCTATTTTTGGTAACAGTGCTTGCACACACACTCTGTATGTATCATTTTTCAAGCAAAACAAAACTAAACTGCGTTCGAAGTTCATTTGCCAAACATGTAAACAAACACGACTTTTAGGAAAAACAACTGTAATGCATACACATAAGTTTCAGTTTGCACTACAACTTCATATTTTTCATAACTTTTGTCAACGCACTCGGTCTAGTAGGGTTGTGCCAATCTTGGCTCGCTCCATGGCTCTTTGTGGTACTCGTATGCGGTGGACAGTTTCCTTTGTGAGCGTCCATGTCTCGGCACCGTAGGTCATTGTTGGCAGGACAAATTGATTAAAAAGGCAGGTTTTTAGGCACTGGGATGTCTTATTGTTATTCATCCAATCAATATTGTGTCAAACAGATGCAATTTTTCTGTGGCAGGTTTTTAGGCACTGCGAGATGTTTTACTCATTCAATCAATATTGTGTGAAACAGATGCAATTTTCCTCTAAGTAGATACCTATTTCTCTTTCAACTTTGGTCCTAGGTAAAAGGTAATAGGTAATACGAGCTGGTATCCGCAACTCCACGTCAAAACGCGTATTTTGCGTACGGGTGGGAAAATTGGTTATTCAATCCACCCTAGCTCCTCAAAGAAGGCCAGCAACGCCTTGGTGTCACTGAAAATCTCACGTAGGGTACCTACCTGGGTTACCGAAGGACTTTGCCCTGTAAGCGACGACCACCGGGCAGTTTAACAGCTCATGAGCTGCAGTTGTCTCGTCGTCCTCCATGCAGGCTCTGCACAGCGGACTGTCTGTGACTCCTATGACAAAAAGGTGTTTATTAAATGACCCATGGCCAGTTACAGCTTCTGCGACTATGCGCAACTGTTGTTTTGTTAGTCGGAGAACCTTTTTCGTGAGGCGGCCATCGATTGCAGGGAGTGCCTCCTTGGCTTGCCTACAGTCACCGTAGCTTTGGTCCTAGATATGATATTTTTGATGAGTAAATTCTTTCAGCATCATCATCATCATCTTCCTGCCTTAATCCTATATCGCAACGACGATGCTCTTCTTCCATGATCTCCTGTCACTCGTCATTCTATCAATCACTCCCTTCATCTATCCATCTTTTCTTTGGCCTTCCTCTCCCTCTCCATTCATCAACATCACTATCACTATCATCACTACATAATAATATTATAAAACAAAGTCGCTTCCCGCTGTCTGTCCCTCTGTATGCTTAGGTCTATAAAACTACGCAACGGATTTTGATGCGGATTTTTTAAATAGATATAGTGATTCAAGAGGAAGGTTTATATGCATAATACATGCATAATATACTAAGTTCTAATTTATAAAATCACGCGGGCGAAGCCGCCGGCGGAAGCTAGTTTATAATAAATTCACACAGATGTAGAAAGGTCTAGATTATGTCGCGTGACTAGTGTCGTGACAAATAAGACCTTATGGCACTGAGATGTGAGTAGATGTGGCAATTGTTATCACAATTCACAGGAAATTAACTAATTAGCGTCATATCGACACGTCCGGTTTCTAAAGGATATTGGACGATATTATGTTATCTTCTTTTACGTACTATATTTTAAATATTTTTAAAGTGTTGCTTTTTAACATGTGCGTAATACATGGCCGGGCTTAATTTAATATACTTAGATACAAAGTTTGCCTTTCGCAGTGTTATTTTAAGAGGTGATTGATGATAAGTCTATAATAAAAACATTTCCTAAAGAAACTGTAGGTACGGATTGAAGTTTTTAGTAATTTTGAAATAAACCACACATATTTACATAAAAGAAAAAGTTTATTGGTTAACTTCATCTCTTTTATTATTTTTTATTATGAAATTTTCTTTACTGACTTTCGGTTTTTATCTTTACATTAGAAATCTTAAATGACTCACTAACTATAAAATTGAAAACAAAAGGACACTTATGGCCACACTCAGAAAGGTTAATTAAATTAGTCCTATAGCATTAAATCCGTTAATCAACGGTACATCCCAGAGACATATTTTAAAAGGTGCATTAGCTAACGCCAGTTTTAAGTATCCATAGGGTGAAGCATCTTATCGATAAAGCCTGTGTGCCACATTTTAAAACTGTTGATACTACTCGTAATAAACAAAAAAAAATATTGACAATCAGTTCCTTTACTGTACGTTTTTTCTAAATTCAAAGCGAATCAGTTATTTTCATTTAAATAAAATAAAGCGACCTTTTTTTTATGGCAAATGTCAAATCATGGAATTAATTTTTTTATTAATGTTTGCGTTTAATTTCCTATTAATTTATTGACATATGGTTTTATAATTTATGTTTGCAAATTATTCTCCTTTTTTTAATCTGAGTATCATAAGTTAGAGATATAGGTACAAATATTATTATCTGAATATAATCTGGTCTTCTGGGTAGAAGACAAAGCATTGCAACGTTGAATGACAATGCTAATTCTTTGGCCAAAGAACGAGTCAGCCCTCAGGTCACTTGAAGTGTCGACCTGTCGACAAGAAATTTCCTTGAAAAGGAGACACGCACTCGGGCCCCATGATCCGATCGTTTCGATCCCAAACGGCACAAAACTGTAGATATTCATAAGGTTAATTTGCGCCGCTTGAGGGTCTCAGCAACTTCATCTTTGGTCATATAGTACTGTTAAATGTGGTGGTAGGCCCACTGCACGCTTAGCATGACCACAATAGAAACGGGTTTTATCGACGGAAGAATAGACAAAATGACAGATAAACAATTAAAATCTATCGTTTTGTCTATTCTTCCGTAGATAAAACCCTTAAAAAACCCGTTTCTATAGTTGTAATGCTACGCGTGCTGCTGGGTAATTGCGTAACACACTTACAATGACAATGTCTTTAATTTTGACAATTCAACAACATTCATTGCGTTATTTACGTTGTCCAGCATACGAAATTTTCAAACAATATGAAGCCTAAATCCTTCAGATTGTGATCGAAAGTGTGTTGGCCGCGCACTGCGAAGTTTGCTTCATTTATTTCATAGATTTAGTACCTATTTGATTTTTAGGCCAAGAACATTGCGTAAACAATACGAGTATAAGTAACGAAAAAGTTTTGGTCTGGCACTCTGGCACATAACATTCAATATTTTATTATCTATAAAGGAGGATACAAATTGTGCTTGTCGAATTTCAAAGAAAAATGCTATAGGATAGTTGTATTTACGCATCAAAATTCTCCCATACAAAGTACTACATTTATGTTACCTTTATTTTTCATGCGAGGCTGTCTGGTTCATTTCCCCCAAATAAAACTATTATTCTAAAATGTCTACCTTAGAAAGGCGACTGAAAGATGATTAATAAAGGCGACTGAAATATGATTAATAAAAAGATTTCCTAGTTAGCTCCTATTTGAAGCTAATTTAAATGTAAGATGATGATGATGTGTGTAAGCGTATATGTGTGAGAGTGTGTGTGTGTGTGTCTGTCTGTCTGTGTGTGTGTGTGTGTGTGTGTGTGTATGTGGTAGTGTGTGTGTGTGTCTTTTTCAAACCTCCTTCTTTTTAATGCCTGTGTATATTAACAAAGTTATTTAAATGCATAATTTTTCATTACAGGTATCCAATATTTGGAGATTGGTACATTTAAACCTCACAAATGCAATCAGACGCCGGACATACGGTGAGGTCGGGGTGCCCGAACATGAAGCCACTGAGATGTCTTTTCGCACTCAGGCCACCTTCCACTGCTGCCACCTACTACAGTTAATAAGACAAATGCGATCTATCAAGTTCTTCTTTCTAGTCAGCTGCACGAGTTTCGCCTTGTCCCTCTTCTGGGCACAACTTGCTTCCAAGCCAGATCAGCCCGCCGTCACTGAAAGCCTAATCCAAGAGGCGCTTGAAAATGTCGGACGGGACTACAGATACAAGGACGTCTATAGAAAGACCACGACGCTCCCGAAAGACTTCAAATACATCTTACTCTGGACGCAGAATGACTACGCCCCCTTCTACTATCTCGGCAAGGGACAGAGGGCGTTCCTCGAGAACAACTGTTCAGTGATCAAATGCTACGTCACCTCGAACCGAAAGTTCTTCGGCGGTGACCTAACGAAATTCGATGCTATAGCATTTAACGGACGAAATATGAAGGCATCTGACTTGCCCAGCGCTCGTTCTCGCCAACAACAGTACATATTCTTCAATATGGAATCGGCTGACAACTTTCCCGTATGTGGGGCTCCATTCGACGGATTTTTCAATTGGACGTCGACTTACAGACTCGATTCAGATATACCGTACCCTTACATACTGATTCGGGATAACAATGGTAACATCGTGGGTCCAAAACCAAAAATGCGATGGAAAGAAGACGTCATACCAACAGTTGAGGATGAGTTAGTTGATAGAAATAGAATACAAAATAAAACTAAAGCAGCGGCTTGGTTTGTGTCTAACTGTAAGACCAGAAGTGGTAGACAAGGTTATGTGAAAGCATTGAAGAATGCGTTAAAACAGTATGGTTTTACGGTAGATGTTTATGGGAAATGTGGGACCTTGCAGTGCCCTAGAAACGTTCCGTCAAATTGCAAATATCTGTTGAAGAACGACTACTTCTTTTATATGTCGATGGAGAACTCTTTCGACGAAGACTACGTGACTGAGAAGTTGTTGACGGCGCTACAGAATGACGTCGTACCGATTGTTTATGGTGGAGCTGACTATGCAAGGTGCGTAAATTGAGCTGTTCAGTTCTAGGTATTTATTTGTAACTTCTACTAACCAGGCAATACTTTTTCATTCGTTCATTCTGGAAATAGCTACGGCTTACATGCTTATCATGATAAAAAATGATAAAATCTAAATTTCTATGTCAACAAACATAACGTGTTTGTTGAGCATTCGTCAACAGTACAGAATTTATCTTGAAAAAAAATTACTTTATTAGCTCTAGAAACGCTGGTGAGACGTATGAGGATAAATCTTTATCGCTTTGGGTTTTTTATTGTATGAGGTAAATATAAGCCAAATCAAGGCCTGGCCACGACTTAGCAGGATGCGGCACGCGCGGGAAGCGGCGCGGTGTCGGCAGGCGGGGCGTTGTTCATATACCTACATGCCAAAATACCACGTACTGCTCAGTGGCGTTAAACCACGTCTCCTTTTGGGCCACGCAGCTCCGTTAGGCTTAGCCGCCATTATGATACTTACTTGAAAACTCCCAGAAGGATAAAATTGTAACCACTGAAAGAAAGAAAAATATTTTATATGGGATACGCAAAAAGATGGAAAACGGTGTTAAAAAATAAAAAAGGGGTCATTTTTAAACGGGAAGGCCTCTTTTCGTAAGTTTAATGAGATCATCGTGGTCAAGTGGCAAAAGTATTAAAGGTACAATATCCTATGCAAATCTTTACCGTCTTCTGAATTCATCTTCACTGTACTAATCGAAAGGATTTTGAAAATCCCGTACAAATTTTCTTGTAGTTATTGTCCATCATTCGTCGAAACAAACAAAACATACAAAACATCATTGACATAATTATCAAACCCATATTCGCTGCTGAAATCCATCACGATTGAATAGGTAATAAGAATAACATAAAATATCACAAATGGATACAATATCCTATGCAAATCTTTACCGTCTTCTGAATTCATCTTCACTGTACTAATCGAAAGGATTTTGAAAATCCCGTACAAATTTTCTTGTAGTTATTGTCCATCGTTCGTTGAAACAAACAAAACATACAAAACATCATTGACATAATTATCAAACTCATATTCGCTGCTGAAATCCATCACGATTGAATAGGTAATAAGAATAACATAAAATATCACAAATGGTTATAAAACATACAGAAACAACCACATCTGTGAACCACATTAACATTTGACAAACAACATTTTTCATATTCTGACATTAAGCTATGCGTTGGTCAAAATAGTTGTCCACCTACTTTACGTATGTTATCATTAGTATCCTCTCCTTACTATACAATCCTACAAATATTATAAATGTCAAAGTTTGTATGTTTGTCACGCTAAAACGGCTGAACAGATTTGAATCAAATTTGGCACATACGTAGCCCATGACCTGGATTAGGACATAGGATACATTTTATCCCGATATTCCCACGGGATCGAGAGTTATGCGGGTGAAACCGCGGGGCGCAGCTAGTTGTTTATAAATCGGATTTACCAGCCCTATGCGTTACTGTCCACTGTGAGACCTCGTAGTTCTTGAAAACGGGTGTTATGTCATTCATTCGCTCGTACTATCGTAGAAGTTCATAATTATCTAAGCAGTTTGAAAACAAAATCCTATGAACACGATGACCGCATCTGTTACCGCTCTGGTGCTATAGCCGCCGAGCGCTGCAAGCGGAAATAGTCCTTACGGTGTATAGATATGAAGTTTTCCGACGGTATATTTATTCAAGCCGCTTCCCATGCCGTGTGCCGCCTGTAGTGAACCGCTCGGCAAATACCGCTCCCGGCTTTCGTTGCTGCTGCGTGTGGCTCCTCGTGGCGCGCTGGATACATTTTTGTATATTTTTGTTCTTACCGCTCGCCGCACCACGCTAAGCTTCCGCTGATAGCACCAAGGTCGTGCCCAGGCCGGTATGATTCTTTAAATCTTTTGCATTTGCTGAACTTTTATATGTGATGTGAGTGGTTCCCATACACTCATAAACAGCTGGTTAATATTAGACGAAACTACAGTGAAGTCAATAATCCGTCTTGATATAGATCAATGCTCGTGCCTTTTCTGTATGAGAAGAGGCCTTTGCCCTGCTGTGGGACAATAATAGGGTAGTATTATTATTTGAAGTTTGTCACGCGACTTTGTACCATGTGTGCACTGGTAACTGTCATCTGGACCTGTTCGTCACATCACCTTTCCTGCAAATGACTGTACCTAATTGGGTTGGACCATTGTAATTTTATATTTTTTTTGTTTAGATACATTTGTGTTCATGTTTGCATAATTCGTCCAAATGTAGAGACTGCTTATTTTTTTATTTTTCCGGGATTTTTTATTTTTTAAATGTTTTTCATAATGATGAGTAGAGGTTTTCATTTATTTCAATTATGCCTTGTATACAGGGTCAATAACTCAATACGACAGTAAATTAAACTGTGCAGATATAATTATTGACGTTCATCAATTTATACATAATATCCAATTTATTTGATAGATAGACAGATCTTTTATTTGGTGCACACAAAAGACATAGCACAACATAAAAAGCACGATTAAATAATAACTAATTACATGAATATAAGGAAATAGCTATTTCCATATTTCATTTATATTATATAGAATTTCCTTTGCTAAATAAGTACATTTAAAAAAAGCATTTTAAATATCAAAAATTGTAGCCCATCGGTATCGGGAACAGGGTCCAATCTATCGGTGGTCAGGGCTCTTGAGAGAGGAACCTTCTAACGATATGCACCGTATCCAGAAGTATCGCTTCCTGGATCCTGAAGCCTTTGATCCAGCTGCCTAACGAGAGGCTCCTCAGGTGTTGATCGAGGCTCTTGGCTATTATGCTATTGGCCGTCACGACTATCGGCACAATGACTGCTGTATCCACATCCACATGTCGATAACCTCACGAGCCAGGTTAAGATACTTTATCTGCTTATCACGAGGTTGTCGTCATGCGAGACTGCTATATCAATAATCATTATCATTATTTTATTAGTCATAATATCCAGTTGGATAATTGGGAAAACCCACTGTCACATCACATGCCTATCATTTCGACTTTTAGAAAAAAAATATGTTTTGATTTAGGTATTATTGATGGCTTCAAACCATTCCTATTATGCTAGTTAGTGTATAATACAATGCCTGAAATGACTGACAATAGTAGTGTATTGTCAGTATTTTCATGTAAGTAGGTATTGTCATATTATCATCGTCACATTCTATAGTTAAGGACGGAACTTTCGGCTAAGTAATAACAGCCGCACGGGTCGATCCTTGCCGGGGATGGTCCGTGGATGGGTGACCTTCTTTACATACCGAAAATCCTCCGTGCATAAGAAAGCACGTGGTCTCGGCTATCAGTCGTGGATCTTTGACAGTCGTTACGGGTCGTCAGAAGCCCGAAAGTCTGACAACCAATCTTACCAAGGGGTATCGTATTACCCAGTTACTGGGTTGTGGAGGTCAGATAGCTAGTGGCTCCATGTGAATTAATGGTATTCAGCTGCATCCGGTTAGACTGGAAGCCGACCCAAACATGTTGGGAAAAGGTTAGGCAGGTTGACATTCTTTAGTTAAGTCACTCATCATTATCATTCAAGTCATTGTACAATACTGATATCGCGAAAAAAAAATCAGCTGTTCCCTACATGTTGACGAGATATGCGAACATAAATGTAGGGAACAGCAGATTTTTTTTCCGCGATTTCAGCATTGGTCCTTTAATTAGTGAAAGTTGTTCATGATGATGAGTACAATGAGCCCTTAAGAGGTTTAGGGTAAACAATAACTACGGTTATATAATATAAAATTTAATATAATAATATGTTTAACTTATTAATTGAATTCACACCGTCCAATTATAAGACCGGTTGCAATTACAGAGGGTTTCAATAATTATGCAATGTCAAATGAGTTAGTCGTTTATTATCATATCCGTCCATGTATCGTCCATCGTCCAGTGACCACTATTATGAACGGCCAGCTATATAAGGGTCTATATTACCTCTGTTTTATCGAAAATACTGCAGCATTAATTTTGAAATTAATATACTTATGTGAAAGTTGGAACTATGATTGAAGAAAACACAGTTCCATAAAATTTTCTCTACAGAAAAAAATACCAAAGTTACCTCCAAACCGAACAATAAACCGCTGGTATTTCAAAAATACTTCAAATTACATCATGAAACTTTGCAATAATATTAGCGCCTTGGAGCCGCCAGCACCCCACTCCGTCTCGCTCACACTCACTCCGCGAGCATAAGGCTGCCTGTCCACTGGAGCGGAGAGAAGAGGAGAGGAGCGGAGATGTGCCAAAATTAAACAATGGAATCGCATAATATCTGGAGCGGAGTTTTGATTCTGTTGGTTAAAATTGACACATCTCCGCTCCGCTACCTCGATGGACAGGCAGCCTTAGGCTGCCTGTCCATCGAGGTAGCGGAGTGGTGCGGAGTTGCGGACAGTGTCGGTCCATTGATGCGGAGCGAGTCCGCGGACTGGATTTACGGACTGTGCGGAGTGAGGTAGCGGAGCGGAGTTGCGGACTGTGCGGAACTAGCCCGAGTTCAAGCGATGAGTAATTTGAGCCTGTTGCAATACCTCGCGGCCAGTTTTTTCCACTTCTCTGCTCCGCTTACCCGGTCCGCTTCCCCACCTCACTTCTCCGCTCCGCTTCCTTGCTCCACGTCTCCGCTCCGCTTCCCCGCTCCGCTGGTTTTCAATGAATTTTTAAACTAGTTCGCAAATCCCTGTCCACTGAAGCGGAGCGGAGATTTTATGCAATTCCATTGTATAATATTGGCACAGTTCCGCTTCGCTCCTCTCCTCTCCTCTCCAGTGGACATGCAGCCTTAATAAAGAAAGAAAAGAAAGAAAGAAAAATAGGTTTATTTGTCACAGAAACACGTGCACATACAAAGAGGCAAGAGTATAACAAAATAAAGAACAGAAGTAGTCGGCAGCTGCACGTCATGACTGTGACAAGAAGGCTTCCACTCAGCATAACGCTGTGCTATGGGGGACCCACAGCACAGCGCTGATTTTCAGTGGTAACCCGAAAAAGACGTACCTACGGAAATCAAGTCAGGTTCAGTCATTTGTAAATAATTAATTAAATAGGTAACAAAATAAAATAAAATAAACAGTACTTAGAATATAATACAACTATACAAGGAAAAAAAAGACGTACCTACGGAAATGAAGTCAGGTTCAGTCATTTGTAAATAATTAATTAAATAGGTAACAAAATAAAATAAAATAAACAGTACTTAGAATATAATACAACTATACAAGGAAAAGGAATTATATCAATAAATATTATTATATAACATCAAAATTTATCCGCAGGCATCACCATTAATGTGCAAGCGAGATATAAAGTGAATTTGAGCTGAGGTAGTATGGGCTCTTAAATATTGCATTACTATGCGGTTGGCAAACAAGCCGACAGTTTACTTGATGTGAAGTGGTCCCCGCCTTTAGACCTTCAACACTCACAAGTTTGGCGACGCGTTGCCATAGAGACAAACTAATGCCGTTTGCCAATTTTATCGGCGGCAATAGGTAGATATCTTTTATCCGGAACATGCTATGTTGTTTGTCGTCAGAAATATCCATACTAGATTAGACCATGACCTGTATTAGAACATAGGATACTTTTATACCGATAGTACAGACGCCAGCAAATCAAGTTACAACAATCTGTTAAATTTCTTTAATAGATTTTCAACTTTATCGCTAAGGAATATGGATCAATGTTGATTGGGAAAATTTGAGCAGGTTGATGTGCTGTCTTTACCCACCCGTGGGGTAATTTCCGACCTCCACGCGGGCCCAGCCGTGGGCTGAAGCTAGTTATAGATATAGTTAATGGTAGCCTTCCCTTGCCAAAGAGCTTTTTAGAGAAATTGTGTGAAGTTTTTGGATTTCGGTCTTAAAATATCATTCCAAATTAAAATGGCAATTTGCTTTACAGATTTCTTCCACCGGGGTCCTATATCGACGGCAGAAAGCAACACGTTATAGAACTAGCAGCCATGATGAACCATCTGATGCACTCTCCAAAAGAATACAGTCAGTATTTTAAGTGGAAGCACCATTACACGTATCATAACCCATCAGCAGCTGAAAACGTCTGCGCTGTCTGTGAAGCTCTCCACGACAAGAAGATGCTGCAAAAAACAACAATTTATGACGATTTCCGTCACTGGTGGAACCCCAATTTTGAGACGCGATGTCCTAGTAATAAACTTTATTGAATTTAGTAAGTATTATGTGAAAATCAAGGCTGCCTCGCTAAAAGCGAAGGTTACTTCCAAAGTACGCCTTGTGCCTCCATTTGAGCAAATTCCATAAGGACTGATATTGTTTTTTTTTAAAGACTTTGTCCTGAATGTTGCTCATATCGAGGTTTGTAGATCGAAATAATAATGTAACTAGTCTCATTTACTTAATTACTTACTTTAGTGATACGAAGTGATTTTGTTATATTTTTTTATTTAATTTAGTACGTAAGTCTCATGTTAAACGACTGTTTTTAATTACCAGAAATAATAAGCCGTTTGATAGAGACTCTCACGAGTAGTCAGAGTCACCTGTATCGAAGCGTCATTCTGCTAAACCATCCAAGTGGATGGACAAACCGTAATGTTTGTGTAATGCACAACACGTAATGTTTGTGTATGTCAGGGAACTCCCCGACTGTTCATTACATTACACAAACCTTACGTTTCGTCATTTCGTGTCCGTCGTTGAGAAATAAAACTGGCAAAGAGGGAATCGGACTCGTGCAACGAAGGTTTCGTTCCTTGGTAGAATTATTTTTCCAATTTCAATGTTTTATTAGATATTTTTGTGGCCTAATTTAATAGTGCAAGGTTTTTACTAATTTCTACAAACTGTGTTCGTTAGAGACATTGTTTTTTTCCTTTAATATTTACATAAACCTCCATCAACTAGATTTATTTCAGTATTTTTACAATATATCCGAACAAGCTGATTGCTAGTAGTTCCTCAAATAATATGTAACTGTGACAGACATACAGATGAAATCGCACCATAGGAACCCATATGGCTCGATTTCGTCTGTCTGTTTGTCTTTGTGATTTAACCATTTTGGTACGGAACCCTATAAAGTCGTTTGCTGGCTAGCTGATAAATGAGTCATGCATGACTCTGAGTGACATCATGGCATTATCTTGACATTCTATGTTGACAAATAATATTATTATTTTGGATTAGGATTTTTATTTATATATTATGTGCATTGTAGATAGATGCAATCAGCATAATTATGCTTTGGTGGTATGAGGAACAGGGTGTAAAGTTCACTCATCCACCATAGAAAACGGAGGATCCTCCGACCAGACGGGTGTTGTGTCTGGCGGGCAACTGCCCGTAAGTTGATGTCGGGAGTTTGTATATAGGGTGGTGAAAAAATCAGCTGTTCTCTACATTTATGTTCGCAAAATTCGTCATACTTAATGTATGAAACGGTTGATTACTTTTTCGCAATTTCAGGTTTGGTTCCATAGTAAAAGTTGTTCATAATGATGAGTAAATTCACGTGTTTAATATTATTTTTTATTTTTTTTCCTTTTCCTAGGGTTCAACAAATACGATGGACCCTAATCTTATTACAATCTAGCCTTAAATTATTAAAATAATAACATACATTTTGATTTGGTAGAATTATTCCAGGGTTCTATTATTATCCGTTAGGTACTATCGGAGAATTTCATATTTAAGCAGTTTGAAAACAAAATCCTGTGAACACGATGACCACATCTGTTACCACCCCGGTTCTTTAGCGGCCAAGCGCTGCAAGCAGAAATAGTCCTTACGGTGTATACATAATATGAACTTCTTCGATGGTACATTAATTATGTCATGCCCCATTGTTGAAAGTTCAAAAAATTTAAAATTATCGCGAGCTTATGAGATAGCGATAGCGATAGTCTTCGACAAACACCTGTAAACTGGTTTTATCTAATCGGGACAGCTGGCGACAGCGGTTTTGTGTTGGGCCCCAGTCTATGGCTAACAACTGGGGCCAGACAAAAAGTGTCTGTCTCGTTTACTCTATACTACTGGATGTAATAAGTGTCTCCTTATTATTATTGTGTGAATTTGTCTATACTCTGTCTACGAGGTAAGTCAGGGATTTTTTTTTTTAAGAAAATTGATTTAACAAATAATGACCCTGTACATAGTGAAATCGACGCATCTGTCTTTAAAAACCAGTCAATTAAAAAAAAACTATTTAGTTCAAATGTCAAGATAATGTTAATGATAGATAGAATGATGAAGATAATGTTAAAGATAATATTCCTTATTCTTATTTTTTCTGGTAATAAAAAAATGGTATTGTTATACTTCTTCGGGAGCAAGCATGTTATTTAATATTGTTAAGTACTTAAATTAATTCTTCAGTACGCATAGCATGACAACCATGGAAACGGGATTTCTACGGGTTTTGTCGACGGAAAAATAGATAAAATGACAGATTGTAATTGTTTATCTGTCATTTTTTCTATTCTCCCGTCGACAAAAACAAGTTTCTATTGTGGTTATGCTAAGCGTTCTGGATGAGGTAAATAATAATAAATAGAGTAACGAATAAATTATTATAAGCTTATTATGTACCTATATTGTGCTCTTTTTGGGTCTGAGTGTGACCAGTAATCTGTATAATATGGTAGCTATGATATTATAATGAAAAAGAGGTAGACAGGTTACCTTCCCAACATTTGATCTTCAAAAACGGCAGACTGTCACACAATTAGATGACAAGTGGAAGTAGGACGACTTATCGTATAAATCGGAAATTCGGGATCAAAAATGAGACAAGATATACAAACTATGGCTCTAGCCATGTTGTGACATGCCATTTGCTGAGCGTGTATAATCTATCTACCTCCTTTTAGAGTATGTTCCAAAAGTATCCCATAAAAATATAAACAAATGACTGATTCAAATGACCTGTGGATGCCATTTTGTAGATCCACTTATTAATTGAGTACTTTGATTTAATTATTTGTAAGTAACCAAATAATCAAATCAACACAAAATTCTAATACAAAATCTCCTTTTAAAGATGTTTTGAAAATAATATAAATTTTCGCCGATGATTTTCAATTACAATTTAATAATGTAATTCAAACAATAATTGTTGGAAAACTAGTGAGAATACAGTCGAAACTTTCTGAATACAGAGGAATGTGTTATAAATTCGTTCTATTCAGTGATTGCCTTATAATTTAACCTGTGACAACCATAGAAATGGGTTTTGTCGACGGAAGAATAGACAAAATGACAGATTGTGATAGTTTATCTGTCATTTTTCTATTCTTCAGTAGAAAACCTGTTTCTATGGTTGTCATATTATGCTACGCGTGCTCAACAGAGTTCGTTAACACTTTCACCAGACTTTTGGAACAGACCATAGTTATAATATATCATTGATGGTAGCATTTAAGGTGGACCCGTAGTAGTAGTCCGCGAAATTCAAATTTTACGTGTTTTGTAATTTGCGGGTTGTATTTTGATAAAAATTTGATTCGCGACCATAGCGAAATATGTACCAATTTACAGAATTATAATCATTAGAATGATAAATACATCTCCCTAAGTAAAATTTCTTCTCAAATCTCATGATTTCATAAAAATGTCATTCAATGGTACAAATCTGAAATTGAAAACCATTGAATTACTTTTTCATGAAATCAAGAAAATTTGAATTTTGCGGGTTACCACTGCGGATTCTCCTAAAAATACGAGTATCAGTCATTGTTACAGAGTGCGAAAAAGAATTTGTGGCAAAATTTGAATTAGATACTTTTTAATTTTACTACATCAACGAAAGTTTATAATGCTCCTCGCTTATGTACCTCTTAAGTAATTAATGATTTTAATTATGTTTGTATTCCTTCTCTTTTAGACATGGCTTCCGTTACTTAAGTAGTTATGTGTGTAATAGTAGGTGTGTGCTATTTACAAGTATACAACGAGTTACATACAGGGCGATATAGAGTGCGTTTCATCAAATATAGTTCCTATGCCATAATGTTGGGTCTACTATTGTAGGACCAACACGAATACGCTACGGGCGGCGCTACCTAATTGGTCCGTTGTTAAAGTTTATCAGTGTAGCCAACTTTACGGCAAAGAAACCATTTGATGAAACGCACTTTAGTCACCTGCTTCTGTCAAGGGGCTGTCATAAACTAAACGTTTCTCTTTGAAACTCAAATCCGATTCAAGAAAAACAAATCAATTTTTTTATACAACAGTAGACAGACTCTTTCAATGCATTTTGGAAGGTTTTTTTTTACGAATCTGTTAAGAGTTTCATAACGAAAGAGGTTTACATGATTGTAGAATCGGCCGTTCACCCCCCTTGACGGATAGAGATAACCTAAGTTGCCATCTTGTGGATATTTTTTTAAAGAAATTAGGAACGTTTTTTGACATTCTTCACTTTCTCGTCATGTGTTTTCACGATGTTGAAGCAGAATGTCCGATTCGCGGAAGGTCCAGTTTTCTTTTATTCTTTTTTGTTCGGTTCGCGGACTGCAGTAAACGAGACAATAGAAGTTCTATTGTTATGACGTCTATGTATACAATGTCGCCCATGCGCATGTGACCGCCCGTAATTTTCTGAATATTCATGAAAAAATATCGAAAATAAACTTCAAAAGGGGGGGTCTATCTACAACATTTTTCATGTTAATCAATTTTTAATTTTTTAAAGATTTGCTTTCTGTTTTTTGACACATCTCCGAAGTTTATGGGTCGATTTGGATTCTGTTTATTATTTCCAAAAGCTTATGAGTTATTTTAACAGGTTAATTAAAATTTTTACAAAAAATTATCGACTACGAAAGAAAAAACGGAATCGAAGTAATTTTTTCGGTAAAAAATTGTGTATTTATTTTAAAAAAACTAGTGAAAAATTATATAGATAGACCCCTTTTGAAGTTTATTTTCGATATTTTTCCATGAATATTCAGAAAATTACGGGCGGTCACATGCGCATGGGCGACATTGTATAGACGTCAAGCTCGAGTGAAACGTAATGTAAAAAGTAGCATTTTTTCATAATAATTAGGCACTATTATTGAAGTGAAAACTTCTTTAGCGGCGTTGTGCATTTTTTTTGGGATGGGTAAAAAATGTTAAACTCGCGTCAGGACACCGCGTCAGGACACGTGACCTGATTGAAAATTTGTAAGACGGAGGGAGAGTAGAATTTGTTGACAGCGCACTCTGTTTAATTTTTTGGAATTGTTTTAATGGAGCTACAGCTTTCGTTCTTATACTGACAGCAAGCCACATAAATTCCTGACATTTTCGTTAGATGGTGTTACTTAGTTTTCGCTTCCATCGGCAGTCTCTAAAGACTGCCCCTCATATATGTTTTTGTTTGTTTTATAATATTCGGAAGTTCTGCATCAAGACCGTTTTGACGTTATCTGTCTCACTTAGTTTTGTAACTGCATTTAAGTATTCGGTCTTTTTATGTTTTATCATTAAGTAAGTATTCGATATTGATACTAAACGTCTCTGTCTGTAAAATATTACCCATTTTGAATGTAATATGAGTTCAAGGACCACTTGCCTTCAATATCTCGAATCTTCCAAAGAATGTTAGTAAATAACGATTTTATTTTTTCTACCTTGTTAAAAATTAACCCAATATTTTTTTTTTTTTTTAATTTGACTTAAAACTGTCAAGGCTAATTACATTAGTTAAAGACAAATACAATAACATTAAGAATACAACTACTCGAAAGTCTTTATTATACGGGGTGGCAGGGACATCGACGCGAAGCCGGTTACCATGGATTCAGTCCATGATTCTGAACCCCCCTGCGTTGAAATTTTTCGTCGGTTATTAAAAAAAAAATCAGCTGCTCCATACATTTTGACCGCGTAGGTATTGCACTTTTCTATGAAACAGCAGATTTTTTTTTTTAATAACCGACGAAAAATTTCAACGCAGGGGGGTTCAGAATCATGTACTGAATCCATGGTAACCGGCTTCGCGTCGATGTCCCTGCCACCCTGTATATATTAATTACATTTCGATAATTATAATTTATAATCTCAAAGATTGAAGTGTATGTAATAGAAGGTACAGAATACAAATATGCCTAAAAACTGTGTAAAGCAACCTTTAAACTATACTTTTACACAGTTTTTAGGCATATTTCTATTCTGTACCTTCTATTACATAGTAGCGTATGTAATAGAACTTACAGAATAGAAAAAAAAAACTGTGTTAAAGTATAGTTTAAACATTTTCATTACTTTCACATTTTTATCACTGTACAATCAAGTTAATTTGTATTTGGTATGTAAAAATTGGTATTTAATATGATTTTTTAATTTTTTTTTCATAATTTTTTAATCATGACAGGAAATGCTTTACTTAAAACTTAGTATTTCATCAAATTTTTTTTAAACTTTTTTAATAATTTACTGCCATAATCGCTCTTAAATTTATTTTCATTATTAAAAAAAATAAGCATAATTTAAAATACAATAGACGATGTATATGATATACATCGTCTATTGTATTTTAAATTATGCTTATTTTTTTTTCGTCGTCCTGAGGATGCCTCGTTGAGAGGCGAAACACGTGTCGATTTCTTACAGGGTTCTCTAACTCTTTAAGAACGGTTAAGCGGATTAAGTTACTAGATATACAGTATATCTAGTAACTTAATCCGCTTAACCGTTCTTAAAGAGTTAGAGAACCCTGTAAGAAATCGACACGTGTTTCGCCTCTCAACGAGGCATCCTCAGGACGACGATTGACCTGTTGCGAACTCGGACACGAAGTGTTATCAACGCGAGCCGAACGCAAACTTTGCGTTCGGCTCGCGTTGATAACACTTCGTGTTATCAATTTCCGCAAGGTCACGCCTGAGTCAATTAACTAAGCATAATTTGTTATTTTTAAATTATTTTAACTGTCATTAAAATAATTTTTACTTACAATTTCTTATTTTTATATTTTTTTACTCTTAATAATACTAATTTAATACAAGCACACATAATACATAATTATTTAAGAAACTACTCATTTCATTCTGAAGTCGGAGAAAATAGTTTAAAATTAATTAAAAGGTATTTCAGTACGAACGTACTGACTACTTGACTAGGAAAATGTCCTAGTTCTATGACTGGAAAGATCGTAAAGACGAATAAAAAGACGCACTAGTGTTCTTTAATTTCGTCACATCGAATAAAACTTGGCAAGGAGTATTATGCCTGCATATTAAAGAATATACAACGTTATCGTGAAATTATAATAACGCTGCATTACTTGAAATAAACAGTTTTTAAAATATAGAGTTTTTTACATTTTATTTTAGAAAGTTATAGGTATTGTAATAACATGTTGAGCCGACCCCAAGTAAATTGGGATAAGGGCAGGAAAATTATGATATTGAGGAATTTATAATAATATTATGATATAGAAAGGTAGGTACTAAAATAATTATAAATATTTAAAATGTTCGTTACTTCCATTTGGTACCTACAACTGTTGAACTTAGTGTTATAAATTAAAATTAAGATAAGTAATAATAAATAAAACTTATCTTAAAGCGAATCTCCAATAAGAATAATAAATATATTTTTAAGAGTTATGATCATATAAATACGATTAAAATAAATTAAAATAAGTAATAAATAGGGATTGATAAATACCCTAAGAAATTATATAATTTTTTTTTATATTGTGAAATTGCAATTGGCAATTTACCTAGATATTAAAGTTGTACTTAAAGGCCCACCGATTTAATAAACTATATAAGATATTATATTCTTTAATTTAGTATGCAGAAGTAGGACACTGAGACTATTCTTCGACATTCGCTTCTTCGATGAACTGTTCACCTATAGAACGATTTAAACTTTTCATCGGTGTACGATTTGCCTACACAATCGTTCGTCTATGAGAGTTTCGCCGATAGAACTTTTCATCGACGAACGATTTGCCGACATAACTGTTTCGTTCGTTTGAACTCCGTGATTCGGGTTTACAGACTTAATATTATTACTAGGTAGGTACCTATTTTTTAGTTAATTACTCGTGTACCTAATATTATTATTATCTCCAACAATGTGTAGAGCAGTCGGATATATATATATAAATGTAGTTATGAATATAATCTAATATGTAATAATAGGGTATATAATCTATAAGCCTTACTGTTTCATAGATTTAAAGTTTTAGTTTCAGGGAGTTCAAAAATCCACATCGACGAACAGTTGTGTCGCAGAATAATTCATCGATGAAAAGTTCTAAATCATTCTGTCGGTGAACAGTTCATCAGATTAGCGAACGTCTAAGAACTGTTTCAGAATCCGAAACTAGAATTAATAACAATCCGATAGGCAGAAAATCATACAGTTGGCCGTCAGAAAAAAATATCATGACGTCTTTTTTAGAAACAGTGAGGAAAACGGATTGTTTAGAAAATTCATTATCAACTTTAATTGTTCGTATAATCAAAAGAAATCGTACTGTTATTCTTCACATGACATATTATAAGGTACGAAATAGTGTGTCGATCTGATAAAAAATACATTTCCTTGACTGTACTTTCAATTACAAATTACCTTTTCATTATTAATAAAAACTTTTCCAAACCATTAGTAATAAGAAAATATGAATGAAATGAGGAGCTTGTGGCTAAGTAATAACAAGCCGCACGGGTCGATCCATAAGGTTAAGCTACGCTTGCCGGGGTTGGTCAGTGGAGGGGTGACCATCTTTACATACCGAGACTCCTCCGTGCCTCGGAAAGCACGTTAAGCCTTTGGTTTTAGTAATAAGAAAATATAAACTACATTGTAATAATGTAAACTAAAGCTTTGGTTTCATAGGAAAGCGGTACCATCATTATAAGTAGGTAGATTCTTTTATATTTAGTGAATTCACTGATATCGTTGTAGGCTTAATAGACTAGATTTGTAGACCATTTTTACACTGTCCTTCCATACACATAAGGCTGCCTGTCCACCGGAGCGTGTCAATATTAACCAATAGAATCAAAACTCCGCTCCAGAGGTGCGATTCTATTGGATAATTTTGGCACATCTCCGCTCCTCTCCTCTCCTCTCCACTCCGGTGGACAGGCAGCCTTAACACTGTCATTTGAAAATATTGTAAAAACCATTTATTTTTAAAAGAGTACAACCATGGTATATTAAAACCAGATACGTATGGCATTCCGAGACACAGTGGTCACGTGGGCTGACACAAATCTACGTCATCACATCTATGTTATCAGTTTTGAGCGTAGACAGAGTATTCTAGTTTTGAGTAATAATAACTCCCCAACCTATGCGAATGTTATTACCTGTGCGAATCCGATAAAACAATGAGGTTTTAATTAACAATTATGTTGGTATATGTTTCAATTTATACCAACGTAATTGTAATTTTTTCGTTTGATTAGACAAACGAAACGACAATTTAAATGCTTTGTACTTATATATTTTTTAACAGAATAGGATTGGTTCCCTCTATGTCGAGTCGTAAAGGACGTCGAGTCTGAGAGTCTATTGTTCTTGCAAAATAATGCTATTTTACGCTTTCTATTACCGCTACGTCGAATTTGGTTAAAAAGTACAGTCAGGATATAAATTAAGCCAGTGTCATTAAAATATTGTTTTATTATTTGTTGTTAATACACTATGATCAAGTAATTCAAATAGGTAACAATTATCTTTTAACATTATAATTATCTTACTAG
Organism: Conistra vaccinii; assembly: GCA_948150665.1. Lineage (NCBI taxonomy): Eukaryota > Metazoa > Arthropoda > Insecta > Lepidoptera > Noctuidae > Conistra > Conistra vaccinii. The sequence goes on from OX411319.1 coordinate 9,992,666, forward strand.
CTTTTTCCCGTCGCTTAGCTCGCGAGGATGTCAGAAATTATCTCATGGAAACGTACTACCGCGATAGAAAGTATCTTATGTGTGTTAATCCAGGTTATAAACTATCTGTCTGCTATGCTGTCATCCAAATCCTATTAATATAATGCATAAGCATAACATAATGATTGAATACTATCGTGAATTCATGCAAGCCTAGCATTTTTTGTTCGGTTATTCAGAAATTGTGCACAACGTCTAATGATTGAAATACTATCTTGAATTCATGCAAGCCTAGTACTTTTTGTGCCAAATTTATTAACTCAAGGAATAAGATTTTTCATACAAACGAAATCCCCCCTTTTCGCCCCAATTTATATAAATGATAGAAAGTTACTTATTTTAGAAGAATTGAATTGAAAGTTAATTATTTACAGTAAAACTATACGAATACAATAACACATAAAAAATGTGCACCTGACTGTACTTCAAAATAATTATGATATTATTAAACTCGACGTAAAGGTAATAGAAGCGGGCGGGGTAAAAAGACTCGACGTTAAGGGAATAGAAACGGGCCAGAAATCGTAGACTCGACGTAGGGGTAAAAGAAGCGAGACAAGGTTCTCGGCTCGACGTAAAGGGACTCGGCATAAAGGGAACCATTCCAGAATAGTGACTTAAAATTTTGTTGCAATAAACTGGCAACTGGATAGTGACGTAAGCATGTGTCACTCCTGGAATGTCACACCTTGTTTTCTTAGACCATGAGTACGACCAATTTGAACTAGTAATAACAGGCGCCCGAGGCACGCGTCTTGTACGCTCCGTATTGGGCGCTCATTAAAAATGTATGTACAAAAAGCGCTATCGTCCAAGGCGGGCGTCATGTAGGCCTTTATAGGCCATCATGAAAATCTGTCATTCTCACTGGTGTTTGACAAAAAGCTGTCAAAAAACGCTCTGTATTTGTGTGACCGTTCACAGCTTTCTAAGAAAACCAAAGCTTTAGTTACTTTGCTTAAGTAAAGCCTTATCTGAATAATTGTTGAATCAATGTTAAAATACGCCATAAGAAAGGATTAAATAAATCATGTTGTTGTATTCATTATTTTTGTGTACTTACCTTAATTTATTATTATGAGAACCAAGAGTCTTCCACGGCCATGACAGCCAATCTACGCGGGAGATAAATTATAAGTAAAGCACAAGTGTATGCGCAGACACAGATGCACTTATTTCGTCACCTTCATAGTCCAATGGGACGGCAAGCAATCCGACACGACCGGAGAGAGATCAGGCGCAGGACGAGGCACGGCGCGGCGGTATGACACCGCGAACTTCCAAACTCCTGGCTGTTACTGTATTTTCTTTCTTTGTTTCTTTATTTCTTTCTTTCTTTATTTCTTTCTTTCTTTCTTTCTTTCTATCTTTCTTTCTTTCTTTACCGAGTTTCTTATGAAAAAACCCAATAACGCGTTGCCCGACCTGAGAATCGAACCCAGGTCCGTGCTCAGCAGTCGTACTTGCGACCACGAGCGAGAGCATAATACGTTGATGTCGGAAATATCCCACAGGAACGTACTACTGGGATTAAAAGTCAAACAGTGTATTAATTTCGTAACACATTATTTTCATATAATAATAATAATCCTTCAGACCGAATTTCGGTCATGGCGATCAATCTCTAACGGAGCCTTTTATAGCCTTCGGCGCGGGAGTTATTATAGTGCACAAATGTGTGTGCGCAAACACAGGTGCACTCTCTCTTCCCTCACTCTCATAGTCCGATGGGACGGCAATCCGACACGACCGGAGAGAGATCAGGCGCAGGACCAACGGCTTAACGTGCTTTCCAAGGCACGGGGGTATCACTGCGGCAACCTCCAAATTCCGGGCTGTTACTAAGAAATTCTTCATGGAAAAACCGAATAACTACCCGGGAAACGAACCCAGGACCCCACGCTCAGCAGTCGCGCTTGCGACCACTTGAGACCAACGGAGCAGTCACATTGTTTTCATATAACTCTAGGTTTTAGTTAGGTTACAGTAGGACGGACGTGGACACTCGACTAGATGGCGCTATACAGCTCGCTAAAGTCTGCTCCTAAACTGTCTTTCGGAATTGTAAACCTACTTCTTACGCAATCACCCACGAGAGGGAATTTGAAACACACTCATCTGTATTTAGAAGGTTTCAACTTTATATTTCACTACTTTTTCCAACAAGTATGTTTGAATAACACATTTAAATGGTTGTTTGAAAATCATCGACGAAAGTTGAGGTTAGAAAATTAACCTCAATCGAGAAACGAAAAACAGAAAACTGGGTGAATTAAAATTAGAATTTCGGTTTTAAATATTTAAATAATGAAATAAATAAAAATCACTCAATACTTATAAGTAAGTGGCAATAAAAATTGGCATCCACAGGTAACTTATGTGTTTACATTTTCATCACATACTTTTGGCACAGCCCATAGTAGGTATCTTCGTAAGATGGGTGGTAGCAGCTGGATGAGAGTGCCCGAGGATTGAGCATAATGAGAGACATAAATTAATTCTCCTAGACTCCTAAAGACTGATGATGGTAAACGCCTCTGTCATGTGGTTAGGAGTAACCTGGTGTCAGAGTTTTTATGCCGCCTATGGGCCCCTATTTTTTTTTTTGGTTTAGAAGTTATCAAATAACTTTACCCGCTCTGGGCAGCACGGGAGGCGTGTCAGACTCTTACTGACTAAAACCCACCCGTGTTCCTTCAGTTGCCTGTACGGGGCCGCTAACTGATAGGTAGATAGTTAGTAATTGAAACAGCTAGAAATGTTAATACATAACATTAAAGCAGGTACTAGTACTAACACGGCTAGGTAGCGGGTAAGGTCACTTTACTCTGAGTTCTAAGTCACTGTTCACTGCACAATACCATTTGGGAAAAGATCAATAATAAAAAACAATTCGCTGCTCTTTTCATTGATATGTCAAAAGCATTTGACTGTGTAATATATGATATTTTGTTTGATAAACTAGAAGGTATAGGAATAAGAGGTATAGCACTAAAATTAATTGAGAATTATTTAAATAATAGAATGCAGGCCACATTTGAGGTATACAATGAAAGTACGAAAATGATAGAGGTAGTAAAATCTGAATTCGAATCTGTAATACTAGGTGTACCGCAAGGCAGTATATTAGGGCCCCCATTATTCCTACTGTATATTAACGAGTTTCCAAACATAATTAACCACTTTTGCGTAATGAATGCTGATGATGCAACTATTTTTATTCCAAATGAATATACTAATGATTTTAATTACGAAAGTGAAATAAACAACACATTAACAGCAGTAACTGATTGTTTTCAGTCAATAAATTTAAAAGTCAACCTTTCAAAAACTAAATTAGTTCAATTTAGAAATTACAGAACTAAACCAGCAAAACTGAATGTAACTGTAACTGATATAGCGATTGAAGAAGTTAAAGACACAAATTTCCTAGGAGTTACAATAGATCAACATTTAAACTGGAAGGCACATATTGACAAGATTAATAAAAAAATATCCAGTGCTTGCTACGCACTGTCCATCCTGGCAGAAACTACAAATACCAGTGTTACTAGAAATGCCTATTTTGGAAATGTTTATCCACTGCTAACTTATGCTATTATACAAGGTGGAGACGACAATACAACAAAAAATTAAACGGCGTGTCCATAATGACGTTCCCATTCTGTATACAAAAATTCAATTGAATATAATTCAATAGTTTAGTAATTATAGCCCGGCAAAATCTATAGTCAGCTCGGGCTATTCCGTTTATCCACCCCAAAAATCCACCCTAAGGTGGATATTCTGAAATGTATGCCGGAGAATTCACCCAAGGCCTAGTCGAATAAACGGAATTTATAGGCTTAGGGTGGATCCATTACATTTAATTTGTTTGAAAAACTCATTTTTTTATTTTGTAGCTAGGATTTTTTTGACAGTTCCAAAATACTCTTAAGCATTAGTAGTACCAGTATTTAAATTTTTTGTTGTATGGTAGTCTCCACATTGTATACTGGGGAAACTCGACAAACGTGCAGTCCACATTCATTCTTCAGAAAAAATGTCTTAGGACAATATATAACATGCATAGCAACGATTCGCTAAGAGATGTTTTCAGAACGGAGGGTTTCCTAACATTGACTGGCATTAATATACTCGAATTATGTTTATTTGTTAAAAATAATATGCAATATTTTAATTTCAAATCCGATTCTAAGAGAAACATTCGCAAGCAATATAAATATGACATTAATTTACCTATTATTAACAATATGATTTATTATAAAAGTACATAGGTAACTGCTACTCGTGTATACAACCAGTTACCGCCAGCTATTAAGCAACTAAATGGTAATATGTTTAAAACTAAATTAAAAAACCTGTTAATTGATAATGTATTTTATAATCTGCATGAGTTTTTTGAGGAAAAATAATGAGCATTTGTAATTAATTTGTAATTTGTTTGTAATCTATTTGTAATTTCTTTTTAATCTATTTGCAATTTATATAATATGTATTGAATACTATTGCATATCCGACCTGGGTAGACTGTTGAGCCAATTTGTTTACGTGTAAAATAAGAACTGATGTACACAGTTATGCAATAAATATATCTTTATCTTTTATCTTTATCACAAAATGTTTATGTGAGGTACCGTCCTTGGCAACACAAAAGCTCAGCACATCGCAGCGGTTTACAGGCAAAGAGTTTGCAGCATAGTGGTTTTTTGATGCGCTGGGATGTAATCTGTTGGATTTTCAGTGGTCGGCTCAACACGGTTTATTTGACGAACAAAACGAGTATTCCCGGGACGAGAATTCCCGGGAAAACCGTAGTTCTCATTTCCGATAAATTCAGATCGAGAAAAGTCGAGAACTTGCGAAATCATTTGTCTAAAGATACCGCCTCTGACGGAGTCGTTTTTCTATACTACCGACAAAGGAGTTATCCTTTAGCTCACGTGCACAAAATTGATTTTAAATTCGAGGATTTCACGCAAATTGACTCATCGGAAGCGTCTACCAGTTTGATCAGTTTTAAAGTGACAGCGACAAAAAAAACGAAATTTTAAGTAATTATTAGCAATGGTTAAAATAACACACAATTGACAAAAAATGCTGTGATTATCCACATAGTTATTAATAATCGAGATGAATTTCTGTTTAGTTAAGTAATAAAACAGTTTTATTTTTTATTTGATTAGGTTTGTAATTAATCAGAGTTTATCAGAGAGAAAAGTAGTTCAAGTTTATGAAAAAGTTGATTTTGATTATACGCTATGAAAAGAATAAAAATACTGTACTTAATTTGTTGTTATTGACAAGAGATTTTGTTGCTTGTTGTCCGATTTAAGTAAACATTATTAAGGACTTTTTTCTTTATTTCAACAATAAAATAAACATATAATATGAAAATTTCTCGGTTTCCCGGATAGTCCCGACAAATCGAGTTCGAGAATTCTCGAGAGCCAAGAAATGAAAAACCTTGAGACACCAAAAACCCTAGTTGGGGTCGACTTCCAGTCTAACCGGATGAAGCTGAAGACTAGTATTTTACTTAGACCGACTGCTTATCTGATCTCCACAACAACCCAGTAACTGGGCTGGGTGATACGATACGATACTTGGTAAGACTGGTCGTCAGACTTTCGGGCTTCTGACGACCCGTAACGTCCGTCAAAAATCCACAAAGACAGCCGGGAGCCGGGACCAACTTCTTAACGTGCTCTTCGAGGAACGGAGGAGTCTCGGTATGTAAAGATGGTCACTCCTCCACGCAACAACCCCAGTAAGCGCAGCTCAACCTGATGGGTCGACTCATACGGCTGTTATGAGAAAATGCAGTCAAGTTGAAAATCTAGTGCGCCAAAAAAAACATCGCGTTAAATAATCGCCCGCGCATTCCTCTGCTTAGTCTCATCGTAACTGTATCAGTGTATTTGATACATGGCTAGGCGGATAAATTTAAAATAGTTTGGAAAATCCAAAAGTGCACGCCTCATACATAACACTCATTCATAAACGAAAAAGAAATTCAAAACATAGTTTCTAACAAAAATGAACAATTTATCACTTTTCATGAAGTCGTAATGTCAAAGACTATTTACAAAGATATTTACTTGGCGGTTGCTAGGCAACTTACGCACGTCAAGTCAAAGGTTGGAAATATTTAGTTATAGATATTATATTTTATTTATTTATTTAACCATTTATGTACACACATTTAACATCAGACAAGAAGAAAAGAACAGAAAAATACGTACAACGTACGTACGTTACGTACGTTTTAGTTAGTATTTTATTAATTATAATTAAACTACTTTGAATAAAAGAGCCATTTTCAATAGGGTTCCTTCTATGGCTGAAAGGAATGATGAAAAAAAAAGTTGACTCAATTAATTGATTTTATCGCAAGCTACAATGTTTTCAGGGTTCATAAATTGACGGACAGGAATTTTTTTTCAACTATTTTGATGCTTTTTCCATTTCTGCTGCATTAAATCAATTGTTAAAAAGTACAGTATTAATCTCCATTTAATCATCTATACAATGGTATATAAATTAAGTAGGTTATGTGTACTAGCAGGAGTGTAATAATAAAAACAGTTACAGAATTGGGGCAAATTTTTTTTTTCGATCATAGGCACTCTAGGCACTCTAATGCTTCGCATTATGAGTCGTGCAAAAAAAGCTTATCGCGATATTGCCCTTGTTCGTTGATTACTGTGTGAATATCAATTAATTTGAATTTGTATTTAGAATTCGGTGTTGGCCACTTTTAGGCTTAAGATTTTTAATGGTCAGTGAAGAAAAAGTGAATTTAAAATTGTTTTTGTGTTCTATTTGGGTACCTATGGTTTTTTCTGTGACGTGAAAGGCTAATGCTAACCTATGTACATAATAAAAAAATGATTTTTTAGTTCTATGATATAAACAAAAATGCAATTTTAAATGTAATTGCTAGTAAAATACCTTAACATTGATGTATTATAATTATATCAACAAACCTGCGTTTGTGTACCTATATTATAAATACATAAATAATAAGTACTTTTATTGCAACCAGTAAGTAATCACGCGTGAATAGGTCACAGTCAAAACTAATTACCTATAAGAGACTCATTGTTGGAACAATGTTTTTATCGCACGTTATATCGCACTCTGCACACTTGGTGAATGAGAGCTAGATCGAAAAATGTGTAACATAAAATTTTCTTTTTTCAAAATATGTGTAACATTTTGATAAAACTGAAGAGTTTGTTTGCTTGAACGCGCAAATCTTAGGAACTACTGGTCCGATATGAAAAATTCTTTCAGTGTTAGATAGCCCATTTATCGACGAAGGCTATAGGCTATATATCATCACGCTAAGACCAAAAGGATCGGAGCGCCAATGAAGAATGTTTCAAAATCGGGGGTTTATTTTAGCGTTAGTCCAAAGTAACTATTCCACGCGGACGAAGTCGCGAGCAGAAGCTAGTAACATAATAAAAGCCTTCACCTGCCTGTATTCCCCGAAGGTATAGGCAAAACTGTAATTTTCCCAGATTATAGTATAGTAAGGGGAATTAAATGTTTATCAAATCAACACTATACAACGTGTTTTTTTTTATATCCCATAATTCTAGGGCAGTGTTTTTCAACCTTTTTCATGACGCGACCCCTTCCCGCTCTCATAAAAATCGGAGACGCTACGCTCGAAGTTGTGGACGAGTATGTTTACCTAAGACAAACTGTCCAGCTAGGTAGGTCGAACTTCGAGGAACAGGTCAATCGTCGAATCCGACTCGGCTGGGCAGTGCGTGTGCCAGTGATGACTTATGGCACTGAAACGTAGTCGCTCACAAAGGGCATTATCAGAAGGCTAAAAGTCACCCAAAGAGTAATGGAGAGGGCTATGCTTGGAGTTTCCCTACGTGATCGAATCAGAAATGAAGAGATCCGCAGGAGAATTAAGGTAACCGACATAGCCCGAAGAATTGCCAAAACTAAATACTTATGTAATGGCACTTACATAAGTATTTAGTTGGGTTTAAAAATTGGCATCAACATGTAAATTTTCTGATCCATTTGTTTACATTTTCATCGCATACTTTTGGCACAGCCCATAGTAGGTATCTTCGTAAGATGGCTGGTAGCAGCTTGATGAGAGTGCCCGAGGATTGAGTATAATGAGAAACCAACAAACTAACTAAATACACACAAGGACATTCAAAGTACATATCATTTACAAATACAATAGAATTGCATGCATCTAAAATACAGGTAAGCATAGCATTTTATTTACATCTCACTATACATAACATAACATAATCAGCCTATTAATGTTCCCACTGCTGGGACACAGGCCTCCTCTCTGTGAGAGGGAGTGGGCCGTAATCCAGCACACGGGCCCAGTGCGGGTTGGTAGATGTAATATGTCTTCGAATTTTTGGTTCTAAGACATGCCGGTTTCCTCACGATGTTTTCCTTCACCGTTTTGAGAGCAGTGGTGATGAAATTATTTACACAAACTAAAGCGCCTGCTTGGGTTCGAACCCACGACCTACAGCTCGGAGGTCGGGGCCGATACCACAGGGCCACCACTGCACCACTACATCTCACTATACAATAATAATTAACCCTTAGTTCTCAAAGATAAACGAATAACAGCCGGGACCAAAGGCTAAACGTACGTTTCAGAGGCACGGCACGGAGACTCCTGGCTGGACTACCAAGCTGAATTTCTACAAATATGAATAACAATGTAATTAGAACTAAAATATCAATAATCATGTATACTTAAAATTAACTTGAATTAAATTGAATTGAATTAAATAACAAGCTAAAAAGGCTATCACTGCTCATGATGATGAACCCTTTCTACGGTTAGACAGAGACTCCTCTCCCTTTTGTGATTTATTTCTTTATATAAATGAATTAACATAAAATTTACAAGCAGCGCTACCATTTTTTTAAATAGTTATGTTATTTGGTCTAGACTCTAGACCAAATAACAAAGCTATTTAAAAAAAAGTACCCTCTAGACTCTAGAGGGTCAAAATAAATTACTTAACAAAACTGCAGGCGTTATGAGTAGCGATTTCTCAATTTAATTCAATTCTCATTTCTTTATTACATTCTTTATTGTTGATAAAACAGGTGGTAGGCTTAAAAGTAAAGAAACAATAATGGATCCTGTCGGGCAGAGCATAGTAGGAGAGAGGAGGAAGAGCGCTTAATTGAAAAGCGTTTATATTTTTTAATTAACATAATGTATTATTTAACGAATAATCGATATGTAAACATTAAAAAAAAACGACGGGTTGCGCTCCGGGAGTGCCGGCAGAAGTGAAAACTTGAACATTAATGTTGTGCATTTTTGAATATTTTGAATGGTTAGGGAATAATTTCGCACGAATTGCTTTATTTATCAGTATAAAAGTACTATCATTTATGTGGTTAAATACAATATTCATTAGTAGTAGTACATTTATTTATTTTCAAAATATAGTCTAACAAAAATTAACAATTTATTTAAACACTTTTCATGAAGTATGTTTTTACTGCTTTTTTTTACCATATTGATGGGTAAAAAAATAACAGTAAAATTTATTTCCTCGCAATCTTTACGTAATGTCAATGTCCGGACCTTACGGTCCCGACGCGAGTTTAAAATTTTTTCCCATCCCTAAAAAAAGCACAACGCCGCTAAAGAAGTATTCACTTCAAAAACAAAAAAAAAAAAAAAGAAAACTCTTAACATTATAATTTAATTATTTATTTGGTTGATAAATCATCAAATAACTCTTTCCGCTGTGGGCAGAGCGGAAGAGCGTGTCAGACTCTTACTGACTAAAACCCACCCGTGTTCCTTCAGTTGCCTGTACGTTGCCAAGGGCCACAGTCTCTCCTTAGGACTTTCCCGCACCTACTTCAAGTAGGTAACTAAAGTCCCACCGGTCGTTAACCCAAAAAAAAACATAATTTAATTTTACTTTGTATAGATACAACAGGGTGTAAAGTTCAGTCATCCACCATAGAAAAGGGAGGATCCTCCAACCAGACGGGTTGTTATGTCTGGCGGGCAACTGCCCGTAAGTTGATTTCGGATAGTCTTATCTATGTTTTTCGCTCGGTAAACTCTAACTGCGCGATGCAGGAATTGTGTGACGTCATGTCTTTACTGCGTAGTTCGTATGTCGTGGTGTAACCGCTACATCACTCCCCTTCGGAGACCGGAGGTCGATAGTGGGCTGAGTCTTGGATCTTGCGATGCTTCACAGTACCAGCTGTGGTTCCAGTGAGTCGGAACCGGGTGCCGCATAGTTCGCGGTGAGTCGGAACTGTTTGCGGTGATTCCCTAGTGAGTCGGGGTGGTCCTGCGTCGTCATCCAGTGAGTCGAATGTGGTACAGCGCTGGGTTGTGGCTGAGGGTGATGACCAGGAATGCGCGTTCGCTGCATGCTGGTGGTCAGGATACCCGTTGAAGCCGTGGGTGCTGGCTGGCTGTATGACTTGCCTCACGAAAGCTTGTGGGAGTGATGATGATGATGATGACGTCACGCTGAAGTAGTTGCACGAAGGCTGCGTTGACGTTCATTCTCGGGGTCACCAATTTGGTGGCATGAGGAACAGGGTGTAAAGTTCACTCATCCACCATAGAAAAGGGAGGATCCTCCAACCAGACGGGTTGTTATGTCTGGCGAGCAACTGCCCGTAAGTTGATTTCGGATAGTCTTATCTATGTTTTTCGCTGGGTAAACTCTAACTGCGCAATGCAGGAATTGTGTGACGTCATGTCTTTACTGCGTAGTTCGTATGTCGCGGTGTAACCGCTACAGATATGTCTAACACGGAAGAAAAATAGACATCCATTTCCGCAGGTTTATTTATCCAGTTAATTTTATAAGACAAACTATAACAACGTATGTATTAGCTAATATTGTTTAGTTGGGGATCAAATGCGGGGAGTCCCGAGGGGCTATAGTAATCAAATATTTGTCGGATAAACCGCCAGAGGCACACATTCCACTGTGATGTTTACCAGTATTATGAGATATTTTATTAGAGGATAAATGCAATTTTTCATCGAGAATGTTGTAGAATGAAGTCTGGTATTTTTTGCAAGGTTTGTTTTGTTTTTTATTATTTTTATGGACTGGCAATGTGTAATCGAAGCGCAAGAGCTCAGTCAATTAGAATATTAAGTTCTTCTTTTCGTGTGGCATAGTGAATAACCCTTTTTTTTGTCCGCGAAATCATCAAATAACTTCTCCTGGCGGAGCGGGAGGGCGAGTCAGACTATTACTGACTAACACCCACCCGTGTTCCTTCAGTTGCCTGTACGTTGCCAGGGGCCACGGTAACCCTTTAGGACTTTCCCGCAACCCCGGTAGATAGTGACTAACCTGACTTGGCCTTGCATGCCGTCGAGAAATATCTCTCAGGCATGCCGGTTGCCTCACGATGTTTTCCTTCACCGTTTTCAAAAACGCTCAAAAAGGCAAGTGATTAATGAGTTGATTATTGAGTTATAAGTAGAAAACCGGATAAAAGGAGTATGTAAGGATTTTAGAAGGTGGCGTTTTGTAATTTCTGCCTACCCCCATGTGAGTTTGTTTTTGTTTATGTTTGAAGTACAAAACGGCTCTTTTTATTTAAGAAACAGCATTAATATTGTAGTGATTGCAAGGGGTAGCAATTAACATAATTATAAAAATGCCTAACCGCCTCCGTGATCTAGTGGTTAAACCTGTCCCAGACCCAGAGGTCCCGAGTTCGATTCCCAGTGCGAGCAAAATTTTCTGCTCAGTTTGGTTGGTGGTAGGGCTTGTTCTAAGTCTGTCTGGCTATAGCTACTATCATCTTATCTAAGTCTGTCGCCATAGCAACAATGTTAACAGCATTGTTGTGTTTCGGCAGTGTCCCATTCCCATAGTCCCATGAAATAGTCCCATAATCACGATCATGAACCAAATGCACTTAGCGAAAAGGTAAGTTTTGTAAAGTTTTATTTATTTATTTATTTATTTATTTATATATATTTTATCTATGTATGTAAAACATACAGGGTGGCAGGGACAGGGACATCGACGCGAAGCCTGTTACCATGGATTCGGTACATGATTCTGAAACCCCTGCGTTGAAATTTTTCGTCGGCAATTAAAAAAAAAGTCTGCTGCATTTTGACCTCGTAGGTATTGCACTTTTTTATGAAATAGCAGATTTTTTATGGTGGTGTAAATGAACGTTAACGAAGCCGAGATATAACTTATTCTTTTCATCATTGTGAGATTTTTTTATTTGACCATATCTGGGAACCTTCTGGTTATGGAGATATTAAAGGTCAACAACTATTAGGCTGCCTGTCCACTGAAGCGGAGAGGAGAGGAGAGGAGCGGAGACGTGCCAAAATTAACCAATGGAATTGCATAAAATCTCCGCTCCGCTTCAGTGGACAGGGATTTGCGGTGAGCATCAAGATGACGGGACCAAGCCCCCAATTTAAAATGCATCACATTCAAGAGTTAGTACTACATATGTACTAATTGTACCCTAAACAAGACATTTGTACCTCTAAAGGTAAAGGAATTATGTCAAGATTTCCCTGGTCCCGCCACTTTGATATCAAAGTGGCGGGACCTTTTGGATGCGCTATTCAGAGGCAGGTAATACACATCCGAAGACTTAGTACTACATTTGTACTGGTATATACTCAGTTTTCAATACAATTGTAAGTGCCAAATTAAAGTTATGTGATTAAAACATTGGTCCCGCCATTTTGATGATTCATGTTATCGCTGAATTCATATGAAAAACGTTAAAACTCGTGCAAAATCAAATGTGGAAACTTAGTACGTCATACGTACTTCATCGTGTGTAATTTTCATATTCGTAACCTAAGTACATCAAAAATTATCTATCATTCGTAGTTTTCTTTGAAATGGTCACATCTATGCAGAAATGAAAAAATGGTTTTGATAATGATATATATGTATATTGATCCAATATAAATGTTGCCTTTAGTGTTTTAATGATAAAAGTTCATCAAGTATCATATTTTACTATCGAAAATTTTATTTTTATAGAATTGGAAAGATGTATGCAGAAATGAACCAAACGAGCTTTATGATTCTGATGTACAGGGAGGAATTTTTGAACCTCACCTCGAGGGAAAGTGCGAATTAATATTAATACCCAAACAAACAAACAAACAAAACACACACAAACACACAACGAACACAAATACAAACACAAACAACAAAACAAACAACACAAATCCATCTACAAATACACAACACACAAACAAACAAAAACAAAACAATTACCGTATACAAACAAACAAAACACAACAAACACAAATACAAATTCTACAAATTAATCATTACTATTAAATAATGACTACAAAGAAGAATGGGCGGCTCCGTCCCAAGTGTTGTAACACTTTTCTACCTATATCGTATGAAAGATCTCAATGAGTGTATTTTTTTTTGTATGGGCATAACTCTAGACTGTATCTCATGCAGGGAAAGTGCTGTATGTGCTGGGTTCATTTATTTAGTAAAATACAAGTTAATTAATTGGCAAAGACAATGTCTTAATTAGCAGATGATTGTATTCATCTGTTAAATAAGGCATAAAGTGTTGACTGATCCATCTTCAAGAATAAAAGTGATGTACGGGACAGCAACAACTATCGAGGGATAAAGCTCATGTCACATAGAATGAAGTTATGGGAAAAAGAAATAGAGAAAAGACTGAGAGAGGAGAGTGAGATTACCCCAAAACAGTTTGGGTTTATGCCAGGTTGAGGAACAATGGACGCCACCTTTGCACTGCGCCAATTGTGCGAGAAGTACAGACGTGCACACAAAAACTGACACATGTGTTCATTGATCTGGAGAAAGCGTATGATAATACCTCGGGATGTGTTGTGATGGGCCTTGAAAGAGAAAGGTTTGCCTGGGAAGTATGTAGAGTTAATTCGTGCTATGTACAGTCGCGTTCATTAATATATTGGCCCTTTCAGGTTTCAAAAATATATGAACGTCAAAAAACTTCATAATATTGTAACAACTATAAGCATAATTAATAATTGTGGTCAAGATTTAGATTCATTAATATGTGACTGCTTTATTTCAGTAACATGTATACAGCCAAAGGCACATTATTTTACGAACCACTTTATGATCATAACTACCTGAACAATGTAGGATTCACAATTATGTATGCACACATGAATACAATAAGCAAGTTAGATTGCTAGTCAAATCTTCTTTATGACGTAGTAATAACGTATAAATATACATTTTTCAAAACAATTTTGGGTTGTTTCATTTCTGCATAGATGTGACCATTTCAAAGAAATCTACGAATGATAGATAATTTTTGATGTACTTAGGTTACGAATATGAAAATTACACACGATGAAGTACGTATGACGTACTAAGTTTCCACATTTGATTTTGCACGAGTTTTAACGTTTTTCATATGAATTCAGCGATAACATGAATCATCAAAATGGCGGGACCAATGTTTTAATCACATAACTTTAATTTGGCACTTACAATTGTATTGAAAACTGAGTATATACCAGTACAAATGTAGTACTAAGTCTTCGGGTGTGTATTACCTGCCTCTGAATAGCGCATCCAAAAGGTCCCGCCACTTTGATATCAAAGTGGCGGGACCAGGGAAATCTTGACATAATTCCTTTACCTTTAGAGGTACAAATGTCTTGTTTAGGGTACAATTAGTACATATGTAGTACTAACTCTTGAATGTGATGCATTTTAAATTGGGGGCTTGGTCCCGTCATCTTGATGCTCACGATTTGCGAACTAGTTTAAAAATTCATACAAAACCGGGAAGCGGAGCGGGGAAGCGGAGCAAGGAAGCGGAGCGGAGAAGCCGAGTAGGGAAGCGGAGCAGGGAAGCGGAGCGGAGAAGCGGAGCAGTGAAACGGAGATGGGATGTGGAAAAAAACCAGCCGCGGGGCCAGGGGGAGGGGGAGTAGTGTGCCACCGATTTTTGGCCAGTGCGTGCCCCGGGCGGGAGATCGTATATAATTATATATGTGGCCTCTTTGTTTCGATTTAGGGGAGACCGGGTACAAAACTAATACTTTGACATTGGTTTCTAGTTAGTTATCATAATATATGATTTTAATTATATGAATATAGCCACATATAAACTTCGATTATGCTCTACTTTGTATCTAAATTGACCTCATTATTTGCTGCATATTGTGAAAAACAGAGATATAAAAAACGATTGTTACTTTCGACCTCGAGACCAGGGCGAAAGTAACACGGTATGGGTCGAAAGTAACATGATAAAGGCGTGTGTAATAAATATGAAATGCAATACCAATAGACAGATCTCTTGCAAAAGCCTTGCAAGAGATCTGTACCCGGCCGCTGCCGCTGTAGCTGCGTTTTTACCGTGAACGGAGAATTGCAAGAATAGCTAGCCGCAGCGCTGCGTGCGCCCGCGCCGCTGCGTTTAGCGTCGCGTGGGACGCGGCGATGCCATCCGCGGGCTCCGCTTGCATTTCAAGCTAACGCGTGTAAATTTGGTTCTTACTTTTGGTTCGTAAATTCATGTGGCGTCTTCTAGCACAAACTCACGGTGCAGAAGGTGCGCGGCGATTAAATGCAAGCGCCAAGCGGGTGGAGCGTCGCCGGTTATCTCCTGGCGGTAGAGGGGCAGCGCCGGCGGCGGCGGCGCGGGCGGCGGCGGCGTTTCGACGATTGATTTGATAAACTGCAGAGCGTTTGTTACTTCCGAGCCGCCGTTACTTTTGTACCCGGTCTCCCCTACATTTATTTCTTTATTCTTTATGTCATGTTATCCTTTTCGTCACTGTCATATTATTAAATCTATTGAATACAAAATTAATATCTAGACACGCGGTAGCGTGTCAAGCCAAGTTCAAGCCGAGAACCGTGTTATATTACACGAACCATTTGGAGCCACTTTTGACCTAAGAGGTCAAAAGTGGCTGGGGAGAAGTCAAAATCTATTTAACATAAACACATGAAATTTGGTTTATTTATTAAAATACCTTAGATTAACTAGAACCACAAATTTCATAAATACAGCTCAAACGGTTATTGAGATATTAACGTCTAACAATCGGCATTTTTATCACTTATTGACTGGGATTATGTACCTATAGATCAAAAACCTAAATCACTTCCAGATGACCAATAAAGTTGAAATTTGGCGTCAAGCTGGGTACAGTTCGCGGCAAATAACTTTAACGCTCTGAAGTAGACTACAAATGACTGCGCAGTAGGTAGTCAATCTGCCTTATAAAACAGTAGCGCGCATGCCTGTACGCATGCGCAACCTAACTGCAGAGCGACAAAGTTACTTGCCGCGAACATTGTGTGTATACAAAGGAAAAAATCTGAAACCAGGTGATTTTGACGATTTGAAATTATATAAGCACACAGAGAGCAGTGGTGGCTCAGTGGTATCGGCCCCGACTTACGAGTTGTAGGTCGTGGGTTCGAACCCAAGCAGGCGCTTTACTTTGTGTAAATAATTTCATCACCACTGCTCTCAAAAACGGTGAAGGAAAACATCGTGAGGAAACCGGCATGTCTTAGACCAAAAATTCGAAGACATGTGACATCTACCAACCCGCACTGGGCCCACGTGGTGAATTACAGCCCACTCCCTCTCACAGAGAGGAGGCCTGTGTCCCAGCAGTGGGAACATTAATAGGCTGATAATGATGATGATGAAGCACACACTTCGCAGGAGAACAGGTTTCATTAATGGAACTCTTTGGTTTGTGTAAATAATACGACTTTTCAAATTTAAAAACTTATATTTTTATAGCAAACATAGGTTGTAGCAGAAAAAACAAGAAATTGTGTTTTAAATTTATTTAAGAATGTTGTATGTTCTATATACAACATAAATATTTATAAATAAACTAGCTTTTTCCCGCAGCTTCGCTCACGTGGAAGTCGGAAATTATCCCATGGAAATGTACTACCAGGATAAAAAGTATCCTATGTGTTAATTAATCCAGGTTATAAACTATCTGTCTGCTTCATCCAAATTCTATTAGTGCCATAACATAATGATTGAAGGTACTACTATCGTGTACCTATTCATGCAAGCTTAGTACTTTTTGTTAGATTACTGCTCAGAAATTGTACGCATATTCTTAATTACTTGGCTCCCATTTTCACATTCTTGGTTTTGATGGGATACTAAACTATTTACAAAATACATAATAGAATTGTTGTTATGAAGACGTAATGGATGAAAGGCTCATCGAAAGTATAAAAAAGTTTCCGTGCCTTTGGGACACGACTTCAACATTTTACAAATGCAATGAAACAAAGGATGCGGCATGGCATCAAATTATTATTGAAGCGAACTTATCGGACGGTAAATATATTTTTTAATTTAAGTATACTTTAGAGGTATGAGGAACAGGGTGTAAAGTTTACTCATCCTCATTAGAAAAGGGAGGATCCTCCGGCCAGACGCGTGTTGTGTCTGTCGGGCAACTGCCCGTAAGTTGATTTCGGATAGTCTTATCTATGTTTTTCGCTTGGTAAACTCTAACTGCGCGATGCAGGAATTGTGTGACGTCATGTCTTTGCTGCGTAGTTCGTATGTGGCGGCGTAACCGCTACATCACTCCCCTCCGGAGACCGGAGGTCGGTAGTGGGCTGTGTCTTGGATCTTGCGATGCTTCACAGTGCCAGCTGTGGTTCCAGTGAGTCGGAACCGCGAGCCGCATAGTTCACGGTGAGTCGGAACTGTCTGCGGTCATCCAGTGAGTCGGAAGTGGTACAGCGCTGGGTTGTGGCTGACTGCTTGTAGGCTCTGCTTGTGAGACCGGCCGGAAGTGCAGGTGCTGTGCCAAGGTTGCTGATGAGGCGGAGGGTGATGACCAGGAATGCGCGTTCGCTGCATGCTGGTGGTCAGGATACCCGTTGAAGCCGTGGGTGCTGTTGAAGTGTAGTTCTTCTTGTACCTATTTTACTTTTTACCAATTATTGATTAAATTCGTGATAAAATGCGAGTGTCTTGCCATGGAAGCCTCCCCTGATTATTAAAGTAAGAACAATAAATTTCGCGAATTTCAAAACCTACATTTCTAGAATTATTTGTGTCTGTAACATTACCCACTGAGATTAATGTCTGCTCCTCGTTATTTTTGTTATTGTTTAGGTAATCAGGTTGTCGTTTAATTAAATAATTGTGCAACACACATGTTGCTTTTATGATTTTGTCAACTGTTTCAATTTTGCATTCGAAATCTTTATGATACACGTACCATTTTCGCGCCAATACACCAAAAGTGGCTTCAACAATGCGACGTGCTCGTGACAGTCGGTAATTAAATATTCTTTTTTCTGAATTCAGTCCATCACGTGGGTATGGCCTCATAAAATTTTCCGTTAATGGAAAAGCTTCGTCTCCTATGAATACGAATGGCAATGACACTCCACCTTGATACAGTGGTACCGGCTGAGGTAAATTTAAGCTCCTCTCTTTAAGGCGCTTTCCAAAAATGCTGTCATCAAAAATTCCTGCATCAGAAAATCTTCCCATAGATCCCACATCAACCATTATAATTTTTCTTCTGGCATCAGCTAAACACATCAAAACTACAGAAAATCTTTTTTATAGTTGAAAAATGAAGACCCAGATTTCGAAGGAGCCTTAATATATACGTGCTTGCCATCAAGAGCACCTAAACAATTTTTAAATTGCCATAGGTCATCAAAATCTTTTGCGATTTCTTTCCAGTCGTTTTCTGTGGGTTCTGGCATAACAAGAGGTTGCAAGACGTTCCAAAGAGCATAGCAAACCTCTTCAACAATTCTCGCCACACTTTTCAATCCAATTCGGAAATTCTCTCCGATCGTCGCGAATGACTGGCCGGTTGCTAAATACCTGAAAAATTATAAAATAAAAAGTATAACCAAAACGAAAAAAAAAAATCACTTTTCACATTTTTTTGTCTTGGACTCATTTTATTGTCAGTAGGTACTGAAACTTACATTTACACATGCACAAAAGTTTTGTGGACACACAATCCACAAAATTGTTGTGAATGTGTAATTTTAAGGTTCAGGACTGACAATAAAATAAGACCAAGACAAAAAATGATACGTATGGTAAAATAACAAGTATGGCAAAAATATCTTTATTTTTAATTTCATAAATGGACAACTCTGTATAAATGTAATATTGTGTTTGATGATTGTTTCAGTTAAAACTGCCAGGTCGCGATGGAAACAACTGAGAGACAATCACCGAGATGCGTTAAAACGCCAAAATGCAACAAGGAGTGGACAGGATAGAAGACAAAGAAAGGAATGGAAATACCAGAACGCCATGTCATTCCTCTTGCCTTATATTTGTAATAGAGATCGGTCATCATATAATAATGGATTTAGGATTTTGATGGGGTTCCGCGCTTCTGCAGCGCTTCGCAGATGTTCACGGAAGCCCGTGTTGACGATTTTCATGCTATTATGAGGAAAATAACAGCGTCAATAATGGGTAGATTGCTCAGGCCCGAAAGAGATGAGAGTATACACCGATGGATCAAAGACCGACTCCGGCACTGGAGTCGGAGTCTTCTCACACGACTTCAATATAAATATATCCAGCTCGCTGGGAATGTTCAACACCGTCTATCAGGCGGAGTGTGTGGGCATCATACAAGCGGTCCATGCCCTAAAAGCCAGAAGGGTTACGGATACACATATACGTATACTCTCCGACAGCGCCTCAGTTCTCCAATCCTTACAGAAAAAATGTATTACCTCAAAGATAACACTAGAATGTCACAATGCCCTAGAACACATAACGTTGTCCAGCCGGAACACGGTGACACTACAATGGATAAAAGGACACAGCGGATCGCTAGGCAACGACGCAGCAGACGAGCTCGCTAGACGAGGATCCAGCACAGCAGTCTGTGGACCCGAGCCTATCGTACCCATCCCCTTCAACCAAATACGCAGGTGGCTACAAGAGTTCACCCACACACAAGCGGAGCTTTGGTGGACCTCGACACCCGGCTGCAGACAGTCCAAGGAAGTTATGCCATCCTTGGATAGTGTGCTAACCAGACGTTTACTACGCCCGGACAGGAACGGCCTGCGCCTGGTGACGGGGATCATCACGGGACACTGCTCGCTAAACAAACACTTCCACACAATAGGCATAACGGACAGTCCTCTGTGCAGGGCGTGCATGGAGGCTGAGGAGACCGTCGCGCACGTGCTCTTTGAATGCACAGGCGTCACCCAGATTAGAACACAAACCCTCGGGTCACCCAGATCTTTCACAGACGTTCTAAACAGACTGGGAGTTTTAATTAACTTCTGGAGGGAGGTGGGCTGGTTGGAATAACCCCCCAAATCGCCGCCATGGCCCACGCACAATGGTCCACTTAAAGGACTAAGTGCGGAAACCCTTTAACATAGAACATAGATGGGTAGATTGCGCGGAAGCTCTAACAGCATCCTAAAAACATTATTCGATAAAATAGACAGTCCCTTTATAAGGCACTGGGTATGGAGACACGTGCTAACGTGGGCCACGTCAGTTTTAATTTGTTTTTAGTTTGTAAAAGTTCACTAACATAGTTTTTAAGTCATTGTTACTAACACTATTATGGATTGTGTGTACTTGTATGTGTAGTCCGAAATAAAGAATATATTATTATTATTATAATACGGGTTATAATTTTTTAAATAATATTTTAAATGTACTACTGTGTCAACTATAGTATGTAAAAAATAAAAGTTACTTTAATTTCAAAATGAGTACTTACTTTAAACACACTGCTAGCCTTTCACAGCTATTGATCGAATTTCTGAAATTTGTGTCTTGTTTCTTTATATATGGTTCAATCAGGGAGTGCAGTTCATGAAAAGTAGATCGTGAAACTCTATAAGAATTTTCGAAAGATTCTTCATCAGCAGTTCGGAAAAAGTATAATATTCACCGTGCACTGAACGATACTTGATATGATTTCTTAACCAAAATCTATGTTTTCTTATAGAATTATTTATGTATTATGTGGTAAGTAATTTGGTTTCTTCCGAGTCAACTCTTCTTCCTCAAGCAATGCGTGGTAGTAACAAATCAACTTTTGTTTCGATAACATTTTACTAGTTTTATAGAAATAAAAAAGAATAAAAAAAGCTGTAAGTTTTCCTAAAAGTAATAAAATAAAATAAAATAAAAACATGTCTGTTCTCCGCAACATTTCGTGCGTGACAGTGACAGGCAGCCTGGCACCGCTGCCCGCTCAAAGAACTCCGCACAGTCCGCAACTCCGCTCCGCTATCTGGCTCCGCTACCTCGCTCCACACAGTCCGTAACTCCGCTCCGCTAACTCGCTCCGCATCAATGGACAGACACTGTCCTTAACTCCGCTCCTCTCCGCTGCCTCGCCCCGCTCCGCAGCCTCGCTCCGCTTCAATGGACAGGCAGCCTTATGCCGTTTTTTTTACGAACATAAATTTTGAATGTTCAACTTTATACACTACAGCAATAACTTTTACTCAATGTTACCTAATTTGATGTACAAAATGCCTAGACGACGCCCAAGTGATGAGTCTTTTTAATCTATTGACACCCTGTAGGCATTGACGATTTTTCGCATAGCATAATAGCCTATATAATAGCCTATATAATAGCCTATATAATCAGCCTATAATGTTCCCACTGCTGGGACACAGGCCTCCTCTGTTCGAGAGGGAGTGGAGTACGTAAAAGTCAAAGTCAAGTAGTAGTATTTACACAAAGTAGAGCTTCGTGCAGACTAGCGCGACGCGACACTGGTTATTGTTATACCGTGAAGTTTTCTTAGAAATTGTATTGTTCGCGTCGCGTCGCGCTGGTCTGCACGAGCCTTAAAGCGCGTAAAGCACCTGCCTGGGTTTACAACTCGTAAGTCCATTACCCTGGCGACACAGACACGTGACACAGACGACGGCTATTTGTCTCAGTAGTTGGCTCTGTTTTCATATACTAAAGTTGATTTGTCCCACTATTTGCAGGCCCCTACCTTGAGGAGGGCCCCCAAATTGCCCCAATTTTTTTTTCCACTTGTGATTGACTTTTTCTTTTAAAAAAATATTTTTTTTAAATCAATTTTGTATGTGGAGGGAGGCTTCAGTTTGGAAGATTGTCCCGGGCCCCCCTTTATCATGTGGCGGGCCTGACTACTTGTGTACAACGACGCTACAAGGTTCTTTTGACGCGTGGCCAAAATCGGTACTAATGCCGCCATCTTGTTTTGTCAAACAATTTCTATGTAAATTTTACAAATGCTTATCAACAACGTCATTCATTCAACGCCTTTCAATGTCATTCAGGTGCCAAAAGATTCTTCTAAGCGCAGTACGATGGTTAAAGTCTTGATACAGCGACATCCCTAGGGATATAGCTATACACCGTAATATAGTTAAATGAAAGCGGTACATAACTGTCTTACTAGGAATATAAGTATGATACGAGTACGATCTAATAATATTACATAGTCAAATCAAATGAAATCAAAAATATTTATTTGTTCGAACATGGTACTTAAGGTTTTACGGTAGATTTGTTTCAGCTTATCCTGCCATAACATGGCGTGCAATGTATTCACAATCAGCGATGTCAATTAATCTAACTTACAATGGGACACTATAGGGTACTCCTACCAAATAAGTTAGGTAAGGTTAGAACTGTGACCAAATACGTGCGAGCCGAGCGAGCGAAGCGAGCGGTGTTGCGGCAGCGGCCGGTAGGTCGAAATAGGTAGCAGTAACAAAATTAGGGCACTCCGATATTTATGAATGCTTTCATTTAAGAGGGCTATCACAAAATTGCGTTTTGATAGTTCAAGCGCCCGATGCATCGCATAAATAGCAATTTGGCAGTTGTAATTATGCTTATTACGAGTATGAGTTATATAATAAAGATTTTGTTTTTTAAGTTTGCTATTTTAATTTCCTATGAGCCAACGTTTATTCTGGTATAAATTTTACTTAAAAATATGAATGTAAAAAGGAGATTCTGAGCATTTTTTATGATTTTTAATTGGATTTTTTTAGATATCCTATATTTCAAAATTCTGAGGCCGCTATGAACTGCAACACTTTTTAAAAGATCTTATTTTAAAATTTTCATTTCATTTGCTATGTACAATAGTTCTACCTACGAGCTCAAAAAAGTGCCGTCGCGCATTTTTTGAAAAACTTGCTTCGGAATTTTGGCTTTATATAATCAATTAAGAAAAAATTGCATAAAGCGAGGCCGCTATGTACTATAGTAATAACTATTCTCCACAACTCAATAAGTCATAGTTGTCCAAGTCACAGATCAAGAACGCCAAAGTTGCCCATTTAACGCAAAAATTACCGTCGAAATCAGTCGAAATGTAATAGGGCTCGTAGCTTTATTACGGTATATAGCGATATCCCTAGGAATATATCTATGTATATTTCGGCTTCAACCATCTTGCTGGGACATAATACTATCCTATCCTTGTATACATAATATATATATATATATACTTAATATTATAAATGTGAAGGTTTGTATGTTTGTATACTCAAGAATTTGGATGAAATTTGGTACACACATAGTTTAAAATTTGAATTAACACATATGATACTTTTTATCCTGGTAGTACGTTTCCGCGGGATAATTTCCGACATCCACGCGGGTGAAGCCGCGGGTGAAAGCTAGATATGTTTTCAACATGCCAGATACGGACAATCTCTTGTATTCAAAAAGGTGTCAACGTAACACCATTAACAAGTTTTTCCAAAGGTCCCGGTACTCATACGTACGTAAAGAAACGTGCATCGTATTCCAAATACAGAGTCACAATGGGAAACAGGATTAGGTAATCTATACGATCTCTTTTGAGAGTATTCGTTAAGGACCCTGTTTGGGGCTCCAGTCACGTGTCGTAGCTACTTCGCAGATCATGTTAGACTTGTAAACTGAATTAAAGAAAGGATGTTATTAAAATATTAATTTAATTTTCTTCAAGACCCCGTAGAAGATGGTGGGATTAGCTGGACAAACAAAACGGGCCAGTTTTTGGGGACTACCGATAGAAGTCAAAATTAATTAACGCCATCTAACGAAAATGTCAGGCATTTATGTGACTTGCTGTCAGTACAAGACCGGAAACTGTAGCTCTATTAAAAAAAATCCAAAAAATAAAACAGAGTGCGCTGTCAACAAAAAAGTGCTCAACGCGCCTTCGGTGGCACGAGTTCTATGGTTTTTGTTCACTCAAAAAATGCTTAACGCGCCTAAATAAGATTTCACTTCAAAAAACGACCACATCATTAGCACTGGATCGTAAGCACTGGAAGTCATGGGGAGAGGCCTTTGCCCAGCAGTGGGATGATACAGGCTACAGATCGTGCCATCCACGAAGACGCGCCCCACTCCGCTCCGGTCGACATCATAACGAACGTCAACGCCAGCTGTCGCTGAAAATCAGCGCTGGGGCTCTGTCTCGCATCATCATCATTACCATCATCACATCAGCCGAAAGACGTCCACTGCTGGACATAAGCCACCCTCAAGCACCGCCACTTCAGCCGATTCTGTGCTTCCCGCATCCAGTGGATTCTTGCGGCTTTTACAAGGTCATCGGTCCATCTTGTGGGAGGCCTTAATACGCTACGTCTTCCGGTACCTACGCGGTCGCCACTCCGGAACCTTTCGGCCCCATCGGCCATCTGTTCTGTGAGCAATGTGCCCTGCCCATAGCCACTTTAGTTCGTTTTTGTATCTGCAATCAGCCTTTCGGCTATAAGCAAATGTGCTGCTTGGTTCATGGCGTGGTTGTGCAGGGCTCCAGTGAGCACAGCACATATGATTATTATTTATTCAGGTCGAGGATGTGGTGCCTTTTGAGGCGCTTGGTGATATTTGGTTGAAGCAGGTCTACGACCAACTGATTTGGATGGTTTTTAAGTCTGTTCTTGTATGTATTTTCTACCATCAGTATGTTCTCCTTTACTGTGTTTACTTTTAATTGCTCGTGGATTTCTGCATTGGTGATAAACCATGGGGCATTGGAAATTGACTTCAGTATTGAGTTCTGTAATCGTTGCACTATATTGATGTTTGAATCCGAGGCACTACCCCATAGCTGTATCCCGTAGGTCCATATTGGCTTTATCACGGCTTTGTAAACCAGTAACTTGTTCTCAGGTGAGAGTTTGGACTTTCTTCCCAGCAACCAGTACAAATTCCTAAAAGTGATATTAGCTTGGTCTCTTTTGGCTTTGATGTGGGTTTTCCAAGTTAGTCGCCTGTCCAAGTGCATACCCAGGTACTTCACAACGTCTTTGTGCGGCAAGTCATTACTTCCCAGCTTAACCGTAGGGCAGTCACCTTTCCTGAGTGTGAATGTCACTTGCGTGGATTTTGATACGCTTGCTGTAATTCTCCACTTCTCAAGCCAGCCATCTATCAAGTCTAGTGCCTCTTGCAGCTTTCTCGAGACTTCTTTTGGATCTTTGTTGCTAGTTATAATGGCTGAGTCATCGGCAAAAGTAGCAATTGTAACATCTGGAATTTGTGGTATATCTGCTGTAAAGACAGTGTAGAGAATGGGACCCAAAACAGAGCCTTGTGGAACTCCTGCTCTTATTTCATGAAACTCAGAGGAGCTATCCTCCTCTCTTACTTGGAACAAGCGATCTGTTAGGTTGGACTCGAGAATTCTATAGTAGCTGTGAGATAAGTTTGTTTTTATTTTGAAGAGTAGGCCCTTATGCCAAACACGGTCAAATGCCTGTTGCACATCTAAGAATGCAGAAGCGCAATATTCTCCCAGCTCTAGAGATTGTCGTATTTTGTTGCACACTCGATGGACCTGCTCTATTGTGGAATGCCTCTCACGGAACCCAAACTGATGATCAGGTATCACGTTTTTCTGTGCTAGCAGTGGTTTAAGCCGGTGTAGGATTAGCTTTTCCGTTTTTGCGTGGATGTGACGCATACTTTTCCCCAACTTGTTCTTTTTTTGTCTTGTGTTCGTTCTTTGCGTCTTTTTTACCGCAAATAACCGAGAATACGGTTATTTTCTTTTTCCGTTCCGCACTAAAGTACAGCTTAAAGTACACTAATGATGTCTAATGAAATGATAAATTCAGACCAAATAATTACCTACTAACTTAACTTACTGCCATTAAATTCAAATCACAACTGTCATTAATTGACAGTTGTCGTAGGGTGTCAATTTTATTTGCTTAAAATTCTTATTTTCCTGACTGTACAATGTGTACTAAGGAGGCTAGGGATTGTGTACTAAGGTAGAATTGGCCAATGAATTGGCCTCAGCAAATTGTCATCCGAGGCGCAAGCGATTGGCGTGGTGGGGGAAAACGCATGTCGAATAAAAACAAAAATGTTACAGTAACTTGGATGCGAGCTACTGACCGACTCGCATGACAGTAAAGCTGTTTTCAGACCAGCGCGATTTGTCGCGCGACGCAACACGAACAATACAAAACTTCACGATAGGTATAACAATAACCGGTGTCGCGTCGCGCGACAAATCGCGCTGGTCTGAAAACAGCTTTACTCGTATGATGCGGTCACACGGTGCAAGTTGGTGCACTGCAGTAACTCTCCTCGCCAGCTCGCACGCTAGCTTGCACCGTGTATTCACATTTGATAGGCGAGGCGATGTGTTCAGAAAATCTGTTTATTTTTTAGGTTTATCGTGTTCAAATGTCAAGATCCGTCATATCCATCACGTCTCTGATGTTTCGTCAGATAATTTAATTCTACCCTGTATTTTCTTCTTTCTTCTCGTAAAAATATTATCTATATTATTAACCCTTCGCTAAAGTCACGTTGTTTCGTAGTTTGTCCGGCGTCCGGTTCGTTTAGCAGGACAAACAATGGTTAACGTAATATACTGTATGTTTCTGTACAGGATGGGTTCTGACTTGATCACTTGAGCAAGTACAGATTATTTTCTTTAATTTGTAGCAATATTTTGACTTTGACTAATAATTACTAAAGATCGTTCTAGTGATTTTATTTTCCACGATTATTAATAAAGGGAAAGATTAAAGTAGTAGTACCGCGAACGGTAGACTTCGCCCTACCTTTGCGCCCCTCTTTAGAGGACGTACCCCTCCAATCAAAAATCCCCGACGACAATAATATCTATAAAATCATAAAACATACCAAGTTTCGTCCAGATCGGTTGTAAAATACGACCTGTAGACGAATTCCAACAAACTGACACACGGAAGCAAATTTTGCCAAACTTGAAGCAGAGTCGAGCGCTCGCTTCGCTCGCTCGGTCAATTATAACACATAAAATCACGCCTTTGTTCCCCAAAGGGTTAGGCACAGGTGTACTTATAGTGCACTCACATTCGCTAATTATAATAATAACTAGCTGCCCTCC
The DNA here is from genome assembly GCA_948150665.1 of Conistra vaccinii. Classification (NCBI taxonomy): domain Eukaryota; kingdom Metazoa; phylum Arthropoda; class Insecta; order Lepidoptera; family Noctuidae; genus Conistra; species Conistra vaccinii. The sequence continues at coordinate 10,020,117 of OX411319.1, forward strand.
CCGGCTTCGCACGGGTAGCAGTAAGTACTTATCTACGGCGCACCTACCTATCTACCTACCCTGCCCTACCTACCTACCCTACACTGCCTGACCTACCTACCTATCCTGCCCTACCTCCCTACCCTACCCTGACCGACCTACCTACCTACCTACCCTACCTACCTACCTTCACCTATCTTCCTATCTACCCACCCTGCCCTACCTAATTACCCTACCCTGCCCGGCCTACCTACCTACACTACCCGACCTACCTACCTACCCTGCCCTTCCTCCCTACCCTACCCTGACCGACCTACCTACCTTCACCTATCTTCCTATCTACCTACCCTGCCCTACCTAATTACCCTACCCTGCCCGACCTACCTACCTACCCTGCCCTACATAATTACCCTACCCTGCCCGACCTACCTACCTACCCTGCCCTACCTACCTACCCAACCCTACCTTGCCCGACCTACCTACCTACCCTACCTACCTATCTACACCGGTAGACGCCCGACGGGAATAGCTGATCGAGTGGTAACTGATCAATTTATCGACCGCCAAGAGTAGAAAATTATTAAAGTACTAATATCGCTATTAAAAAATTGGGGGTTGGTGGTAGAAAGGTGAAAATTTAAGGTAATATGTATTTTTTAATAGCAAATAATAAAAAAAATACAATAAAAAAAATTGTCCAAAAAAGAGAAAAAAAAAACTGGGGTGGACCACCCTTATCACTTAGGGGTACGAAAAATAGTTTACGTCCTATTCTCATACCTACCAAATATACACAACAAAATTCATAAAAATTGGTCAAGCCGATTCGGAGGAGTTTGGCAACAAACACCGTGACACGAGAATTTTATATATTAGATTTATAATTGTTTATTGAAATAATTGATTCACATAAATATTTATAATTATGTTTGAGTCCCATGTACTAAGGGGCGAGCCTATTGCCCTCAACCGGGCATAGAACACAAATCCGGACTCCGGGCTGCTACTGAGTGAGAAATTACAAATGGAAATACCCAAAAACACTTTACCCGATTCGGGAACCGAAGACCAACGAAGCAGTTTAAATTATGCAATCTTAATAACCCTGAAAAAACATTACAACATATTCGTACATCGATACAGCTGCCATAGAGTGATCGTTGTTAAAAACGCACCCTGTATATCCATACAATACATCCCTATATTGATGTACGGATATGGGTACAGGGTGTGCTAGCAGACGGAATCTTTATCTCATTATGAAGGGTAGTTTTACGTGTTTTGTTTTGCGATTGATACATACCTTACCTTTAAAAAAGTTACTACTATATAGTAATTAGAGCATATAAGCATAATGTTGCTGATACCTATAACATAACTTAAAATATTGATTTACAAAAATGATATTCTATAACGTTAATTTTTTGTAACGTTATTGAAAGTTTTTGTTCTAGTAACGTTACATGCTTTGGAACTTTTATAAGATAACATTTAGTTTAACGGAACGAAATTCATTTCTCAAGTCCCTGATCTGTAGTGTCTCCATACCTGCATGCATTTATGTAATGTTAAAAAATAGTTTGGAAAATCCAAAAGTGCACGCCTCATAAGTTCATAACTCTCATTCATAAACGAAAAAGAAATTTAAAACATAGTTTTTAACAAAAATTAACAATTTATCACTTTTCATGAAGTATGTTTTGACTGCTTTTTTACCCATCAATATGGGTAAAATTTCTAACCTCGCATCGATATCAATCTCTCTCATATCGACCTCCGGTTTCCGGACGGGAATAATGTAGCGGTTACACCACCACATACGAGCTACGCAGCAAAGACATGACGTCATACAGATCCTGCATCGCGCAGTTAGAGGTTACCACGCGACCGACATAGATAAAACTATCCGAAATCAACTTACGGGCAGTTGCCCGCCAGACACAAACACCCGTCTGGCCGGAGGATCCTCCCTTTTCAAATGAGGATGAGTGAACTTTACACCCTGTTCCTCATACCTCTAAAGTTTTAAACTGAAATATGAACAAAATATTTTACGGCGCCATTCGCCATAGACTAAAACATTCAGAAGTGAAGTGTAGGTACAAATAGCTGCCGTTTGTTTTTATGGCGGAATTTTTTTATATTAAGTATCTAATACTTTGAACGCTGATATTAATGTTTGTTTTATTATATTATGGTTTATGGTTATTTGCCATCAAATAATTATTACAATTTGTGGCATTTTTTCCCTTTAAGATTTCCACGTCCGAGCTCCAGGAAACAAGGGAAAAATGGATAACATTTGTGCAAATAAATCGTTATGAGCAAACGTGGTTGCCAAGTGAACCATCTCACATAATGTTCATCATTAATACAATGGAAATTAGAATAATGTTCTGCAGTTAAAACTGTGTTAGGTATCAAGTAGGCAGAAAAAGCAGACTGTGTCGCATCTGCGGGTGCATTACTCTATGAGAATCTCCTCGCAACGCGCATGCACCGCAGTAGTCAAACGTCAAAGCATCCAAGGGACACATTTTTTGTTCGCGGTTTCTTCTTTGATAGTATTTTTTAGTTAATATTTTATTAATTATAATTAAACTACTTTGAATAAAATGGCCATTTTCAATAGGGTTCCTTCTATGGTTGAAACGAATGTATAAAAAAAAAATTGACTCAATTAATTGATTTTATCGCAAGCTACAATGTTTTCAGGGTTCATAAATTGACGGACAGGAATTTTTTTCAACTATTTTGATGCTTTTCCATTTCTGCTGCATTAAATCAATTATTAAAAAGTACAGTATTAATCTCCATTTAATCATCTATACAATGGTATATAAATTAAGTAGGTTCTGTGTACTAGCAGGAGTGTAACAATAAAAACAGTTGCAGAAATGGGGCAAAAAAATTTTTCGATCGTAGAGCACACTCTAATGCTTCGCATTATGAGTTGTGCAATAATAAAAACCAAACTATGAATTAATAATCACTTGAAATACCAACGATCCTATTCGAATTTAAGTTCGCAGACTACCTAAATCGTAAGACTTTTTTCTAGTTGTAGAAATGTAAAAAAAAAGGAAAAAAAAGCAAATTCGAAAAGATAAAAATAATCATAGTGAGGGTCGGTTCGACCGTTCCGTTTTATTAGCACCCGCGATCGCCGATACTCGTCCGATAACAGAACGGAGCAAATGCGAACAGTTATCAATGAGACACGGTGCCATCAAGGGACACGATAAGTGCCTGGGAAACTTGCTAGAGACTGTCGACGGTTGAAAACTGTTTTGGGGTTTTTGGCTTGTTATTTCGCAGTGTGCAGTGTGATTACGTTTATAGAAATGTGTGTTGTACCACAGATAATATAATACTACGTAGTAGTTGAACGCTGTATTCATCAAGATATTATAGTTGTCAAATACCCTTTGACGCGTAGCCAAAGTCTAAACTAACGGCGCCATCTTTTTTTTTTTTTATATTTCACAAAAAAATTGCACTAATGTTCATCGACTGCACCCACAGAGCATGTAACTTACAGCGCCATTGTCAACGAATAAAGGAAATAATATACATACATAATCAGCCTATTAATGTTCCCGGGAACTGCTGGGACACAGGCCTCCTCTCCGTGAGAGGGAGTGGGCTGTAATCTACCACGCGGGCCGTTACCACTGGGTCACCACTGCTCAAGGAAATAATGTCTAATATTAATTAGTGAATGTATGAATAAACACCTTTGTCGGTACTTGCCATATTCTGCAGTTGTTTATGTTTTTCATTTGTCAATCAACACGGCCTTCCCTATTTTCGATAACGTCAAAACCAAACTCGATGATTCGCTGATTTTAAATAAAGAACATCACAACAAAAACAAATGCTTAACCCTTAAAAAGCGGAGGTCTTTTCACGAGCGATAAATACTTGCGAGACGTTGTATTCTCGCTCTCGATACGTTCACCCATCGAGTTGGGTTCCGTGGCTCGTAACCCTTTGTCACTGTTTATTGGGGTACAGAAGTGAACCAAAACCATAAGGAACCCTACACCGATACCGAATCGGTTTGATTGAAAACAACACAATATGTGCGGAGTTTTGCTTTCTTTGGGATTTTGTTTACGTTTCATCTGTAGGTATTGTCTGTAGGTACATCTTTAGTACAAAGGTGTAAAGTGATTTAAAATGGTTCCTCGCAGAAGAAAATGTGTTAAGAACATGTCAATCAGTTTGCCTAGCCTTTTATCAAATATGTTAGGATCGGCTTTTAATCTACCCGGATGCAGCTGAATCAGCATCAGTATTTTACATGGAGCGACTGCCTATTTGATCTCCACAACCCAGTTACTGGGTAACATGATAGAGGTACAGTACGATACAACTTAGATGTAGCATCGTCAAAATTCGTAAAACCGACCACCATCTGAACTGAGTGTGCCTTCATAATCACCTCACATATTTATTACTGCTTTAGGTGGAAATTATCTTTACGCAAACGCAATAACTTATGAATTCCTATAACCAAATCATCATCAGCCTATTAATGTTCCCACTGCTGGGACACAGGCCTCCTCTCTGTGTGAGGGAGTGGGCCGTAATCTACCACGCGGACCCAGTGCGGGTTGGTAGATGTCACGTCTTCGAATTTTTGGTTCTAAGACATGCCGGTTTCCTCACGATGTTTTCCTTCACCGTTTTGAGAGCAGTGGTGATGAAATTATTTACACAAAGTAAAGCGCCTGCTTGGGTTTGAACTCACGACCTACAACTCGTTACTACTGGGCCACCACTGCTCTCTATAACCAAATACATTTGTAAAATTGAAATGAATGAATGCAAATTATCAAAATGCTACATCTAAGTTGTGTCGTACTGTACCCCTTAGTATTACTAAGGGGTACAGTACGACACAACTTAGATGAACTTAGACTTCTTACAAGACAACTTAGACTACATCTAAGTTGTGTCGTACTGTACCCCTTAGTATTACTAAGGGGTACAGTACGACACAACTTAGATGTAGCATTTTGATAATTTGCATTCATTCATTTCAATTTTACAAATGTATTTGGTTATAGAGAGCAGTGGTGGCCCAGTAGTAACGAGTTGTAGGTCGTGAGTTCAAACCCAAGCAGGCGCTTTACTTTGTGTCGTTACGGGTAGTAAGCATAAAAGTTTGATAAACAGTATTCTGTTTATCAAACTTTTATGCTTACTACCCGTAACGACTGTCAAAGATCAGATTTGCAGCCGGGACCAACGGCTTAAAACGTGCTTTCTCTCGATATGTAGGTAATGGATGGTCACCCATCCACGAACCGCCCGTGGCAAGCGTAGCTTAACCTTCGGTCGACCCGTGCGGCTGTTATCATTTAGCCACGACCCTGTGGAGAAAATTTACATATGTATATTAAAAGATAATCGCTAAAAAGCAGCGAGCAATCGTGGTGAGTAATGCGTAATTTTTTTAACAGAAAACAAAAATAAAAAGACTATATCTAATCGGAAATTGCAACAAAAATGGCTGCTGTAAGCCCAAAATTAATAAAACAATATCGTGTTGATACATTTTTCATTTACAACTTACAGTCACTGCGCGGAGATCGTTCCGATGCTTTTACTGTGTAAGGCGTCGTTCACAACGGAAACCGAGAAAATAACTAAGAGAAAAAAAAAATGTTGTAAAGTGTCATGGGGCATCCGGTTGGAACAAAGTTCCTTTCGCTGTATATTATGTATTAAATAACAGAAACTATAAAATAAGTGCATCCCGCATGTCTGCACATACATAAGTTTGTAAACACAATTACTATTGCAAAAGTGTCGTGACGGTTAAAATTTTATACTTTTTTCGGTTTAGTTCTCATTCGCCAAGTCCGCAGAGAATAATGTGCGTTAAGGAAGTGCGTCCAAAAACCATTTTTTTTATTAACAGGAGACACTAATAAACCACCATTAGGCACCCAGATGTGGGGAAATTCGCTAAAATGTGAAACTATACGAGCAGACCCGAAACAAAATATACGCAAGTAAAATAGTAAACATTTTTATGAATTACCAAGTAACTACTTCCGAATGATTGAATACATCACATTGTTTTCCGTAAAATTCGTCCACAACTCACTTCGCACACGTCACCTCCCACCAATCCGAGCGACGCCTAATCCGAGCAATTTCCAGATTGAATTTTTACGACATCAACAAACAGACGGATAAAGTGATAAACAAATGTGTAACCGGGGAGTTGAATGACTAAACTGCGATATAAAACGGAACTGAACTTGGTAATACATAAATTTATTAAATGGGCTGAAGATATCTGCGTCGCGGGCGGAGGGTTGGATGCGATACCGGAGTTGCTCAATTCACTTTTGTGTTTGTAGTGATGCAACTGTCTTTGGCACTTGAGTTTTATTTTCCGAGGAAAGCGGTCCCGTCATGAAAATCTGTAATTTTCACTGGTGTTTGACATTAAGAGCATTCATCCAGAAAGTTGCCAACGTCGTAAATACTTAACTGTAAAAATATTTACCTGTTTTGATTAATTTAGAAATAATACTGTATGGAAATAAGGAGGACGGCTAACTAGATAACTAGAATATTAATAATGAATTGCAATTATAACACTGAATTTGATGTTGTAACCGTTTTAGGTGTAAAAAGTCATTTGGAAAGTTTCCAAATACTTTTTTTACATCTAAAACTAAATATTCGGTGTTACCATATTACATTTCATAATCAATATTTTAGTTTACTAGTTAGCCATATTTCTTATTACCATACAGTAATATTGCCAAATGAATCAAAACAGCGACATATTTGACAGCTATTTGCGACGTCGCAAATAGCTTTCTTAATTCTCTTCTTTTAATTCTTTAAAAACGCTCATTTGGTGTCAAAAGACGCTCTTTATTTGGACAGCCGGTTATTCTGTCACTGTTCACCGCTTTCGAAAGCAAAGCTTTAGGTAGGAACTTGTTTTTCGACAGTCGAGTATCAATTTAATAAATAATCAATGGGTTAAAAAAAAAAATAAGTCTGATGGTTTTAAACCGGAAAATTGGTGGCTGACAACGTAGCGTTGAAATTCAAATGATGACGACCGTTAATTTGACGTAGGGTTTACTATGAAAATAATATGGATTTAAGGATTAACCATTTTAACAGTTTGAAGCTGACAAATTAATTATCTTTTTCTAAGAACTAAGTAATTTACCACCTCTGGAAAGCTACCATGATTTCAATTCAAGAAAAGTAAAAATAAAACATGAATGTATAATTCCAAGATATTATTCTTCAGAATCTGAATAGAGCTGCGACTGCGAGTGTCTACATGCCGCTGCCAATTTAATAATGTCGTCTTGTAAGCCGTGTTCATGCTCGGAGTCGGTTCAGATTTTTCTCTCTAATAACATTATATTGTTGGTCCATATACGCGAGCTGAAGGAGAAATGTTTGCGTTATTTCTGAATGAAACACGACGCAATTTGCTGATTTTCTTTAAGGAATTGAATTTAGTATAGAATTATTTTTGTGGTTCTGTTGTTAGGTCTACTTCAAATTCAAATTCAAAAGTCATTTATTCAAACTAGGCTGAGAATCAGCACTTTTCGAACGTCAAAATTACATAAGACAGTCCCCCAAAACGCCCACTCTTCACCACTTCCTAGTGCTTTAGCTGGGAAGAAGAAGTGGCGAAAGTCGGCGCAGCAAACTCCCCAGCAGATTTAAATCTTTGTTTCTAATTGGTTACTTCCACTTATAGAAGTGACAACAAAAAAAAAATCTGCTGTTCCCTACATTTTGACGAGCGATGCGAACATAAATGTAGGGAACAGCGACCACGTCGATTGACATCGTAGTTTATAGTAGTTCTAATAGATGGCGTTAGTGTTTTTGTGTAGCGACCGCGTTCGTTAAATGTTCGGACGAACAATGTAAGAGGTACCTATATCTAGAACACCCACATTTCGCCAGTATGTTTAAGTCCCATGTAATAGGGGGCGAGCCTATTGCCATCAACCGGGCACAAATCCAGACTCCGGGCTGCTATTGAACGATTTCAGATAGAAAAACCCAATATCACTTTGCCCGACCCGGGAATCGAACCCAGAACCTCATGCTCAGCAGTAGCGCTTGCGACAGAAAGACCAACGTGGCAGTCTCTGTATCTTCAAAATCGCGCCGTGAAAACTTACGTGAAATACGCCTTCATCGCTCTCCTGAAAAAGTCGCAATTTTTGAAGTGAAAACTTCTTTAGCGCCGTTGTGCACTTTTTTAGGATGGGTAAACATTTTTAAACTTGCTTCAGGACACGTGACCAGCTCAAAAATTCGTAAGACGGAGGGAGAGTAGAAATGCACAACATTAATGATCAAGTTTTCACTTCTGCCGGCACTCCGGGAGTGCAACCCGTATTTTTTTTCTATCGCAAACTTTTATCTAAATTAGTGCAGTTTTAAGTTTTAACAGTTTTTTTCTGGGTACCAGTTCGTTACGGCAGATCTTCGAGTGACCTAGCTAACTGGTATCGCTAATTTCCCCGGGGAAGGTTGCTCTCGTATCTAATATTTTTAACGTGTGCAAAAATTTTGTCTTGAATTTTTTATTTGGACTTTAAATAATAAGTTTTAGAGTTCCGTAGTAAACAATAGTTATAGTTATAGTTTCGCCATGTCCGTCTGGCTGTCTGTCTGTCCGTGGCTTAGCTCAGAGACTCTTTGTACTAGAAAGCTGTAATTTGGCATGGATATTAATCACGCCGACAAAGTGATAAAATAATATCCTAATATTTAGACAATATTTTTTAGGGTATCTCCCCTACACGTAAAGTGGAGATATTTTTTTTCTCATCTGGAATAGATGTAACAAAAACATCTCTACTACATAGTGTGAGCTATCATTGGAAAGGTCGTTCAAAAATATTGTGAGTTTGTGAAATCCATTGGTTTCAGGGATTCTTTTACGAAATATTAAGCTTTAAAGTAATAATTTTTGTTAGAGTCAAGTGTCCCTGCCCCTGCCAGCCAAATCGGTTTTAGATGTGTGAAATATTTCACAGCAGTAGTATATTTTATGTATACGTGTCGATTTTTTACAGGGTTCTTTATGACTCTTTAAGAACAGTTAAGCAGATTAGGTTACTAAATATACGTCGTCTTTTGTATTTTATAATGGATTTCCGCAAAGTCACACCTGAATCAATTAACTATCATAATGAGAAAGTTCTCAAAAATTACGGGAATGGCCCCTCAGGCTAGGTCAGGTTGTATTTTTATTAAAATATGATTCTCGACCATAATAATTCCATACTGCCATGTCATTACTCCGACTAGTAAATAGTTATCTATGGCGCACATTACCGCACTAGTGCGATTATGTAAAGTAAAAAGCACGAGTGTGTAATACACTGCTTTATGAACATAAAAGTGGTTCAATAAAAGCCACTTTATAGCTAGTGTGTTGAAAAAAAAAATTATACGAGTAATGTAGGTACAACTTAAAGTAAAGTATAATGCACTTGCTGAAATCGCTTGCAAAATTAATCAACACAACCAAAACTTTAGTATAAATCTGGCAACAGTTTCCGTTTAATATTTGTGATATAACCGATGTCGGGCTAGATGTTAAATATAGCGCTTAGATTATGCGGCAATAGTCTGCGGCTGGATGTCGCCCCTGCTTGCAGATTAAACAAATATTACCCGCCGATCAACACGCGCTACGAAGATATTACAGCTTCCAACGATACAGTTTGATATACAGTTATTTTAGTGCTAGCACAGTTATTTTAGCAAGTTATATTATGATAAAGAGCCGTGGTGGCCCAATGGTAACGGCCCCGACTTACGAGTTCTTGGTCGTGGGTTCGAACCCAAGCAGGCGCTTTACTTTATTATATGTATTTATTATGTGTATAATTTCATCACCACTGCTCTAAAACGATGAAGAAAAATATCGTGAGGAAACCGGCATGTCTTAGAACCAAAAATTCGAAGACATGTGATATCTACCAAACCGCACTGGGACAGTCGTTACGGGTCGTCAGTAGCCCGAAAGTCTGAACACCAGTCTTACCCAGGGGTATCTTGTTACCCAGTTACTGGGTTGTGGAGGTCATATAGGCAGTCGCTCCATGTAATATACTGGTACCTATTCAGCTGCATCCAGTTAGACTGGAAGCCGAACCCAACATAGTTGGGAAAAGGCTAGGCAGATTTTAACAATTACACAGTATTGAAAATTGGTCAAGAGAATTTAAAGACAAGAACTCTATAGAGTGCTAAGTCTGTGGATGCCAGAAGCTTTTGGCGCGTAATACGGTGCAATATCAATACTGGAGTCGAACCTGAGAAATGAGCATCGAGCCCCCTCCGCCACCCGCCTCCCCCCCCGCTGCCACCTTCCACCGATATTATTGTAAAGTTATATCGATAGTTATCTTGAACAGTAAGGACGTTTTTAATTAATATTGTTGACAGCTCTTTGGAAAACTTTTAAACATTTCTGTTTTAAAAGAACTCTCAAAATAACTTGGCATATCGAGATTATTAAAACGTTTCGTCGCACTCTTAGCCCCCCGACGCAAGTGTGCAAGGGAATACCGGGGTGGTTTTAGTCAGTAAGAGTCTGACAGACCTCTCTGCCCACCCCAGGCCGGAGGACATCCATGAGGATTAACACACATCCAAAAAAAAAAAAGGCTGTCATTCGAAGATCTTTGGCAGTCGTAACTGGTAGTAAGAAGCCCGAAAATTTGACAACCAGTCCTTACCAAGGGGTATCGTCACGTATCGTGTTACCCAGTAAAGTTCTGTTGTAGAGGTTAAATAGGCTGTCGCTTCATGTAAAATACTGGTATTCAGCTGCATCCGGTTAGGTTAGAAGCCGACCAACACCGTTGGGAATAGGCTCGGCAGATTGATGGCTTTACACTTGGGATGCCGCGAATACTCGTTAATATTCGGTATTCGGCATTACTCGATTTTTTTTTGTGATTCGAGGTATACCGAATAATAGTGTCTATTATGTATGCGACATTTGACGAATAGTTGTTTAAATAAAAATAAACTTTTAATGGACGGAAAAACTATAGACTATAACAAAACACACTCATAAATGTTTAAAGTCCAAAAGGGGCAGATTGTAGTGCATAAAGACTAGTTTTTCTTCACACTCACAGCACAATCTCAGCACGATTGGAATGAAATCAGTTGCGCTTTTTTATCATAAATCAAAACTGCCTCATAAAATAAAATAAACAAAGTATATTATTATTTGAGAATAAATAAACTTCTTTTTTATATTCCTTTTTAAATGTCGAGATTGATCGAAGATGTCGACTAATAATGGCGAGTATTCGACTATTCCCCATAGGGAATGGCGATTGAACGAAGATGTCTACTAATAATGGCGAGTATTCGACTATTTGGTGCCTATCACAATTTTAATGTATTTTCTAGTGACAAATAAACGTTTTCATTTATTTTATTTTATTTATTTCCCATAGGGAATGGCGATTAATCGGTATTCGACTATTCGCTATAACTATTCGCGGCATCTCTACTTTACACCCTACACTAACCTAACCTTTAGTGATACAAGGATCTTTTGGCTCCTGAATAACATTGACAGAGGGGCGTGTTGGTCAACATTTGTGAAATTCTCACACACACTGTATTGAAAAAACAAGGATTAGTTGATCTTGGCCGTGCTTCAAAAAATCCTTATGCCGTTGTCAAAAAAGATTAGCTAACTTTACGAAAAAAATACTGAAAAGATAGTAGGTGCCTACACTGTGCCAGTTAACAACAAAAACACAACATAACAACATAATATATACATTAAAGCAACCCCACCATTACATATACAAATATATTTGTCTGTTTTGATAGAGTATGCTGGGGTAACTTCGGCCGTAGGTTAAGACCGTTTCAATCAATTTCCGCGCCACTGTATTCACAACTAGCTGACCCAACAGACGTTGTCCTGTCTAAATTTCAATAATTCATATTCAAAAATCCCATAGAAAAAACCAATTTCAGTTTATCGGAATTTTCCAACTCCGAGTAACCTTTACAGTTTTTCTTCCCTAAAAACCATAATAGGCCTATAACGAACATTTAAAAAAAAATTGCCAAATAACCGTTCTCAAATGATGCGCTTACCAATGAAGAGCGTTTAGTTTTTTATAAATAGATAAAATGGCGCAGAACACAAGTTGTCAGTATTAATAAAATATATTGCCAAATTAGCCGGGATTTTGATTCGTACGATCTTATCCCAGCACCAAACTTACCCCTACACACTTTACCATATTAAATCGACAATAAATTGATCTCTCTTGCGATGTGATTGACACACAATTTGAATCCCTTTCCAATGAGGTAAAGATGCAAAGAAAAGATGCCTACAAATTAAAAATGTGCAGCCTGTGTAATAATAGGTTGTTAGGGTATGTTAAATGGCTTCGTTCCACGACGGAGGGTAGACAAAAATCTCATTTCCGTAGTGAGAGTGAGCACACTGATAACCGGTGCGCCTGCCTGGTTTGCTGGTTAACGTTACCTATTTTTACTTGTATTTTGTATTCTGTTAAATTAATCCTTCCTCCTACGTAACGTGATTTAAGGATAGTCTTTGGTTTATTATTGCCTAGCTTTTTCTGTCGACAATCGTTCGTAATAAATAGATAAATATCTGGTCAACCGAGCTCTGTTCGGGTGAAAATGAATTGAGCTAGCTACATCAGAAGAGACACTTTCTTTTTTGTGTATGTCCGGGCATACTCCGTCATAAACGGATTTGCAAAATCATTTTTTTGTTTTAAAAGGTATACTTCCAAGATAGTCCCATTGCCATCAACTGAAGATCTAATGATGGAATCCTGGTGAAATCGAGGGAACTCCTCAAATATTATAGGCACCTATAGCGATTTGGGTATTTTTTTTATAGTAATTCGTGTAGTTGCTCTCGGAAAACACCATTTGGTCAAGTGGAACTGATGAAGACCACAGATGGCCACCGGAACTAGGTACTCAATAATTAGTATTTCACGTTTCAATTTCTGAATAACCACAGGATTTTTGAAAATAAAAATATGTTTTTTTGGTGAAAACAAATTCTCGAACTTTTCAGATTTCATCCTGAAGTATCATTTCAAAATTCATCCTGTAAGTATGGGTATTGAATTATATGACTTAGTTTGGAGTAATATTGACCAAATTGTTGTTTTTGTTGGTTTAACAAAAACAACAATTTGGTCTTTTGACTACCCATAACGACTGTCAAAGACCTATGAATGACAGCCGGGACCAATGACTTAAGAGCGTTTAAATTATTCTGAAAGTGGGCAACGTCGGAAATATAACACTGAATTTGATGTTGTGACCGTTTTAGGTGCAAAAAGGCATTTGGAAACTTTCCAAATATTTTTTTTACATCTAAAACTAAATATTCGGTGTTACGATATTTAATTAAGTATTGAAATTAATGTTCTAGTTCGCTAGTTAGCCACATTTCATATTTCCATACAGTATTATTGCCAAATTAATCAATACAGGTAAATATTTAACAGCTATTTGCGACGATGCCAACTTTTAGGATAAGCCCTTTTAGCGTGCTTTCCGAGTGTCTACGTATTAGAATTAATAAATATATTTGATGCATGTAGCCCGCATAGTACAGAAGGGCCTTCTCGTACATTTCGGCGCAAAAGCCCATATTCTTGGTGTGCACGTTTGGCAAAATGTGTAAGATATCGTCGTTTATCTGGAGTTGCGTGCTCTGCTGGGACAAGTGCCCAGTAATGGTTATCTATTAGCCGCAGGCGCGGGCAAGTCATAGGGCTGGCCATTTTGAATTCACAAGATAATAAAAGACTTTGAAACTCAACTCCAGAATCGTATTGAGAGGTAAATCGAAGGCGTCACGCGAAATACAAATTTCTGAAATCCTACATTTTGATTGTTTTTTAATGCACTTTTCATGAAAGCGAATTGAAAACGTATCGTCAGATTCCCAAAAAATATAACCTAGACAGATCGGGATCAATTTCTGAATAACCCATAGGAATTTTAAAAATAAAATGTTTTTTTGGTGAAAACAAATTCTCCAAAATCAAACTTTTCAGATTTCAACTAGAAGTATGTTTTTAAAATTCTAATTACTAAGTCATTTAATTCAATACCCATACTTACAGGAAGTATGGGTATTGAATTAAATGACTTAGTTTAGGCTTATGTTACCCGGTTGTCAGGCAATGGTATTCCATTACTTGGTATTACCAAAAACGACAATAATATAACAATTTTGGTTTTTTGAAGTGAAAACTTCTTTAGCAGCGTTGTGCACTTATTTGAGATGGGTAAAAAAATTTAAACTTGCATCAGAACGTGACCGTAAGATCCGTTGCCTAGCAACCGACAAAGTAAATATTAAAATAAATAGTCTTTGATATTACCTACGTAAAGATTGCGAGGTAAGAAATTTTACTCATATTGATGGGTAAAAAAAGCAGTCAAGTTTTCACTTCTGCCGGCACTCCCGGAGTGCAACCCGTTGTTTTTTTTTTGTATTTGAGTTCTGTGTGATTATTTGACATTCAATCATAAAATCATTTTTTAATTGTAATTTTTATCCCTAATTGGTACAACACAGTAATCTGCGCATTCACTTATTATCTTACAATCGATTTAGATGTCCCTACTGTGTTCAGTAATAAAGCTTTGATTTGATTTGAATTTAGAGTCTCAATAATGGCCGCCAAAAAAACCAGGAACCACTTTTAGTCATTGTCTTTAAACCGTTGCGTGGCAGCCCTAGCCATCCCATCCATTACAGTGATTTCCGACTCCAGTGGCTGACACAGCTCGCCCACTTACGACCAGATCAAAGAAAGTATTCCTCTTGACTCTTCGGCCTCTAAAAGCCAGGTGGATAGTAAATGTTTGGTCGGGAAAGTGTAGTTTAGTGCGAATTCGACCAATGAAACTGAACGCGATTAGCACTTTTAAACCGGTTTCAAGAGCTGTTAGTGTCAATATTGTCTACAACAATTTTGATACTGACAGGTCTTGAACGCGGTTTAGTTAGATGCGTGTATTTCCGTTCGTCCCACTGCCGTCGTCACACTGGAGGAACGAACGGGAATTGAAATAAAATTATTAAATTTATTCCAGTTCGTCCCACTCACAAAATCACGTTCAATTTCATTGACGAAATTCGCCCTTAGTCGGAGAAATGTTCTGTTTTTATTTTTGTCCTAGATTTTGACACATCAAACACATGATATAAGTAATCCACGAAGGATAAGGCATATGTTTTCCTAATAGTACAGTCACGAGCACCAATATGTATCCACTTAGCAAAATTCAAAAGCGATTTTCTCGTGGAATATTGACTGCAACTTTGTTATAAGGTCTATTTCATATTTATATAGGTTCCAAAATACTATATTCGTAACGAGTGCGCCAAAGTTCACCTAAATTTTCAACTCCGATAATTGGAAATCCGAAAATGTTCTTCCTAACATTTTTCATCCTAACAATCACAATTCCTAACTACTCTGTCTCTAATGTTCATAATTCCGAAGCATTCAACTTCATAATGTCAGTAGCAATAAACATCTATTATACTTTTATTTGTTTTCCTATATTTTCTCAACATAACCATCTTTTACACTATTATTCAAAGTCATATCTTTTTTGTTTAGATTAGGATTAGGTTAGGTTAGGTTAGAACTGTGACCAACTACGCGCGAGCCGAGCGAGCGAAGTGAGCGGTGCCGCGACAGCGGCCGGCGAGCGCTACCTCGAAATTGGTCGCGAAATTTTTCTAAGTATTTTTTTCATAGTGCCCCCAAGACGACAGTTTGACCTGAATTTCATTCATTTAAGACAAAAATCAGTGAAACGACCTTTAATCATTCTAAACAGTTGGTTTTTAGACATAATTAGCTCAGGTATAGTTATAGTAATAAATATGTAACAACAATAACCAAAAATAAAATGGCTAAATGTAAAAATGTGAACAGTTGTTTTGTAATCACAAGAAATAGTTTAAAAACAAACCTTTTCCTTCAAAGCATCTGGTTCATGATTATGTTCTCTCAGTAGGAAAAAAGCGTTTTATGTTAAAAAACAGTAGGAGTTTAAATAATTTACATTAATGATATTATTAATTACAATTTTCGGAAACATGAGTGTTATGAACATCGCCGGTAGCACTACAAATAGTATGAATGAAAACTTTAGGATGAAAAGTTTTAGGAAGAGTGATCATTCGGATTACAAATCATTAGGAAGAACAATTTCGGGTAAAGAACTTTAGGTGAGCCAATATGGACCCATTTGTAACATCATAAAATATTAATCAACACAGTAAGAGCTAATCACTTTTAAAAGTTGCTTAGTGTATTCATATTGGTGCTTGTGACTGTACACCCACATTTCACCAGTTATGTTTAAATTACATGTAATACTAAAGCGTGTAAGGGTAATGTAAGTGTGTTACGCAGTTACCCCACTGATCCATATTAAGGTGTATAGTAGGCTCACTGACCTTGTGCATGTGGGCGGAGCTAAACGCCCTACTCTCCAATACGTAAAACGTGCAACGGTGGCGCACTACACTAAAACGACGATCAAAGACTAGACAAAGGCGCAGACATGCGCACGTATGTCGAATTTTTTGCCTAAGATTCCTAGTCCTAAGAGAAGGAATCGTAGGCAAATCTGAAATTGTACGCCGACTACCATATTTTGACCCGCATATTATTTTAAATACTTTGTTTGTTTTTTAAGAACATTCCTGGCAATAAATAAAATATCGGTGTGCGTGTGTTTGTAATTCTTCTTATGCTAAATGGCTTGACTGATTTAGATGTTTTTTTTTCAATTCTTTTTGTGTCACTTGGATGGTTCTTAGCTATAGTTGGACGCGCTGTTGGGAGGCGCTGTTGTCGCATGACAACGTCTGCCTACCGGGTCTGCTAGTTATATTTTGGTGCCGATTCTCTTGTCACAAATGCCTCTAAACTAGACTAAAAATAGATTGCACTGAGTTATTAGTTTAGTGAAAATGGCAATTTTGCTATTCTGAGTTTGACGTTTTTCACCTAAAAATTTGGTGTATCCAACTAAATCTGACTATTTTTAAACGCGATTAAAAACGTGTGGAATAAAGTAAGTTGGCGTGAACTAAAACCCCAACACTTCGACCTCAGTCCAAAAACAGTATTGTATTTTTTTTTCTTTTGCTTATATCTCGAAAATGGTGTGTCCTATCGCAAAAATAATGACATTTTCGACCCCCTTTAGGAAACCTTTAAACCCCTATATCCCAACATGTTGGTAATAATTTTTCATATTTTCCATACAAAAAGTGAAAAATTCCATATAAAACACGTCGAGGCTGCCAACCCCTGCGCGCCTCCGGCTCTAAAAAAATTCACGGGGTAGAGCAAACAAGTACTACGTGGAGTCGTCACGCGATTGTCAAATTCGATTTTAGATGTGTCAAAATATTTTTTTCATTTAGAGATTTTTTTTGTCAGAATGGCTTTAAGATTCTCATAGCCAAAAGTAAGGAATTTTAGTGATTGTAGTTAGTTTAGTTCGGTGTACAAGAGAATCGGCCTTTGACTGTAGAAATTTTTTGTAGGTATCATAGTTTTTTTTTTTAGGAAAAACTTCTTTAAGCGTGTTGAGTGATATTTGGTAGGGGCAGCCCCGGATCTAGAACGGAACGGATCTTTCGAGGCGGGGCAAAACCTATCGCCTGACCCCGAATCGTTTTTTTTTTCTTAAAAAAAAACCGTTTTTTTTTTAAATATACTAGTACGTGTCAGACATTTATTTTGATTAGCCTTATTCACTCTGCCTGAGATAAGTTGGATTTTTGCTTTAGGAGTTACTTTACTAGGTTGCAAGAGCGAGCGAAGCGAGCTCGAAAATTTAGGCATAATAAACATATTAATCAAAAATCGATCGAAAATGCGCCAATCCAACAGGGGCGCCAAAACTGTGGTAAAAGTTAAAGTAAGTCGTGTCACAGGCGTCGTCGGCGTTGAAGCAAGACGCCCGGCACCGCAAAACTTAAAAAATAGACCACAGAAACGCTCATCGAGTTCCTGGTAGAATACAACTGCGCCCGCTCACAAGTACTCACAACCCGCTCAGACCGTTTGACGACCTAAACCTACGCTAATCAGTAATTTCCTCAGTGCACCACCCTCAGAGAAAGATTATAATTGTTGCGCGTCTCATTTGTTGCAAAGTTGCGGTGCGCTGGGTGGTGCACTTGTCTGTCATGCTCGAATTTGGCGCCCCCTAACGGTGTCGCCCAGGGCACGTGCCCCGTACCCTAATTACGTAATACACAATCAATCAATTGATAACACGAAAATAACTAAAAAAATACAAGACTAAATTATAATTAATAAATACATATTATACATAATAAACAGAATAAACTTTGTCAGGAGACATAACGATCGATAGAGGAGAAATATCGATCAGAAGAGGAGAAAACGAAACATGCAGAATGCAGTTATTAAGAAGGCGGTCTAGTTATTGAGAAGATCTGCATTCAGGTCATAGTAACACACATCATCATAGTCAATTATGGGAAATATTAGGGACTGTACAAGCATTGCCTTTATGTGTGATGGGAGAAGGTTTTTCTTATCGCAAAATGGTGCGTCCCATCGCAAAAATAATGTGAATTTCGTCCCCCTTTATGAAATCCATAAACCCCTATAACTCAGCATATCATCATTATCATCATCATATCAGCCGAAAGACGCCCACTGCTGGACATAGGCCTCCCTCAAGCACCGCCACTTCGACCGATTCTGTGCTTCCCGCATCCAGCGAATTCCTGCGGCCTTTACTAGGTCATCGGTCCATCTTGTGGGAGGCCTTCCAACGCTACGTCTTCCGGTACGTGGTCGCCACTCCAGAACCTTTCGGCCCCATCGGCCATCTGTTCTGCGAGCAATATGTCCTGCCCATTGCCACTTAAGTTTGGCAATTGTTCGGGCTATGTCGGTTACCTTGGTTCTCCTGCGGATCTCTTCATTTCTGATTCGATCACGTAGGGAAACTCCAAGCATAGCCCTCTCCATTGCTCTTTGGGTGACTTTTAGCCTTCTGATAAGACCCATTGTGAGCGACCACGTTTCAGTGCCATAAGTCATCATTAGCAACACGCACTGGTCAAAGACTTTCGTCTTGAAACACTGTGGTATGTGGGACGAGAAGATATTGCATAGTTTCCCGAACGCTCCCAGCCGAGTCGGATTCGACGATTGACCTCTTTCTCGAAGTTGGACCTACCTAGCTGGACAGTTTGTCCTAGGTAAACATACTCGTCTACAACTTCGAGCGTAGCGTCACCGATCTTTATGAGGGCGGGTGTTACATGGGCATTTGACATGACCTTTGTCTTGTCCATGTTCATTTTAAGACCCACTCTTTTGGAGGCTCTACTGCGGTCATCGAGCATTATACTGAGGTCCTCCATGGTCTCAGCCATGATAACTATATCGTCGGCAAACCGAAGGTTAGTGATATACTCGCCATTGATGTTGATGCCTAGCCCTTTCCAGTCCAGTCGCAGTCAATTCCCGACGCCCGGGAAGTCTCCTACGGCGGTGGCGGCTAGGGCTGGTAGGGCGCGGCCTTTGCCACTCCCTCGCGCACAAGGAGGTGACGGCTTGCCATGCCCTCTCGCTCCGCACCATGGCCTGGACCAGGGCCGGACGCCAGAGGTCACTGCCACCGAAGTTTGACAGCACTAAGATTGCAATGAGTTATTAACTTAGTAGTTTAGTGAAACAGGGAATTTTGTTATTCTGAATTTGACGATTTTCACCTAAAAATTTTGATTATTCGAACTAAATTTGACTATTTTTTTTTACGCGATTAAAAAGGAATGGAATATAAAAATTAGTTGTCATGAACTAAACTTCACACCAACACTTCAGGTGCAAAAACAGTACTGTATCTTTTTTTTTATTTTGATTATAACTCGAAAACGGTGCGTCCTATCGCAAAAATAATGAAAATTTCGACCCCCTTTAGGAAACCCTTAAACCCCTTTACCCCAACACAAAGGTAACAAATTTCCGTATTTTCCATACAAAAAGTTAAAAATTCCATACAAAACACGTCGAAGCTGCCCCCCTGCGCGCCTCTGGACCTAAAAAAATTCACAGAGTAGAGCAAACAAGTACCACGTGGAGTCGCGAGTTCGCGACGCAAATTCGATTTTAGATGTGTCAAAGTTATTTTTTAATTTAGAGATATTTTTTTGCAGAATCTCAGATTCTCATAGCCAAAAGCAAGTAATTTTAGTGATAGTTTAGTTCGGTGCACAAGAGAATCGGCACCAATCAAGATTTATTTCTTAACCTTCTTACCTACGTAACTTAAGAAAATATTTGGTGCCGATTCTCTTGTACACCGAACTAAACTAACTAAACTACGACTAAAATTCCTTACTTTTGGCTATGAGAATCTAAAAGCTATTCTGCGGAAAAATATCTCTAAATTAAAAAATAATTTTGACACATCTAAAATTGAATTTGACAGTCACGTCGCGACCGACGTGGTACTTGTTTGCTCTACCCCGTGAATTTTTTTAGAGACAGAGGCGCGCGGGGGGGGCAGCCTTGACGTGTTTTGTATGGAATTTTAAACTTTTTGTATAGAAAATATGATTAAATATTACCTATGAGTAGGGGCATATGGGTTTACGGGTGGCAGAGGGGGTCGAAATTTCCATTATTTTTGCGCTAGGACGCACCGTTTTCGAGATATAAGCAAAATAAAAAAAAAGATACAGTTTTTGCAGCTGAAGTGTGTGAAGTGTGTGTTCATGCCAACTAATTTTATTCCACTCCTTTTTAATCGCGTTTAAAAATAGACTGATTTAGTTGGATAATCTAAATTTTTAGGTGAAAAACGTCAAATTCAGAATAGCAAAATTGCCATTTTCACTAAACTAATAACTCAGTGCAATCTTAGTGCTGTCAAACTAAAATATAGTTAAGTTGTGTCACCTTAGTCTATTTCAGAATGGGAAATGCTCGTTTGACAGGACTAAACAAATTTTAGTGATTTAAAAAAAAATAACTTTAGAAACTTTAAGAGGTGCTTTAGACCATCAAACTGAATAACTTTTACTTTAACTTTGAAATCGCGAAAAAAAAAAACAGCTGTCCCATACAGTTTAGAACAGTAGGTATTAAACTTTACAATGGAACAACAGATTTTTTTTTTCGCGATATCAATGTTTTTCCCAAAGTAAAAGTTATTCAGTTCGATGGTCTAAAACACCTCTTAAAGTTTCTAAAGTAAATTTTTTAACACCTTATATAGGTACACCTCTGCCTAACCCTTCGGGGAATACAGTCGTGATGTTATGTTATATTTTACATTTACATTTTTTTAGTTTATATTGTAAATTGTTAATTTGTATGTAATTGTCAATGTAAAAAAGTATTAATAATTGTACATCAAAGAACAACTCAACAATAAAGCGCCTACGCGCACAATCGATTTGGACTCTCTGCAGCAAGCTCGTCTATAAACGCACACTAATACAATAAGTTCATAAATATTCGCACTAACACATACGTATGCGCATACTCGGTCGATAGCCGGAGCGGACCAGCGAGCGACACAGCCATCCCGTCTCAATGCTCACGGGCGACTGCCGCCCGCGTCCCGCGCAGAGCCCCTCTGAACCTCTATCTCTAAATGGGGACATTTTGTTTAACAAATATTGATTGATTTACAAATGCAGTTTCAAATTTATAGTACCTTTAATCAACAATTTTTCAGTGTAATTTTTTTTCCAATCGTCAAAGCCGTTTAGAAGTAGTTAGGAATATTAGCCAAAAATAGCGTTATGGTAAATATTTTTTTAAGGCAAAAGTATTAGTCATACGAAAAAACCCGGTTTCAGATATGTTGTAGATGAATCTATAGCAAACATATATTTTTTTCAAATCATTTAACTAAGCCGTTAAGGAGAAGATAGCTTTTTAAAGTGACCGTTTTACGGTACTAAACGAGACGTAGGCCCTTAACGCGCCATCGAATAATTTCGAGCACCAATCCATGCTTTTCAATAAAACCAAACCCGTAAGCAACATTAACAAGCATATAAATATGCTACTGACCTTGAGTGGTTAGCTTGCGTGTTCTGTACTGAGCTCACGCAACGCATCGTACGTCCAGCCAGTAATAAGACTCGCCCATCAAGGAGCGCTGTCCCAAATAAGACGCATTATTAATTTATTATACATAAAACAAAAGGTATTTTAATAAAACACTAACGGTCTTATTCATAACAAGTTATCGAACATCTAAACACTTGCTAAAGTCTGGTTTACAAAAAATGGTATTCATAAACGCATTTTAGCACCAAAACGTTCTATAAACCAACTATAAAGTTATAGAAGCCAGAACCCTACTTTAACAGTACTATAAGGAAAAAATGGCAGACTCAACAGCAGCTGATTACTAGTAAACGACATTTTGACGTACAAATCTAACCTGTGTGTCTACTGTCTACAAAATGTCAGTTTTGTAAACAACCGTACATGTTTAATTTATTTTGCATTTCTGTTTAACTAATTTAGTTTATTATTATATAAAATGCAAGCTTTGCAAAGCTTGGATACTATTGAAAGAATTGTACGTCTTGAGAACCGTCCGCTTCGAAGAAAGGTTTACAGAAATAGAAGTGATCCATTTTCTTTGGACGACGACGATTGGAAGCATTGTCCTTATTAAATCTACAGCGACCTTCATAATTAACCTTGTCCGTGAGAGGATCTTATGTTAGAGGCATATCTCTTCACTCCTATTTTAACGCCTCAAAATAGAAGCGGGAAAACATATCACGAAGCACTGCAACAATATAATACTGTGGAACGCTGCTTTGGTGTGTGAAAAAACGCTTTCAATGCCTTTTACATGAACACTAGGAAATGTGAAAACAACCATAGTGGCAGTATACTTCACAACATTGCAGTTCACCATGGAGACATGCAGTTAGAGGGTAGTAATATCAATGAATATCATACAAGTGAAGTAATTCAAGAAGTTGCAAGGGGAAACGCAAATGCTAATGCTATTTTACAAACTTTTATAAGAAGACATTTTAGCGAGTAGTTAATTAATAAAAAAACTTGTTTAATATATAGTTTAATTTATTTTGTAATACTCTAATTTGACTTTTCGATTTTTTCTTAGAACAAAAATTTTTCTTTTTCGTTTGCCCTATGTGCCTCATGTAATTCTTTTCTGCAGGCTGTTTCAGTTTCTGCTATTTGTAGCAGCGCCATCCTTACCATTCTAACCTGAAATACAAAATTAATGTAATAGTTTGTTTGTAAATTATAGTTATTACCAAATTAATTAAATCAGTAGGGGCATAAGAATAACTAATATTACGAGTCCTTAATATATAATTCTTAGGGCCGCGGGTTTTTGTTACTATGAGTTTTGTAACAAAATTCTTGATATGCTTAGTTAGGAAGTATGTAACGTAAAAGACAGGTACCTAATTCGTAAACCATGCCAGCCCGCCACTTTTTTCGCGTTGGTGTTTGCGTCCGTATTTTGATTTTCCAATAAGGAGACCCTCTCCTGACAAATTCTTTCAAAACAATCTAAGGAACAGAAGCAAAAGCAAGCATGTAAGTATGAGAATGTTTACAAAACAAAACTTACTTTGAATTTGTTCTAGCTGTAATGGTACAAACCTTATCCTCCTCCAACCAAGTTTCACTTCTTTGCCTTTTATTGGAACTAGTCTACGGTATTGATTCCATTTGTTTATTTAGTACATGCATGTAATTATTCAAAAATTTTCGTCGCTTCAATACCAAATTCATTGACAAATACGTGTTTTGAAAGACGCGCCGTGTCAAAAGAGTTCAGTCGAAACTGTAGACAATAAAATAGTTTACAGTACGTAATAATGTCTATGGTCACAATTGTTTGGTGTGCAGACAGACATTCTCGTTTGACGACTCGATGTGTTGGTCAATTTGTTGGACGACTTCATTAAAATGGCAACATTTTGATTTATAACAACATATTAGTAATAGAAGGTTTATGAAACGTTTATGAATACAAAATTTTATCGATGGTTTTATAGGCTTATCAAGCATTTTAACTAAGTAATGTCTAAAACCTTCGATAAGGTTTTTTTATGAATAAGACCGGTATACTAAAAGATTAATAATTTAATTATCTTTAAAATGGTGAAGGTCGCTTGATAGATTTTGCGCGATTCTCAAACTCTAATCACAAAATAATACATACATAACATAATTTAAATATTCTTAAATAAACATATTCAAAAAATGCTCTAATTGAACATATTTTTTTCGAATTTGTTATCACTATTCGGTTAGACGTGATCTTCAGATTAAAATCATCAAAAGTCGGTTATCGTCGCCTTATGGTAATAATCAACATTAAAGGGACGGGGTCTCACAAGGTCATTTCTCACGGCCAACTCTAGCGCCGCGCGTCAAATCTAATAGCGCGAGCTTTCCCGGCTTCCTGTTACACACTTCCATCCCTCTTCACGAAATCACTCCCACAGATTGCAGGGAAGCAGGAGGATAGATGTTACACATCAGAAATAGTTGCACCGACTTGAGAACCTCCTCCCTTTTTTCCTCGGTTAAAAATTAGAGTCAATAATTGAAATTAGAATGCATTACATTATTTTGCAGTTTTAAGAACGACACATTTCTGTTTTGTGTCAGGGACGGCAACCCATTTACAATGCTTTTGGTGTTACCACTTTTGTCCATTGTACAAAATAATTATTTAGATTCCGAAAACGGAAAACAATGGAATGCACTTAGTTTAATCTAATTTGGACGAAATAAGTGTAATCCTATGTTATTTAGAGTAATTACTGGCGACTGCCTATTAGGACTTAGTAGAGGATATCCAATGATAAATGTAAAATATTTTGGTATATACCGAATTAAACATGGTTTTGAGTTCGTTCGTAAGGGCGGCGAGAGATAAAATGTCTGTCTGTAGTACGAAAAAAAACATATCAATGTTTAACGGAGGAGGATAACCGTCTCTTTCGTTATTCAATCTTCCTAGCCTTTTCCCAACTATCTTGGGGTCGGCTTCCAGTCTAACCGGATGTAGCTGAATACCAGTATTTTACATGGAGCAACTGCCTAGACCTCCACAACCCAGAAACTGGGTAATACAATACCCCTTGGTAAGACTGGTGTCAGACTTTCGGGCTTCTGACGACTCGTAACGACTGTCAAAGATCCACGAATGACAGCCGGGACCAACGGCTTAACGTGCTTTCCGAGGCACGGAGGAGTCTCGGTATGTGAAGATAGTCACCCATCCACTGACCAACCCCGGCAAGCGTAGCTTAAACTGATAGATCGACTCGTGCGGTTTGTTATTACTTATTAACCACGAGTTTAAACCAATTACAAAATTACAGGCACATTCATCAAGGAGTTGGTCAGTCAGAAAGATGAAGCTAAGCGTAGTGGGTTCCTATTGGTTCCTATGGACAAGAAACTCCATGGAAATTCTTTTAATTTAAAATATTGTTACAAAACTTCTTCTAACCAACCAACAGACCAACATGACAACTAAAAATAATTTATGAAGGCTTCCCTTCTCACCATTTCGAAAACGGAACCCCAAAAGTGGGCTCATACATCTTCGAAAGTTTCCGGCCAAAAGGCGTGTGCGCGATGCGTGTCGATTGACCGGAAATAGTAGCCTTGTATTTACAACTTCCGGTCCGGGGGTGGCTGGAACCAATTAATAACTTTTATCGCTTTCTGTGCTAGAGCCTGCTCAATTAGCACCAACATAAAAATGTTCACGGCTGATTGGATATAGCGAAATCGGCGTCTTGGTAAATCTTTTGGTACGTTGCGAAGAGTTGTTGGTATTCGTGCTGAAATGTATTCTGTTTGGTATTTATGGTTATGCATTTCTCTTATATACTTGACAAAACATTGAGATTTGTAAGATAAACGTAACTTTAATATTAACGTATTATACATAAACCTTCCGGAATAAATTCTCTAAACGATGGTGAAAACCTCATCAAAATCTGTTGCGTGGTTTAAAAGAACCACGCGGACATACAAAAAAAACGCGGAAAACAACTTTGTTTTATAAAATGTAAAGATTTGATGGTGTGTAGGTACTTTTTATCTTAGTCAATCATCCTCTTATATAAACTCACGCCTTCGTCCCATGGGGGCAGCTAGAAACTACAGAACATTACCTGCTACAATCCTTAAAGTACACACGGCTACACATCAAGCTATACATTTCCAGTTTAAGAGGATCTCGCATTGTTTAAGATTTCCGGAAATGCGAGGTCAGCTTATACTGGAAATGTATAGCTTGATGTGTAGCCGTGTGTACCATTCCGTAGCCGACCGCAGGAGGCAACTGCAGGCGACGTATGACCGCGACTCGACTGGTTTCTATGAAATACCTTCCGTAGCTAGCGACAGGTCGTTGGCAGCTACGGGCAAGTGACAGGCGACACGTGCAGCTCGACCGGAGACCAGTAGTGCCGACAACGCTCGAGCGATAGTCACGTTTTTCTATCTTCTATCTACCGATTGGAATACTCCTGCTGCATGAGGTCGGGTTCGGAATCATGACTGCAGTGACATGACGCCGCGATACGTCGCCTACAGTTGCCGCTTACGTTCGGGTATAGAATGGTACCTTTGTAGCGGTTACGCCGCCACATACGAACTACGCATCAAAGACATGACGTCACATCCGACATCAACTTTCGGGCAGTTGCCTGCCAGACACAAGATCGGTCTGGTCGGAGGATCCTCTCTTTTCTATACAGTATACACCCTGTTCCTCATACCTTTAAACCTTTACTTATTACTTTACTTCGTTTCCGTTTATACATCCACGCCTGCCGGTTATCTTACTTATGGTATTAAAGAGAATGTAGTGAGGAAACCAGGACTTACATCCTCTATTTCATGAACACTTTGATCTATGAAGATCAGAGTAGGTCTGAAACTGTGGTCTGAAAGCAGTGATAGCCTAGTCGTGTGACCGTAAGACCGTCTCGAGTTCGAACCCAAGGCACGCAAGGCACCTCTGAATTTTCGGACTCATGTGCGTATTGTATAATTATCACTTGCTTCAAAAACGGTGAAAGAAAACATAGTGAGGAAGCCGTCATTCCTGAGAGATATTTGAAGCTAAGTCAGATGCCCATGGGCGGCTTTAAAACTCTGACACCAGGTTAGTCATTAACCATACGAAAATAAGAAGGAGAGTCTGCAGTCTGCAGTCTGGATTTGTGTCCTAGTGGCCAAAAGGCTGACATTACATGGAACTTAAACTTAACTGGCAAAATGTGGGTGATTACAGCTCACCTCTGCCTTACCTGTTGGAGAGTGCGGGCGTGATATACATGTATTTTAACATCTCTTTGTTGTTGTTGAATATTTCTTCAAACAGACAGCTATTTTAGCTCTCGTAGCTATTACGAACGAACCCACAACCATATTGAATTCTGTAAATACCAAAATAATTTCAATTTATCATAAGATATTAAAGTGAGTAGTGGTGGCCCAGTGGGATCGGCCCTGACTTACGAGTTGTAGGTCGTGGGTTCGAACCCAGTTAGGCACTTTACTTTTTGTAATTAATTTCATCACCACTGCTCTCAAAACGGTAAAGGAAAACATTGTGAGGAAACTGGCATGTCCTAGAACCAAAAATTCAAAGACGTGACATCTACCAACCCGCACTGGGAAACCAGAAAGCTGCTTGGCGGCAGAAATAGGTATTCTTCTAGTACGTCCAAAGAACTCCTTCTTATGGAGCTATATTTTATCGAATGCGTACAAAATGCAGTAATTGAATAAGAGCGGTCGGAGCCGCGGGCCGCGTTTGTGGGGGCTCCGCAAATCTACTTACTACCTCTTTGTATTGACTACGGTGGGACCCAGGAGCTATGAAGACTTTGGCGTTGGTTTTCGAGGTGCAAGTTTGCGGTACACTTTTCGAACATAACTCTTTGGAGAATGCGATGATACTAAACATAGAATAACTAGTTCCATATTCACACCGTGTTTGACCAGATGTATGAACGTAAAAGAAGCAAAATGTATAGTATTTAAAGAATCATTAAAAAACTACTTTGGCTTTGTTTAACGAACGTAATAGGTGGCGTTCTGTTGTGTCTGCGTACCCCCATCCATATATATTCACGTCCAATCAATCTGCCTAGACTTTTCCCAACTATGTTGGGGTCGGCTTCCAGTCTAACCGGATGCAGCTAAATACCAGTATTTTACATTGAGCGACTCCTATCTGACATCCACAACCCAGTAATTGGGTAATATTATACCCCTTGGTAAGACTGGTTGTCAGACTTTCGAGCTTCTGACGACCCGTAACAACTGTCAAAGATCCACGAATGACAGCCGGGGCGCGGGTTAACGTGCTTTTTGAGGCACGAATTAGTCTCGGTATGTAAAGATGGTCACCCAACTACGGACCAACCCCGGCAAGCGTAGCTTAACCTGATGGGTCGACCCGTGCGGCTGTTGTTATTAAGCCACGAGCTCCTCATCCGAGTACTGTTAATATGGTATACCAAGTTTTAGACTGCCTGTTTACTACGAAGACGCAAGAGAAGGAGCGAAGCCTGTACCAATATTAACCAATAAAACTCTGGAGCGGAGTTTAGATTCTAAAGGTTAAGGTGAAACAATTTGATATTTTTTCCATACAAACTTCGGAGGGGTTTTACTCCACTGTTTGATATCGTACATTCAAAGTTTAACATGATATCGTTAGGTCTCATTAGTAATTTTGTCTGTACGGAAGCAGAATAGTAAAATAAATAGTCATTAAAAACTTATAAGCCAACAAAGATTCGTTTTTCTTGCTAATTTTAACGCAACTTTGGGCGTAAATAAGTAATAACAAGAAGTGTGAAATCTCGAAAACAAAATCCGTACCGACACAGAAAAATTATCGAAGATTTCAATAAATTTTATTTGTAATTGATTTATGCAGTGGTTTACTCAGAAAAACCTTTTTTCCAAAGGCCTTTTCGTAATTTTACTAAAATTGGTCGGTACGGTGTTTCTGTGCGTGCGAACTATACGTTGTCCATGTAGACCAGCTTCTAACTGCTCATCACTGAAACTATCTCTGTCGGACACGATGCCAGGTGAGACAGCGTGGTTTTTGGCCATGCACACCATTGAGTTCGAGCCCGCGACTAGTTCCACCTTAATACAGGCACAGCTCCGCTCCTCTCCTCTCTTCTCCGCTCCAGTGGACAGGCAGTCTTAGCCTGGGTGCCTTAGATGACTGGTACTATTTTTTAAACCTAGTGTTCAGCCGACCAGCAAGATCAATTGAGTCATACAGCGGTAGACAGATATTGATAATAATTTTCCTTATGAATAATCTTATCATCATCATTGACAGCCTTGTTCCACTCACTGCTGAGAAAGGCCTCCTAGCTTTCGTGCCATGCTACCCTGGTCTGTGAGATTCAAAACATTATACTATTTTCTTATAGCTAATCCATCCGCCAGATAGCAAGTACCAATGACCTACTTTTCTCACTTAACTCTGAGATATGAACGCGATTCTGATCTTGACATTGAAAGCTTTCAGTACTGTCATCTGGCACAGTAGACTTGGACTTGTTAACTCTATGAATTGGGTCAGGGTTACTTAGTGAACTAGATCGTGGAGGCTGGTCAAAGTCAGACAGGACGGACAAAGCTCTGTTTACATCTATCTGCATGTAAGGTCTCCAGCACGAAAAGGAGGCGTTTTACCCCGAAACTACGACCTGCACGCTCAAGCGACACGCATCTTGCGACATTGACTGCGGAGAAAACAAATGAAATAAGTTGTTTAAAGCCATTTAAAGCATACCGAGACGCGCCTTGCGGAGTGACGGACGAAAACATTTGACGACCGCGCGTGTCTATACTTTAATAACTTAGGAATCTATTTTGTTGAATCACTAACTACATGTACGTGTTGAGCAATATTTTCTCGGCTTACCACAGTCCTAACTGTCATTAGGTATGCCGTAGGAGGCAAAAATAAGTTGTTTAGAGCATGTCACGAGTTCAAGCGTCGCGACTTGCAGAGAGACGGACGGAATCAGGTGACGCTCGCACGTGTCGCTTGACACAAGTCGCGTCGCAACTCGCATCGCTCTAGGCCGTGCACAGGGCCTAACGTGCGTCAGCTACGCGGTAACGCAAAACAAAAAGTATGTATACTCATAGTAAATGCAAGGGAAACGGTGTAATTACGCACGGAACAGGTGTAAAAAAACAATCTTTTCCACTTCCCTCTATATCAAGCAGAAGAAATAGAGCCTTCTCTAATACCGTTTCGTACATCTCGACATTTTACCAAACGCCCGGAGGCTACATTACGACATCACCTAGTGATAGGCACTCACCCGCTTATTCCTGAAGATTTTTATCCTAAAGACGATGTATCGAAGCCACCCTTTTCTTGTAAGTCATGACATGATCGATCACAGAAATGTTAAGGATCTAAGGTAAGTGTCAGTAGAAGCAGAGGTTTCAGTCAGTTTTTATTAAATTATTGAAAACTAACTGCGCCCCGCGGTTTCACCCTCATAAGTCTTGATCCCGTCGGAATATCAGTATAAAAAAACCTATCCTAACTCAGATCATGATCTACCGATGTGCCAGATTTCATCCAAATCCGTTCAGCCGTTTTAGCGTGAAAGCGTAAGAAACAAACATACAATTTTCTTTATTATTTCTCTTTATTAGACTGAAAGGAAAGATTTATTTTCGGTGTTTTTTTTAATATTTTCAATTATTATCTACACTAAATATGATTCTGATATGAAATCATCATCATCATCATCAGCCTATTAATGTTCCCACTGCTGGGACACAGGCCCTCTCTGTAAGAGGGAGTGGGCCGTAATCTACCACGCGGGCCCAATGCGGGTTGGTAGAGATGTCACATGTCTTCGAATTTTTGGTTCTAAGACATGCCGGTTTCCTCACGATGTTTTCCTTCACCGTTTTGAGAGCAGTGGTGATGAAATTATTTACACAAAGTAAAGCGCCTGCTTGGGTTCGAACCCACGACCTACAACTCGTAAGTCGGGGCCGTTACCACTGGGCCACCACTGCTCACTGATATGAAATTAATTGAGCCAATAAGGCTACTATTTTACAAATATTAGAGGAATCGCTAATAATTGGAAGGAATTCTGGAAATGATTTGCTTTCAGATGAATTTCTCAATGTGGCTTGTTTAGACCCCCTGTTCTTGTGTCAGGAAAATTGCAATAAACTCAGCCCCTATTCTAAATAACTTAAATGTAACTGGTGAAATGTACATGATGTGAAAATAGAATAAGAATGTAAACATCGAAAATTCAAGGATTTTACGATTGAGGTTTCTTTGTATGTCAACAAGACCGACTTTCCCATAGAGGAACCATGTGATAACAAGTATTTGGCTACCGAAAGATAACGTTAGAAGTATAACAAAAGTGTTGGAACTTCGGATAACGAAAAAACTTCTGGGGGAACTTAATTAGAAAAGTTTGGTGCCTTCTCTACACATTGGTAGTTGACACGGATGGATGAGAAAAGAGAGTTGTCATCTAACAAGGGTATATCGCTGCGTACTCATTGATTGACAGCATGTAATAAGTCGCAGATACGTTGTGCAGGACGCAAAGTCGTCGACGCAATATAGTAATGTTATAAAAAATATGACATATATTAAAAAGGGTAATTAAAGAATGATTGATGGAGAAAAGTTACTAGATTGACAAATTCCTTAATGATGAATCATTGACTGATTGACTTACTACAATTATCCCAAAACATTTGTCTCTATTTGGGAATCCAGTCCAGGACCCTACGCTCAGCAATCACACTGCAAGCACTAGACTTGACCAACGAGGCAAGTCCATTCCCATTTATATTCAGATCGCATAGTAAGCGTGTGAGTACTTCATTTGTTATTTACTCCGTGGTGCTCGTTAATGTGTTCGCGGTTAGATAGTTAGGAAGCCAGGAAGTAGATCTTTGGTAACTTGTTTGACTTTCAAAGCAGCCCAAGTTGTCGGTTTGAATGATATTATTATTTTACAGACGATAATGAAAACAGTACGACAGCACCAATATACACCGTGTTATTTTAGTCGTCTTACAAAAGCCGCCCACTTCATGTATCCAATCACTACTACACATCCATTAAAATAAAAACGTTTTCCATAAAAAAAAAAAAAAAACAACCGACTACCAAAATTAAAGTTATTTTAGACTTTGTAGTGTCTTTTTGGAAGTCGGTTGTTTTTTTATTTTTATGGAAAACGTTTTTATTTTAATGGATGTGTAGTAGTGATTGGATACATGAAGTGGGCGGCTTTTGTAAGACGACTAAAATAACACGGTGTATATAAAGTGCTACAAGGATCTTTTGGCGCCTGCATTACACAGGGTGGCGTTCTTGGAAAACATTTGTGAAATTGTCACAGAAATTGTATAGTTCCGATTTTCGCCATGCGCCATGAGAACCTTGTAGCGTTGTACCGTTGACAGAAAATCTCCATCTACATGTTGTACAAAATATATTTAGTAACCTAATCCGCTTAACTGTTCTTAAATGAAAATGAAATGAAAATGAAAAATGGTTTATTATTTTAACAAGTAGACCTTAACAACTAGTGATTGGAGCCTCCTTTTAAGCAAATAAGCCTGTGTTAGGAGACTCCTTAAAGAGTCATAAAGAACCCACTGACACTGCGTTCTGCAATCGTCGTCACGGTTACAAGTCAATCGTCATCCTGAGGATGCCTCGTTGAGAGGTGAAACACGTGTCGATTTCTTACAGGGTTCTTTATGACTCTTTAAGAAAAGTATAGCGGATTAGGTTACTAAATATACGTTGTCTATTGTATTTTATAATGGATTTTCCCAAAGTCCGTTGTACCTTTGTTTTTGACAATTCAAGAAAAAAATATTGTGTGGTTTTATGGGCTCAGGACACGAGGTCAGTTTGAAAATAAGCTTAGTTGACAGTTCAGTCACTGGCCTTTGATCCCGTTCAGGGCCTCAAGCGATGCGACTTGCGATGCGACTCGACTTGCGTCAAGCGACACGCGCCGTCACTCTACAAGCCGCGGTAATTCGTGGCATACTCTAAACAATTTCTTTTCGCCTCCTATGGCATACCTAATGAAAGTTAGGACTGTGGTAATCCAAGAAAAGATTGCTCAACACGTATTGTAGTTAGTGATGTAACAAAAAAACAACGGGTTGCACTCCGGGAGTGCCGGCAGAAGTGACAACTTAAACGCTTTTAATGAAGTATGTTTTGACTGATTTTTTTACCCATCATTATGGGTAAAATTTCTTACCTCGCAATCTTTACGTAATGTCAAAGACTATTTATTTTGATATTTAGTTTGTCGGTTGCTAGGCAACGGATCTTACGGTCACGTCCTGGACCGAGTATAACATTTTTTACCCATCCCAAAATAAGTGCACAACGCCGTTATAGAAGTTTTCACTTAAAAAATATTCCTAAGTACCTATTAGAGATTTGTTTTCGCCGCAGTGATACATTGGAAGATAGTTCAGTAAGTAAGCCAGTGAGAAGCTTTCATGATTTTACTGAATCGCAAAAAGGTAACGTGTCCGAAGACCATTAGGAATGTGGAACATAACTGAGCTTTCAAATACCTGTACCCTAATTGCGTAATACACGATCAAAATCAGAATCGTTTTGAAATAGATTGCTAATCCATTACTTCATAAGTTCAGAAAAAAAATTTGCTCAACAACGTAAATAACGCAATGAATGTTGTTGAACTGTCAAAATTAAACATTAGTCGTAATCGTTTACGAAATTATGTTACGTAATCAGATAGCAGGTTGACTCCGTGCTTTCTGTCAATTCAAACAAACGGTCTTTGTTGTACACCATTGTTTTCAATTAACTTCACATTGCAAAACAATAATCCTTTAACAACTTTATAAAGAAACAAAGCAAAAATAATTGAAAAATATTCAAAGTGTGGGTGGTCACGTAAGCAACCCTCCACTGCTATGCACATAATACCCCGTGTAATACAATACCGGGACCAACACTAAACTGCTATAAGTATTGCAAGTCGGTCCGGCATTTAGAGGCGACGGGGCGCATACTGATGCATCCTTTTCTCTGGAGCTCTGAAAGTGTGATGGATGAGGCATTCACGGATATTAAATCCATGTGTGATCTTTGACTGTCGGTAGTCAGAGACATCAAGTCTTACTAAGGGGTATCGTGCTACTCAGTATCTGGTTTGTGACTTGTGGAGGTCAGATGCATTCGCCTCATGTAAAATACTGGTATCCAGCTGCATTGGTTAGCCTGGAAGCCGACCCTAAGATAGTTGGGAATAGGCTAGGCAGATGAAGTACTACTATAGAGCTCTCTGTTAAGGAGTTCGTCCGAGAATGTACTGTACTATACCATCATGTCTATACCTGTCGCCAAGCAGCGTGGCTATGTTCCAGTCTATGTTATAGGTAAAAGGCAGTGTACAGAGAACGCGAACTAGTGGCAATCTATCCCTATCGGATAAAGTGCCGCACTTTATTAACACCCCCTCGGCCCGGCTGAAGTGCCGTAAGCATTGCATTGTCATTGTCAGTGAGTCACGTCACTTCGTATTTTGTTTGATTGTTGAGGTTAGATCCCTGTAAAACACCATATTCCCAAAACATTACATTCTCTTGTGCCTAAACGGACCCAGGCACTCGCCGGCCGCTGCCGCGGCACGCTCTCTACGCTCGGTTCGTGTGTTGTGTGGTCACAGTTCTAACCTAACCTATATAAAGCTGAAGAGTTTGTTTGTTTGTTTGCTTGAACGCGCTAATCTCAGAAACTACTGGTCCCATTTCGGAAAATCGGGAGTTTTTTTTGCGTTAGCCCAAACTAACTAACTATTCCACGCGGGCGAAGTCGCGGGCAGAAGCTAGTACATACTATACAGTGAAAAGAATTTCGTTCCAATCGGGTGTACTACACGTCTTTTTAACATAAAAATATTTTTTTAAGTTTTCTCAAATGTCACCTCCACCCTTACCGAGCCTTCGAATCTAACTTAGCTACTTTATTTCGAGAGGTAAGGCCGTTGAAAGTGAGATAGTTCAGTTCACTTTACTAGTGAGGAGAAGTGTTTGAACCCAACGCACGTACGTGCGAACTTTTTAACTTTTCTCCTGTATTTCTTTAGTGATTATGTTGTGCCAATGTACGTATAGAGTACTGTAAATCGTTGGCACGGACAAAGAATAGCGAATGTATGAAGTTCAGTGCTGGGAACTTACTGAGACAGAATGCACTATGTAGATTTAAAACATTCAAGTTAGTTAGTGATTTCGATCGATAACTCATAAATCCATACTGATAATAAAAATGCGAAAGTAAAGTTATGTTTGTCGGTCCGTCTGTCAGTCTGTCTATCGGTCTGTCTGTCGGGCTATCTGGCGGTCTGTGTGTCGGTCTGTCTGTCGGTCTGTCTCTCGGGCTGTCATTTGGGCTGTCTGTCGATCTGTTTGTCGGTCTGTCATCCGGGCTGTCTGTCGGTCTGTCTGTCGATCTATTTGTCGGTCTGTCATTCGGGCTGTCTGTCGGTCTGTCTGTCGGTCTGTCTCTCGGGCTGTCATTCGGGCTGTCTGTCGATCTGTTTGTCGGTCTGTCATCCGGGCTGTCTGTCGGTCTGTCTGTCGATCTTTTTGTCGATCTGTCATCCGGGCTGTCTGTCGGTCTGTCTCTCGGGCTGTCATTCGGGCTGTCTGTCGGTCTGTCATCCGGGCTGTCTGTTGGTCTATCTGTCGGTCTATCTCTCGGGCTGTAATTCGGGCTGTCTGTCGGTCTGTCTGTCGGTCTGTCATCCGGGCTGTGTGTTGGTCTGTCTGTCGGGCTATCTGGCGGTCTGTCTGTCAGGCTATATGGCGGTCTATTTATCCGTCTGTCTGTTTTTGACTTTTTCATACCTTAACGGCTGTTTAGTAAGGCTTTGGATGTTTGGCACACAGATAGACTTTGACTTGGGTTAGCTCATAGAATACTTTTTATCCCGGTAGTACGTTCCTGTGGAATAATTTCTGATCTCTAAGCGGGCGAAGCCGCGGGCCAAAACTAGCAACCAATAAATTGGGAATGAGACAGAGGGGGCACAGGACCGAAGGGTTCACGTGCTCTCCAAAGCAGGGGTGGTTACACCGCCAACTTTCAAACTCCGGACTGCTACAGGGAACAGTTTTTAGGAAAACTCAATAAAAAAAAGAACTTTATATTTTTAGGCAGGCGAAGACCCATAATATATTATTTAAATATATATTAGTAGAC
This sequence comes from Conistra vaccinii, assembly GCA_948150665.1. NCBI lineage: Eukaryota > Metazoa > Arthropoda > Insecta > Lepidoptera > Noctuidae > Conistra > Conistra vaccinii. The sequence continues at coordinate 10,056,561 of OX411319.1, forward strand.
AAATAAGCTGTCTGACATGTACCTGGATAAACCTATCCACTGTAGGCCCTTTTAGCCTCTTCGCAACACCCAATGCCTAACCGTTTTTTGACCCAATCCGGGTTTCGATTCCAGTACCTCTCGTTTCGCAGCCGTATATGAGTCTAATAGCTCAGCGACAGTCATCCCAAAATGCTGAACATTTTTGCTTAATTAGCCTATAATGTTCCCACTGCTGGGACACAGGCCTCCTCTCTGCGAGAGAGAGTGGACCGTAATCCACCACACGGGCCCAGTGCGAGTGGGTAGATGTCATAATGTCTTCGAATTTTTGGTTCTACAGGACATGCCGGTTTACTCACGATGTTTTCCTTCATCGTTTTAGAGCAGTGGTGATGAAATAATTTACACAAAGTAAAGCGCTTGTCGGGGTTCGAACCTACAACTAGTAAGTTGCAGTCGCTTCCACTGCCAAACATGATTAATCTAGCCATATTTACTCGCACCGCAATAACTTTCCATCGAATAACAGTCAAGTCTTTTATATCATCGTCAGTTTTGAAATTCTTTTGTTTATCAAGTCAGGACACATTTTCAAGTTACGGCACTGAGCAGATAATTGCAGAGAAAACTATATTTAATAAGTTAATAATAATTATTAAAAAAAAAATAGCATACACCTTGAATAATTAAAGATTATGAATTTGAATTATTTAATTATTTCATTTGTGTTGATGTTGTATTTATTTCGTTTGTATTTATTTGTGTGTGACTGATTTCTATTAAGGGTTATGGTACCTGAAATAAATGATTTTTATTTTTTATTTTTTTATTTTGTGACCAATTTGGAGGTGACATCAACCTAATAAAACCTTTTTTGATGGCCTGGCTATTTTATAAAATATTTTTTATATTTTTTATTGTTGAATTCTATTAGTGTGACATTTTTAATCGGTCTGACATGTAAAAAAGTGAATGAATGTTCTGCGGTATTGAGATTACGACGTTTTATAATGCCGAGTCGTTATAGCAGATTCTATCGTGCAATGTGCAGACAAAAATAATCCTTAAGAAGACGAAGACATTTTGGCTGTGACTGTCCATTGGGAAGAGCGTCGCAATACACAAGCTTAGATATTTATGGTAGATGGTATACTTCATAAATAAATCCATACGCGTTGCAGGGGAAGGGGCTTCGGCTGCAGTAAACCCCAAATCTGTAAATAAACATAAGTGAGTGGACGGAGGAACTATCGTGATTTCTTATTTATTACGGTGTTTTTTTAGTTGCTTCAGTTGAGTGGAACGTACAGTCAGGGAAATAGATTGTTTAGGAAATTTACTGTCAAATTAAATTGTCCGTTTATTCAAATTACAAAACAGATACAATCATATGAAATGGATATAAAATAGCGAATTAGTTGTGTGTCAATATGCTTAACAATTGGGTAGGTATACATTTTCCAGTTTCTAGATTGTGTTTATAACATATAGTAGGTATACACTTATGTATAAAGTATACACTTATGAGGATTGTCCTTTATAGTTTTAAACCGACTTCAAAAAAGGAGGAGATTATATGTTCGCCAGTATGTATTATTATTATAATTATATATTTTTTCTTAGTAAAAATGGCACACATGGCATCACGCCTGTAATTCCCTAAAGGGTTGGGCAGAGGTGTATCTTAGAAAACCCATATTTCGCCAATCCCATGTTACGAGTATAGGGGCGAGCCTATTCCAATCAACCGGGTACAAATCCAGACTCCAAGCCGCTACTGAGAAATTCCTGATAGAAAACCCAATAACAACTAGACCAACGAGCAGTCACAATGAACATTATGTTTTACATAATGTTCAATCTATATTTTCATCAATTGGAGACCGATTTTGAAATCTCTTTTTTCATTTGATAAAGGAAGCTTGCGCGGTGGTTCCATATAAATTATTAGCTTTGCTTGGGTACTTTTTGAGTTAGCTTCGATAAAGCTGTTTTCAGACCAGCGCGATTAGTCGCGCGACGCGACACGAACAATACAAAACTTCACGGTATAACAATGACCGGTGTCGTCGCGCGACAAATCGCACTGGTCTGAAAACAGCTTAATTCTGAAATTCTAAAATTCTGTTTTATATAATTTTTACTACATGTGGACACTTGTAATTGGCCATATCTTATACGGGGTGTCCGGGACATCGACGCGAAGCCTGATACCATGGATTCAGTACATGATTCTGAACCCCCCCCTGCGTTGAAATTTTGCGTCGGTTATTAAAAAAAAAATCTGCTGCTCCATACATTTTGACCGCGTAGGTATTGCAATTTTCTATGAAACAGCAGATTTTTTTTTGGCCACCCTGTATAAACTATTACTTACTGTAACTGCTTAGCTGTAAGTTTTCCTAAAAATTAAATAAATAAATAAATAATACGTATTTAATCCCTTTTGTGTAACTTGGTGATGTTATAATACTTTCCTTAACAAATAAAAAAATTGTAAAAGTTTTTACAAAAAAAACTTACTTAAAAAAAAAACACTTCAAAATAAAAAAGTAACTTTAATTACGGAAGTGTGTGGCAAAAAATTTAAATAAAGATTCAAAGAAACTTAATTCCGAAATTAAAGTTAAAATTCATTTGTAGTGTTTTTTTAGACTGACTCCTCTTGCTATTGTGGGGCACAGACTGCACTATTGAATCAATCAGTAGGTACCTTTGCAACGACTTTGAGGACTTCAACACTTCTCAGACAGATCTTGTAAATATTATGGACACATACTTCATTCTCACTGCATTCATTGCCGAAAACGAAGAAGATAGTTCAAATAAAAATGTTATAAGTTCATATACATCGCACGATCTGTGTGAGGCAATAAAAGGCGAGGATATTAACATGTCCTCGCCTGAGGCAGCAGATCTATTGGCTCTCTCCCCTCGATATTATGTGTTAAAGTATGTATATAGATATTATACAGTATCGATTTACTATTCACGATTCATATACTACTGCAATATTGTGCTATTCCTCTTAGTTCATAAATAAATTCATTGGTGCTGAAATGGGACTAAACCGATTGATCTTTGAGAAGAGTAACTAGCTTTCGCCAGCGGCTTCATCAGCATTCATGGCGGAAATCATCCCACGGGAACATAATATTGGAATAAAAAGTATACTATGTCCTATATCAGGCCCTGGTCTACCCGTGTGCCAAATTTGATCCAAATCTGTTCAGTCGTTTCACCGTGAAAGCGTAACAAACTCAAATTAGCATTTATAATTTACAGTTAGGATAGCAGCAGAGGTCTTGGGTTCGATTCTCGAGTCGGGAAAAGTATTATTGGGTTATTCCATCTGGTATTTCTCAGTATCAGCCCGGAGTGCGGATTTGTGCCCGGTTGATGACAATAGGCTTGACGTCTTTTAAATGCGACTTAAGGTGAAACAATTTGATATTTTTTCCATACAAACTTCGGCGGGGTTTTACTCCACTGTTTGACATCGTGTGAAATCTCGAAAACAAAATCCGTACCGACACAGAAAAATTATCGAAGATTTCAATAAATTTTATTTGTAATTGATTTATGCAGTGGTTTTTTCAGAAAAACCTTTTTTTCAAAGGCCTTTTCGTAATTTTTGACGCGCTCGTTTTACTAAAATTGGTCGGTACGGTGTTTCTGTGCGTGCGAACTATACGTTGTCCATGTAGACCAGCTTCTAACTACTCATCACTGATACTATCTCTGTCGGACAGGATGCCAGGTGAGACAGCGTGGTTTTTGGCCATGCCCACCATTGAGTTCGAGCCCGCGACTAGTTCCACCTTAAACATAACTGGCGAAAATGTGGGCGTATGTAGGTACACCTTTGCTCCGATTTAGGGCTGTGGCGATCTACATTGCCACATGCGAACTACGCATCAAAGACCTGACGTCACACAAAATCCTGACGTCATATAAATCCTGTATCTCGCAATTAGAGTTTACCGCGTGAATGACATAGGTATTATATAAGATAATCCGACATCAATCATCGGGCAGCTGCCCGCCAGACACGACACCCGTCTGGTCGGAGGATCCTCCCTTTTCTATAGACAGAGAATGAGTGAACTTTATACCCTGTTCCTCATACCTCTAAAAGGCTACACGCCAAAGGTTCCTTGTACAGCAGCTATAACTTTGATTTGGTGACTACTCTTTATCAATATTATGACTCTTATGTCCGGCGTGGACGCGTGGTGGATACTCGTAGGCGCAGCAGTAATGTTTGTCCGGTTGTCGGCCAATGTTTGCGTTGCACTTGCGCGTTGCGGACTACGCATCGTATCCTCTCGTCTAGCTCGCTACCACTTCGTGCGGATAAATTCGCGGGTTTTTTATAATATTGGTTAGTGGTTTCTGGTATAACTATAACGTAATATAAGAGCTGTGGTAATCAATGGTGGCGGCCATGGCTTATAAGTTTTAAGTCTATGTTGTGGATCTGGCAGGCATGCACTTTACTTTGTGTAATTTAGTTTATCACCACTAATGCCATTTCGAAGCGTAAAGGAAAACACTTTGAGAAATAGGCATGTCCAAGAACCAAAAATTCGAAGACATGTGACATCTACCAACCAGCATTGGGCGTGGTGGATTACGACCTACTTACTGCCATAGCGAAGAGATCCGAGTCCCAGCAGTGGGAACCACTTCTGTCCAAGAATAATAGAATATACAAGATGACCGAATAATATATATCTAAAAGGGCTAGTGGCTAAGTAATAACAGCTGCACGGGTCGATCTATCAGGTTAAGCTATGCTTGCCGCGGTTGGTTTGTGGATGGGTGACCATTTTTATATACCAAGACCCTTCCGTGCCTCAGCAGCTGTCATTCGTAAATCTTTGAAAGTCTGACAACCAGTCTTACCAAGGGGTAACGCATTACCCAGTAACTGGGTCTGTATCCATGCTGCATGAATATTTTTACTTTTTTATTTTGTTGTATTTTGTGTTTCACGAACTGTGTCCAAATAATTGTTTTTCTTTCTTTCATCCGGTTACACTGGAAGCCCGGGTGGGCTTCCAGTCTAGTCATATAGTTGGGAAAAGGCTAGGCAGATGATCATCTATATTTAGAATCACTCGAATCACTGCTTTGACAGTATTTTTAAAGGGTCCATCAAAAGTAACACAAAAACTCCACTTCTTTTCACACTAATCTCGTGATCGTCATAGTGTTCTCTACTGACCCACGTTCGGCCATAGTGATCCGTAGTCTGTCAATAAAACTGAAATAAAACGCTTCGTATCACCCATCGTAAAGTCGGACGGCCAAGCCTCTGCCTTATAATGTCACATAAAAGAGACCCGTATACAGTTCGCCTTTATATTTTTTATGGGCGACTCAAATATGACAATTGGAGTTGAACAGAATTCGGATTTATAGTTATAAAGGTATAAAAAAGAGGGTGTTCGCAGACCATACGATAGAAGTGGAAACTTACGACTGGAACCGAGTAGACACGATCCAACGTCACCGACCGACTGAAATCGAGTATAGGTATACGATTAAACGTCACCGATCCGAGCGTGACGGTTCAGTTTCACTATTCACAAAGAGTGCAATCATTGATGGAGTTTTTCCGTGTTACTATGTTTTTGTAACCTTGCAAGTGAAAACTTTTACGGTATTTACTTAAGACGCAGATATATGTCAAGGTCACAGCTTGAGTTGGTTAGCTTGCGTGTTCTGTACTGAGCTCACTCAACGTGGCGTAAGTTCAACCAGTAATAGGACTCTACCACCAAGAAGCGCTGTCCCCAATTATACGCATTATTAATTTTTTGTACATAAAACTAAAGGTATTTTAATAAAATACGTAATAATACTAAAAGCTCAATAATTAAATTATCTTTAAAATGGTGAAGTTTCAGTTTTTTTTTTTTTTTACATAAAACAAAATGTCTTTTAAAATACGTATACTCAAAACTCAATTAAATATTATGAAAAAATATAGTAGGGACTAGCTTCAACTCGCGACTTCGTCTGCGAATTTTTTTTTCTTTGAATTTTCTTTAATTATATTTAAAATGGTGAAGGTTTCAGAAAAATACGCTTGAGAGATTTTGCGTGATAAAGTAAAAATAAAAAAAAGTGTTTTTTAAATTAAAAAAATTAAGGGAACGCGGATAAAAAACTGAGAATCACGCAATAAATTCTCAGATTTTTATCCGCGTTAGACATAACTTTACAAATTAATTTCACTATGTAATATAAAGATAATCTAAAATATTCCTATATAAGTTATTAAGGAAATGCTTTTATTCAACTTATGTTTTCCAAATCATAAACACTACTCGTTTATTTGTAATCTTCAGTAAAAAATCATTAAAAGTCGGTTATCGTCGCCTTAATACAAAATCGCTTGACACTCTGAATGACTCTACTTTTTTCTGGGAGGCGTCGGAACAGAGAAAATATTATCTAATGGTATTTAGGAATAGTCATAATGTTTTGACCCCGTTGACTCTGTTCTAAGTAAGCTATAATGCATCATAGAAATATAGAACAAAGTAACTTAGTTTAACAAACTGCACTTCTAAAACCTATCGAAGGTATGCATTCTATCCGTATTCAACATTCAATTTCCTCCGGGGTTTGCTCGTAAAGGGACGCACGGCGGATGCACCAACCAACTTTATTAGCTACGCTTGTTGGCGTAATTGTCGCTGGCTTTGTATATCACACCATGTAGCCATATGTGACGTCACAACGTGGAAAGGAAGTAATACTTCCTCCTTCTCTTTTTTTGTGTGTAGGTTGTCAGATCTGACCAAAATCTGTCTGTTAGCCGAAGCAACCGCTGCATGAAACGAATCGCTTAAAAACGAATGCCATAGGTTTTAGTTGACTGCGACAGCGTAGTAATGGTAGAATGATTGGGAACAGAATCTTTTTTTACAGAAAATACCAACAGTGCTCAAAGAAAAGCGTATCAGAGAAGCCTGAACAAAGTTTTTTTTTAAGTGAAAACTTCTTTAGGCGCGCTGAGCACTTTTTGGGTGAACAAAAATCATGGAACTCGCGTCATCGTCACCTAACGCTCGAACGAAAGACAACAACGCGAGACTCAAAAAGTTACTTAACGAAAGACATCAACGCGAGAATAAAAAAGTTACTTAGTTTTCACTTCTATCGGCCGTCCCCAAAGACTGGCCGAATTTTTTTCTGAAAATATCTGCTCACAGATTATTAGAAGACAGTGTTTCATTTCTTGACTTTTAAAATTAAAAAAATTAAATTAAAATGTTTATTTCAATAACTTAAAATACAGTTACATTAGGTCTTAGGGGAATTTCCATTTAAGTAACAAATATACTTGTGTTAGGAATTCCGCTCTTCCACTGGTTACAATTAACAGTATTAGCCATTGAATAGACATTCCAATTTGGTAGGTATTAGGAAAAAGTGATATAAAACAAAAAATATAAAGAAAAACAAGTAATAATTAATTATAGACGCGCTGTCGTGTGGAGGTGTGTATGAGTGCGTGTGCGCGCGTGAACGCGCGTACGCGAGTGTGTGTATGTGTGTGTGTGTGCGAGTGAGTGTGAGTGTGAGTGTATTAAAGCAGTACTGGATGTACCTAACATCCAGTGACTGGCGATGAAGATGAAACGCAATATAGGTTAAATCAAGGACACCACCTGGGATGTCAAGTAAGGTAAATCATCATTTGGATTGATAAGATTTAGTTGATTTCAACATGATAACATCGCCGATCCAATATCCGATATACGTGCGCACCGCTTGCTTGTCGTTGCAAAAGTGACTATAAAACCGTTTACGAGCGTGTCTCACACCGCCATCTAGCGGCGGAGATTGGCAACACCGTGGTAAATCTCCCGTCGCCTTAGATGGCGTTAAACCAGGATCTTTTACGGTGGCTAAGCTGAGAATGAGTTAAAGTTAAACGACTTAGTCGTTTGTCGAATGTTTTACGGTTATTCTAAGTTATGGGTGAAAAGTTAGTAAACGGGGTAGTGTTAAAATGTGGTGAGGAAGATTATGTAGTTGCCATCTTTATGATTGTTTCAGGGTCTTACAGTAAAGTATGGTGATCATTTAGGATGAAATGGTTAGCTTAACGTTTATAGTCACCCAGAAATCGATTGAATATAACTGACAGTGCGAGGTAAGCATTTGTAAAAAAAAAAAAAATTGTAGTCGCCTATGATGTGTAACATGTAATATCTCACCTTGGTAATAAGCAATATTAAAGGGACGGCGTCACAGTCGTTTCTGACGGCCAACTCTAACACCACGCGCGCTCATTGGTCAAATCAAATAGCGCGCGCTTCCCCGGCTTCCTGTTACACACTTCCGTTCCTTTTCACGAAAGCACTCCCACAGATTTGATTATTTAGATTTAGAATTTGGAAGATTGAGGTAAGATGATACATATAAAAAATGAGTCAAATTCACGACAGGTGCTGTTTAAGAAAGAAGAAAACTGTGAAAGACACTTATCGGATTGTCGCCTGTCACTGTGTCTCATGTCGGTTTTATTATCTTCTCTAGTTCTCTGGTATCAGCAAGAATTGTAGTATGTAGTAAAATATTTTGGTAGTCAGCAAGAGATTCTAGACTCTAAAATCGAACTATGGTTACAGTTGCTAATTGTATGATTTATAATTTTTACATTAAGTATGTCAATTACTTTAAAACTCACACACTGACTTATTATAAAAATCGTATACTTCTACATTTTTGTAGATAGGTATGTGAGCACCATGTATCTGTCATTTATTTCTGTTGTCTGTCATTGGTTAATTTGAATTATTTTTACCTATTTTGGTACTATTAATTTTAGTCTAGGTGCATCGTGCTCACGTACTTATTTATTATGATTGTATACAAAATATTGTGAAACACTTTAAAAGGTTCGAGTAACGGTGGAATTCCTTGCCCATTCTTCTTCATACGAAATTACCTTTTGGAAGGGGCTACTAGAATCAATTCAACTTTTTTTGTAAATTTTTACGTTCAGAAGTGCCTTTTATGTTCCTATTTGACTTTGACTTTAATGTGAACTCCAACTCTGTACTCTGTAGGATAACGATATTCTTAGGTGCCGAGCCGATTCCCGATGGGATTCCCCATCGGGAAAAATGATGGACTTCCATACAAACTTTTATCCTTTATATTTTAACCCTTTTGGGGGTAAATTATTAAAAATCTTTGATGATCTCTTTTGCTGGAAACCTGGAATATAAACAATAATCGTAAGAAAAATAAATACTTACTTTACTTACATTTAATTTTTACCTCTTCCCCCTTCCTATTGGGACTTGCCGACGCGTTTTATGTTCTCTATAAAAGGCAAGCATAAAACGATGCTGAGATTGTACCAATTGTTTCTTGAGTACGCTCTCGCGAGGTGCCGAACTAAGGCCATAGGCACCAATTTCACAGTCAATCGACAACGCGATCTGAGATCTTTAAATCGCGATCCAGATTGATTATTTCTTCTTGCCTCTATAGGTATAGAGGCATTCTTATGCCTCTATACCTATAGAGGCATTGCTATCGACACACAAAAGGCACTTTTGAACGTCAAAAATTAACAAGAAAATTTAAATTACCTCTTCCAAAATGTAGTTTCGTATGGAGAAGAATGGGCAAGAAACTCCACCGTTACTCTTTTAAAATGTTCATTATCCATTAGTGTAAAATAAGTAGAAGTCGCTCAAAACCCTGTAACTAAAATTAAAAAAAAAAACAGAAGAAGTGTAAAAAGGTGGCTCTAAATAAAAAAATAAAAAGTCACCCTTCTCAAAATCCCAATTCAAAGCTACACATTAAAAGTTTCTGAGGTTGTACAAGTACAAGACAAACGTACAGAAGCGATCGTCTGCGGTCAGCTTTTATAAAGTGGACTTTTATATCGGCGCCCCGCGAAACACGACCTCTCTACGTAAAGTATACTACACGGATCTATTTCGCTAGAAGGAACAAGAAACTTGCCACCGAATTAATCATTTCGTAGTGGATTGTTCAGCATGTAACTGCAGCGTAACAGAAAGTGTTGTGACCTTATACCCAATACGAAAAGAGACCCTGGTGAAGTAAACAATTCAGTAAGTTTTATGATAACTTTTCCGGAAGGCCTAGACAAATTACAGTACACACACCCTCATTTTGCCTATTATTTTAAGGTATAGGGCACAAACCCATCGTCCTGAGCTGCTACTGAGAAATTTACACATAGGTACTTAACTTACGCCTTTTTTCATGGGGGGTAGGCAGAAACAACAGAACGATAACTGCTACGATCCTCACATGCCTTTTTTGCTTCGTTTACGGTCATACTAACGCTTCTGTGGTCTAGTGGTTAAACCACCTGTCACAGGGGTCCCGGGTTCGATTCCCAGTGGGTGCAAAATTTTCTGCTCGATTTGGTTGGTGGTAGGGCTTGTTCTATGTCCACTTGGCTAGCTTTCTAGCTACCACCACCTTATCTAAGTCTGTCGCCATAACAACAATGTTAACAGCATTGTTGTGTTTCGGCAGTCAAAGATAAGATAGCCACTTCCTCTGTGGCTGAGGATTCTGGTTGAAGCTTTGCTTTCACCTTCGGTCTGATCATCACTTACTGTCTGGATAGATGCAGCCCAAGAACTTCCCCGTTGTAGGTAAAAAAAAATCCATCTGGTGAAATTTCTGGAAAATCTTATAAAACGTTTCCCGACTTGGGAGTCGAACCTTTGGCAGTCATAATTTGGGTTGGAATCTAGTACGGTGTTGTATAGATGATTTGTGGGTAATATCCTGACACACGACATAGCTTGCAGAGCAAGCGAGCTGAAGTGGCAGTGGGCTGGTCATGGCCCGATGGTCTTTGGAGCAGGCGAGTTCTGGAGTGGAGACCGCGTATCGACAAGCTTAGTGTGACCTTGGAAAGGTGGCTGAAACAGACTGGAAACGGAAGGCAGATCACAGGGTGTTGTGGCGCAGCTTGGGAGAGGCCTATGTCCAGCAGTGAATTACGATAGGCTGAGTTGATTGATTGAGCAGTGGTGGCCCAGTGGTATCGGCCCCGACTTACGAGTTGTAGGTCGTGGGTTCGAACCCAAGCAGGCGCTTTACTTTGTGTAAATAATTTCATCACCACTGCTCTCAAAAACGGTGAAGGAAAACATCGTGAGGAAACCGGCATGTCTTAGAACCAAAAATTCGAAGACATGTGACATCTACCAACCCGCACTGGGCCCGCGTGGTGGATTACGGCCCACACCCTCTCACCGAGAGGAGGCCTGTGTCCCAGCAGTGGGAACATTAATAGGCTGATGATGATGATGATGATGATGAGTTGATTGATTTATTGACAGAAAATAATAATTCCGTAAACGGTTTTCAAGAAAAACTTATCGCATCCAGTCACTCAATATCCTTCTCCCCCATTCCCCCGGAGATTGAATAAGGCCAGAGTGAAGTCGACGCCGGATTTATGAGGATTCCCTCCGACGCCGCACTCCTCTGATTGCCAGTTTATTTCGTGTCAAAGTGCGTGAGCCGACACTGTAGCCCGCTAAGCGTGGCAAAATGGCTTCTGGAGCTAATTTTTAGATTTCATTTCACATTTTTTTGGTAGTGTTGGGACCGGGTATTCCGATTTAGGTTTCAAATTTTTTTTCGGGTGAGAAACTATTTGGGTGAAACCGCAATAGATACCTGCTAGTAATAAACTATATAAAGACGAAGATTTTTGGGCAAAAAGAATCAGCATTGCCAAACAACGTGCCATTGCAGTACTTAAATAAAATAAAAAAATTGAAAAAAAAAGCTTTTGGTAATTTTTCCTGTTGATAGCGATGCGGACGAATTTTTTGATGCCCTATGATTCAGTCCGTTTTTCCTTTAGTTTGTAAGTGCTACTGCCCAGTGTTTGGATTACATGGACATGGGATCCGTGGGGGATCCGTCAATGTAGCCCGCGAAATTCAATTTTTTTCGTTTTTTTTGCAAATTGCACCGCTGTTTTATGTTGTACGTTTCCATAAGCGGCGATTATGATAAAACTCTTACTAAATTATAAATCATTTAAAACATCAAAAAGTAGATACACTCTCGAAATTACATCTGCTGCAAATAAGACTATTTCGTGAGAATATTACGATTTGCAACAAATATAATTTATTGCTACATTGAAGGATTCACTTAAGATGGATCCGCAGGGGTTGTTCCCAGAGGTCCACGATTCTATTGTTCTTCTTTTCCCAACGGGTCCACGAGAATTATCCAAAGTACAGTCAGTAGCAATAATTTCTTGTAAGAAAGAATAAAAAATCACAGTTATACAAAAAACAAACACATTTTCAAAATAATCGTAGTTAATACTAAACAATTTTTTTTTGCCAAGGTTTATAAACTGATTAAGAGCATCGATGATGATTTTAATTTTAATTTTTCACTAATGATTTTAATTTTTAAATCTTTATTAATTGAACATCTATTGAATATCTAATCAATAAGCATGCAGTAAGCAGCAATTTTTTTTAATTTTTTTATTGTTTAGATAGTTATTAACATTTTCGGCTCCACCCACTTTTCATAGAACTCATACGCCTTGCCGCCATACATATTGGAAGTGAACCCTCCGGGAGGGTTACTGACATTATGTTTGCGCTAAAGGTAAAGATGGTGGATGGGCATTACGTTTAAAACCGTGTTCTAAAACATTGTAAAGCGAGGTAAAATTGTGTTTTTAGGTGTTCTTGTAGCTATACGCAGTGTCCAACCTTTAGCACTACCACCAACCAAACCGAGCAGAAAAATTTGCTCTCTCTGGGAATCGAACCCGGGACCTCTGGGTCTGAGACAGTAAAACACTAGACCACAGAGGTGGAAAAAATATACATCAGATTTTATTTTCACGGTTTATAATAATGCTGTATTCGCTAGAAGATAGAAGAACCTACATTTAAAATGAGCCCTCCGCGAGAGCTACCGGTATCCCATAAACCATTAGGTGATCCCTTCAGGAGGGCAAAAATAATCATAGTGAACACGTTCGGTGCCGGGACACTGAACGTGTTCACTATGATTATTTTTTTAATGTGTTTTTTTTAAATATTGGTAATAAGGTAAGCATTAAAAAAAAACATTTAAAAAATAAAAATGTCCATTTTATTTTAAGATTGAGACGATTAGCTGTAATTCTTCTGAAACTGCGATTTTTTTTTATTTTTTAAGTCGATTTTGGTCTAAGATTGAAATGATTTATTGTGTTTATTCTGAAACTGAGATTTTTTTATAAGTTTATTTTAGTATAATATTAAGATAATTTCCTGTAATTATTCGGAAGCTGTGATTTTTTATAATGTTTAAGAAGTCTATGTTATTGTAAGATTAAGATGATTTATTGTGATTGTTCTGAAATGGATTTTTAAATACATACTTAAGTCTATTTTAGTCTAAGCTTATAATTATTTACTGTGACTAAAACTGTGATTTTTTATGGTTATGGCCATTCATGTGATACAGTAAAGAGTTCTTAGGTATCAATATTAATTGTTTTATTTCATAGAAATAATAAACACTTATCCCTTAGCCAAGCTTCTATTGCTGACTGTACCAAACATTCTCATGGACCCGTAGGGAAACAAAATATTCTATATTTTAAAATGTCGTGGCCCGTTGGGAAGTAAAGTATGAATTTTCATTTTTCGAGAACAATAGACTCGTGGACCTCTGGGAACAACCCATCCGCAGTTGTAGCCCGCGAAATTCATATCTTATACGTTTTATGCAATTTGCAGGTCAGTGTCAGGTTGTATCTTGATGAAAATATGATACGCAACTGAGGTATGTATTTACAGAATTATAATCATTGGAATCATTAATACATCTCTCTAAGTTAGATTTGTTCCTTATGAACAAAGTTATGTAAAAGCTTTTAAGGAACAAATCTAAACATAACTATGTATTACTTTTTATATCTGCCTAACCCTTCGACGAATATTGGAGTGATGTTATAAATGTCATCAAGCCTTTAAAACCCACAAAGGTGCATACCTACATAGGAAATCAAAATCGTAAAGCCTTTGGTCATAGAGTAACATATTTTTCAAAGTTCGCTCTTTTACGTTGCAACATGGGGGTATGGGCACAGACGGTTTATTGACTTCATAAAATAAAAGGTGTGTGCAGTTCCGGTAACTGGACTTTACGTCACTTCCTGTACCTATTTCAAAGTAACGTTATGAGTTAGGGCGGGGATGTCGAAGTGATTTGTTGTTTCTGAGAAAGTGTAGCTTAGACTTGCTATGACTGCTGTAATTTTATGATGTTATGCATAGGTTTTTTTCGAGTGACTAACCTGGTGTCAGAGTTTTTATGCCACCCATGGATGGGCCACTGACATGGCTTAACATACCGTCGAGAAATATCTCTCAGGTGGCATTCCGGTTTCCTCACGATGTTTTCCTTCACCGTTTTTAAAGCAAGTGATAATTATACAATTCGCACATGAATCTGAAAAGTCAGAGGTGCGTGCCTTGGGTTCGAACCCGAGACATATGACTGGCCGTCCAACGGTCACACTACTAGACTATCACTGCTAGGCACACGGCTTCGCCTATCCCGTCAGAGTGGCACATACACATAATTGGCCTATTAATGTTCCCACTGCTGGGACACAGGCCTACTCTCTGTGAGAGGAAGTGGGCCGTAATCTACCACGCGGGCCCTGTGCGGGTTGGTAGATGTCACATATCTTCGAATTTTCAGTTCTAAGACATGCCGGTTTCCTCACTATGCTTTCCATCACCGTTTTGAGAGCAGTGGTGATGAAATTATTTACACAAAGTAAAGCGCCTGCTTGGGCTCGAACCCACGACCTCCAACTCGTAAGTCTGGGCCGTTACCACTGTGCCAACACTGCACAGAGTGACAAAGTATGTGTAAAATCAAAAGATGTAGTTCCTTTGTTAACATTAGTAAAGAAAGCATTGAAAAATAAAATGTAAAACATAAAGAGTGTTCGCGACGAGGCGTCACCGTCAATTTTAGCTTGTTTAAAATCATTAATTTTAACTTAGCTTAAAAACTTGTATGTATAGGATAAGTATTTCTTCGCAATATGCGTAATAATAGCATGTAGTATGTAGATTCCTTGTTATACGCAATAATGCGTCATCAAAATATTTTGTTAGAAAAGACCTTTCTATTTATCCGGATGTTGAAATACCAAAAATCTGCACACCTATAAAAGAAAAAACTAAAGTTGCAATAACGCAAAACAAAATAATACAAGTTGTGGGCAACGCCTATACTAACTCAAATATGAAAATAGTATAGGTATTAGTAATGCTATCTAGCAGCTAGACACCATCCAAATATCAAAATTTGACTAAAAAAGGTAAACAAAGCCCTTGCACTCCTTGATTAGGTAGGTTAGACAGATATAACGTAAAATCATTTATGGCATCCAGGTCACCTAGACCGAGACCTAGCCCAGGACCTAACTTCTAGAAATCTAGCCCTTCAGGATACCTACTTAATCGAGTTAGAATGCCGCAAAGCGGATTTGTAAAAATAAAGGCTACCCTACCTGTATTCAGAGGCCTATAACTGGCTGAAAAATCTAGATACAATAAATAAAATACTAGATTTCTCTAGAGGAATAGACTAGCCCGAGTGTTCTTTTGGTATGGTGGAAATCGGATCAGAACTTTGTCTGAAAAGTCACTTGCAAATAATTAAATATTTGTTTAATCATTTTAATACCGATAATCCTGAAATATCTTTTCAACAGGAATAGTCAGAATCCTGGAAGAACCCTCATTAGAAAGGGGGCAATTTTGTGAATCTCATGATGTATAACATGATGTATATAGCTATTGAAATAAGTGTGTTTAGCTATAAGAAATGTAATTTTATAAGAATTTTGAAAATAATAAAGTTACGAAAACAGGAGGCGATTCATGGGTCTCTATAGGGTAAAGGGCGCTACCAGCTAAGCTAACACGCCATCTCTAGAAATTGTAGTCATCAACATGGAAACTAGTTCCACCTAACAAGTAAAGCAGTAGTCCTGAGGAGTCCTGAAATCGTGTCCTGAATAGTTATGAAGACTTATCAATAAACAGTGTAATCATTCCTGCCGAGCCCGTTTTCCTTCAAAAGGTCGAGTGCATATCCATGTGAGTATTCGAAAATAGCTAGCAAAAACTTCGGTACAGGACGTCAGCGCCGCTTGGACCAGGATAGCCTTACAACCTACCTGAACCCGTATCCAGCGATCACGCCCGTCCGGTATATCTGCTGGTCCTTCGAAAGCCGGATTATTTTCGAATCCTGGAGAGCTCAATTGAAGACTGAAGGATTACCGAAGAAGGAAGATTCCTGGAATAAGAAAATCGGTTCCTGAAGAATTATTTTTGGAACCTGAAGACTTACGGCTGAAGGATTATTTTGAAACCTGAAGACTTACGGCTGAAGAATTATTTTTGGAACCTGAAGACTTACGGCTGAAGGATTATTTTGGAACCTGAAGACTTATAACTGAAGAGTTATTTTTTCCTGAAGGATTATTTTGAAGACTGAAGAGTTATTTTTTCCTGAAGGATTATTTTGAAGACTGAAGAATTATTTTCGAATCCTGAAGACTTATAACTGAAGGGTTATTTTTCCTGAAGGATTGTTTTGAAGACTGAAGAACTATTTTTGGATCCTGAAAACTTATTTCCTGAAATTTTTTCCTGAAGGATTATTTTCGGTTCCTGAAAACTTTTTTCCTGAAATTTTTTTCCTGAAGGATTATTTTCGGTTCCTGAAAACTTTTTTCCTGAAATTTTTTCCTGAAGGATTATTTTCGGATCCTGAAAACTTTTTTCCTGAAGAATTATTTTTGGATCCTGAAGACTTATTTCCTGAAGGATTATTTTTGGACTTTGAAGAATTAACATTTAACATAGAGAAAATAGTTTGACGTTTGAAGATTTGTTTTGAAGATAGAAGAAACAACTTGGAACTTTGAAGATTTGTGTTGAGGATTACAGTATAGTGCGTTTATAGTGAAGTGACGTCCCCGAATCTAAACCAACATGCCGATCACAAGGTCACAAGGCAAAGCGCCTGAAGCATGGACGGTGGAGCTGGACAGAACGCGTACCTCTACAGCTATACGTCATGAGTTACCTCCACGTTCGCCGTCCACTACGGAAGGGACTGAGCAAGTGCCACCACCACCACAAGCCCTAACCGGGGGTGAAGACGTACCTATACCAACACAAACGAAGGAAACAGAACAAATCGAACAACCAACGACTTCCAGGAGGGAAACCAGACTGGAAGGAACTTCAGATAGAACATTAAAACCTTCAAATAAATCAGTGAATCCGAACAAAATAGTGAAGCCATCAGCTGACAAACGGGATGGAACTTATAGAGGAATTATTCCGATGACTAGCCGGGGAGACGCCCGTTACCAACGTAGACCGCCGTCGACAATTAAGACGACGCGGTCCCATCTAAAAGTAATGAAAGCTCGTGAAGACCTATTGAAAATTAGGTTAGAACTTGCTGAGATAGCACTTCAGAATGCCGAGGAAGAAAATTCCGACGGATACATGGATGACAGAGATTCTAACGACGAGTACATGAAATCGTGGCAAGAAGACGCACCGCCGTCTGAGCCATTGAAGGAAGTCCCTTCTGCAGAGGTGGAGAACCATGATTGCAAGATAAGGGATCAAGCACTTTCTGTAGACAACGCCGCTGAAGAGAACGGGAGCAATAGAAGACGGGACGCCGTTGCTGCTCCACGCCCCTCCAAGGATGTTGAACCTATAGTAGACTTCCATCAAAAGCAAGTACCCGTGTTACATCATCCTATAGAAAAAGAAGTGAAAAATGTAGTACCATCGAAGGATTCGGGGGAAGGTCAACTCCGTTCATTTATAACGGACTTGACGTCTGCTATAGCGTCGCTAGCCGACAAGAAAACAGATCAGTGGACAGTAAATAATCCCTCGGCGTCGAAGGTCATCATGACCCTGCCAAATTACAGTGGGGCTCACACGGAATGGTTATCGTTCCGTGCCATCTATGAAACAACTCGTCGATACTTCAACGATGTTGAGAATACAGCTAGGCTGAGAAGGAGCCTGCGCGGACGAGCACTGGAAACAGTGAGTTCAGAACTCATCGGAAATGCCAAACCAGATGACATCATGAGAGAACTCGAGCTGCAGTTCGGCCGTCCAGACTCGATAGCTCAAGCTGAAACGGACAGGCTCCGTGGGCTGCCGCGCTGCAGTGAATCTCCGAAGGATATCTGCACGTTCGCCAGCCGAGTAAGGAGTGGTATAGTCACGCTACGTGCGTTGAAAAAAGAACATTACTTAATCAACGCCGAGTTAATGCGATTGTTGACTGAGAAGTTGCCAAACTCCCTAAGGGTACAGTGGTATAGAACCTATACCGAGAAGTACCAATCGCTGCCAGATTTATCTCTGCTCAGCGACTTCATCACCGAACAAGCCCGTTTCTGCAGTGCTTTCGCTCCGCCCGAAAATATAAATCCCGGCGAAGCGACAGCGACTAGGCGTGTCACTCAAAGGACACACACAGCAACAGACAAGACGGCTTGGAAATGCCGTGTCTGCCAGAAAGAAGGGCACGATGCTTATGACTGCAAGAAGTTCAAAGAAGCATCCACAGATGAAAGATGGGAACTTGCAAGGAAACTGAGACTGTGTTTCCGTTGTTTGCGAGTCCATCGGTCGGATAAACCATGCAAAAAGAAAATGTGTGGGATCAAGGAGTGTATAGGCACTCACCATCAGCTTCTTCATAAAGAAAAGAAGAAGCCTGCTGCAGAAAGTACCGAGAAGCCTGATGCCCCAGTAAAGAAGGAGCCTCAGGAAACGGTAGCCAGCTCGAGATCAACGTCAGACCAGACGTACTTGAAAATAGTACCGGTCCGGGTAATCGGACCGGCGGGAGAAGCAGCAACATTTGCGCTGCTCGACGATGGGTCAACCGTTTCGCTGATAGACGAAGACATCGCAAAGGAAATCGGGGCAGAGGGCCGCATCGACCCTCTGAAGATAGGTGCGATTGGCAACACTACGATTGACACTCCTTGTTCGCGTCGAGTAACAGTCGACCTTGCAAGCCAGCTGAGAAGCAAAGTGCCCTTCAGAGCGCGCACGATACCGAAGCTCAACCTAGCACCGCAGTCAGTCAGCGAAGAAGACATCGCCCAGTGCAAACACCTGAGCGATTTGAAGGAACAGCTGACGTACGACGTTGGCGCACCGAAGATCCTCATTGGCCAAGACAACTGGCATCTGCTGTTGGCCAGTGAGATACGCAGAGGTCCGAGGCACCAGCCTATCGCATCACTTACCGCAATGGGCTGGACCCTGCATGGCGCGCACACCAGAATCTTAGGTCAACAGGTACACTACGTCAACCGACTGACAACGAGTGATGAAGAGCTGAACGAGCGACTTCGTGAGTTCTTCGCCTTAGAATCGCTAACTATCAATCCGAAGCGACCAAGCTCAGATCCCGAGAAAAGAGCGGAAGACATTTTAAATCGTCACACTCAGCAGCTAGAAGATGGACATATAGAAACCGCTATGCTTTGGAATAATGAAAGCATAGAGATGCCCGATAGTTACGGGACAGCGCTCAAGCGGCTAGTCTCAATCGAGAAGAAGCTCGACAGCAACCCTGCTCTTCGAGACAGATATACAGAACAGATGGACTCGCTCATGCAGAAGGGATACGCAGAGAAAGCCCCCACCACGAGCACACCAGGTAGAACATGGTACCTACCACACTTCGACGTATTCAACCCCATGAAGCCAGACAAGCTCCGTATAGTACATGACGCTGCCGCTAAGTCGAGAGGACTGTCGCTCAACGACTTCCTTCTCACAGGACCAGACCTGCTGCAGTCACTGCCCGGCGTCATGATGAGATTTCGCCGACACTGCATAGCCATTTCCGGTGACATAAAGGAGATGTTTATGCAGGTAAAGGTGCGAGCTCAGGACCGAGACGCACTCCGGTACCTATGGAGAGGCAACAAGAGAGAGGGAGCGCCGGAAGAATACCGTATGACGTCCATCATATTCGGTGCGGCAAGTTCGCCGTGCACAGCCATATTCGCAAAGAATTGGAATGCGAAAAGGCACTTCGAGGAGCAACCCGAGGCAGTGAAAGCTATCATCCATAACCATTACATGGACGACTACCTCGATAGCTACAAGACGGTCGAAGACGCAACGCGCATCGCAACAACGGTGAAGGACATACACCTGAAAGCGAAGTTCGAGCTCAGGAAATGGGTATCGAACAGTGCGCAAGTCATACAAAATATAGATCCGTCACAGATCCGAACCGAAGTTATCAGTATCGGAGATGCAGAAAACACCGAAAAGATACTTGGTCTAATATGGAGACCGGGTGAAGACGCGCTGGGCTTCAATCTAACGCTCGCGCGCCTACCGAAAGGTGTTCTAGAGAAGGAAGCGCCCACAAAGAGAGAGGCACTGAAAATTGTGATGTCGCTGTACGACCCGCTCGGACTCGCCTCACCAGTCACAATTAGAGCCAAGCAAATACTGCAAGAGGCATGGAGGCGAGGAGTCGACTGGGATCATCCACTAGATAAGGACCTGGCAACTCAGTGGAGAAGTTGGATACAGCACCTGCAGCAACTCAAGAATATCAGCATACCAAGATGTTACCCTGGATATAGTGATGCTGTGGAGACACAAATCCATGTGTTCACCGACGCAAGCGAGATGGCATACGCAACAGCAGTATATTGGCGGGCCACATCGATGGAAGGCAAGCAGCAAGTCAGCCTCGTCATGGCAAAGGCGAAGGTGGCACCACTGAAGCTGCAATCTATACCACGCCTCGAACTGCAAGCCGCGGTGATGGGAACCCGCGTGGCTGCAGCCGTGATACGTGAGCACGACATCAAACCCGCATCGGTGACATACTGGTCAGACAGTAAGACCGTCTTGACATGGATCAGGAGAGGAGCACGGGTATACAAACCATTTGTTGCTCATCGCATAGCCGCCATAGAGGAAAACAGCAAAGTAGAAGATTGGCGTTGGGTACCCACCAAATTGAATATCGCGGACATCGCTACCCGTGATGTACCGCGTGACTTTGACTCACAGCATGCGTGGTATTCCGGCCCTAGCTTCCTATACGAAGAACCGTCGTCATGGCCTGCAGAAAAACCTCCCATCAAAGAGGAGACAGGGGAAGAAAGGACCCTCGTTGCCGTCGAAGAAGCTAACACGCGAAAGCTAGCAGAAGCCATACCAGATCCGGCCAGATTCTCGAGATGGGAACGGTTACTCCGTGCGACAGCAAGTGTTCTTCGCTTCATTGCTCTCTGCCGAGGAAGAACAGAGAAAACGTTCTACAAAAGAACGAGGAAAAACGCAGAGAAAGATCCAGATTGGCGGAAAAAGAAGACGACCCCAAGTCCTCCGAAACAGACAGCAAAGACGTCTGAAATTCAAATCGTGAAGCAAACCTTAGAAGCAGAGTATCTCCACGAAGCGGAGAAAATACTCATTCAAGTCGTGCAACAGCAGTCTTTCGCTCATGAGATAGCGAAACTGCGAGAAGAGAAAAAGTTGGAGAAAGATAGTCGTTTGCGGCCACTGCAGATCGAAGTAGTGGACAATATCCTACGGCTAAGAAGCCGGATAGCCGCAACAGACGAAATATCAGATGACGTGAGACATCCGCCGATATTACACGGCGACCATCACATCACCCAGTTATATATAGACTGGACACACCGCAGCCTACAACATAGTGGAGTAGAACTCACTATCAACGAGGTGAGACAACACTATTGGGTTGTCAAGATGCGGCCGACCACGAAAATGGTGCTAGCCAGATGCCTACAATGTCGCATTCGCAAGGCACAACCACCCGTGCCTGCGACCGGCGACCATCCGAAGACGCGCCTCGCGCATCACCAGAGGCCGTTTACCTATACGGGGCTTGACTATTTCGGCCCGCTGTCCGTTACTGTCGGACGCCAGCATCAAAAAAGGTACGTAGCACTATTCACTTGTCTAACCACCAGAGCCGTCCACCTTGAGATCGCCGCCAGCCTCAGCGCAGACTCCGCCATACTGGCGCTGCGCCGATTCGCTTCTCGCCGAGGTTGCCCGACCGAGCTGCACTCCGACAACGGCACCAACATGCACGGTGCCGACAAGGAGCTCCGAGACGCGTTTCAAAAAGAGGCAAGTCGAAGAGGCATCGTGTGGCGCTTTATAACGCCATCGGCGCCATTCATGGGAGGCGCCTGGGAGCGTCTCGTACGCTGCGTGAAGTCCGCATTGTACACTGTGTTACTTGAGAAACACCCACATGAAGAGGTGTTGTCCACACTATTGTGTGAGGCAGAGTACACAGTGAATAGCCGTCCACTGACACACGTTTCAGTGGACAGTGAAGACGACGAGTCGATAACACCGAACCACTTCCTACTTGGTGGGTCGGCCAGACTCCCAACACCCGGGGTATTCACCGATCAAGACATAGACAGCAAGAAACTATGGCGGCGCTCACAGATACTAGCCGATATGTTCTGGCGCCGCTGGGTCCGGGAGTACCTGCCGGAGTTACAAAACCGGCGGGAGCCGCATAGCCGCGGACCAGACCTGCAGGTGGGTGACCCTGTTCTCATTGCTGACGGCCAGCTGCCTCGCAACACATGGCCGCGAGGCCGCATAATCGCCGTGTTCCCCGGGGCTGATGGTGAAGTCCGGACTGCTGAGGTGCGCACTGCCGGCGGCACCCTGAAGCGTCCGGTGAAGAAACTCGTCCCCTTACCGAAGTAACGAGGCGTCGAGACGGCGAGCGTCGCGGCGGCGAGCGTCGCGACTACGGTCGTCGCTCACCGGTGTGATGCAGCGCCGTGCCGACGTCGCTACTAGTCGCCACTGCACTGCATGGCGGGAGAGATGTTCGCGACGAGGCGTCACCGTCAATTTTAGCTTGTTTAAAATCATTAATTTTAACTTAGCTTAAAAACTTGTATGTATAGGATAAGTATTTCTTCGCAATATGCGTAATAATAGCATGTAGTATGTAGATTCCTTGTTATACGCAATAATGCGTCATCAAAATATTTTGTTAGAAAAGACCTTTCTATTTATCCGGATGTTGAAATACCAAAAATCTGCACACCTATAAAAGAAAAAACTAAAGTTGCAATAACGCAAAACAAAATAATACAAGTTGTGGGCAACGCCTATACTAACTCAAATATGAAAATAGTATAGGTATTAGTAATGCTATCTAGCAGCTAGACACCATCCAAATATCAAAATTTGACTAAAAAAGGTAAACAAAGCCCTTGCACTCCTTGATTAGGTAGGTTAGACAGATATAACGTAAAATCATTTATGGCATCCAGGTCACCTAGACCGAGACCTAGCCCAGGACCTAACTTCTAGAAATCTAGCCCTTCAGGATACCTACTTAATCGAGTTAGAATGCCGCAAAGCGGATTTGTAAAAATAAAGGCTACCCTACCTGTATTCAGAGGCCTATAACTGGCTGAAAAATCTAGATACAATAAATAAAATACTAGATTTCTCTAGAGGAATAGACTAGCCCGAGTGTTCTTTTGGTATGGTGGAAATCGGATCAGAACTTTGTCTGAAAAGTCACTTGCAAATAATTAAATATTTATTTAATCATTTTAATACCGATAATCCTGAAATATCTTTTCAACAGGAATAGTCAGAATCCTGGAAGAACCCTCATTAGAAAGGGGGCAATTTTGTGAATCTCATGATGTATAACATGATGTATATAGCTATTGAAATAAGTGTGTTTAGCTATAAGAAATGTAATTTTATAAGAATTTTGAAAATAATAAAGTTACGAAAACAGGAGGCGATTCATGGGTCTCTATAGGGTAAAGGGCGCTACCAGCTAAGCTAACACGCCATCTCTAGAAATTGTAGTCATCAACATGGAAACTAGTTCCACCTAACAAGTAAAGCAGTAGTCCTGAGGAG
Organism: Conistra vaccinii; assembly: GCA_948150665.1. Lineage (NCBI taxonomy): Eukaryota > Metazoa > Arthropoda > Insecta > Lepidoptera > Noctuidae > Conistra > Conistra vaccinii. Next base: position 10,080,620 of record OX411319.1, read on the forward strand.
TCCTGAAATCGTGTCCTGAATAGTTATGAAGACTTATCAATAAACAGTGTAATCATTCCTGCCGAGCCCGTTTTCCTTCAAAAGGTCGAGTGCATATCCATGTGAGTATTCGAAAATAGCTAGCAAAAACTTCGGTACAGGACGTCAGCGCCGCTTGGACCAGGATAGCCTTACAACCTACCTGAACCCGTATCCAGCGATCACGCCCGTCCGGTATAAAGAGACTTCGTAAAATATGCAAAGTTTCTCCCCTTAACAACCCAAAAAAACTAGATTTGACAACCTTAACAAAAGGCAGAAGGGTATCCCAACTTATCACGCTATTTACACCAAATCCCGACCTTATCTAATCTACAAATACATAGCATCCTACTTGTCATTTCGAGGCGCATATTTTTTTATCTCCCCCAACGATCCACTGGCAACACTGCCATTTTTCGGGTTATTTCGTTGTACTCGAGAGGGCATTACGGGGAGTTAAAATTGCATAACATTTTTTATGCTGTCAACTCCTTTGGGAACCAAGTGATGTTAGCTTGATTATTGTATTTTAGGTGTAGTGAAAAAATTTAATAATGCACAGAAATAATTGACATTGGTGTTCTAGTTATGGTTTCTAAATAAAATGAAATACATAGGCAGTCAGTCGGGGACTACCGACAGAAATTAAAACTTAAAACTATGATATACCTAACAGTGGTTTTTCATACTTTTAGGCCCAGCCGCACTGCGAAATCACAGCGCGCGCATTTTTATTCGCACGGTTTATATTCAGTGTACGAAATTGCAATGAACGCGAATTTGCGTCAGTGCCTGTAAATACATAAGAAGCCATGTGTTACAGAATTACGATAAAAACTTCGCACGATTTTTTATAGCAGTGCGGGTTAGGCCTAAGTCATACTCATAGCTACAGTAAACTGTTAACATTAGTATGTCGGTGACGCGAACCCATATGATTTCCACTACCAAAAATCACTCAACGAAAGGAAAAGGCCCATTCTTGGCCATGGTTTGCCCAGCAATGTAGTAAATACAAAAAAATATCCCATTTAGGAACTAAAATATTGCTATTACTTATTTTTAACAAAACCTCCGGAATTAAAAGCCGATTTAATCAAGAAACTCAATCGTTTATTTCCTTATCTAACACTTCCGATTGTTGATCAATCCTGTCATAGTAGGGATGGCAACTATTACTGAAAAAAATCGATCCACTCAAAACCGGTTACCAAAAGTAGATTTTTGGAAAATCGTTTTCTGATTATGTAGTTGTTACAAACAACTCAGCCTATCGTAGTCCACTGCTGGACATAGGCCCAAGCTACGCCACAACACCCTGTCCTCCGCCTTCCGCACCCAGTCTATCCCAGCCGTCGGTCCCTCTAACTCCCACACTACGCTTGCCGATACGCGGTCTCCACTCTAGGACTCGTCTGCTCCACCGGCCATCGGTCCTTTGACGAATATGACCAGCCCACTGCCACTTCAGCTTGCTTACTCTGCAGGTTATGTCGGTAACTCAGGATCTTTTCCGGATAACTTCATTTCTGATCTTATCCTTCAAAGAAACTCTGAGCATAACCCGCTCCATAGCGCGCTGAGCAACCTTGAATTTGTGGACTAGCCCGACTGTCAGTGTACACATTTCGGCACCGTATAATAGCGGGCAGGACGCACTGGTTGAAGACCTTAGTCTTCAAACACTGCGGGATTGGTGACGACAACACTTGGCGAACTTTTCCAAACGTTGCCCAACCTAACTGGATACTTCTGTCGGCTTCTTTCTCAAACTTGTGCCTACCGAGCTGGATGAATTGCCCTAGGTAGACGTACTTCTTGACAACTTCGAGAAGAGACTCTTCGATGTGGATCGGATTCGGCAAGACATGCGAATTGTACATGACTTTCGTTTTGTCCAAATTCATGCCGAGGCCATCCCGCCGAGAGGTTCCATTTAGGCTGTGCATCATCTGGTCTAAGTGTCCCAGCATCTCGTCAGCATCAGTTGTTACGCTCTTGTTATTTTCTTTAGAGACAATAAAAAATGTTTGTCCATTTTCGGGTTTCTAAATACGATTCATTGAACCGATTCCGTGTTTCCAGTTTGTTTTTTATTAAAAACTTTTCGAAAAATCTATATCATATCACATCCCTACGGCAATAATAATATTGACAACCTGATTGACATTGATATTTCACATGTTGTTTGGTACTGTATTTTTTCTACTACGTACTTCTATTTGATTTTGCGACGACTTTGATTATGATTGAGACCCTGTAACCGCTCCCGGTGACGACCTTGGCTTTACATTGGATTCTGTACTCGCCTCCCACGACAACACCGGCTTGCCAATGGATACCGTACCCGTTTCTAGCGAAGGACCTGACACGAATATGCCTCCTAACCTCCTCCTATAACCTAACCTAACCTCAATTTCACGATCTTACCAGCTTACTACGGAGCCATCTCTGTGTCAACTGTGGCGTGGATACACGAAGACTTAAGACATTTACCTTAAGCAATGTGGAAGTTTGGTCTATATTTCAGCAATGGATTGCACCACAACAAGTAAGTTACTGTATGAACATACTCAGCAACTTTTATTGCATAGCTACGTAACATTAGGTTTGAATTGAATAATTTGTTTGGTTAGTATCAAGGAAACCATAGAAATAAATAATAATTGAAGTTTCGTTTTGTCTCAAACCATTGCCCCATACTTTATGTGACAAAAGTAATGAATTGTATTATCATCATCAAAAATGGTATCAAGAAACCGGTGTCATTCAATGTATTTATACATAAAGACCTTTTGAGGCTACAACATGTTAATAGGTAAAAATTATTTATATGACAGTATACAATTATGTTTCAGATAATAGTCTGGTATGTAACCAATGTTGGATGATGGCAAGGAATGCACAATAGCCTCCTGCACCTCAAGAACGAACTGTTGGGCATCGACAAATATGATTGTACACAATCATATTAGCTGTGGTCAATCTGTATTAAGAAAGCACTTTCATCATCTATACCAAAGCAGTACAGGCGCAAGAGATATACAAATAAGAACTATAATTGCAGAATGGATTAAACCAAAACTATAAATATGTTTTTTCATCATCATCAACATCAGCCTATAATGTTCCCACTGATGAGACACAGGCCTCTTCGAGAGGGAGTGGGCAGTAATCTACCACGTGGGCCCAGTGCGGGTTGGTGATATGTAAAATGTTTCTTATTAACCTTTAATTTTTTTGTATGATTTATAAAAGGACCACCGAGTTCTATGTAAAAAATAGTGGTTGTTTCTTTATCTATGATGTTCAACCTTAATGCCTCTAACTTGTTTCTTTCATGGGCGTCACTTGGCCAAAACCTCTTTATCAAGTGGGCGTTTCCCGAAACACCGACTTATAAAATCATATAAGTAACTATGCCTATGTTAAGTACCTACTACGGTTAAAGGTTATAATTATGATTTTCACGTTTAAAAATAATTGGCTTAAATAAAATATTTATCACCTTCTGTAAACACACAAAAACAATTAATTCTTATTTTGAATTCACATTCCACGCCACACATTAAACAAATAGTATCAAAACTATAAATCCAAGTATACAGTCGTAATTTTCTTACGGGGCGGTGCTGTAACGCCCAACGCTGGGTAAATCTGTGATGACTCCCAGGATATCGTAGTCAGCTGATTTATTACCCGGAAGTGACGTAATGACTATGTTTACTTTGATAATAGATAGTTAGATATACTTTATGGGACATCGAAAGGGCGCGAAATACATTAGAACGGTACAGACGGCGGCCTTGTCGGTAAAAGCAATTTCTTTCAGACTAGTAAGTATTGGTATTGTAGCGGTTACACCGCCAGAACTACGCATTAAGGCTCGTGCGGACCAGCGCGACGCGACGACGACGGCGTGACGCGACTCGAACAATACAATTTCTAAGAAAACTTCACGATATAACAATCGTGCTTTAACGTGCTTTAACACGAAGCTTTAAAGACATGACGTTACACAAATCCTGCATCGCGCAGTTAGAGTTCAATCGTTGGGCAGTTGCCCGCCAGTCTTGACACCCATCTGGTCGGAGGATCCTCCCTTTTCTATAGAGGATGAGTGAACTATACACCCCGTTCCTCATGCCTCTAAAGTATAATAACCCAACGAAAATACTCCTTTAAATTTTGATTGGTGTTAAATTAGAGGCATTCCCTTTAGATCACCAACTCGAAGAATCGAGAGATAAGAATATCACCAGTAGTATTCCACATTGCCCACCCACAGTGGAATACTCTGTGTAAACGGAATGCTTTTCAAATTAAAGTGATTTGAAAATTAACTATAAAATATATTTAATTCACCGGTACTTTTAAGGGATGGGATTGACACTAAACAACGTATGTTTTGTGATACTCCTAAAGAAACTAAAGCACTTTAAGGTCAATTAAAAAAAGCTCGATCTCTATAGACCCAAATATAATGTACCTATAAGTTGACGAAAAATAGAATGGGCTAATTTGCCCCAACCCATTATAGCATTAATTAAGCTATCTATACAAAAACAAATAAATGCGTAGATGCATAAAGTAAAAAAAAAAAAAAATTGTCTGTCTGTTCGTTCCAACTTATCTCCGAAATGGCTGGATCGGCTTTGATGGGACTTTCACTGGCAGATAGCTGATGTTATGAAAAGTGATATAAGCTAGGTACTTTTATTTTAGAAAAAGAACTAGAACTTATTCTCACGACTTCTCTCAATTGTTAGTCTTTTTGAGATACAGAGTCCAATATTTGAGTAATGCCAAAGATTTAACTGCCATATTCAAAATACTCTGTAATATAGTAAACAGCAAGTGTACCCGTCACTCCGAATAGATCAAACATTGTTTATTTCTAAGAACTTAGCCGCAGCCATGTGTAATATACGTCAAAGTTTAAAAGCCTCAATGCATGTGTTCACTTCCTTCGCGAACTTTATTGAGAAATGGCTGCAAGAATTGATTCTGACATGCTCCTCTCCACTTTAAAACACGCTAAAATGTCTCGGTACAACCACGCATTATAATTTCAACCATATCGTGGATAGCATAAAGTTGGGGGTTGGTTGGGGGTTTCCAAGGGGTTTTTATCAAGAAAGCCTTCGTTCTTCATATTTATTAGTTGGTCTTTTTGTGCGTAATGGATTTTTAAGTGAATAAAAAACAACAAAAGTTGATGTTGCTTCTTTATTTAGATCAGGCTACAATTTGCGGAGGATTATGTAGGCATGACTATGTGGCGGACTTCATGCGCTAAAGAGAATTCTTCTTTTGATGTATTTAGTACTATTTTATGAGCCATTACTTCTTTGTTTTTGGAGTTTATAGACATGCTGATATACTGCTACAAAGCTCTTTTGGCGCTCGAATGACGTGACAGGGGGACGTGACTGGGGGGCGCTCTCGGTAAACATTTATGCAATTTATTTTGTGAAATGTCACTTGAAATATATTCTAAAAACAAGATGGCGGCTAGTTCCAATTTTAGAACATAATTCAGTACCTACTTAGTTTGGGATTTTAGAATAAGAATAATTTATTGGTTCATTGTTACAAAATAAGTTTAAGAAAATAATCATAATTGTATGTTTACTGTAACTAGAAAATTTAATTTAACATAGCAATAAACCAGTGGTCCCCAAACTAGGCAGCGCCTGTATCTTGGGGGCCTGAGTTGCGTTGTCATACATTTTAGTTCGTAACATTTTAATGAGGAAGAAGTCACAAAAGTCATGAGAGTGATTGTTCGTATCTAAGGGTTAAAATCGCTTTAAGTTTTCGTCGTCTAGGTTAAATAAAAATGTTAAGAGCGTTTATTCTGAAAATGGGCAACGTCGCAAATAGATGTCAAATATTGGCATTATAATTAAAAGTTCACTAGTTAGCCACATTTCATATTTCCAATTAGTAATAAGTATATTTCCAAATTAATCAAAACAGGTAAATATTTGACAGCTAATTGCGATGTTGCCAACTTTTAGGATAAGCCCTCTTAAGGATCTTTTATAGCGTGAAAAAAAAAACACATGTGATCAAAAACAATATCACATAGCAGCCATGACAGGCTTCTGAAGGAAAATATATCACCTTCTTTGCAATAAGTTCCTCTAGTTTCCTTAACAAGTAACTGATACCTTTGCCTCAGCACATCCTTTTGCAACGGGATATTCTAAAGACGGAGGAGATGTTTATGCTAGTAGGATTTTTATTTATTTCCTGGTTTTTATATATAGTCTCCTTTTTTAAGTGTTCAAGAGAGACTAAAGGAATTTTAACTTGAAGATGAAACGGGACTAACTTTCGCAAATTGTTTGTTATGTGTTAAAAATTTCACCTACTACAAGTAAGTTCCCGGTAACTTGGGACATAACATACAAAATCTGTTCCATTTTTTAAATTTATTTGCTATATAATAGCTATTTGGATAACACGACGCAGTTCCTTATCTCTATAAATGAAAAAAATGAAATACTGTTCGTTGGTGAGCGCATCACGGACGGCTAGACGGATTTGACTATTTTTTGTTTTAAAAAGTTCGTAATAGTCCGAATTAGGTTATTATGGAAAGAAAGAAAGGAAAAGTGGCCCAGAAAATTAAAAAAAAGACGTGTGGCACTCGGGGACTGCCCCGGCGAAGCTATTGCATAGCATTTTTTATCAACTTACGCAATTGTAAAATATTAACCCGAATACAAGAAATAGCAATGATGACATTGACAGGAACTGTTATTCACATTTATAGTTTTTAAAACTTGACACAACGTAATGGGAACATCAAACTAATAAAAAGGTTTTAATTTAACTGTAGCGGTTAGACCGCCACATACAAAAAACTACGAAACAAAAAGACATGACGTCACACAATTCCTACATCTCGCAGTTAGAGTTTACTGAGCGAATAACATAGATAAGACTATCCGAAATCAACATATGGGCAGTTGCCCGCCAGACATAACAACCCGTCTGGTTGGAGGATCCTCCCTTTTCTATGGTGGATGAGTGAACTTTACACACTGTTCCTCATACCCCTAAATTGGTGACCCCGAGAATGAACGTCAACGCAGCCTTCGTGCAACTACTTCAGCGTGACGTCATCATCATCACTCCCGCAAGCTTTCGTGAGGCAAGTCACACAGCCAGCCAGCACCCACGGCTTTAACGGGTATCCTGACCACCAGCATGCAGCGAACGCGCATTCCTGGTCATCACCCTCAACCACAACCCGGCGCTGTACCACATCCGACTCACTGGATGACGACGCAGCGCCACCCCGACTCACTGGGGAATCACCGCAGACAGTTCCGACTCACCGCGAACTATGCGGCACCCGGTTCCGACTCACTGGAACCACAGCTGGTACTGTGAAGCATCGCAAGATCCAAGACTCAGCCCACTATCGACCTCCGGTCTCCGGAGGGGAGTGATGTAGCGGTTAGACCGCCACATACAAAAAACTACGAAACAAAAAGACATGACGTCACACAATTCCTACATCTCGCAGTTAGAGTTTACTGAGCGAATAACATAGATAAGACTATCCGAAATCAACATATGGGCAGTTGCCCGCCAGACATAACAACCCGTCTGGTTGGAGGATCCTCCCTTTTCTATGGTGGATGAGTGAACTTTACACACTGTTCCTCATACCCCTAAATAACTATTAATAGTCAAGGATCATTCGTCTAAGTAAATATGAACTTTATTGTCAAACAGTTAAACATAATTTTCAATACAACACTCTCGTATCATTCGTCTAAGTAAATTTGAACTTTGTTGTCAAACAGTTAAACATAATTTTCAATACAACACTCTCGTATCATTCGTTTAAGTAAATTTGAACTTTATTGTCAAGCAGTTAAACATAATTTTCAATACAACACTCTCGTATCATTCGTTTAAGTAAATTTGAACTTTGTTGTCAAGCAGTTAAACATAATTTTCAATACAAAACACTCTTTTTTTAGGTAGTATTTTCGTTACGAAATTTCTGGATTAGGTCTCCACGCTCAAGGCCCGCGATAGAAGCTATGCAATAGCTTAAAAATTAAAGACTAAGAGAGTACCTTTCTTTGAAATTTTTGTATGAATTATTGTTTGGACAAGTCTGTATAAATAAATTCTTTTGTAATGTGGATGTATAGTACAGTCAGTACCCTGCATTACCTGACCCCTCTTACAAAGAAGAAGAGCGGAAGAGGGGTCAGGTAATTCAGGTCACTGACTGTACATGCCATTTTTTTTTTCATAGTGTAACCCGGATGTTTTCCACTAATTACTTTGGTTACACGAACTTCGAACCATTCAAACCAGGAACTTCTTTCCAATTTTATTTTTAAATAATATTTTTCATTTTAATAAAAACAATGCTGCTAAAGTGTCGATTCCGTATTTTTCAACGGCTTGCTGTGGGTTGGCCGTATAGCGATATATTTGTTTAATGGCCGAAGGAATAATTTACGGGAAGACCGCGTTGATACCGTTAGGTTTGCATTGATTGTTTAGTTTTGATACCAGCACTTGCCTTATTAATATTGTTTTTCTTGCCAGTCGTTAACTATTACAACTTACGCAATTGTCTATCTATCACGTATAAAATATTGTAAAACATTTAAAAGTGTAACAGACGTTGTCCTGTCAAAATTTCAATTTTGGTTTTTCGGCTCTTTCCTTGGGTTTTTCTGTTTATAATTTTCCTAAACCCTGTATTGAGATTGAGGCGAACAAGACAAAAAAATAATTATTTAAATCGGTCGAGCCATTTTCGAGTTTTTGCGAGGCTAATGCACGGCAATTGATTTTTATATAGATAGATAGATAGATATTAACTCCAAAGAGTCCAAAGTCAGTTACCTCATTTATTCAAAAGTCAAGATTTCAGACGTGTGGTCTCATTGCAAAAGTTTTTGATATTCATGAGTAGGGTGCTTCAAACCACCATAACACCAAAGTTAAAAAAGCAGCTGTTTCATAAGTAAAATACTAACCTTCAATAAACTGCGGGGTAATTGTGTAACACACTTGAAATCGCAATACCTTTCATTTTGACATAAATCTTTTCATAAGTTTGATCATTAAAATTCGACAATTTTATTGACATTTTATGTGTGTTTCGCAATCACCCCGCAGTTTCTTTTAATTATCTAAGTCCAAGTATTTTGGTAAGAACCTTAAATTAAAAGGGACAAAATAATATTCAAAGTATCAACTCATGGCGATCCGTGTATACCGTACAAAAGTGCGCCTAACATAGGCGGGCCACGGAACGAAATGAAAAATCACAGATGACTTTTTTTATTGTAGCAGTCACCGCCCTAGAGAGCGGTGTAATTATCGAGAAAAGTGTCTCATGTAATTTATTACTGTTTGTTATTGTAATAGCAAGACTATCAAGATGGGAATTAGAGTTTTCAAATTATTTTTGTATTTCTGGTGGTGGATGTATATTTTTTGTGTTTAAACGAGTTTCAAATAATATCTATAGCGTGTCTTCTATTTGTGCATCAGCCTTTGTAGTTCAAGTAAAATAAAAATGGATTCACAAAAGCAACGTTTAAAGTTCGCAATTGATCTAGTTATCATCTAAGACCGGCAAAATGATACCTATTATAATATAGCTTCTATTACAAAATCTTCATAAAGTACTTAGGTATGTTTGCGACTAAAATTATCCTTATGAACCTACATTTACATAGAAAATTCAAACAATATAAACCCCAAACAGCAAAAGTAACTAAACGCCAGAAAAGGCCACAAAGGGAGCAAAAACAATAAAAACCACTTCTCTCATCGTCTGTACTATTAATTCAATTGGACGGAATAAGGCAGTCCGATACAGCGTCGCGTCGCCGTAATATTGATATTGACGACGACTGTACTTCGTCTCAGCTACAGTGACCAGACACTTTTGTCGTCATTTATTTATATTTCTCACTGTTAAAGGGCTCACTGGGTTTTCCTCGAGAGTGACTGTGGAATATTACTCTTTATATACTTTTATACATTGCTTTTGGCTGAGTACGACTGTGGGTAGGGCGTGAGGTCGTGTTTTGTTTTATACAAGTTAGATTTGGTGAATTTATTAATGAATAAATATATTATTTAACGTGCTTGGAATAAATACCAGCCTATTATTGTCCCACTCAAAGCCTCTTCTCATACAGAGAAGGCACGAGCATTGATCACCACGCTTGCTCAAGACGGGTTGGTGATTTCAGACTTATATTGACTATAAGTCCAGGTTTCCTCACGATGTTTTTCCTTCACCAATGTCAGTAATGTCCAAGATAAACTTAGACAGTACATAAAATATTAATTGGAAAAGACACGTTTGTCTTTTTCAATTCTTATGTAAGTACCTACCTTCTGAGTTTTTTGGGAAAGTACCAATGGATACCGCCGGATAATGCCTTAACCGCTGGGTCATCAGTATATTGGGTGAATCATTGATATATTTTGTTAGGTATTAGAAGTAATTAGCGCAACTGTTGAGCTTGCGATCCTGGGTTCGACCCATGTTGGTCCAAAGTTATAGATGTTGTTTTTAAATCAGGAATTTCTCAGTAGCAGCCCGGAGTCTGGATGTGTGCCTGGTTGATGGCAATAGGCTCGCCCCCTGTTACATGGGACTTAAATATAACTGGTGAAATGTGGGTGTACTATAGGTTCTGCCTAACCCTTCGGGGATTACAGGCGTGATGTAATGTTCACACAGCACACCTAAATATTTTTGATTTTGTATGAAATGTCTATAATACCGCAAAATGACATGGGGTGTCGCTTAAACACAACTGTGGAAATATGGGTGTAATACGTATATTGCAGAGGTATACCTCTGCCCAACTCCTTGAGGAATACAAGCGTTATGACGACTCTCATAACGAGTCCATCTAATTTTGTTTCTCTAAAAAAATCACAAAATCCTACAATTCTAGAAACAAACATATAACAATTTCAAACCGAACTGCACATAAAACTTTAATAACGTCACACTTTACGTCACTCGCAAGCTCCGCGCGATTCCTTTTTTCTAACAGCAATAAAAAGGATATATAGACACATTGGTCCACTCTTGTTGAAGTGCAATAATTCCGGCAGTCACCTACAGGCGGCGCGAGTGTCGCCTCTCGAAAATGAAAATATATAGCCACTCGACACTTGAGCGCGCAACTGTACTTGTCTTGGGAAAAGGAAATGTTTTTAAGCTGTTATTTTTTGCGGATTATTTTATTTAATATTTTTTAAATTAAATGATGTATAGGTACGTATTTACGACGGGGTAAATAAAAGAAGGAAAGTATGAAAAATGTATGTGTATGTCACAGGAACACATCATATAAAAATATAAGTAGGTATGTTAATTCTAGTGGCCAACTATTTCTGTTGTGTGATTATAGATTTTTTATGTGTTTTTGACGTGAAACATCACCTTTAGTGATGATGATGATACAGACTTGAGCTTTCACTTGTAACAGAACATCGAGTACACGCATTTACATTTGTCGAACTGAACTACGAACAGAGCCAAGCATAGAGCCAAACATCGCTACATCGCATTCTAGCGAACGCTCGTCAAAAAAATTTTCTTCACGTAGATGTAAACGGAACAATTACTGAATGGCTCGACTCGGCAAAAAGCTCAAAGCAAATTTACTTTTAAGCTTGCTTGAACGTTCGCTAGAATGCTCATTACAAGTGAACGCTCAAGTTTATCAGAACCTTTATTGGTGGCAATTCGATAATTGCACCAGAATAATTAGAACGCGTCACGTTTAGGCACATTTTGTTACATGAGAGAGAAGAAAGATCTCTCTGTTTTTTATATTTTAAGAAGTTTCTCTTCTATCACGAGTACGGTGCAGCTCGCGCAAATTTTTAGGCATGAGCTCGCTAAAAATATGTACACTCACATCAGAAATGTTATCATAAAGAGGTACACGAAACAAAAGCGCAAACTGTATCACTTTGCAGCACAAAGCGCTGCTTTGCTTATTAACTTTAATTTTTAATATCCGTGCGCAGCCCGCGTAAAATTGCAATCTACCGTTGAAATAAAAGAAGGTCTACTTAGCCGAATTATTCATACCTCGCGTTTTACAAAACACTTGCAGTTGTGTAGCTAAATATGTCGATTTTACTTGTAAAGAATGACAATTTCGAGTTCAATTTTATTCTAGCGTAAGTTGTATGCAGCTGAAAATCACCTTCAGATGTTATACCTTGTCTGACATTATGCTGAGCTGACATTACAAGCATTGTTTTCTGTTTTGTATAGTTTTATGGTGTTGTTTTTTTGTTGTAAATGGCAATAAACGCATTTTTGTTTCTTGCTGTTTCAGGTAACAGTTCATTTTTTGTGAAACGATCAGTTTCCCTGAAATCACTTAGGGGGAATTAAATGAACACTTAAAATGAAATGAAAACTTTTTAATAAATAAGTAAATAAAAAGAAAAAGACGTGTGGCACTCGGGGACTGCCGCGGCAAAGCTATTGCATAGCATTTTTTATCAACTTATGTAATTGTAAAATATTAACCCGAATACAAGAAATAGCAATAGTGACATTGACCGGAACTGTTATTCACATTTATAGTTTTTAAAACTTGACACAAAGTAATGGAAACATCAAACTAATAAAAAGGTTTTAATTTAACTATTAATATTTATTTATTTATTTATTTAATACTTCAAGCACAGGAATGTACAGAGGCGGACTTAATGCCATAATATGTAATACTTGTATATGTAATAGTCAAGGATAATTCGTCTAAGTAAATTTGAACTTTATTGTCAAACAGTTAAACATAATTTTCAATACAACACTCTCGTATCATTTGTCTAAGTAAATTTGAACTTTGTTGTCAAACAGTTAAACATAATTTTCAATACAAAACACTCTCCTTAGGTACTCGTATTTTCGTTACAAAATTTCTGGATTAGGTCTCCACGCTCAAGGCCCGCGATAGAAGCTATGCAATAGCTTAAAATCTTTATTGCAGACCACATGATCCCTAAAAAAAATACATAATAAATAATTAATAACACATCAAAATTAAAAATAATTACAAAATCCGGCATTATCTGCCTTTGGGACAAAAGCAATCAAAATTCTTGACTTAGACCGGTCGATGTGATGACGCTTGGGGGACAAGTCACACCGAACGGTCCTGTGCTTCTCGCCTGCAGCGGATTCCCGTGACCTTCACCAGTACATCGGTTCACTTTCATTTAGACACCCATAACGGAAATTAAATTAATTATAACTAAATAGGTAATAATGTAGGACATACTGATATACCAAAAATAAATCTTTTAAAGCATAAACTTCAATGTTCGGTTGTTTTATTTATCTTTAAAAGTTTCTACATATTCCTTTAAATCTACTGCACTCCCAATCTTTTTCCTCGACGAATTTGTAAAAGATAAGTAGCCAATACATTACTTTCCCCTTCACAGATGAGTAAAAATAGCCAAAAAGGTGACGCAAAAAAACCTCTTTAAACATTCACAGGACTCTGTATCAATATCAACAGATTAGTCGTGCGTCGGGATCCGTCAAAAGAGCGGAAAAACATGGAAAAAGTCGGCGAGAAAATGTTGGTGCAAAATTGGCGGCAAAAAATTCACCAAGCGTCATGGCGTCAGTTCGGTACTCCATGAATACATTGAGTAAACGTTGTAGGGAATAAAGAATGAATAAAAGAGTGCGAAGGCGCGGTTAATCATCGCTTTTGAATTTACTTTATTTATTTGTGTGGTAAAATAATGTTTTTTTGCTGGCGTCTCGTTTTTATTTATAATTTTTTTGGAGCGTGTCGGGTTGTAGCACATTTTGATATTCTAGTTTACTATTTTAAGTTACTATAAAAATTTGGCAATCAATGTTTAAAAAAAATACCGTGGCGAAATGTGGGTGCACCTCTGCCTAACATTTCGGGGTATATAGGCGTGATGTTATGTTATTTTTTTAACTTTGTATTTGTATTGCCAATTTTGATATAATACATTTTACATGAACGCTGACCGTGAGACCGTGACACCTACATTCATGTACAGCTAAAGAATGAAAATTTGAAACGCCTTATTATATTTATTTGACTACAAGGGTCTATGTATAAACGTTGCTTAAAGTTAAGTAATGATTAGCGACTGTTGAACCATATATTTTTGACGTTTGAACGTCACTTAACTTTAAGCAACGTTTATGAATAAACCCCTTATTGCCCACATATTGAATATCAGCGACAGAACTTCGGTTAAGAACAAAATACTGCCAGTCATCTTCAAAAGAAGAACACAAAATACTAGTTCCGATAAATCACTGTTATTTATTATTATTCGCCCACACAATCACACGATATTCAAAATAAGTTCCCATCATCGATGCATCATTCAGAATCTCTTCATCATATTATAAATTGACAAGCTGCGGCGATCCATCACAGAAAACCACAATACACAGTTTTCGCATTAATGCAATGGCGGGCAAAATAATATTTTCATTTCGAAGGCAGACGGTTCGATAAGAACTTCATTACAGATTCGAGTCTGGGTGTTTATTTTTTCTATTTTTAGATTGTAATGTGAATTAGATTGAAATTGATTACACAATTATTTATTTGGAATTAGCGAATAGTCGGCCCTTCGCACGGTTTTTACGATTTGACCTTGAATATGAAAACACCTTTCTAATATACCTACGCTGTATAAAAGTAATAATTACAATTTCATTACAGATTCGTGAAAAAAAAATCTGCTGTTCCATACATTTTGACGAATTAAGCTGTTTTCAGACCAGCGCGATTTGTCGACACCGGTTATTGTTATACCGTGAAGTTTTGTATTGTTCGTGTCGCGTCGCGCGACAAATCTCGCTGGTCTGAAAACAGCTTTATGCGAACATAAATTGTAGGGAACAGCTGATATTTTTTTCGCGATTTCAGGTTTAGTCCGATAGTGAAAGTTGTTCATAATGATGAGTTCATAGTCACGTGTTAAAGTATCGGTCACTAATTACCAGTCACCCTATAATATTACACAAATAATAGTTTAGGATAATTCAGTGATATAATTGCAATTCATTATTAGAACTAGAATATTAATAATAACGAATTGCAATTAAAACACTACATTTGATGTTGTAACCGTTTTAGGTGTAAAAAAGGCATTTGGAAAGTATCCAAATACTTTATTACATCTAAAACTAAATATTCGGTGTTACGATATTAATGATTGCATTTCATTTCACTAGTTAGACATATTTCCATACAGTAATATTGCCTAATTAATCTGAATCTAAAAACTGCAAAATATTTGACATCTATTTGCGACGTTGCCCACTATTACTGCACTATTACACTACTACACACTACACACTATTATTTACACAATTACACTATTATTGTTAAAACTACTATTTACACTTTTTTGTTTCACGAACTGTGTCCAAATAAACATTATTCTCTCTTTTCTTTCTTTTAGAATGCACGCTCTTAAACCTACCTATAAATCGAAATACACTCTTGGTCACATGCACAATGATCATCATTCTAGAATACCGCCAGCACACAACCATCCCTCATATTTTAATTTACAACCTTTCCTTAGATAATGTTGGCGTGAGCCTCATGAATACATTTGGTTAATGCTGCACGGTCGAAGGGAGAAACTGAATTAATTCAGAAAAGCAAATTGAATAGAAACGTGAAGAACTGTTACTGTTTCAGTCAGGACGTTAACTTTGTCCTCTGTTAAGAAAAAAATTCTGTTATTTTTCTCGTGAAAGAGTAGATGTGCTGAAGTTGCAAAGTTTAGCACAAAATAGGTATGCTTATGTACTTTGAAAAATTTGCAAAAGGTTTGGGAAGTTAATTTTTATAGTAGCAATGGATTCAGTATTATTCAACACAAAATTATACATAATATAGAAAGTATGGATAAATATTTGCGAATTGTCTACAAATGAAATAGTTCTCACTAACGGAGATTACAAGTTTGTAAAACCGATTTTTCTCTGTATGCAATTCTGCGTGATAAAGTCTAGTAATTATGAAAAACAGCTAAACGTTCGTCGTTCAGTTATTTTACATAACAGAGCTGTCTTGTAAAACAACTAGTGGTTTTGTAAAACAGCGGATTCAACAATCCATCTGTGACATCGGTAATACCATGTAGTAATACCATGACCAACCACATACAGTATGTATGTTTAAAAAAACAAACTTACCCTACTTGTCCCACTGCTGAGCAAAATGGCCTTCCCCAAATCCTTCCAGATATTCTTTTCCAGAGCAACCTCGACCCAACCCTTGCGTTACTCATCTAGGTCGTCTCGCCTATGCCTAAGTTGCCGTATCAATTAGTTTTAGGTATTTTATTTATCTTATTGTCGAATACGCTTTTTAACTACTTACATAATCATCCTATAACGTTCCCACTGCTGGGACACAGGCCTCCTCTCTGTGAGAGGGAGTGGGCCGTAATCCACCACGCGGGCCCAGTGCTGGTTGGTGGATGTCACATGTCTTTCAAGTTTTGGATCTAGGACATGCACGTTTCCTCACGATGTTTTCCTTCACCGTTTTGAGAGCAGTGGTGATGAAAGAAAAGAGAGAAGCGCCTGCCTGGGTCTAGGACCCACGATCTACTCATAAGTCAAGGCCGTTACCACTGGGCCACCACTGCTCTCTTCTCTTCACTGCTCTTTTGGGTACTTAGATTATTATAACGTGCGTCGTATTTGTATACAGGATACATTTTTAACCAGTGCGCAAACTTAAACACATGACTTTACTCATCATTATGAACAACTTTTAGTATGGGACCAAACCTGAAATCGCGAAAAAAAAATCAACTGTTCCCAACATTTTGACGAGTTGCAAACATAAATGTATGGAACAGCTGATTTTTTTGCGCTGTTTCAAGTTTGATCCCATAGTAAAAGTAGTTCATGATGATGAGTAAAGTCATGTATTTAAATTTGCGCACTGGTTAAAAATTTATCCTGTAGAAGAAACAATTTTTGGTTCTTTCTTTTAATACCATCATCACGCCTGACTTGCTTTTCGTTTCGCGGTAAAAATTCTAAAACTTGTTACAACATGAATGATTAAATTTGTCGGCCATAGCTACAAGCACCGTGGACTCCCCTGGGCCAACACTTCGATGCACTTCCACGGGCAGAGTTCAATTGAAATTTGTGAGCAACTTCGACCCTTAGAGACTTTGTATTACGTACTGACGTGTGAGTATATGCTTTGAATTTGACCAGAAATTGTAAGTTTAGTTGATTTTGGATGTATGAAATGTGTTAAGGGTTTTAATCTGAATATTGTTCGTTCAATAGAAGTGAGTTTTCAGAAATTGGAGTGAGAAATACTGTGCAGGACCCAAAGCTGAAATTAGAAATAAGATACCCTCCACCTCCACCCTACACCCTCATCCTAATTGCGTAATACCTACACTCTCTCTCACAATCCGATAGATTATGAACAAAATAAAGGTTATAAAAAAAAAACTAAAACCCAACTACGACAAAAAAATCAACTAAAAAGGTGTAAACAAGCCATCACACAGAGACTAATTAAAAATCCGCAGTCACGCGTGTTATAGGGCATAAATCGAATAGATTAGGTGTGATTTTTTTATTTTATTTGGGGTTATTTAAATTATTTTGGGGTTATAATACATATATTTTTGAAATTTGCTCGTTAGCCCTTTCATTTGATAAACTGGCAAAATTAAAAAAAAAAAAAACTTGACTTTAGGTCCTCGAGACGGCGCCATACTGCGGACGATCAAGACGCTTCCAATGATACCTCATTTGTCAAATTATGATCAGAAGTAATGCGGTAACAGATGAACATACATACATACGGTCAAAATCATGACCCTCCTTTTTACTTCGCCGTAGTCGGTCAGTCGGATATTTTTATAATAGTCTAAAGACACTATCATATCTCAGCTCTTTAACTATCTATGCATCAAGAGAGAGAAAGAGAGAGAGAGAGAGAGAGAGAAAAAGCTACTTTACAATTACGCCCGACCGTAAAACACAGTACAGCCAAAATCCAAACACAACCTCTGAAAACGTAATAGAGCAGAAAACTAATTCTCATGTATCACAGCAGGGCGAAAAGTCCACAAATCTCGCTTCCAAACGAATGATCCAGCAGCGTAACGTACAGAACCCGCTAGTTAATCAGTCAGTCGAGACGAGAGGATCTCTAAATCATTTATAAGAACGCCGTAGCCTTCGCGACGAGGAGAATTTTTCTTGTCTTAAGTAAATAAAAATCCAATCAGAGGCAAATCCAATTTTCATTCCGTTTCGCGTTGGATTCACTCGGGATTCTAGCCCGGGCTCATTTTTTACGTTTTTTTTTGTACTTTTTCACACTATTTCGTTTCGTTACGGCCTGGGTGCAGTTTTCTGGGAGACCTTGATAGTCGGTTTTAGGTTTTAAGGGATTGTAGTTTTTAGTGGCTAATGCTTAGTTATTTGGTAGCCTTAACATGTTGCGACATATTTTTCAATAAAAAAAAAACAACGGGTTGCACTTCGGGAGTGCCGGCAGTATTGAAAACTTGAACATTAACGTTGTGCATTTTTGAATATTTTGGAATGGTTAAGGAATAATTTCGCACGAATTGCTTTATTTTATCGGTATAAAAGTACTATAATTATGTGGTTAAATACAATATTCATTAGTAGTAGTAGTATATTTATTTATTTTCAAAATATAGTCTAACAAAAATAAAAAAAATATGTAAACACTTTTTATGAAGTATGTTTTGACTGCTTTTTTTTACCCATCATTATGGGTAAAACTTCTTACATCGCAATCTTTACGTAATGTCAAAGACTATATTTACTTTGTCGGTTGCTAGGCAACGGATCTTACGGCACGTTCTGACGCGAGTTTAACATTTTTTACCCATCCCAAAAAATGCACAACGCCGCTAAAGAAGTTTTCATTTCAATAATAAAGGTAACAACTAAAGTTAAACTACATAAAAACTTACCTAATGGGCTAGTAACTTTATACTGGATACAATGGTTTCTGAGCATCAATAAATCAATACTTAAATACTAAAACTTAAATTATTTTTTCTTACTTTTTTCTTTGTATTTAAGAGCGTTATTCTGAAAGTGGGCAACGTCGCAAATAGATGTCAAATATTTCGCTGTTTTGATTAATTTGGTAATATTTCCGAAATAATAATATTACGGAAATAAGAAATGTGGCTATATTAGCGCTAGGAAGTGGTGAAAGGGCGGGCGTTTTTGGGGGGCTGTCTTATGTAATTTTGACGTTCGAAAAGTGCGGATTCTCCACCTAGTTTGAACAAATGACTTACTGAATTTGGATTTGAATGAAATTATTTGCTAAATTGTTATTTGTGTAGTGTAATTTGTGTTTCCTTTATATAAGCTTCCCCGCAAAAAAAAAAAATTGTATTGTTTATTGAAATATGTTTAACTGTGCATCATTTAATACTACTGACATAACAGAAAACATCATACTCAATCATATAACACATTTAAATAACAATCGAGAAACGGACCGAAGTCGGACCTGCAAAAATCAGTTTTATACGATTCTGGACACGGATTATGTTAGATCGGAATGGACAGTTGACATGAGCAAGATGTTATTCAATAAGAAAGGATACGGACAGAATTGATATAAAATTATGGCGGTGGAAGTTTTGAAGCAAGTGGGTTTCGTGTCCATATACTTAAATGGCATTTAATATTTCAATATAAAAAAATATTCCAGTAAGTGGAACGTTTTTAAATTTTTTGGTCACTATGTATTTTAAAACTAGATGACGTCGGCATTTCCTAGCTGACTAATCCCTGAGAAGAAAGTCGGAACAAACTCAGAGGTTATGGTCTCTTTGACAGTCCAAATATTATATTATCAAGTCTTGAAGGGCCTTTTGAAGAAAGAGCCACTGCAGCTTTGAGTCACACAGTGCAGTCAGGGAAATGAATTTATTGTTTAGCTGAATGACACACAAGTCAATTTACTGCACCGTTTTTTATTTTATTTAGGGCACAGATTAATACAGATGGTTCACTCCGCTAAATCATTTAAATAAAAAGAGACTCTTGCTACGACACAATAAAGTGCAATTCAGGTCGCACAGTGCTAATTACCTAGGAAGCCCGTAAATCTACGGGCTTCTACTGCGGATCCCTCTTAAGGGAAGATGTCAAAAACCTGCCAAATCCAGTGCCTGTTTCATGTTAGTTCTGTATTTCGCCGCATGCATTAATGGCGTGTCTATCTATACTGTATTTCCAACCGTATCCTCTTTTTCGCCTCCAAGTTCCACCCTAAGCCGTTTCGGAATGAGAATCCATTATGTGTTATTTATGGAGTGGCTGGCGCAAAATATTTATCTGTGTCGATATTCGATAATGCGTTGGACGCACCCCAGCGCCATTGGGCGTCGCGGCTTGGACGTCACGGAACCCACAGGAAATGAAATCGGATTCACTCCTCCGCGCTGCCTTTTGTAAAATATTATTATAAGGTATATAAATAACAATAATGGTGGTTGGATTTTTCAGGGATCATTTTGTTTTTGAGTTTTTGGTGAATTCAGCTCGTACAGTTAACGGAGACGTAGATCTGTTTTTGCTATTTTTTATAATTCGAGGTAACTTATCTTTTTTTGGCACGTGTTTCTATGACAAATAAACCAATTTTACTTTCTTTTTTTACTTTAAATACTTGTACTACGAAACGCGCCCTTATAAGCTACGACATGAAGCTACCGTCAATGTTAAATTACTGCTTAAATGCAGTTGACTATACATACTGATACAGTTAGTCTGTCTGACTGTAGAGTCCGGGAAATTGATTATTTTACAAATTAATTTAAATCTTAAAATGTCCATTTAATCAAGCAACTGGTCAGTTGTAACAAGTATGTTCAAGACAACCGTTTATTACCAAGTATTTAAAAGTTTTATCAGGTTACTTACTACTGAGTGCATTTGCCAACTTCATATGAAATAGAGTAGTTTGCCATCCCGCTAAACAATACTTTTCTCCGACTGTACATAACGATCCAATATTAAAAAAAATTACAGGTGTCGTGGGACGCAGTTTCTTTCGCTTTTGCACTTTTTTGTTACATATTAAAAGAGTAGTGAAGGTCAAAATGTTACACTTTTTTTGGTCTAGCTCTAATTTGCCAAATGTGTACCTACAGTATAACGCGCGATAAGGAACTTCGTTCCAAAATTGATAAAACTTTTTGTGGAAATCGTTATTATACAGTCGCGAAGGATCTCGTGCCAAAGAAATAACAGCCGCACGGATCGATCCATCAGGTTAAGCTACTCTTGCTCGGGTTGGTCCGTGGATGGGTGACCATATTTACATACCGAGACTCCTCCGTGCCTCGGAAAGCATGTTATGTCGATCCCGGCTGTCATTGTCGTGGATCTTTGACAGTCAATATGAGTCGTCAGAAGCCTGAAAGTCTGACAACTAGTCTAACAAGGGGTAACGTATTACCCAGTTACTGGGTTGTGGAGGTTTGATTGGCAGTCGCTCTGTGTAAAATACTGGTAGTCAGCTGCATCCGGTGAGCCTGGAAGCCGACCCCATAATAGTTGGGAAAAGGCTAGGCAGATTGTTATTCACTCGCGATTAAAACCTCTATCATAAAAATACATTTTGAAACATGTTTTCAAGTAAAAATTTACGCGTCATTAACCTAAACATACTACAGGTATTGTACCGCAAATATACCGGTATGCATTTCAATAATATCCGCTGTGTGGTAGACTGGAAATGAGTACCGTATCTGGACAGCCAATGGGATGAGTTAATATGATTATGTGAACGTTCCGACGGATTAGCCGGTTTTAGGTGATAGCGATTCGGTTTGAATTGTAACCGATTTTCGTATTTGTGAGATTTTTCATTCGCGTGTGAATTTTGGAGAGATTAGTGTACTTAATGTTAATTTCTTTCATATTTACGACTATCTTACGCTTGCGGTTTCGCCAGCGTGATGGTGTTCGGTAACTATCCCACGGAAACTAATTACCGGGATTAATGTCTATGTCTATGTTCTAACTTAGGTCCTGGTCTACCTGTATACAAAATTTCATCGATATCTGTGCAGCCGTTAAGACGTGAAAGCGTAGCAAACAAACAAACTCACTTACGCAATTTATAATAATTTATTATATTTATATTGGGTGACTGGTAATTAGTGACCGAAACTTAAACACATGACTTTACTCATCATTATGAACAACTTTTACTATGGGACCAAACCTGAAATCGCGAAAAAAAAATCAGCTGTTCCCTACATTTATGTTCGCAAAATTCGTCAAAGTGTATGGAACAACTGATTTTTTTTTCGCGATTTGGGGTGGTCTTCATATGAGGGTTTACGTCGTACGGAATTTCATACAAACTTTCAAGCCCTTGTTTTTCGAAATCACTGAACCGATTTGAATGAAACTTCATACGCATAGGCTCCTGATACAATGGTCTAAAAACTTAGTTAAGAACATTTTCGAAAAATTGTGTTACAGCCAAATTAGACTGATTTAAAATTTTCCATAGAAACCGAGATTTCCAGTTATCTGCTTTTAAATAAGACATTTTGAAAATGTTTTTAACTAAGGTTTTAGACCTTTGTATCCTGCATATGCGTATGAAGTTTCATTAAAATAAGTTTGTATAAAATGCCGTACGACGTAAACCCTCTTAATAATAATTACTAACAATAGTGTTGTAAGTGTCAACTAGTTTATGGATCTCCTAGTTGTCCAAATCAAAATGTTTTTTTTTAGTTTTTAATTAATTTTGCACCCAGTACCGACAACACGGTAAAAATACTCACAAAACTAACATTGCTTTCATCAAAACTTTGCGATTCCAGACTTTCGGACTCAATTTCGCTCTTTGAAAAATATTTTCCACCATCCTGCCTATTAAAACATCACTGAACCAGTAGATTAAAAAACACATTTCGTTCGGGCTACCAATTTTCTGAACGTAACTTTTTCTCTGTACCTGCGTTAAAAGCTTAATACAGGTTTTACATCTACCCTCAGTCGGCACTCAATTTTCTCTAGCATCACGGCATATTTCATGCTGGAACAAGCCAGAGGGATTGGTAAAAAATGGCCCTTCATGTAGTCTATAAATTTGGACGCTTAGCCACGCCACCGGAATGGATATTGCATATATTTTATGCGGCTACTTGCTACTCTAAAATACGTTTTTCGGTTTTATCCAGAGGAGTGAGAATCTGTGAGGATAGTGTCGGTATTTTACTTTTATTTGGTGTCTTCAAGACGTATTGAAACCACGGACGTAAGCTACGGAATCTCATTTTTTTTTGAGTTTCATACCCAAATGGAACCGGGCGTTTAATCTTTAAAAAAAAAGAAAGCATTTAGCTCTATTTTTTTTGCAGTACGTATTGTGGCCCTTTCCGTAACGCATCTTTTGATAATATTTTAAATTTTTTATCTCAATAATGGAGGACATTAGCCCTCCGGTCGCACTTTTCTTCAAAACGGGTACTACTGAAGCGATCGCAAAAGCATTTTCAATGCTAAAAATAAAAAACAGCAAAAATAAACGAGGCAGTCTGGGACTGCCGATTGAAGTGAAAACTAAGTAACGCCATCTAACGAAAATGTCAGGAATTTATGTGGCTTGCTGTCAGTACAACAACGAAAGCTGTAGCTCCATTAAAAAAAATCCAAAAAAATAAAACAGAGTGCGCTGTCAACAAAAACTTGAACGTCTTACGAATTTTTGATCAGGTCACGTGTCTTGACGCAAGTTTAAAATTTTTTACCCCTAATGTAGTTTTCACTTCAAAAATTGGTTACCATTGCAATAATTATAGTATTAAAAAAAAATGGGATGAAAAATCATTCACTGTAACTAAAATCCGACGTCAAAACCCCCAGGCCCTCCACAAATTAGGCGAAAAGTAAAGTGTTAAACAAATGTGAACCATGTGCAGTACAACTATTGACCGTCACCTTAACTTGCCCAGTAGGTAGATCATGATAATATGTCATCAGCGGATAATAACATGAATCTAAAACCCCATAATATCTGTTTCAAAATATCGTACCTGTGGATGCCAATTTGTAGTGTCGCTTACAAATTGAGAGCATACATTTGATTATTTAAAAAGAAAATCTAATTATAAGTTTTTCATTTGACAAGAGGTAAATTTTATACCTCAATTTTCGTCGATGATTTTTGAATTACAATTAAATAATGTTTTTCCAACAATAATTGTTGGAAAAACTGGTGAGATATAAAATTGAAACCTTCTAATTACTGATTGTTATAAAATTTCCTTCAGTGAATGTTATCATTACATAACGTTTTGTTTACATTTCCTACTGTTAATTTTGAAACAGACTATAAGCAGATATTTTATTAAAGAAACACACAACAGGCAGTTGTGCAGTTGTGCACTGTGCGTGACATACAAAACGTTTAAGATAAACATTTCACTCGCACAATGCTCCTCTATAGATGAAACGTGGAAAAAATGTGTGCACGTGACATGAGGCTTTTACAACGAGCTGTTGTTGTACTGAAAAACTCTCGTCAGGTGGTTTTTTTTTCACGAATGTAAATGTTAAGTTGGCATTCAAAATTTACTTTCTAGTTCTGTTGTTTCATATTAAAGTAGGTTCTTTTTAATTTAGGTAATATTTGCCCGTGGCTTCGCATGCGTGGAGACCAGGATTTTTAATCATTCCACGGGAACGTACTAAGTACCGGGATAATTAGTATTCTATCCTAAACCAAGTCATGGTCTATCCGTGTGACAAATTTCATCCAAATCCGTGAAAGGTAATAGAGTTACTTTCGTATTTATTAATAACTAGCAGGGCTCCGCTGTTTCACCCACATAAGTCTCGATCCCGTGGGAATATCGGAATAAAAAGTATCCTATGTCCTAACCAAGGTCATGGTCTACTCATGTGCCAAATTTTATTTAAATCCGTTCAGCCGTTTTAGCGTGAAAGCGTAACAAACAAACTAACCAATAAACAAACTCACTTTCACATTTATATTAGTTAGAATTAGGATATTAGGTATTATGCAAAGAAAAGCGACTGGCTCCTAAAATACAGATTACTTAAGTAATTGTAAAACTCATGAGAAGAGAATACGTTGAAGACCTTGTATTATGATAAATGATTTTATTTAAAAAAGTTAAATTAAAATTTTAATAAACACACAAATTTTAAAAGACACAAACAAAATCCTTTAAAAAATTATAAAATAAAATATACTGGCCCTTTATGTTTAATATAATTTGTAGTTAATATTTTGTCGCCGCGTCGGGGGACGGCGAATGAAAAATTGAAAATATATTTTCTACAATAGCATGCCGTCGCAGAGGACAGACAGACGGACTAGAGAGTGATCTTATAAGGGTATCTTTTTTTACCTTTTATGGTAAGAAACCCTAAAAATTTTAAAAAGTATGCTTAGATGGTTTGGTCATGTTGAGAGGATATATTAAAGGCCACTAACAAAATTTACGGGCAGATGTGAGTGGAAACGTCGGGAGGGTTGCCCAGAAGGACATAATGTGACCGTATTGGTGATATTCTTCAGAAAGGTCAAGTGCGTAGTACTCGCAACTGGCCTGCGTATGATCAGTTGTATGAACGTAAACAAAGCAAAAGTAGTATGTCAGGATGGCCGCATTCTGTAGTTTCTGCTTACTTCTATGGCAAGAAGGTAAGAGTAAAGTTTATTTATGTGTATTTTGACACTTCTGCGAAACTCTACCTCATCTAGACTGGATGAGGATCTTTGATTTTATCAGAAGAAGAAACAAAACAACAAGCTTCTAATCCTTACAAATTATAAAACAAAGTCCCCCGCCGCGTCTATCTGTCTGAACGCGATAAATTCAAAAACTACCGAACGGAATTTCAAACAGTTTTCACCAAAGGACGGAGTAATTCATGAGCAAGGTTTTATTAATTAAGGTTTTGTGTAAATTGGCTGAAATAAGAAGATTATTGTTGAAGATGTCGGGAAAAATCATGCCGACTGGGAGCTTTACTGGCGTGGGCCGCGTAAACCGTGAGAGATAAATAAAATTTACGTTCTACAGGATTGTAAATCTTAAAAAAAATACATAAAAGCCGCAATAGCATAGGTATGTCTATCTTCTAAGGATGATACACAATAAACATTTTATCTTTTAGAATATGATCATTTAAATTTTTTATTGATATTTTGATTTCATTGCTAAAGCTATTTTGACCAGTAGAATATTAACCCATAACCAATAAAATATGTTATTTCATTTAGATCAAAATATGCCTTGTCATCGTACCATTTAAATTAATAGTTTAAAACATTATCACAGATACAAAATTACGACTAACGTAAAAAGTAATTACGAGTACAGTTGACGGCAACGCGGGTGCAGCGATAAGAGTCAGTGGAAAAGGTCATTAATCTCGGCTATTAGTTATGAAATCCCGGTGGTACGTTCCCGTGGGATAATTTCCGACATCCACACGGGCGAAGCCGCGGGAAAAGCTAGTATAAAATAAATAACAATCACAACAATACTATCCTATGTAATCCTTTCTAATTCCTTCTAATTATCGAAACTTTTCTCCTAAAATCCTGTGTGTAACATCATTAGTCGGACTCATTAAGGCGACGATCTCACTAACTGCGATGGACGTCGGCCCGGGCGGGTAAGTGCACCATAATGTAGTTATGTGTTACTTAAGCTGTTTTAGCTATGTACGTATTTGGGACATTTTCTTACCAAGTTAAGTGAGTAAACTAGAAAATACAGGATACATTATTCTTGAACGTTTTATAAACACGAATTTTCAATGAATTTTTCAGACAGTGGCGCCAACTCCCTTCATCACAAACTAAACTAAAATAAGAGAATTGATATCTTCTACTGACTGACAGCTCGGGAAAAGGAAGGTGACAGTTAGGAACTAAGTTATAGATGCAGAAAATAAACCGTAGTAAAGTCCAGTCGTTTTATAACTATGAGGTTTGTATAATCAGCCTCTAATGTTCCCACTGCTGGGACACCAGGCCTCCTCTCAGTGACAGGGAGTGGGCCGTAATCCACCACGCGGGCCCAGTGCGGGTTGGTAGATGTCATAATATGTCTTCAAATTTTTGGTTCTAGGACATGCCGGTTTCCGCACGATGTTTTAATCCACCTGTTTGAGAGCAGTGGTGATGAAATAATTTACACAAAGTAAAGCACCTAACTGTGTTCGAACCTATGACCTTTAACTCGTAAGTTGCGGCCGTTACCACTGGGCCACCAATGCTGTATGTCTGTTCGCGGCATATTTTCTTCTCGAAATTTATTTTCTTTTGCTCATAATGAGATCTGTCATATGGGGCGTATAAAACAAAACGGGGCGAGGTGGGCTCTGAAGGTAAGGTCAAGTAGATTTTGATGTAGTTCGCTTTGTCCTGTCCATCGTAAGTATATGGTAGCATACCTCCGTCGCGAAACCATAGCAGCGAAACCGGAGCACTTCAATTCAACTGGCTCGCGTCATATTCCGCTACTCAAATTTCGCGCGAGGCAGTTGAATTGAACTACTGCAGTTTCGCTGCTATGATTCCATGGCGTAGATGTGCTAATGGCGTTGTTGTCTTTGTAACAGCAGATTTTTATTAAAAACTTCAATAAATGCTACTAAACGACACGTCTCCACACAAAGGGTAATAAGCCAATTCGATATTACCATTAATTGTAGCGTAATAGTACATTAATATGAATATTTACTCATAAATTATTTGAAAGTTAAATGCATGTTTAATTACAATCGACAAATTATCGCTAAATATGAATCCAAATTAAATTCGCGACCAGTACGATTGGCTTTAATACCGACAACAGATTCCAATATTATTGATGCGTACAGCTATCTGACTGGGTACTGGTGGGAACAAAAGTGATTATTACAATTAATACGTGTCAGTTAATTAGTATATAGGGTGACTGGTAATTAGTGACCGATACTTAAACACGTGACTTTACTCATCATTATGAACAACTTTTAATATGGGACCAAACCTGAATACGCGAAAAAAAAAATCTGCTGTTCCATACATTTTTACGAGTTAAGCTGTTTTCAGACCAACGCGATTTGTCGCGCGACGCGACATCAGTTATTGTTATACCGTGAAGTTTTGTATTGTTCGTGTCGCGTCGCGCGACAAATCGCGCTGGTCTGAAAACAGCTTTATGCGAACATAAATGTAGAGAATAGCTGATTTTTTTTCGTGATTTGAACCTGTTTGCGGAATACAGGTGTGATGTTATGTTTAAAGAGCACTTCATCGATTTCAGGCATTTTAAAAGTCTCCATAGTATTTGTTTTATTTTAAATATCCTACGTCCCATGTCAAAATATTTTCAAAGAGTTAATTGAAGAAAACAGCCTTACGAAGATACAGTAAGTTTTAATTGATAGGCACTTAATTTTCATCATGTATAGGGTTTATCATTCTCTGTCAAATACAACACTTTTGTGTTCGACTTTACGTTGATAGTTTAATACCTTTTATTTAACGTGCAATTCAAAGATAACAAAATTAATTATGGGCATAATAAATTAATTCAGTTAATGTATGAACTTCATTCCAATATTCTTGACTCCAAATATTCTGCTAGCATCAAAAGGCCAATTCCAGTAATTAAAAACGTTTAAAATCAAGTCACAATTTCATTTCAGCGGCAATCAATATGAAAAACTTGTCAGGAACATGTTCAGCAGTAGCAGTTGGCTTCATTAGACCACCGAAGCAGACTTTCTAGAATTCCTCTCAAATTATACAGTTGCCTTTCAAAAAACGTAGATAATTTTTAGACTTTGCTACATCTCGTTACTTGTTACCTTAGGGCCTAGTGTGAGTTTCTTGTGAACCATCTCCACTTTATTACGAGTATATACAAATGGCACCAAAGTCAAAGTCAAATCATTTATTTCAATTAGGCACATAAAAGGCACTTTTGAACGTCAAAAATTACAAAAAAGAAATAGATAGAATTGATTCTAGTCGCCCCTTCCAAAAGGTAGTTTTCGTATGGAGAAGAATGGGCAAGAAACTCCACCTTTACTCTTTTAAAATGGTTTTACAATATTTTGTATACTTACATTAATTATATAATTATATGTGAAGACGATGCACCTAGAATAAAATTACTATACCAAAATTGGTAAAAAGAATGAAAAATGAAGCAATGACAGATAAACTTATTATGTGCGAGAGCAGTGGTGGCCCAGTGGTAACGGCCCCGACTTACGAATTATAGGTCGTGGATTCGAGCTCAAGCAGGCGCTTTACTTAGTGTAAATAATTTCATCACCACGGCTCTCAAAATGGTGAAGGAAAACATCGTGAGGAAACCGGCATGACTTAGAACCAAAAATTTGAAGACATGTGACATCTACCAACTCGCACTGGACCCGCGTGGTGGATTGCGGCCCATTCCCTCTCACAGAGAGTAAGCCTAGCGTAGTGTCCCAGCACTGGGAACATTAATAGGCTGATTATGTACTCACATTTAGGACTCAGTATCGCTTAACTGTTAGTTTGACAAGGTTCTAATTTTGTTTTTGTTCACGGCTTTGAGCGATGCGACTTGCTAAGCGATTTGCGACACGCGCTCGCGACTTTATGCTGTGCCGGTGACTGGTCAGACTGCGGTCGACGGTCGTACCTGTTAAAAATTCATGGGGCAAAATATATTTTTGGACGAGGCAACCGAATAGAAATGCGGTTGTTTTGAACACTTTGAAGTACACCGCAAACATCGTTATGATTGAAATAACGTTTAAAATTCTTGAAACTCCTTACCTACTGATGATTTATCACTGAAAATGAAGGTGATGTTTCGCCCCCCCCCCCCCCCCCTCCTTTCATATATCCGCCCCCGTCCATTTGGAGTCCATTCGGACGGTACGGGAGATTCGGTATCACTTCAAGACCCAGATTACCACTCGCCATCCGGTTACCTCTCCGATAAAATTTTACGTGCCATTGCTTTGAATATTTCTCCGCAGTCACTGTCGCAAGACGCTTGTCGCTTGAGCGTAGTTCGTGGACAAGGGGTAAGGTTGTTATTGCCCGACTGTACTAACGAGTGAAGCTAGATAAAAGCTCAAATTCTAAACGTTACCGTAACGATGCAGTAGGTAACTGTACGCAGGAGTCTGGACCGAAGAGTACAGCTATTTTGAATACTACATTCAGTAGGTATTGTCTAAGAGCTAGATGTTGGGGAAAAAGATTCTTGCTATGATCAAATACTCTACACAATTTACTTATGTTTTTGTGGCACCTACTAAAATTGCGAGGACGATAATAATGTTTCCCTTCAGTAAATGATCATGTTTAGCAATTGAATAAAATTAAAAGCGAATACAGACCAGTAACAGACCGCTTTCAGTAACAATTTTAATGATAAACGCTGGAATTTTTTCGTAAGGTTATCAAAATTCGGTAAGTTGTGGCACCCAATCATCTCTTAAAAATAATTTAGGTAGGTGTACAGAATTTGTGAGTGAGTCCTTGGCCAGAAGGTGCTTGAGCCATAGCTTTTATACCTAAGGGTTTTTTTTTTTTTTTCTAAATTTTTTAGGGACTTTTACCGCAATGCGTATGACCTTACGGTATTATAATAAGTTCCATTGATTGAGTGCTTGGCTTTTTATTAATGTCGGTTTCTACATGTTGACTAATGTGACTAATATTTATATTTAAATATTTATTTTAACATAAAACGGCCAAGGCCAATTACATTAGTTAAAGACAAAGACAAAGATTCAAACACATTATTGAAGTACAGTAAACAAAAGTACGAGTATACATGAACTACTCGACAGTCATACGCTCATCTCACAACATACTCCAGACATACTGACAAGATGTTCTTCCATTCATCCGTGAACACATCACAGTCAGGCTTAGCGTCCAAGAGAGCGTTGAGCGCTGAGAGTGTGCGAGGGACAGGAGACTTGGCTCGAGCGACGATTCGACTCCGAAGCACGGCGAACAATCTATGCCTCCTGCCACGGGTATAGTTTAGTGGAGCAAAAAGATGGGACAGTTCATCATGCATTTCAGGAGCATCTGTTTTCGGAAGGATCTTACACATATTAATAATTTGGTCATTTTTTCTTCTAACCTCGAGAAAACTGTACCCTACGTGTGTGTTTATAAATATACTTTACTGTACACCAGACTATACATTACAAAAAGAAAAAGTGATACACTACAAAATATACAATAGGTGGTCGAACAATATTACGATATGTATTTTTAGTTTTTGCTTTGATGTGTTTACTATTGCGGGAATGTCCTAAGGGGAGACCGTGGCCCCTAGCAAGCAACGTACGGGCAACTGAAGAAACACGGGTGGGTTTTAGTCAGTAAGAATGTTTTTTGTTTAACTGGTCTGTTTCTATAAGTAAAGACTTATAATAGGCTGACTATTTTCATTCTGCTTTGTTTAGATGTAAGTCTTCCTAAGTAATTATTAAATAAATAGAAAATGTATGATTAGTTTAGTCAAGGCTTGCTCGTTTCACTAATCATGTATTTTCAAACATATATTTATTTATTTATTGGATCTCCAACAGAGGCTACACAATTTCATGCAGGTTAACAATCTAAGAACAGGGAAAAATACAGTGTGCGCTTCCAATTATACAAGACCACAATCATCATTCTCTTATTATGTAGGTAGTTGGTAGTAGGTAGTAACATTAAGTTTGGCATTCTTAAGCGAAAAATTTAATAATAATTAAAAAAAAAACAACACATACAACACGAAATTATAAGAGGAAACAAATTGAAATACAAATCAAATTAATAATAAAAACATTTATATATAAATAAATAAAAGCTTGTAAAAATATAATAACATACCCAGCTCCCCTACTACATTAGCGCACCGTTAGCTAGGACAGTTACCTTTGTCAGTTATCGATGAAATTCCATAGCCATTATTATCAATGAATCATGTCCGAAGCCCGCTGATTAGACCACACCGTTTAAGTTGCACCATGCCTGTCTATTTTGAGCTATGTACAGTGAAAGGCAAATTACGTATGCGGTTAATGAAATTTAACAACAATTTGTCCCATAAGTTGGCCGAGGCTATTCCCGACTATGTTGTTATCGGCTTCCTGTCTAACCGGACGCAGCTGAATACTTGTATTTAACATGGAGCGACTGCCTATCTTCAGACTTATGGGCTTCTGAGCTCCTGATGACCTGTAACGATTGTCAAAGATGACAACCGGTAGGGTTATTACGTATCTTGCAGAAGCAATGCGATAGCGATCATTTGTTTCATTTTGACAGTTCAACAACATTCAATGCGATAATTACGTTGCAGAGCAGAATTAAATTTCGAACTTATGAAGCAATGGATTAGTAATCTGTTTAAAAAAAAATTGATTGTGTACGTAATTAGGGTACGGGGGTAGTGATTGAAATTATGAGACGTGGTGCATTATTGCTTTTGAATTTTTTGCCCTCCACTGTACCTGGTACTTATGGTTACACTGTTAATGTAGAGTGCATGTATAAAACATTATTTGGAAACTCAGTTAAATTCAAGCTTTTAGAATTTACTCAAATTTAACTGGCGATAATTCTCAGACGAGACGCTTAACGAAGCCTAGAATCACTTGTATTCCCTTTTATAGGAGCGTTGACGACTTTTTGGGTGAACAAAAATCATGGAACTCGCGTCATCGTCACCTTACGCTCGAACGAAAGACATCAACGCAAGAATAAGAAAGTTACTTACTCACTTCTATCGGCAGTCCCCAAAAACAGCCCAATTTTTTTTGTTTTAATCGTGTATAAATATTGAAACCTATCACGTCTGTGAAAGTAATCATTTCTCACATTACGATTCGTATTAAAAACGATCCGTTTTCCGTATTTAGGAACCGAGACCACCTAGTAAGGTGCCGTAAACAATGCAGCGGAAACCCAATCTAAACTTTACCTGCGAACTTGAGCCGCCATATTTTGTAACAATATGTTATTCGTAACTTTAATGTAGTGCGAAATGTATTATCAAGTACGAGGTTGTATGCATGAGGTTGTAACTACTTGTGACAGAAGAATATGTTTAAGAAAAAGGTAGCTAGATATAACGCTACAAGATTCTTTTGGCGCGTGGCCAAAATCGGAACTAACGTGGACATCTTGTTTTTTTAAGGCAGTGAATAGAGTGCCACTAGCGGTACTCTACTTTATTAACACCGCCTTGGCTCGGCTAAAGTGCCATAAGCATTGCATTGTCACTGTCACTAAGTCACGTCACATGGTATTTTGTTTGATTGTTGAGGTTAGATCGCTGTAAAACTAGAACTGGGTAAAACGATACCCCTCGGTAAACTGGTTATAAGACGTTCGGTCTTCTGACGACCCGTAACGACTGTCAAAGATATATGAATGACAGCCGGGTCCAACGGCTTAACGTGCTTTCCGAGGCACGGAGGAGTGTCACGATGGTCACCCATCCACTGACCAACCCCCGCAAGCGTAGCTTCCCACGACTCACGAATCGACCCACGACCTCCTCCTCCGTATCTCTCTCTCTCCATATCATATCTAAACATGATAAAAAAAGATATTTTTTATATACACGGTGTTAAAGTAATTGCGTGCCATAGCTTCAGGGTGAGTTCAGTATCGATAAAGGAACCCGTAAAAAATAAAAATAAAATACCTTTAACAAAAGTTAAAAAAAAAACCGAATATTATCATAAGATGAACCTAATGTAGTACCTACTAATTAAATAGCGATCGTTTAGAATTGATTAGAATTACAATTCCAAGTATTTCTTCTTCCTACTTTAGCGTGCTTATCTCCTTCAAAATGAAAACCTACAAATAAAAAAAGTTGATCTTACAATTTGTTTTGTTTTTTTTTTTTTTCCCTCGGTTCCTTTATCGATACTGAACCCACCCTGAAGCTATGTCACGCAATTACTTTAACACCCTGTATTTAATCCAATAACACTTTTGCCTCAAAAACCTTTCTTCAAACGTCTCCCTATTTCGTTAAAGAGATCCACTTCCCACATTGAACGTCGATTTCGAACAAAAAAAGTCGAGCATCGAAATACAATTACCAACGTTAACCTGCATGGAATTAAGAGCAATTTTCTTAGTGATTTAACCGCATCCTCCGGCACATTTTCCCCGGTAATACGACACTATAGTGAACGGTAACTATGTAGATGGTAGAACCTTATGTAGCTGTAGGCTGGAATAAATGTACTTTTTAGGGTTCCGTACCTCAAAAGGTAAAAAAGGAACCCTTATAAGATCACTCTCTTGTTATAGTATATACGACGTCTATTCGGTTTTATATTTTGGGAAATCGAATTTAGGCTGTTTGTAGGGATATATGGGATAGGTACTTGAAGTCATACTAGACTAGGTAGCAGTGGTGGCCCGGTGGTAACGGCCCCGACTTACGAGTTGTAGGTCGTGGGTTCGGAACCAAGCAGGCGTTTTACTTTGTGTAAATAATTTCATCACCCTCAAAACGGTGAAGGAAAACATCGTGAGCAACAACACACCGTAGGCGCGGGCTTGCGGACGGAGAGCAATGGGTAGGTCGCCGTTTGACATGGACCAGGCCGGGGTCGAACGGCGCGTCGTGTTCCACGCGCGCCTCAAAGAGATGTCAGCACAACTGAGGGGGTCCGTTAGGGCCGATGCCTCTGGAGTTGCGGGAAAGTCCTAAAGGGTTACCGTGGCCCTTGGCAACGTACAGGCAACTGAAGGAATACGGGTGGGTTTTAGTCAGTAAGAGTCTGCCCTCGCACGCCCTCCCGCTCCGCCCAGAGCGGCAGAAGTTATGTGAGAAGAAGTTGTGAGTGAATTCACAGGCAAAAAAAATAAAAGTTTGTCCTAGCCTTTTCCCAACTTTTTTTTCCATGTTGGGGTCAGCTTCCAGTCTAATTGAATGCAGCTGAATAGCAGTATTTTACATGGAGCGACTGCCTATCTGACCTCTATAAACCAGTAACTGGGTAACACGACGCTTTGGTAAGACTAGTTGTCAGACTTTTTGAGATTCTGACTGCTTACCCGTAATGACTGTCAAAGATCAGGGAATGAAAACTTTTTTTTTTTTTTTTCCTTAATAGTTTACAGGGGATCAAAGTATGAAATTCGTCACTTTTGCAATGCCGATGGGAAATCCTATCGGACACGCGGCTTGTAAAAAAAGCCGAAACAAACACATTTTTTGTATGGGGCCCTATAACTTTTAACTTTATTTATTTATTTTATTATTTATGTACACGCAGTAAAATACATAAAGATACCACATAGTTATAATTTAAGTACAAAGGTACTGCTTATTTCTTAAGAAATTTCTTCCAGCAGACCTGCGAAAGGAGAAAAGAAGAAGAAATGAAACTTTGACTTTTAACTTAATTTATTTTTATCCTTACATATTATAAAACAAAGTCGCCCGCCGCGTCTGTCTGTCTGTCTGTCTGTCTGTCTGTCTGTCTGAACGCGATAAACTCAAAAACTGCCGAACGGATTTTCAAACGGTTTTCACCATTGGACGGAGTGATTCATGTGGAAGGTTTTAGTGTATAATTCATTAAGGTTTTGTGTAAATTGGCTGAAATATGACGATTATTGTTGAAGATGTCGGAAAAAATCATGCCGACTGGGAGCTTTACTGGCGTGCGCTGCGTAAGTCGTGAGAGATAAATCAAATTTATGTTCTAGAGTATTGTATATCTTAAAAATTGCAACAAAAAAGTCCGCGATGGCATATGTCTATCTTTTAAGGGTGACCCACAATAACCATTTTTATCTTTCAAAATTGTATAAAATTTTCATTGTTATTTCCGAAGCTATTTTGACCGGTATCTTATTAATCCTTATCCAATTAAATAGGTTATTTAAATTGGGCATTCAATTTCGATTAAAATATGCCTTTACATCACATCATTTAAATGAATAGTTTAAGAGATATCACAGTTTCAAAATTACGCGTAACAAAATAATTATGGTTGACCACGCGGGAGCTGTAGTAATCTACCACTGCGTCCGCTGAAAGTTAGTCAATGATCTTTTCCTTGGCTTTTAGGTATGTATTCCCGGTAGAACGTTCCCGTGGGATATTTTGCGACATCCACGCGGGCGAAGCCGCGGGTAAAAGCTAGTTTATATTTATATATACTTTATTGTACACCAGAAAATACACAGCAAAAAATATATATTTAACACTGCAAAACATAAAATGGGCGCCCTTATCGCTTTGTTATTATTGTTGTTATATCAGCAATAGACATACACAATCTGGGAAAATGTCTACTGTCTACCTATTACGGTCATGAGATACAGCCCCCTGACAAATGGACGGACAGCGGACGCGTTCGTGAACTTTTGAATCCTCACTTGTCGCGCCCGAACGGTCTGGCATAAAATAATCATCCTAAATACACCTATAAAACAAAAACACATCACAATTAACAGAAGCAGAACAATTATTTACTAATAACAATCCTTTTCGAATAGAATTTGAACAAAATATCGGTTCAAAAGCTCGTACCAATTAGTAAGTGAGCCGTCTCGGGTTCTGTAGAACAAGCGGGGCTGAAAATAAGCGAAAAACATCTAAGCGCGGCGGTTTAGGGTTCCTTCGCTGTGTAATTGCTGCGCCTTGGGCGGAGATGGCGTAGACTAGAGAATTTTAAAGGAGATAAGACTATTGTTGCGTAGGTAAAAAATAGGGTTGTTATGGAACCTCATCTTAGTCTCTGCAAATGTGAAAGTTCCGCAAGAAATCGTACCTCCACATCCGCCTCTATAATTTTCTAACGGAGGTTTAATAAATAAATTCGACTCCAAAACTACACACTTTAGGTTCACTATTAAGTGAGCAACTGTTTAGTGCAGACGATTTAATTTCTGATCCACAAAAAAATGGCAAAGAGGGCCCTTGCCCCCTTTGCCATTTTTTTTTAATAAGGAAAATAATAGACTTTATCCCCGTGTCCCCTTGGACACGGGGATAAAGTCTATTATTTTCCTTATTTTTCCACCTCCGCCCCCGCTTCTGCCTCCAAATAGTCCAATTAAATTAATTCAAGTTGGCCATTATTAAAAGCAACAAAATATAATTGATTCTAGTTGCCCCTTCTAAAACGTAGTTTTGTATGGAGATGGGCAAGAAACTCCTTATTTACACTTTTAAAATGTTTTAGAATACTCTATTACATTAATTATCTATATAACAAAAAAATATATACTACATTAGGTACAAAGTATTAAAAATAAGCAATGACAGATAAATGTTTATAATAAGAAATGTCACTTTTACGTTCTATAAATAATTTTAGTCTATGGACTGGCTTAGAAAGAGCGCTTCACTCGACTCCTTTATACCCAATCAATCGACGCAGGCTTTTTTATTGTACTTAAATAACGTTTAAAAAAAAGTACTCGCTGATTGATTATACGTGTACCTGTACCTACTTACTTTTCTCGATTATTGACTAGAGTTGGTCGACCGAAGGTTAAGCTATGTCTGCCGCGGTCACTTCGTGGATGGGTGACCATCCATTTCATATCGAGACTCCTCCGCGCCTCGGAAAGCACATTAAGCTGTTTGTTCCAGCTGTTAGTCGACGATCTTTGACAGTCATACTCATTACGGATAGTCAGAAGCCCAAAAGTCTGACAACCAGTCTAACTAAGGGGTATTGGGTTATCGTATTACCAGTAACCGGGTTGTCTACAACCCGGTTTACTTGGAGCGATTGCCTATCTATGTAGGTAGGTAGTTAAAATACTGGTATTCAGCTGCATTCGGTTAGACAGAAAGCCGACCCCGACATAGTTCCGAAAAGGGTCTCACGAAAGACACCTCTACATGGGCTTCCGGGCAAAAAGAAGCGTGATGTGCAATACTCAAACTATGAGTAATTAGGTGGTAACTTAAAATTTCATGAGATCATTATGGACTGTCGGGCTTAACAAAATAGTAGAAGAAAGGAAGTTTTAAAATTAAAACTATGTTATTGTTTTGATGCATTCTTTATACAGCGTATAACAGAGGGGTAATTTTTAAGAACGTCCGCATTCGCATCTTATCCGCAATCTGTCAAAAATACCATCAATTTACCAACATTTTTGACAAGTTTGACATATTGCGAATAGAATGTGACCATTTTTTAAGAAGGATTAAGGAGAATTGGCCTTCTTTGATGTTTGGTCATATTCAACGATGTGTTATGGACCATTTGGGTCGAGTAGGTATTGAAGCTTTGTATGGGACAGCAGATTTTTTTTGCGATGTTTAATTACTAAGGTCGTTCGAGGTTGATTTGGTGAAGGTTACGCTATTCAAAGCTTATTGCCAGTCCTTCTACTCGAGCGGCCTGTGGGTGAGATATACGCAGCGAGCCTACAGAGCCCTGCGCACTCAGTACAATAATGCGTTCAGGATGTCGTTGGGTCTGCCGTGGCGGTGCAGTGCGTCGGGGATATTTGCTGAAGCGCGCACTGATGGTTTCCAGGCCATCATGCGCAAAAAAGCAGCTTCCCTGCACACTCACGGCATTCTGAACGCAATAGCTGTACGTTTTGATTGTCCCTTTCAGAATCAGCGGGTCATGTCTTGTGTGAGTGTGGCGAGTCATATAAAAATGTAAATCAACACGTACTAGGTTAAGGTTTCTATGGGTCTATGCCACCCGAAATAAAGTTTTTTTAATTTTTTATTGACTCAGGCGTGACTGCGGAAATCCACTCTCTCTTCTCTTTCTTCTCGGACTCTGTGTTCGGCGCTTGGCGTGACAACACGCCGTGTCCGGGTTCGCGACAAGTCAATCGCCATTCTGAAGACGCCTCATTGAGAGGTGAAACACGTGTCGATTTCTTACAGGGTTCTTTATGACTCTTTGGGAACAGTTAAGCGGATTAGGTTACAAAATATACGTCGTCAATTTCGTTTTGTTTTTTCGTTTTTACGATGTTGGTCCCATGGAGAAAGTTGTGCAGTTTGGTGGTCTGCACCACATCCTTAAATATGTATAACCACATATTTCTAATACACGAATAGGTTGTAAGAACTGTCTGTTCAAAATCTAATTGAAACAGCGTGCCATATTGATCTGGCACATACGAAACTTAGACAAATGCAGGCGAAGGCTTTTAGCGTTGTTCCGGCGGGGGAGTGCATCGTGACGTAGCATCCGGCCCGTCTGTCCGACCTCCCGCCGGTCGGCCAGGTCGGGAAGTTTAATGGTTGTCACATGTACTTACGTGGTAAACGTACCTTTGTACATTTATACCTACATGTTATTGGTTGTATAGTTACATTATATTCAAAGTACCTACTGTTTATTTGAACGATGTTCTTTAACGCGGCTTGCGGTAGAATCTTCTGGTAGAAATCGTCACGTAAAGAAAAAGCGTTATGCAACTTTCTATCTGAGAGAAAGTGTAACTTTGGTCAAAATGAAAATCCAAGATGGCAGCTGCAATTTTTATTTTATTTTACTTTATTAGCCATTTTTGTTTAATGTACTTGATTCTATATACCTGACTTGGTTTACGTAGGTCGTTTTCGGGTCACCATTGATAGTCAGCGCTGTGCTGTCTCCTCCCCCCATAGCACAGCATAATACTGACTGAAACCTTCTTGTCACAGTCACGATGTGTAGCTGCAATTTTTCAGTAGCAGCTTGAAATCTAGAATCGTACCTAGTTGAAGGCAATAGGCTCACCACCTATTTATTACATGAGACTCAAAAATAACTGGCTAAATGAGGGTGTACAGGTCAGATCTTTGTTTAACCCTTCCGATAATTGACCGAACGAGCGAAGCGTCTCTGCTTCAAGTCTGGCACAATTTGCTTTCGTGTGTCAGTTTGTACGTACTCTACAGGTCGTATTTTACAACCGATCTGGACGAAACTTGGTAAAATTTGACGACTTTATAGTTTTTTTGGTCGTCGGGGATTTTTGGTTGGAAGGGTACTTCCTCCAAAAAAAGGCAAAAAGGGGACTACTGGATATATCCGCTATAAGAGATCCGATTTCGATGGTTATTTTTTATTTGAAAAGTAACTTTTAAGTTGGTCTCATACAAATTTGTTGAAGATCTGATGAGGATCTTAGGTGTGATGTACAGAATAGCTCCTCAAAATGCAGTAAATTGCTCACTTTTAGATTTCTACCAGTGAACGGCTCTTTGACTACTAGGTAGGGATTGATGGAGCACCCGGGACCATCATCTCATCACAAAATTAGAGAAAGTTAACCATCCATGCCGATTTCACCGATGACGCCGCCGCCGCAGACAAATTATACTTCAGACGCCGCCGCCGATAAGAGAGGCATTGGCGCACACCTCTACTACCTACTGTTCGCAGAACTACACTACTAGTTAGAAATGATGTACTCGGAAAAAGTACATTTTAGTTACGTTATAACATAGTTATAAGCGTAGACACAGACACGGTCCAAAAAGTTTTAGAATTAAAAATCAATAGGGCAGTGGCAATGGCAGTGGTCACGACAGCCGTCACTTTTGCATCGTTGAGTGCCACCGGACAACATCCACGTTTTATGCAAAGTAAACAATTCACAAATACATAAATGTACTGAATTGTGAAACTGCAGCCGGATAAAATATTTAATACTAAACAGTATTGCCATACTGTTTTTTTTGTAGCTGACATAACGATTTTATTTAGGTTATTATTTGTTTATTTTTTGTTTATTAGTATCGTTGAATTGTATGGTGGCTTATGGTGTTTTTTTAGGAGTAGGGAAGAGTTATGTAAACTAGGTTCTTCCCGCAACTTCGTCCGCGTGTTTCTTGTTTTAGTTATTGTTTTATTTATTTTGTAATCCCCTCGGGATTTATATGTGTCCGCAGGTGTGTCCGTGACACACAGTGGGCCCTATCAGAATACTAGCACTGCGGTATCTATTTTATAAATTTATATGTGTCCGCAGGTGTGTCCGTGACACACAGTGGGCCCTATCAGAATACTAGCGCTGCGGTATCTATTTTATAAATTTATATGTGTCCGCAGGTGTGTCCGTGACACACAGTGGGCCCTATCAGAATACTAGCGCTGCGGTATCTATTTTATAAATTTATATGTGTCCGCAGGTGTGTCCGTGACACACAGTGGGCCCTATCAGAATACTAGCGCTGCGGTATCTGTTTTATAAATTTCGCAGCATTACATACATAAAATACATAATCAGCCTATTATTGTTCCCACTGCTGGGACACAGGCCTCCTCTCTGTGAGATAGAGCAGTAATCCACCACGCGCACTTCGTGGTAAAAAAGAAAAAGAAAATCGCAGCATTATGCTAAGATAAGCCTTATTATCCTTATACTTAGCCTTATTAGCCATATTGGCCTTGCACAGGTCTTTCCAATTATTTTTGTTTTCGTTTATTTCTAAAATATGTTTATTTTGTTAGTTGTAAATGCTCCTTTTTTGTTTTTTTTTATTTTATATTAGGTAAGTACTGTTTGTATTTCCTGTGTGTGTCTCAAATAAAATATTTTTCTTTCTT
The DNA here is from genome assembly GCA_948150665.1 of Conistra vaccinii. Lineage (NCBI taxonomy): Eukaryota > Metazoa > Arthropoda > Insecta > Lepidoptera > Noctuidae > Conistra > Conistra vaccinii. The sequence continues at coordinate 10,122,333 of OX411319.1, forward strand.
TTAACATAAAATGTGGCTATCACACTCGGAAATACCTCGGGTTTCCCATTAGTAAAAGAATTTTTGGAATTCTATCAGTAGTACCTACCAAAAATTGCTTTCACAAATTTACCTCTTTATAATACATATATTAGTATAGTTGTATGAGCCCTACCATAATTGCGTTTAGGGCAGGTCAAGGTCAGTTCAAGGTCAAAAAAAATCCAGTGTCAATAGTTGATAAGTATGAGTAGGTATGTACAGTCAAGGAAAAAAATTGTTAGGCAAATTGACACCCTACGACAATTTTCAGTGCTATAGCCATTTCATAATATTGTCAAAAAATGACAGCTATGATTTGAATATACGGACGTTTTAAGTTGGTAGGTAGCCAATTTGCGTGACAATTAATATCCTTGACTTTACGACCACGGTTTCATCGCTTATCTTCGAAAGAGGCGAATTTTGACAGATAAAATGTGATTGATCCAAACACAAAGTAACAGAATCAGTGCGTCAACTTATTTAGATTCAGACGGGAATATAAATATGGATTTCTATTGGTCGATAGTCACATTCTTCATCTTTTCTAAAGATAACCGATGGAAACTTTGTACCGTGGTCATATAATTTGAGCTCCTTAAGTTTTGAGATGAGCTCGATTACTGACAAATGCGTGCATTCAGGGCCGTCTTAACCATATTGGGCGCCGGGGTGCGAAAATTAGCCAGCGCCCCCCTTGTCAACGTACAAAAAAAACAAAAAATTTGTGTTCCTTTTTTAGTAATACCTACTCTAATTTTTTAGTAATACTCTACAGAAGTGATACGAGTGAGATGGCTCACTTCTGAGCCATATACTACAGGCTGTTTTCTAGAGTCAATACGAACCCTCTCGCGCGCAGGTTTGACTAGTTCCAGCCTCCCGAACAAGCTGGATTTCGTAAAGGCCGTAGACCACATACATACGCTGCGGCAGGTTACTTAGAAGACTGAAGAGTATAGTCTGCCTCTCTGCTTAGTGTGTGTGGACGACTAAGAGAAATCCTTCGATTCGATTCAGAATTGGGCTGTACTGCCTAGTCTCTCCAACGGTGCCAGTTTGACTATCGGTACATCGAGCTGCTGACCTGTTTGTATGAAAACGCTGCTATATCAGTCCGACTCCAGGACCAGACCTCGAAACTTATTTTTCTGCAGCGAGGGGTGAGACAGGTGGCAAGTACAGCACTCACCTTCGGTTTGCCGACGATATAGTTGTCATTTTTGACACTATGGAGGACCTCAGTAGAATGTTCGATGAACTCAGTAGAGCTTCTGAAAGAGTGGGTCTTAAAACGAGCATGGACTGAACGAAGGTCATGTTGAATGCCCATACCCATGTAACACTCACCCTCATTAAGATCGGAGTTGAGACACTCGAAGTTGTGGAGACAGACTGTCCAGTTAAGTAGGTCCAACTTCAAGAAAGAGGTCAATCGTCGAATCCGACTCGGCTGGGCAGCGTTCGGGAAGCTGCGTACTATATTCTTGTCTGAAATAGCACAGTGTCTCAAGACGAAAGTTTTAGACGAGTGTGTGTTGCCAGAGATGACCTATGGCACTGAAACCTGGGCGCTCACAATGGGCCTCATTAAAAGAAAAGCCTGAAGGTCACCCAAAGGGCAATTTCGAGGGCTATGCTTGGAGTTTCCCTACGTGATCGAATCAGGAATGAATAGAAATGCGTAGGAGAACCAAGATAACCGACATAGCCCGAAGAATTGCTAAACTTAAATGGCAGTGGGCAGGGCAAATTGGTCGTCGAACAGATGGACGATGGGGTCGAAAGCTTCTGGAGTAGAGACCGCGTGCCGGAAGACGTAGCGTTGGAAGGCCTCCCACAAGATGGACCGATGACATGCTGAAGGGCGCAGGAATTCGCTGGATGCGAAAAGCACAGAACCGGTCGAATGGGGTGCTCGGGGGAGGTCTATGTCCAACAGTGGAGGTTCGGCTTTCGGCTGAAATGATGATGATGACTACAAAAAATTAAGTACATTGTCAAACATCAAATTAATGTTTTGTGGCTTTTAGTTGACAATTTTTTTTAATTGATATAGTCTGTTTTGAAATCTTCCCTGTCAATGTCCGACCTATTTTCATGTGTGAACTTTTCTTCTAAGTTGAGATTATGTATTGTGCTTTTGATGGTCAGCATTCTTTGAATTTGCCGCGTGTGTTTGTTGGAATATAAATTTAATTCTTGTAGCAATAAGATCTAAATTAGCTTGCACAACGCAAGTCGTTTGTTTGTAAACTAAGCCTATTTTATATAGACCGTGCATATTATAATGAATATTTGTAAAGTTTTTTTTTTTAATTGTGATTAAGCATGGTAAGGCGATCGGCTTGCGCCCCCTATGACCCTGCGCCGGGGTGCTACGCACCCCTTGCACCCCCGGGTAAAGACGGCCCTGCGTGCATTGACTGGATACGGAAAGGTCCACTCAAATCTGTGTTGTTCTTTCCTCAAAAGACCATTTCAGACACCTGTACCCTAATTACGTAATACACGATCAATCAGAATTTGAATCGTTTTGAAACAGATTGCTAATCCATTGCTTCATAAGTTCGTAAAAAAAATCTGCTCAACAACGTAAATAACGCAATGAATGTTGTTGAACTGTCAAAATGAAACAGATTAGTCGGAATCGTTTACGAAAATGTGTTGCGTAATTTAATTAGATAGCTGGTCCTCATATAATCTGACTATGATTATGTCTGGAGTTTAAAAGAGACTGACCTCGTGACTTTGATTCGGCCTTTTATCTCAGAGTACTCGGATATGAAACGTCAACCTCAACTAGGTTTTAAAATATGACGTGTAATAACTATATAATTATGCAACTGTTGTCTAATAAAGTGTATTAGAACACAAATGCCCAGTGTGATAATAGTATCACATGAGTGTTTTAATACCTAATTATAACAGTTGCATACAAGACTATATACCTACACCCATGATATGAATCCTCTATACTTAAACAACAACGAAATCATTTTTTGCAATACTAATATCGAACAAAAATGGCGGGATACGACGTCAGACGTGAATTTGAATAACCTATAAGTTTTTTTTTTTATTTACGGCGCAGTGGTAGTGAAACGCGCGTGCATGACCATGTTCTTTTTTGAAAAAGTTTTTTTCATAAAGATACCATGAGAATGTGGCTGTTCGATGAGTAAAAAAGGAGTTGCATAATATAACATTATAACACCTGTAGACTCTCTATTCTTACAGAGAATCTAGTAATAGTTTAAATATGAAAATTAAGTATCATTCAGGTTCATGGCTTTTGAAAATAAGGTTTTAGAAATAATAGGCACTTGTTCATGTACTTACATTTTGTATTCCTCCATCCAACACAAAAAATCAGATATATCTCACAATCAACACTAGGTATCTTTAAAAACACAGCTCGAGCCTTAGTACTCGTATCTCGACGTCTTACCCACGACTGCCTTGCCAAAATGGCGCTACCTCGTAACTTTAAAAATCCCCCTCCTTGTCAGACTCAAATAGTCAATTGACATCATAATATCCGGTGGCGCCATTTTAGCATTTCAAACAAATCAAATTCGTTTTAATATTACCAAATACAATTATTGTGTTATTTACAAAATACTGTAAATATCTTAAAACTACAAAATGTATATAAATAGCTAACACACCCGCGTACCCGTTTGGATGATATGGTAACTGACACTGGTTGTTTTAATGTTGGCAATAAGCTAACTGTTGCAGAAACTTTTATAAAGGATTTATAGCATGGGTGTATATAGTTTGTACAAACCCACTTACAGAAATAAACTCATTTACCATTTAATACATAATCGCAAAACACGTCCTGCTATAAGAATGATTATTAACCCCTCTATACCGCTATTTTAGAATACAAGCAGTACAAGACAGGCTAATCAAGTGGATACAGATGTGCAGATCGCGTGAGATAGATCGTAAGAAGTAACACCTTGTTAGGTACTATTGCGTGACTATCCGAAGACTGGTCTTACGATAACCAGTGAACAGTTGGTGCTGATGTCTTGATCGTATCTTTGTGCATATTGCACGGGAATTAGTGATACTAGTGTAATATAGAAGTGAATACTTCTTCGTTGAGCGATTTTTCGTAGGGGGTAAACTTATGAATTCGCGTCGCGCGCCCTAGTGCTGTAACCTAGAATACAATAAATGAAAAAAAAACCTGTTCGATCCGAGAAGGACACATAGGTACTGCAATAACATTAGTACCGAAATTACGCCAATCCATTTATTCATAGCCTGGCAAACGTACGAAAGTGGTACTTTCGTTACTAAATAATAATAACAAAAAAACATCCAATTGAAACTTCGGTGAACTTTCTTTAACTTTACCAGGGTATGAATAAATTATCTAATAACTTCTTTTAGTTCAAATTTACTACGCTTAAACAATACGAGAGCAGTGGTGGCCCAGTGGTAACGGCCCAGACTTACGAGTTGTAGGTCGTGAGTTCGAACCCAAGCGCTTTACTTTGTGTAAATAATTTCATCACCTCTGCTCTCAAAACGGTGAAGGAAAACATCGTGAGGAAACCGGCATGTCTTAGAACCAAAAATTCGAAGACATGTGACATCTACCAACCCGCACTGGGCCCGCGTGGTAGATTACGGCCAACTCCCTCTCACAGAGAGAAGGCCTGTGTGCCAGCAGTGGGAACATTAATAGGCTGATGAGGATGAACCATCAGAGACAAAAATTCGTAAATTTTCCACGGTGTGTGTACCACATTAGATACAGTTTTTCATCAAAATATCGATTTCACTAAAACTGCAGCTTCGTAAGTTTGCCGTGGATGTGACGTGTAGTTCATCCATGTCCTGCCAATTTTATTTAAGTCTCATGTAAAAGAAGGTAAACGTATTATTGCCATCAACCGAGCGAGGCACAAGCTCAGACTTCAGCCTGATCGTGTGTTACGCTGATTACACCTTTCATAAGAAACTTGATTTCTCCCACAGTAGTATGTGACCCCAATTGCGTAACACATATTCTTTCACACTCCGAAGGATTTTGAAGGAAATTCCCAATTCACTATCCTATATAAATATATTTGAAAAATTCGTCTTCTCAAAAATATAAATAACGCAATGAATGTTGTCGAATTGTCAACATGCAAGACATTGAAATTGTTTAGTCTTTTATGCAATTACAGGAACTGTTTCTGTTTTGTCTTTTGCACGACTCTTAATGCGAAGCATTAGAGTGTGCTCTACGATCGAAAAATTTTTTTTGCCCCATTTCTGTAACTGTTTTTATTGTTACACTCCTGCTAGTACACAGAACCTACTTAATTTATATACCATTGTATAGATGATTAAATGGAGATTAATACTGTACCTTTTAACAATTGATTTAATGCAGCAGAAATGGAAAAAGCATCAAAATAGTTGAAAAAAAATTCCTGTCCGTCAATTTATGAACCCTGAAAACATTGTAGCTTGCGATAAAATCAATTAATTGAGTAAATTTTTTTTTTATACGTTTGATTCAGCCGTAGAAGGAACCCTATTGAAAATGGCTCTTTTATTCAAAGTAGTTTAATTATAATTAATAAAATACTAACTAAATAATATCTTTATCTAAATATTTCGTACCTTTGACTTGATGTTGCCTAGCAACCGCCAAGTAAATATCTTTGTCAGTCTTTGACATTACAACTTCATGAAAAGTTATAAATTGTTCATTTTTGTTAGAAACCTTAGAAACTATGTTTTGAAATTCTTTTTCGTTTATGAATGAGTGTTATGTATGAGGCGTGCACTTTTGGATTTTCCAAACTATTTCTTAATTTGATCGCATTTCTTTGTAAGGTGGAACATCATTATGCAGCACTCGTTTTTTTCTACCAAAAATATATCTACTTATCATAAAAAAATAATCCTTTATCAATAAAGCGATGTACTCATTCAGTGTCGATTTAATTATAAACTGTAGTGCAGGCGTGCGCCGCCGACTTCATTCATGCCTATACGCTTTTGTACCGGGCTGGTGTTGCCAAGCTTTTGCGTCAGAGGTGATTTTATTTATTGCAACACGTGGCTGAGTTTCAAAGGACCGCGTTTTTTAATGGTGTGGAATACATCCAGGATGTAGTGGTAGTTTTTTTAAAACTATTAATCCATTGTACGTGAGCTTACCAATTTAGGTTTTGGAGTCCTTTTCCAATTTTCATGAAAGCTTTGCTCGTGTAACTTGTAGGTGAGGTATTGATGATTTTGATTTCCAATTGAAAAGTGGCGTTATTTTACTGTTGTGCCTGGGAAGAAATAATCACAATATGGCAGCTTATAAATATTTTGTTAGCTGTTAGATTGATATACATTTTTCTGATTCATAATAAAATGTATTATGAATCAGAAGAATATATCAATCTACCTAGCCCACAGTATAAAAACCTACAGTAGGAGGACGCCTTTGATCTCGTTGTAAATGCCGACAACGTATAGGCATTGTCGCGACAGCAAGAACGACTTAAGGCTCGTGCAGACCAGCGCGACTTGTCGACAATTTCTAAGAAAACTTCACGGTATAACAATAAACGGTGTCACGTCGCGCGACATGTCACGCTGGTCTGCACAAGCCTTAACACGGTAGCATAAGCAGTTCGGGAGCGCGCTTCCTCCGTCTCGCCCCGCACGCCCCGCACGATTGCTCTGCCTAGACGTCTTCGTCGAACGACTGTATGATGTTTAGACTGTGGCCTAGCCTTTTTCCAACAATATTGGGGTTGGCTTCCAGACTAATCGGATGTAGCTGAATACCAGTATTTTTTATCGAATCGAGCGACTGCGTATCTGACCTCCACAACCCAGTTAATGAGTAACACGATACCCCTTGGTAAGACTGGTTGTCAGACTTTCGGGATTCTGACTTGTAACAACTGTCAAGGATCTACGAATGACAGTCGGGACCAACGGCATGACGTGCGTTCCATGGCACGGAGGGGCCTCGATATGTTATGTATGGTCACCCATCCACAAATCGACTGCGGCAAGGGCGGCTTAATTAGCATTCGATCGACCCTAGCGGCTGGTATTATGTAGCCTTGATAAGCCCTACCTAGTCAATAATCCAATAAAATAAGTAGGTACACGTATAATCAATCGGCGAGTACAGCGCTCCTAATATCGCAACAATACAGCGCTCCTAATCAATTAAATCATGACTTACATTGTCATATTGCTTTTTTTACTTAGATTCAGATTCAGAAAACGGTACAATTAATAAAATATTAATAACCGTGGAACATAACAGACGACTTCATGAAAATAATGCTGGCAACACAAACTGATATTATCCGTCCTGTCGTCGAGTGTAAAGCTGCCGACGATTGGTCTGGCTTTTTCATCGCTCCGTACATCGCACGGCTTAAAATGTGACGTTCGAAATTTAAATGTTTTACTCCGATAATTGAAGTTTTTCATGTGTGTGTCCGTGGGTTTATAGAGAAGAGACAGAAATACATGTTTAATGATTTATTTTTCATTATTGGATTGTTACATCAAACGAAATACATTTTTCTTAATTTATTATCATTGAATAAAAGATAACCAAAATAATAATTTTGGTTATCTTTTATTCAATGATAATTTATAAAGAAATTATTATCATTATCAAACATGAACAAATTGCGCACCACAATCACGTCAATATTATGTAACTCCACAGAAATCCTTCAAAAAACCAACTACTTACAAATAATAAAAGGCGGCCAAGCGCGAGTCGGACTCACACCGGAAGGGTCCTACGAGTATACCACCTTAAAATAACGAACACAATATTTTTTTTTTATTAATACCATAGTACCTATAATAAAAAATAAAAATGTTTCTTGTATGGGGTACCCCTTTAATTTTTAACTTTATTTTATTTGTATTATTTATTGTTACAGCGGCCATATTAGTTCACACTGAAAATTTCAAGTGTCTACAATTACGGTTTAAAATATACAGCCCTGTGACATATGGACAGACGGACGGACAACGAAGTCTTAGTAATAGGGTCCCGTTGGCACCCTTTAAGAACGGTACCTTAAAAACAAACAAAAATAGAAAACAGTAATTTATAAAGCCTTACAAACAAAAAATTGGAGCCCGTTTTGATAAATGCGCTCAAAACGAGAAAGTATGAGGTACAGTTAGACCTCGGTTCCCTTGACTTTCATACGGCGTTCTTACAAATTCCTCTCGCGAAGATGGATGTCGGCTACTTCACGCTCTGTCGCTACCATTTGTCATTCATGATTTTTTTATATGCCCACCTTGGATTATTATTTTTTGTGTACTGTAATTTGGATGTTGTAAATGTATGTTGCGGGTTTGGATGATTCGTTTTTTAGGCACTTAAGTGTAGTTATGTTTTATGTACTTTTTATTATTAAAATTTATTATACCTAGTTTTAATAATAACATTGTTTTATAATTCATTACATTAGAATTTAGGTAAAAAGTCTACGTTGATTTTTTAATAAGAATTATTTGCTGAATTTCGACAATGTTAGGTACATTTTCGGTACCTAAACTAAACTCAGTGTTTTTCAATTCCGAATAAAAATTGTACCTACTTCCTGAATTATGCATACTTAAAAAACTGTGATTTACCTACCTGTCTAATTAATTATAAACTAAATCAAATCAATTAAAAAACCTGTTCAAATCAACACTATCATCCACCACATTACATTACAGATTCCATAATAATACTAAAATTAAATTCCTCAGTGGAACACTGCAATGTCTCTTTGCCTCAAAGGAGTTTCATCTGTCTAATTTAATTATCCATCTGAAACTCCGCCATTGCGATACCTGTCCCGCTATTGTTGATAACAAATAATATAATTGCATTACTTGAGCATCAAATGACAACTATGTACTAGTTTCGTAGTTTAATACGAATCTGCTTAGTTCGAATTTCATTAGTTAGTAGTAGCTACTATGCACAGAGGAATGTGTAATTGTAATTTGTACTTAGGCAGAAAATAAGAAAGAAAAAATAATACATTTATTTGTGGGAAACATTACGCAAAGAAAAAACACAAACAATAAAAAGTTGGGGGTTACATGAAATCTATTATCGGTGTTTGTTCTCTCAGAGCAGTCAGTTAAAAATACCGACCTTAGCTAGTTTTAAAATATTATTATTTCTTTTGGTCGTGTAAAAGTGTTTTTTGACACATATTATTTATAGAAATCAAATAACATTTGTAAAATAAAATACTAGCTGCGCCCCGCGGTTTCACCTGCATAGGTCTCGATCCCGTCGGAATATCGGGATAAAAAAGTATTCTATGTCCTAACCTAGGTCATGGTCTACCTACGTGCTAAATTTCATTCTAATCCGTTCAGCCGTTTTAGCGTGAATGCTGACAAACAAACAAACTCAATTTGACATTTATAATTTTAGTTGAGATTATGTTGGATGTTCGCGAGTTTGGATGTTTGTTACTCAGTCACGCTTTTGTGGCCGAACGGTTTTAAATGGAACAAAAATTTGTCCCCGGGAGGTTGCCAACAACCGGGCACAAATCTCATACTCCGAGCTGCTATTGAGAAATTCCTAATGGTACACCCCAATTACTTTTTCTTCTTGAGGATCCCACCTAATACACCACATACCGCCTAATATACCGCTTGTGATCACCAAATCTACGAGGTAGTCACTACTATAATTAAGTAAAAGTTTAATCATTTTTTACAAGAAAAAATAATTGATTTAAGTTGAATTACATAATTAAATGATAAATGATAAATGATTTTATTTCTGTAAGTAGGTCTGTACAAACACTTTTACACGTCAATCATATTTTTTTAACTAGATGAGGCCGGCGTTTCCTATCTGACTACTCTGAGAAGAAAGGCCGAAACAAACTCAGAGGTCACAGTCTCTTTTAAAGTCCAGACATAATCTTGGTCAGATCATGTTACGATCCTACCTTCTACCTCTCAAAATCACAAACAAATCTCCCACATCATTGTGACGTCACAATCGAATATTCTGGTACACAAAGTTCGGGATGGGTATCCAATTTGTATCTGCATCCAGTCCAACTCGCTGGCATCCAGGCAGAGTCCAGAACTCCTGAAACTTCAGTCACATGTCTCGTGAGTTTAGGCGATTTCTATTGAACTAGGTTCAAGCGTGGTTCCTCAAGGAGTTAGGGATGATGGAAAAGACAAAAAGACTTATAGCTGAGCAATGACCTATTCTTGCACAGATGCGACGAACAGCTTAATTGTTCTTGTTATTGTTGTTTGCTGTTACAAAAATTGTTAATTTTCCGCTTTGCAATCGGCATTTTGTATAAGTTTTGATTGTTTGTTTTCATTTGATATTGTCACAATCACAACACAGTACCTACGCATTACGCAATAAACAGATTACAGATTTTAAATTGTCTTTGGCCTCTAGTACTGACAGCAATATGATACGAGGCTTTTGGCTAACTTGTAACGGGAGTCATAAATGTTTTTTTTTAAATGTGCATTTAGTTTGTGCAGAATAAAAAATTTTTTCTTTCTTTTCTTATAATACACTATTTACCTTTACGTGAGGTGACAATATGTGTTATACATATCTACACACTGTGAGCTGTACACCATTGCTTAACACTACAGGTAATTCAAGCGAAAATAGATTGAATAATATTTTGCCTTTTCGGCCATTGTAGGTACACTAGTTAAATAAATGTTTGTCTTATTTGTATTAAGTGGTGTAAAATAAAGTATTTCACAAATAAATAAATAAAATTATTCTCCATGCCACATCTAGGACTTAGAAATAGTTTTGTAACATCCAGTCGGTCGGAACATGTCTCAGTTGGAGGCAGCCCCCGATGAGTTCGGTTCTAAACTTGGGTTACATAGTGCTGCACTTACATATTTCTATCATATTGCTTTCTGTTTTGTGATTAGGATAACCCTGAATTTCTGTACTATGTCGAACTTTAAAATATTTGGATAGAGGTATTCAAATTGGAAGGCCTCCCACAAGATGGACCGATGGTCATGTGAAGGTCGCAGAAATCCGCTAGATGCGGGAAGCACAGAATCGGTCGAAGCGGCGGTGCTTGGGGGAGGCCTATAATATGTTCAGCAGTGGACGTCTTTCGGCTGAAATGATGATGATGATGATTCAAATATGTCGCAAGATAGCACATGGTAGCTGATAATCAGTAATGAAAGGTTAACAACCATAAGATAAAATGAGGACATAATTATCACTAGTTACTCGTATATTTATATTAAGGTCAGAAGAAATAAAGGCTATTTTTATTTATTCAAATATTTTCTGGAATTTCTCAGTAGCAGTCCGGAGTCTGGATTTGTGCTCGGTTGATGGCAATAGGCTCGCCCCCTATTACATGGGACTTAAACATAACTGGCGAAATGTGGGTGTACTTTAAGTACACCTCTGCCAAACCCTTCGGGGAATACCGGCATGATGTTATGTGTTCAAGTGTTTTAAAGTTCGACATAGTACAGACATTCATCCATCCTATGTCGAACTTAAATCTACTTCTTCTACTAAAGTTTATTTTTATTTTGTTGGATCACTATTGGTCACCTATAGAAATTTGCAATGTGCAATACCACAGGATCGCATATACGTTGTCATTCCAGAGACAGTTCTAAATTTCGTGTTGCCAGTAATTAAACCGCCGGCACTTCTAGATATCCACGCTGCAAGGTGACAGAAAGGTAGCTTTCAACCCCGCTTTGTATAGAAGAACCTCCAGTATGAAAAAATATAAGAAAACTTAATCTTATGATGTTAAAAGTAGACGTAATGAGCGAATCGTTTATAGCTCATGACGGATGGCAAGGGCCATACAGAACCGTCATTATTTATAATGTAACCAATTTATCTCGACCCCTGACCTCTCTCTAAGTCACCTCTCTTGCTGTCATTCTGTATACCACAGCAAGGGGCAGGGGAGGTCTTGTTATATCAGTTCTTCTGCTAAGAATTGTTGTACACCATCTTGAAAGCAAATTATGTATTTTTGCATGTATTTGGTAGCTAACGAGCGGGTAAGATGTTTTTGAAATATCTTGAATTACGAACACGAGAATAGAATTTAGTTTCTCTTCTGTAAATATAATTGAAATTTTTGAGTTTAATAAGTTAAAAGATGTCGGTGCCAGTATTTTTAGAGTCTAAATGCTGCCTTTTTTCGCAACTTTAATAATCCGTAGAACAATTGAGACAGCTGTCTTGCAAAATGTCTTGTTAGAAAAGATGCTGCTCTATTTGAATTTCGAATAAATTCAATCTATGTAGAACAGTTTGTTACCGAAGGCAAAATAAACACTACTGGTAAAAAGCAACAACTAAGAAACAGCCGCGACTTCGAACCCAGGCAGGCACTTTACTTTGTGTAAATTTTTTCATCACCACTGCTCTCTAAACGGAGTAGAAAAACATTATGAGGAAACCGGCAGGTCCTATAGAACCAAAAAAATCGAAGACTTGTGACATCTACCAACTCGCACTTGGCCCGTGTGGTGGATTACGGCCACTCTCTCTCACAGAGAGAAGACCTGTGTCCCAGCAGTGGGAATATTATAGGCTGATTACGCTGCTAAGTAAAACACAACGAATGCAAATAATTTCTTATATTAAACGCATGAACAAGAACAAACCTTTTGTTAGCAACATTGGCTACCAACATTTCTATTCATTCCCCAACACCACAAAAATAAATAAAACAAACAAAAGCAAAAAGTGTAAATTTTTAAAATCGGATAAAACTTGATCGCAAATCTCTTACAGTCAAACACCAAACGGAAAAACAAAACGCTGAAACACTCCATTACTCTTGACTTCATCAGACAGTTAACATTACAAAACACAACACAATTTACACCTTAGTCGATAAACCACAAGGTTGGAATTCGTTCAAAGCGGGCCTGCAAACTGGAGGTCGTTTTTTCCTTTAATTTGGACGAATGCGGTAAACATTAGCATTCCACGGGAAAGCTGCTTAGCGTTTCTAAGTAGGTAAACAAGACTGTAAAGATAAGTACGATTTCTTATTCGGATTAAGTTGCAAAGAGCTTTAAAAGTGGTGGGAAAATAGTATGGTTTTCTAGGTACTTAGATAAACTGATAACCTTTCCCTGATTTGTGATTCAAACTTAAAAATATTTAGTTTAATCTTGCCTTATCGCAAGCAAGTGAATCTGCTCACACAAACCTACAACTCATTGAAAATGCACTTTACAAGACAAAAGTTACCAGTTGGATAGTTATTTAGCGAATTTCACTTAGAAGTGCACAGTGTAGCAAGAAGCCAATATCTAAAACGATAAAAATGAATAAAACAATTTTTAATACGAAAAAAGCTAAACATCGACGGCGGCGCCAACCGAGCGAAGGAAATTCCAAATTCAAATCAGTTCGTGAGTTGAGTGCGAAGCGAGCGGACGTGCTGCGACAACCATTTATTCCGTTACAACTCTATTTCAAATGCTAAATATATTGTCGAAAACGAGAATATTGCGGGGAAATGTTTGCATAATTTGCATTTGAGACGAATTTCGGGGACTGTTTGGCTTCCCAGATTCGTTTGTAATCTTGATTAGTGTTATTTGGAGGCGAATTAGTCATACGTTCTTAAGTTTTATTGTAATTGCTTAAGGGTTGGAGAGCCTGGTCTACATTTTGATTAATGTATCCTTAAACTTGTAATTTTATTTGCTTTTAATGGCCCAATGTTAAGCAGTGTATTCTTGAGCGTAAGTTAGTAAAATAATGTCAAACTATCACGATTTTGCTAAAAAAATATGGAAAATGCTTATTTTACCTTCATAAACAATGTCAGTAACAAATAAATTCATGTCTGAATAATAAATTCAAAAGTCAATCGTCCAAAGAAAAGTCTACTTACAAAAGTGACCCCTCATATTTATCCTAAACCATCCAGTCTTAATAAAAATATGACATAATACCTCCGCCTCCACAAGGCAATGTTTCTCAAACTTAATTCTTAACTTCACTGAGCCCGGCGGAAGTTTTTATTAAGTTACAGTGAAACAAACTAGTCGGGAATTTTTCAAAGTTTCTAGGCGACATGGCGGCACGGCGCGACTGCCGCCCGCGGCATGGCGACGTCGCTTTCACCTTAACTAGAAGTTGACTTCCAATTCAATTAGTTGAAAGTTTTAGGTGGGGCGAATTACAGCATTTTGTTTTATAAGCTGTTTTTGTAAAAATGTTTGGCATACGTTTATATTTATTGGGGTTTTGTTTGGTTTTGACATTAACCGAAATAAATTGTGAAAAATTATATTTAGAATTGAAAAATCGAAGTTGTATTCAAATTAAATAAGATGTATCAAATTTAAAATTCAAGGCCTACCCTCAGTTTTACACGACATTTATAATACTCATACTAGCTGTTGCCCGCGACTTCGTTTGCGATACAAGCTGAAAAGTCCTCCTCCAGGTCATGGTCTACCCATGTGCCAAATTTCATCCAAATCTGTTCAACCATTTTAGCGTGAAAGCGCAACAAACAAACGAACTAACAAAAAGTCACTTTCGCTTTTATTTAAATATAGTTAAGAAGGTTTTATAAAGATGCCAGTCATGTATCTCTATGCAAAATTGTCTTCGAAACAAGTCAGCTCAGTTTTGAAATCAAGACCGTGTCAGAACAGCGTTCCGAACTGTTCCGAATAAGAAACTTAGACTACCAACACTTCTTTCTATTATGCTTAAATAAGTAGGTATTCCTATCGGAAAGAATGTGAGAAAAAAAAATTGGTTTATTTGTCACAGAAACACGTAGAAACAAAAAGATAAGTTAACACGAATAATAAAGAAAAATATAAAACATGTCTATGATCACGAGCACAACAGAAATACTCGGCACTACTTCGTGACTGTGACAAGAAAGCGACTCAGCATGATGCTGTGTTACGAACCCACAGCACAGCAGCGCATTGGCTCTATAACGCATTAAAAAACTTAGTCCACAACTGTTGCGACCTTTTTATATATATTTATGGTTTTTTACTCTTCTTTTAAATTTTGTTTTTATTGTATGTCAAAATTAAAAGTCAGTTGTGTCAGCGATTCGTGTTTTATTATATCTATAAAAATACAGTCCACATTTTGCCTACATTTTTTGGTCCTTCGAGCCGGATATATGAACACGAGATCCAAAACGAAGCAGCTGGCACAGCTCCGGGCTACTGACGAAATGCATTCGGAGCCGAATGCGCCCGTCGTGGGTGGGCTCGGTCCGTCCCCTGAATTGGACCCCTTTTCGACCGAAGTCACGCATACACCCGCGGCCGTCGATCCGGTCTCCGTAGCATCTCGCCAGAATCCCACTATTAGCACTGAACCTGCTAAATCAAGTTCTAGATCTGTTGTATCAGGTTCCTCACGGTCATCAGCCACTATCAAGGCACGTAAGTTGACCGCAGAGGCACTTTTAGCTAGAAGATCGCTGGAAAGGGAACAACAACTGCTGCTACGTGAGCAGCAACTCGCCGAACAGCGGCTAGCTCGCGACCAGCAACTCGCCGAAGAGCGGCTAGCTCGCGACCAGCAACTCGCCGAAGAGCGGCTAGCTCGCGACCGTAAGCTCCTCCAGCAGGTAACACGAGTGGAAGAACTCGAGTTGTTAGCGAACCTGGCGTCGCAGGAGGCTGATGAAAAGTCAATTCGTTCGGTGAGTCAATCCCGTACTCAATCTTGGGTTCACGAAAGTCGTCAATTCCCACAGAATGACCCACCGCGACAAGACATGTTGACATCCCACGATTACCCTATTTTGACTGGAGAAACTCATTTCATGGAACCGAATCATGATCTTCATGCAACAATTAGGCCCGTTGAAAAGTCACACCAAAAATTTACAAGACCTGAGGTTGTAATGAATCCAACAAACATTAATTCACACAGGTTTTCTCATAAATATATAGAATTAATGCCTTTTAGTGGAAAGCCTACTGAATGGTTAATGTTTAAACGCACTTATCACGACACTGAACATTTGTTTACGCCTACAGAGAATCTCGCTCGCTTACGCTGCGCGCTACGCGGGCGTGCACTGGAGAGCGTGTCTGCCTTGTTGTACACTGCCGAGCGCCCTGAAACAGTGATGGAGATGCTGGAGCAAACGTTCGCACTACCCGAGATTATTGTGTTACATGAGATTTCCCTCGTCCGAAATTTGCCTAAGATAAGCCATGACCAAAGAGAGCTTAATTCTTTTGCGTGTAGGTTACGTAACTGCATAGCCGTCATCAATAGTTTGAACCAAAAAGAATATCTGTATTCTATTGAAATATTCCATACTGTACTTAGCAAATTAACTCCAATATTATACAGTCAGTGGAAAGATTTTGCTTACCGTAGCGACCGATCCGTACCAAAACTACAAGTGCTGTCTACATTTCTTGATATTGAGGCCGATAAACAGAATAGGTTCGGTTTAGTTCCGGATTACGCTAAACGTCCTAATGCTTACCATGGCGGCAGTGATTTAGTTCGACGTGAAAGCATGCACGTCACGTCAACTGGTAGCACTAGTATAGGGCTTTGCCGGTACTGTAAAAATAAGCACGAATTAACCGAATGTAGGGATTTCAAGGCTCTACCTTTAGATGATAAGTGGCGTTGGCTGAGAGATGTTAGGATTTGTTTCAAGTGTCTTAAATCCAAGGCTCATCGGTGGAAGGCTTGCAAGATCACTCGATGTGGCGTCGACGGCTGCGAACGTTTTCATAATCCGCTTCTGCATTCAGCGTTGCCTATTCATGCGACCCACACTGTCAATGAGGCCCCCACTGGTTTACATTGCATCTCACCTGATGCTGATGATCAGGCTCGAACAGTAACCATTTCCAACATTACTGAGTCTGTATTATTGAGTAAAAATATTTCTCAACCCCGTGTGTTTCTCAAAATCGTGCCCGTAGAAGTAACCGGCCCTAGTGGAACGTATGCCACATATGCATTACTTGATGACGGATCCACGGCAACCTTGATTGACTCCGAGGTGGCGCGTCGTATCGGTGCAACAGGACCTGTGGAATCAATCAAGGTCGAAGGTGTTGCTGGAATGTCAACGCACAAACCTATCCAACATGTCAGCTTTTCTATCAAAGGTAAAAATTGTACTGATGCATTTTCCATCACTAATGCTAAAGCTATGGACACACTATCTTTGTTCACGCAAACTATTGCCCGAGACGATTTATATGAGTGTTCTCATTTAACAGACTTAATCGATCAGCTTACACACGTCAATGCAACACCCAAAATTCTTCTTGGTGCTGAACATTGGTTTTTGACAGTTACTCGTAATGTGAGAGAGGGTTCTAAAAACCAACCTATAGCAACCCGTACAGCTTTAGGATGGGTATTGCATGGGAAATGTAGTAGTTGGACCAAGCCTGTTCATTTTGTGAACCACGTTTCTCTCGATGACAACCACAGTTCTGACTTAGATAGTCTTATCAAAGACTACTTTCGTCTTGATGCCATAGGAATCTCAAACTTAGAAACTTCGTGTTCCAAGCAGGATAAGTATGCTCTAGAAATATTAGAATCTACTGCGAAGCGTTTACCATCTGGTAGATTCGAAGTTGGTCTATTGTGGCGTAACGATATTCCAGATGTACCCGACAGCTACCCTCACGCGCTGTCAAGATTTTTAGGTTTAGAAAAACGTATGGCATGTGACGCCATTTTTAAAAACGGTTACTGCACTTTCATTAACAATATGTTGGAAAAAGGATATGCTGAGGAGTGCCCAAAGGAAACGTACCACAACGCGATTAATTCATCAAATCATATTAATAAAGTTCGTTGGTATTTACCACATTTTTCGGTTGTACATCCTCAGAAAAAGAAATTACGTGTAGTCCATGATGCAGCTGCAAGGACCTCCGGGGTTAGCCTCAATTCCCTTCTTTTTCCAGGACCTGACTTGCTACAATCCCTTCTCCATATTTTGTTTCGATTTCGCGAAGGTCGTGTTGCTTTGACTGCTGACATAAAGGAGATGTTTCCTCAGATCAAAATAAGAGAACATGACCGAGATGCCTTACGTTTTCTTTGGAGAGAGGATCGTAGTAGCGAATTGAAAGAGTTTAGAATGACCTCTGTAATTTTTGGTGCTGTATGCAGCCCTTGCACGGCTCTTTACATTAAAAATCGAAACGCACAAGAACTACAGACGTTGTACCCTGCAGCAGCAAAAGCTATTAGAAATGATCATTACATGGACGATTTTTTAGGCAGTATGGATGACGCACAGGAGGCTTCGCAGCTTGCAGCTGACATTATTACAGTTCACAAGTCAGCAGGAATGGAGATGCGTGGTTGGGTTTCAAACGAGCCTGCCGCACTCACTGGGGTTCCTGAAGACCTGCGTGCTGCAACTCCCAAAAATATTCACGTAGGGTCCGAGGATGTCGTTCGAACGTTAGGTCTTATTTGGCATCCTCAGAGCGATACCCTCAGTTTTCGGAACGAGTCCCAAATCGATGGCAATGATAAACTAACTAAGCGTAAAGTTCTATCTTATTTAATGTGCCTTTATGACCCCCTTGGTCTCTTAACTCCTTTTGTAATTCAAGGACGCATATTATTTCAACAAACATGGAGAACAGGGATTGACTGGGATACCGAGTTGCAATCAGACATTGTCCAGAAATGGTTATTTTGGTCGCAGCAGCTGGCGAATATTTCGAAAATCAAAATTCCTAGATGGCATAGATGTGATTTTAAAGATAAAACTATTACTGACAGGCAGCTCCATGTATTTGCTGATGCAAGTGAGCAAGCATATTCCTGTGTCGCATACTGGCGTTTCACTTTCTTAGACGGTTCGGTGAAGCTATCACTCATTGGTGGAAAAGCGCGCTTAGCCCCTCTAAAGCCCACATCTATACCACGTTTAGAGCTGCAAGCTGCTCTGATTGCTGCTCGTTTTGCTAATACAGTCATTACGGGTCACGACGTTCAAGTTAACCATACATACTTTTGGTCGGATTCAACCACCGTTTTAAGTTGGATCCGAAGCGATGCTCGAACCTTCAAGCCATTTGTAGCCAACCGTGTCGGTGAGATTACTGAGTCAACAAATGTAAATAGTTGGAGATATGTGCCCGGTAGTTTGAACGTAGCAGATGATGCGACAAGGTTAAAAAACCGTGACACTGACTTAAACCGTTGGCTATCCGGACCTGAGTATCTTTTATACCCACAGTCCGAATGGCCTAAACCACCACCAACTTTTGAAACCTCAATCGGTTCAGAGGAACTGAAACCCTCTAAAGCGATTGTGGGTCTCACAAGTTGCGATCAGGTTCTTTCACCGATAATTCCAAATCCCTTACGGTTCAGTGAATGGAATCGATTGGTGCGTGCAACCGCGCGCGTTTACCAATGCGCGGATAAATTTCGATCTCTTTTAGCACGTTTTAAAGGTCAAAATTCTAAAATGAACACTAATACCTCTTCTTCCAAGCTTTCACCATTGACTGGTTCAGATATGCAGAAAGCAGAAAACGTAATTTTAAAGAAGATTCAGATTGACAGTTTTGGCCCAGAATTAGCCGTGTTGCACGACCCCAAACAATCTAAGATACCTAAAACGAGCAAATTGCACTCCTTGGCTTTGATACTAGACGAAGAAGGCTTACTTAGGCTGGACAGCCGGGTAAAATATATGAAAAATATGGACTACAACACCACGTCTCCGATTATACTTGATGGTCGTCATCCAGCTGTTCGCCTCCTAATACAGTTCTACCACCTGAAAGCTGCTCACGCCTTTAACGAACTAGTCTGCAATGAACTAAAACAACGTTACTGGATCTTGAGATGCCGTAGTGAGGTCCGGAAGACATCAAGAAATTGCGCATTTTGCTTGAAACGAAAAGCAGCACCTCAAACGCCAGCTACAGGCGATTTGCCTGATGTGAGACTTGATTGTTACAGTCGTCCATTTACCAACGTTGGTTTAGACTACTTTGGCCCTGTGGATGTGGCTATTGGTCGTCGTAGAGAGAAGCGATGGGTGGCACTGTTTACATGTTTAACAACGCGAGCAGTGCACCTAGAGATTGTAGCAAACCTTTCTGCTGACTCCGCCATCTCCTGTTTACGTCGGTTTATGGCCCGTCGAGGAGTTCCACGAAAAATCCTGTCAGATAACGGCACCGCTTTTATTGGGGCAAACCGACAGCTAACAGAATTTTTTTGCGACGCTGTGCAAGATTTTGTTGCAAATAATAAAATTGAATGGAGCTTTATTCCACCTGCGTCGCCTTTTATGGGTGGCTGTTGGGAGAGGCTCATACGCTCCGTGAAGACAGCCCTTCACGTGACTTTAAAAGAAAAAGCCCCACGAGAAGAACTGCTACACACGCTTTTATTAGAAGCAGAAGCAATTGTTAATTCAAGACCTTTGACATATGTTGCAGCTAATAATGAATATCAAAGCCTCACACCGTTTCATTTTTTAATAGGCAGCTCATCGAATCAGCAGCTACCTACACCACTGGACGACGGCGTTTTTTCATTAAGAAAAGAGTGGAAAAAAGCTCTTCGCCTGTCTGAGATTTTTTGGTGTAGGTGGCTCAAGGAATATCTACCCCTTCTCAAGGCAAAGAAGCAGCAAGGAGACAAATATCATAATTTGGCTGTTGACGACGTTGTCTTGGTCGTGGATCCCGACCTACCCCGAGGAGTGTGGCCAATGGGGCGCGTGACCAAAGTGTACCCGGGAAAAGATGGGGTTGTGCGCGTAGCTGACGTAGTCACCAAAGGCGGAACGCTGAAGAGGCCCGCTAGAAAGTTAGCCGTACTGGAAGGGCTCCAGTAGCTGTGCAGCTTCGCTACACGGGGGGGATGATGTTGCGACCTTTTTATATATATTTATGGTTTTTTACTCTTCTTTTAAATTTTGTTTTTATTGTATGTCAAAATTAAAAGTCAGTTGTGTCAGCGATTCGTGTTTTATTATATCTATAAAAATACAGTCCACATTTTGCCTACAACAACATTTACCTAAAAACCTCTAAACAACAGGCAAAACGGAAACTAATCGAAATAAAACTACATTTACAAAATTGAAACACTTTCGAAAATAAATTTTAAAATCGAACGCCGAATCACTTACTCGTCGATCCCGGGGGTGTATTAACCCCGCACTTTTATCTCACTTCGCAGCTTCAGGGGGATGAATACATCAAATGGTTGCAGGCTTTCGGCTTTCGGCTTTCGGCTTTAATCGCCGGCTAACCGCGGCTCCCCAGGGAAGACCTTTGATGCTAAACGCTGTATTGCTCGTAGTTTTATATCTTTGTGACTGTGATACGGTTTTGGGTGAACTTTTATTGATTGGTGTCTGATAAGTTCAAATAGGTCTATTGTACAGTGTTTTAATTGAAACCCAACAATGCTCGTTGCAAATAATAACAATTAGGTACATATTTGTGTTTAATAAAGAAAATTAGTCCAATAAGTAGGAAGAGTAATTAATTATAACTTTGATGAAGTATGTAAAAATGTTAAGATACTACTATTTTGAACGATTATACATATTTTGCATAAGATATAGTCATAAACAATACATGCACTAAACGTATTCAAGATGCATTGCCCTGATAGAAACAATAAAAATTCATGTCCCGTGTTGGGCGCCAAAACTGTCTCGACAGCACAAATTGATAGCACCACCTAGAGTCTCGCGGTGAAAAGAATTGATTTGTGAATATATTTATTTTCAAATTTTAATTTAGGTCGAGTATTATCTAACAGTTTTTAAATAACGAAACCTACATGAGAGATCACATACATTTTTGCATCAAATGTCGTAATAAAATATACCTTACACATTCAGTTGCACCAGACGTGACCGTCAAACGTGTTCAAGACACATTTGCATAATATACACAATAAAACTTCGTGTCCCACGTTGGGCGCCAAAACGTCTCGGCAGCACAAATTGACAGCGCCACCTAGCGTGTCGCGGCGGAATTGTGCAGGAACGCGTCAGTCCGTGACCACACTTCGCGATGAGCGGACGTGTCACGTTTACGTCTAACGAAATACACTGAGAATCCTTTTGGATTCGTACTTCCTGTATTGGTGTGAGACTGGAGAGTTTTGTATGCTTCTTTTGTTTTCGAATTTGTTACGTTTTCTTGTTTCTGCCATTAAATAATTGGAGGCATACATAGTCAGATTATACACGTCCTGTTTTGGTACAAAATAATTTCCTAGTGTTTTTATTATCTTAGTCTTAGGTAACGTATTTAAACTATGAACATTTTAACGACTGACTGAGAGTTTAGTTTCACCACGATAATTTTATGTGAACAGTGGTGGCCCAGAGATAACAGCCCCGACTTACGAGTTGTAAGTCGTGGGTTCGAACCCAACCAGGCGCTTTACTTTGTGTAAATAATTTCATCACCTCTGCTCTCAAAACGGTGAAGGAAAACATCGTGAGGAAACCGACATGTCTTAGAACCAAAAATTCGAAAACATGTGACATCTACCAACCCGCACTGGGCCCGCGTGGTAGATTACAGCCCACTCCCTCTCACAGAGAGGAGGCCTGTGTCCCAGCAGTGGGAACATTAATAGGCTGATTATGATATGATGACGGAAGTTTTATAATGATGGTAACTAAGCGAGACACTACTTTGCTTTGCGAAGTCAAAAATAATTGTGTATTTTATTATTTTAGAAGGGAACAATGAAAAGAAAATATCTATTAGTTTTAATACGAGTATGTTAATAATGTAGTAATGACCTGAAAGCACTCTGATAACATCCACAAATTACTAATAGTACCTTTAGTTGTCGCTTATTAATGCTACCATTATGTAGTTAGTATCGTTTAATTGGCCAACATTATTGACTGAATATAACATCACGCCTGTATTCAAAAGGGTTAGGCAGAGGTGTACCTTAAGTACACCCACATTTCGCCAATTATGTTTAAGACGCAACTAAATGCCAGTGATCTTGAGTGGTTAGCTTTCGTGTTCTGTGCTGAGCTCACGCAACGCGTCATACGTCCAGCCAGTAATAGGACTCGCCCATCAAGGAGCACTGTCTCGAATTAGACGTATTTTAATAAAACACGTATACTAAAAGATAAATAATTATTTACTAACTAATTATCATTAGTTAGTTTTTACGTGATTCTCAGTTTTTTATTTGCGTTAGACATAACTTTAAAAATTAATTACACTATATATTATAAAATAATTTAAAATATTTACAGATTAAGTTATTTAAAAATTATTTTAATTTAACATATATTTTCAAAATCATTAACACTACTCGTTAAGACGTCTTCAGTACAAAATCATTAAAAGACGGTTATTGTTGCCTTAAGTCCAATGTAACAGGGGGCGAGCCTTTAGTCATCAACCGGGCAAAACTCCAGGTTAAAAAACCCAATAACACTTTGCCCGACCCGGGAATCGAACCCAGTTCTTCATGCTCAGCAGTAGCGCTTGCGACCACTACTAGACCAACAAGGCAGTCCTATATTGGCTGAATTTATATTGGATATACTACATCCTATTAAAATATCACTCTTTGTATTTCAGATGTCACAAAGAAATTGATGCCACAACGATGAAAGCTACGACGAGCGGCATGGCGGCGACGCGTAGCCCTTTAAGTGCTACGTGTCCCCAAGTGTTACGCCACCAAGTGCTACGGCGTAGACAGCTACGACTTTTTTATTTTGCATTGAGGGCTGTTTCATCTCCTCCTCTTCATCTCCAACTCTATTTGACATAAGTGACAGATAATTTTATAAAAGTTTGTTGCATTATTTGTTTGGTAGATAGTGCCCATCGTGTAGTGACCGTCCAGGACGGTCGCAGCAGTCAAAATTGTCATCTACTGTCGGATTTTGATAGGTACCGTCAATATTCATAAGATAAATAATATCGACCTGTAATGTCCCACTGCTGCAAGGCAAAAGTCTCTTAGAGTAAGAACAAGTTTTGATTAGCTTAGATTATCCTTATTCACCACATTTGCTCACTGCAGAGGATCTCGTAGCTAAGTAATAACAGTCGCTCGGGTCGATCCATCAGGTTAAGCTACGCTTGCCGGGGTTGGTCAGTGGGTGGGTGACCATCTTTACATACCGAGACTCCTCCGTGCCTCGGAAAGCACGTTAAGCCGTTGAACCCGTCTGTCATTCGTGGATTCTCTGACAGCCGTTACGAGTCGTCAGAAGTCCGAAAGTCTAACAGGATGCAGCTGAATCCAGTATTTTGCATGGAGCCACTACCTAGCTGACCTCCATAACAAAGTTAAAGTTTATGACATTATTAAAGATTTTTCAAAAGTTCTATTTTCCTACCTCTTGCCATGACGGATTGCTAAAAATAAGCCCCAATCCGTCGGTTCTGGTTATCATACAAATATCTATGACAGTCAGAAAGCTAAAATTCATAATGTGGTCTAATGTTCGAATACTGTACTGTATTGGTAAAACTATTTGCGAAGTACTCGTACAAAAACGACAAAATTGACACATTTTCACGACAGATGCTCTTTAATTAAGAGCGTTTATAATAAAAGTTGGCAAGTCGCAAATAGCTGTCAAATATTTACCTGTTTTGTTTAATTTGGCAATATTACTGTATGGAAATATGACATGTGGCTAACTAGTGAACTAGATTTATTATGAAATGCAATAATTAACATCTTAACACCGAATATTTAGGTTTAGATGTATAAACAGTATTTTAAAAGTTTCCAAATGGCTTTTTTACACCTAAAACGGTTACAACATCAAATTCAATGTTATAATTATTGCAATTCATTAGTAATATTCTAGTTCGTTAGTTAGCCACATTTCTTGTTTCCATACAGTAAAATTGCCAAATTACTCAAAACAGCACCCTAATTATGTATATTTTAAATTGAAACCAATTGAAAAAGATTGCCAGTCCATTGCTTCATAAGTTCGACAAAAAATTGAGCAGATTTTTTTTGTCGAACTTATGAAACTGGCAATCTTTTTCAATTGGTTTCAATTTAAAATTGATCGTGCATTGCGTAATTCGGGCAGGGAAATATTTGACATCTATTTGCGACGTTGCCTACTTTCAGAATAGACGCTCTTAAAAAGGCGAAAATGTATGAAAAAAATGTCAGCTTTTCGGATTGTAACCTGTCACCTGTCGCTCTGTCTCTGTCTGTTTTATGAAATAGGTCCCGGAATGGTATTACCACTCTTCCGATTTCTGCCGTCAAGCAGCGTTACTGTGGTCTGGTTTGTGTATTGCAGAGGTCTTTAGGTGGCGGTGTCCACTTATCTATCTATCAGCTGATCTATTATACAGGGTCAAATAAAATTAACTAGCGAAACTCCGAAGACGTGATGGATATCGATATCTAAACATGACAAAAAATAAATGGTATATGATGTTTTTTTTTGGGGTCAATGATCGCTGGTACATAGTGTTGTTACTTGAAGTGTGAGTTGATGAAAAAATATTCGATACCCAGCACGTGGATACCCATCAAGTCTGTGAATTTACACAAAAAAAAACCGGGCAAGTGCGACTCGCCCATGAAGGGTTCCGTAGCAGCAAGTAACATAATATAAAAGCTCTTGTAGTTCGTTAAAGGTAAATTGCGGTTTACGATTTATGACGTATTAAAAAAAACCACTTACTAGATCTCGTTCAAACCAATTTTCGGTAGAAGTTTACATGGTAATGTTCATCATATTTTTTTTTAGTTTTATCATTCTCTTATTTTAGATGTTACAGGGGGGGACACATTTTACCACTTTGGAAGTGTCTCTCGCGCAAACTATTCAGTTAAGAAAAAATTATATTACAAACCCCAATATCATTTTTGAAGACCTATCCTTATATACCCCACACGTATGAAAAAACATTTTTGAGTTTCCGTTCTAAGTATGGGAACCCCCAAAATTTATTGTTTTTTTTTCTATTTTCGTGTGAAAATCTTAATGCGGTTCACAGAATACATCTACTTACCAAGTTTCAACAGTATAAGTTCTTATAGTTTCGGAAAAAAGTGGCTGTGACATACGGACGGACAGACAGACAGACATGACGAATCCATAAGGGTTCCGTTTTTTGTCATTTGGCTACGGAACCCTAAAAACAGATTTTTAAGCTGATATTTTAACTGACTACAAAAACAACATCATCAAATTATTATTTTTTTGTTTTTTTTTTTATGTTTAGATACCCATCATGTCTGTGAACTCTGGCTCACTTCAAGCTTAAGTTTTCACAATGAGATTTTTAAAGAATTGACCTTTAGTTGACCGTTGACTTGTTTAGCATAATCAGCTTATAATGTTCCCACTGCTGGAACACAAGCCTCCTCTCTGTGAGAGAGGTCTTTAATCCACCACGCGGGCCCAGTGCGGGTTGGTAGATGTCACATGTCTTCGATTATTTGGTTCTAGGATATGCCGGTTTCCTCACGATGTTTTCCTTCACCGTTTTGAGAGCAGTGGTGATGAAATAATTTACACAAAGTAAAGCGCCTACCTTTGTTTGAACCCACGAACCAGGAACCCACAACTCTTAAGTCGTTATATTATATTAAAATAAAATTAGAAATTGAGTTGTGGAACTGTAAAACCCAGATGACATTATTGCGTTGTATCAAAACTAAGTAGGTATTATTGTCCATTTTATGTTTATTATTTTATTGTTATAGATTTATTCATCCCTATTTATTAACTTAGAGTCGGTGCTGGTGATTCGTGTGGTGCCGGACGTAAAGAATAGCACCATCCTATTTATTCCCGTGGGCGTCGTAAAAGGCGATTAGGGGCGATTTACTAAAGAATGGGCAGCAGCGTTCTCTATGCATTTTTAGACCATACTGCGATCGACAACCCGCCTGCCAAGCATGACGATTATGGCAAACTTGACACATTAATGACAAGCACTAAAAAAATTTTTGTTAAATATGTTATGTGAATGAGAGCAAATAAATATTGAAGATAAAGATATGGTACATATCTACAGTCCTCTTCAAAATAGTTTCTGTTTGATTAGGTACGCGTGTAACCCAATCCTTGACCTCATACGTGATAAGACTGGGTAAAATAACCTAACATAAATGAGTACTTATCTGTAAGTACTGATAAAATATTTGTTTGTTTCTAACACATATCTGGCTGCTTCGCGATTGGTTGACTGACGGCAGAATGATCGTCATCATTATAAATACATACATAAATTCATGCCTTCTTCCCAGTTTGTAAAAGCTAGTATTCTATTAAGCGTGATTGATGAGACTTACGTAATACTAACGCATCCATCTCAAAATCAAACAATAAAAACCTTCAAAGGAATTCAAAGATACGTCTTGAAAGGCACGAAACTTATACATTCTTCAGGGTACACGAGACACATACAAAGTATATACAACTTTTATGTATACCCATTGTATATATCTAATGTATTATCGCACTAGAGGCAAAAAATCAAGAATCTTATTCTTAAGATTGAGGCATCTGGGCATGCGCGAGATTTAAACCACGCCTACAAAAGAAAGAGATGGTCGCCCATTCTTGTTTCAGCCTTTGAACCCATCAAAATCTGATTTCAGAAGATTGATTTCAGATAAAGTTCATGGTAATCAAAATAAAAGCTTTTTAGCTGTATTTCTTTTACTCTAGCTCAAGACTCAGGTCATCAAACCTGAGTCTTTGATACTATTTTAGTCATCGTTTTACTTAGCCATTTTTTTATTTAAAAAGCACAGGCTGTTACTAAATTAATTTTTATTTTTATTGAATATTGTTACAGTAGTTCTGTTAGTAAAATATTCATGCATGTGACGATGTTGTCCGTAAAAAGCGAAAACAATTTTAGACAAAAAAAATACTTTGTTCTCTAAAGTATTATATTTCACGGCTGGCATTAATAAATAGGTTATTCTAATAATACATCTTTAATAGATAAACACTTCTTTCCTGCAAGGTAATTATGTAAAAAAATGGGTCGATAATATTAGTTAATATTTATTTCTTTCTTTCAATTCTCTGAGTTTTTATTTATTAATTGCTAGCCTCCGCTACCGGCTTCGCCTCCGTGATATCTTTTGAAATTATAGCCTATGTTACTACGTGATCATATAGCATTCTACTGGTGAAAGAATTTAGAAAATAGGTCCAGTATTTTTTGAGTTTATTAATTACAAACAAAAATAAAAATCTTTTCTCTGAGTGTAGATGTTAACTTGAAGATACGAATGAAATAGTGATCAAAATAAACGTTGTTACACTTCAAATATAACTGACTTATATACCTCTTTCATAATAAATTCCCATATATTCAAGCAAAATTAATAATCAGAAATTTCGTGTCTATTTGACTCAACACCGCCAGCGAAGCGTAAATTCAAATACAGAGCCACAGAAATCGCATATAATTTGACCACGTAACTCACTATTGACCGTTTACATTTTATTCAGCAAACTATATCTAAACGTTCATAATATTCAACGTAATTTCACGTATAAACACTGGCTGCATTTCAAAGCGTTGCATCGCAAAATCTACTCTCTGTTAATTAATTTTCCTCTCATCGTGTTCCTTCAAAATTACCGCAGGCTTTTCCTATTTAGCTGCATAGTCACATCCTACTATCACTCAGAATTTTTCTCCTGCAAACTTCAATTCATTACAACGCCGAACCAAGGAAAGTTGGGCTTTTAATTAAAGATATTCAGTGGAAACCCGCCCCTGAAGCCTTAACTCACTGAGACGTGGTTGGCTTATTTTTTTTTCGACACACTCATTCCCGCCTTGCGACCCTCCCAAACAAACAGCCGAGGACTTTGAAAACAATTTTTTTGCTACACCATTTTGCATCTTAATTTGCCGCCGTAGAACTCAATTTAGCGTAAGGAATGAGGTTGTATACGTCATTGTGTGATGGTAATGAGAGTTTCAGTTCATTTCATGAAAGTGGAGACTGGCAAGCGAGGAATACAGTCAGTTGACCGCGAGCTTTCGCGAGTAAAGACGTATGGGGAGGAGATTTTGTCGCTCGTTGGTGACCGCGGAAAACTTTACGTCGTTACTATAGTGATTATTGTCTTGTGTGTGTGGCCATTTTTTATTTTATTTTCCAGTGTATTATGAGTGATTGGTGAAGATTTTGTTTGAGGTAAGTGTTTTGTTTCTGAATACGTTTTGGTTGTTGAAAATATTCCTGTCGTCTTTTTGCATATTAATTATTGCAGTGGAAAACCTCTGTGGTTGACGTAAAAATGCAATAAGTTTTGTGAAATTAAATGTTAACTGAGATCCAAACATTTAATAGGTAGGAAGCTGATTTAAATATTTTCAGTTTTTATGCAACTTGATGCAGTCATGGAAAATGCAGAAAAAGTTTTTATTGTTTAACAGGTATAAGAGATTTTTCAAAAAAAAAAAACATTATTTTCTACTTCGTTTCTTCTACCAGCTAATGGAGTAGCTAACTATTACTTATTAACAACGTGACTAACATTAACAATCTATACCCAATAACTAAACGTAGATACCTATATACTTTCTTATACCAATTCAAAAAGTGTTTTTAAAGGAAACTTAAAAACATTAGCCAGTTTAAACTTGTTTTAAACGATTGTTTTGATAAAAATACACATACAACGGAAAAAAAATATTAGTACCAGAAGCTAATAAAGTCATTATTACTGCTATTAGCCATTATTGAGATGAGACATAATTTTAAAATGAGTAAAAGTACAAAAAAACTGAGAGACATTACCGATCACTTTATTTCTTCTCCATTACAATTTTATTTCTTCTCCATTTTATATTCAATGTGATAGTATTGTCGAATTTCGTCCCAAGCTGTTCCGCCTCCGCTTACTAACAGATCCGCAAATACTCGCGTCAGAGTTCATTAAAACCCATGGGGCTGACAAAGATCATTGGCTATCAAATACTCCATGAAATTAGCCCCTCGAACCACGAACAGTTTCTGTATCATCAAAGTTACATCTTGAAGAAGAACTTTGAATAAAATGTTGAGCCCCTCTGCAAAAAAAAGAAACGGTCCAAATTATTTTCTAACACTTTTTTTCTAATATAGTTACTTAGACATACAGGAGTACGGAGGGACTTGGAATAAAATGTTATGCCTTACAACAAAATATAATGATACTTTTAAAATAAAATCATTTATTAGACCTAAATAGATTAAATCTAATGCTTATACGAGCAAAATTACTATACTATAATTACAAGTATATACCTAGCATTCTAGCTCGCAAATAAGGGGGCGAACAATAAACTATTCAATAGCAAGATTCTTAATCGCTTCAAGAAGAAGATATTCGTTACCAACTAAATTACATGTTCTAAATAAGCACCTAAAACTAAATTGAAACAGAATAAGGACTTTTTGACATAATTATTATGAGCTAAAATAATTTTGATGCGTATAGTGTAGCAAGTTTTGAAGCTTAAATGTACACAGTTCTATGAATAGAGGACGAAAGAATCGATGTATGGATTGAAAATAATGACAATATGAAAAGAAAGGGGATGACTAAACTGAGATAGTGGCACATATATTGCCACTATTTCTGGTTGTAAAAAACCACATCACGAAACCGACATCTACGTATTTTGTACATCAAACTAAGTAACTTTGCGCAAAAATATTTGCTGGGAAAACTTTAATTTTTGCTGTGAAAATTCGCTGTCTACGGTAGATCCCAAAGTAACGCGCGCAAAATATTGTGAGTAACGACAAGGTACCCAGATATCAGCCCAGTACAAAAACAAAATGTATAGAAAGAAATTCATAGAAAGTGACACTTGACTTCGATAATTGTATTTAGTATTACACCTGTTTTTTAAAGAAGAAGATATTATGCAGCAGAATAGTAGATTGTTTGCCTAGGGAGCAAACAACTATTTTAAAGGCGAGTGTTTCTTTGAATCCAGAGCGGAACGAAGGCTTCTAGAGAACAATCCCGAGCATTTCGAGGGATTCTAAACTAGAATCCTGAGTGCAGTGAGAGATCCAAAGTACGTCACTCGAGCATAACATAGTGTTGCCCCCGGTGCACCCTGTATGAAAAAATAAGTCAGTGCAACTTATGAATTCTTGAATAGTACCTACATTTATTCATTTCATTTTCACTACTTGGGAGCTACACAAATTTTTTATAAAACTAATTAAAATCCGAATCTGAATAAACAATTACGAACGAAAGCAAAATTCATTTCGCGGGTCTTTTTTTTCTCATACTTTTTTTTAAAGTTTGCTCGCGCGGTGTTTGTTTATCATACAGCCTGTTACTTGTTCATACAATGTTCGTGATTTATCTCTTTGGTGATTTGAAATGTTACCAACAATATCCACATTCCAATTTCAAAACACTTATAGTCCCTAGGGATTGAAGCGCTATTTTAGTCCCTGTTTACGAAGAATAAACTAGCTCATTTTGAATCGATGTGATAAAAAGTAATATACGTAAAGCTTTTTTGCTACTTTTTTAAATAACGATGAGTAGAGACAGGAGACAAAAATCTGCTAATAAAGTGACTAGAGAAGTTGCCACGATATCTGAATTTATCTAAAACAATTTGGCAACTAAGCCAAAGTACATTTAAGCTTTAAATGTACAAGTTTAGCTTGCAACTGTAATATTATGGTAGAGAATTACTTAATAATTTCGAAACCTGCTTGAAGCTCTATCAGAGATAGCTAGAAATTGTGAGACCTATTATTTCTGTAGCGTAGTATATATGTGTGCATAATTATGCAATAAATAATTCACCATTCCAATCAATTCGTCAGAAAAACTACGCTCTTAATTGGCTATACCGATGAATTAATTATTTTTGCGTACAATTGCTTGAATAATTCCTACATAATACCATTTTTTTATCTGGAAAATGAATTCGTGGTACCCGACACGGGAAATGAATTCGTGGTAATCAGATAAACAGCGGGCATCATTTATATTCGTTTTAACTTAAAAGCAATGTTGCCCACTCTTTTTTCATTATTTT
This sequence comes from Conistra vaccinii, assembly GCA_948150665.1. Classification (NCBI taxonomy): domain Eukaryota; kingdom Metazoa; phylum Arthropoda; class Insecta; order Lepidoptera; family Noctuidae; genus Conistra; species Conistra vaccinii. The sequence goes on from OX411319.1 coordinate 10,154,448, forward strand.
CTGACCTATAAAAGCCCTGGCCGTTGTAGCACACATTTATTTAAAAAAACAAAGTCTCTATGAGATTACAAAGTCAAAGTCAAAGCATTTATTTCAAATAGGCCTTTGAAGGCACTTTTGAACGTCAAATTTTACAAATTATAGTATTGATTCTACCGCCCCTTCCAAAACCTTCCAAAATGTAGTTTTCGTATGGAGAAGAATGGGCAAGAAACTCCACCGTTACACTTACTCCACCGATTACATAATGTAAATGTGGGAATCTAGTAAAACCTTACATTTTCCGCAGACGGAAGTTACCTATAAAGACAACGGAATGCCCGGATAAAAATTGATAAACGTTTGGCTGATCACGACATTGAAAACATGAATTTAAAAGAAATTCTCTCTTACTACGACTTTCTTTAATATAGTGGTCGCAAGCACAACCATCGACCTCGAGATCCCGAGTTTTCCTCGGATCAGGGGGCCCAGTCTACTATTAATACGTCACAATGGTCTCTCCATTGTTAGTTTTTGACAGATTTGCCATACAAAATCTGTCAAAAACTCACCATCGAGAGACCATTGTGACGTTTGTAATAGTAGACTGGGCCCACAGGCAAGTTGCGACACATTGTATCTTAGAAGTAGAAAATTCTCATTAGCCGTCTCCCTTGTAAATTACAATAGGCTCATCAAAATGCGGGTATTCTAGGCCCATATTACGAAGCGATACTCACACTTGAAATTTCACTTCAAAATCTCGATTTCGAACTAATCAAATTCATGCTTTAAATCTATTCTCAAAGCGAGAGCTTGAGTTAATACAGGCCTTTAACCTGTGCCTGCCTCCTTGGGTAATACACGCGAGATGCGCATATAATTTAAAGGATTAATGATAATTACCAGTTGATTGCTCAAGACCATGTCTGAACACTGGTTGATGCACTTTCTCGACGAACGTCGTAACATTCCGTGATATTGTTATCTCCGAATTCAGGAATGTTCCCTTGATTAAAATGTAATCTGTAATGACATAATACTAGTGAACTTATTAATAAGTACAGGGTGCAACAAGACCGATCACATTGCCATCAACTCGCATTTTGGCGTCGGTATTGTGACGTCAGTGTTATGCATAGTTCGCATGTGGCGTTGTAGAGGCTGACACACTTTTTAATCGACATCCAAAAAGGATGATGAAAAAAAAAACTGAGTGTTGTTTTTAATGTATTTTCACCGTTTTGTCCGTCATTTGTGAACCGATTTAAAAAATAGTTTTTTTGTTTGAAAGGATAAGCTCCTGAGTTGGTCCCATATCAATTTTATTAACTTGGCTTGGATAGTTTTTAAGTCAGTTTCAATAATACGTATTTTTCCCACTTAGTTTATGTGGATGTTATGATGATAACTGTGCATAACAATTAGTGGTATTCGAATTTGTGTGGGGTAGGTACCACCACTAAAAGTGTAAAATACAAAACTTTTTACAAAAAAAAACCACTGACTTCCAAAAAAACACTACAAAGTGAAAAATAACTTTAATTTCGGAAGTCGGTGGCAAAAAACGAAAATTCAAACTTCCGAAATTAAAGTTATTTTCACTTTGTACTGTTTTTTTGGTAGTCAGTGTTTTTTTTTAATATACTTTTTTTAAATACTTACCAAATCTTATACCAAAGTCTGTGACGGTAACATTTTCCATGCCTGGATGCTGTATCACGACCCTCTTCACATGTATATTAATACGAGGCCACTCTGTACATACGATCAAAGTATTTATAGGTCTAAGGCTGGAACGAAAAATCTTCAGTCAATAAATAGTCAGTAAATTGCAATAGAGAGCAGTGGTGGCCCAGTGATAACGGCCCCGACTTACGATTTGTAGGTTGTGAGTTCGAACCCAAGCAGGCGCTTTACGTTGTGTAAATAATTTCATCACCACTGCTCTCAAAACGGTGAAGGAAAACATCGTGAGGAAACCGGCATGTCTTCGAACCAAAAATTCGAAGACATTTGGCATCTACCAACCCGCACTGGGCCCGCGTGGTGGATTACGGCCCACTCCCTCTCTCAGAGAGGAGGCCTGTGTCCTAGCAGTGGGAACATTAATAGGCTGATTATATATGTATATGTATATAAATTGCAATATGGCATCAATGTAGAAGAAATGAGAATCAGATATGAAGAGATCCGCAGGAGAACCAAGGTAACCGACATAGCCCGAAGAATTGTCAAACTAAAGTGGCAATGGACAGGACACATTGCTCGCAGAACAGATGGCCGATGAGGCTGAATGGTTCTGGAGTGGCGACCGCGTACCGAAAGACGTAGCGTTGGAAGGCCTCCCACAAGATGGACCGATGACCTTCTGAAGGCCGCAGGAAACCGCTGGATGCGGGAAGCACAGAATCGAAATGGCGGTGCTTGGGGGAGGCCTATGTCCAGCAGTGGACGTCTTCCGGCTGAAATGATGATACTAGGTAATATGTTGCGCCACTTCTTAATCCCAGCTAATGCACTAGGAAGTGGTGAAGGGCGGGCGTTTCGGGGGACTGTCTTATGTAATTTTGGCGTTCAAAAAGTGCTGATTCTAATCCAATTAGGATTATGACTAAATAACATTTGATTTGATTACGAAATGGATTAAACATAAATAATTTATTGGTTTATTTATAAACGTTGCTTAAAGTTAGGTGACGTTCAAACGTCAACAATTTAAGGTTAAACAGTACTGTAGCTAAGCATTCCTTGCACATAAATACTTGATTGTTATACTCGTTTTGGTCTTCGCATAATGTTACTATTGAGCGAAGTATCCTGGTTACGATTCCAAGGTCGGGTAAATTGTTTTTGAGTTTTTCAATCAGGAATTTCTCAGAAGCAACCTGGTGTCTGTATTTGCTCCCGGGACTCGTCCCCTTTATACTCAAATATAAGTGGCGAAATTTGGATGATTCTTTGCTGTTTACCTCTGCTTTCCCTTCATACGAGCATAATATGTGGTAAGGCAAATATGAAACGTAACAACTTATAATACGTACTACATTTGAAAATCACGTCCAGTCCTTATGCCTTCGATTTCAATACCGTAAGCCGTCGCGGTCAGTTTGCTGCTCGGTGCAGGGAAGGTGAACTCTGTGATGTTAAGTAATAGGGGTAGCAAACCTTCTCTCTTGAGGCAAATCCATGTGTTCACGAAGAAGATACGAATGCAGTCTAGGTTCTGAGGGTAACAAGGCGTTCCTTCTGAACTAACTGGTTGAAATGGATGCCCTAAACCTTAAAAAAAAAAGGTTTGTTAAAGTAGGTTAGTGGTTTGTTTTTTATATTGTCAGGTAATGCCTGTTAGATATTTCTTGACGGTCTGTAGCCAAGTCAGAAGCTCATGGGCGCGGCGGCGGCTTAAAAACGGACACCAGATTAGTCACACATAGATGTCCGGATCCTTTTTTTTTACTATATTGGAGGTAGTTTATTTCAGGCCTAAGATCTGTCAAGTTAAGCCGTTTTCACTCGCGAAATATACAAAGAGGCGTCCCGAGTTTATGGACTCGCGCGTATTACTCCCAAGTGACCCCATGCAATGAGCTACACGTCCAAACGACACGCTATGCTACAGCAACTGCAGAGAAAATAAATTAAAGAAGTTGTTGAAAGCTTGCAACGAGTCAACGCCTGTGACTTGAGGAGCGACTGACGGACGCAAATAGGTGAGGCTCGCGTGTCGCTTGACACAAGTTGCATTGCTCGACTTGAGCTCCACGATTACTGACAAATGCTTGCACTGACTGGACAGGTCTACTTAAATCTCTGTGATTCTTTCCTCAAAAGACAATTTCAGACACTGATCTGCATGGTCCTTATATGGCCTGACCAAGATTATGTCTGGACTTTAAAAGGGAAGTCCTGTGACCTCTGAGTTTGTTTCGGCCGGTCTTCTCAGTGTAGTCAGATAGGAAACGCCGACCTCATCTGGCAAATTTTTAATATTTTTAATATGACATGTGAAAGTGATTCGGATAACATATTTACAGAATAAACAATTTCATTTCATTTGGAGGCCGTGAACGGATCTGAGTGGTGGTTTATACATGGTTCTACTATTTTAGCACCCACAAAACCCTTCCATTTCTGGATATGCTCTTACAGTTCAGGTAACATAACAAAATGGAACTTCTAAATACAAATTCAAAATTACTTACTGCAAGAACCGTGAGACTTGTATACTCCAGACATTAAAATAATCAATTGTAAGTACTTCATTTTGTTTATTAGTATGCCTAGATCGACTGACGCAAAGATACTGTTCAAATATTTATAACATACTCGCGTTTTGTAATACAATATTTTAATATTAATTATTTCTTATTGAAGGAAATATAATTTGCCGTGGAGAAAACAAATGCCTAATAAATAAATAAATATAGGTTTTCATTTATTTTGATTTAATAAAGGATATATAAATGCGAAAGTGAGTTTTTCTGTTTGTTCTGCTTGTTACGTTTTCATGCTAAAACGATTGAACGGATTTGAATGAAATTTGGAACATTGGTAGAGAAGGACATAAGCTACTTTTCAATTTGGATCACAGACGAAGTCACTGGCAACAGCTAGTACATACCTAACTATCTTTATATTTTGGCAGCTTAGAACAAAACTACAAATGTAGTAAACCGGAATTTTTATGAAAATGTGGCTGTTATTGTAGTATATTGTGGTGCCTTACGACTTCCACGCGAACAGAATCTCAGGTAGAAGCTAGTACCTAATAAAGCAGTTCGTTAATAAGGCCAGTTTTGTTTATTAACTTAACTATTATTTATTTAGTTACCGGTTTGAAATCTCGAAAACACATGTCATATTTATAAATTAAATTGAAATTCCTGTTCGTGACTGGCACTGTGACCACGTTGTTCTTCTAAACTATGGCATGGATTATGACGTAGTTTTCCCCAATATTTAGACAATTTATTCTGGAAGGTTTATGTGTATGTGTACTTACATTTATCAAAGAAATCTCGGATGTTTTATCAAGTTGTAAAAACAGTGCAATAGTATTTAGTAATGTGTGATTGATCTGAGGAGCAGAAAATAAAAAATGCACTTCCCAAAAGCTCCTGCAGACGGGGACGACGCGACGGTGACGGTGTGAAACCATTTTCAAGAAGTTTCCATAAAAATTGTTTTATTAGAGTCGCGCCGCGCTGTCGCCTCGCGTTTGTCTGCGGGAGCCTTTCAAGATATTTTAAAAATATCGTAAATATTGAACTATTTCCGAAAAAATACTAGAATATTTTTTATTGCTTTTTCTAACCCTATCTACTTTAAAAATTCAAACCGCAATTACGAAAACGAAAGTAAAACTTTCTGCTTGTTAAATAGATACAGAAAGGAGTTTTTATTCAGCTGTGGATATATTTCCGATGTTCTTTTTGGTAAAATCTGGAGTTTTGCCAAGTTCCGCTTCCCAGTCAGCATTTTTCACTGGTTTTACTTTTGAGCTCTTGTTTAAAATAGTTCTAACAAAACGAATAAGTATGGACTGCGGAAAGACAACTCGGTTACTATTTCTCAGTTCAAATTAAATAAAATATTCAATAATATGTACACCATATAAATTAGAGATAATCGAATCTATAGGTACTTAATATTAGACAACGGTGTGAGTTAAAAGAAGATGTAGTGACAATTTTCTTTTTTAAGTATGCTGAAATGGTTTGGTGATGTTGAAAAGATGAATGAAAGGCGACTAAAACAGAAGCTAGTCAGAGGGTTTACTAATGTTTGCCATAATTTAATATGCCATAATTTTATATGCCATAATTTTATTTGCCATAATTTCATTAGTAATAACGCTTCAGTTGCCATAATCGTGAAATGACATAAAATCATTTTCACTAATTTCATTGGTCATAATCGATCAAGTGTCATAATAATTTTAATCCATAAATTCATTAGCTATATTTTTTATTTTCAATAATGTCGTTTTCCATAACATTTATTAATATTCATTTGCCCATACTAGCACAACAATGCTAGTTCAGTATGTACCATGCTTGCTTTGCAAAAGAGGAAATCTAGCACTCGGCGGCCGCTGCCGCGGCACGCTCGCTACGCTCGCTCGTCTTCGCGCGTTGTTTGGTCACAGTTCTAACCTAACCTAACCTACCCGTTTCGAATTTGACAAACTGTTTATTGTCTGAACAAGAAAACCTAAAAATTACCCTAATCTGCCATGCATGCTTGCTTTGCAAAAGAGGAAATCTAGCACTCGGCGGCCGCTGCCGCGGCACGCTCGCTACGCTCGCTCGCCTTCGCGCGTTGTTTGGTCACAGTTCTAACCTAACCTAACCTACCCGTTTCGAATTTGACAACCTGTTTATTGTCTGAACAAGAAAACCTAAAAATTACCCTAATCTGCCATGCATGCTTGCTTTGCAAAAGAGGAAATCTAGCACTCGGCGGCCGCTGCCGCGGCACGCTCGCTACGCTCGCTCGCCTTCGCGCGTTGTTTGGTCACAGTTCTAACCTAACCTAACCTACCCGTTTCGAATTTGACAAACTGTTTATTGTCTGAACAAGAAAACCTAACCTAACCTATCCTATTTTGCAAATGTACGTATGTATGTATTGAAATGAACATTCGGAATAATACATATCATATAATACAATACTGAGGACATCTGTCTGTAACGTTTCTAAATAATGTTAAATGTTGCTTATGTCAAGTGTCGATTATGTAATGTATTACTTATAGAATCTAATGATTATGACACATGTTATTATGGAAACTAATATTATGGCAAATAAAAGTTATGTCAAATAAGTTGATATGGCAAGCGTTATTAGTATAAATGATAATAGTGCAAGTAAATATTATGAGTGGGGACGATTATGGAAAACAATAATAGGACAAATAATATTATGGAAAACAATATAATACCTAGTCAGAGATATAAATGTAAAATTTTATATTAGGGTGACACAATGAACGGCCAGATTTAAGACAATCTTCGGATGGATTAAAGGGTGAAGGAGGACAATAATTATTGTAGGTGGTCTGTGGTGGTGCTATAATTTACAAATGGTGGTAGGGTGGTATGTGGTGGCACTGTAGACAATCGGGTCTTGATATCGAGTTGGGAAAAGACAGACACATTATTTTGTGCATTTTGGCTTTGATGAACTTTTGAAGGAATCGCATCCACACCGCAGTGCGGTCGAACCGGTTAATCGTAATTACTGTATCTAATTGAAACATTACAATAGAAAAAAAAAACTTTTAAAAAAGCAACCGAAATCCCAAAAAATTCACTACAACTTGAAAAATTACTTAAATATAGGGAGTCGGTGTCTTTGGTTTTGAATTTTCTTTTTTTGCCACCGACTTTTTTTTGTACATAACATACATTGGAGGGGGCGCATCCCGACCCGACGGGATGCAGGCAGCCGCCAGCCGTACCTGACGGTGATACGCCGTGTCCCGCGACGACATAATCAGCCTATTAATGTTCCCACTGCTGGGACACAGGTCTCCTCTCTGCGAGAGGGAGTGGGCCGTAATCTACCACGCGGGCCCAGTGTTGGTTGGTAGATGTCACATATCTTCGAATTTTTGGTTCTAAGACATGCCGGTTTCCTCACGACGGCGAAGGAAACGTCTCGAAGAAACCGACTTTTTTTTGGAAATAATTTTAATTTAAAACTTTTTTGTTGTGTAAACTAAACCAGATAAATTCTAATACCACTACCTGCTATGTAAATAACAGTGAGTGCGAAGAGCTAACTCAAAAACTACCCAAGCAGAGGAACCACCGCGCAAGCTTCCTTTACCAAATGAAAAAAGAATTTCAAAATGTGTTCACAATTGACGAAAATAACGATGATCATAATGTTAAAAAAAAAACAAACAAAATTACAGATGAACATAGAATCTCCTTCTTTTTTCAAGTCGCTTAATAACACCCTTCGTGTTTTATCTACGCAAGCAAAGAAATATATATTTAAAAAATAATAATTTCTATTCCGCATCCGCACATGCGGAGCTAATGCTTAGTGCTCATTACAGCCAATGCAACGAGTCAATGACCCCGCTCAATCATGCTTTCACACCTACAATTATTATTATGTATGATTTGAAGGCTGACTGGTGAAACGAGGGACATAAATTAAAGGCGAAACACAGTAGTAGTTAATCTTCATCCTGTTACCTGCCACGTCAGAAAAAAAACTTGCGACAAACGACACGCGCCCGCTTCACCTGTGTCCGTCCGTCGCTGCGCACGTCGCGTCGCGGCGACTCGTGGCATGTTCTAAACAACTCTTTTCATTTGTTTTCACCACAGTCGCTGTCACACGACGCGTGTTGCTTGAGCATGTAGCTCGTAACCATGGGGTAGAGATACCATTCCGTACCCAACTGCAGGCGAAGTGTCGCGGTGTCATGTCGCTGCAGTCATGATTCCGAACCCGACTGCAGGCGTCAGCAGCGCGTATTCTAGTCGGTAGATAGAAGCTAGAAAAACGTGGTATCGCTCGAGCGTTGGCGGCACCTGTCGCCTGTCGCTCGCCCGTAGCTGCCAACTTCGTGTCGCTTGCTACGGAAAATATTTCATAGAAACCAGTCGTGTCGCGACATGTCGCCTGCAGTTGCCTCCTGCGGCCGAACGCAGGAGGCAACAACACCATTCCGTACCCGAGTACGGAATGGTACTTTAAGGCTGCCTGTCCACTGGAGCGGAGAGGAGAGGAGAGGAACGGAGATGTGCCAAAATAACCAATAGAATCGCACCTCTGGAGCGGAGTTTTGATTCTATTGGTTAATATTGACACATTTCCGCTCCGCTCCTCTCCTCTCCGCTCCGGTGGACAGGCAGCCTAAGTCCCTCGTTTAACAAGTCACACTGTGTTATGTTCTGTCGTCTTAGCGCGACAGGTAATGGGATCAATCATCGCAATGCCTTTTGATGTGGTAATGTTCTTAATGCATCCACACATCACGTCAGCGGTTGACTAGTAGTCATATCTATTATCTAAATATAGATAAAGGTTATGTAGATATACATTGTTTTGGTAAGACCTTATATGTTTACTATTGGCACACACTATTGTTGTTAAAATATTATTTTTACTTTATGAAGTGACAACTTCTTTAGCGGCGTGATGCACTTTTTTTGGGATGGGTAAAAATTGTTAAACTCGCGTCAGGACACGTGACCTGATCAAAAATTCGTAAGACGGAGGGAGAGTAGAAATGTTGTTGACAGCGCACTCTGTTTTATTTTTTTTGAATTTTTTGATGGAGCTACAGCTTTCGTTCTTGTACTGACAGCAACCCACATAAATTCCTGAGATTTTCGTTAGATGGCGTTACGTTGTATCAAAAAGTTACTTAGTTTTCACATTATCGGCAGTCTCCAAAGACTGCCCGATGTTTTATTTATTTTGTTCTTTGTGTTTCACGAACTGTGTTCAAATAAACGTTATTCTGTCTTTCTTTCTTGACTAAGTTAGGAATAAATTAGTGCTTTCGGAAAATTACATGAACCTTTATCGTTACAAAAATAAACGGCTGAACAAGCATTTTTTTTTTTGTCAATTAAGACAGTTATACACCTTGCAATATAATAGCCAGAGCTCGCACCGTCTAAACTGTCTTTACTATGCAAGTCACAGGTTGTTTCAATTATACATATTGTATGCCACAGACAAGAAATTTTCATCGTGTAAACGAGGCAATTATTTTAAGTGAAAACTTTTTTAGCGGCATTGTGCACTTTTTTGGGATGGGTAAAAAATGGATAAAAAGCTCGCGTCAGGACACGTGACCTGATCGAAAATTCGTAAGACGGAGGGACTTCGACTCTTTTCCGTTGCCTAGCAACCGACAAAGTAAATATCAGTAAATATCAAAATAGTCTTTGACATTTCGTAAAGATTGCGAAGTAAGAAATTTTACCCATATTGATTGATGGATAAAAAAAAGCAGTCAAAACATACTTCATGAAAAGTGTTTATTTTTTTTAGACTATTATTTTTAAAAATAAATATTTATTTTTATTTTTTATTACAGCATGGAAGACTTACAGCTAAAAATAACAGTAAAAAAGGAAACAATAGTCGACAGAAAGCCAATTACAAGTCTTCGCGTTTAGACTTATGATATAATTTGTGTTGTGAACATTCAAGCAGTAACATATTACTATAAACTATAATATTTATTAAGTAGTTAAAACTATTAAAGTAACCACTTGACTCTGCAAGTGAAAAGTGAGAGAAAAAATATAATAAAAAAAGAGCACAGCAGCTATTTAAAAAAATTGAGGCTTAAGCACCTTCTAGCTGGTTGTAAAGAGATCCAAATTGTGTTGGTTACATATTTTATTAAAATTTTTGCTTGCACGCACAATATAACTATTCTGCCTATAATTAGTAGAACTATATACGTAAGGGTTGCATAAATCGAAACGTTTTGTTTGGAACATTGAGATAAAATTTTGATGATAACTCAGGGCTGTCAATAACATTGTTAAAGATTAATAAATAGTTAATAAGAATAAATTAAATAAGAATAAATAGTCAGCAGTCTCACGTCGATCTTCGAGTGGTAATAAGTGATACTTCTTACAAAGTCGGAGGAAATATTCTACTACTACTAATGAATATTGTATACATAAATGATAGTAATTTTATACTGATAAATAAAGCAATTCGTGCGAAATTATTCCCTAACCATTCCAAAATATTCAAAAATGCACAACGTTAATGTTCAAGTTTTCACTTCTGCCGGCACTCCTGGAGTGCAACCCGTTGTTTTTTTTTTTTTTTATAATAACTAGCTGGGTCCCGCGGTTTCACCTGTGTAAAGGAGTTTTTTCTTTTAATCCCTATGTTCCCGTGGGAATATCGGAACAAAAAATATTTAAATTGAATTTTTATTGTATGGATCGTATATACTTTCATAATGCATTTAGTAAAAAGCTGTTATTTTGACATTACAAACAGACACTTCAATTTTATTTCTTTTTGTTTGGATTAGATATTGAACCTTCTGGGTCGTGTGTGTGAGGGTATAGTAGAACAAGTAGAATCACTCTCTGACGGATGCAGGTCACTAAATCTGGCCCCTGCATTAAAAACACTAACGTAATTTTTCTCTGCCCCACACTGGGAACATTACCTAACAAACTAAACCCAAGGACTTACTTTTTAGACCCAAAATTCCTTGAAAAGTGTGATCCCTGTACGTGTGAAAGTTTGTCATATTGTTACGGAGGTGAATAGATGAGCCGTTATATTAAACCGGGGTGCCGCACTCAATTTCATGAAAAAACTTATAAACGCCTTCTGCAAAGATCTTCGAAGAGTTTGGATGTGGTTTCGGTAGATTATTTTTTTGTAGTACATTATGATAAAATACTTTTTGGTTTTCATAGAGAAAATTTTCAAGTAAATCAGAGTAGGAACTAGTTACTTACATTTTATGCAGCAATAAAATAAATAATTATAAATAGTCAACAGTCGATGGTAAAGTTTACGCAATAAAATATACTTTTTTTGCACTATGAAATAATTAAATCCTACGAGCATAATAAAAAGTTTGTGAGTGTGGTGGATGTTTGTTACTCAAGCCAGATTTTTGATGATTTCTGATTTGATCCAGGTTTAATTCAACCCATGACCTGGGTTAAAATAAGGTACTTTCTATGCTGGTGCCTGAATATTTTCCCTTAAAATCGTGCTCTCTACAACGTGCCGCTACAATGGCGACATTAATTTAACACACAGGTAGGGCTTGTGGCCAGTAATCATATAAATTATAATAAATTAAAATAATGCTTAAAAAACTTAAAAAACGCTTGCTGACATAGGGGTACACTCTTCTCTCCTTCAATTCCCCTACTCTTTGCACTTTATTTGTTGTAGCCTCATTAATGCGATGTTGTGATCTGTGACCCCGGTACCAATAAATAATATCGTCTAATGAAATTAAAATATCTTCATGATACGAAAACGCGAAACCGTTTAGGTGTGTTAAATTAATGCCGCAATTAAGCGGCACGCTGTATACTAATATTATAAAGAGGTATATAGAGGCTGATTTCAGAACTACTGATTCGATTTCGTAAATTCTTGCACTAATGGGAAGCTATAGTATTCCCAAGTGTTATACATTTTATGTTAAAACAAGAAGTTTCATGCGGACGAAGTCACGGGCAGATTCTTATTATAAATTCAAAAATCTAACCTAAGAATACCGCGTCCATTGTTATTCCGCCCTCGCTCCACGGCAGATAGGATCAACTTTTTGACGCAGTCACGGTACACAGAGGATCCTTTGTAAAAGTGTTCTTTTTAACAAAAGTTATGGCTTATGGATTAAATTTCCTTATTCTTTGACACTTCCAGTGTTTGTGTGGAATTTTTTGACAAATATACGTACGTGGATATTATTGAATTCGTTCGGAGTTCTGTCGGGAGTAATATTGAAAGTTGGGCTGTATTAATATGATCTGTAATCTTCCAATTCATTTTTGCGTTTTCGCAGTTTAGTAATTTCAACTCTGCTTGAACTTTGAACCTTGTTTTTATGACCAGTTTTCCATCTATATATTATTTACTTAAGTCACTTTTCGTGTCTGTCTGTGCGACAACGTTATTCATCTAAACTACGGAACGGATTTTAATGCGGTTTTCACCAACTTTGAGAAAAAAAAAATCATAATGAAAAAAAAATTATGTTTTGTCAAACCGTAAAAACTGTGTGAAACATGGGCAGGTGGCCCGAACACAATTATACACACAAATAAAGATAAATCTATTCCAAAAAAGCTAGCTATTTCTAGTACATAGGGTAAGAAATCAGAGCCCAGCCCCCTCTGTTTTCTTTTCCCCAACAAAAAAAAACAAAGAATAAAATTCGTTTCCACACACATTTACACCCTGAAAAACAGTGTAGCATTGTACTGACAATACATATTGTGTGCGAATGGTGTCAACGGAAGTCCTTTGTGGAACACCTCATATCCCTGATTAGGTACGCCAGGCAATGCAATTAACTCTAATGTCACACGTTTTGAGGGTAGGTAGAAATCTTTTGTGCCTTTATTATTTTAGTCTTTGTTTTTTATGACTGGCAATTTTGCGAATGGATTTTTGAATGTTTCTTTTGTTGTTATATTTTCGATTTTAAATTGAGAACGAAAAATTGTTTATAGAACTTTAAAAAGGGAGTTTAGTGATAATGTGTTTTTAAAAGTCAGTACTTTTAAAATCAGTATGTGCTTTGACTTAGACATGTTTCCGTCTCTATCTTATACTTGTGGTTTGACAGTGACAGGAATAATGCTTAGTGAAAGTACGTGCTAAGTAACGTTTATAGATCTCGGCATTACATTTGCATCTACATACCTAGTTGTGAATCAGAAAACGCTTGTTCAATAAACAATAATAACATGAATATGAGCTGTCGGATGCCGTTAATATTTAAAATTTAATTATTTATGAATTGATAAATTAATAATCCGTAGTAGCAACATTGATCACTGTTTTGTAATTTTCTAATGATTACCCAACTGCATAAACATATCCTAAGCTACTACAAGGTCAAATTAAATTAGCGAGAGAAACTATGCAGACGTGACGAGTATTGAAACCTAAATTAAATAAAATTAAAAAATATGTTTTTTGGGGTGTATTTTCTTGAAGTATGGGTTGAGAAAAACCTTTAACAAAATTAAACTAAATAAAAAATGTAAATTATTTTTGCTAGATGTTTTGATGGGTCTAAAATTATATTGGGTACTTATAACCCAATAAAAAACACTAACCACCACTGCAACTATAACTGGCGATATGTAGGTGTACTTTAGGTACACCTCAGCCTAACCCTTCGAGGATTACAGGTGTATGTGTAAACAAACCCTACACGACTCAAATGGGGTGTAGAAGTTTGTACGAGAAAATAAAAGTCGCGACGAAGTCACGGGGCAAAAGCTAGTACCTACCTACTAATATTATACAATCATGTTTCCATAGTTTACACAGAAATTAACATTATGCAAAATGGCTAGTCACGCTATCACATTAACTTCTATAACATAATTAGTATTAATTAGCGCAGTTTATTAATGACTCTGTATCTGTTTTGGTAACAAAAGGTCTTTGAAATATGCAGCGTCAGTGATGAAGCATAAATTTTAATTAGTATAAAAACAATGGTAAGAATTTTACGTAAAAGAGTACTGTTTCTTTATAAGAATAACAACCACCCTGGCCTGCTTCGCAAGGTTTTTTCGACTTGACAAAACATCGAGATTTTTGTATGATATCTAAGTTTAATAATAATGTTTTATACACATAAACGTTTCTAAATAAATTCTCTAAATGATGGCGAAAACCGCATCAAAATCCATTGCGTAGTTTAGAAGAATAACGCGGTCACACAGACAGACACGAATAGCAACTTTAGTTTATTATATGTATTTGATAGAGATATAATGGTTTTTCCCGCGGCGTCGCCTATTTTCAGCAAATATTTGGATAAAATAGTCATAACGTGGAGTATGTTATGACAATTTTATCCAAATCTTGCTAGTGTAACCCACTATCTGCTAGAATATTTTGGCAGCCATTTTCCGGTCTAATTGTGTAAGGAATGCAAAGCTGAATTGACCCTGAAATGGGGGCCTTTAGGTAGCTATTGCATTTATGTATGGAGCAGTTGATTCCTTTTTCTATATTTGAAACTTGTTTTCATAGCAAAACTATCGATATCTTTAGCCCCATTTACACGATGCAAGTTTCTTGTATTTGTCATACAATAAAATTGAAGCAAGAAATGACTTGCTTCATCTAAACACTCTTTAGAACTTATGGCCTGCCATAGTATAAATCTATCTTCAAGCCTGATTACAAACAGTGATTAGTAAAAACAATTTTTAGACGATGCAAGTCATTTGTTGCTTCAATTTTATTGTATGCCACAGGCAAGAAACTTGCTTCTTGTAAATAGGGCTTTAGTGTTACTTATCAAAAAACAAGTTCACGATTATCTCAGTCCAATTCGCTTTTCACATAAAGCTCCATTGGTTAGGTAATTAAATAAAGGTAAACAAATCATAAAAAAGGGTTTTTATTGATAACACTTTCTTGTTTAAAACTACCTTATAACCAAATAAAATTTATTTTCATTTTTAACTATAGTTTCCTCTTTTATTAATGTATGTTATACTTAATAAAGTAGCCTACATTTTTTAGTTAGATAATAAATATTTTTATAATATTTTGTAATCTGTGAGCCCAATAAGACAGGTTCTCTAAACGTCCACGAATTTCTACTTTGCTAAATTGAAGAGTAGTAAGCTAGACGTAGCATAACAAATAAAGTGACAGGTATTAGGTTTAGTCGGTTGACCTGACAGCTGTCTTGTCACGTGTTTTTTTTTGTTTACCTTTATTTAACTACATACACCAACGGAGTATAGACTTCACTAACTCCTTACGTACCCATAATGTCTTCCATACATCTTATAGCGCAACTCATCCTAATAATCTCCACTTAGCTAGCGTTACAAGACGTTCACAGGTGCACCGTATATCCAGTGTTCTGCTAATCCGGTATAATTAAGGCGTACAATATTAACAGAGCCCGGTGCTGCCTCGTGTCTATTATTCAATGGATACAAGGTTCCAAGGAGTCTTCGTAGATTACACGCTGAGATTGCCAATGTATTATGAAGATTGGGTTAAGTTTTGATTGCGTATAGTGTGTTTACAAGAGGTAGGTAACAAAAATGGTGTAAGGTATTTTAAAGGGTGACAGTACCTACACATTAATTTAAACAGGTTTTTTTACGGGTTTAACAGTGAACTAACGAACAAAATTATCGACTGCTTCCATTTATTTTCATTCGGTAGGTATTGTATGTTTGTATGGAACAGAATCTTATTTTTGAAACGATAACATAAAAACAAAAATAAAAAAAATCTAAAGTCATTTATTTAAACTAGACTGAGGATCAGCACTTTACGAACGTAGAAATTACATAAAACAGTACCCTAAAAACGCCCGCCCTTCACCACTTCCTAGTGCTTTAGCTGGGAAGAAGAAGTGGCGCAACAAAATCCCCAGCAGTACAAAAAAATCATATTAACCTCTTTTGCTATATGGTTAAGTTTAAACTATCAATAAATAAATAAGCGACTGTTATCTATATTTTGATTCGGTAGGTTTTTATGGAACAGCATTTTGGTTTGGGAAAAGAAACCATTGAAGCAACAATAATTAATTAGTTAATTAAATCATGTTAATTTAACAGAAGTTTTGGTTTTCAACAACAACGGTGGTCGTCACATAACGGCTGCAGTGACGACTGTCATGAAAATGACACCAGGTTCTACTACCGTAATGTGTCAAAAAACGCTTTTTAGGGAAACACACCAACTTACTTTCTTAAATAACGTTTGAGTGACGTCATTTGATGGTAAATATTGCGGACGCTATGTGGCGTTAACCATAGTCTCATGAAACCCTAGCTAAGCCTAAGATTTTAGAGACGTACAATGTACTATAGAGGTGTGAGGAATAGGGTGTAAAGTTCACTCATCCTCCATAGAAAAGGGAGGATCCCCCAACCAGATGGGTGTCGTGTCTGGTGGGCTTCTGCCCGATGATTGATGTCAGGTTGTTTATTGCTAGTCGCGCGGTAAACGTCGCTTGCGAGATGCAGGATTTTGTCTGACGTCAGTGTGATGAGTAGTTCGCATGTGGCGATATAGATGCCGCCACAGTACCATCCTAATCCTAACTAATATTATGCGAAAGTGAGTTTGTTTGTTACGGTTTTACACTAAAACGGCTGCATAGATTTGGATGAAATTTAACACACGGGTAGACCATGACCAGGATTAGGACACAGGATACTTTTTATATTCGATTATGTTATTCCCTTATTAGACTTATATGGGTGAAACCGCGGGGTGCAGCTAGTAACCTAGATGAATGGGATTAGTATAATATTTGTGTTTGAACCAACAAGAATCAAACCTGAAAGCTCTCAACGAACTACTCAACCATTCCTCTAAAGAAAGTCCCACTCTAATCTCGAAAGTAACGTCTAAAAACAATTTGTTAAATAAACAAAGATACAATCTAGGTGGCTATCCGTGTAACTCAGGTAGCCCAGTAAATAATAAATAGGTCGTTTTGCCCCTTGGGTGGGAAGGTAATATCATCGCACCACTCCCACATAGAGGTGCACTAACAATGCAAGTATATCCGGTTTTATTTAGTAAAACGTGGTATTTTGGAACAGCGGGACACTAGAGAATACTGATGAAGATTTTTGAACTGTTATTTTAATTTCTAAAGAGGTCACAAACGGTCTGGGAGTTGCGCTAGGATTAGATTTTTGTGTTGTTTTAAGGACACTACCTTACTACTAAAGCTTTGATTATTCTTGGTAATGCTTGAACATTATTTTTTAAAGCTTTTAAATTCATCTTGGACATTACTGGCATCAGTGAAGAAAAACATCATGAGAAAACCTGGACTTATAGTTAATAATACATAATATAGGCATGGGGTACCAATTCGAACAAATTATAAACAGTCACTAAAAAGCGATAAACGGAAGATTTTGGCTGAAGTAAGATTAGTAAAAATAAAAACTTCCCTGTTTAATGCTGACTCATAAATCTCGTATTTTCAACAAAAAAAGATAAAACCTTTTTGTTTAGGGCTCTTTGCAATAGATGGCGTTTTACTCAATTTGTCATAACTGTAGTACATTTAGCCAGTCAATAGCCCGACTAGGGAGGTCTCATTTCTTTGTATGGGATTGGGTATATGTACGTAGTATTATATTATCTGTGATAATGGTAACTCTGAAATCTCCAAACCGTCTTGAGCAAGCGTGGTTATCAATGCTTATGCCTTCGCTGTATGAGAGGAGGCCTTTGCCCTGCAGTAGGATACTAACAGGCTGGTATTAATGCTTAAAAGGAGGCCTATGTCCAGCAGTGGACGTATTTTGTTGAAATGATGACGATGATAATTTTTTTTTTGTGTCTGTCATTGGTTTCTGTAAACGCACCCACGATAGGTAGAAGATGCTAGGGAGAGACAACGTTGAAAATAAAAACACTAAGTAGTCATTTTCATGAGCAATAAATTGCGCGTAAACAACATTCAGTATTATTTACCAGTTTTGTTGTTTTTATTATTGAAAATTCGTCTTTGTTAAAAAAAAATCTAGTTTATTCTCTTATCATTGTAAAAATCACAGATGGTGCCTTCCAAGAATGCAGCCATGAAGACTGGTCCTTTGAAGATAAATGACTCTCTTAAAGCTACTGCGATATTTGATTGAATCTCATTGAAAACTGTTGATACTTTGGGATCTGAAAAATATAAAAAAAAAAAAAATTGTAAGATAGTGTAAAAATCAACGTCAAAATAAATTAGATGATCGGTACCCTAATTACGTATTATACAATCAATTTGTTTTGAAACAGATTACTAATCCATTGCTTCATAAGTTCGAAATAAATTCTGCTCTGCAACGTAATTATCGCATTGAATGTTGTTGAACTGTCAAAATGAAACAAATGATCGCTATCGCATCGCTTCTGCAAGATACGTAATAACCCTACCGGTTTCAAAATCGATAGTCAGGAATCGAGAATTTTCTCTGAACTGAAATCTCCGGCTAATAATTTATATATAATGACGTAGTATGACGTGCAATGACTATGTACATATATTATGTGATATTTTCAGCATGAAATATATTGTTGTCGGCCGTTAGTTTCACATTTAACCTGTACATCGAACTTTGATTGCGCCATGTAGGATTTTATAATCTCAATGACTCAGTGGCGCCATCTATTAGGGAATCTTGTCAATATCTTGATAGTTTGCATGCACCTCGATAAATGTCGCTATAGTGTTATTATAGATTATACTAAAAATAAGTTTACCTGAATCGTCAGTCAAACCAGTACCGACGCTGAAAGAAGGATTGGCATCAGGTATATAAGCGAATACATGGGCGCCAGACAGCTGAAGATCTTTCATGTTTGGCACCGTTAATGTCAGTGATATACCCTCTGTGGAAATAAATAAGAATTTTAAATTCGTCATTCATCCGATTTTGTGATGTTCGGGATACGCTTCCTTAGTACGAGAGTGCTTGTCCAAATGTGCTTTTTCAAAGGAAAATGAAGGCATTTTCTAAGTACAACATTGTAGGAGATAGGCAGAGGAATGGCAGAGGTATTGTGCACCCGAAGTTCGCCAAAAATTTTATAAGGGGGAGGAGCCTATTGCGGATATAAACGGATTTGGATCAAATTTGGCGCACAGATATGTGTGCCAAATTTCATTCAAATCCGTTGAGCCGTTTCTGCGTGATTTAGTAACAAACACACAAACATACAAACTTTCACATTTATAATATTAGTAGGAAGTAGGATAGGATTAACTGTAATTGTAAATGTGCATCAAACAATTAACAATTAATTAATTTTAATTGCAAAGTTTTACAAGCACAATCAATTAATTGTTAATTGCAATTTAATTGTTTTCACCATTAATCTTTGTGCAACACTGGGTATAACTCTGCCTAACCCTTCGGGGAATACAGTCCTGATGTTATGTATGTATGTATTTCTTTAATTTTTTCAGTGGCTCTAGAATTATGTACTGAGTCCATGGTAAAAGTTTATGTCACGGTATCCCTTCCACCGTGTTTTATAAAAGTTTCCTTACTGTAGAGAAAGGTGGAGTAATCCGATAGTTCTATTGGCTCCTTCCCTTTGCGGTGGTACCTCGCTAATGTAGCTGGGCAGTACAATGTGATTGCGTCAAATACCACCTCCAAAACTAACTTATCTGTTACCTTGTTGATACTGAAATGAGTAATTAAAGTTTTTTTATTATGTTCATGTAGGAAAACAGTTTCCGTTTTTTTTTATGTGAAAGCTTAGGGTGCGCCAAAGTTCACCTAAATTTTCAACTCCGATAATTGGAAATCCGAAAATGTTCTTCCTAACATTTTTCATCCTAACAATCACAATTCCTAACTACTCTGTGTCTAATGTTCATAATTCCGAACCATTCAACTTCATAATGTCAGTAGCAATAAACATCTATTATAATTATTTTATTTGTTTTCCTATATTTTCTCAACATAACCATCTTTTACACTATTATTCAAAGACATATCTTTTTGTTTAGATTAGGATTAGGTTAGGTTAGGTTAGAACTGTGACCAACTACGCGCGAGCCGAGCGAGCGTAGCGAGCGGTGCCGCGGCAGCGGCCGGCGAGCGCTACCTTGAAATTGAAAAAGAAATTCAAAACATAGTTTCTAACAAAAATGAACAATTTATTACTTTTCATGAAGTCGTAATGTCAAAGACAAAGATACAAAGATATTTACTTGGCGGTTGCTAGGCAACTTACGAACGTCAAGTCAAAGGTTGGAAATATTTAGTTATAGATATTATATTTTAGTTAGTATTTTATTAATTATAATTAAACTACTTTGAATAAAAAAGCCATTTTCAATAGGGTCCTTCTATGGCTGAAACGAATGTATAAAAAAAAATTGACTCAATTATGTAATTGATTTTATCGCAAGCTACAATGTTTTCAGGGTTCATAAATTGACGGACTGAGGTTCTAAAATAAAATCAACTCACACTGGTAACTAATATTATAGTGTAAGGAAAGGTTTGTTGGTGATTTAGGTAAGTAAGTGACATTTTTTTTTTTGAAAATATGTTAAAGTTACCGGCACGCGCACAGTCACGCTCACGAGACAGCGCTAGCCGCTTGCACTGTCTTGTGAGTGAACCCGCTTGCGCTGTCTCGTGAGTGAAGCCACTTGCGATGTCTCATGAGAGTGTCAAAAAAAAAAATGTCACTAACTTACCTATATCACCAACAAACCTTTCCTTAGTAGGTATACTTACTAAAATTCTTTTATACTCCAGTCATTCAAACCTCTAACTTGAGCATTTTGCAGTATAAAAGTCACATTAGCAGAAGCTATATGTATGGGGAGCCAATCCAGTTTGTAAGGATCGTCTATAGGCCCCTTTACCGGTAAGCAATCAGAATTGTGAGCGAAGACCCCACGGATGCAATCCAAGTCTTGCAATGCACAGGGCCGGTAGATCCTATCTTGTTTATAGCCTGCAATGGACAGCAAATGAGCGTTAATCTCGAACATTTTCAAGTGAATTTGGTAGTGGAGATATCAAGTTTGCGTTTTGCGAAACATGCTGGTATTAAAGATGGTACCTATTGTGTTTTGTTTTAACGGATTTCATCTGCAAAATTGTTGCAGCTTTCAATTGTTTATTTTTACATATTACTCGAATAGCTACATGGATTAAAATTATTTGCTTGATTGTTTCTATACTCTATTTGAAATAAGATTGGACATTTAAACAAACTTTTTTTATAGTTTGTTCAACCGATTCTGACTTCTATACCGTAGGCATAAGGATGCCATTAAAACCAAAAAAGTGGTTAGTATACCAACTGTTTACTGCAGCTACCATTTGTCATACTACCAACGCAATAGAAGTCCAAATCGGTTGATCGGACTGTAAAAAAGGTTTAGCTAAATGTCTAATCTTATTTCAAATGGAACATAGTTTATCTTTCAATTCAGACTAGCAAAACCTTTTTTGATATGTTTTCTCATTTTTAAATATCGAATTTATGATGCGATGTGTGCTTTTATAATTTCTTACGTGAAGATATTTTCGCGGACATCCGCAATAGGGTAGTAAAATGTATGGAAATACATGCACTTTATAACGTTATCGTGGACGCAACTTTAAAAGCGTCTTTATACTTAGTATATTTCCATACATTTAACTTCCCTGTATAATCGTGATGCCATGGATATCCCTGCAATGTAATTTTATATAGGCATGGATAGATTGATAATATGAGGAGAAGGAGCTCGTGGCTAAATAACAACAGCCACACGGGTCGATCTATCAGGTTAAGCTTCGCTTGCCGGGTTGGTCAGTGGATGGGTGACCATCCTTACATACCGAGACTCCTCCGTGCCTCGGAAAAGTACGTTAAGCCCGGTCGGTACGTTGGTCCCGGCTGTCATTTGTGGATCTTTGACAGTCGTTACGAGTCTACAGAAGTCCGAAAGTCTGACACCAGTCTTACCAAGGGGTATCATATTACCCAGTTACTGGGTTGTGGAGGTCAGATAGGCAGTCGCTCTATGTAAAATACTGGAATCCAGCTGCATCCGGTTAGACTGAAAGCCGACCCCAACATAGTTGGGAAAAGACTAGGCAGAATGATGATGGATATTTTGATAATAATTGTTCTAACAACTATAATAGAATGCCCAATCAGCGTCGGATAAAAAAATCGAATTAACTGCTATTTACAAGGACCTTTTGGCGCCTGAATGACATTGACAAGTGGGCGTTGTTGGTCAATGTAGGTGAAATTCTCACAGATATTGTAAATTATAAAACAAGATGGCGGCGTTGGTCGCGATTTTGGGAACGCTTTTGCGTTCAGGCTCAGAATGTCCCTTGGTTTCAAATAGTCCCTTTCCCAGAATGTCCTTTTTCCGAAACGTCCCTTTCCCAAAATGTCCCTTTCCCGAAATGGCCCTTTCTCGAAATGTCAAGGGACATTTCGGGAAAGGCCCATTTCGGGAAATCTTTTTGAATGATGACTACGAGCTATGAAAGAACTTGTATATAGGGTTGTAACCAACGTATGTGTGAAAAAGAGATAAAATATAATAAACGAATGATACTACTCACTATTAATCCTATCGCCATAATTTTCACGATGAACCGAATGCCGTCTTTGTGAACAATAGCACACAGTTAAAAAAAACACAAGAAAACAGACGAGAATCCTCATTTCGACGCCTTGTTAATAGAAATGATGTTCAATTGAGTAAACAAATTATTATATAATGATGATATTTGCATAATTAAACTGCATAATTTATAAGGGAAGCTATAAATAACAATCAGTCAGAGAATTGAAATCGCGGAAACGATCGTTTATAATTTGATGGTCATTATTGTAATGCCTGATTTCCTTTCTCTATATTATCATAATTATCATGACTACATTTCTCGATGGATAAGTCAGCATACACACAAAGTATAGGGGATTTCGGAAAAACTAATTTCACTTTGCACGAACCGGACATTTCCCTTTCGCTCAGAAATTGTGATAGCTTGCAACCACTACAAGAATAGCACAATGTAGTTCACAGAATCAGTCAAAGTAGAATAAGAAGAATTAGTATACAAATAAGGAGTGCAAAAATACACCAAGGGTCACTAATAATAGTACTCTCCGTCATTGTGATGTACTGAGGGATGGCATTAGGACTTTGCGACCGAATTCGGTCGTATAGCGATCGCTACCTATGTCGAGACTGCCGGGCCCGGTACAGTTGCATTCACATAAGCACAATGTTTTGCGTGCGTTATACAGCGCTGTCGTCTCGCACCAAAAATAAAAGTGGTTTCCAGCAATCGTTTTTGCTCAGTGAGTTACATTGAGCAATAGTTATTTGTGTTACAAGGGGACAAAGTAATATTTGGTTCTTCCAGGGCGTTAGAGGGATTCTAACGTAGAATCCTGAGATTAGCGAGGAATTCAATATACGCCGCCCGAGAACAAAATATTTTGTCCCCGAGTGATACACATTATTTTTCATCACCTATGAGAAAAATTAAAAGCTACTTACTCGATTTTTTTTTAAAATTAATCCTTCACGTGAGCGCCTCCAACCTAACTACGCAAATCAGTACGCTATCAAAAGCACGGAGTGGACCAATCAGAAGAGAGAAACCTCAAACTCCCTAGGGAGCAAAGTTGAATTTTGCTCCCGCTATCCTTTATAGGCAATTGTCGTTTTTCGAATAGGAGTGATGAAAAAACTATTTATTCTTTAACTAGTTTGATGTATAGAATGCGTAGATAACGGCAATGCGATGGGTTTATTTACACTCTGTGTAATCCGATCCAGAGTTTATATCCGCGATACATTTTCACATGCGTTTTATGTGAACGGAACTAAAAAAGAAGCACAACAGTCAAGTCAAGGAAAGGCGTATGTTACCTAGCAGCGTAGAGCCAATCCTTGTGTATGGTATGAACCAACGCCTCAAGGGCGTCAAAAGAAAATTCAAATCTTTCTGTTCTCTTGTTCACTCTCTGTTCACTTATGATTAGATAGTTATAATGATTATCCGATTATCTTTTAAAATTAAAGTTCGCGAGCCAATTCGCAAGAAGTAGCAGCATCATCACAACGATAATGTTTTCCCATTGACTATCTTAGTAGTTTTAGTATATTTGTGTGTATTCATTTGTACTTATATTTATATATAATTAGGTGTATATACTCGTATTATATTTATAGTTTTTAAAGAACAATGCCCACTTCCCATACATTTAAAAACCTGTTAATGAAAGTGTATGAATAGTTATAAGGTATAGTAGAAATACTACCTGTAAGTTTAGAAAATAATGTCGTATAGTAATTTTTACGATTTATTTGCTACGAAGGCCAAAAAATATTTATTTTACTTTTTAGGTTAGGATTTTCCGTTACGTTAGAAATAAATGTGCTAGAAATAATTATTAAGGCTCAAAGTTTAGTCTAGTCAGATGAGGAAGATTTTGAGGTCCAGGGGCGTAAAAACAAGTAACACACACAAAATGGCACAGTACACAACGAGACGCAAACGCAACAACGAAGGACTGCGCCGACGCCAATCGCAGAACTGTCAAATGTCAAAAAAATCCGTTTCACTCTTGCGAACTCGATTACATACTGACTCGTGCCAACTAGATTACATACTGCATGATTATTTAATTAATATGTTATTTTTAATTAATCTGTATTATACAAAGACTAATAAAGAATTACTTACTTAAATAAAACGTAAAATAATAAATAAAACTCAGAAACAGAGTTGAATAAAATCAAGTAACAATGTGTAAAATGGAACGTCGTCTAAAAAGGATAGTTGAGGTGCGTTCGAAACATGGTAATATGTTTACCCTTGACGTAGAATATTATAAAATCTTTTTTTCTGCGTTTCTTTTAACATTGTGTAAAGTGTAATTAATCAATCTTCCTAGCCTTTTTCCCAACTATCTTGGGGTCGGCTTCCAGTCTAACCGGATGCAGCTGAATACCAGTATTTAAGTGTAATTAATAAACAATAAAATTAGCTGAATTTTAAGATTTATTTCGTTTCTATACATAGTCAGGTGAAAAATGGGCATTCGTCTTTAAACAAATATTATTTCCTCAATTCTCGCTAGCACCTACCTACCACTGTTTGTGTCTGCTTCACCCAAAGGTTGACTGGTAGAAAATACCTATGGTATTAAGTCCGCCTCTATACATTTGTGTGCTTAAAGTATTAAATAAATAATGTAATGCTGCACGCAATAATAATGAAGTTGAAATACGTAATTGAAATAGATTTTTTGGCTACTCACTTATTTCTTATATTTTATAAAGTCACATTGAATTATTGCTTGGGTTAAGAGGTTAAAAAAAATACTGCATATTCAAGCGTTTATTTTCAAAAGTTATATATGGTGGATTAATATGTATTAATTTTCAATAGTATTAAATTACAGTAAAAGTGTTCTTCCGAAGGCAACCGCAACCGCAAACCGCAGTGGCAACGACTGACTGGAATTGCAATGACAGACCGCAGCGTCACGACTGGTATACATATTATACATATACTTAAAACTCTACAAAAACGGTAACAGGCGGTCTATCATTGCGGTTGGGCAGTCTATTATTGCGGTTACAGTTTGCGGTTGCGACCGCCTTCACAAGAGCATCTTTACAGTGGCGTTCAAGGTTTTGTTCACTTATTGAAGTAGAAAAAAACAAAGGTAAATTTAAATTATCAAACGAAATAAAAAAAAATGTGTAGAAGGCTTTTTTTTGGGGGGCTTCAAAGACCGCAGATAGTTACTTGAAGTATGAAATTAGACAATCAATATTTATTTGTTTAATCGTGTTTAGTTATCGATACCCATTATAACACTCACCCTCACTTCCACTCTTCATCATTACATACAAGTAAACTTTTAAAATTATTTTTGGCTATTCGTATGTATATTTTTTAAGGACTTCCATAGAGTCTGGAAAAATGTCCCCCGCGTATTTTGTATTAGGCGTTGATAGCTGCGCCACAGTATTTTACTTTTGAAGCTATCTTCGTGTCTGTTAAGTTTAATAGAAACAATTTAAGTATTAAAAAAAAAAAAAAATTGTAGGAGGCTTTTATACACATTTCATGTCAGCCTCAAATAACTTAAACAATAAACATAAAGGTTGCGCTAAAACTTTAACATATGGACCAATATCACATTTTTTTAACTTTTATTCTTTTCAACAGTATATCTCTCTTTCCTTCTTTGTCTTGGTACTAATTTAGGTATAACTACCTAAATTATTCCAAATTTTTTACTTTTTCTATAACGTCTGTAAAAATTACACAAAAAAAAACTGATATTTCAAGTAACTACGTCTACACTAACTGCGGCCATGACTTATCATAATCTAAATATCGATACCCATTACGTCTGCGGAGTTTTGCTAGCTAATTTAATGTGATCTTATATAGTCATTGATACGCTAGAGCTGTGTGAAATCGCAGATAGTGCTTTGCAGGAATATAGTCATGAACGCAGGACCTTGAGTCGTCCAGACCTCTTGCATAGTCACGCCAAGGTTATCCAGCCAAACTGAAATAGCCTTTATGAAACCAGGATCTGCAAAGAAAAAAAAACACATTGAAAGTTTTATCTCTTAAATATATTTTTATTATCTTTTATGGAAGCCGACCCCAACATAGTTGGGAAAAGGCTAGTCAGATTATGTCGATGATCTTTTTATGAATATTTGTAGCGCAAAATGAATTTATTAGCTTAATCAGCAAAGAAAACGAAAACCTAACACGAAAGAGCCTTACAGTAGTCGCATAATGATGTGTAACATTTAACATCGTCAAGGTCGTTTCTGACGGCCAACACTAGCACCGCGCGCTCATTGTTCAAATCAAATAGCGCGTGCTTGCGGCTTCCTGTTACGCACTTCCGTCGCTTTTCACGAAATGACTCCCACGAAACTCCCCGAAAAGCGAAAGGAAAGATGTTATACATCGAGAAAAAAATATGCATTCGCCGAAAAATCTATTGCTTTCTTATAAAAAAGACGATTAGTTCAACTTATATGAAAGTAAGTTTGTACAGTTGAATCCTCTGATAATGACATAGAAGGGAAGACAACCACCACGTCCAACTAAGCGGACGACGACGTAAACATCTTCCTATTTTTGTTAGGTAGGTATTTAGTTTAGATGGAAAAATTACAAATTATATGTAAGTATCTATTAATAAAAAGAATAAAAAGAAACGTCTGCAAATTGACACAAAACAAACATTGTTAAAAACATAGAATAAAAATTGTAATATACATTACATATTTTCCTTTTTCTTAGTCCAACATGACGCTTTTAAGATGTCGATTATATTGACATGTGTAAATTTTTATGAAAACCAAACTTCGCAGTGCAATTACTTCTAGGCTATAAATTAATTTGATGTAAGATCTACTATGAAAAGTATGTTGCTAACCAGCAAAGTACAGTCAGGGACATTAAACTGTCAAAGAATGACAGTTGTGATTTGATTATACAGGGTGGTGACACCTGCATCCGTCAATCCCTTGACGGATGCAGATGTCTAAATCGCCACCCTGAAGAGTAGAACAAATTATCGGACGCGTCCGCGGACGTTAACTACCAGTTCCCTACGATCACGTCAATTCACATTCGAACTGACAGTTAACGTTCGCGACTTACCGTCGTAAGTCGTAAATCGCGGACGTGAATTGATGTGATCGTAGGGAACTGACAGACCTGACAGTCTGTCAGTCGTGGACGTCCGCGGACGCGTCCGATAATTTGTTCCCTGCTTTATTCTACTATAAAACTAAAACACTTTCATCATGAAACTCATACAAATCGTGAAAAAAAAAGCTGAGAGGTGTCAAGGGACACCCGGATGGAACGAAGTTATGGAATGAACCTCACAAAGGCATGCCACTAATTAGTACCTGTGGTCGCTCACAGATGGCGTTATAATAAAAAATAATTATGGAATGTTCCTCACAAAGGCATGCCACTAATTAGTACCTGTGGTCGCTCACAGATGGCGTTATAATAAAAAATAAAAAGTGTCGTTACAACTTTTGGTCCCAATTTTTTCCGTCTAGCCCCCTTAGGCCCTCCCCCGAAAGGGAACTTCGTTCCAAAAACAAATTACTATACAGACAGACTATTTCGATTCATCTATGTTTTTTTTTTTTTACTAATCTTTTAATATGTGTTCCATAGCTTAAGTAGTATGGTATGACAGGTAGATCACCCCCTTGACGGATGCAGGTGTCTAAATCACCACCATGTAGTTTGTTGGTCAGTTGGTAGTCAATTTACTTACCAATTAA
This sequence comes from Conistra vaccinii, assembly GCA_948150665.1. Lineage (NCBI taxonomy): Eukaryota > Metazoa > Arthropoda > Insecta > Lepidoptera > Noctuidae > Conistra > Conistra vaccinii. Next base: position 10,183,000 of record OX411319.1, read on the forward strand.
TTTAGTATATAAATTAGTACATATTATCCATTATATTTCCAAGTGCTAGTATAAATTATGGTTTCTTTTATTTTTACCTTTGTTGTTTCGAACCGCGGGTCCCAGCGTATATAGAGGATTAGCATCAGCCACATACGTGAAAATGTGGGCATTAGATAATTGCAGGTCCTCGATGTGAGAAATAGTCAGAGTAAACGATAAACCATCTGTAAAAGGAGAGGAGATTCTGAGTTAAAGTCAATGGGAACTTCACGTATATACACCGTTGTTTTTTGTTCATACTTATTATTTTTTATTTACTACCAACGTTTATACTACTTAGGGATCATTGTCCTCATCATTATGAACAACTTTCGCGATTTTAGCTTTGGTCCCATAGTGATATGGGACCAAAGCTGAAATCGCGAAAATAAAAATCTGCTGTTCCCTACATTTATTTTACCTTTTATCATAATGGACTCATAATAGGTGTCAGCAGTTGGACAAAACATCTCTAATTGCACGTCTCTCTTCGAGTTCAATCCTACATTAATTGCCGATTTGCTATCTCCACCCAAGAGGACGTCTGCCGGAATGGTCATCGGCATTCCATTTGCGTAACACACTATCAACTAAAATCTTGAAGGAAATAGCTGATCCATTGCTTCATTTGTTTAAAAGATTCGTCTGCTCAACAACGTAAATAACGCAATGAATGTTGTTAAACTCTCAAAATGAACGGCATTCAGTGTGTTACGCAACTGCCGACGGCTTATATGGCCATCCCATTGCTGCTTCAGCTGGGCAATTTTATCGTGGTTTTATAAAAATTATTTAGTTAAAAATTTCTTACAATATTCAATAATGGAATAATCTGTTTCTTCGATGGGTTCCTTCCCCTTCCGATGGAAAGTTGTTCTGGCTCCAGGGGATGCCACCACGATCCTGTCAAATACAACTTCTAGGACTAATCTGTCTGTGGCCTTGTTTATGCTGAAACAGATAATTATTATTATTTAAAATTTGTTGAACAAGTATAATTATATATTTCATAGTTTGAGTAAAGACAGAAATAGAAAAGGACACAACAGTAGTTTTTATTTTATTTTATATCTGGGTCAGGCATATTTTAATGTGTGTCTTTTAGTCTGTGCTTAATAAATGTATTTTCTTTATTCTTTCTTTCTTCTTTTTTTCTTTCTAGTTGTACCTGCAGCCCTCTATAAGGGAAGTCGTCGTGGAAATCAGAGTCACAACCATTTCTTTCACCAAGCGGCTTTACTCCTTTACTGTTTGTAGGGATAGTTTTAGTCCTTTACTGTTTGTAGTTTCATAGACGCCTGCCTTGGAGTGTAAATGTGGTGCTATTCCACAAACGAAAGGACACTTACTATCATGTCCTGTCAGCTGCACGTTACAGGAACTGATAGACGCTAGTGATGGCGCAAAACACGTCGCCGAATTCTAGGCCGAGTCCATTTAGATTGCCATCGATGCGCTAAGAAGAAAATTGGATGGCAATCAACCCTCAGGCCCACCTAATGTTATGTTGTCACCGTCTTTGGAAGAGGTATCTCCAATACTAGAGCCACCGTCCTTGCATTACCCTCCAAGAAACAAACTTGCAATTACTAATGTACTTATAACTACCGTACTGGTACCTACCAGTACGGTAGTAGTTACAAGTACATTAGTCCACACACATCACAGTCCACCTGAACAGGTGTTCCTTGCTTCAGCCAACCTGGGTCCAGGGTCTGTTTAAAGACTTCCAGGTTGACAAATGGCAACTCATGTTCAAGTAGAAGATCTTCAGCAGGTGACGAATGAACGAATAGTTTGGGGTAAGATAATATCAAAGTGACTAGGCTAAGCTATTATGAAAATCGAAATACATACAAGAACGTTTTAATCTTCCATTCATTAAGGCCTTTAACTTGAGCATCTAGCAGTGAAAACGTCAGATTAGCTTGTGGTATAGGCAGGTCCAGACGTCGCAGCATATAAGGGTCTTGTGCTGGTCCTTCTACGGGTGTGCATTTGGAGTTATGTGCGAAGACACGACGGATGCATTTCAAATCGTGGAGAGGGCATGGTCGGATGATGGGATTCTGATCATCCCCGTAGGCTTTATGGTCTGTAAGAAGAATACAACGATGATGTGGAGTAGGGAGTGGGAATATCTATCCTATATTATGGGTTTTTTTGCTAGGAACACTAGAGAAGTAATAACCTATCCCACTTAAAAACGCAATGCGTTTCATTTTGTGAACTAAACAATTTTCATTGCGTCATTTACTTTGTTTAGCAGTCGTATTTTTCAAACATATAAAGCAATGGTTTATTCAATTCAATTTTATTCAAAATCCGGATTATGATTTAAAGTTTGTTAAGGCTCCCACTTGCCCAGGAGTGGGATAGCACAGGCTAGTAAAAAAAAAGGCTCGCACGGACAGGCGCGCCGTGAAACCAGTAAAAAAATTGAGAATTCATGGAAATATATATATTTATTAATGACCAGCCATGGATTTATTGTTAAGATGCATGACAGACTTCGTTCCCGGTAGGTTGCTGCCGGTCGTCCTTTTGAAAGTAGTTGCCTTTTACGATACCTAATCATCGAAAAGGCTCCCGCAAACAGGCGCGACGCGACAGCACGACACGACTCTAATAAAATAATTTCTAAGAAAACTTCATGGAAGAACAATTATCAGTGTCGCGTCATGCGATAAGTCGCGCCAGTATGCACGAGCGTGAATACAGCAAAGGGACTTTCTAATTATTTGGACATACAATGTGTTTACGCCATTGTTGGGTTGATAATATAAATTCGACACTGGTGTAACACACACTTGTCTTAAAGTATACTTAGTAAGTAGTCATATGACTAATGTTACTCGAGTAACCTTTTTCAAATCTTTTTTAAAATACTATCAAAATTTACTCACCATCATAGTTATTGACATTACCACGGTATATCCCAGTATGCAGATTTCCCCAGTCATTCTCAGATCTCTTACTATCTTCAATACAATAACAAGAATTAAACAAAATAATAAAACAAAAAACGATCTTCATTCTGACACGTCTGTTTGATGAATTGAAAGGATTTTGTTAGAAACGTAATAAATTAATCAGATGCGTGATTTTTAAAGGAAATCAAATATTATGGTAATTTGAAGGGTAAAACGTTAAAGAGATCGATATGATAATGCAAGGGATATTATTAATTGCACATCAAAAATAATTACCTATCAATTTATTTCCATAATTTATATACTTTTTTACATCGAATAAATTATTGCACTACAAATAAACTAATTGTTTAAAAAAACTAGTACCGGCGGATAATTTGAAAATATACATCAACACTACATCAGGTACAAAAATACGACAATCATATCATAAATACTGACTGAATAGCAAATTAACCAGAGCGTACATACATAATACTCACACTCATAGCAAAATAACTGTCCGTGTAACATAATATCCTAATAAGCATCTCAAAACTCTGTTTCGATCACGTAGGTATATACAACCAAGTATAGCCCTCTCCATTGCCCTTTGACTTTTAGAGTTCTAATCTCAGACCAAAAAAAAAGTATAGACGGAACATTGCGCTCAAAAAAGTGAGGCACGCAATATGAAGACGATTCGGCCATATGAAGACGGCCGCTCGGTAGTCTGCCGCGAGTGAGTGAGAGCGCGTGACGTACTTTTGGTTAAATAATAATTGCGAATTATGCCATCCTGTGTCTATAAACTGGTGCGAAAACAACTCATGCTTTCAAAAAAAGTCTTCTGGGATTACTTTTCATAATTAAGTAACCGATGCATGCATATTTTAAACATAATCGCAAAATATTTGACTTAATTTGTCGGAATACGAAATCATGACGGCATTGTGTCAGTGTTGCAAGTTAAGAACATTATCATTTCCCCAAAAGTAAGGGAAGTTGTGATTGTTGTACGCACACGTTGCAAGTACAACCAAGTGCGTTTTTATTAATGTTATTATTCATATTTAGATTTCGAGTACATTAGGCATGTTGTATGATACGTAAGTAATTATAAAATATATTCAAATAATAGTTATGTTTGATATAATATTTTTTAGGTTCCCAGCTGATATAACGTGGAAAGAAAAGTAGATTAAAGCTGTACGGGACAATAGAAATGATGTTGACTGGCTCCCTTCAAAATTTAGCGTTGTTTGTTCATTACATTTTGAAGAAATTGTATACAACACTAAAGGTGGTTGCAAAAAACATATGAAAATTTGTATTACGCAGGGTACCCTGACGCTTTCACTTTAATACCTACTTGTGGCACGAATACTTATTTATCGAAATAAATGATAAAGACCGTAAACATTAATTTTCGAAAACTACCTTTCAAAGGGGCCTCCCCCTTTGAAAGGAATTTTCGAAAATGTGTGTAATTTTTTTTAGAGGTTAGTCGAAATTCACGCGGCCGAAGTCGCGGGCAAATTGCTAGTTTTAATGTAAGTTTTGTGTGTTTTGTTAAATTTGTAATTTTATTATTCTTTCTATGACAATAAATTACTTACTCTTATTAAAATATAAATTACGTTTCATTTTATACAACCAACACAAATAAAACACAATACTACCTAATAACAAAACTTTTCACCAAAGTATCTCTCACACTGGGGAGTCTCAGCACAATTACGCTTGCAACATTTTTCTCTAGCACACATGCGCAAATCTACGATATCTTACACCGAGTTACGCGCACATAGCCGAAACTAGTCCTCACTTTTTTCGTCGCGAATGTTTACGACGGCTCCGTCTATACTTCTTTATTGGTCTGAGGTTCTAATAGGCAGTTTATTTTACTACTATCCATAATCATCATCATATCAACCAGTTCATGTCATACATGGTGTAAAACGACCCATTACATACCCGTTATCTACGCATACTGTACATCAATACGGAATATTAAGCAAAAATTATTACTGGGATACGACTTTTATCTTGGTGTGAAAAACCGCTGTTTATACGCAATGTAACGCGGGAAAAACAATGTCGTTGTGGGTGCAGGCAATGGTGCAGTGGTGTTGTGTGGGTTCATAAAGTGCAGTTATAGCACGTAAAACTAAAAACAAATTGGAACTTTGACCTTCAATATCTCCGTAACCAGAAGGTTCCATAGCCCAATATAAAAAAAAAAAACTGAATGACGGGCAGTACAAATAAGTGACTCTCGGTTTTGTTAATCCTCTTTTACACCCAATAAGTCTAATAAAAAAAACATCTGAATCAGTAAACAGGAAGTGTCAATTCATTATCAAGATTCAACAGTTACTATAAAATTCGGAATGCAGAATAATAACTTTTTAGTTAAAACACATCGTATTTAATTAAATTAGGTAAAAGAGGATCACCTCATCCATCATGAACCGAACTATGATCGTACATTTTCGGTTGAAATCGGCCGATTGAACCTTTCATAATAATGTAAAAGAAACCCCAGCGTCGCCCAAAGTCGAAGTTAGTACCCTACCTACAGGCACAGCTGGTAGCGTGTAGTGGCTTAGTTTATAAGTTGTATGGCCTGACTGGAGGCCTTAATTTATTATGGCACGCACAGCATGGTCCGGTTAAGCAGCTAGGCTAGGCCCCTAGGCTGACCTGGAGTTGCGATACACAAAAAAAACACTACACAACCTACATCGTCAGATGACGTCCGATAACGAAGACACAAAGATGTTCACAAAGATGTAAACATCAATAATTCAAGTTCTGGTGCTATCGATGTAAGAAATAATTTCCGCGCATTGATTGATTGAATCATTGCGCGAATGAATAATAAAAAAAAATCGGTTGTTTGACGTTTTGTATAAACTTAAAATGTTCGAGATTGTCCCCAATATTAAATAGGATATTTAATCATTTAGAAACACACACAGGATGAAAAATTGTGATCATACTTATATACCTACAATTTAGTAGACGCGCAGAAATTGCGTCCAACTCCCAGGCAAGTTCAACGTACAAAAAAAAAAAAAAAAAGGCAAGTTCAATGTTGCTTTTAGTTCATGGGCGTCAAATCCACTTTAGATGTGCATTTTCTTTTACACGGCTGATGACGGATTAGGTGTACACGCTTAGGAAAACACGCTTAGAAAATGAAAGACAGAGGTCAAAAAGGTGTTTTTTTTTTTATAACAATATTCTATCGTTCTATGGATGATTGATAAAACAAATACTCAGAGCCTAAACCAAAAAAGAGACAAATAATGATGTAAACATATGTCACAATGTTAAAAAAATACCTTTACCATAGATGTAATTTAAATTACTAATAGGTAGGTACATATGATCTAAAAAAGTGTACTATGCACGATACCCCATTTGGTACGCTAGTAGTATCTAAAATCACAAATGTTGCTTTTAAAGAACGCGGTAAAGAACACGGGCCCTTGGGTCACAAAAAGCTCCTGAAGAGTTAAGCCCAGCTTGAGCTGCAGTTCAGCTACAGCCAAAATAAAACCAGGATCTGCGAAAAGAAGAAAAAAATTGTTGTGACATTTAATCTTGCAGAGAAGTTTACAAGTAGATTGTCATTCTGCCGTAAAATCTTCTGTTTGATGATAAATCTAAAACCCTGACGCCTCATTCGAGTGAAGATTCATTTATGTTTGATTCCACGTTCATACACACCGAAAACATTGTATGAACGTTCATCTGCTTCTTTCATTTCATTTATCGATCATTCGGTAGGCGAGTGAAAGCCGAAATCCAACATTGGATCGGTTCACTAATATATAATTATAATTAGCCCATATTGTCCCACTGCAGAGCAACGGCATTCCCTTTTTTTTCCACTCGACTCGATCCTGAGTCAACATGGACCAATCCCTCCTATAAGCGTCAAGTTCGTCCCGCCATCTACGCTTGGGTCTTCCACGATGCCGCTGGGCGTTTTCAGGAACCCACGTAGTAGTGGTCTTAGCCCACAATGTTTCCTTTTTCACTTTTGATTCATTTTGTATTCAGACATTTTGATTTCACTTTGAGTGAAAGACAAAAATGAACAAAAAGTGAAGCGTCTGATATTGGTTTAAAATTGGTTAAGAATGGCTTGCAAACAACTTGCACAATTCTATAATATGCTAGTTATTGGCATGTGAAATACCAACGACTGAAGGCGAAAGTTCCAGGATAGTCCGCGAAATACAAATTCTGTTTTATACGTTTTTTTGCAATTTACAGATCAGTATCAAGTTGTATGTTAATCAAAATATGACCAAAACAACTCTCTAAGTTCAAATGATCATAATTATCCTATTGAATGACTTTTTCGTGAAAACATGACATTTGAGGTCAATTCTAAAGTCATTCTAACTTAGGTATTAATGATTATAATTCTATAAACACGTAAGTATTTGTTACTGTCGTGAATCATAATTAATTTGATCAACATACAACCTGACACTGACCTGCAAAATTGAAAAAAAACGTAAAAAAAATTGAATTTCGCGGGTCCCCTTTGTACTGAATCCCATAGTAATTATTGGGACACTTCATCACAGTCACGTGAATATCAAAAACAATATCCTCCTTAAACTAATATTTTACCTTTGCTGCTGTAAATTGCGGGTCCAAGCGTGAATTTAGGAACAATATCATTAATGTACGTGTATACATGTCCTTTTGATATCTGCAGCTCCTTGATGTGTGGAATTGTCAGAGTGAAGGATAAATCGTCTGTGAAAGAAATTGTTTATAAATATTTAAATATGATACCTACTTAAGGGGGATGCGCCAAGGTAGCCCGCGAAATTCAAATTTTCTTAGGTTTTTTGCAATTTGCAGGTCAGTGTCAGGTTGTATCTTGATTAAAATATGATTTGCGAGTGTAACCAATATGATTTTACAGAATTATAATCATTAGAATCAGCAATACAACTCCTTAGGTTAGCATAATCCCCAAATGTCATGATTTCATGAAATAGTCATTCAACGGGATTACATGAACTTATAGAGTTGTATTGATGATTTCTATGATTATAATTTTATAAATAAACATTTGATACGGTCGCAAATCATATTTAGATCAACATACAACCTGATACTGACCTGCAAATTGCAAAAAACGTAAGAAAATTTGAATTTCGCGGGCTATCCTGACGCTTTCACCTTAACTTATTTCTTTCTTTATTAAAACTATGTTAGTTTAATATAATTTCATCACCACTGCTCTCAAAATGGTGAAGGAAAACATCGTGAAGAAACCCGCATGTTCTAGAACCAAAAATTGGAAGACGTGACATCTACCAACCCGTACTGGGCCCACGTGGTAGACTACAGCCCAATCGCTCTCGAAAAGAAGAGGCCTGTATCCCAACAGTGGGAACATTTTAGGTTGATTACGATTATTAAGATAACATTGAAGTGGCCTACTGTGTACACCATTTTCGATATTTCTTTAAAATTATTTTAGTGTTTCTTACTATATTCAACGACGGTGAAGTCTGACACTTCAAGTGGCTCCTTTCCCTTACGATGGTACTTTAAATTGGCTTCAGGACAAGTTACCACGATCCTGTCAAATTGCACTTCTAGCACCAATCTCTCTGTAGCCTTGTTTATGCTGGAACAGAAACAAAGTATAAGCTTGCTAGAAAAGTTCAACAGACTCTTGCAATAAATACAGTGGTCATAGTTTATTTGGGGTCGCTGCAGTACCTTTTTGATGTGTCACATGTTTCCTCTCGCTTTCCTGCCAATCTGTGGGAGTAATTTTGTGAAAAGGAACGGAAGTGTGTAAAAGGAACCCGGGGAAGCGCGCGCTATTTGATTTGACCAATGCGCGCGGTTCTGGAGTTGGTCGTCAGAAACGACCTTGAGGAGGCCCCGCCCCTATAATGTTGCTTATTACCAAGGTGAGATGTCCGATGTTACACATCATATCGACGGTGATGAAGTATCAAATAACTACAAAAACATAATTTTACAGGAGGCGAAAAAACGTTTCCTTTTTTTGACCATTTGAATCAAAAAATCGTTTTGCACCTACTAAAATAGTCAGCGCTTGTGATGGTGATAGTGATTTTAATCAAACATTTCAGGTTAGGGATCTAAAAATGTAGATAGGAGATACTTAGCGCCTGTTTCACCACCTATGATTAAGTTCCTATTAACTTACTTGGCAGATAATTTTATACAAATTCTGTTCCATTTTTCAATTTATTCGGTAAGTAGTGGCTATTCGGACATCGTGAAATAGGCCCTTAATGTTTCAAATTTAACTGCGACATGTTAGTTATTAGATATTGATACTTCACCGTCGTTATGTGATCTTCTTCTTAGCGTGTCGATGGCAAAAATAACACGAAATAAATACATAATATAATTATGTTCTAAGTTTTTTAAATTTGTTTGGCCCAAAACTCAGCAACGCGGATACCGTTCGCTGACGCTGCCATTAGGTCCTCAGGTGTGCAGGTGACAGTGTTAGTTATTGATACTTCACCGTCGATATGTGATCTTCTTCTTAGCGTGTCGATGGCAAAAATAACACGAAATAAATACATAATATAATGTTCTAAGTTTTTTAAATTTGTTTCGCCCAAAACTCAGCAACGCGGATACCGTTCGCTGACGCTGCCATTAGGTTCTCAGGTGTGCAGGTGATAGGGCGGAGCAAGATGGGAGGTGAGCCATTGTTTGTGGAGAGACGCCGCATATGCACCGAAGGTCTGAGCCGTCCATGAACCCCCACTTGTGGAGGTTGTCCTTGCTATATTGTAAGGCTCGCTCGCTTATTTTCTTTCTAACCTTTCTTTTAAAAGTCGTCTCGGTGTTCACTCCATTCCTGGCCACATAATCCATTATAATATTTTCTTTACTTTGTATCTTTTTACCACCGACCCCTCACCCTCTACGTCCTCCTCTCTTTTCTATGTCTATCTATCCATACTAATTTTGTAAATAAAAAAGTACCTCCGTCTGTTTGTTACCTTTTCACGCCTTAACAGTTGAACTGATTCCGATGAAATTTGGCACACAGGTAGATCATGTCAGGGTTAGGACATAGAATATTCCGGTAGTACGTCCCCGAGGGATAATTTCCGACTTCCACGCGGGTGAAATCACGAGCAGAAGTCTAATATAAATAACTAGAATATATACTCACTAAAACCCCATAATCATCCATTTATTTAGGCCTTTAATTTGCGGATAATTCAGTTCAAACGTAAGATTTGCATGAGGTACATGTATGTTAGGTAATAGCTGAAGAACATAAGGATCTGGTGGTGGCCCTTCAGCTACCAAGCATTGAGTGTAATGGGTGAAGAATCCTCGGATGCACTTCAAGTCCTGGAGAGAACATGGTCTGATGATGGATTCTTGATTGTGGTCCTTGCCTTCGAGATTATCTGTAAATTGACATACCTATTTATGAGAAGTCAAGTTTGAATGGAAAAGACCTATAAAGTATAAGGAACTTTAAACAGGGCTGAGTCATCTGTGAATCTCCACCTGAGCTGGGGGCCTACCACCAGCTCATAAAGCAGTATTATTTTAATATTACTTCAGTGTGGGAAAGAGATGAAGCTCTACAGGTCGTATAGCTCCATCTCTTTCCCCCACTCAAGTAAGATTAAAATAATACTGCTATAAGAGGTGATGGTAGGCCCCCAGGTTTTCCTTGCTTGGACTGGGTCATGGGTCTATTTAAAGTCTACTTACCATCATATTTGTTTAAACCATCATTAACTTCTTCACGCCCATGTCCATCGCCATTTACAACACATTGATGAAAAAAAAACAACAGAAAAAAACAAAAAACGGTCTTCATTTTTACGCGTCAAGATATTACTTTGTTTAGGTTTAGTCCATAAAGGGACTATCATAAGACGAGATAATTGATAAATGATTGGCCAATAAATTTTAGATCGCATGATTTTTAAAGGAAATCATAAATTATTTAAATTAGCTGATTATAACCATCTAAGACAAATAACATGATAGGTAAATAAGCAATTATTCAAATTCAATCATAATGAATTACAAAAATAATAGGTGATTTGCGTACAATGGAACTCAACACGCTATATCGATTAACAAAATGATTATGCTAAAGCTACTTGCAAGCGACATTAATCTAGGTTTTTTTTAAAGTTACTTTGCAGGTAGTTATAGTCTGATTTAAAAGTATCTGCTAATAGTATAAACAAACTCTGTTGAGGTTTATATCTTACGCTATCACTCACTTATTAGTAATATATTCATCTGTATTTATTATTATTTAATCATTTAATTCAAGCCACAAGGTGTTAGTAACAAAAAAAACTTATAAAATATGTTAGTAAAACCTTAACACAGAAACAATTTTTGACATCACTGCTGCATGGTGACAGGCCCAGCCGATACCTTGCAGCAGTGACTCACAAGTGCACAATCTAGCCTGCTTGCTACCATAGACAGGATGCTGTTAGTGCTGCCCCGCACCCTACTAACCAGGGATGCACACCGCTTCCGCATCACAGTGTAGAAGCAGTCAACGCGAGCTTCAGCAAACATCCCTGATGCGCTGCAGTATCGAGGCAACCCTATCAGCACCCTGAATGCGTTATTGTATTGACGCGAAGGGCGCCGTATGATTTTTGTGTATAATCAACATATACGAATATTTCTTGTCCAACTTTTCCCAACAATTATTGTTTGAATAATATTATTAAATTGTAACTGAAAACTACGAAAATTGAGGTTATAAAATTAATCTCTATTGTCAAATGAAAAACATCTAAGTACATAGGTGATTCAAAACCAGAATTTCGGGTTTAGGTGTTCAAATAATCAAATCAAAGCACTCAATGGCAATAGAAATTGGCATCAACAGGTACGTTTTTTTATCTTTTCAACCAACCAAAAAAAAGGAGGAGGTTCTCCAGTCGACGCACAATTATTATTTTTATTTTTAACCGACTTCCAAAAGGAGGAGGTTCTCAATTCGTCTGTATGTTTTTTTTTTTTTTTTTTATTTTTTTTTTAATTTTTTTTTTTTTTTTTTTTGTATGTTTGTTACGCGATTTCTCCGTCAATTGTGGACCGATTTTAAAAATTGTTTTTTTGTTTGAAAGGGTATGCTCCCGAGGTGGTCCCATATTAATTTTATTAACTTTACTTGGATAGTTTTTGAGTTAGCTTCAATAATACGTATTTTTCCCACTTAGTTTATATGGATGATATAATGATAACTTCCAATCACTGTTATTTTAGCAGGTTAGTGGTATTCGAATTTGTATGGGGTAGGTACCACAACTAAAAAGTGCAAAATAAATACTTTTTACAAAAAAAGAACAACCGACTTCCAAAAAAGACACTACAAAGTCAAAAATAACTTTAATTTCGGAAGTCGGTGGCAAAAAACGAAAGTTCAAAACCAAATACACCGACTTCCGAAATTAAAGTTATTTTTGACTTTGTAGTGTCTTTTTTGGAAGTCGGTTGTTCTTTTTTTGTAAAAAGTATTTATTTTTGTTTACATTTTCGTTAAATTTTTTTAGAATAGATTTCGTTAGACCTTACTATTATCATAGCTATGGTGATCGCATTGCTTTTGTACACCAGATCGGTGTTTCAGGAGACGATATTATAATCTAGGAGCAACGATTGTCACTTTTTTTAGTTCCCTCGTATACATAAAAATGTTTTGCTCATGCGATCCAGTCAGTAGATTGGTAGCGCGGCGGCCACTGACTACCAAAATAATATTAGTGGGACTTTTAATTATGTCAGTAATTCAAAAGGATCAGCATTGCTTATGACTTACAGGAATAGTGAGGAGTCGGGCATATTTCCCTTGGTCTAAAGTGTACCCAAATTCTATTAGCTCGGATACAACGTTATTGAACCGACATACTTAGCACACAACAAAATGTTAAAGAGAAGATGACCATAGGCATACTCGTAAGATTAAATTGCAGATAACATCAAAAAATGTCGCAGTGCAGGGCAGCGTTTTTTTATTTGCATTTGTAGCGGTTAGACCGCCACATACAAAACTACGAAACAAAAAGACATGACGTCACACAATTCCTACATCGCGCAGTTAGAGTTTACCGAGCGAAAAACATAGATAAGACTATCCGAAATCAACATATGGGCAGTTGCCCGCCAGACATACCTAATACCCGTCTGGTTGGAGGATCCTCCCTTTTCTATGGTGGATGAGTGAACTTTACACCCTGTTCCTCATACGGGTGCGCCAAAGTTCACCTAAATTTTCAACTCCGATAATTGGAAATCCGAAAATGTTCTTCCTAACATTTTCCATCCTAACAATCACAATTCCTAACTACTCTGTCTCTAATGTTCATAACTCCGAAGCATTCAACTTCATAATGTCAGTAGCAATAATCATCCATTATACTTTTATTTGTTTTCCTATATTTTTTCAACATAACCATCTTTTACACTATTATTCAAAGTCATATCTTTTTTGTTTAGATTAGGATTAGGTTAGGTTAGGTTAGAACTGTGACCAACTACGCGCGAGCCGAGCGAGCGAAGCGAGCGGTGCCGCGGCAGCGGCCGGCGAGCGCTACCTCGAAATTGGTCGTGGATTTTTCTAAGTATTTTTTTTCATAGTGCCCCCAAGACGACACTTTGACCTGAATTTCATTCATTTAAGACAAAAATCAGTGAAACGACCTTTAATCATTCTAAACAGTTGGTTTTTAGACATAATTATCTCAGGTATAGTTAAAGTAATAAATATGTAACAACAATAACCAAAAATAAAATGGCTAAATGTAAAAACAGTTGTTTTGTAATAACAAGAAATAGTTTAAAAACAAACCTTTTCCTTCAAAGCATCTGGTTCATGATTATGTTCTCTCAGTAGGATAAAAGCGTTTAATGATAAAAAACAGTAGGAGTTTAAATATATTTACGTTAATGATATTATTAATTACAATTTTCGGAAACATGAGTGTTATGAACATCGCCGGTAGCACTACAAATAGTATGAATGAAAACTTTAGGATGAAAAATTTTAGGAAGAGTGATCATTCGGATTACAAATCGTTAGGAAGAACAATTTCGGGTAAAGAACTTTAGGTGAGCCAATATGGACCCTCCTCATACCCCTAAATTGGTGACCCCGAGTATGAACGTCAACGCAGCCTTCGTGCAACTACTTCAGCGTGACGTCATCATCATCACTCCCGCAAGCTTTCGTGAGGCGAGTCACACAGCCAGCCAGCACCTACGGCTTCAACGGGTATCTTGACTACCAGCATGCAGCGAACGCGCATTCCTGGTCATCACCCTCAGCCTCATCAGCAACCTTGGCACAGCACCTGCACTTCCGGCCGGTCTCACAAGCAGAGCCTATTCTACCCTCTCCTGGTCGACGCAAGTAGTCAGCCAAAAACCCGGCGCTGTACCACATCCGACTCACTGGATGACGACGCAGCGCCACCCCGACTCACTGGGGAATCACCGCAGACAGTTCCGACTCACCGTGAACTATGCGGCACCCGGTTCCGACTCACTGGAACCACAGCTGGTACTGTGAAGCATCGCAAGATCCAAGACTCAGCCCACTATCGACCTCCGGTCTCCGGAGGGGAGTGATGTAGCGGTTAGACCGCCACATACAAAACTACGAAACAAAAAGACATGACGTCACACAATTCCTACATCGCGCAGTTAGAGTTTACCGAGCGAAAAACATAGATAAGACTATCCGAAATCAACATATGGGCAGTTGTCCGCCAGACATAATACCTGTCTGGTTGGAGGATTCTCCCTTTTCTATGGTGGATGAGTGAACTTTACACCCTGTTCCTCATACCCCTAAACATTTAATGAAACGCAACATTCTTGTCTATAATAAATATATCATTGATAAGAGATTTGCTATGTCAACCCAAGCCAGCAGAACTATAGGTACAGCTAAGTTTATAAAGAAGGGATACTATATGTAGGAGAGGAGTTACAAAAAGACAAATACCAATCAAAATATTATATTCATCAAAAACAGACTTTAATCGTTGTATTTAGTAACTGCAGATAGAGTTCTGCAAGAACGCGGACATTATTATTGGCCCCTTTGTCACGTATGCTTCTTGTACACTCAATCCAATTTTTTCAAACAAATGCTTTAAGGCCACTCTTACTTGAGGTTCTGAAAAACATAAGAAGATTTATTTAGGCCGGAGCCTTATAAGGAAGGCAAAGAGATGGAGCTATGCCTACCATCTCTTTCTCTTCCCATGAAAAAGGATGCCCCTTTTTCGCCTAGTCTGTCAGCTGATGATCATCGTTTTAATCGATCAATTTAGTCTATAGCATTCCTCTGCTTGACAAAGGCGTCTCCCAAAATGCGCCACAACTCACCTTCCGAATCCAGTCCGCCCCGGCTACCTTTTTACGCCGGTAGCGCATTTCCACCGCGAAACCATAGCAGTGAAACCGCAGTAGTTCAATTCAACTGGCTCACGTAGTAGCGAAACCTGAGACGAGCCAGTTGAATTGAACTACTGCGGTTTCGCTGCTATGGTTTTGCGGTGGAGTCCATCTATCTGGGAGCGCGCTCGTCATCGCTTAAAATACTTATCGAGTATAAAAAGACCCATTATATAACCATTATCTACACATGCTGTATATCGAACCAAGTAACATTTAGCAAAAATGTTTGCTGAGAAACAACTTATATTTTTGGTGTGGAAAAGTAATGTGCGTAAAATATTGCGCTTATGGGTGCAAGGGTGCATGCAACGGTACAGGAGTTGTGGAGGTGTTTAAAGTTTAGTTAAAATAACATTTATAACAATCATGTCTTCGGGAAAAAAATATGTGGAACTTTGACCTTATATCTCCGTAACCAGAAGGTATGATTGTCTACAATAATAATACTGCCCAGCTAAACCGAAAGGCGCTATTTCTGAAATACGCCCTTTTATTTTTTTATACCATTCAATAGCTATAATAATTACGCATCTAATAGTATAGCCAAATTCCGCTATCTAACTTAAAATATTTAAAAAAACCATGACCACGCCATGCTGTGAACCATGTTAACAGCATTGTTGTGTTTCAGCAGTTAGAGATAAGATATCCAGTTCCTCTGTGGTTGAGGATTCCGGGTGAAGCTCGCTTCCACCTTCGGCCTGATCATCACTTACCATCAGGTGAGATGTAGACCAAGAGCTTCCCCGTTGAGGGTAAAAAAATAAATAAATTACAATTTACAAAAAGTCAATTTTCTCAAACTTACTCCGATTGAGATGACGCCTTTTGGCTTTGCAGGGCAGAATATATCAATGACGGAAAGCACGTAACTGTCGGCTTTGCTAAGAGTCCATTTACACCCGTTGTAACAAGAAAAGGGAAGACGAGATAATACATACCTTTACTCTCTGTGAAGTTAGGACCCAGTGCCTTCTGTGGGTCAGCATCAGAAATGTAAGTGAAGACGTGAGCCTCGGATAGATTGATGTCCTTGACGTGAGGAGCTGTCAGGGTTAACGATATATCCTCTAGAAAAAAAGACAGTTTTGAAAAATTTGTGCCGCTTTTAATTAAACGTGATAAAGATAGCTTTTAAAATTTTGCTCCTGGTACAGTAACATGGGACAAGGACAGGCAGAAGTACAAAAAGAAGACTTAAATCTGCCTGTCCTTGTCCCAACTATGTTGGGGTCGGCTTCCAGTCTAACCGGATGCAGCCGAATACCAGTATTTTCATGGAGCGACTGCCTATTTTACCTCCACAACCCAGTTACTGGATAACACGATCCCCTTTTTAAGACTGTTTGCCAGACTTTTGGGCTTCTAAAGTCATCCGTAACGACCCGTAATGACAGTGACAGCCGAGATCAACGGGTGCTCTCAGAAGGTGGGAGGGGTACCGATAATTATAATGGTTGGTCACCCATCCACGAGCCGACCGCGGCAAAGGTACCTTAACCTTCGACCGACCCGTGCGGCTGTTATTATTTTGCAACGAGCCCCACAAAAAGAAGACAATGCCAAAGCATTACAAAACAAATAATTCTCCTTCACTCTTTCATTTTTTCTTTCTTTTTTCTTTTTTTTTCTTTCTCTTTTTCTTTCTTTTTTTTTTTTTTTTCTTTCTTTTTATTACAAATTTTTGCAATAGGCAGTGGTATTAATAAAATATTGTTTACTAACTGTACTCAATAAACGAGTAGTCTGCCAACTCCAAGGGTTCCTTCCCTTTGCGGTGGAAAGTAATGACGGAGAGTGGTGATAACATCCAAAGCTTGCGGAATTCTACTTCCAACACCAGTTTGCCTGTTTCTTTGTTTATGCTAAAACATTGAAAATGAGGCTAGAACAATGCTTTTAAAACAGAAAATAATCTAGCGGTCTAAGACCTTATTTTGGATTAACTTAAAAAGATTATAAGGACCTTAAAAAGTTAATACAGGTTTCAAACCACCAGTCACCCTGTGAGTGCCTTAAAGGTACCCTAGACGGTAATTTTTCCATACAAACGTATATAGTATGGTGATTACTCGTCTGTTTGACGGTTACGTTCAAAAATCAAAATTATATCAATAATGTCTTCTCACTATCTAGCCCTGTATGGAACAGAATAGGAAAAAAAAATGGTTTGGAAGTTATGAGCGTCGAAACTTCCATATTTCAACATTAATTTTAACTCGTGTTTGGGCGTAAATATAACTTATGTATTAAGAAAATAGCAAAACAGAAACCGTACAAGGATACTTAGATAATTTATTCAATAGTTCAAATAATTTTATTTTGAGTAAATAAATACATTCAGTAGTTTTTTCATAATATAATAATACGCCCAAAGGTCTGTTCATGAAATTTTATGCGCTCGTTTTCGTTATAAATCTTTCTCTATTTCACTAAATAAATTAATAAATAAATCAATAAAAAATAGATAAATAAAGTGATAAGTAAAGTTTGAAAAATAAATTCTTGCGCAAATTGACTATCAACTTAAATTGTCCATAAATATTCAAATCACAACTGTCACTCTTTGACAGTAGCGTATCAATTTGCTTGACAATTAAACTTCCCTGACTATACAATAAAAATAAAACAGCTAAATACTTACTAGAACTCCTTAATCCTAAAATCATTGAGACCTTTAACCTCAACATTATTCGAAGTAAAGGTCATATTAACATGAGGCACAAACATCGGAATGACCTTAATCCTCAGAGGGTCTGGAGCCGGGCCATAGGCAGGAGAGCACTGAGAGTTTTCGGCAAAATACCGCCTGATGCAGTTCACGTCGTGAAGAGAACATGGACGCTGTATTGGGTCATGTTGATGACCTGCGAAATATAGGCACTGATATATAGACAATACATATACCCAGAAGAAGAGGGAGGCCTAAGAAACTACCTAGAAGAATTGTATGATAGGCGATATAAATGAAAAAGGCCTATCTTGGTAATGGACTTGTTTTTTTTTTTTTGGCATAAGTTGTATTTATACCTATGGTTAGTGCTGACACGAAAGAAGATTACGAAAAGAAGAGAACATGGACGCTGTATTGGGCCATATTGTTGATGACCTGCGAAATATAGGCACCGATATAAAGACCTCAGAAGAAGAGGGAGGCATAAGAAAAGATACGTAGATGAATTATATGATAAGGGACATAAATTAATAAGACCTATTTTGCTGACCCAAATTTTTGGCATTAGGTGTACTTAAACCTATGGTTAGTGCTGACACGAAAAAAGATTACGAAGAATCTTGAGAAGAGATTCGCTATCTATAGACTTTTTTGTTGGGTACAGTCGCATGGTTCACGCAGGCGACAGGGGGATTTTTTTTTGGGGGTGGTTACACGTGTGTGGGCGGCGAGACTGCCTGGAGGCTGCGCATCACAAAATGCACTTGATAATAAAAGAAGAAAAAAAATGGAGGAACACAAACAAATTACAATTAAGGTATTTAAAAACTGAAAAATAAAGTACTAAATCTATACTAATATTATAAAAAGGAAAGATTTTTTTGTTTGTTTGTACCGATTAGGCTTCGAAACTACTGGTCCGATTTGAAGAATTCTTTCAGTGTTAGATAGCCCATTTATTTAGTAAGGCTATAGGCTATATATCATCACGCTAAGACCAATAGGAGTGGAGTACCAATGAAGAATGTTTCAAAATCGGGGGTTTTTTTTGCGTTAGCCCAAAGTAACTATTCCACGCAGACGAAGTCGCGGGCAGAAGCTCTAGTATAAAATAAAATTCCGAATTGAAGCAGGATTAAATAATTATTATGGTGAATGTTCTCGTGTAACCCGCAAAAACACCGTTTATAATTTGTGTGTTATTTTATACAGGGGCAGAGTACCACAGATCGTTATGTCTGTATAACGCTTTTGAAATGCTAGTAAATAATATAATAATTATACTTAATATTGTTTTCTGCCTGAATAACGTATAGTGGAAATACTTAAGACACGAAATATTTAAGAGAGAAATCAGCCTGCATCTTTGACAACGCAACACCTTGTGACTTGTAAGTTAGGGTGCGCGTTTTCAGCCGCGTCCCCTTGACCCACTAAGACCATGGGACTGCTACCAACGAAATTGTTGGCCTAAAGTAAAATTATACTAACTCTCTAGAACGCAAGCCTTTCTTGTTTTGTAGAATACGTTTAGGGATCTCGCGCACTAGATGGCCACAACTAGACGACGGACGGCTAGACGTGGCACGTGGTTCGTGGCCCGGTCTGCGGCCATTGCGACCAAGTGCGCGATTCGTATCGGTTTCTACATATAGTTTACATGGCCGCTGCGACCACTGGTGGTCGTGGCCGTCTAGTGCGCGAGATTGCTCAGATGTTTACATGAAAATGTCATGGGTCTCTTACCATAATTTCCGTCATCATAAGCAATTCCTCTAAAATTGTTATTAGATGGTTCACTGTCGCCCAGACAGGAACAAACTTTAATCAAAAGCAAACACAAGAAAATCTTCATTTTAAATTCAAATGAACGGATATTATACGCCGTAAGATCGTTTTATAGCCTTCTAAATGTTCGTGTGAATATTTAAGGGTTATCATGAAAAAAAATACTGAGTAAATTGATTGTTTTTGTGCAAATCAATTAATTAACGTTTCGTGTGTTAACAATGTTACCTATTTGATCTTTTAATGGACAGTACTCCCCGTGAACATTCTGTTAAAAGGAGGATTTTTTTTAAATCTCCTAATTGGTCTGTGAGCTTTGTTTGTTATACAGCATGTATCAGAAAAAAAATTATCAACTGTTCCATACAAAACTTCAACTCAAATGTATGGGACGGCTGATAATTTTTTCGCGATTATGATGCTGGTCCCATGGAGAGAGTTATTCAGTGTAATGGTCTGTACCTCACCCATAATGATGACTACACTTTTCTGATATGCTGTACATTCTTACATTTCATATCAGATATCTCTTTCTGCTTTATTTTTTTCCTGACGTTGACAACATTAATATCTTGATGTCAATAAGTTATTATTGAGCTGTCAATGGTACCATACCGCCTGTAACATTGTGTCACCATAGTAACTTCACTATTATGGTGTCACAATGTTACAGGGTCTTAAAATAAATAACAACAATTTTCATAAATTTATTTAAGAGGGTGCATCCTAAAAGTTGGCAACGTCGTAAATAGCTGTCAAATATTTACCTGTTTCGATTAATTTGGAAATAATACTGTATGGAAATAAACAATGTGGCTAACTAACTAACTAGAATATTAATAATGAATTGCAATTATAACATTGAATTTGATGTTGTACCCGTTTTAGGTGTAAAAAAGGCATTTGGAAAGTTTCCAAATACTTTTTTTACATCTAAAACTAACTATTCGGTATTACGATATTAATTATTGGATTTCATAATCAATATTCTAGTTCACTAGTTAGCCACATTTTTTATTTCCATACAGAAATAATATCAAATTAATCAAAACAGCGAAATATTTGACATCTATTTGCGACGTTGCCAACTTTCAGATTAAACCCTCTTAATTACTTAAACACATGAATCATTTAACATAGTTATACCTATCTAGGACAAGTAACATGATAGATAAATAAGCAATTATTCAAATTCAATCTTAATGAATTACAAAAATAATAGGTGATTTGGTTAAGTCAAGCGGATATAGGTACGTATAGTCCGTTTCAAAAGTATCAGCTGATAGTGTAAACAAACCCTGTTCAGGGTAATATCTTACGCTATCACTCACTTAATAGTTACACATTCACCTGCATTTATAAAGTATCAACTTTATATGTCACCATTTTTTCCAACAATTATATTGTTTGATTACATGTCAGACAATTACATTATTAAATTGTAATTGAAAAATCATCTACGAAAGTAAAATTATAAAATTAATCTCAATTGACAAATTAAAAAACTAACGGGTTTAGGTATTCAAATAATCAAATCAAATTATTAAATGGCACAAAAAATTGGCACCAACTGGTTCGTTTTCTTATCAAAGAGAGGATGACCATAATTTAATTATTTAATACTTAAAGCACAGAAATGTACAGAATTAATGCCATAGGCATTTTCTACCAGTCAACCTTTGATAATGACCATAATCATCCTCTCTTTGATAAGAAAACGTACCTTTTGATGCCAATTTCTAGGCCTATAGATGTTTTGGCGTCTGCCGTGTACAAATGGACACGGTGGGGCCTTTATCGGTTAAAGGCATTAGAGTGGATTGCAGATAACATCAGCCAAAAACTGTCCCAGTGCAAGGCAAAGCTCTTTTTATTGCGTATAATAAAACCCAACATTTTGGTCTGATCTCCTCTATAAAAGATTTACTATGTTTTTGCGGCATCTAAATCGTCACATGCAAACTACGCATCACACTGACGTCATGCAAAATCCTGCAAGCAGAGTTTACCGTGCGATTAGCATATAAAACGTCCCGACATCAATCGTCGGGCAGTAGCCCACCAGACCCCAAACACCCGTCTGGTCGAAGGATCCTCCCTTTACCATGGAGGATGAGTGAACTTTACACCCTATTCCACATATCTTTTTAATGTCAACTTAAGCCAGCAGAACTGTAGGCACAGCAAGTTTATGAAGAGGGGATACTATCTATGGGAGAGGAGTTACAAAAAGACAAATACCAATCAAAATATTTTATTTCATGAAAAAGCGACTTAAATCTACTGTATTTGGTAACTGCAGATAGAGTTCTGCAAGAACGCGGACATTAATATTGGCCCCTTAGTCACGACCACTTCTTGTAGACTCAATCCTATTGGGTCAGCTATACGCCTTAAAACCAATCTCACTTGAGGTTCTGAAAAACAAAAGAAGATTTATTCAGGCTGCAGCCCTATTGAGAAGGAAAAGAGATGGAGCTGTGCCATCTAAAGAGCTGTCGTCCATCTAATGATATCCCTTCCCATAAAAAGGGATGGCCCTTTTTCGCCTAGTCTGAATATGCCAGCTGATCTTCGTTTCAATCAATCAACTCTGTCTTTAGCATTCTTCTACTGGACAAAGGCGTCGCTACAACCCACCTTCCAAATCCAGTCGGTTCGGTCCACCTTTTTAAGGTCGGTCCGTCTAACTGGGAGGCGTCCCACGCGCTCGTCATCGCTTAGCTTAATATACTTATCGGGTAGAAAAAGGCCCATTTCTTAGCCATTATCTACGCATTCTGTACATCAAACCAAGTAACATTTAGCAAAAATGTTTACTGGGGAAACGACTTTTACGGTCTTTTTGGTACGACAAATCGCAATATCCTTATTGGTGCATGCAACAGTACATGAGTTGTGGAGGTATTTAAAGGTTTGTTATGTATAAAATTTCAAACATCTTCGGGAAAAATAAAAAGTTGGATTCTTTGACCTTCAATTTCTCCGTAACCAGAAGGTATGTTCTAGTACAAAAACAATACATCAATGACGGGAAGAACGTGACTGTCGGCTTCGTTAAGAGTCTTGTTACACCCGTTATACAGGGTGGCAGGGACATCGACGCGAAGCCGGTTACCTTGGATTCAATACATGGTTCTGAACCCTCCTGCGTTGAAATTTTTCGTCGGTTATTAAAAAAAAAATCTGCTGTTTCATAGAAAAGTGCAATACCGTGCAGGGAGGTTCAGAATCATGTACTGAATCCATGGTATCAGGCTTCGCGTCGATGTCCCGGACACCCCGTATTTAACCGAAGAAGTAGATAATAGGTACCTTTACTCTCTGTGTAGTTAGGACCCAGTGCCTGCTTTGGGTTAGCATCCGAAATGTAAGTGAAAACGTGAGCCTCAGATAGGTTGATGTCCTTGACATGAGGAGCGGTCAGGGTTAACGAAAGATCCTCTAGAAAACAAGACAGTTTTGAAAAGTTAAAATTATAAATTCATATTTTGTGCTCGTGTTTAAATTAAACGTGGTTAGGGTAGCTAATAAAATTTTGCAAACAGTAACAGAAGACGAAAATCTGCCTAGCCTTTTCCCAACTTTGTTGGGTCAGCTTCCAGTTAAATCAGATGCAGCTGAATACCAATATTTTACATGAAGGGACTGCCTATCTGACCTCCACAAAGACTCAACAGAGACAAAACCAGTTTCGACCGTCGAAAATCTACGAATGACAGCTCGGATCAAAGGCTTAATGTACTCTCCGAGCCATGGAGGGGTTCTTGATATGTAATGGATGGTCACCCATCCACGCACCGACCACGGCTAGTGTAGTTTAACCTTTTATCGACCCACGGGGGTTGAATTTAGCCATGACCCCTACAAAAAGAAGACTTTGCCTTGATAAAAGCAATACTCAGTCTTAATATTAATAATGTTGTTTACTAACTGTATTCAAGAGCCGCGTAGTCAGCCAACTCCAAGGGCTCCTTGCCTTTACGATGGAAGGTAATGACGCTGAATGGTGATAGCACCCAAATCTTGCGAAATTCTACTTCTAACACCAGTCTGCCCGTTTCTTTGTTAATGCTAAAACATTGGAAATTTTGTTATATCAATGCCTTTAGAACAGAAAGTAATCTAGCGGTCTAAGTGCCCCCGCGCATTAGGCGGCCAGGCCTCGCGACCACGTCAATGGGCCACGTGGCCGCGTGTGTGTGGCCGCTGCTGGCCGCTAGTCGCTGGTCACGTAATGCGCGCATTTACATATATCATGGAAGAATTAGTTGGCCGCAGCGATGTGGTCGCGCGGCCTGGCCGCCTAATGCGCGGGGGCACTAAGACCTTATTATCATGGATTCAGTTTTTACGGTATTTTAACCTTTTTAGGTTTCAAATCACCAGCCACTCTGTGAAGGCCTTAAAATCAATTACATTATCTTCAAGTTCTGAACACCTTCTTCATCTAAAATCTTTGGGGGCTGTAGATAGGTAAAGTCCGGAAAATAAATTCTTAATCAAATTGACTATCATCTTAAATTGTCCATATGCAAATCCCAACTGTCATTCATTGACAGTAGCGTATCAATTATTAATATCCCGGACTATGCAATAAAAATTAGGCAGATAAATACTTACTAAAACTCTTTAATCCTAAAATCATTGAGACCTTTAACCTCAACATTATTCAAAGTGAAGGTGATATTTACACGAGGCACAAACATCGGTATGACCTTAATCCTCTGAGGGTCTGGAGCCGGGCCATAGGCAGGAGAGCACTGAGAGTTTTGGGCAAAGTACCGCCTGATGCAGTTCACGTCGTGAAGAGAACATGGACGCTGTATTGGGTCATGTTGTTGATGACCTGCGAAATATGACACTGACATATAACCTCAGAAGAAGAGGGAGGCCTAAGAAAAGCAGTGTACAGTAGGTGGGATAGATGATATAAATGAAAAAAGAGTGACTGTTATCTTGACAGCTAGGATACTACAGTCCCCTGGTCATATTGACAGCATTGCTTGTCAGAATAGAATTCAAAATGGCGACTGTCAGAACTACCAATCGTAAAATTCAGTGCTTCGAATCGCGTCACGGGACAAGTTATAATGAACGCAGAGTACAAAGATGTTTCAGCGCTTGAATGACATTGACAGGTGGACGTTGGTGGTATAATTGTGAAAAAACAAGATGGCGGCGTTAGTTCAGATTTTAGACACACGTCAAAAGGAGTGTTGTAACAGGGGAGAATGGAAGATACATTTTGCGCCAACTCCACGTTACTTGAGACCGGTTCAGGGAGAAGAAGAGACTAGTTTGTTCATAATAGTAAAAGTAACCCGCGAAATTGAAATTTTCTTCCATTTTTTTGCAGTTTGGAGGTCAATGTCAGGTTGTATCAATCTTCCTAGCCTTTTTCCCAACTATCTTGGGGTCGGCTTCCAGTCTAACCGGATGCAGCTGAATACCAGTATTTTACATGGAGCGACTGCCTATCTGACCTCCACAACCCAGTAACTGGGTAATACGGTACCCCTTGGTAAGACTGGTGTCAGACTTTCGGGCTTCTGACGACTCGTAACGACTGTCAAAGATCCACAAATGACAGCCGGGACCAACGGCTTAACGTGCTTTCCGAGGCACGGAGGAGTCTCGGTATGTAAAGATGGTCACCCATCCACTGACCAACCCCGGCAAGCGTAGCTTAACCTGATGGATCGACCCGTGCGGCTTGTTATAACTTAGCCACGAGCTCCTCATTCGCGACCATAGCAAATTATGTATTTGCAGAATTAAAATCATTAGAATCTAAATACATCTCTCTGTCTCTGATTTAGATTTGCTCCATTGAATGACTTTTTCATGAAATCATGACATTTGAGAATCAATCTGGGACTGTTACCAATGATATTGTTGGCCTAAGGGAATTACACTATTACTCTAGAACGCTGGCCTTTCTCGTTTTGAAGAATACATTTAGAGATCTCACGCACTAGACGGCCACGACTCCGGTCCCTCGTGGCCGGCTAGTTGGCCGTTGCTACCAAGTGCTTATTTCGTATCGGCTTCTATAGTTTTCATGGCCACAGCGACCACTGACATTCGTGGCCGTCTTGTGCGCAAGATTGCTCAGAAATTTACATGAAAATGTCATGGGTCTCTTACCATAGTTTCTGTCATCATAAGCAATTCCTCTAAAATTGTTATTAGATGGTTCACTGTCGCCCAGACAGAAACAAACTTTAACCAAAAGCAAACACAAGAAAATCTTCATTTTAAATTCAAATGAACGGATATTATACGCGGTAAGATCGTTTTATAGCCCTCTAAATGTTCGCGTGAATATAAAAGGCATCAAGTAACTATTTGACTGATTAAATTGATTGTTCTTGTGCAAATCACATAATTAACGTTTCGTGTGTTAGCAACTTTTATTATTCGTAGGTTAGCAATGGTACCTACTTGTTCTTTTAATGGACAGTACTCCCCATGAGCATTCAGTAAAAAGAAGGTTTTTTTTTTAAATGGCCTTATCGGATTGTGAGCTGTTTATTATACAGCATGTATCAGAAAGAAAATTATCAACTGTCCCATAGAAAACTGCAACTCATATGTATAGGACGGCTGATAATTATTTCGTGACTACGATGTTGGTCCCATGGAGAAAGTTATTCAGTTTGATGGTCTGTACTACACCCTTAGACCCTAGTTATAACAGGCGCCCGAGGCACGCGTCACGTACGCTGTGTTTTGGGCACTTAATAAAATCGTATTAATTTCTATGTTACGAATTACATCAAGCGCTGCCGTCCGCGCGTGATACGCGTGTTCGACGCGTGGAGGCATTTCATTTTTTATTTTTCCTTGTCGTTCTCTCTGCATCAGTAATAAACTTAAAAGAAGCATAGTTATACTGAGTATGTTGAAGGTTCAAAAGTTACAACAAAATGTGGAAGTCCTGTTGCGTTTGACGAGAGTCCAACGCGAAGAGACCGCGCCAAAACGCATCGTTCGGAGCGCGCGCCTCGGGCTCCTAAACTAGTCCCATAATGATGCTATGACCACTCTTTTCTGATACATTCTTCCATTTCATCATCAGAAGATCCCTCTTTCTGCTTTAATTTTTTTCCTGATCTTTACTGCTTCACTTTCAAGCTGTACTACAATGTTAATATTTTGATGTCAATAAATATAATGATTGAGCTGTCAACTATAGGTACCATACCGCCTGTAACATTGTGACACCATAGTAACTTCACTATGGTGTCACAATGTTACAGACGATAGAGCCTTGAATAAAAAAATAACAAAGATTTCCATAAACTTATTTATATACTTATTTAGATTTTTTTGTTTAGCTAATTTTGTAATTCCGCTACTATAATTTTGCGCATCCACCGTTCGTTATTAAATTAATTATATACTGTTAAGACTTAATACTCATTATTGATGTGTTTCAGTAAGTAAGTAGGAAAATAATATTTAGTTAAGTTGTTTACAAAATCAGCTTTGTAATTTATTTTCCAAAGATTATATCGTTTTAGGGGATGTAAATTCACTAAGGTACAAAAATAAAACGTATGGCAGTTACCTTATGTAACTGCCATACGTTTTATTTAAAGATTTATAAAGAAAAAAAAATTAGTTCAAAATAAAACCAAAAATAAAGAAAAAATCGTTTATTTGTGACACGCGCATACAAAAAAATAAGAAAACCCTAATTAAAAGATAAATAAAATAAAACAAAATTTGGTACATGAATGTGCAGTAGAAATAATAAAACATTATGAATTATAGGTCCGCTCACACCGCGACCATTCCATCGCGAGCATTCTTTCATAAGCATTAAGATTTTTTGGACGCCCCTAGTGTTTCAGCGAGCACAGCCCAATCAAATCATTATCATTTGTTTGCAAACCATATTTTCACTACTAAGCGAACGAACGCTCGCGGTGGCTACACTGGCGACGCACCTCATGAAATCTACTGGTATCTAAAATCGCAGATGTTAGTCTGTAAGTACACAGACATGAACAGAGGACCCTGAGTCAGGAGGGCATCCTTCACGCTCAAAACCAGGTTGTTTAACAGCTTTTTGTTGTTGTTCCTCACTTGAAGATCTGTGAAATAATTTCTTCATTATTAAGATGTTACACAGCATACTATATGTCTAAGATTATCATGAACAACTTCTTAGTTCAATTAAGCAACTCTGCCTACAGAAGTTAACCACTGGACATACATAAGCCTCTTCTAAGTTGTGCCATTACACCCGATTTTCTGCCGTCCACATCTAGACTGACCAGGGCCGACGTTTTCTAATGCCGTAAGTCCATATAGCTGGAGGCCGTCCCACGCTACGCTTGCAGACTTGCCTCTCTTATTTATTAAATTCCTTGCAGGCCCTGTTCCCTCTTAACAGGTGCCTGGACCTGATGTCTCAGTGCTGCCACCTAGGGACCGTAATTTCAGAAAGCCTTCATTACCCTGCTGGTTAACCCTCGTTCGATTAATCAGATAAAAGGTTAAAAAGATTGATATTATTACCTTTGCTGTCAGTAATTCCAGGTCCTAATTTGTATGGCATGTTAGCATAATTCAAATAGGCGTACACATGGGCTCTCCATACTTCTTGACCAATATTTGAGATCATCAGGGTTAACGACAGTGATTCTGAAAATTATCATTGAATTGAAAAAAAAAAGAAACAAAAATCAACCAACTCATAGTTGGTGATTGTTTGGTTAGAATTGCTTGTTATTAGATTGAAAGAGGAGTTTGCTACGGGTATTTACTTTTTTTTTGGGGAAATATTTAACTGATCTTCTAAAAACTTATTGACCTTCTAATGAAAGACATTTTTTTAAATTAATGATCCTCTAAATCTAAACACATTTTTCGTTCCTAATGTTGCACACTTTTTTAAATAATTGAGCCTTTTTTTAACGTTCAAAAAAGTGTCGCAACCATTATATTAGAGTGGTTCAATCACATATTTAGGAGTGCAAAATGGGAATTATCAGAGCATGCCTTTATGTAGTAGATATCCACTTTGGTATCCACTATCTTAATAATAAACACAGATGTCTTATAGAGTATGTGAATCAATCTGCTTAGCCTTTTCCCAACTATGTTGGGGTGGCTTCCAGTCTAACCGGATGCAGCTGAATACCAGTATTTTACATGGAGCGACTGCCTATCTGACCTCCACAACCCAGTTACTGGGTAACACGATATGTGTGTGCGAGCATGAAAGATACTAATATTATCAAGAGGTGAAATTTGTTGGTTTGTTTGTAAGTTTGCATGTAGGGGCTAATCTCCGAAACTACGAGCCGGATTTGAAAAAATATTTTTGCATTGGATAGTCCAATTCTTATGGAAGGTTAAAGGCTCGCGGACGAAGTCACAGGCAGAAGCTATTAAAGAATAAAAATTAAACTTACTATATTCAATGATTGAGAAGTCGCAACTTTCAATAGGCTCCTTCCCTTTGCGGTAATGACTGACAACGCTTCTAGGAGAAAACACTATGACGCTGTCGAAGACGACTTCTAGAATAAGTCTGTCTGTTTCTTTGTTGATACTGTAACATGAGAATACATTGCATTGAAACTGAATTGAGCTTGATTCTACTATACGAAAGTATGCATAAACATAATATTGTATTAAAGAACAGAGAGGGGGTGACGCTGCGTTCTTAATTTTTTTTAATGTTTTTTTTACCCTCAACGGGGAAGCCATTGGCCTGCATCTCACCTGATGGTAAGTAATGATCAGGCCGAACGTGGAAGCGAGCTTCACCCAGAATCTTCAACCACAGAGGAACTGGCTATCTTATCTCTAACTGCCGAAACACAACAATGCTGTTAACGTTGTTGTTATGGCGACAGACTTAGATAAGATGGTGGTAACTAGCCAGGCGGACTTAGAACAAGCCCTACTACCAACCAAACCGAGCAGAAAATTTTGCTTCTACTGGGAATCGAACCCGGTACCTCTGGGAACACAGAAACGGTATTTTTTTTCTTAATGAATAAAAAAAAACAACACTTACTAAAACTCTTTAATCCTGCCAGAACTGAGACCCTTAATCTTCGCATCATTGATAGTAAAAGTCAGGTTACTATAAGGTATATCGATATCCAGAGTATCGACTATATAAGGTTCAGGAACTGGTCCATGGCTTGCCAAGCAATTGAAGGTGGATGTGAAGACCCTTCGGATGCAGTCCTGGTCTTGGTATGAACATGGCCGGATAATGGGGTTGTTGTGGTAGTCCCTATGATCGGTATTGGTGTAGTAGCGTCCATTGTAGTCTGTAAGGAAAATATTGTTGTTTTAGTCTTTCGAATGACAGGAAGCGTACAACCTAAACCCCTGATCATGTCAAATGAAAAAACGCACCTAAAGCCATTTCCACGATACAAGTTTCTATCCATGCGGCTGTTATTACTTAGCCACGAACTCCTCAATATGGTGATACACGATAATAAAAAATCTGCCTAGCCTTTTTCCCAACTATCTTGGGGTCGGCTTCCAGTCTAACCGGATGCAGCTGAATACCAGTATTTTACATGGAGCGACTGCCTATCTGACCTCCACAACCCAGTAACTGGGTAATACGATACCCCTTGGTAAGACTGGTGTCAGACTTTCGGGCTTCTGACGACTCGTAACGACTGTCAAAGATCCACAAAATACAGCCGGGACTTAACGTGCTTTCCGAGGCACGAAGGAGTCTCGGTATGTAAAGATGGTCACCCATCCACTGACCAACCCCGGCAAGCGTAGCTTAACCTGATGGATCGACCCGTGCGGCTTGTTATTACTTAGCCACGAGCTCCTCTCGGTGATACACGATAATAAACTTAATATTATTCTATAATCAGATATTGAACATCTGTGTCTGAACTAGATATAAAATATCTGGATTTCAGACATCAGCGCTCTTTCCCTTGTTGTAGGCGACACTTAAAAATTGTCTTTGTTCAGAGATATAATAAAATAATATTAAAATAATTATAAGGAAGTGACAAAATAATGTAGGAGAACAATCTTAAATTAGAAGTATAGCGATGGCCTCCAGTGAGTAGAATGGAAAAATTATCATGGAAAATGTCTGTTTCGAGTTACAAAGTTACTATTACTTTATATGTACAAAAAACAAAATCTTTTATTTCAATCTAAAGTCCATTCAGTATTTAGATAGTTATAATTATGTGGTCTTGATTCAGAAAGCAGTACTTCTGGACAAGGCTCGTATTGTTAGAGGAGGTAGGAACCTCCTAACAATACGAGCCTTGCCGAGAGAGAGGACTCTGGAGCCCTGACCACCAGTAGCTTGGACCCTGTTCCCGATACCGGTGGGTTTAAATTTTAAAATATTTTTTATAAAAATATTAAGAGTGTTTATTCTGAAAGTTGGCAACGTCGCAAATAGATGTCAAATATTTCGCTGTTTTGATTAATTTGATAATATTTCTGTATGGAAATAAAAAATGTGGCTAACTAGCGAACTAGAATATTGATTATGAAATGCAATAATTAGTATCGTAACACCGAATAGTTAGTTTTAGATGTAAAAAAAGTATTTGTAAACTTTCCAAATGCCTTTTTTTCACCTAAAACGGGTACAACATCAAATTCAATGTTATAATTGCAATTCATTATTAATATTCTAGTCAATTGGTTAGCCACATTTCTTATTTCCATACAGTATTATTTCCAAATTAATCGAAACAAGTAAATATTTGACAGCTATTTACGACGTTGCGAACTTTTAGGATGCACCCTCTTAAAAAATAATCAATAAGTATTGTAAAGGAAATAATAATTGTATTTAAATTATTTAGGCAATTGTTTTTTTAAATAACACAAATGATAAATACCTACCTCCGTGCGAAAATCCGTGCCAGTAATTTTCTTTCACTGGCGCACCGATGGTGACGCCATTGCTGGCACAAACATTGAAGAAAAACACAAAACTCACTAATAATATCATTATTTTCAAGTATTATCTGTTCACATAATACTTATCAGATTATATAGGCAAAAGAGCATAGCGTGATTTATACAGGTAACCATAAATTCTAATATTAATTGTATTTATTGATATACAGGATCACATTAAATTAGCTAGCGAAACCCCGCAGACGTGATGGGTATTGATTTCTAAACATAGATAAGAATAAAGAAAATTGTTAATTGCGGTAATTATATGACGCAAAGAAAGAACACAAAACAAAAAAAGAACAAGTTGAGGGAAAAAATTGCGCCACATCCACGCAAAATGGCCATCGCTCAGCTGCGACCCTATGCGAGCCCCAGCGCTGGTTTTCAGCGA
The DNA here is from genome assembly GCA_948150665.1 of Conistra vaccinii. Taxonomy (NCBI): domain Eukaryota; kingdom Metazoa; phylum Arthropoda; class Insecta; order Lepidoptera; family Noctuidae; genus Conistra; species Conistra vaccinii. Next base: position 10,215,230 of record OX411319.1, read on the forward strand.
CAGCTGGCGTCGACGTTATGACGTCGACCGGTGCAGCATTCTACATGTTTGTAACAAGACAAAACAAAAAAAAAAAAAAATTATGTATGTTTTTTTTATCACTTACAACGTCAATTTAAAAATCAGTTTTTTGTAAACTTGAACACAGACGTGAAGGCTATCGATAAGAGATATCGATAGCCATTACGTCTGTGTTCAAGGTTATCTCAAGTAACAACACTACAAGCGGTCATTGATCCAAAAACATCTTTTTTTTAAAGGTTTTTTTTTTTGTTCAGTTTGTATTTCGATACCCATCACGTCTGCGGAGTTTTGCTAGTTTTGCTAGTATAATAATTGCTTATTCTTTATTTTTAAGGTTTTAAAAACATGCAATGCATCCTGTATTGTGTTTAATAGGTTAAGTGTACAGAATATAATTTTAATTAAATAATAAAGATTTGTTTTTCTCACCACAGTACAGCATGTATCAGAAAGAAGGGTGTGGTGCAGACCGAAGAAAAACCTTACAACCTTGAAACTTGACATTATAATTATTCAGTAAAATCATCAAATTATACCAGTTTTATATAAACATTGACATTGTTGAATATTACATACAAAATGACATGATTACTTTGTAAAGTATGATATTATTTTAATTATTGTGAATGTAAGGACTATGTGATAGTTTTTTTTTTCTTCTCTATTTTCTTTTCTTTCACAGTTAGTTTTAATGATGGTCTAGAAGTTTGAGTAGGTAGTTTATGCGGCTTACCCAAATGTTCTTTCTTTGGTACTGTTCGTCGAGTTGAGCTCCTTAAGTTCAGAGTTGAGCTCCGCGATTACTGACAAATGCTTGCACTGACTGGACAGGTCCACTCAAAGCTGTATGGTTCTTTCCTCAAAATACCATTTCAGACACTAGTCTACATGGTCCTCATATGGCCTGACCAAGATTATGTCTGGACTTTAAAAGAGACTGTGACCTCTGTTTTTGGATCGGCCTTTCTTCTCAGAGTAGTCAGATAGGAAACGCCGAACTCATCTAGCTAATTTTTAACATAAATTTTAATATGACGTGTAAAAGTGCTTCCAATATCCTATTTACAGAATAAACAATTTCATTTCATTTCATTACCATCAAACAATTAATTTATACAAAATATTGTTAAACATTTAAAAGAGTAACGGTGGGATTTCTTGCCCTTACCTTTTGGAACTACTAAAATCAACACAATTTCATTGTAAAATCTTGACGTACAAAAGTGCCTTTTATGTGCCTTACCGAACAAAATTTTTTGACTTTGACTTTACTTTGACTTTGAACTAAACAACTTTCTCCATAGGACCACCATCCGAATCGCGAGAAAATTATCAGCCGTCCATTTGGGTGTACAGAATTGAAGTTTTTTATGGGACAGTTGACATTTTTTCGAGATAACGATGTTGGTCTTTAAGAGATAGTTGTAAAGTTTGATGGTCTTTACCATACCTTTCTGATTCATGCTGTATAATAAGTACATTTTCAAGATATCAACATTTTGTAGGTACATAGTTAGATTCATGGTTAAGTTATTGATTCAATAAAGACATAACGGCCCTTTGTTCTAGCGCAGTCGGGTAGAACATTAATGGTGCTTAATCAGGTTAACATAATAACCTAATTGAATAGACTAGGTACTCACATGAAACCTAGACTTAAAAGTTTGGTTGAGTGTGATTAGCAGACAAATTAAAATTCAAATTCAAAAGTCATTTATTCATACTAGGCTGAGAATCAGCACTTTTCGAACGTCAAAATTACATAAGACAGTCCCCCAAAAACGCCCGCCCTTCACCACTTCCTAGTGCTTTTGCTGGAAAGAAGAAGTGGTGCAACAAACTCCCCAGCCGCACAGTTGTCTGTTCAGTTAGAAAAAAACTTGATTCAAGAGAGAGATTCTTGAGACAGTCATCATAATCAGCATGTTCCCACTGCTGTGACATAGGCCTCCTTTCTTGGGGAAGAATGTACTATGCAGGCCCAGTGCGGGTTGGTAGATGTCACATGTCTTCGAATTTTTGGTTCTAAGACATGCCGGTTTTCTCACGATGTTTTCCTTCACCGTTTTGAGAGGTGTGGTGATGGAATTATTTACACAAAGTAAAGCGCCTGTTTGGGTTCAAACCCATGACTTACAACTCGTAAATCGAGGTCGATACCACTGGGCCACCACTGCTCAGACAGTCTGTTGCAGTAGAAAGTAGTCTCACCAAAATACAGACATTTTATTGCAGTCGTTACGGGTAGTAAGGAGCCCGAAAGTCTGATAACCAGTCTTCCCAAACGTTATAGTGTTAACCAGTTACTGGTTGTGCAGGTCAGATAGGCAGTTGCTTCATTTTCAAATACTGGTATTCAGCTGCATTCGGTTAGACCGGAAGTCGACCCCAATATAATCTGCGTTCGTAATTTATTTGCCAAACATGTAAACAAAGACGAGTTTTCCACTTAGGCAAACATCAACTTTATGTATGTGTAAATAAAGTTCATTTTAGACCGACTAGTACTGTTGAAAATGTTATAAAAAATATGAAGTTGAAGCGCAAACTGAACCTTATGCGTAGCCATTACAGTTGTTTTTCCTAAAACTCGTGTTTGTTTTTATATTTTTTCAAATTAATTAAAAACGCAGATTAGTTGGGAATAACCTAGGCAGATGGTAAATAAAAACGTGATAATAAACACCATACCACAAACCCAGCGCACCTCTGCATAATAATCTCAAACTTAGAAGTCCAAAGAAATTCGTCACCAAGTATCTTCACGAAGTCGGGACTCCGTTCAACCAGGATTACCATATTTTAAAAGTAATTCACACCTGTTCTGCTTCAAAGTCGACCGCGCGCTGGAAGTTTTGAAAGACACGGAGTAAGGAGTGATTGGAGTGTTAATGTGAGGGAGATTGTTTCTTGCCCGTTTTCTCCATAGGAACCTACTACGCTTTGGAATGGGCAACTAGCCTCATCTTTCTGACTGACCGACCCTTTGATAGTTCAAAAGTGCCTGTCGGTAATTGGTTCAATTGAAATTAATGCTTGAGTTTATTTAATTTTGAGTTTGAGTTTTGAAGAGCATGAATAGCACAGTGGGTAGATAGGGCTTAATTCACAAAGCGACGCATGACTCCGGGAAATCTCGCAACCAGTGATAACTAATATTTTACATGCCAAAACTTATTTAGAATGCCAATGTCCCAATTATTATTATATTTACAAACTTCTTGGGATGTCGATGGCAAAAAATACAATAATAATATGTATTTTAAGTGTATTAAGTATATTAAGTGTTCAACTATGCTCAAATCAGTCTATAATGTTCCCACTGGTAGGACACATGACTTTTTTCTTCGAGAGGGAGTGGGCTATAATCTAGTACGTATCACAACATATTATTTGCTTAGTTAGTGAGGTTCTCTATTTATCTAAACCGAACAACGATTTATTGCATCTGTGATTGGATTGTTGTTTCGTTTTTTTATCTGAAACACTGAATAACAATCCAATCAAATCGCATTCTATTAACTCCTTACTCCGTGGTAACATCCGTAAGTTCCGTAGTTCCGTAAAATCCGTGAATACCGCCGCCCGTCTGCTTCAGGTGTTAATTTCACAAAATTGTCTTACCGCTTTCCTCTGATTACTGATTCTCAGTAATATTAATTAGGAGTTGAACTTTTCGTCTTGAGCGATTAACGGCTTTGTTACTTGATGCATTGCTAATTGTTTTGGCTTATCTACACATAATTATAAATTAAAGTCGCATTTCGTGTCTGTCTGTGTACGTAAAGGATTTTGAAGCGGTTTTAACTATCATTTTGAGAATTTTTTCCGGTAGGTTTATGTGTATTTATACATTAATATATATTAAACGGTACATAAAATAGAGAAATTTACATGTTTTGTCAAATCGTAAAAACCGTGCAATGTAGGGGCGGGTGGATAGTTGTTTTAGAGGATAATGTAAATCTTTCCCTTAAAACTCATAAAATAAAGAACACAAACATTTCAATAATACATGTGAATTTTAAAATAATCGCCTATTTGGTCCCCTTGGGGGATGATTTTACAAAAATGCTGGAACACGTAATTCTTTATTTCTTACCGTAAGCATAATTTTCAAGGGGCCATAGTCCTAAATAACCAGTTTACTTTAGCCATCCAAGCCCATAATCCAATATATTTGCATGTATTGCAGTAACCGGGTTTTGTTCCGAGGACAAAGACAAAAAAACAAAAAAAAAACAGCCTATTACTGTCACACTGCAAAGCAAACTCCTCTTCTCACACAGAAGGCACGAGCATTGATCACCCCGCTTGCTCAAGACGGGTTGGCGATTTCAGACATAACTATATGAGCAGTCCAGGTTTCTTCATGATGTTTTCCTTCATCTATGTCAGTGATATCCAATATAAACTCAGAATTACATTATTATGAATTGAAAAAATCCCTTTGGTACTTGCCCGGATTTGGTACTTTCCCAAATCCTAGTGCATGAGAGTCAATCTAAGATTTTTCATAAAATTTGTCTGTAATGAAACAATGTTTAATTGTTTATTTAAGTCCCATGTTTATGCTAATTCTCCATACCGCCACAGAATAATACAGAAGGCGCACTCCGCATTTTAGGTATGAAGCTACAAGTACGCGGCGGGCCTGTCTTGACGGGCCAATTCAGTGAGCGTAAAGTAGTCAGAAGGTTAAGCGATAGAAAGAGAGGCAACTTCTGTAGGTAATTAGCGCTGTGCGACCTGAATTGCACTTTATTGTGTCGTAGCAAGAGTCGCTTTTTATTTAAATGATCTTGCGGAGTGAATCTTCTGTCCTAATCAGTGATACCTTGTAATTATTTCTACTTCCAATTTGTCTAATTATTTATTTAATTACACAGTTTCTTAATCCAGCACTTTATTCGCGTGTATTACAATAATTTGCTACAATAAGATTATATACATACAATTAGAATAATAGCTACCAATGATAAGAGTAGGAAAATAGTACAATAGACTGCAAACACTGTTCCCAGAAAAAGTCGGTAGACATGTATACAATGTGTAGGTAACTGAATTAATGCATATTAAGGCTAGGTTTTCCGGGCCTATACGCCTTTGAAACACTACCTCCGCCTCCCCCAATTGCAGAGCGACGTATATATTTACGATAAGTTGTCAAACATTTCGCGGAAAATCCATGCCACAGCATAAAATATTTGCAGTTGACCAACTGAACTAGTTTTTTAGTTATTTTTTTTCCCTTAGGTTTCCATTATATGGTACCTACAGTGTAGTGAACTAAAATAATTTTAAAAATGTCCTGTGTACCTAATGGGCGTTTTCACATTATCAGATAACGACACCAACCCGATACCGATATGCTGGCAGCTATACCGACATCAATTCCATACCGATATAATTATTATCGGCCCGATGATATTGGTGAATATCGATGACCATCGTGACGCATCAAACTTCCGCAGTAGGTACCTACTAAGAATCAACGTGTCGAAGTCGGCAGTGCTAAAAAGTGTTTTCAATTGAAAGAATGCCCCCTACTCTCACCCCATATTGTGTCTTCCCCGGTAGATATCGTGCCGATATCGGTTACGCCCGCTGTCTGCGATATAGCTGACAATAACAACACAATGTTAAATTGTTTCGTTTGTAATCCCGTGTGTACAATCTACTGTTATATTGCACGACTCATAATGCGAAGCATTAGAGGGTGCTCTACGATCGAAAAAAAATTCTTGCCCCATTTCTGCAACTGTTTTTATTGTTACACTCCTGTTAGCACACAGAATCTACTTAATTTATTTACCATTGTATAGTATAGATGATTAAATGGATATTAATACTGTACTTTTCAACAATTGTTTTAATGCAGCAGAAATGAAAAAAGCATCAAAATAGTTGAAAAAAAAATCCTGTCCGTCAATGTATCAAACCTGAAAACATTGTAGCTTGCGGTAAAATCAATTAATTGAGTCAATTTTTTTTAATACATTCGTTCCAGCCGTAGAAGGAACCCTATTGAAAATGGCTCTTTTATTCGAAGTAGTTTAATTATAATTAATAAAATACTTACTAAAATATAATATCTATATCTAAATATTTCCAACCTTGACTTGACATCCGTAAGTTGCGTCAAAGTAAATATCTAAATAAATAGTCTTTGACATTACATGGATTGCGAGGTTAGAAATTTAACCCATATTGATGGGTAAAAAAGCAGTCAAAAAAACATACTCCATGAAGTGATAAATGGTTCATTTTTGTTAGAAAGTTTGTTTTGAATTTCTTTTTCGTTTATGAATGAGTGTTATGAGGCGTGCACTTTTGGATTTTCTAAACTTTTTTTTTTGTGATAGCCGGTTTCGTCAGGAATAATCTATAAGAATCAGTTAGTGTGTGAGTGTTGGCCAATTAGGTACTATTTGCTGGAACTCAGGCGTTCATTAATTTACAAAAAACCGGTTAAGTGCGAGTCAGACTCTTGACAACCTTTACGCGGCGCCCTATTTCCTCATAGTGAAGAGAAGAAAAAAATAGACAATAATTTCAAAATCAATTTTTTATTGGTTGGAAACCCCCTTTTAATTTTTACCTTTATATTTTTTTATTATTTTGTTGCTAAAGCGGCAATAGAAATACATAATCTGTGAAATTTTCAATTGTCTACCTATTACGGTTCATGAGATACAGCTCGCTGACAGACAGATAAATGTACGGCTAGCGGAGGCTTAGTAATAGGGTCCCGTTTGGCACCCTTCGGGTAAGAAACCCTAAAAGCGAAAACTTTAGCAAGCAATGGGAAATTGCTACTGTAGACTGCGGGTGTACACCTCAGAACGAGCTGCTTCTCACACGGACAACTGTACGTTGCTTGCTTCCGCGACACCAGTCCTGAACTCCTGACTCTCTTCATATTTTGGCTGCTGAGACCAAAACTACAAACATAGTAGGCCGAGGAAATTAGGTTAGAACCCTGCACTAAATCCTAAGAGCGTTTTTTTTTTCTCGAATCGTGTTTTCAAATTAAATATTTTCCAGGACTACATCAAGGTAAAAAAAAACCAAATATAAATAATAAAAATAATAAAAACTGAGGCAAAATACACAACAGGAAAATTTTGATTACATTATGTAAAAAAATTGTAAAACTAATAATATTACTTCTGAATTAAACATTTTACAACAACAAAATCCACTACCAATCCATCCATAACAGTCAGTGCTATTGGTTCCATTTACTGAATAAATCAGCTTTATGGAACGAAGTTCTTTAATGCTTGCGGTAGGAGTAAACTGGCAGAAATCGTCACGGTAAAAAAGCGTTCATACTTGCCACTGTCGCCTTCTAATTCGATAGAGACAGAGAGAGAGAAAGTGTGACTTTGGTCAAATTGTAAATCCAAGATTTTTTCTGGTGGATTTTCCATAAGTTTTCTTTCGTATAAACCTTGTAGGTACTGACATTTACGAACACAACCAAAAACAAATAGCCATATACCGATATGGCTATTTGTTTTTGGATGTGTTCGAACCGTTCTCAAGTGATGATTTTTCATTCATGCGGCCATTGATTTTTATTTATACATACTAGCTGCCCGCCCTGGCTTCGCACTGGTAAGCACCCTAACTACCTACCTACATACATACCTACCTACCTACTTACCTACACCTACCTACCTACCTACTTACCTTCACCTACCTACCTACCCTACCTACTTACCTATATTCATACATACCTACCTACCTACCCTACCTACATACATACTTTACCAACATACATACCTACCTACTTGCATACCTACCTACCTACCCTACCTTCACCTACCTATTCTAAGAACCATCTCCATACTATAAGAAACACAACAAAAAAAGAATTAGCGAAATTAGTCCAGCCGTTCTCGCGTGATACCGTGACCAAGGAAATAGAGATTCATTTTTATATAATACTAGCTTTTACCCGCGGCTTCGCCCGCGTGGATGTCGCAAAATATCCCACGGGAACGTTCTACCGGGAATACATACCTAATAGCCAAGGAAAAGATCATTGACTAACTTTCAGCGGACGCAGTGGTAGGCTACTACAGCGCCCGCGTGGTCAACCATAATTATTTTGTTACGCGTAATTTTGAAACTTTGATATCTCTTAAACTATTCATTTAAATGATGTGATGTAAAGGCATATTTTAATCGAAATTGAATGCCCAATTTAAATAACCTATTTAATTGGATAAGGATTACCAGTCAAAATAGCTTCGGAAATAACAATGAAAATTTTATACAATTTTGAAAGATAAAAATGGTTATTGTGGGTCATCCCAATTTTTAAGATATACAATACTCTAGAACATAAATTTGATTTATCTCTCACGGCTTACGCAGCGCACGCCAGTAAAGCTCCCAGTCGGCATGATTTTTTCCGACATCTTCAACAATAATCGTCATATTTCAGCCAATTATCACAAAACCTTAATGAATTATACACTAAAACCTTCCACATGAATCACTCCGTCCAATGGTGAAAACCGTTTGAAAATCCGTTCGGCAGTTTTTGAGTTTATCGCGTTCAGACAGACAGACAGACAGACAGACAGACAGACGCGGCGGGCGACTTTGTTTTATAATATGTAAGGACTAGCTGACCGTCCCGGCTTCGCACGGGTAGCACTAAGTACTTAGCTACGGCGCACCTGTCTATCTATCTGCCTACCTACACTACCTACCTACATACCTACCTACATACCTACCTACCTACCCACATATCTATCTACACACCTACCCTACCTACCTACTTACATACCTACCTACCTATCTACCTACCTATCTTACCTACACACCTATCCTTTCACCTACCTATCCTAAGAACCTTCTCCAGTGACGCTTATACTTATCATTTTACTTTCTTCTATATATAAAAAAATGAATCCCTATTTCCCTAGCTGTCCGCCCCGGCTTCGAACGGATAGCACTTAGTACTTACTTACTTACTCTACCTACCCTACCTACCTATCTATCTACCTACCTTTCCTACCCTCCCTACCTACTTGTATACCTACCTACCTTACACCCTACCTTCACCTACCTATCCTATGAACTTTCTCCTTACAATAACGAAAAAAGAATTAGTGAAATCGGTCCAGCCGTTCACGCGTGTTCAAATAGGGATTCATTTTAGGCCCTATACTTTAGTGAGTGAGAGAGAGAAAGATTATGGTGTGAGAACGACAGGAAACCGGTTTCGTTCTCATCCTTACTCTATGCTGTTTACGGGATGAGAGAGAAGTGACACCAGTACCTATACGCCTGACGGCAATAACTGATCGAGTGGTAACTTATCAAAATTATCGACCGCCAAGAGTAGAAAATTAATAAAGTACTAATATCGCTATTAAAAAATAGAGGTTGGTAGTAGAAGGGTGAAAATTTAGGGTTGTATGTATTTTTTATGCCGAATCATAAAAAAACTACAATAAAAAAAATTGTCCAAAAAAAAGAAAAGAAAAACTTGGGGTGGACCACCCTTATCACTTAGGGGTACGAAAAATAGTTTACATCCTATTCTCATACCTACCTAATATACACAAAGAATTTCATAAAAATCGGTCAAGCCGTTTCGGAGGAGTTTGGCAACAAACACCGTGACACGAGAATTTTATATATTAGATAGATATATAGATTAGATAGATGAGCTAAGTGGTCGGACTGTTATGCTTATACTGTAACCATATTCTTTTGTTTTTTGACGTTTGCCCCCGCTCATGAAGATCCGTAAATATTCGTAGCTAGTATGAAGAAAAAATTGCCGTACTTTATTTTCAATAGTGTCGTACCTACTGCTACGGCTATAATTTATCGAATCTTTGTTCTAAGACAAAACAAACAAAAAAAATTTTGTCCCCGGTCAATTCGGTTTGCCGTTCCTTCAGACTATTTACCACCAGAAAAATGGCACATAACATAACATAAATTCACGCCTGTATTCCCCGAAGGGTTGGGCAGACGTGTGCCTAAAAACGGCACAAATGTTTCCAATCGTCCTAAACAGACTGTTTTTGTTTCATAAATCCTGACATCAGCTTATACTGATATCCTAGGATTTTTACAAAGTTTCGTTTTTTCTAATTATCCTCAAAAAATAACTGCCGTTCCATACATTTTGACCGAGTAACTATTGCAATTTTGAATGAAACAGCAATTTTTTTTTAAATAACCGACTATACATTTTTTCTCTGGGCGGTCCTATCATCATGCGCTGAATTCATGGTAACAGTTTGCGAGTCAATGTGCCTGCCATCCCGTATACCTAATTAATGTAGGAGATTATAGCAGCGACGACGACAGCTTGACAGAGAATGAATACACAACCCAAAAAAATCTGCTGTTCCCTACATTTTGACGAGATTATGCGAACATAAATGTAGGGAACAGCTGATTTTTTTTCGCGGTCCCAGTTTTTGGTCCCATAGTGAAAGTTGTTCATAATGATGAATACAATGACCCCTTAAGAGGTTTAGGGTAAATAAAAACTAAGCTTGTATAATGGATTTGGATAAATTGTTATCATGTATACAACATGTAAAACAAAACCCTGTCTGATCCATGAGGGTGTTGTTAGGTATCGTACTGAGAGCCTATTTATGTGGCAATTATAAATAAATAAAAAATTGTAAAAAAAAAAATTAATAGGGATTTTTACCAGGTTATGACATGGAGCGCGGGCGGCCGTCGCCGCGTCGTATAGCGGGTGTCTACAAGTCATAACTATAATGATGCCTGTTGAAAACTTGCTATTTTTTTATTGGATTTGGGGTATTTTTGTTACCAAAAATGTGATTTTTAAATAGCAATAACTTTTTAATTTTCAATATTAGTAAGATTTTTTATTACTTTTAGGTAATTTTATTGCAGTACCTATGAGCCCCTTTCGGATCGGATAGGGTTTCTTTTACTTTTAAGGTATAAATAATAATAGACGAATTAAAAATGTGCTTTACTAAAACGTCTTTATGTAACAACCTACTTACTACTCGCAAAGATATATATAACTCACACTTGACTATAATTTTATCGATAAAAATTTGAAATGAAAACACTAATGTCAGATGTCAAAAAAAGTCATCACAACGCATAGAAATATTTTCATTTTCGAAAACAATAATTATGAATTAAAGCAATAATATAATTACGCGATGTTTTGTCTGATCTTCCGCAATTTAGTATATGTGTTTTGCTTCCTTTTGTTCTTTTTATTTGCCATTTTTTTAAAGACGGTGAGGAACTAATTTTTTTAAATAAATTGACACAGGTCCAATCTCGACAACGTCCCGCAGGACACTGAGCGCGAGCCGATTTAGCCCGATTTACAAATATTGAGTTTACTTAAATTTTTTTTATTAAACTCAAAAATTCAACCAATAAATTCCCTCCAAAATACGATTACCTCATCGTACATGCAATTTTCATATTATTTTGTGCTGTAATTAGGAAATGAGATCGAAAATGGTTTTGAAATAGACCCTGTTTCGGATTTTTTTTTCATCGAGCGAATTACAATTTATCGTGTTTTGAACCAATCATTTCCCTCAAACAAAGATGTGTCCATCACATATATTTTTTTCAGGACCTAATACACTAATTTGACGATTTTAAATTGATTCTAAAACAGGCAAATTTTGGAAAACCCCCCGTTAAGAAAGTAGTTTGTTCAGAATCGTTAACTGAATGATGAATCGCTTTCTGACATTTTTTTAATAGGTAATTCTTTTTTTCCCGAAGTAATTAAAACTACGTAAATTACAGTCACACTTTCCGGTGCACAGTAAAAACAAATTACACAAACAAAAAAGTCGAAGAACCAACTACGCTAGACCCTTTACATACCTATGTGCGAATGGGCACAGACACAATCAGTGTACAGACACAACAAGTTGTACTAACTTGTTGTGTCTGTACTCTGTAATCTGTCAAATTTCTTTAATAGAGTTTCAACTTTATTGCTAAAGCATAAGGTACAATGTTGATTGGGAAATTTTGACAGATTGGAGTAGATTGGTGTGCTGGAGTCTGTACTTAAATAAACAATGTTTTATACATAATAGTAAAAATTTTGTGTATGTAATATGATTATTACATAATATTCTAATTGTGGTGTTTAGTGGTGACCAACCACGCGCAAGCCGAATTGGTCGCAGTAGCTAGGGCCTCCCGACCAAATGGGTTAGGACAGTGAACAACCGGGGTAGAGCGGCTGGTAACCTACATCCAAGTTGTTCGCAGTTAGGTACTTGGCTATTTAGTATTTTTAGGATTCCAAAATAGTAATTATTTGAAATTCACAAAAAAAGGCGCAATCAATACCTATACAACGTTATTTTTTGTTTATACTAAACCTCTTAAGGGGTCATTGTACTCATCATTATGAACAACTTTCACTATGGGACCAAAGCTGAAATCTCGAAAAAAAAAAACGTTCAAAACAACTACATATAGTTCAGTTTGCGCTATAACTTCAACAAAGCCTTTTTCAACAGCACTACTCATTCTAAAATCAACTGAATAAACATTGTCATAAAGTTAATATTTGTTTAAGGGGAAATAACGTCCATTGGACACAAGGTTATGAATAGCCAATATAAATAGTTTTATTTTCATTCGCCAAAACGTACAACTAAAAATAAAAAGAAAGAGAAGAAATAATGTTACTTTTAATTTAGTTAGGTACCTGCTAACTACGAAGGACGTTGTGTGTAACATTATAACAGAGCTTCCGGTTTCCTCCACATAATTTCCTTAATACACCTTTGTATTACGCTTTAGAGGTTGAATAGGTGTTAAACGGAGTTTCCATTACCTATAAGTTGATTTACCTTGACTTTAGAACCGACAACAGCCGGATTTTTTATTCATGTCCGAAGTTTTTTCGACTTTCGACCAGCCAGCGTACACTTTTGTCGACCAGCCAGGGTACACTTTTGTCGACCAGCCAGGGTAGACCTTTTTCGACCTGCCAGGGTACACTTTTGTCGACCAGCCAGGGTACACTTTTGTCGACCAGCCAGGGTAGACCTTTTTCAACCTGCCAGGGTACACTTTTTTCGACCAGCCAGAGTACACTTTTGTCGACCATCCAAAGTACACTTATTTCAACCACCCGGGGTTCACTTTTTTCGACCAGCCAGGGATTTCTAAGGCCACGGTCTACGAATAATGCCAGGGTACACTTTTTAAATGCGGTGTGTCTTCCAAATTCTCTTCACTTATCTAATGGAAAGTGGTGGGTACCACCATTACCACCACCTATAAACACCTACACTCACCAACTTAGTGACAAGGTATCGACAATTTAATGAGTCTGTAGTTTTACTATAACATAGCATTACGTCTGTAAGCCCAGAAGGGGTCGACCGAGGTTTATCCATAGTACACCCATATTTCAGTTATAGAGGGCGAGTCTATTGCCGACTATTTGTTTTATGCTCGTAATTTCTTATGTACTTAGATCTATTTTGTTTTTTTACTCTAGTGTTTTTGTATGCATGTGTTCCTGTGACACATAAACCATTTTTTTTCTTTCTTATTGCCATCAACCGGTCACAAATCTACTGCTACTGAGAAATTCCTAAAGGAAACACCCAATAACACTTTGCTCGACCAGCGAATTGAACCCAGGACCTCATGCTCAACACTAGCGCTTGCGACCACTAGACCAACCAGCAGCCTGTAAGAGAGAAACCGGTGTGTAACTATTCACCTTATATTTATGTAATATACGTTTATTAGTAAGGAAGTTCGTGTGTTACACAATTACCCAGCTTTCTGATTCAAACTAACCCGCCATCAAATAATTTCGAGCACCAATCCACGCCTTTCAATAAAACCAAACCCAGTATTATTTCCTCACTATCACCACACATCGGGGCGAAAAATTCCGCCTTTCAAAGAACATTTATATCTAAAGTTTAATACCATTAAGTCGTCGCCAACGAGTGTGACGATAAACAAGCGACAATGCACGACCGAATCCACTCAGCTAAATTAACTCAGTGGTAGCTCCTTGTTGCTGCATTAGGATGTACGTTAAACGGTGGCGTAACATTCTAGTCTTCTTCTTTTCAAGTCGATAGTAAATATATCTATATTTTATATTAGTATGTTAAATGAAACTAAAAATCTCAAAACTGAAAGCATATATTTCAATTAAACCATTTACAGGCACTTTTAAATTGTCAAAGAGTCGGTCAGTTAGTCAGAAAGTTGAAGCTAGTTGCCCATTCCAAAACGTAAAGCTCTGTGGAGAAGAACGGGCAAGAACCTCCCAGGACACTCTTTTAAATATAGATATTACAAAATCTTGAGTATATTATTCTTGTTGCTTCTATATTATGTGAGAAAAATGTAAAAAAAACAAAAACAATTCAAATTGGGGGAAATGAGTTGGGTTCAGTAGATGATCAAGCTAATCGCGGCATCAGTGACGTTTTTAAGGTCCTCATAAGTGCAGGTGTTCGGACACTTTGACAACTCTAAGATAAATGAAAACGAATTATGCTTTGCTTACTCTACAATGGAAAAGGTATGCAGATGTCTTTTCGCAAAACGCTCCGCTACTTGTATTAGTTTAGACTTTTAATTAAAAATGTAGATATGAAGCTTGAAATAGGACCCTGTCTATTGTGACGCACAAACTTGAAACAGCTTAGAATTCTAAATATTTTAAATAACTAATTTTTCTCTAAGTCTCTATGTTTCATTTCTACCTAAATCCAGCTGATTTCATTAGTTGAAATACGTAATAAAATCAGAAATATAAATTAATTTTGTAATACTTACACAATTTAGAATAATTCAGCAAATCGTTCGCCAAATTAACAAACACCACTAAAAATTCACTTAAAGTCCCGCTCGCTTCGGTGTGAGAGACATCCACATTTATTTGTATTTCGTATAGGGGAATCCGATACGCGCCCCCACCGAACAAGCGAATGTATTGGATTGCTCGGAAAAATTGTTCGCCAAATCCTTTGTGATCGTTTTAATGGTATTTTCTATTTCATGAGCGGAGACCGTTTTGATTCCATAACGAGAACTCTGTGGATTGTTCGCTTTTTAAGAAAGGAATATGGAATGAATTTGTGTAGTAGATGGATTGCGGATTAAAATGTTGTTTACGTGTTTGTGTAGATTGTATTTTGAAAAAATGTCTTTGATAAAAAGAAATTGGTAATTTGGGCGGATGGCTCTCACGTGGAAAGGAGGACGAATGATATTGTTGGAACGAAGTTCCCTTTCGCGCGTTGCGAAAGAGGGCTAGACGGAAAAAATTGGGACCAAAAGTTGTAACGACACTTTTTATTTTTTATTATAACGCCATTTGTGAGCGTCCACAGGTACTAATTAGTGGCATGCCTTTGTGAGGTTGTTTTTTTTTATTATAACGCCATCTGTGAGCGACCACAGGTACTAATTAGTGGCATGCCTTTGTGAGGTTCATTCCATAACTTCCCTTGACACCTCTCACCTTTTTTTTCTTCTTCTTTCGTGTGGTTAGTGACTAACCTGGTGTCAGAGTTTTAAAGCCGCCCATGGGCCTCTGAATTGGGTTCACATGCCGTCGAGAAATATCTCTCAGGCATGTCGGTTTCCTCACGATGTTTTCCTCCACCGTTTTTGCAGCAAGTAATAACTATACAATACACACATGAATCCGAAAAATCAGAGGTGCGTGCCTTGGATTTGAACTCGAGACTTATGACTTGGCAGTCCACTAGGCTATCATTGCTCTCACGAATTAAATTAGGTGCTACTATTACAATGCAGTGTTATTGGATTTTTGCATCTGAAATTTTTCAGTAGCGAACGTAGTTTGAATTTGTGCCCCACATAACTTGCGCAGTGTGGATATTCTATAGGTACCCCGCTGCCTTATCCTTCGGGGAATACTGGCGTGATACTATGTATTACAATGACGTTAGAACCGGTTGAAGTGGCGATGCTTTTGGGAGACCTATGTACAGCTGTTGATGTCTTTCAGCTGGAATGATGATGATGATGACACGCAATAGTATAGCGTCTATACATGCTATAAAAAATATTAAAATTGAAAAAATATTAAAATTGAAAAAATATTAAAATTGAAAAATTTATTTTTTTATCATAAAATATTCACAAAGTTTTTTAATTTCATAAGTAAAACAAACACTCTGTTCACGCGCACTTGTCTTTCCAAGTTGAAAGTCAAGTGCCCGTGTACAGAGTGTTACAATTACGTATATTTTTTTTTAAATGAGTAAATTTTAATTAAAAAAAAAAAATAACTTTTTTTTTAATTTTAATATTTTTTCTGGCATGTATGCACGCTATACTATTGCGGGTTAACGGGAACGCCCTCTGTTAGTTAACATACTGTATTTATCACAATGGTTATTGAATTATGGTATAAATCTACCAACTGAAGGATGGAAAAAAATACCGTAGAAATCCACTCAAAGAAAATGTCTCTACATTTTTCTAAATTAGTGATCATTTTATATCAATACTCGACATCTCGAGTTCGTCGCACTGTTGGCGCCAAATCGTCGCGACTTCGCGTCTCCTGCTCACCCCTAAGGAAACTGTATCTGTCTGCAGTATACAGGGTGTTTGGTAGTTTGAAAAGCCAAGCTTTATATTCGAGATGGACGCGCTCTTTGGGTGGAAAACTAGTTTTAACTTCTCTTCTTCTTCTTCTTTCGTGTCTTGGCTTGGATGGTGAGACGGCTGAGTGACATACGATAATCCGCACGTCAGTCAGCTGGCCTCTTATTGTATTAAATCTCCGTACTACGCTAGGCCTGCTCAAAGTGAAAGTGTTACCACTGAAGTGCGGCATGCTCAAACTTAATGTACAAAATTAAATCATTCACTGGCTCTTTTGAATCGTGAAGGTTTAGAGGTATGAGGAACAGGGTGTAAAGTTCACTCATCCACCACAGAAAAGGGAGGATCCTCCGACCAGACGGGTGTTATGTCTGGCGGGCAACTGCTCGTAAGTTGATTTCGGATAGTCTTATCTATGTGGTCTGCGCGGTAAACTCAAACTGCGCGATGCAGGAATTGTGTGACGTCATGTCTTTTGCTGCGTAGTTCGTATATGGCGGTGTTACCGCTACAAAGGTACTGCACAAGGTCACAGAATAAATAAGTAGCAGTATTATATCTCGGCTGCGACCTTGAAATAATTACCTACGGCCGCCCGGTAGATAAACCTTACATGTCCGTGCGTAACTGCCGCGCCGAAACGAAGCGCTTCAAAATGTCAGTATATATCAGTACGCAACACTATCGGTATTGCGTACTAATACGATATACACTGAGATTTTGAAACGCGTCGTTTCGGCCGTTTTATACGAAGATAGAGTACTGTACTTATTTATACTGTATCAAGGTGTAGGTACTCTACTTAAGTATCATCGCAGTCGACACTCTTGGATTTTTTTAAATCTTATAAATCAATAGTATTATAATATATTAATATTTTGAAAATTTCAAAATTAGCCAGACAACCTTCTAGGGTAACAATACAAATAATTTTACTTTGGCCTCTTGCATCTCCCCTATATGGACGAACTAACACCCTGTATATACCTTAGTATATGTGTGCGTATACTACTTGCAGTAATAATGTTATGGGGTACGGTTCCCCTGGAGATATGATTCAGGGAATTTGTGATTTACGGATTACGGGGGTAGATAGATACTGTAGTGTGAGATCTGTTGTGCATTATGTGGATTGGCGATAAAATTCCGTCGGAATCTGGTAGTGTGGTTACATTATTGATAAACGTTATGAAGTCCAGTGTTTGGTTCTGAAGTATCTAATAACTTTTTTATATCTTATAAACGTATGTTGTACGAAGCATTGCTGATGGCAAATCTTGGGGTGAAGTTTATAAGGGGTATTGGTGAAAAAACAGGTTCATGAGTATCATAGCACTATACTCCATTTGAAATATATACACATTATATAGACATTTAAATAAATCTTTTTTACAGTCCGTTCAACCGATTTTCACATCTATACTGTAGGCATAAGGCAAAAAAGTGGTTACAACTGTTTACTGCAGCTGGCCATTAGAAGTCAAAATTGGTTGACCGAACTGTTAAAAAGGTTTATTTAAATGTCTTATCTTATTGAGCCCTGACCACCGGCAGCTTGCACCCTGTTCCTGATGCCGATGGGCGAGATTTTTTTATATTTTTAAATGAGTTTTATATCTTTTTTTTTTTAAGAAATATTTAAAAATGTAATTAATACGTATTTAAATGAAATAAAAGAAAAATGTTACACTATAAAATAAATTTAATCCTAACTATAATAATATTATAAATACGAAAGAGATTTTGTTTGTTTATTTGTTTGTGACACTTGCACGCCAAAACAGTGAATGGATTTGGATGAAATTTGACATATGGATACAGTACGACAAAACTTAGATGTAGCATCGGCAAAATCCGTAAAACCGATCACCATCCGAACTGTGTGCGCCTTCAAAATCACCGATCTTTATTACTGCTTTAGGTAAAAATTATCTTTCAAAAACGCAATAACTTGTAAAGTCTTATAGCCAAATACATTCGTGAAATTGAAATGAATGAATGAAAATGTTCAAATCTATGCTACATCTAAGTTGTGTCGTACTGTAGACTCGAACCTGGGTTACGACATAGGATACTCTTTATCTTGATATTGCCACGGGATTTTGATATTGACACTTATGCGGGTGAAACCACGAGGCGCAGCTAGTAAATAAATAAAATTAATTTATTTTAGGTAAGTAAGTATAACTTATCGGGAAAGAATACCGATTGACTTGAATTAGTGGAACCTTCATTTCGTCACTACCTTATGAAAAGTTTTGATTTTGAATCTGGATTCAACAATATTCTAATGAAGCTGCCAGATGACTAATTTCAATTTTTTTATTTTCATGTGTAGCTTTTATTTTACTGTATGTATGTTTGACTGTGAGGAGCTCGTGGCTAAGTAGTAACAAGCCGCACGGGTCGATCCATCAGGTTAAGCTACACTTGCCGGGGTTGGTCAGTGGATGGATGACCATCTTTACATACCGAGACTCCTTCGTGCCTCCGAAAGAATGTTAAGCCCTTGTTCCCGGCGGTCATTCGTGGATCTTTGACAGTCGTTACGGGTCGTCAGAAGCCCGAAAGTCTGACACCAGTCTTTCCAAGGCGTATCGTATTACCCAGTTGCTGGTTTGTGGAAGTCAGATAGGCAGTCGCTCCATGTAAAATACTGGTATTCAGCTGCATCCGGTTAGACTGGAAGCCGACCCCAAGATAGTTGGGAAAAGGCTAGGAAGATTTTTTTTGTATGTTTGTCTGTGTGTAGGCAGCAATAGGTGTTACCAAAAAATTATTTTTTTCATTAACAACACCAACCCCCGCTACCCGCTACAAACAACTTAAAAAAAAATTATACTACTGTTACTACGATTACAGTAAAATAATTTGTTAGCCGTCATCGCCAAGGCTATATAACGTATTCATGGAAAAAGCCTGTAACTGTTAGTTACGTCAACAGCAAGTTTCAGATACACCCACATCCTGTAAACAACGAGCTTTGTCTACCAACCGATGTTAACTTCCGGTTAGGGTGGGGCCATGAAGTTAGCGTTTATAAACGTGGGGGTTGAAGGGGGGTTCTTGATAATGTCAATATTAATTAACTTGCATGAAGGGGTATTTTTCTGTAAGTTAAATACTTGTTAATTGTTTGTATAATTTGAGTTGGCAAATATTTGAAGACAAGAAGGGCAAATCTCGTATTTTTAAGAATGTTCGCATTGTAATGTCAGTATCAATCTGTCAAAAATTATATTCCCTTATTTTTGACAAGCTTTTGACGTTTATTGTCCGTGAGTTGAGAAACTGCGACTAGGTTTTGAATGTTTTTAATTACGGGACGTTATCTTCAGTTATCGTTTATAAAACATCGAAGATTGTAGGTATTATTTCATGAAACTGTTTCACAATTATTTCCGGACAGATACTACGTAAATGGGTTAGGATTTGTTTGAAATCAACTGCTAGATAAGTTAACCGTAATTTACCCGGAGGTAGTAAAACAGCGGAGTATTTACGTACAGACTTACAATGACAATGACTTTCATTTTCACAGTTCAACAACATTTATTGCGTTATATACGTTGTTGATCAAACGAATTTTTCAAACTTAAGAAGCAATAGATTAGGAATTTCCTTCACAATCTGTTGGTTTGTGATTGAGAAAGTGTGTCACACAAAACTGGTGCAGGTTTTTAATGTTTGTTTAAACATTAACCTTGGGTTTGGGATGGCCAGCACAAAAACTCTAATTACATTTCCGGCTCTAATTATTCGTACACTTATTAAATGAAAAAGAATAACCAAGTTACTTTATTCTTATTCAATTAACCTACATCCGGCAGTTTTCGTGGCCCCAAGTAACAACTGTGAGCGCTTTAACGACTTAACATCGCAATAAAACAGTTCCCAAACGTATTTCTTAAGACGTAAGGTTCAAAATGGAATAAAACGGAAGTTAGTGTAGATTTATTATTTCTGCAAATGTATTTTTTTCAGTGTACCGTTTCTTTACTGAGAAAAATGTTATGTTTAATGAGCCATTTGTTATTTTGTTATGTATTAACATGTATGGAAATAAGGTTGGGGTGCGCTTTTCTACCATATTTTTTTCACTTAATTAGGTAACCTGGCTGTAATTTGGTAAATATCTCTTTTACTAAGTAAAAGTAAAAATAAGCATTACTTTTTTTCTTGTAAGTACTTGAGCAAAGTCAAACACACTAAAATAATATCGATTTAAAAATGGCGCTGTTTTTTAAGAATCATTGAATGACAGGCACCACCTACATAAAGTGCAAAAGACAACTAAGTAGGTAGGTACATACATCAATACACAAGTAAGTAAGTATCAAGAATTCCAGACCAGGCATCGGTTCAGATAAAATTAAAAGAAAAGAACAAATAAAAAAATAGGCACTTAGGTATATAGGGACTGCCGACAGAAGCATAAACTTATAACGATGAAATAACAGTGGTTACTAGCTACAGATATATAGTTAACATTAACATGTCGGTGACGCAAACCCATATGATTATGCTCTATCAAAAATTGCTCAATGCGGCTAAAGAAGATTTCACTTTAAAAAAACAAAAGACTGACGTGAAAAACAAAAGATTGCCAGCAAACTACACACAATGACGTCATAAAGCATCCCTCGGTGCAAGTAAAACAAAAGCACAACCACTCAAAAAGCGCCAATTCATCTTATTTGAAAACAAAAATGTGCCAAATGCCAACCGACTCGGCAACTCCGCTCTCGCCATGTCGCCAGACTGTCTGGCACCAAAATTCGTCTCCACCATTTATAACAGTTCTGTCTGGCAAGCGAACACTTGGCAATATTATTTTTATGTCTTAAGTTTTTGTTTATTTGTGAGAGATATTATGTTCAATAGTTCTGATAGATCGTTTGAGCGATTGAAGCATTTGCATTCGTAGCACGTAATTAATGTTTGTTGAAGAAATTGTAAAAGTTTTCCGCTTGACTGTTCAAGTGGACTTCAGGTGGGCATAACAATTATTGAATAGTTACCTACTAGCTTCAGCCCGCGACTTTATAATATTAGTTTAAGGGCCTGATTCACCACCGACGATTAAGTTCCTATTAACTTACTTGGCAGATAATTTCATACAAATTCTGTTCCATTTTTGAATTTATTCGGTAAGTAGTGGCTATTCGGACATCGCGAAATTGTTCTATAATGATACTATTTCTATGTTGCAAATATTTACAATGAACTACCTTGTCTTACTGACATAGGCTCAGAAATAGAGTCCGCGCCACCACTGAAGTCCGGCAGAAATTGTGGAACTATATTTTTCATAGACACTATATAGCGCCACGTCAAAAGGACTTCACTGACGGCGCGGACTCTCAGATATTGTTTTAACAAACTTGTCTTCATACTATTGTGCCACCTAAATAGTTGAATTGAAATATCATACTTGACTTTACTTTTATTTTACATTGATAGGCTGAATGACTATTCATGACGTCAATGTATGAACACAATTCAAAGCCTGTATTCGAAATGAAATACACAGTAGGTAACCCTATATCCAGTAATGGTCGAACCAATATTCAATTTCCTCTAACGTAAAATACTAGTAAAATGATCACAAAGCAGATGTTTATTCCAGTTAACACAATTTGACCGCAATTACATCGAAATTCGATGTATTTAGCTCATTCAATTTAGTTCCGGTGACGTACAATATTGCTTTGATCACAATTTCAACACTTTTCATCTTTTTTTTTTTAAATACCTTTTTGTTGTGTCCTTTTGTCTGTCTGTGCTAAATAAACACAGGTTTATATAAACCCAGATCAGGCAAGTCTACATTACAGTTAGAAGTAAATCCTCGATTGTTATTAATGTAAATCATAATCTTACTTTATACGTTATAGGTACTTGAATAAATTTAATTTTAATTTCTTTTTATTAGTTTTAATTTCTTTCTTTTCTTTTTTTCAATTAATCTGTTTAAATAGGTTGCAGCTGAATACCAGTATTTTTCATGATGCGACTAGCTATCTGACCTGCACATCCCAATTACTGAGTAAGACTGGTTACCAGACTTTCGGGATTCTCACTACCGGTAACGACTATCAATAATTACTGCCTGTACCAATGTGCGTTCCAAGAATGAATGGTCACCCATCCATGGAACGACCTCGGCAAGCGTAGCTTAACCTTCCATCAACCCGTGCAACTGTTATTATGTAGCCACGAGCCATATTGTTTTGCTTACAAATGGATACAAAATGATTGTGTAGCTCGTTAAAGGGTGAATCTTGAGCATCGGAAGTAGATGCTATCGGGGTAACACCGGACGTGGGCGGGGGTAACGACTCGAGATTGCACCCTCGACTCAACACCGCGAAGATTTGCAGGGTTAACTTTCGAGTGGGTGATCACCACTTTGTTGTTGTTGATGGTTAGATTGATAGTTGTTATGCGTTTTTTTGTTGATTAAGTAGGGTTTGGAATTGATAGTAACATAGATGGGCAGATAGAATTTTATTGCGCACCAAATAAAGGAATGAAATGAAAAAAGTTATCACAAAAAGTGATCTCTGCCAGAAAAACGGAAACCATAAGAAAGATCAAATTTTCACAAATGGTTACGGTTAGTCATTGGGCTATCTGCTGACGAACCACCAGGAAGGTAGAACTTATGTCAGACCTAGACTAAAGAAAAATCAAACCAGTGCTGTGACTCTGTTTAGCACATAGCATACGTTCTGATGTGACGCATATTTTTCTCATTTGTTACAGATTTTTAATTTGATTAAATGCATCATATTATTAAACGCAAATAAAGTTATTTTCTTTCTTACTTAAAAAAAAAAGACGTGTGGCACTCGGGGACTGCCCCGGCGAAGCTATTGCATAGCATTTTTTATCAACTTACGCAATTGTAAAATATTAACCCGAATACAAGAAATAGCAATGATGACATTGACAGGAACTGTTATTCACATTTATAGTTTTTAAAACTTGACACAACGTAATGGCCGGGAACATCAAACTAATAAAAAGGTTTTAATTTAACTATTAATAGTCAAGGATCATTCGTCTAAGTAAATTTGAACTTTATTGTCAAACAGTTAAAAATAATTTTCAATACAACACTCTCGTATCATTCGTCTAAGTAAATTTGAACTTTGTTGTCAAACAGTTAAACATATATTTCAATACAACACTCTCGTATCATTCGTTTAAGTAAATTTGAACTTTGTTGTCAAGCAGTTAAACATAATTTTCAATACAACACTCTCGTATCATTCGTTTAAGTAAATTTGAACTTTGTTGTCAAGCAGTTAAACATAATTTTCAATGTACAAAACACTCTTTTCTTAGGTAGTATTTTCGTTACGAAATTTCTGGATTAGGTCTCCACGCTCAAGGCCCGCGATAGAAGCTATGCAATAGCTTAAAAAAAATCAAAGTCTTCGTAATAATATTATTACCTAGAACTTTAAAAACTTTGTCTATTGCCATAAACATAATCACATAAAGACAGTCTACTCATTTAAAACACAACATTTTACTCATAAAAACTTTGCCAAGTACCAGGATAATATAAGCCAATAGCATAAGCACTATCTTCAAGTAAAGAACAACATTAAGATACTACCTAAGTATTAGTTCAATGATAATTAGCAAAGAAGAGCGAGAGATCAGGCAACATTACCCGTTATCTACAAAGATTGCGAGTTTTAGATAAAAAGGGTAATTTCCTTCGTACAATGTTGTATCTTTTTAACCAGGACTTTAGATAAGGACTGGATCCTATAGGGTTACGCTGGTGAATTAGGGGTCCACTGGTAAATTGGGGATCCAGTGGATTTGTACAAGATAAGGAGTGATTGTTATGAGATTGTAATCCATGATGTTTGTTGAAACGAGTCAAATAAATAATATAAGCAATTTTGCTAAAGCTTCATTTATGTCTTCATAGTTCATTTATGTCTTTCATTCGAAGTGAAACGTCTGAACACAAAATAAATCAACAGTTAAAATTTAATTCATTTGTGAACTAATCCAAAGATGTTGGATTTCGACATTCGGCATCTTTCAGTGGCGCTCCGAAAAAAAAACGGAACGTCGCGTGCTTTTTAATTGGTCTATGTCAATCTATATGGTACATACTAATTCCATGTTCCATGTGTTGTACTAAATAGGACATACTAATTCCATGCTCCATGTGTTGTACAAAATAGGACATACTAATTGCATGCTCCATGTGTTGTACTAAATAGTACATACTAATTCCATGCTCCATGTGTTGTACATTACATACTATTCCATGCTCCGTATGTTGTATTACATATTACATACTAATTCCATGCTCCGTGTGTTGTACTAAATATTACATACTATTTCCACGCTCCAAATGTTGTACTAAATACTAAGTACTAATTTCATGGTCCACGTCCTTACACACGTGCGTTGCCCACGCATCTGACCTTTTGAAGTACGTCACCAATTGGGTCTATTTCTCGGCCTTTTTATTGACATTAGCTTTATGCTTTGAAATATCAGAAATTAGGCATAAAAAAATAAACTTCTAAGTGCTTTAAAAAGAACGTTTAAGTACCATAAAAACTTGCTAGGTTAAAATGAATTAGTTGTTGCAATTAACCGTTGCTATTAACTGAAGACAAATATGAGGTGACAGTGTTAATGGGCTGTTAACATGCAAGCACAATGACCCTAGTAAAATTAAAAGAGGATTTTTGTTTTGGTTGTGATTTTCAAAGCAACTTATAGGAGAATCTTTCTTTTAATAACCATATTATAGAGACGATAGTGTTATTATTATATCTACTAGCTGCGTTCCGCAGTTTCACCCGCGTAAAGTAGTTTTTTCTTTTAATCCCTATGCTCCCGTAGGAATATCGGAATAAAAAGTAGCCTTTTTACGCCCAGCGGTTTCAGCTATCTACTAGTGAAAGTCCCGTCCAAATCGGTCCATCCGTTTCGAAGATTAGCCGGAACAAACAGACAGACAGAGAGGCAAAAAAAAACATTGATTTTTTGTTGTATGGATCGTATACACTTTCATGTGCATTTAGTAAAAAGCTGTTATTTTGACATTACAAACAGACACTTCAATTTTATTTATTTTGTAGTATGTAGTACAGTAGTATAGATGTAACAGGGTGACAGGGACATCGACGTAAAAACGCAGTGGTGTTCAGAATGATGCACTGAATTCATAGTAACAGTATTCGCGTCGATGTCCTGCCACCCTGTATATATATCATGTACATTGTATTGCTACAAAAATTAATATTAATAAAAATTTCATCGCGGGTTACAAATATAGATCCATAGATATACCTCCAGCGTATGCTCCACCGTGTCCTCCGGGCGATCCACACAATGGTGAGGAGTAGACCCGGGGCGGACAGTGTGGCTACCATGAGTTTCATTTAACCTTCTCGATCAAACGCATCGAGCGCGTTCGGCGTTCCGATTGGCCCTTCACCGGTGAAGGCTGGCCGGCTGCCAATCGGAGTGCCAAACGCGCTCGATGCGTTTGATCGAGATGGTAAAATGAAACTCATGGTAGCCACACTGATATGAGTAACGTTTTGTTCTAAAACATAGCTTTCTTTTGTTTCAGCAGTAGTGAGAGCCAGATGAGTGGTCCGGTGTGACCGCACGCATCAACACGATGCACCAATGTTCGCTCTTCATACTCACGCTGCTATGCGTCTCCGTCAAAGGTGAGATTATAAACATTAATAACTTTATAGGTACAATATGGTGCAACAGTCCAGCTTGTGGTGGACCTACCAATACTGCCAGCCCATGTGGCAGCCCGTGAAAACTTGAACATTAACGTTGTGCATTTTTGAATATTTTGGAATGGTTAGGGAATAATTTCGCACGAATTGCTTTATTTATCAGTATAAAAGTACTATAATTTATGTGGTTAAATACAATATTAATTAGTAGTATATTTATTTATTTTTAAAATATAGTCTTAACAAAAATAAACAATTTATTTAAACATTTTTCATGAAGTATGTTTTGACTGCTTTTTTTACCCGTCAATATGGGTAAAATTTACTTTTCAACAATTGATTGAATGCAGCAGAAATGGAAAAAATATTAAAATAGTTGAAAAAACATTCCTGTCCGTCAATGTATGAAACCTGAAAATATAGTAGCTCGTTATAAAATCAATTAATTGAGTCAATTTTTGTTAATAGATTCTTTTCAGCCATGAAAGGAACCCTATTGAAAATGGCTCTTTTATTCAAAGTACACACATCAAAAGTGTCTAGGGATCAACATATATTTTTGCAATAACTTTTCTCCTGATTGATATTAATTAAAATTTTCTTTAAGGATTCATCAAATAAAGTGTTTTCGTTTGTCACAGTAACGATAAACCAAGTCACCTTTGCATTAATAAAGAAATTTGCCATTTTCCTAATAAAGGGATTTTTGACATTTGAACCACTAACATTAAAGTTCGAAAAAAAGACTGAAATAACAGTTTTCTTTAAAATTTTATTGGGTAACTTAAACAATTAATAATCCGTGTTTCTACCGCGAACACTAACAACACAAGAACATCGGTTTGGCATACTCAAAATGAGTTCATCCAAATCACGCTGTGGAATGGCCGCCCATGTTCGTTGCAACAACAAAAAAAGGTCTTCTTGCGACTGGATACCCTCCATATTCGGCAGAGCTCTTCTCTGTAGCATATCCCATGCATGCTCAATCGGGTTCAAGTCTGGCGACTGAGCAGGCCAGGGCAGGACATTGATGTTAGCTGCGGCGAGAGTCTGTCTTACAACTCTTGCGGTGTGCGGTCGTGCATTATCATGCATTAACTGAAATAAGGGACCGATTTGCACTTGTAGAGGAACGATGACGTCTGATACAATCGTCTCAGCATAAATTTGAGCGTTGAGGTTGCCTCTAATCCAAATCAACTCAGTTCTTCCGCCGATCCAAATACCCGCCCATACCATGATGGTTCCACCACTATAAGGATGGACTTCCTGGCAGGATTTTAATCGCTGTTGGCGTCCAGGGGTTCTCCAGTGTCGTATACGTCTTGTATCCGGTCTCATACCAAAACGAGACTCATCAGAAAAGCACACGAAACGCCATTGTTCTTCTGCCCAATTTCTGTGTTCAAGAGCCCATTGATATCGAATCCTACGATTGTGCATTGCTATAGGTGGTACCCGTAGCGGTCTTCGGGAATGAAGGTTCACTTCATGCAAGCGGTTTCTGACTGTTTGGTCGCTAATTAAGTTCCCTGAAGAGTGATGAAGCCTCACGGCTAACATCATGGCGGTTATTGTTGGAGCTCTTCGAGCTAAGATTTGAATGTATCGGTCTTGTCTCCGTGTGGTGCAGCGATACCGTCCTCCATGGCGCTCAGCCACGGTACCAGTGCTTCGGTAACGTGTCCAAAGTCGACTGATAACACTCTGACTTGTATTCAGAGCTAAAGCCACAGTACGTTGCCGGGAACCAGCTTCTATCATTCCCACGGCTCTGAGCATTTCTTCCCTGCTTAAATGACGTCGCTGCTCCATAATAACGTTGGTTTTAATCAGTAGTAGGGAAACAGTAGCACTAATAATGTCTTCAATGCGTTGTATGTTTTTATAGGGAAAATATTGACAGCTGATTTTCATCTTTTACTCGAATTTGATTCACAGTTCCTGATTCAAATTATGAAATGCACCAAAAAGGATCCATATAAATTTATAAAATCATAAATTTATTACAAAGCCACATCTCAATCTCAAGAAATCCGCATAAAAATGCTTGATCCCTAGACACTTTTGATGTGTGTAGTTCAATTATAATTAATAAAATACTAACTAAAATATAATATCTATATCTAAATATTTCCAACTTCGACCCTTTCCGTTGCCTAGCAACCGACAAAGTAAATAGTCTTTGACATTACGTAAAGATTGCGAGGTTAGAAATTTAACCCATATTGATGGGTTAAAAAGCAGTCACATGTGTTTAAATAAATTGTTCATTTTTGTTAGTTTGAATTTATTTTTCGTTAATGAATGAGGCGTGCACTTTTAGATTTTCCAAACTATTTTAGATTAATTAACAAAAACGTTCAAATTCAAATTCAAATTCAAAAGTCATTTATTCAAACTAGGCTGAGAATCAGCACTTTTCGAACGTCAAAATTACATAAGACAGTCCCCCAAAAACGCCCGCCCTTCACCACTTCCTAGTGCTTTTGCTGGAGAGAAGAAGTGGCGCAACAAACTCCCCAGCAGCACAGCTGTCTGTTCAGTTAGAAAAAAACTTGATTCTATACAATAGTATGCAAATCATTTACATTACTCAACACAAATCATTAAATAAAAAAATATATTTGCCATAATGACAGCTAGCACACGCCAATGTACCAAAGAAAAAAAAAAAAATATCGAAAGCTAAACTCAAGCGAAAATGAATACTAAAAAAACTAAAAACGTAAACAAAACTTAATACCCGAATTATAAAGCCTCCAGGTATAAAGGGCGTGCCCGCTTACATATAGCTAATAAAACTGTAACTCGAAGTCACATAATTATGATAAACTAGGACCATCGAAGAAAAATAAATCAACAGTTAGGCAAGAATAATATAATGATCTTCTGTCGAGGTCGCTAGCTAACCACATATTGCAATACAACTAATTAAACAAAAACATTGTAATGAGTCGATTATGTCAATAATAAATGAAAATAAATTTACTTATACAGTCAAACAAAATAACAATTATATAACTCATATGACCTGTCAGTAGGTAAGCTAATTCTGGAGAAAGAACATAAATATTGTCTTGAGTTAATCACAGCGACCAACTATTTTTATCGTTTAAGTAGTCGTTGATAGAGTAGTATGCCTTTGAACAAAGGTTGGATTTTACTTTAGCTTTAAACGCATTAAAAGGCAAATCTAGCAGAGAAGTGGGTAGCTTGTTATAAAAGGTTATACCAAGCCCAACAAATGAATTATGAACCTTATGAAGCCGGTGAAAAGGAGCTCGTAATTTGTCCTTATTTCTGGTGTTAATATTGTGAATATCACTGTTCTTAGTATATAAGTGTATATTTTGCCTAATATATAGGATATTGGCGAAGATGAATTGTGATGCCACTGTGAGAATACCAATATCCTTAAAAAAATCTCTTAGAGAAACTCTGGCACCTAGCTGGTAAATTGCTCGAACAGCTCGTTTTTGAAGAACAAATATATTTTGAATGTCAGCGGCTTTGCCCCACAGCAGAATGCCATAGGACATAATGCTATGGAAATAACTAAAATAGACTAATCTAGCAGTATCAACGTCAGTGTATTGTCTTACTTTCCTGACAGCGTAGGCGGCCGAGCTAAGCCTTCCCGCTAGACTTGAAATATGTGGGCCCCACTGAAGTTTAGCATCTACTGTTATGCCCAGAAAAACTGCCGAGCCCACAGTTTCAAGCACCTCTTTATCTAAGACGATGTTGGGTCCTAGATTTCTAACATTGGGTAAAGCGAATTTTATACATTTCGTTTTCTTGGAATTGAGAACTAAGTTATTTGTTGTAAACCAATCCGTAACCATTGAGAGTGCACTGTTTACATCGTCAAAATCATGTCTATTCCTGTCTACTTTAAAAATAAGAGAGGTATCATCTGCAAACAGTACAACTTCACAGATACCCTTTAAAAAGAATGGTAAGTCATTGATATACACTAAGAACAAGAATGGACCCAGTATTGAGCCTTGAGGTACACCTAACTGAACTGGTAACCCGGAAGATTTCACACCATTAACATCTACACATTGGGACCTATTGTGTAAATAAGAATTAAGAACATCGAGAGCTTCGTTTTGCACACCGTAATGACGCAGTTTTCGCAAAAGCGTGTCATGGTGCACGCAATCAAAAGCTTTGGAGAGATCACAGAAAACCCCAATAGCATTTTGCGAGTTCTCCCATGCGTTAAATATGTGTTTCAGCAGAGCAACACCCGCATCTGTAGTCGAACGACCTTTTGTAAAGCCATATTGTTCATTATGAAGGAGGTTATTTGAATTAAAATGTCTTAGCAACTGCTTGAGTATTAACTTTTCAAATATTTTACTAAATGCAGGTAAGATAGAAATAGGCCTGAAATTACCAACATCATTTTTATTACCGGATTTAAATAATGGTATGACTTTACTACTCTTCATGAGGTCAGGAAAAGTTCCTAAGTCAACACATTTATTAAAAGTAACAGCTAGATAGGGGGCTACGATGTCTATTATATTACTTAAAAGTTTAATGGAGATGCCCCAGTAATCACCAGTGTTTTTGGATTTGAGTGTATTAAAAACATTAATTACATTATTATTAATATTACGGTATTATTTACAGATATATCCGGTAGCTGGGAAGAATGGTGGACCTACGACGGGATATCAGGTTAGTATACGTTTACGAAATACTTGCTATCGCCATATAAAGTAACTGTTCGTTCGCGTCTACATAACATACATAGTCAGTCTATTAATGTTTCCACTGCTGGGACACAGGCCTCCTCTCTGTGAGAGGGAATGGGCTGTAATCTACCACGCGGGTCCAGTGCGGGTTGATAGATGTCACATGTCTTCGAATTTTGGGTTCTAAGACATGCCGGTTTCCTCACGATGTTTTCTTCACCGTTTTGAGAGCAGTGGTGATGAAATTATTTACACAAAGTAAAGCGCCTGCTTGGGTTCGAACCCACGACCTACAACTTGTAAGTCGGGGCCATTACTACTGGGCCACCACTGCTCTGCTCGTTTGCGTCTAAAGCAATTTAATCTGTAGCCAACAGCTGTATCTATTCAGTAATCAAAATGTACGAGTTGTTTGAAAATCATGAATTTTTCGACTGTTTTTTTTTTTTGTTTTGTTTATTAAACCTACCTACATTATAAGGGCTTTGTTTCTTAGAAACAACAGCCCCACGGGTCAATCGTTCAGGTTATGCTACGCTTGCCGCGGTTGGTCCGTGGATGGGTGACCGACTTTATATACCAAGACCCCTCGGAAAGCACGTTAGGCAGAGGTGTTCCTATAGTACAGCTTCATTTCGCCAGTAATTTTTAAGTCACATGTAATAGGGGGACAAATTTTGACACAAAACCGGATTCAAGGCTCTACTGAGAAATTCCAGATGGAAATCCCCAATAACACTCTGCCCGACCCGAGAATCGAATCCAGGACCTCATGCTCAGCAGTAGTGCTTGCGACTACTAGGCGGCCAACGAGGCTGTCCTAACGTATTATACCTACATAGAAAATTTGAAATTCCACACACAAAGCGCAACTCTGATATGAATCAAACCGTTATTACTCTCTTATCATTAGGTACCACTAATTTGACATATTCTGTTCAATAGCTAATTATAATCCGATGAAACAAAACATTTTACATTTTCCAATATTATTAACCTCTCTGCTCGACAAGATTTTGACACGTGACACATCAGCTGGCTCGACGGGATGTTGCGAATTACGTCATGAAATTCAGGAATTTACATAAATTTTCAGCATTCGATTTTATTGAGAAAAATATGGTACCGCGCCTATTTTATACCATAAGTTTGTGGCAAATATCTTTAATTATATGTTGAGGTCAGTCAAACCGCGTCAGTACACTGCGAAAGTTGTATAGAATAGGTATTACTACACCTATCCAAAAGGTAGACTATTTAAATTCACTGAAAATAATGTACCTAAACAATTTTCTCTCTTGCTGAAAATATGAAAAAGGAAAAATAAATATATTAGCATTCTCTCTACATTCTTACTTTTACCACATTTCATACATAAACTACATAAAAAACACGATCAAAACTTGATAAAAAATACAAAAAATTATGTTGCAACGTGACACTTCTTAGTGCTGACCGTCTACCCAATTTTCTTATTTCGATTCAAAAGTTGCATTCAGCCTAATCGATACTCGCAAAGAAATCGAACATGAAAAAAGTGGTAGAAACTGAATAAAAACTCTTTGGTGTATTTCCCATGAACAATTTTATTTTTGATATTAATAATTTTATCACGTACAATGTGTATAGGGGGTAAGTTTTTAGGGTTCTGTACGTAAGACTGAAAAAACGGAACCCTAAAATATCACTCGTGAGTCGGTTTGTCGGTCTGTCACAG
This sequence comes from Conistra vaccinii, assembly GCA_948150665.1. Lineage (NCBI taxonomy): Eukaryota > Metazoa > Arthropoda > Insecta > Lepidoptera > Noctuidae > Conistra > Conistra vaccinii. Next base: position 10,248,076 of record OX411319.1, read on the forward strand.
CCACTTTAATCCGAATCTACTGGACCGATTAAGTTGAAATTTGGTATACCTACATATGAATTTCGGTGACCCAAATACGGAGGTGTAACGTAATAAATGAATTTTGAATTTGGGGTCACTTTTGGGGGCAAATGAAAAAAAAAGAAAAAAAAAAGGTTGCCTACCTATACCTACCGTGTGACATATCAATTGAAAGGGCTTAATGTCAGGGTCTCAGATATTTATTTTTAATTATTCTATAATATGTTTGGAACAGGGCTGTAGCCAGGAATTCATTTCGGGGGGGGGGGGGGTTTGGGTTGAATTTTTTCTTAGGAGATTAACATATTTCTGATTTCGAGAGGGTAAAAAAGAGTATAGATTTATAAAAAATTGTACTATCGGGGGCCCGGCAATCTAAATGAGGGCCCGGGGCCCGCGTATGTAGAAATCTTAAAGAACTAGAATAACGTAGAATAGAAAATTTTGCACCCTACATTTATATATAAAATACATAGGGGGCCGCATAGCGGAAAAACGCAAGAGCGAGCGGAGCGAGCTCGAATTTTTTAGCATGATATTCCACTCAAGTATATAAGTTATGTTTTCTTTGTCTTTGACCGTTTGTACAGGAATAGAAGTAAGTTTAAGTTAAGTAGAAAAGTTAGAGAATATAGGATGCAAGAGCGAGCGAAGCGAGCTCGAATTTTTAGCATGATATTCCACTCGAATAAGTTAGGTTTTCTTTGCCTTTAACCGTTTGTACAGGAATAAATAAATTTAAACTTACTTCAGTTTAAGTTTAGTAGAAAAGTTTGAGAACAGGAAATTTTTTGGCTAGGTTAGACTCTCAGAGAATGCTGAACTTGCAGGAATTCATTCAATACAAAGTCAGACTCGATAAAAATAAAGACGTAGTGCTTTTTTGTAGATTATAAAGTACTCCTCTGCGAAATAGATTACAATTGTCAGATGTATTACAGTACGGAGGAACCCTAGGAGGGTCGATTTCTGGATTGAGTTTCTGGTTTCTCACATTTCGGGCGGGGTTTGAACCCCCAAAACCCCTCCCTGCCTACGGCCCTGTTGGAACGAAGTTCTTTAACGCGGCTTGCGGTAGGAGTAAACTGGCAGAACTAGTCACGCGAAAAAGTGTTCATACTTGCGACTGTCTTCTTCTAATTTGATAGAGAGAGAGAGAGAGAAAGTGTGATTTGGTCAAAATTTTAAATGAGAAAATTTTGTTTTTGTTTTAAAACATACATGAGAAGAAATTTCGTACCTGATGGGGTCACCTGACCGCACACGTTTTGTTTTTTTTATGAATTTAAAAAAATTGACCGTTCCCCCCACATATCTCCCAATCCATTGAGCCAATTTTTTTTTTAAATACGGAAATTGTTACTTGGTTATAGATTCCTGGAATGTATGAAGAACATGTTTTTATCCGACTTCAAAAAGGAGGAGGTTCTCAATTCGACTGTTTTTTTTTTGTATGTCGTTACGCGATTACTCCGTCAATTATTAATTGATTTTGATAATTCTTTTTTTGTTTGGTAGGTCATACTTCAGAGGTGGTCCCATAATTTTTTTATTAACTTTGCTTAGATAGTTTTTTAAGTTAGCTTTATTAATACGTATTTTTCCCACTTAGCCTATGTGGATGATATGATGATAAGTTCCTGTTACTGTTATTTACATAGCAGGTAGTGGTATTCGAAGTATTCAAGTCGGTTGTTTTATTTTATTTTTTGTAAAAAAAAATTATTTTTCACTTTTTAGTTCTGGTACCCACCCGGTGTACTTGGTTTTGAAATTTCGTTTTTTGCCACCAACTTCTGAAATTAAAGTTATTTTTGACTTTGTAGTGTCTTTTTTGGAAGTCGGTTGTTTTATTTGTAAAATGTTTTTTTGAACTAAAATATTAAGTTTGTCCTTGGGATAAATTATTTGTATAAAAACATGATAAATAACATATTCATCGTACGGAACCCTCTCCAGGCGAGTTCAACTTGCTCTTGTTCGTTGTTTTAATAATTTCATAGTGGTATTATTTAGTTATTTTTAAACAACTTCAAAAAGGAGGAGGTTTGTAATAATTCATCTCATATAGCATCTCTGTTATATCTGAACGGAATTGATGTTTTTGGGGTCTCCGTAATCGTAAAAGATTCCTTACAATTTTGTCATTTCCTTGTCTATGTGCTTGTCGGTCTGTATCTCTGTCCTGTCTAAATTTAGATTTTATAAATTTACACAGTCCAGTCTTCCTTACAGTGGGTCAACGCGGGCGTTTTCGCAGGGCGTTCACGCAGGGTTGGATTGCGGGACGAAGTAGGCACTGTTTAGGTCCCAAGCTGCCGCTCTGCAGTTTGGAATATAGTTTTAACACGGGTCTGTGATACGGATTATATTCGTATACAACCGCAGAATTAACTTTGTTTTTCATAGCTTTTTCGGAAAACACAAACTTATTTTTGCAGTCGATAAAATTGATGCTGTGCAATGTGCATGAGTAAATATTCATCCCAACTGCAGAACCCTTCACTGTGCGTGGTCCGACATACCCTAAACCAGTTTTTTAAATTTCGTTGGGACACTACCACAAAAAAAAAAAACAATTTCTAATAATTGAGTATCTTAATAGAAACAAAAACTAACGAGCTTATACAATTAACGAAAAATATTAACGTCATTAATTAAAAGTGTTTGCGGAATACCTTCCCAATTTTTTGAATTAATTTATCATCATTCCCAAACAAAATTTTGCTAAGCCTAAGAAAAGTATCCTGGGCATTCTGTAGCAAACTATCAGAAAATATCAAAAATAAAATCCACAATAAATAATTGTCCAATAAATTAAAATAATTTTGAGCAGCGAGCGCATTCTGAATTCAAATATAGAAACAATTCGGCGCGAAATTAAATAAAATAAATGACGTACCTATCCCGGTCATCTAGATAAGTCTTGTCTGTTGACTCGGTTTCTATATTATATTATAATGTACGAAAAACGATTAAAATTACATTAGAACAGTATAAATCATTATTATAAACAATGTTTTATGTATTTAATGCTTAAAACAATTTTATTTCAATATCCATGTATCGATTTCTGACATTCGACATAATAATTAATCGAGTCGATCGAAAAAAATCGTTTGGCATAATCGCTTTCGCACATCATTACAATAAAAAAAACATTACTAATCGGAGATTTTGAACACAAATTGAGTAGTGGTAATGAATATTACGTGTTATTTGATCTGTGTTCGTATATTACGTTAAGATCTGGACATTTTCTAGTTGTTTATAATATTTTAAATAATATTTGTCTCATTTTAATTCGTATCTACATGTGTATGTGTGATATTTGTGAAAAGTAAAAATGTAAACACGCACGATTGGCGCGAAACTTCGACTTTGGATATCAAAAAACTTCATTACCACTACATAGTTACTTTGACCAATGGATGAATTCGTCAAATAATTAAATGATGTATTATTCACTGCCCCTGCGGTGGAGTTTGGATGTTCGAAATCCCCAATTTTCATGTTTTTTAGCCTCGACTACTACTGTCATCAAAATGGCGATTATCACATTTACGGGCTTACATTTTATTAAGGTAAATTAATTAAGTTGCGCTTTAAATATGAAAGATTTAATGGCGTTATCATATAAGTTTTTTATTCAACTCTCTTAATTAACGCACATTCTTATGATTTGATGGGTAGCATAACAAATATTTTCATTATTAAATTAGGATGTCGTATGTCATCATTTTGGGGTCCAATTGGATCCGCTACCGAGCCGGCGGAGGTCTTCGTGTTCGGGTCCAATTGGGGGCGCTTCCGAACTATACGGTTAAGTACCTACATTATATTCAAACTAAATGTGAATTTTGTATTTCACTGAAATTCAGTTTAAATTGCTTGTTTACCAGGGTCATTAAGATCTAAGTATAATAATACATCCATACTATTAATTAATAAAATAAAATAAATTAATATTATAAATTCGAAAGTACCTCTGTCTGTCTGTAACATTTTCACGCCTAAACCACTGAACCGATAGTTATGAAGTTTGACAGATTTAACTCGATTTGCGCTTGGAGCTGTCAAAATTGTAGGTCTAAAATCGCGAAAAAAAAAACAGCTGTTCCCTACATTTTGACTAGTTATTCGAACATAAATGTAGGGAACAGCAGATTATTTTTTCGCGATTTCAGGTTTGGTCCCATAGTAAAAGTTGTTCATAATGATGAGTAAGACACGTGTTTAAGTTTGCGCACTAGTTAAAAAAAATCCTGTATATTCCCTGAGCAAAGGCTTTCGGCATAATATGCCACACCTAATTTCGATTTTCTCCACGTTAATTGCGTAACACACTATAAAATCACAATAGCAACACCATGATGTCTGGCCAGTGTCGATTTATAAGATTACCTAAAATGGCACAAACTTGGTATTTCATTGTTGCAACTTTCGTTTCTAAAATAATTTTAACCAACCGCCCACAACCCCAAGGTAGGGTTTAAGAGGTAAAACAAAAAGTTCAACAGCTCTACCTACTGGCGATGGTCAGCTCTCTAAAGAGGGAGGAACGTCCTCACAAACGTACGACAGTCTACCGTATCAAGCTCTTGATACAGATTGCCTAACGATATCCCCCTCAATTTTGTTAGAGGCTCTAAGCTATTAGACCAAACCAAAAACCAAACCAAAACCAAATACCTAAACACATTAGAGACTCAATGATTAGTAAAACATAAACGTTAGCTGAAAGAATATTACATCGACTCGATTGTAACTTAGCTGTTAATAGCGCGTTGATTGAATCTCAAGCCTGGCATGTTAAGATAGACCCCAATGTTAGATAGGTCTAATTGTGTGCTTTATTTAAGTGTTTGGAACTTGTAATTTATAAAATAAAATAAATACAAACATAAAGACGTGAATGGTGTGGGATAAGTTGATATAATAACAAATGAGTATATGTATAAAAGGAAGTCTGAAACTTGTGTGAAAATCGGTTCTCATGATATTATGAAAGAAAGAAAGAAAGAAAACTAGGTTTATTTTACACAGAAACACGTGCATACGAATAATAATAAAGACAAGAGTAAACAAAATAGAGAACAGAAATAGTCGGCAGCTGCACGTCGTGACTGTGACAAGAAGGTTTCCACTCAGCATAACGCTGTGCTATGGAGGACCCACAGCACAGCACTGATTTTCAGTGGTCACCCGAAAAAGACGTACCGAAATCAAGTCCCGTTCAATCATTTGTAAATAATAAATAGGTAACAAAATAAAATAAACAGTAATTAGAATATAATACAAACAACGAATTATATGAATAAATATTATTAGATAACATAAAAAACAAAAAAAATATCCGCAGGCATCACCGGTATCATCAATAAGTGCATGTCAACCGGATGAATGAGTCAAATGTCCTGAAGAAAGTTTTAGATACGAATTGCGATGGCTATGAGAGCAGGAGAAGACCAAAGAAACGATAGATGGACTGTGTGGAAGATGATATGGCTGGAAAAGGGGTGACTACAGAGATGACGACTAATAGAGAAGTATGGAAGAAAGGGACATGTTGCGCCGACCACAAACAAATTGGTATAAGGGCAGGAAAATGATGATGATGCTCGTAGCTATTAAAACTATTGACTGTAACGGCTATCATCACAAATGACTATACATAATATAACCATTATATTACATTATTATTATCCAAATGAATTGTATATTACTTGATAATCTGCAGCACATTAAAACTAAAACCCTTTGAAGTATCCACTAATCCAAAACAACCTAATACATGACCTCCATTGACCCAAGGACAAAAAGGTCAACCTATTACGTCACGCAGGTGGAATCACAGCCACATATTCTCAATGGCATGAATATTGGGGTCATAGTAACATATCCATATAATGGAGGAACGGTAATGATCAGAGATAACATCTTAATGATAATGCGCGCTCAACCGTGTCATTATATCGGATAGTCGATGTTCGACCGACCCGAAATTTGGACGTACTTATCTATTTAGAACGGAATTTGAAGATTTGTTTTTATGTTTTTGCTGGGTTAGTTTCTTTTTTGGAGGGGCTCGTGGCTACATAATAACAGCCACACGGATCGATCTTCAAGGTTTAGCAACGCTTGCCGAGGTCGGTCCGTGGATGGGAGACCATCCATTACATATTGTGCGGGACCACTCCGTTCCTCGGAAAGCATGTTAACCCGTTGGTCCCTGCTCTCATGTAGGTGACATCTTAGACAGCCGTTACGGGTAGTCAGAAGCCTGAAAGTCTGACATCCAGTCTTACCAAGGGGTATCGTGTTAGCCATTAACTGGGTTATAGAGGTTAGATAGGTATTCAGCTGCATCCGGTTAGACTGGAAGCCGACCCTAACATAGTTGGAAAAAGGCTACACAGATGTTAGTTTTAAGGCGGATTTTTGGAAAATACCTATCGTAAAGAAATTAACGCAATGAAAGAGAAAAGAGTGATACATTACCTCATTATATCGGATAGTCGATATTCAACCGACCCGAAATTTGGACGTACTTGTCTATTTACAACGGAATTTGAAGATTTCTTTTTATGTTTTTGCTAGGTTAGTTTTTATGGTCGGGCAGTGTAGGTGCGGATTATATTTTGAAAAAAAAAAACAGTGATGCTTGGTACAAGCGTCTATCAACTGAATTATTTTTACCAAAAATAAAGAATATTCTTATCAAATATAATTATTATGAATAATTTGAAATAAAATCGATGAGATGTTCACGTTACTCTCACATTGTTTATAATCTAAATTAATATTAAAAGAGAAAAGATTTTGATTTTTTGTCTAAACTAATATTTAAAAGAGAAAAGATTTTTTGTATCTTTGTATGTATGTTTGTTTATTAGTGTGTTATGCTTTCACGCTAAAACGGCTAAACGGATTTGCATGAAAAGCACTTGGGTAGACCATGACCTGAGTTAGGACATATAATACTGTTTATCCCGATATTCCCGCGGGATCGAGACTTATGCGGGATGAAACCGCGGGGCGCAGCTAGTTGCTATTATTATAATTATGTTGAAATTAAATAAATTATTATTGAGTTTATTCATTTACACACTTATTGAATACATTTTTAAATATTTTTTTATAAGTCATTAAAAAAAAACATTTAAAAATATTAAAAAATATTATTATTATTACTCAATCTCTTTTAAAATACATCATCATCATCAGCCTATTAATGTTCCCACTGCCGGGACACAGGCCTCCTCTCTGTGAGAGGGAGTGGGCTGTAATCTATAATACCACGCGGGCCCAGTGCGGGTCCTTGATGTCACATGTCTTCGAATTTTTTGGTTCTAAGACATGCCGGTTTCCTCACGATGTTTTCCTTCACAGTTTCGAGAGCAGTGGTGATGAAATTATTTACACAAAGTAAAGCGCCTGCTCGGGTTCGAAACCACGACCTACAACTCGTAAGTCGGGGCCGTTGCCACTGGGCCACCACTGCTCTCTTTTAAAATACGCTGGCATATAAATATTAAATTATTTATTTAAACATTTATTGAAATGACTGACCAATTATTATCAACAATTTGACATGAAAGCTGTGGCTTAGGAAATAACATAACAATAGCTACCTAAAGTTTTAAATAATAAATTTGATTAAAATTTGTTGTATTGTAACTTAATTATTAACGTGTAATAATTATGATGTGAATTAGGAAATGATGATTCATTATTTTGTTTTGTCAAATACCCAAATAAACCACCATAAGCCCAATAAATATATTTAATATTCGATGACTGCCTCGTTGGTCTAGTGGTTGCAAGTGCTACTGCTGAGCCTGAGTTCTCGGGTTCGATTCCCAGGTCGGGCAAAGTGATATTAGGTTTTTCCATTAGGAATTTCTCAGTAGCAGCCCGGAGATTTGTGCCCGATTAATGGCAATAGGCTCGCCCTTCTATGTTAAAGGGTTTGGTTTCCGCACTTAGTCCTTCGAGTGGACCATTGCGCGTGGGCAATAGACTCGCCCTTATTACATGGAACTTAAACATAACTGGCGAAATGTGTTTGTACTATAGGTACACCTCTGCCTAACCTTTCGAGGAAATATAAGCGTGATGTTATGATATGTTATTCAATTATTTAGATACCTACCTTTTCGCATATTGAAAATAAAGTCATAACAATATATGTAACAAAAATATCCATAAGAACCTTCTTACTAACAAAATGTTTGAATCCACCTGAATTTAACCGAGTATTCTATTCTATTTTAAAATAATGTCTGTTCCAAATGTATCTAATGAAACTGTAAACAAACCTTGTTTATTTGCTCTTGCCCAACCACTCACTAAACGGAATTAGTAACACATTCAGCTGTATTTAGAAGATTTCAACTTTAATCTCACCACTTTTCAACATTATTAAATTGTAATTGAAAAAATATTGACGTTATAAAATTAACCTCAAATGTCAAATGAAAATCATCTTTACGTTGTTTTAAAGTTATAATTCCGGGTTTAAGTATTCAAATAATAAAAATAAAAGCACACAATTTTATAAGTGGCACTACAAATTGGCATCCAGGTAAGTTTTCTAATCCAATTGTTTAAATTTTTTCCAGATAATTTTGGAACAGACTATAGGCATGTCAATGAAATTGCGCTAGATCTGTCATACACCAACCCTTAACTAACACCTACTCTTCCTAATCAAAACAAATCCTAGGTTTGAAAATATCGAAAACCAGCTAACATTAGGGTAATGACGAGCCCACTGCGGTAATAATGACCGATACTGTCTACCGTGTGGACAGTCGGCGACAGAAGCCGATGATTTTGGTCATAATCTACATTAAGGTGTATAGTAGGCTCACTGACCTTGTGCATGTGGGCGGAGCTAAACGCCCTACTCTCCAATACGTAAAACGTGCAACGGTGGCGCACTACACTAAAACGACGATCAAAGACTAGACAAAGGCGCAGACATGCGCACGTATGTCGCATTTTTTGCCTAAGATTCCTAGTCCTAAGAGAAGGAATCGTAGGCAAATCTGAAATTGTACGCCGACTACCTACCATATTTTGACCCGCATATTATTTTAAATACTTTGTTTGTTTTTTAAGAACATTCCTGGCAATAAATAAAATATCGGTGTGCGTGTGTTTGTAATTCTTCTTATGCTAAATGGCTTGACTGATTTAGATGTTTTTTTTTCAATTCTTTTTGTGTCACTTGGATGGTTCTTAGCTATAGTTGGACGCGCTGTTGGGAGGCGCTGTTGTCGCATGACAACGTCTGCCTACCGGGTCTGCTAGTTATATTTTGGTGCCGATTCTCTTGTCACAAATGCCTCTAAACTAGACTAAAAATAGATTGCACTGAGTTATTAGTTTAGTGAAAATGGCAATTTTGCTATTCTGAGTTTGACGTTTTTCACCAAAAAATTTGGTGTATCCAACTAAATCTGACTATTTTTAAACACGATTTAAAACGTGTGGAATAAAGTAAGTTGGCATGAACTAAAACCCCAACACTTCGACCTCAGTCCAAAAACAGTATTGTATTTTTTTTCTTTTGCTTATATCTCGAAAATGGTGTGTCCTATCGCAAAAATAATGAAATTTTCGACCCCCTTTAGGAAACCCTTAAACCCCTATATCCCAACATGTTGGTAATAATTTTTCATATTTTCCATACAAAAAGTGAAAAATTCCATATAAAACACGTCGAGGCTGCCAACCCCTGCGCGCCTCCGGCTCTAAAAAAATTCAATTTTTTTCATTTAGAGATTTTTTTTGTCAGAATGGCTTTAAGATTCTCATAGCCAAAAGTAAGGAATTTTAGTGATTGTAGTTAGTTTAGTTCGGTGTACAAGAGAATCGGCCTTTGACTGTAGAAATTTTTTGTAGGTATCATAGTTTTTTTTTTAGGAAAAACTTCTTTAAGCGCGTTGAGTGATATTTGGTAGAGGCAGCCCCGGATCTAGAACGGAACGGATCTTTCGAGGCGGGGCAAAACCTATCGCCTGACCCCGAATCGTTTTTTTTTTTCTTAAAAAAAAACCGTTTTTTTTTTAAATATACTAGTACGTGTCAGACATTTATTTTGATTAGCCTTATTCACTCTGCCTGAGATAAGTTGGATTTTTGCTTTAGGAGTTACTTTACTAGGTTGCAAGAGCGAGCGAAGCGAGCTCGAAAATTTAGGCATAATAAACATATTAATCAAAAATCGATCGAAAATGCGCCAATCCAACAGAGGCGCCAAAACTGTGGTAAAAGTTAAAGTAAGTCGTGTCACAGGCGTCGTCGGCGTTGAAGCAAGACGCCCGGCACCGCAAAACTTAAAAAAATAGACCACAGAAACGCTCATCGAGCTCCTGGTAGAATACAACTGCGCCCGCTCACAAGTACTCACAACCCGCTCAGACCGTTTGACGACCTAAACCTACGCGAATCAGTAATTTCCTCAGTGCACCACCCTCAGAGAAAGATTATAATTGTTGCGCGTCTCATTTGTTGCAAAGTTGCGGTGCGCTGGGTGGTGCACTTGTCTGTCATGCTCGAATTTGGCGCCCCCTAACGGTGTCGCCCGGGGCACGTGCCCCGTACCCTAATTACGTAATACACAATCAATCAATTGATAACACGAAAATAACTAAAAAAATACAAGAATAAATTATAATTAATAAATACATATTATACATAATAAACAGAATAAACTTTGTCAGGAGACATAACGATCGGTAGAGGAGAAATAACGATCAGAAGAGGAGAAAACGAAACATGCAGAATGCAGTTATTAAGAAGGCGGTCTAGTTATTGAGAAGATCTGCATTCAGGTCATAGTAACACACATCATCATAGTCAATTATGGGAAATATTAGGGACTGTACAAGCATTGCCTTTATGTGTGATGGGAGAAGGTTTTTCTTATCGCAAAATGGTGCGTCCTATCGCAAAAATAATGTGAATTTCGTCCCCCTTTATGAAATCCATAAACCCCTATAACTCAGCATATCATCATTATCATCATCATATCAGCCAAAAGACGCCCACTGCTGGACATAGGCCTCCCTCAAGCACCGCCACTTCGACCGATTCTGTGCTTCCCGCATCCAGCGAATTCCTGCGGCCTTTACTAGGTCATCGGTCCATCTTGTGGGAGGCCTTCCAACGCTACGTCTTCCGGTACGTGGTCGCCACTCCAGAACCTTTCGGCCCCATCGGCCATCTGTTCTGCGAGCAATATGTCCTGCCCATTGCCACTTAAGTTTGGCAATGTTCGGGCTATGTCGGTTACCTTGGTTCTCCTGCGGATCTCTTCATTTCTGATTCGATCACGTAGGGAAACTCCAAGCATAGCCCTCTCCATTGCTCTTTGGGTGACTTTTAGCCTTCTGATAAGACCCATTGTGAGCGACCACGTTTCAGTGCCATAAGTCATCATTGGCAACACGCACTGGTCAAAGACTTTCGTCTTGAAACACTGTGGTATGTGGGACGAGAAGATATTGCATAGTTTCCCGAACGCTCCCAGCCGAGTCGGATTCGACGATTGACCTCTTTCTCGAAGTTGGACCTACCTAGCTGGACAGTTTGTCCTAGGTAAACATACTCGTCTACAACTTCGAGCGTAGCGTCACCGATCTTTATGAGGGCGGGTGTTACATGGGCATTTGACATGACTTTTGTCTTGTCCATGTTAATTTTAAGACCCACTCTTTTGGAGGCTCTACTGCGGTCATCGAGCATTATACTGAGGTCCTCCATGGTCTCAGCCATGATAACTATATCGTCGGCAAACCGAAGGTTAGTGATATACTCGCCATTGATGTTGATGCCTAGCCCTTTCCAGTCCAGTCGCAGTCAATTCCCGACGCCCGGGACGTCTCCTACGGCGGCGGCGGCTAGGGCTGGTAGGGCGCGGCCTTTGCCACTCCCTCGCGCACTCCGCCTCCTCTTTCGCGAGCATTACTGCTTCGCAGAAGGAGGTGACGGCTTGCCATGCCCTCTCGCTCCGCACCATGGCCTGGACCAGGGCCGGACGCGAGAGGTCACTGCCACCGAAGTTTGACAGCACTAAGATTGCAATGAGTTATTAACTTAGTAGTTTAGTGAAACAGGGAATTTTGTTATTCTGAATTTGACGATTTTCACCTAAAAATTTTGATTATTCAAACTAAATTTGACAATTTTTTTTTTTACGTGATTTAAAAGGAATGGAATATAAAAATTAGTTGTCATGAACTAAACTTCACACCAACACTTCAGGTGCAAAAACAGTACTGTATCTTTTTTTTTATTTTGCTTATAACTCGAAAACGGTGCGTCCTATCACAAAAATAATGAAAATTTCGACCCCCTTTAGGAAACCCTTAAACCCCTTTACCCCAACACAAAGGTAACAAATTTTCGTATTTTCCATACAAAAAGTTAAAAATTCTATACAAAACACGTCGACGCTGCCCCCCTGCGCGCCTCTGGACCTAAAAAAATTCACAGAGTAGAGCAAACAAGTACCACGTGGAGTCGCGAGTTCGCGACGCAAATTCGATTTTAGATGTGTCAAAGTTATTTTTTAATTTAGAGATATTTTTTTGCAGAATCTCAGATTCTCATAGCCAAAAGCAAGTAATTTTAGTGATAGTTTAGTTTGGTGCACAAGAGAATCGGCACCAATCAAGATTTATTTCTTAACCTTCTTACCTACGTAACTTAAGAAAATATTTGGTGCCGATTCTCTTGTACACCGAACTAAACTAACTAAACTACGACTAAAATTCTTTACTTTTGGCTATGAGAATCTAAAAGCTATTCTGCGGAAAAATATCTCTAAATTAAAATATAATTTTGACACATCTAAAATTGAATTTGACAGTCACGTCGCGACCGACGTGGTACTTGTTTGCTCTACCCCGTGAATTTTTTTAGAGACAGAGGCGCGCGGGGGGGGCAGCCTTGACGTGTTTTGTATGGAATTTTAAACTTTTTGTATAGAAAATATGATTAAATATTACCTATGAGTAGGGGCATGTGGGTTTACGGGTGGCAGAGGGGGTCGAAATTTCCATTATTTTTGCGCTAGGACGCACCGTTTTCGAGATATAAGCAAAATAAAAAAAAAGATACAGTTTTTGCAGCTGAAGTGTGTGAAGTGTGTGTTCATGCCAACTAATTTTATTCCACTCCTTTTTAATCGCGTTTAAAAATAGACTGATTTAGTTGGTTAATCTAAATTTTTAGGTGAAAAACGTCAAATTCAGAATAGCAAAATTGCCATTTTCACTAAACTAATAACTCAGTGCAATCTTAGTGCTGTCAAACTAAAATATAGTTAAGTTGTGTCACCTTAGTCTATTTCAGAATGGGAAATGCTCGTTTGACAGGCAGGACTAAACAAATTTTAGTGATTTAAAAAAAATTAACTTTAGAAACTTTAAGAGGTGCTTTAGACCATCAAACTGAATAACTTTTACTTTAACTTTGAAATCACGAAAAAAAAAAACAGCTGTCCCATACAGTTTAGAACAGTAGGTATTAAACTTTACTATGGAACAACAGATTTTTTTTTTCGCGATATCAATGTATGTCCCAAAGTAAAAGTTATTCAGTTCGATGGTCTAAAACACCTCTTAAAGTTTCTAAAGTAAATTTTTTAACACCTTATATAGGTACACCTCTGCCTAACCCTTCGGGGAATACAGTCGTGATGTTATGTTATATTTTACATTTACATTTTTTTAGTTTATATTGTAAATTGTTAATTTGTATGTAATTGTCAATGTAAAAAAGTATTAATAATTGTACATCAAAGAACAACTCAACAATAAAGCGCCTACGCGCACAATCGATTTGGACTCTCTGCAGCAAGCTCGTCTATAAACGCACACTAATACAATAAGTTCATAAATATTCGCACTAACACATACGTATGCGCATACTCGGTCGATAGCCGGAGCGGACCAGCGAGCGACACAGCCATCCCGTCTCAATGCTCACGGGCGACTGCCGCCCGCGTCCCGCGCAGAGCCCCTCTGAACCTCTATCTCTAAATGGGGACATTTTGTTTAACAAATATTGATTGATTTACAAATGCAGTTTCAAATTTGTAGTACCTTTAATCAGCAATTTTTCTGTGTAATTTTTTTTCCAATCGTCAAAGTCGTTTAGAAGTAGTTACGAATATTAACCAAAAATAGCGTTATGGTAAATATTTTTTTAAGGCAAAAGTATTAGTCATACGAAAAAACCCGGTTTCAGATATGTTGTAGATGAATCTATAGCAAACATATATTTTTTTCAAATCATTTAACTAAGCCGTTAAGGAGAAGATAGCTTTTTAAAGTGACCGTTTTACGGTACTAAACGCGACTAAGGCCCTTAATAATAAAAAATCACAAATTTTAGGTACCTCTTTTTATTTTGTGAAAGAAGTTCGCAGAATGTCATAGGGTATATATTTTATGTTAAAATATAAGTTCAGATTGTAAAATGCATTAAGCAATCAAATATTTCGGAATTATGATTAGGTATTATTTAGTAATTTTATCTGTTTTTAATGTATCAGAATACGTAATCTGATATATTAAAAACAGGTGTAAAATTAAGTGATTTTTTTCTACTTAATAAATTATTCTTGACCCACAATAGTTTGATTTAAAACGAATTTCATTTATATTTAGTAGTATCACCATACCGATATCTACCAACATGCAGCGTTGATTATTCTATAATAACATTAAAAATAATTAGATAAAATATATTTTCAGAGAGTGTTAGCCCACCTTTGTGTCCAACAGTAGGGTGTGCACCCACTACGCATTACCCACGATTCAATACACTATGGTGACCAAATTTTGCGGTTCCCAATCTCTATTGAATGATATCACGGTGTATTATAGGGTTGAATGGGCTTTCCATTTGAATAACGTTTTACGCAATTTTGGTTTCGTCATCGTTTAAAACTAATTTCTTCAGAATTGTGTGTAATGTTATGTCATTATGTGTTTTATGTGGCATCTATATAATATAATATACTAACTAATGCCGTTACCGTTGCGTTGCAATGCCTTAATATATATTTTTTTGTTACCTAACTAACTTACCTAACTTTAGGTAAGTTAGGTAAGTTTCATCACAGTCGGTTGAGCCATTTTTGAGTTTTTTGACTAATGCCCGGCAATTGATTTTTATATAATAATATATAGATACTAGCTGCCCGTCCCAGCTTCGCATGGGTAGCCCTAATTAGCAATAAATTAAAATTGCGGCTATAAATTGAGATTTAAACTATCCTATCTCTCAAGTTGGATCGAACTGCACATGGTGTGCGAATTTTATTATAATCGGTTAAGTGGTTTAGGAGTCCATTGAGGACAAACATTGTGACACGAGATTTATATATATTAAGATAGATTATATATAATGCGCTGGTTACCAGCAAAGATGAAATGATTTTTTTTTTTTTGTTAGATAAATAACATTCTATAAAATAATACCAGCCTATTACGGTCCCTTTGCAAGGCAAAGGCCTCTTCTCAAATAGAGAAGACACGAGCAAAATAATAGCTATGTATAATTAAGTATATATTTTACTACTATGACCTAAAAATATAGCTATTGTTGTAACAATATGGCGAACGAAAAAAGAAAAAAAAACAATTTAAAGTAGAACATACAAAATATTTTGTATGTTCTACTTTAAATTGTTTTTTTTTTAATAGCAGAAGGCCAGTTAAAGCAATGAAAGTCTTTGAATTTGTAGATTTTTGTCATTATTACCAAGAATAAAAAAAAAAAAAATTATCGGTAACACAAAGGACGCCATTAAAATCAGTCGATATCCTAATTACGTATGGAGTGTCATAAATGCGATGACAAGTGAATGTTATCGCGATAGCATCTTAACGACTGGATCGATAGACGATGGCAATTCTAGGACATATTTTATGATTTTCAAACCATCTAAGTGTTCAGTGAATGTGTAAATTGTAAAGATTATAATGATTTCGTGATCTGAATTATGATCACTATTACTTAGTTTTTATACTTTTATTATCTTCTAGTCTAATATGTTGTGTAATGTGCTGCTGGGGAGTTTGTTGCGCCAATTCTTCTTCCCAGCTAAAGCACTAGGAAGTAGGGAAAGACGGACTTTTTCAGGGACTGTCTTATGTAATTTTGACTTGCGAAAAGTGCTGATTCTCAGCCAAGTTTGAATAAATGACGTTTTAAATTTCGAATTAGTATTTTATACGAACAGTTATTTTTTAATAAAATAGGACTACAGACTTGCAGTGTTAAAAATATTGCAAAACGTAAAAATTTTGAAGGCTTACTTTAATTTAAAGTCAATAAAATTGCCAAACTGAATAAAATAGTGAACATTTGGTTTACGACTGTACCTTTACGATTGCCAATGAATAAAATAAAGGCTATAAAAAATACGCGTTGAATCTCAATGACACTGGTCTGTTTTTGCGAAAAGATGAGTTTGTATGCTATTATAACATAACATCACGACTGTAATCCCCGAAAGGTTCGACAGAGGTGTACCTACCTGTAGTA
Source organism: Conistra vaccinii (assembly GCA_948150665.1). Taxonomy (NCBI): domain Eukaryota; kingdom Metazoa; phylum Arthropoda; class Insecta; order Lepidoptera; family Noctuidae; genus Conistra; species Conistra vaccinii. Next base: position 10,264,669 of record OX411319.1, read on the forward strand.
CACCTCAATCTCATCAGTTCAATCAGTTATGTTTAAGTCCCATGTAATAGAAGGCCGGCGAGCGTGTATGACCAGTGTGGCTACCATGAGTTTCATTTAACCTTCTCGACCAAACGCATCGAGCGCGTTCGGCGTTCCGATTGGCCCTTCACCGGTGAAGGCCGGCCGGCTGCCAATCGGAGCGCCAAAAGCGGTCGATGCGTTTGATCGAGATGGTAAAATGAAACTCATACTAAGCCCTCAGATGTATGAACGTAAACGAGGCAAAAGGAGTAGGTATGTGGATTGTAGCTTCAACTTTCTGACTAACTGACCGACTCTTTGACAATTCAAAAGTGCCTGTAAATGGTTTAATTGAAATAAATGCTTTGAGTTTGAGTTTGAGTAGCAAGTGGCGTTCTGTAGTTTCTACCTTCCCCCATGGGAAGAAGGTGTGAGTTTATGTATGTATGTAATGGAAGGCTAGCCTATTACCACCAACCGGGAACCAATCCGGACTTCGGGCTGCTACTGAGAAATCCTTGATGGAAAAACCCAATGATAAATTGCCTACCTGGGAATCGAACCCAAGACCTTATGCTCAGTAGTAGCGCTTGTGATCACTCAAATATACACACAAAATTTCATACAAATCGGTCGGACAGTCGTTTAGGAGGAGTTAGGTGACAAACATACGTACGGAAGAATTATATATATATATATATATATATATATATATATATACTCCTATTAAAGTTCCACTGCAGGGCAAAGGTCTCTTCTCATACAGAGAACGCACGAGCGTTGATAACCACGCTTGCTCAAGACGGGTTGGCGATTTCAGAGTTGTAATAAATATTTATTACATTGTCAGTACCTAATCGTATACTTCCTAAAAATCTTAAACTCATTCAGTCACTGACAGACAACGCACAGTAAACCGAGGGCCTAGTGCGAGTTTCATTTTACCATCTCGATCAAACGCATCGAGCGCGTTCGGCGTTCCGATTGGCCCTTCACCGGTGAACGCCGGCCGGCGGCCAATCGGTACCCTAATTACGTAATACACAATCAATTCGTTTTGAAACAGATTACTAATCCATTGCTTGATAAGTTCGAAATTTAATTCTGCTCTGCAACGTAATTATCGCATTGAATGTTGTTAAACTGTTAAAATGAAACAAATGATCGCTATCGCATTGCTTCTGCAAGATAGGTAATAGCCCTGCGGGGCGCCAATCGCGGTCGATGCGTTTGATCGAGATGGTAAAATGAAACTCACACTAAGCCCTTCGCTGGGTATTAGAAGCATACAATTTTGCAAAGTGGCTCCTCCAAAAGCCTTAGTGCTCATAAGGAAGGATTTTCAAATTCACCCCCAATAAATCTGCCTAGCTTTTTACCCGACTGCCCCAGAAGGAGGGTAATGTTTTTACCAACTATGTTGGGGTCGGCTTCCAGTCTAACCGGATGCAGCTGAATATCAGTATTTTACATGGAGCGACTGATTATCCGCCACAACCCAGTAACTGGGTAATACCGTTACCGGTATACCCGTTGACAAGACTGGTGTCAGACTTTCGGGCTTCTGACGACTCATAACGACTGTCAAAGATCCACGAATGACAGCCGGGACCAACGGCTTCACGTGCTTTCAGAGGCACAGATTAGTCTCGGTATGTAAAGATGGTCAACCGTCCACTGACCAACCCCGGCAAGCGTAGCTTAACCTGATGGATCGACCCGTTCGGTTGTTATTACTTTGCCACGAGCTCCGCTTTTGAAAATTCAGTCCCAATAGGGATTCATAGATAGATAGAATATTCTTTATTATGTACACCATAAAAATTAAGTACAGACTTAGATATAGAAAGTTTACATAGGGTGACACAATGGGCGGTCTTATCGCTAATATCGATCTTTTACAGACAACCTTTGGATGGATTAAAGTAAGAAGGAGAGACAATACTGCAGGTAGTCAGTGGTGTACCATTTACATATACAATAAATACATACATACATAAAGCATTCGTCATCATCATTCATTCATCATCATCATCATCATCATCAGCCTATTAATGTTCCAACTGCTGGGACACAGGCCTCCTCTCTGTGAGAGGGAGTGGGCTGTAACGACCACGCGGGCCCAGTGTGGGTTGGTAGATGTCACATGTCTTCGAATTTTTGGTTCTTAAGACATGCCGGTTTCCTCACGATGTTTTCCTTCACCGTTTTGAGAGCAGTGGTGATGAAATTATTTACACAAAGTAAAGCGCCTGCTGGGGTTCGAACCCACGACCTACAACTCGTAAGTCGGTGCCGTTACCACTGGGCCACCACTGCTCCAATAGGGATTAAATAGGGGTAATAATTTTTTTTATGGAAGTTCATAATTTTTGCTGATGGGAAAATCTTATCGAGCAGACGGCTTATTGTTTCAATTATTGCGACTAAAAACACTTTGTTTATCCGCAGGTCCTGGCTTCTGGGGTCTAATCAACCCCCAATGGAGCATGTGCAACAAGGGGCGGCGACAGAGCCCCGTCAACATAGAACCTGACAAACTACTGTTCGACCCCTGGCTTCGAGACATACAGTTTGACAAACATAAGGTATGGATGTTCGCAAAGTTTGGTGTATAGAGTAGGCTTATTACAGAGTAAACTAGTGCTTGTTCAGCTGCTATCTAATTACGTAAATATTTTCTAAAAACGATTAAGGCTAATCTGTTTCATTTTGACAGTTCAACAACATAATGAATCCTATACTATTAAACAAGCAATATTTGTATATTTATATATATTTATAATCACGTTCTCGAAAACGGCTCTAACCATTTCGATGAAAGTTGCAATATAGGGGTTTACGGGGGTGAAAAATCTTGTTTCGCAGACAGAAATTACATAGAATTTCGTTTCGCACCAAAATGTTTCATATTTATTTAGTTCTTATATTTTTATTTCGAATATTATTGTTTCAACAACTATTTACTTGGATGAAACATTATTTCACAGAAACACAATTCAATGAATTTTTAATCACATTTTTTTATTTAACAAACTTATCAAACAATAGAATTATTTTTTAACGAATATTGTTTGTTCAGTTATTTCAACGAAAATGTAAGAATAGACGTTATGCTATAAACAACAATAGTGTGTGTGTGTGTGTGTATAGTGTAGTGTCTAGTAATAACTATTAGGGCACTCCGACCATATAGGTTAGGTTAGAACTGTGACCAACTACGCGCGAGCCGAGCGAGCGAAGCGAGCGGTGCCGCGGCAGCGGCCGGCGAGCGCTACATCGGATTTGGTCGCAGTATCAAGATTAGGGCACTCCAACAGATGAACCGCTTTCATATAACTATACTACGGTATATAGTGTGTGTGTGAGTGTGTATTGTATTGTCTTTTAATATAACTATTAGGGCACTCCGGCCATATAGGTTAGGTTAGGTTAGAACTGTGACCAACTACGCGCGAGCCGAGCGAGCGAAGCGAGCGGTGCCGCGGCAGCGGCCGGCGAGCGCCACATCGAAATTGGTTGCAGTATCAAAAATATAGGGCACTGGGGATTTTCTTGGTAATAAGCTTTATACTAACTAAACAGTATGAGAATAAAGAATATTTGATTTGTTATTCTATGATATGAATATCGAAACTTTTAATTTTATTTGTAACAAAAATCAATGATTAAAGTTTATTCAAAGTAAGTATTCTGCGTATTGATTATTCTGTGAAATGATAATATATGAAAATTTTTATGTGAAACGAAATTCTATAAAACTATTTTCTATAAAACAACGTACAACCTGTTTTGATACTTGAAGTATGAGTTGAGAAAATTATTTTATTTTTTGCTTTACCGTGTTTAGATATCAATAAACATGACGTCTCTGAAGTAAAGACAAAAAAAATATAGATATTTAAACTGATATTGACAGCTCATTTCAAGCTCACTTCATCAAAATTGTCACGATGTGGTGAGATTTTTACAGAATGGCCCAACCGATCCTCACCGTCATGTTGATCCCATATTTTACGTGAAGTTTCCTGACGCATAAGAAAAAATGCTTATAAAAAATATTTACACACAAACCAGAGTGAAAAACTACAGTGTGCGTTGCAAATTCAACATCACGACCGCGTAGAAAGCTCCCTTCACATTGTAGTGGCGATAATGTGCGTGATTTACCGGAACAGTATCTAATTGTTAATGCAAAGTTACAGTTAAAAGTAAACTCTATGTTATTTATAAATGATTTTCAGGTTAAATGATACATAGACTAAATTAATCTACAAATTTTTTGTTAATCGTTCTGGAAAATCAATTCAAACACCACGTTGCTTTTTCATAATTGATCAAATTGTTGGTATTCAGCTGTATTTTTTTAGTCTAGACGCCGATCCATATCTTTCTGTTGGTTTAAGTCTAGGCTTATAATTACTCTGTGAACATACAGAAAAATTGATTGCTTTGTATCCTTTCCCAAAATATTGCGTTAAATGTATTAGGGAGTGTTAAAGCCCTCTGCAAAATAAACAGGAATCTCAAAAATCACAAGAACCCGTTAAATTAAGGTCACGGCGGAATACTTAAAAAATTTGGCTCGGTGGCAATGGACCAATTAGCTGTCCAAAAAAAAGTGGTTCTCCAAGGTATTAAAATATTGAAAAAATTTTTTTTTAAGATGACTGTTCTACATCGTGTACATTCTGCATAGTGAATGAGTGAATGGGCAACTAGCTTCATCTTTCTGACTAACCGACTCCTTGACCATTCAAGAGTGCCTGTAAATGGTTTGATTGAAATAAATGCTTAGTTTGAGTTTGATTAAAATAACGTTTAAAAAACCGTTGCGGCTTTGCCCAATCAGTGTGAACTCCCTTAAAACATTACCACTACCGTGGTCGCGTCCATGGTAATCCTATGCTAAAACATGGTAAGCCAGCATGGTATACTACAAGTTTACATGGTTTGCAGTTACATTACCATAAGCCTACAAGATATACTACTGATAGTTGGACAGTTTTTTTTAAAGTTATTTTCCCTAATTTAAACTGTTTGGTTCCAGTAGGCGGCCACTTTTTTGCAGCGTCAGAAGCGTTGTTCAAATCGTCAATCGTCAAAAATTCGAAGACATGTGACATCTACCAACCCGCACTGGGCGTGCGTAGTAGATTACAGCCCACTCCCTCTCACAGAGAGGAGGCCTGTGTCCCAGCAGTGGGAACATTAATAGACTGATTTATGTAACGTATTTCCATAGGTAGGTACTATTTCAAAGAACCAATAATACATATCATGATTTAGTTTCACTATTATTGCTGAACATATAACTAACAATAATTATGATTCCCCGAACCCTATTTGAAAGCGTAGCGAATGAAACGATTTACTGGGTTTGATTTTCCATGAAATGAGAAGTAGGTGTTATTTTAATAAGCTTAATAACATGTAGCTTGTTCATTATTGCAACTAACTTTCTCCTATAGTTGCATAAAATATTTTGGAAAAGACATAAAACACCGTTTCTCTGAACCAGGTGCCTGGTGGCCATGGTTCCTATAGCCGACCCTTAAGGGTCGGCTATAGGAACTCGTGTTATGGGTTTCGATAAGTTTAAATAGATAACGTTAAGTAGTAGTCACGAAAAAAAACCTCTGACTAGCTGAAGAGTTTGACTAGTCAATAAAAAAATCGGATTGAGGATAAACCGCGTAGATGATGGTTATAAAAAGAACACAAAAAACGCGCAAAAAGCGCTGCCGTATTTTGATAACTTAAGAATTCTCAACTCTGTCTCTGGGCAACGCGATATGCAATAACAAGTTTTAGATAGGTACCAACACTTGACTTACGAAGTATATCAGAAGTGGTAGTAGTCAGTTTCAACTCAGACTATCGTAGTCTATATACTGCTGCAAACACAGGGCTTCTAATCGCCGCGCCCCGCACCGGCAGCGTTTTAGGCATGGCAGTACTAATTAAATTCATGGCGCTGAAAATTATGTTGAGCGCATAACTTCTGTCCAGACCACCATTCAAAGCCGTCAGTTCCTAAACGTCATTTGAGTCGTAGTGCAAGTAAAAGTAATGGAAAGCTCTAGCAGCAGCTCCCAAGGCGTCTCCATGCCCTGTGCCTCTCTAAATTTTCGCCATTACACCACGCGGACCCAGTGCGGGTTGGCAGATGTCCCATGACTCCGATTTTTTTTTAGTTCTAGAATATGCCAGTTTCTTTACGATGTGTTCCTTTACCGTTTTAAGAGCAGTGGTAATGAAATAGTTAACAAAAAGTAAAGCGCATGTCTTGGTTCGAAAATACGACCTATTCGTTGCAGTTACCGGATCAATCTCCAAAACGGGCGTATTCGTGTGATCGCTCTGGTGCTTTTCAGATATTGATATTTAATGGTAATTATGTATCTCATTAAAAAGAAGGATATTCAAATAGTACATTTTTACTATTGGCCTTCAATTTACACAAACAGTTATGGAAATATTAAGTTCAAAAAATTTCGCGACCAGAGCAATCATAATTGGTGCCAGAGCGATCATAAATGGTGAAATCAGTGAAACAAAAAAAATTATATTGATAAAATATTATTTATTTAGCCATTTTCATTCATATTCAGTGTACGTGTAACATGATCACATCAAATCACTCATTGGTAGTACTGTGCCCCGAGCTTTTTTCCTTTGGTAACTCTCTCTCTTGACTTTACAAGCCATTGTGCGTATAGATCTGCCCCCCAATCACGCAATGCACGATCAATTTTAAATTGAAACCAATTGAAAAAGATTGCCAGTCCATTGCTTCATAAGTTCGACAAAAAGAATCTGCTCAATTTTTTTTGTCGAACTTATGAAGCAATGGACTGCCAACCTTTTTAATTGGTTTCAATTTAAAATTGATCGTGCATTACGTAATTAGGGTGCTGGATCATTTTTTATTTTGGCCATTCTACGACGCTCAGCCAATTTCTTCCTAAGACGTTTTTCTTCAATAGATAATTTATTTCGAGGCATGATTTCAATCTGAAACAATAGTTGCCATTAAATTTTAGAGAAGAAAGGTTTACAGTTGTGGTTAGCTAAATGCCAATATAATAATATCATCAAGGTAAAATACGTCAAAATCTGTCTATGGGTTTAGGTTATCCAAAGAAACCCAGGAAAGGTTATACATTAAAAATTATATGCATAGTTCATCGTTTGTCATTGTTGCAGTCCGGTACTACTACTTAAAATAGATTTATAACGTACAATTAATGCAAAATATCATCGCTCTGGTCTTTTTGGACAGAGCAATCACAGCCATAGCGATCAGAAAAAGTCACAAAATCATAAATATAGCCGAATTTAAAAGCAGTAGAAAGTTGTGATTACTTCTCATATAAAACATCATAACGATCACTTAATTCACATAACAAACACATTCACAAGCTTACTATTTAATTTAAATAACGTGCCATAGCAATCATAAAATTCGAGAACCAAATCCAGAGCAGTCATAAACTTACCCTCGTAATGTTGGACTGAGGGTACTTGGCACACAGGTATTCTCCTCGGCGGTTAGACCCCTACTGGGGTTCCCCCGCGGGAGGGGAATAGAGTGTCTATAACGCGTTACTAGGGAAGAGCGCGATGTTTTACCTCAGCGCAGAGCGATGAGATAAAATGCCCGGTCACGATTTTAAATTCAAATTGTGGCAAAAGTATTGTTAATATAACAAAAAATATTTTATTACTATGAAGATTAACTATTTATTATGTAATCTAAATAAATTGTTTCTTAAGAACCTTCTCATTAAAAAGTTAAAAAATATTTTTTTCATTCAATCGGGAGTTGGGTCAACCCAGAGCGATCAGGATTGAAGGGTTTAAGATTTTTTTTTAAATATTTAAAATAAACTTATCCATAATACTAGCCTTGTTTCACGTAGATTAGGCACCGAACTGTATATAAAAAAATATTTTGAAAACGTTTTTCTATTTTAAAATGGGTTTATCCAGCCCGACACGAAAAAAAATGCCTCTGGAGATCGACCCTACCACTTCCTCCTTCAAATCTATCACTTACTCATGTATTTAATCAAATGATATTATAATAACCATGATTAGGTCTTTAACAAGTTATTACCACAAACATGACACATTAACAATATTATCTCATTAGGTAGGTACGCTAATTTTAGCGGTTTTACTGTTTAATTTTAGCCGTGGTAATTTCGAACACTAAACCCCGTATGACGTAACTCTAACAACTAATTGATACCTATGTAATTGCTACATGTAATATCCATTAAAACTGATAAAAACGCTACTGTACGCTAACATAGAGCTACGTTCACTTAGATAAGGGCTCATACATATCACCTTACTTTACGAGTATTAGTCGGTCACAAATAAAATTGGCAGTGTATAGAGTGCCACCATTGGCACTCTATCCCTATCGGATAAAGTGCCACTACAGGCACCCTAGTAATACCGCCTCGGCCCGGCTAAAGTGCTGCAAGCATTGGATTGTCATTGTCACTGTCACTAAGTCACGTCACTTGGTATTTTGTTTGATTGTCGAGGTTAGATCGCTGCAAAACACCACATTTCCAAAACATTACATTCTCTTGTGGCTAAACGGACCCTGGCACTTCGCCGGCCGCTACCGCGGCACCGCTCGCTACGCTCGCTCGGCTCGTGCGTTGTGTGGTCACAGTTCTAACCTAACCTAACCTAAATAACAAGTGACAGTGACAATGCAACGCTCACGGCACTCTAGCCGGGCCGAGGCAGTGACACTAGAGTGCCACAAGAAACTGGCGGCACTCTATACACTTCGAATAAAATTTTCGTTGTATGTTGCTAGATTTTTGACAATTTTTCCCCACAATATTGGTGTCATTTGTCTTGTTTTGACACGTGTTTTTCCCTATAAAGCACGTGTATTCTTGCATCTTAATTACTGCGAAAATCCGGAACCAATGTGGTAGTCGCCACCGGTTGTTCCCAATTGTACTACTAAACAGTTCTATGGTAGAACTAATGAGATTTTTTTTTCTCAACTTACCATGGGGAATCGTGTTACCCAGTTACTGGATTGTAGAGGTCAGATAGGCAGTCGCTCCATGTAAAATAATGGTTTTCAGCTGCATCTGGTTAGACTGGAAGCCGATCTCAACATAGACCAGGCAGATGATGAGTATTGTGGTAGTCGCCAAAAGTCTGAAATCGGTAAATATCAAATACAAGCTGCGCCCGTGGTTTCACCCGCATAAATCTTGATCCCGTGGGAATATCGGGATAAAAGGTATCATAAATCCGAACCTAGGTCATGGTCTACCAATGTACCTTATTTCATCGAAATTAGCCGTTAAGCCGTTTTTAGCATGAAAGCGGAACAAAACAAACATACGAAAAAACAAATCTTATCTCTTTATAATATATTATTATTTCGTTTATTCATTCTATATACATATTGACTACATTTTTAAATATTTTAATAAAAAACAAAAAAGAAACAAAAAACAAATATTTTCTCTTTATAATATATTATTATTATTATGTCGTTTATTTATCTAAATTCTTATTCGTTAACATTTTTAAATATTTCTTAAAATAAACAGATTAAAAATACATTTAAAAATATATAAAAAAATATTATTATTCGCTTATTCATTTAGATTCTTATAAGTTTAGATTTTTAAATATTTCGTATACTAAAAAAAATAATTAAAAAGACATTTAAAAATATAAAAAGTTTAGTTTAGACTTAGTGCTTACCTACTTGAGTTAGGTACCATAATGTACGAAAGGGCTAACTCCGACCGCATATCTAATGAATATAGTTACCGTTCGTGCAGAATTATTCATTTATAGTGAGTTACAAGCTTGCTCAATGCGATGCTAATGTATGCGGCCCGCGATAGCCTATCGGGCTATCGGCCACGTTTTTGCAACATACACTGCGTTATACTGGGCCAGTTTTAGGGGAGGGCCGGGTAGTAGCCTTCCCTTGCTAGTTACGATATATTATTATGCTATGTTATGTGAGGCGGAAATTAAACAGGCTATAGACAGTGTTTTTTAGAGAATCAATATAATTACGTAATTGTCTGTTACAACATTAAACATTAATCACTAATTTTACGTATTAAAGACATGCATGGGTTGCTGAAAAACAGGTCTTAGTCGCCAAGATCGGGCGAGATTTGTCTCTGCCAGCAGTAATTGGGTCTATGCTGGCGGAGTCGGGGAACTGGAACGAAATGGCCGCCTTCTGTGAGACCGTGATGGTTCAGAAGGAGGCTGCCGAGCGGGATCGTGAGAGGGCTGATCCCGCTCGTAGGAGAAAGCTTCGGGGAGGCAACCGCCTCGACGCCTAACACGCCGAAACCCCGCCTGCAACCTTTAAGGCAGGCGGGAATTAGGGATCACGGGCGCTCAGAGCCCGACTCTGTCCGCCCACTGTGTGACGTCAGGGAAGACGGCGCACAGTGGTCATGTGCTGCCTTGCACACTTGCACAGTTAGGTTTTGGGGAGATGCCTTTACAGTCTCCCCAGAGATGTGCCCTAACAGTAGCTGCACAGAGGGGGTTCCGGATTAGTATTTTGAGAGGAAACGGTGCCCCTTCTATGTGTGATGGTGACCACCGGGGTGGTTTTAGTGAGGTAGGAATCCCACACTAACCCGGTCTTATTCCCAAAGACCAGGTGCCTTTTGAAGGTTTCCCCCCGAAAACAAAAAGGTATTTAAGACATTATTCTGTCTCAATATACTTCAAACAATTGACTGCATTGGAATAATACAGGGTGGCAAGAGACATCGATGCGAAAACTTTTACCATGGATTCAGTACATGGTTCTGAACCCCTCCGTGTTGAAAATTTGCGTCGGTTATTATAGACAAATCTGCTATTTCATAGAAAAGTGCGATCAAAATGTATGGAACAACAGATTTTTTTTTAAATAACCGGTGAAAAATTTCGACGTAGGGGGTTCAGAATCACGTACTGAATCCATGATAATAGTTTTCGCGTCGATGGTGCCACCCTGTATTTTAAGTGCGCTAAATGCATTTAACCATTTGTGGTACGAGTTGGCCTTATCGTATCATTTTTAAATCTATAAACAAGGGTAGTTTTTGTTTAACCTAAACCTCTTAAGGGGTCATTTTACTCATCATTATGAACAACTTGCAGTATGGGACCAACACTGAATTCGCGAAAAAAAAGAATCATGTACGTTCGCACGTCAAAATGTAGGGAACTGCTGATTTTTTTTCGCGATCCAGCGTTTGTCCCATAGTGAAAGTTCATAATGTCAAGTTGTTTATTTATTTATTTTATTATTTATGTACACACAGTAAAATACATTCAGATACGACAATCATAATTTTGAGTACAAAGGTACTGCTGTTGCTGTTGTTGTGTAGTTAAGAGGTTTAGTGTAAACAAAAACTAAGGTTAACTTAGATTTATCGAAGAAATCTCGATATTTTGACAATATTATTCTGTATGTTGGCTGTAAGACTGCATTTATATACAATAAGTTTGCATGCTTTAAAAGGTTGAATGAGCCCTTGCACTCAAGCGATCCATTATTTTCACGCAATAACATTGACGTCACATAAGCTTCACTGTATTCGCGTGAGCAAGACCTGCGCAATACTTATCCTACCTGTGCAATAAAAATGGTGCAATAAAAATTAAAGTCGCTCAAACTTTTGTTCAATGATTGCACAATCTTCAATATTAACCCGTTTAGGTCAAAAACATTGCGCAATTCGTGATATTTAGGCCCACCTTACGCGTAACATTGATGTTGCCCTTTAAAAGGTCAGATCTCATAATACAATCCGACAGTTCATAGTTCAGAAACTAAAATAAATTCTCAATTTTATAACTTCACTAAGAATCATCAATCTTTATTAAGTATTCAAAAAAATCTACCTTCGCTATTACATTTCTTTTAAACTAGCTAGCTGCTAGGGCATTACAAAGTCTACCCAGATACTTATACATACTATCAATACATAGAATATACTTTCTCAGTTTCTCCAGTCAATATTTTGAAGCAATTTATATTTATGATACTGGATTGCTTGAGAATCGCAATCGTTGAGAAAGAACTTTTGGCCACCAGTAGGACATCAAAGACACTCATTATTTATCATCTAGCATTAAGATAAGTAATTACCTTCATCCTTCCCGTTCCAATTAATGATGCAGACTGACAAAAAATCAATCTGCCTAGCCTTTTCCCAACTATGTTGGAGAAACTGAAGACCAGTATTTTACATAGAGCGACTGCCTATTTGACCTCCACAACCCAGTAACTGGGTAATACGATACCCCTTGGTAAGACTGGTTGTCAGACTTTCGGGCTTCTGACGACCCGTAAGGACTATCAAAGATTCACGAATGACAGCCGGGACCAACGGGTTAATGTGCTTTCCGAGGCACGGAGGAGTCTCGGTATGTAAAGATGGTCACCCACCCACGGACCAACCCCGGCAAGCGTAGCTTAACCTCGACCCGTGCTGCTGTTATTACTTAGCCACGAGCTCCTCTCTGACAAAGTAGGCAGATGAGAAAATATTCTATACTGGATAAATTTTTAACCAGTGCGCAAACTTAAACACATGACTTTCTCATCATTATGAACAACTTTTACTATAGGACCAAAACTGAAAACGCGAAAAAAAAAACAGCTGTTCCCTAAATTTTGACGAGTTATGCGAACATAAATGTATGGAACAGTTGATTTATTTTTGCGCTATTTCAAGTTTGGTCCCATCCATAGTAAAAGTTGTTCATAATAATGAGTAAAGTCATGTGTTTTTATGTTTGCGCACTGGTTAAAAATTTATCCTGTATTGTAGACTGATAAGGGACAATCGGACACAACATGAATGGTGATGACCTAATTGGTGATGTTCTTCAGAAAGGTCAGGAGCGTAGTACTCGCAACCACGTGAAAGTATTACCAGATGTATGAACGTAAGCGAAGCAAAACGAGTACCTATGTAAGGAGCGTAGCAGGTGGCGTTCTTTAGTTTCTGCCTACCCCCATGGCAAAAAGGTGTGAGTTTATACATTTATGTAGGACACAACATACACTTGATCGGTCCAAACGGTGGGGCGGCCTTATAGCTAAACGTACCTAGACTTAAATCTTATGTTTCCTAGGACAGCGGTTTCGGTTTATACTATAATGGCTGTCATGAAAATCTGTAATTTTCACCAGTATTTGACATTTGGTGTCAAAAAACACCTGTATTTGGACAGCCGTTAATGTCTGACCATTCACAGCTTTCTTAGGATACCAAAGCCTTAGGCGAAGCGTCTGCTGGGACGCAGGTGACGCAGGTCCACGCAGCGCAGGGCAGAGCAGATTTTGTAATGCATGAACCTACTGACAGCTGCGTACGCTGCGGCGCAGGCTCGTGCGACGCAGACATGTTGTGTCTGTTCTACTCTGCGTCTCGTTGTATAGCCGGCACAGATTTTTGCGGGACGCGTGCAGGTCGTCACTTGTTTTTTTGCTGAGACGCAAGTAACGCAGTACGGCCGTAAAATTGTTTGTACTAGCTAGGACGCGAATGTGTCTGTGTAGCTGCGTCGCAGCATACGTCCGCGGCCTATGTCTGCCTCGCCTGCGTAGGGCAGGCGAGGCCTGCTGCAGGACTGCAAAATCTGTACTGTGCTGTGCTCTGCCCCTTGTGTCTCAGCATACACTTAGACTGAGACCTGTTCAAAAAGTTCATGATATAAAACTGTCTACGTAAGTTTAAATTTAACATGACACAAGAATGCTACAAATCGATTGCATGCAATAAATGTAACTGTATTTTTGTATACCTATGAAAAATACAATTTTAAAAGTAATTTATTAAACTAAAATGTTTGTAGGTAGCTATCTCTTACATTACATTATCTACAAGGCAAGTCACTCCCTCAACCAAATTACATGAAAGTTGAATGAATAGAACGTGCTATAAATCCGGTGAGCGCAGTTTTTGGCATGGAGACGTGTTTGTCTAGTAAAAAAATGAGTTGTCGTACAACTTATTTGGCAACATGAAATGTTTGGCAGCAAATATCTTTTATTTTTTTTATTTAATATAGTACACAAAAAACAAGAAATGTTGTGATCATTTGTTTTGTAACACCCGGTTTATTACTGACACAATTTATTTTTTAAATTATCCAGTCCAAGCTTAGTTAGACTGGATAAATTTAATAAAAATTCTTGTAATTTCTGATTGAGGAATAAATTTCTTTGCTTTAACCATACTTTACTAATAAACTCTAGTCTCTCGGGAAATCTTCTGTCAAATCTGACATTGAATTAGCTGTTGAATTCTTTATTAATGTTCTAGTTCACTAATTAGCTATATTTTCTTAATTCCATACAGTAATATTGCCAAATTAATGAAAACAGATAAATATTTGACAGCTATTTTGACTTTGCCAACTTTTTGGACGAACGCATGACAACCTGAATCCACAAAAAATCACTAGACAAGAAATCTGACGGCAGCTTTATTTATCAAAGATCCAAAAACACAGATTTTCCATTTTAATTTGTCAGAAAAGCAACCACCACTCACAACATAAAAACCATAACAATTCCAAATTACAAGCCAGTTCCAGCGCCTCTACAGCTACGTCCGTCGCGTGTCAACAAGCCATACATCATATCCACTCAAAGCGCATAAGTTGCCAGGTTCTAATCAAGGTGCGACCTATTGATTGATAGAACACCCCATGAACTCCTCATGGACACCCCACGGACACCCCACGGGGAGCCGACAGTGTGATTCATACCGATTCGTGTTGATTATTATTTTGGTGTTGGTTTGATAGTGTTGCTCTGATTCCATTTATTATTGCAGTTTTCAAGAATATTCAAATGCCTATCTATATTGAGAAAAACATAGGTAATCGAATTATTTGACGTAATTTTCAAAATCACTGTTGTTGGGAGTATTTTCAGTGGAAGTAGCGCTATTTTATATTAATTACTCCCTTGGCCTCGGCTTCTTCTACGTGAAGGTTGGAAATTATCCCACGGGAATGTACTACAGGTATAAAAAGTATTCTATCTGTTAATCCAGGTTATAAATTAATCTAAATACATTCAGCTGTTTTTGCGTGATTGAGTAACAAACATCCAAACATACAAACTTTCACATTTATAATGTTAGTAGGAATAGTAGAAATATTTAGTAGAAATAGTAGGAATAGTAGGAATAGTAGGAATAGTAGGAATAGTAGGAATAGTAGGAATAGTAGGAATAGTAGGAATAGTAGGAATAGTAGGAATAGTAGGAATAGTAGGAATAGTAGGAATAGTAGGATATAGTAGAATAGTAGGATTAGTAGGATAGCAGGATCTATTACCTTCTTAATACCTATCAAATTCTATATCTATAGAACATGTATTAGAAAAGTGTGGTCATATTTTAGGGAGTAGTATAGACCATCAAACTGAACAACTCTCTCCATGGAACCAACATCGTAATCGCAAAGAAATAATCAGCCATCCCATACATTTAGGTCGAGTAGGTAGATATTGAAGTGTTGTAATATGGGACAGTTGATATTTTTTCACGTTTCACTTAATTCTTAAAACCTTCTAAAAAATCCATTTCTTTCCAGGTCAGCGGCGTCCTCCAAAACACGGGTCAGTCCCTGGTCTTCCGCGTAGAGAAGGACTCAAAACACCAAGTGAACATCAGCGGAGGCCCGCTGTCCTACCGCTACCAGTTTGAGGAGATCTACTTCCATTATGGCATGGAAGACAACCGGGGGTCGGAGCATCAGATTGATCATCACACATTCCCTGGCGAGGTGAGTAGAATGTTATGATGTTATTGATTGGCAAAGCCGAGTGGTGTTGCAGGTTATGGGTACCGACTTCGCAGATGCGTTACTATATCCACAGATTAATACAGATAGGTCACTCTGCATTTTAGGTATGACACTACAAGTCCGCGGCGGGTTCGACTTGTTGGGCCAATTCAGTGAGTGTAACGTAGTCAGCAGATCTAAGAGTTACGCGATAGGACTCTGTCCGCCCACTGAATGACCTCTGGGAAGACGGCACACAGTGGTCACGTGCTGCCTTCCACATTTAGTTTCGGGGGGACCCCTTTACAGTTCTCCCCAGAGATGTGCCCTAACAGGCGCTGCACAGAAGGGGTTCCGGATTGGTCTTTTGAGAGGTAACTGTGCCCCTTCCATGTGTAGATGGTGACCACTGGGGTGTTTTTAGTGACGTAGGAATCCCACACTCCCCGGTCTTATCCCCAAAGACTGGGCGCCTTTTGAAGGTTTCCCCCCGATAACAAGAAAGATCAAAAATTAAACTGGACACACTATAGAAACATAAAAACCGCTACCGGTTTTGGTTACCGCTTACGAAATAAATTTCAGAACATCTGACAATTTACCTTCAGAAGTTCTGAAATTCATCAAGACCTGTAGTTGATCTCAACTAATAACCTTCACACATATCAATTTAAGTATCCCACACAAACATTCACATCTCATCACATATATTCTAAACGCACATTCAATCCATCAGAATTCTAAATTTCATACACAGAAACACGCTCTCAAATTATACAAGTAACCATAACGCAACGTACGTGCAGTTGCTGAATATCCCTGTAATAATAACACTACACAAATTCACAACAATGTTCGGGATACAACTCTATAACAACTAAACCTGATACTAGATAGTACCGGGAAATATTAAATCACCTATAGTTACGTCACGGAATAAGTAAAGCTAGTTTTATATGGGGTGAAGCTTTAGCGCTAAAAATGTCTGTAGTAATGTATTTAGTCTCTAACTTTAGTTTAATTGAAAAAGACTAACTACAGATTTTATTAAGTATTAGGTGGTTCTCTCATCACTGCTCTCAAAACAGTGAAGGAAAACATCGTGAGGAAACCGGCATGTCCTAGAACCAAAATTTCGTAGACATGTGACTTCTACCAACCCGCACTGAGCCCGCGTGGTAGATTACAGCCCACTCCCTCTCGAAGCTAGGAGGCCTGTTTCCCAGCAGTGGGAAAATAATAGGCCGATTATGCTACCTAACCTACCAACGTCTTGCCCAAGTGTCATGATGTTTTTTCAAACTGATTATCAACCATTTCAAATATTCTGGGGTTCTGTAAACGGCATTGACACAGAAGTCTGTAACTGCGAAATATAGCAGCATCGCTCTATGTAAAAATCAAGATCAAATCTCAATAATTATAGCATTTGGTAAAGCCTAAGTAACTATTCTTACAAAAGGACTGAATATAATTCTGAAAGTAAGAAACTGTAATGCGACTGTAACGAGCCTACCAAAATTAATTAAATACTTTTGTGATCAATTTAGTATAAAAACTTCATCCTGAATAACATAATCAGCCTATAAATGTTCCCACTGCTGGGACACAGGCTTCCTCTCTGTGAGAGGGAGTGGGCCGTAATCCACCACGCGGGCCCAGTGCGGCCTGGTAGATGTCACATGTCGAATCATCATGTTCGAATTTTTGGTTCTAAGACATGCCTGTTTCCTCACTATATTTTCCTTCACCGTTTTGAGAGCAGTGGTGATGAAATTATTTACACAAAGTAAAGCGCCGCCGGCTTGGGTTCG
Source organism: Conistra vaccinii (assembly GCA_948150665.1). Lineage (NCBI taxonomy): Eukaryota > Metazoa > Arthropoda > Insecta > Lepidoptera > Noctuidae > Conistra > Conistra vaccinii. Next base: position 10,282,320 of record OX411319.1, read on the forward strand.
AACCCACGACCTACAACCCGTAAGTCGGGGCCGAATCGCGAATCGGGGGGAATCGGGGTCATCCTGAATGCCAGCACTAAATTCGCGCACCTTAATTTAGTTCCATATAAAACCCCCGTTATCCAGAGCCAGGTAGTCTAACTATGCAACCGTCTGACCGCAGACTGGCAACTATGCACCCACATTCCAATAGCTAACTAACTTCGGAATACCGTCTTCGATTTCAAATTAATTCCGGTTTTATTAAGCAGTTAGGGGTTAAAGTATTTATGATATAGCCCGAGGGTTTGATTGAAAAGTGGTTGTTGATGTGTAACTATCTTCTAAGTTACGTAATGTATTGGATGTTTCATAAGCAAGTTTATATGTAGCAAATATATATAGTATGTTTAGTCTACTTCGTTGTTGCTTTCCTACCCTAAAGTTCAATTTCACTTGCACGTCATAAAACGTCTATTCTATTTTTCTCTACGGCAATGCTGCCGGTGTCGACAATTCTGCCAATGTCAAATGTATTAAGAGAAAAAAAAGGGTACCTAGTGCTAAATGGTGGTGGTTCTGCACTAAATCTATTTATAGCCGACTACGGCCGTCGCATCCAATATAATTTTATAGGTGTTTCTGGCACCCACATGGTGTACAGGCATGCGACCACGACTTTACCTTGACCATTTTTGTACCTATGCCTGGATTTCTGTCTGAAATATTTTCTTATTTCGTACTTTTTATATCACTTTTATTTTTCCGTTGTCTGGTTACAGTTTTTTAAACTTATTTTTTTATTTTATTATGCCCATCGCATTCAAAAAATAAATGAACGATCATCACAACCAGACCACCTCTTTCAACAAATACCAAATGATATAATTTCACAAGTCAACACTAAAACGCTACTGTTATCGAACACTCATTATTAGCTGCGAGGGTCTCAACGACCAAAGTTCGCTCTTTAACTTCGAATGCGATCGTTTTAAAGCTATTATGTCGAAATATTTCGACGTAATTTATCTGTGTCATTTTAGGGTTTTTAAATGATCGCGGTTTTAGAGTAAGATATTTAAGCGCTTGTTTTGATTTAAGAGGCGGTTGAAAGGAAAATATTTTACATATCTTGCCTGTAATCCACGATGGGTTAGGCAAAGGTGTACCTATATCTGGTCTGGAAAGGCTTATGATACTGGGCCGGGTGGAAGCAAACGCGCTCAAGGCAGAGCACCGGCAAGGTGGTCAGACGCGATCAAGAAGGCTGTTGGAGGCAGCATTTACCAAGCGGTCCACACTGTAGAAGACCGCATAGCTTGGAGACGCGTCGTACGTAGTCGCGATCCTCAGCATTGAGGGAACGACAAAGAAGAAGACGAGGCCTATAAATAGTACACCCACATTTTGCAAGTTTCGTTTAAGTCCCATGTAATGGCGAGCCTATAGCTTTGAACCGGGCACATACCGTAAACCTGACACTGGTCTGTTTTTTACGAAAGTATCAGTTTTTTTTTTACATACTACGGGGAAGCTCTTGGCCTGTATCTCACCTGATGGTAAGTGATGATCAGGCCGAAGGTGGAAGCGAGCTTCACTGGAACTGGCTATCTTATCTCTAACTGCCGAAACACAACAATGCTGTTAACATTGTTGTTATGGCGACAGACTTCGATAAGATGGTGGTAGCTAGCCAGGGGGGCTTAGAACAAGCCCTACCACCAACCAAACCGAGCAGAAAATTTTGCTCCCACTGGGAATCGAACACGGGACCTCTGGGTCTGAGACTGGCTTAAGCACTAGACCACAGAGGCGGTTAAAACAAGGAGTTTTTATGCTATTACAACATAACATCACGTCTATATTTCTCGAAAGGTTCGGCAGAGGTGTACCTATTGTACAGCTTAATTTCGCCAGTTATGTTTAAGTCCCATGTAATTGGAGTTAGGCCTATTGCCATCAACCGGGCAGTAATCCGGACTCCGGCCTGCTACTAAGAAATTCCAGTTGAGAAAACCCAATAACACTTTGCCCGACATGGTAATCGAACCTAGGACAGCAGCAGCAGCAGCAGTAGCGGAAAACATTTTTTAATATCAAATACTGAAATTCAGAACATGTATTTAATTAGCGTAAAAATATCATAATGACGACATAATTTTAAATCTGCTAAAGAGTGCTCAACTGACTGGACAATTCCATTGAAATCTGTACGGTTCTTACCTCAAAAGACCAAAAAAGCAACCAATTCCAAACACCAACCACCAATTTTTTGACACTAATCTACTTGGTCCGCACATGATCTGACCATGATTATGTCTGCACTTTAAAAGAGGCTATGACCTGTTTGGTCGGAATCGCTGACCTCATCTTGTTTTTCAAATATGACATAACATAATCAGATTTTTTAATGTTCCCACTGCCAGGACACGGGCCTCCTCTCTGTGAGAGAGAGTGGGCCGGTGCGGGTTGGTGGATGTCACAAGTTTTCGCATTTTTGGTTCTAAGACATGCCGGTTTCCTCACGATGTTTTCCTTCACCGTTTTGAGAGCAGTGGTGATGAAATTATTTACACAAAGTAAACCGCCTACTCTCTAGTAGGCGCTTTACTTAGACTAAACTTTGTGTAAATAATTTTCAAACCCACGACCCACGACCCACTCGTAAGTCGGGGCCGTTACTACTGGGCCACCACTGCTCTCAACAAACCTACTTACAGAAATAAAATTATATTTTATTAATATTTCGGGCTACCATCAAATTCAGGTATGAGAAAACGAATTAGACCGGTAGTACATTTATTTACATAAATAAACCGGTATATAACCGGATATATAATTATAGCTAATATTCAGCGCTGGCCGTTTATGTATTAACATGATGATATTCAAGTATCAGGAAATCGTTGTGATGGCGGTGAACAAACAAAGTTTAAACGGGTCAAACTTCGGTCTTTGCGACCCAAGGGGACAATAATAAAGGCTCGATAATGGCGGCATTGACAGTGTTAATTTGTAAACTCCTATCATTATTTAATATTATTAAAATATACAGCAAGTTGAAGGGTTGAATCCTAATATATAACTACATAGTATAAAACAAAGTCCCTTCGCGCTGTCTGTCCCTATGTATGCTTAGATCTTTTAAACTACGCAACGGATTTTGATGCGGTTTTTTTAATAAATAGAGTGATTAAAGAGGAAGGTTTATATCTATAATACATGCATAATATAGTAAGCTATAATTTATAAATTTATCACGCGTTCGAAGCCGCTGGCGGAATCTTCTAGTAATATTATAAAAGCGAAAGTAAGTTTGTTTTTTACGCTTTCACGCTAAAACGGCTGAGCGGATTTGGATGAAATTTGGCACACCGGTAGACCTGGAATAGGACATAGTATACTTTTTATCTCGATATTCCCACGAGATCGAGTGAAACCATAGTAAATAATAAATTTATTTCAATTTAAGTGGAGTCAAATCCTAGACCTCATTAGATTTCCCTGTGTTGTGAGATCCAGCCTCGTTCGTTTTGTTGACAATTTTTCTTAAATATAGATACATATTTTTAAGAAAAATTGTCATTAAAACGGACTAGGCTAACTTAATTAGTATAATTTTTATCAGTTGTGTTGGTGATATAAGAGGGTATCTGAATATGAAAAAGAGATATGAGAAAGAGACAGAATAGAACGGTTGGTTTTACTAGGGCAGTAACCCGGTTCTATGTATTAATTCTTCTGAAAGAAAGAAAGAAAGAAAGAAAAATATTTTATTTGGGACACGCACAGGAAATACAAACAGTAATAAAAAACTAAAAGGAGCATCTAAAACTAACAATAAAAAAAAATAAAAAAAACTGGCTTTCTGCATAAATAAATGATAAACTGTTCTCAATCCATAATATTAATTACTTACGAAACTCGAATAACAGTCGCAATACCATTGTTTTTGCGTCGTTTTAATATCAATGCTTCCTAATTGGATATTCCAGCTACGCTATTAAATCACTAATTTAATCAATGAAAATGGTTCGACTGAGCTAGTGACGACAATTTTAGCTACAGTCGATTATTTCCAACTTTGTGGACTGTGGTCTGCGGTTCTATCTTAATGACTTTTTGATTTAGCCATTATTACTGTTTTAAGTTTATTGTGGCTTGGTATTTGTTAATGGGCACTTGTTTGTGGGTATATTGTCGAGTGCTGCCTTATTAAAATCAATGGCTATTTGGTTAAACTTTACGCCATGTCTCTTTTAGTACAGGCAGAGGAGTGTTGGTGTTTAGGTAGACTCTTGTTTCAAAACGGGACACTTGTTTTTTCGTGAGTGATGTATTCAATATTTTGATTTGAAAAGTGTTAATCGAAGATTCTTGTCCGTTCTTCTCCATATAATCCCTATGGAGAAAAAAATACAAGAAACTTTCGATTAACACCCACTCCAAAGCGTAGTAGGCTACGCTCTATCGGTATCTACAAGGTCATCGTTCTGACTGATCGACTCCTTGACAATTCAAGAGTGCCTGTAAATGATTTAATTGAAATAAATACGTTGAGTTTGAGTTTTGCTAGACACTTCTACTATTCCATTTATTAGAGAGTGAATCTGTAGCAGCCTGGAGTCTGGATTTGTACCCGGTTAACAATAGGTACATACTAAAAGATTCGTCCCCTATTACATGGGAAAACCATAACTAGCGAAACGGTGCAGTGGTGGGTGTACAGACAGCGTCACTATAATGAAGACCCCTCAAGTTTTAAAATACTGCTATACATTTGTTACGATTCCCCTTAAGAAAACTTTAAAAAGGAGCAAGGTTTTATGTGGATTCGTCCTAAAGACCAACGCATCCCCCAACGTCACCATTCGATACGTTTTGAGTTGACCAACTAGCCAGCGAGCTTATTGCGACTGCGATGAATTTGTAATCTACTATTACTTACCTAGTTACCTCTGCTTATTAGGGTTCTTTATCCAAAGGGTGCGAAACGGATCGCTGTCGCTGTCCGTCTGTGTGTCAGTGAGCTGTATCTCATGAACCGTATTATGTAGACAATTGAAATTTTCACAGACAATGTATTTCTATTGTCGCTATTACAACAAATAAAATAAAGTATAAAATTAAACGGACGGCATACAAGAAAGTTTTTTTTTTACTTTGTAATTGAACCGTATTTTTTGTTCACAGATTCAACTGTATGGCTTCAACAAGGAGTTGTATCACAATATGTCGGAAGCTCAGCACAAATCACAAGGAATTGTCGGCATTTCACTTATGGTGCAGGTACCTATTAGGGCTTTAAACTTAGTTTTTGTTTATTTATTTTTAAAACAAAGAGTATTGATCTGAAGACCTCATAAACCGGATATTAAACTTTATCAGAAAATTCACTTTTTATTAATTATTGTATTTCATTCGGCATCTTTCACTCAAAGTGAAACCTCTGAACAAAATTCTTCTCAAAACTGGAAAATGGATTAATTATATAACGGATCCAACGGTGTTAGATTTCAGCACTCGGCCTCTTTCACTCGCCTACCGAATCATAGCTACATGAAATGAAATGAGCCGATGAACGTTCATTCATAGGTAATTTTGTTAGTGTTGTGTGATCGTGAAATGAAGCAAAAATTTACATTGACTCAAATGATCCATTGCGGCTTTAGTGAACCCGTTCATAAAGTTAATACAAGTCACAAGCAGTGCCTTTCAAAATAAATGAATTACAAAGTTTCAAAGTTCGATTGTTGGTTTCATTTGATGTTGTTTTATTATGTTATTTTTGTTCTTTTTTGGAGTTTTTTTTTTTGTTTTTGTTTTGGTTAGTTATTTTTATGGTGTACATAATAAAAAACACACCACAAAAAAAAACATAAAAAGTACACCATAAAAAATACAGACATAGATAACAACAAAAAAATTAAATAGATAGCAAATTTTTCATCATAACATGATTATTTTTTGTTCATCATATTATTATTTTATTATTCATTGTTTTTATTGTTTGTTTATTTTTCATTGTTTAACTTAATGATAAACAATGAAATAGATAGCTATTTCATTGTTTATCATTGAGTACGTATATTCTATTATTTTTGCAGGTTGGAGACCCGACTAACACAGACTTTAGGCTGATCACCAGCGCCTTCAATAAAGTTACATACAGAGGTAAGCACAGTCCAAGGATATGACGATTTTTTTATGTCATAAACCGCTTTCTACGGTGCGCAGTTTGTAATACTGCTAGCCGTTCACTTTGAGATGGCCGTTACTTTCCTTCCCACTTCCCGAAACAAACACACGAAACAAACGACGATAGCAGACTCGCTAGCCGTACCCAGCGGGTCTGACTTGAGGCGCGCTGTGGGGAAGCGGAAAGGGAGGTAACGGCCATCTCGAAGTGAACTGCTGCTAATATAATTATATACGTAGCTTGGCATGCGTCCGCAAAACAACACACTGGGTGAGGCCACCTTTATAACACTTTTTATATTTACTGGAATTGTGTGACATTGTGGAGAAGTACGTCACCAATAAAAGGTTTCTTTTAGCTCCTACATCGCGTCGTAGGTAGTATGGGGAAATTTTGGCTAAGCCGTAGGATCTGTAGGATATTTTATAAAGGAGACAACGTCCCACAATTTTAGGGAATTTTAACCTCTTCTGACTTACGCTGTTTTATGACAAGCCCGTGCCCGCTATAACTCTTATTTTCCTAGCAAGACCTTGACCTTGACTTTACCTCTCCGGGCTCATTTTTAGAAAAATACACTCGAAAATAATAATACCGAAACCGACCTTAACGAAATGAAAATTTACTAGGTAAAAGTAAAGTAAAAAGTTTTTATTTTGGAACAACAACAAATTGACATAATTATAATGGAAATGAAGATAGCTACAAAAGTTAAAAACTGTGACGCAGCTATCAAAGCTCGTCTAAACATAAGATACACATTGTTTCAAACTTAACTGTGACATGGGTACAGGTCTATTCTCAACAACATTCTCTTGCAGGTGCCTCATTCCCCATCAAGCACCTGCCGCTAAGTTCTCTCCTGCCGAACACGCAGCAGTACCTCACATACGAAGGCTCCACCACGCACCCCGGCTGTTGGGAGACAGCCGTCTGGATCATCTTCAACAAACCTATCTATATTTCTAAGCAAGAGGTAGTTCTTTTATTTCTTTTTACGTCTTCTTCCACGTATGAGTCCACTCTCATTTCATGCTACATCGCGACCTTTCTAAGGACTGTACACAATTAATTCAAGTATAATATTCCAAAGTGCCACAAGAATATTAAACCATTAATATTTTCGTAAGATCCCTATAATTGTATTATTAAAGCTAGACGTAAATAAACTGATTAATTATAAAATTATATTAATGAGACACTACAAAAACAAATTAAAAAAACCTAAATATTCAATGGTACTTTTGTCGCAGTGTATTAGCAATCAACTCCTGAACTTCCTTGTCACTTATCGATACCCTAGCTAGTATATTATCTTTTCCAGAGGGGCCATTCCCGTATTTTTAAAAAGTTTGCATTGCTAACATCAGTCAGATTGATCTGTCAAAATAACATCGCATTGATTGGAGCTGAGACTAGATTTTGAACGTTTTTAACTACGGGACTGGTCTTCTGATCTAATTGTTTGTTCATTTAAAATTTATGCCTAAACACATATCAAAATTCAAAAGTATTCAGCACTTTTCGAACGTTAAAATTGCATGACAGTCCCCAAAAGCGCCCGCCCTTCACTAGACTTTCTAGAGCTTTAAGCTGGGAATAAGAAGTGGCACAACAAGCTCCCCAGCAGCACAGCTGTCTTTTCAGTTAGAAAAACTTGATTCTATACAATAGTACTTATGCAATAATTTACATTACGCAACACAAACATAAAGGTTTGTGCAGACCAGCGCGACTTGTGGCGCGACGACATCGGTTATTGTTATACCGTGAAGTTTTCTTAGAAATTGTATTGGTCGTGTCGCGTCGCGCGACAAATCGCGCTGCTCTGCAGGAGCCTTTAAATTAAATTATTTGCAATACGCCAATATACCAACACCCAAGGTACAAAAAGAAATTCTAGTTCTACGAACAAGTCATTTCAACTCCCATATTTTCCCAGATGTACGCCCTCCGTCAGCTGATGCAAGGCTCCCAGCTGACCCCTAAGGCGCCCCTGGGGAACAACGCTCGACCTGTCCAGCCCTTACATCATCGCACTGTGAGGACCAACATCAACTTCAACAAGCAAGGACTTCAGGTAAGGATTGTAAAAACCGACATATGTATATTATCTCTTTTTGGTTTGATGCGTGGCTTGGGTCTGCGACGGCGTTGAGCAATGACTCACTGCTCGCAGCAAGTGTTCAGAGTGGCTACCATGAGTTTCATTTAACCTTCTCGATCAAACGCATCGACCGCATTTGGCGCTCCGATTGGCAGCCGGCCGGCCTTCACCGGTGAAGGGCCAATCGGAACGCCGAACGCGGTCGATGCGTTTGATCGAGAAGGTTAAATGAAACTCATGATAGCCACACTGCCCGCTAAGCGAGCGTCGCTGAGCAAGTACTCTCTTTGATAGATCTTGTCGCTGCGACAAATGAGTACTCGCCAGCGTTGTGAACAGTTAGCGATCAACTATTAATATTTGTATCTCTTTTACTTACTCGGGAATTATCTTTTGTTCGTTTCTTGAGCTAGAAAATCGTTGATGACGATGTTGATGAGTCGTTGGCGGCATCTACAACACCATATGCGAACTACGCATCACACTGATGTCACGCAAAATCCTGCATCGCTCAAACGGAGTTTACCGCGCGACAACAACGACGGTATACAGCGTTCCGTCATCAAAAGTCGGGCAGTTGCCTACCAGAACCAACACCCGTCTGGTCGGAGGATCCTCCCTTTTCTATAGAGGATGAGTGAACTTTACACCCGGTTCCTCATTCCTCTATACTGGTGACACCAACGTGATACATCACCGCAGCCTTCATGCAACTACTTCAGCGTGACGTCATCATCATCACTTCCTCAAGCATTTGAACGGCGAGTTAGACAGCTAGCCAGCACCCACGGCATGAATGTAATTTGTGAAGATAAAATAAACATGATTCATTAAATTTTATTAACGTGTAGACTCTACACCACAAGTGCTATTACTAAACACGTTACAATAGCATGACATAGATTCAAATGATCTTACAAGAGGTACAGGAATAATACGAAACAAACCAGCATAGGTACACCTGTAAATCTGCAAGATTTCTCTCTCTTACACAAAAGGAGTGCACAATAAAAACACGGTTATCACAAAGTTAGTAAATAAACGTGATATAAACAGAGTTTGAACTTGTGCCTTGTATTACACTGCTTGTACCTAAGTGTACGAATGAGACCAGCTATGTTCTCCTTACAATCAGAAGAAATAATGTCGCGAGCTGCGATATGGAATGATTTGAGACTAAAGGGTATGTTGAAAGGATCGATGGATGAGAGAAAAATGTAAAAACTTTTTTTCTCAGATCGAACTGACTACCCCATTTTTTTTAAATTACGTCATTCCCTTGCGATCTGCCGCGTCCTAAACAATGCTAAAATACAAATTCCTACGTTGCATAGATCTTGAGAAAAGCCTCGGTGACAGACGAAAAAAGTGATGTAGGTAACAGTTCCGATTTTTTTAAATTTCGGAACCATAAAAAATTACATGTTGTTAAATACATTTATTAGCGTTTCCCGTAGTCTTGTTTGACATTTTGAAAGATCAGAGAAGCATTTGAGAGTTGCAATTGTATTATATGAGAAACATCGGTGAATGGTAGTCACAAATTGATCAAAAGAAAGAACGAACAGGGTTTAATTAATATTTTGGGGGCTTGCTAATTCTCATACATCTCATTTTTCTTAAATACATAATTAAATAAAATCTGTTAGAGTTCTACAAGGATGTTTGGGCGCCTGAATGACATTGAAGGACAGGGTTGTTGACAAACATTTATGAAATTTTGTTACAGAAATTGTATTGACAAAACAAGATGACGACATTAGTACCAATTTTGGCCACGCGTCAAATAAATAACGTTGTAGCGCAGTACAAAATATTTTAACTGCCAACACTTTATCATATTCATACTCAAAGGAGTATACTTAGTTCGGAGATAAGACTCCGTGGCTCAGTGAGTTATGTTCCCGTGTTTAGTGATGCGAATACCGGGACTCGTAGTTGGGTACGGACGATTATTTTTGGGGCATTTCATGGCTGGTCCGCTGTGGTATATTTTGGGACGATGATGATTTAAATACCCCTGATATTTAAATTACAGATTTAGAAACGCAATTTATATTTTTTTCAAGTAATGGCACAACATTTTTTTTTACCTTGCTACTGAACTTCGAAGTTTAACACACAGATGTACTGTATTCAAAAAGTTTAAAAGTATGATTTACGTGAGTTAGAATGGACGCTATGACGAATTACTTATTGAGAATGTTGATAATCGCGATGTACGGAACTTACCAAGCGGTGTAATCCGTATAAAAACAAAAGTGTAAGACGATAAAAAAATATATAAACTATGAAAGTTATTTTTTACATATTTCACAAAAACATTTACCTACTAATCTACGACTAGAAAATACATGGTATCAATAAAAAACCCAATTTAAAAATTATTTGCTGGCCGAACATTATTATATCCAACGAATAATACAATACAGCTTACATTTATTTATAAGACCGCTACTTGCAATAGACTTAAACACAACCAAATTGCATGGCCAGTAATAAATCTTGAACAAATCCCGGTCTAAGAGGTCTTGTCCGACTCCACAGAGTAAAATAATTTACGTCTGGACACGACATGTTTAATCAAGTTGCTATAGCTTGAGACAAGACGATCAGGGAAAAAAGAGACAAAAAAGAAGACTGTTACAACTTAATTATTTAGTTATTTGTTTTTTTAAGGTAGTTGAACTTTGGTAAATTAGGGGTGGTATGCGATTAAAGTAGGTACTAGTAGGTACTATTAGAACACCATAATAAATAATAAACAAGGACAATAAATAAAGTAAAAAACCGGCCAAGTGCGTGGTGGACCACGCACAATGAAGGGTTCTGTAGTTGGGATTTTATCCCAAAAACGAATTTAACTTTGTATTTGAAAAACATGTTCTCCCATACATCGATATATGTCACGGTCAATTCTCCAACTGCAAATGCAAGTTTGTAATAGCAAAAAAATATTGTTTTATTTTATAAAACTACAAATTAACGAATTTCAGACTTTTTACGAGTAAATCGTGCTGTGAGACCTTGCTTCTTGCCATTGATTTATTTGCGAGTATCAAAATATGGCCGTATTTTTTTATTGCGTTGACTTAAAACCTTGATTTTTTAGAGCTCCAAGGGATCACAGACTTAAGTATTGATTTTGATTTCAACTTGGTACGCGTTCTTGAGAAAAAAGGTGTTGACAGACTGACAGACAGACGGACAAACAGGCTAAAAACCAAAAAATTTAAAACAAAAAAAAACATTTTGTTTCAGTGTTCACTATTTATTTCTTTATTTAACCATTTATGTACACACATTTAAAAACAGACAAGAAGAAAAGAACAGAAAAATACGTACAAAGGTGATGCTTATTTCTAAAGAAATCTCTTCCAGCATACCTGCGATAGGACAGAGGATACAAAGAGATGTAGACATCGTGACTGATAGTTAATTAGGGCTAAAATTTGAATTTCGTAGGCTACCTAAGCGCCTTCCCTTTAGTACGCTGCTTACAATGAAAAATTATAGCACAAGTAACTTTATGTCAAATTCATTAGTGTATAATGTCAGTTCTAAAATATACCGAGCGCAATGTAATGAAACAACTGAATATCTCGCCTTTGTAGGTACCTTTTTTTTTTAAATGCGAAAAGTTTGAATAAATAATGACTAACCAGTTCATTAATTCAGATATTTTTTGTTTCAGGGTTCAAACAACTGTCCAGACATGTACCGGAATATGCATTATACAGGTATTTATATTTAATTACTCTACAGTAAATTAATTAAATGCACTTTCTTAACACAAATGCATCTTGAATGGAACTCTAGAATGGAGCATGTACTGACAAATAATTTTTATCGATAATTTAAAGCACCAACTTGTGGTTAAATGTTTCGTATCAAGAGTTATTTGGAATTTGAACGAGGCACAGATTTATTTATTTGTACCTCGTTTTGAGTTGTTTTTAAATCTACTTCATATTTTAACACTTTCAATGAATAGCATATTTTTTATGCATTATTTTAAATAAAATTTTTAAATTGTTTTTTTTTTCTATTCTTGCTATGAAACATCTGTAATCATGCTAGCAAATGGTGCTTGAAATAGATCTATTCTGTAAAAATCTTAGATGAAGCGAGCTGTCAATAGTATCATTCCCTTGGGATGACTCACTTCACGTCCACGTCACGATTTCTACAGAATAACACTGCAGTTCTTCTCCACTTTTCTGTCACCGTTTTTACTAAAATTTCAGCACGTTACCACCGCAAGAGGCGTTCCAAAAAAAGTGTTGCATGCAAAAGGCACGATAGACCAAAGAAATGTCACAGGAATAGGTATAGTTTGACATGATAGTAAACGTAGTGTAGTTAGAGATTTTAGCTTTATTTGTGACTTGCTTTTGCCTGTGGTTTCACCTGTGTGGAAGTCGAATCGGACGACTTACTATGGTCGCCGGCACGTAACTTGGCAATGTTTTGGCGTATTGGGAGTAAGTTCGCGGATGTACTCTTAGTGCAACAAAAACATTGAAACTTTTATTGCATGTCATTATTCAATTGTTAAGTTAAAGTATAGTAAGCATAATTTATTTATGCTGTTAAGAAAAACAATCGAAAACGAAATCTGCGCACCTAAGACTCTTGCCAAGTGACGTGCCGGCGACTGTATTGGGTTAAAAATTCCTATGTCCTAATCCAGGTCGTCGTTTACCTGTGTGCCAAATTTCATTGGAATCCGTTCAGCCATTAAGGCGTAAAAAGGGGACAGACAGACAGAGTTCCTTTCACATTTATAAGAACATTAGCATGGATATAGGCTCATATCATCATCACTTCAGCCGAAAGACGTCGACTTCTGGACATAAGCCTCCCTTAAGCACCGCCACCTCGACCGGGTCTGTGCCTCCCATATCCAGCGGACTCCCGAAGCCTTCACAAGGTCATCGGCAAGCCTTATGGGAGGCCTTCTAACGCTACGTCTTCCGGTACGCGGTCGCCACTCCAGAACCTTTCGGCTCGTCGGTTACCTTTCGGTTCATCATCTGTTCTACGAGCAATGTGCCCTGCCCACTGCCACATAAGTTTGGCAATTTTTTGAGCTATGCCGGTTACCTTGGTTCTCCTAGGGATCATGAGGCTCATATAGATTATAAGAATACCTTTCAGTGAATCTACTTATCTTTCTGCCTTTATCTCAATTTATTTGCGGTCATGTCCCTTTCTTCCATACTTCTCTATTAGTCGTCATCTCGGTAGTCACTCCCTTTCTAGCCATATTATCTTTCACACAGTCCATCCATCGTTTCATTGGCCTTCCCCTACTCTTATAGCCATCGAAATTCATACTCAAGACTTTCCTCACGACATTTTCCTCATTCCTCCGCATTACATGCCCGTACCATGACAACTGATTTCCGCACAAAATCATGAAACATGCTTCTAATCTTTTAAATTTGCATCTTGTTGATTAAAAAGTAGGCGTAGTAAGAGCAGGTTGTTTTAATACACTGTCTATGCTTTGGGTTTCATTATAAATGTGAATGTCTTTGTGATTAAATTGAGCTTGTTTTTGTATATTTTTAGTGTTAGTAAAAATATGTTATGCTTTTTATTCGTTTAGCTGCAGTGTGTACTTAAATATCTAAAGTCAGATAAGCACGATTTATTTTATTATTTATTTTGATTTGTTTTTTTTTTGTTATTATTTTAGCCTTAGAGTTGTCTGAAACGTCAGATTATCTAGTGGGTACTTCAACTTCTAACAAAAAAATTACAACAACAACAAGTACCAGTTTGCCTCCAACAAGTTTACTTAACGAAACCAGTTCGAGTAATGAAACCAGGTAATTTTATTTATTTTACAACAAGTGTAAGAATTTTCTTGAAAACTTGTATGTATGTTATGTATTCAACAATGGTGACTTTCAACGTTATTTTTTTTTCCCAATTTAATTATTTTGATTTTTTTTAATGCTTGTATTCGGTTCTATATTAAACAAACGTAATCTCCAAAATATATGAAACTGTTGACGATGTGATTGGCGCAATCATTTCGATAGCTTATGCCTTATTACGAAGGACAGTGTTTATGTAAATAATTATATATTATCCTTAAAGCCATTTCAGTGACGTAATTGCGCGTTTTTTATTTTTATTATTTTACTTCGAAACTAAGCAATAAAAAAGGCAAAATTCGAAAACGGGATAGAAAAATCAAGAAATCCGATTTTTGCATAAGACAAATGATTGAAATATTGTTTTTTTTACAGCAACTCAATGGCCCAAGGAACACAGCTTGCGGTACAGAAGCGTTGATGATCTGTCTCTTGCGCACAATTAAAATAAATAACACCTTTCGTGCACCTTTTTTACAGTCTATTGCCATTTTTGTATCATTACTGAAATCGAGGAACACTGCTTGTCATCAAATCAACAAATGAATGAACACCAAAAAACGAAATATAAAATTCGTTACTAAAAATAAATGTATTTTTCAACTACTGCAGTTAAACTCGGTTCAGCACAAAAACTAAAGTTCCAATATTATAATAACAAGTAAATATTGAATGTTTTATATTCTTTTGTAAATATAAAAATATATAATCATAGCATAATAATCTTAGTTTGTTAGAAATTTATAACTTAGATACAAAGTTCCAAAGGTAACCTAAATATTCGGCCAGTAGTTGCTTAGCATACATACATATTATTATAGGACAGGCCTCATCACGAATTGATTTATTATATTCTTCATGTAAATAAAAAATACCGCACTGCATATATTAAGCATAATTGGCTATTCATTTGAGGATTTTATAAAAAGGTAAACTTAGACTACACCATTAAGCAACTCTGCGCAATTATAAAAGTGGTTTTACCCCGGTAAGGCAAAGCGTGGACGAGATGGGCGAGAATAGAAATGTGTATGGCAAAATGTTTATCCACGCCCTGCCCATCTTTGGTGTTAGAAACTCAATTCTCGCCCATCCCATCCACGCCTCGCCTCGCCGGTGTAAAACCACCTTTACTCTCGACAAAGCAGAGACTATAACGAGGCATTCGAGTCGCCTCGTTCGCTTAAATGTTAGATCAAGTAAATTAACTATAGTAATCAAGCGAACCTGTATTCTACTTAGATATTTATGAAACTATGTAGCCTTGTGTATTGTTACAAAGAAGAGTAGAGAATATTAATCTTGCTATTGAGTGTAATTATTATCACAAGCTCGATATACACTTTAGAAACAAAAATTTCCGGACCTGTCAAAATTTCAAGCGTGTGTGAAGATGAATAAATAAAAAACCAAATATAATAAATTAGTACTAAAATAATAATTATAAATCGTCAATTGTGTAGACAATATTTCCAAGAATACCTACTGTTAAAATTATAAGCAATATACCTACAAACTAATACAAAGCTTTGAAATCTTAATATATCTTGTCTATTACCTTGTATTATAAATATATAGAGGTTATGTGTAGAAATACAAATGTATATAAGAATGTATATACAAAGTTTTTGGTTTTCAATTTATAATTAAAATGAAGTATCATAATTCGTCCACACTGTTAAGTGTATTTATCGCAAAATATACGACTTTAAGGCTTATAATATATGTAGGGTATGCGGCATTTAATATACAAAATATATAAACACAGTCACTTTATAATTTATGGTAGAAAAAAGGGTTTAAATCTCAGCGCGGGTTTTATGACCAACATATAAAATATAGCCTGAAAATAGCATATATTTCATTTGAAGATGTATTATTCTTTTTTTTGCGCTTTATTATAAATGTAACATATACAATTACAAAAAGGCTTATGATTAGATTGGTATACATGTATAATTAGACGGTAGACATAGAAATTGGCAGAATATAAATTAAAATACTGTTTATATCAAAACTCCGGTAAATAAAAAAGCTAAAAATAGGTTAAAATAAATGTGTGTTTTGTTAACTTTTGGTAAAAATATATATAATAACTATACGATTACTTTAAGTAACTGTAATGTACCTATGGAATTAAATGTAGTAGTTTAGATGCCTGTGTTGTCTTTATGAGTTAAATAATAAAATGTTTATCAGAATTTATTGTTTAATTTTCACTCTGATTAAAATATTATGGCACATCTTTACATACAATAGTGCAAAAATATCTTTTTTTTATAAAAAAAATATATACCTATTAAATATCCGTACAAAGAATCTCTCTCGTCAAGAGAATAGTGATCGCAGTCTGTTTGAAGCTATTAAATTGACGAGAGTCAATTAAAAAACACCTTTTTTAGCATATAGGTGACAGGAAGAATTTGGGATAGCGTTGATGTATTTCTCACAGTTGAGAAACAATATTTCTCCCTTTCAATTATAGTGTCTGGGCGACCGAGTTCTATTCGGGTGAAAATAGAGAAAAAGTTTTTTTACGAGATACGACACTTAGGGCCTGTTTCACCACCTACGAGTTCCTAGTAACTTACTTGGCAGATAATTTCACACAAACTCTGTTCCATTTTTTAATGTATTCGGTAAGTAGTGGCTATTGGGACATCGTGAAATAGGCCCTTAGCTAGATGGATTTTTCGCCCCTATACTTTCATCGAAATCGTTAGAGCCGTTTTCGAGAACGTGATTACAAATTATATCTAAATATTGTTCATTTAATAGTATTTACGGTGGCGTAATATAAGAGAGAGACAAATGCAAAAAACAATGGTCTAACCATTGTTTTTAGCATTTGTCTCACTCTCTTCTCTCATGCCAAAAAAAACAGCGACCAATGACGTATAGTTTTTCTTAGTCTTATATCGCCACAGACAGTCAATCCTTCGCCTTATAAATCAATCCAAGAAAAAATCCACCATCGTCCTACAAACCATCTTTCACACTGTATAATGTATAAACCTATGAATACACCATACATAACATTACACCGTCTTCCTCAGATAGTAGATTAGCCATGAAACATTCAGGGAGGAAACGCCACCGATACATATGTCCGTAGGACGGATGTGTCCGCCTGTCTACGACCCCCTCTTTCCTCCGGAACTCAGCGCCCGCTACGCCGTAGCATCGTAGAGCTACGACTGCTACGGCGTAGCTATGCGTTATCGTCTGTGATACTGGCTAATGTTGTTGCAGTTATTATTTATTATATTGTAATGTGTTTGTGGGATTTTTTTTAGTTCACTTTTTCTGGGAAGCTGTTGTTATTAGAACCGATGACAGTATTATTAGATGGAATTGTTTGGAAGAAGTTCCTACACGTTATACTCTGCATACTTGGTAAATGAGAGCTACACCGAAAAATAGTGTAACATATTTGACAGATACGGCACTTTTGTTTTTTCATTTAGTTACTCTTAAACGTTGTTAATTTATTTCATTGTGCCTATTATTTAATACAAAATACAGCGAAAGGAACTTCAGTCCAACCGCGTATCCCAATCCCAAGACAACTTCAGACTTTTTATTATAGTCAGTCTGGTCGGCTAAGACTGTCATTAGTGGATCTTTGACAGTCGTTACGGGTCGTTAGAAGCCCGAAAGTCTGACAACCAGTTTTACCAAGGTATCGTATTACCCAGTTACTGGGTTGTGGAGGTCAGATCGACAATCGCTTCATGTAAAATACTGGTATTCAGCTTCATCCGGTTAGACTGGAATCCGACCCCAACAAAGTTAGGAAAAGGCTAGGCAGATTGATGGTAGGCAAAGACTCAAATGAGTCAAAATGAGAGGTTTATGTCGTGCAATGTGTTAAGAAATCATGATAATAAACTGTTTCAAGTTAAGAACACAAACCTACTTTTCAGCAGAATATTTGGTATAGTCGGCAACAAGAGAGAAGAGATTCTTGAAAGAAATCTCACAAATTATTACTTGTTCGTAAATAATATTTTGATACACACACACTTCTGTGTCTGTGTTGTGTGTGTGTGTGTGTAATGTATGTGAAGTTTGTGTGTGCGGTGACTTTATTGTTGTTTTGGTGATTAGGTTCTATGACAATATAAACAAACAAAAATTCCGAAATAATCGGCTTTTGTCGCTTACCTTGCAAGTATCAACTTAACTTACACCAGCAAAGATAAACCAATACCACCATAACTTCATCAACCTAACTAACTTAACATTAACTTAACTTTACCTAACTTCGAAACAACAACAGCATTCAAAAGTTAAACCCAGCCAATGACAACAGATTTCTATTTTAAACGACGTTACGCATTTTAAAAAGTTATTAATGTCGCTCGTGGCCCGAAGGCGGAAACTCCGCGGCCGGAAGTGGCCGGCGGCCATATTGTTTGCGGGCGAACTTCCGGCGACCGTCGCCACTTGTCTCCAGCGAGTTGGTTGCATTACAGCACTTTAACATGTTTTTAAAGTTCTTTTGATGTTCAGGGTTTGAATATGTGATGCATTTACGAGAGGAGTAAGTAAGTAACTTTAGTATAAGTTAAATTGTATTTTCTTTACAATTAGTTGAAAAATGGTATCCATAATGGTATGGTGGTGGTATGGTATCACTCTCTTCCACCAAGAGGAGGCCTGTGTCCCAGTAGTGGGAACATTATAGGCTGATTATCTAATAGGTATTATAATGATACATCACGCCTGTTCCCCGAAGGGTTAGGCAGAGGTGTACCTATTAATAGTACATCCCACATTTGGCCTATGGGGCGAGCCTATTGCCATCAACGGGCACAAAAAAAAAAAATGCGAATTAACAAAATGAAATTAAATAGGAACATGGAAATGGTATTGTATGTGTAAACAAAATCAAGAAAAAGTAATAGTTGAAATAAAATTGAAAGCCAAGTATTGTCATTTTAGATTTGAGTTTTTTTGATTGGTTACGATTATCAAGAATACCAATAGGCATAAGTTTTCCTAGGAAACGAGTCAAGCCGCGGGTGAAAGTTATTTATAAACACCAACTCTGAAAAAGTAATAGTTGAAATAAATTGAAAGCCAAGTATTGTCATTTTAGATTTAGCATTTTTTTATAGGATACGATTATCCAGAATACCAATAGGCATAAGTTCCCCTAGGAAGCGAGTGAAGCCGCGGGTGACAGTTAACTGTAAACACCAACTAAGCAGCCTTCACCCATAATTAACCACGAAAGCTTTCACTCCCAACCTATGTACCTATCCTAACACAAAAAGCCTCAATAACTGCATCAACCTACCCTTCAAAACAATAGGGATGAAGTTAAAAGCAGACCCAACTTCGAAACACAACGCAAACTAGTAACGACAGCAAAACAAGCGGTCATACGACAATTTATGAATTATAGCGTGAGGTCCGCTAAAAAGCCGTCTCGGTAATTTCATTGTATCTTGGCAACGGGACGAAGTGGCCCGCGAGTGGTAGGGTTGGCAAAAAAGTAAGAGATTTTATTAGCATATTTTTTTATGAAATAAATATAATAAAAATATATACACAATGATATAATATATACAATGTGATCAGTGGGCAGTAGAGCGTGGGTGAAATTGTA
The DNA here is from genome assembly GCA_948150665.1 of Conistra vaccinii. Taxonomy (NCBI): domain Eukaryota; kingdom Metazoa; phylum Arthropoda; class Insecta; order Lepidoptera; family Noctuidae; genus Conistra; species Conistra vaccinii. The sequence continues at coordinate 10,302,110 of OX411319.1, forward strand.
AGGCGGATATTGATAAACGTTACTTACCGCATGCTTTGGATTAGGCATGTTTCCGTCTCTGTCATGCACTTGTAGTTTAACAGTCAAATCTACGACCTAAGTGTCTGTAGGTTTCTATCATTCAACACAAATGTTGCATGTCAATCTTACATAAACTTGGGGTCTTTAAACCGAAGTACTGAGACCCTTACTGCTTTTTCTTCGTACGTGTTTTAACAGCAGAAGCAGTTCACTGCTAGACAAGGACATAAATCTCCCCAATCTTACGCCATATATCTCAAGCCTTGCTCTAATCCTGCTGCTACCAGCTGCACTTCGGAAATCGTCTTCCCGCAGAGCCTGGGGGCTTCTTACTCTATGAGAAAAACTGTTCTCCTTCCTGCCCATGTCCTATGTTACTTGGGGTCATCGCTACACTTTTTTTTTCGTCCATTCTCCCCTGTGATTCATTCTATCATTCACTCCATTTTCTATAATCCCTGTCACAATTCATTCATGTTTTTCTTGGTCTTTCTCTCCATCTCCATCCATCAACATTTAGGTATATTAATCACTATTTTAGTTAAATGCGATTCACCCCTCCTCATCACATGCCCATACAAAGACAATACGGTTCCCTTTCAACTGACTGAAAAGAAAGTGACCCCAGTTATGGAAAAAATAGACGTCCCTGGCACCTCTAGTAATCTGTCTGATGAACAAACTTAAATTAAAAATTCTCATTTTATTTATTGATCACGGAGTTTTCTGCTGACGCTACAGCGCGGCTTCCCATCGCGTCACAACTGAGTTACCGTTCATTGACGGCGTAATGCACTGCGTACACCGTTTATTGCTCGAACAACTCACTTAGCGGGCTATATAGCTCCTAGGCAAGCTTGTTAACGTGAAACAAAAACGTATAGTAGTCAAGTAAAGAATCGATAAGAGGTAAGCAGATAAATATCTCTACATTCCGGTATACAGGGTTAAATTAAATTAGCTAGCTAAACCCCGTAGACGTGATGGGTATCGATATCTAAACACGATACATAAAAAAAAGATTTGAAGTTCTTCAAATGCGTGTAACTTTTTACTTGAAGTACTAATTGAGAAAATATCTTTTCTTATATATTATCTTGTGCTTAGGTATCGATAGAGTTTTGCTAACTATTTTTATTTGACCCTGTAGTATAGAAGCTTGATAACGATAAATGACACTTATTTTTACCCGACTACGTGACAGCGTGCCACATAAAAAAAAATACAACCCTGTCTGGTTGTTTTTTTTTTGTATGTGGCACTCTTAATACCCTCAAAGCATCCTAACGGCTGGATGAATTTTAATACACGAGGTGTCTATCGACTCGTCTAGGTCGCGCGATGGTTAAAACAGACTTGGTTTTGTTTTGATAAAATCAAAATGGCGGACTTTATATGTCAAAAATAGTTTGGAAAATCCAAAAGTGCACGCCTCATGACACTCATTCATAAACGAAAAAGAAATTCTATACATATAGTTTCTAACAAAAATGAACAATTTATCACTTTTCATGAAGTATGTTTTGACTGCGTTTTTACCCATCAATATGGGTAAATTTCTAATCTCGCAATCCTTACGTAATGTCAAAGACTTTTTACAAAGATATTTACTTGGCGGTTGCTAGGCAACTTACGGACGTCAAGTCAAAGGTTGGAAATATTTAGTTATAGATTATTAATTATAATTAAACTACTTTGAATAAAAGAGCCATTTTCAATAGCGTTCCTTCCATGGCTGAAACAAATGTATAAAAAAAATGACTCAATTAATTGATTTTATCGCAAGCTACAACGTTATCAGGGTTCATAAATTGACGGACAGGATTTTTTTTTCAACTATTTTGATGCTTTTCCATTTCTGCTGCATTAAATCAATTGTTAAAAAGTACAGTATTAATCTCCATTTAATCATCTATGATAAAATGGTATATACATTAAGTAGGTTCTGTGTACTAGCAGGAGTGTAACAATAAAAACAGTTGCAGAAATGGGGCAAAAATTTTTTTTCGATCGTAGAGCACACTCTAATGCTTCGCATTATGAGTCGTGCAATAAAAGTAGTATTGTGGGGTTATAAGCTTGTTTTGAACTTTTTAGTTGCAGTCGGGTTTTTGGTGTTAGGTTTTTTTTTGTTAAAAGGATTAAAAAACACTTTTACTCGTCAAAATAAAATACATGTTAAAACTAGATAAGGTCGGTATTTCCTATCCGACTTTGCTGTTTACTCTGAGAAGGAACACAGAAACACCACACACAGTCTCTTTTAAAGTCCAAACATTATCTTGGTCTGATCACATAAGGACTATGCAGATTATTGTCTATGATGGTCTTTTGAATCAATCATTATCATAATTTTTCTTATCAAGTTCTTGTCAATGCTGCCCAAAAAATCTCGCTACTTTATCATAAGGCTCTGTTTTTTTTTAAGCTAGTCTACTGATAACCTTGCAACAAAAGCAATGGATCGAATTACAAATATTATCTACTTTCATTATAATTTCGGTAAAATTTCCACCCTTAAAAAAATTAATTGCGTAGTAGTAATATGAATAGTAGATGTCTTCGATTTTGAACCAACTAGTTTCAGGCCACCATTGATTATCTCACGACTCAAGCAAGTACTCAAGACTCTAAAGCCACCCACAAGATAGCACAACCCACTAAGTGATCTTATAAACTAAACTCGTCCATAAATAAGACACACTCACACCGCTCATCTACCCACAGACCGCTAATTAGGTGTTAAATCACTGAAAACGACTGAAACCCAACGTGAAAATGTGGACCTCACTGTTTACTGTGATTTACACTTGTGAATACTCTCTAACACAGATTAAGGTACGGCTATATTGTGGATGAGAAAGCGATACATTAACATTTTTAACATATCAATATTGAAATCCCCAAATAGTTGTTGCGGGAAAGTCCTAAAGTTATACCGTGGCCCCTGGCAACGTACAGGCAACTGAATAGGACACGGGTGGGTATTAGTCAGTACGACTCTGACAAGCCCTCCCGCTCCGCTCAGAGCGGGAGAAGTTATTTGATGATTTCCCACCCAAAAAAAAGGACACAGTTTTACCAATACACCCACATTTCACCAGTTATGTTTAAGTCCCATGTAATAGGAGGGGTAACGACTACATCTGCGATTGGACACAGTTCATTGTGACCACGGCTGCTCTGTCAAGAGCGAAGCAAAGAAGAAGAATAAGGGGCGAGCCTATTGCAATCAACCGGGCACAGATTCAAACTGCGGGCTGCTACTGAGAAATTCCTTAAGGAAAACCCGAGTTACACTTTGCCTGACTGGCTTTTTTTTTAAACCACAACTGGGAAACTTTACTTCTGGCATAGGTTTGGAAGGAACCGCTGGGTCCAACTTAACCCAAGTTGGACCCAGCGGTTGGACACAATATAGGTTAACATTTAAAATGTTATTTTTAACGTTGGTCTGGCAGTCGTAAGCGCAAGTGATGTCCTGGGTTCGATGGTTGGGGATCGAGCGTTTGCTCGACCCGGGGAGCCTTTATGGAATGTCATATTCCATTTTTCCAATTACAAGAATCTGCATTTAGTTTGTTATTGCCCCCTATTATTGATGTTGACCCCTATTAAATTGGCGAAATAAGGGTCTTAAAAACCCTTTCAGAAAATACAAGCACGTTGTTACATAAGACCTGATAATATGAACAAATCTAATAGCTGTTAAAGCTCCCTTTGACAGGGCCCTGACAGGCTTTCCTGGAAATATAACATGTCATGAAACTATTAGGTAATAATTAATGTAACATTATTTGGTACGCGTACTGGGGGCAAACACACACAACAGTCTATTTCATTTAGATTCATCATCTGCCCAGACTTTTCCCAGATATGTTGAGGTCTGTACCAGTATTTTAAATAAAGCGACTGCCTATCTGACCTTCACAACCCAGTGAAACCCTTGGTAAGACTGGTTGTCAGACTTTCGGGCTCCTGACGACCCGTAACGACTGTCAAAGATCTGAGAATGACAGCCGGGACCAACGGCTTAAAGTGTTTTCTGAAGCACGGAGGGGTCTCGGTTTGTAAAGATGGTCACCAATCCACGGACCAGTCTCGGCGGAACGATTTACCAGTGCGGCTATTACTACTAAGCCCCTTAATTTCATGCAGATTAAAGAATGATAAAAACGCCTTGAAAACTCAAATCGCTCCTGCTTTCCATGCAAACCTAAGCCTTAGCAACACAGTCCCATCTCCCGCCGGTCGCGGTCGACTCACCCAAATGGAATTGAAACTGTGACAATCCAGTTTGCACTTCCCCACTTTTTCTTTGCGCCACCTATATTTGATTGAGTTCGTCTCACTTTGCGCTGACATTCGTACGAAATCAAACGAACCTAGCTTTACGGACTGAGAATCGATAGTGGAGACAATGGGTTTGTGTGGCTAAAAGTACTGTTTTAGTAGCTTTTTTTTATAGCAAAAGATTGTTCATTTTATGGTGATTCAAATAATTTATTTCATCACCTCAGCCGAAAAGGAGGAATCATCGTGAGGAAGACGGTATTTATGTCCTAAAACCAAAAAAAAAAATTGTGGATACCATTAATTCATACAGGGCCCACGTGGTGCACGAAGTTAGGTAAAGTATAGTAATATAATGAGCTAGTTCGATGTAAGATTTTGAAGACATGTTCTAGATCTCTATAATATAGCTAGTTATTCATTAAGAGACGCGAAAACCACGTCAAATATGGACTGTTAGAAATATTGTAGTTACGGCCACATCATTATCAGCCTATTAATGTTCCCACTGCTGGGACACAGGCCTCCTCTCTGTGAGAGGGGGTAGATTACAGCCCACTGGCTGTAATCTACCATGCGGGCCCAGTGCGGGTTGGTACGGCCACATAATAAAATGAATAATTATATAATAAGCAGACAATGCAAGCTATGCCGAATAAAGAAAGTGACAAAGTACATGAGCGAATCAAATGACAAAGAACAGCGTCTAAGCTAGGTAAGTTATGCACGATGCTACTAAACTAAGCAATATTGTATTTATAAGGTATCTTACTGCATAACAAGACGCTTTTGTCTTACAGTAGGGTCAAACAGACTGATAATGATATCCATAGTTATCTACGCGACGCACCGATCAATGTCCCGTCTGTGTTTGCATTAACCCAAGAATTTGTTTATTTGTTCTACCCCTTGTCTTATTGGCGGCTAGGTAATGCATTGATCACACGTATCAAGTAGATGGGCGCGACGGCAAAATTATACTAGGCCGAGAGAGTGCGGAGGTGGGTTGAGTAGGTGTTTACACGTATTTTTTAACTTGGCACCCACCAATCAGTCAGTCGGTTCACAAAAATCATGGAGAACGGTAGCGTGCTGCGAGTGACATGAGTGTACCGAGATGTGAGTACGCACCGAGTGCATGGAGAGAGGAGGTGGACACTCGGTCTAGTAAATAGAACGGGGTCCGAGTAACTGTCTCGCCCTTTAACTCGGCCGAGCACTCGGTGATGTGTTTACACGTACCGAGCACTCAGCCGAGAGCACCGACTCGACCATCTACTCGTTACGTGTGATCAAGGCATTAGTTAGCCATTACTAGTTTGTATTCTAAGAACGGAGTATGAGACCACGTATTTGTATAGAGGTTATTGACTCAAGTTTAAGTTGAGAATTTAATATAGCAAAGGTCGTACAATGTGATTTTTTTAATCTAAGGAAAGATGAAGACTACCTACTGCCTATCTTCTTCAAAGTCAAAGTCAAATAATTTATTTCAATTAGGCACATGAACGGCCCTTTGAACGACATACAAAAAAAAAAAAAGGATTCTAGTCGTCCCTTCCAAAAAGTAGTCTTCGTATGGAGAAGACTTCATTTATTCAAACACGAAATACTCCAAAAATAAATATCTTATTTCTAAAGCGAAGTCCCTCACAACTTCAACAGACAGAAAGGTATTATAATTCCGAAGCCATCCATTATTCGTGCTCATTCAAATTTTTATCAGCATTTCAAACAATAATTTGAGAGATAAAAATCTCCGAGAACATCTCGAAAAAGTGTCGTAAACATGATTTTTACCGTACAAAGGTAGGGAAAACAATTATGCCCGACATTGGGATCCGCTATTAAGTGCAGAACACAAACGTATCAGAGCCAGTAATGGCGTGCACTTCAAACAGTGGGGACTCAAAGAAATCATTATTCCGCGCTCTTCCTACGCGACCACTTGGAAACGTAGGGACGGGGTGATGTCGATATTTTGGTTTTGTAACTTAAAATTATGGCTATCGTCTTGAGCTTTTGTTTTTTAGAAGTATGAGGAACAGGGTGTAAAGTTCACTCATCCACCATAGAAAAGGGAGGATCCTCCAACCAGACGGGTGGTATATCTGGCGGGCAACTGCCCATATGTTGATTTCGGATAGTCTTATCTATATTTTTCGCTCGGTAAACTCTAACTGCGCGATGCAGGAATTGAGTGACGTCATGTGTTTGTTGCGTAGTTCGTATGTGGCGGCGTTACCGCTACAGATTTTAAGAATGTCGACAATGGTCACATAATAACGGTTGTCTGAATACAAAGCGTATTTTGACACCTACATGTAAAATCAATCAATCCGCTTAGCCTTTTCCCAACTATTTTGGGGTCGACTTCCAGTCTAACCGGATGCAGCTGAATTTCGGTATTTTACAGGGAGCGACTGCCTATCTGACCTCCACAACCCACTAACTGGGTAATACAATACCCCTTGGTAAGACTGGTTGTCAGACTTTCGGGCGACTAGCGGCGGTGAGCGTAACGACTGTCAAAGATCCACGAATGACAGCCGGGACCAACGGCTTAACGTGCTTTCCTAGGCATGGAGGAGTATCGGTATGTAAAGATGGTCAGCCATCCCCGGACAAACGCTGGCAAGCGTAGGTTAACCTGATGGATCGATTCGTGTGGCCGTTGTTACTTAGCCGCGACCCTACATGTAAAATACTGGTGAAAATTACAGATTTTCATGACGGCCGCCATAAATTCACGAAACTGTTTTCCTAAAATACCCAAGCTTTACTTACCTACACAATAATTGAGAATAAACTCCTCTATAAATTATTTTTATTTACTTATACAGGATGGACCAAATATACACGTCACAAAAAAAAAAATAGATTCCTCATGTCTATGGGTATTCGAAAATACCCCATGTAATGTTCCGCGATTTTTTGTAGTTTTCGAGTTATTATTTTTTTTGTAAATTTTTCGAATTTTCTTGCCGGTGGACCTACAAAAATTCATAAGTATATTTTTTTATAGTGAGTATTTTTCAGTTTTTTTTTTTGCGGCTCTATCGTCTTGAATGTTACTTTCATACACAAAATAATTAACATGAGGACAATGGACATGAGGTATCTATTTTTTTTTATGACGTGTATTTTTGGTCCACCCTGTATATTACTGTACAGCTACATACTATGAAGTAGTTAACAAACGTACTCGGGACTGCCTGTGACGTCATAAGTTCAAGGCTCGCAATAGAGGAACCTACAAGCGGAGATGTGTCCAAGAGCTATATACTGCTCTCCAACTAACTAACTAAGCCTAGCGAGAGCCTCTTCAGGTAATTACTGACAAGGTGTTATGGCGCAGCCTGGGGACGCCTACGTCCAGCAGTGGACTACGACAGGCTGAGTTGATTGATTGACGGACTACTTCAGACTTATTTATAACTAGAAAAAACCATAATAATAAAAATACAGCACACAGCATCGAAATTCCTTTAGATAAACCTTGAAAGTATAAAATAATTTACAAAAAAAAAGGATGTGTTATTACCACACATGTAAGTAAAAACTTATATGTGAGGTGAGATGAAAACCAATAACTTCCACGTTGTTGTTAAAAAACAAAAATATTTTTTTGTTTTTTAAACGAACTTTTGTCTCACGTAATGCTAAATGATGATCAGGCCGAAAAAGGAAACGAGCTTCACCCGGAATCCTGAACCACAGAGGCATTGGCTATTTACCTCTCATAACTTCCTAAATTAAAATCTGACGTCGACTGGAGCCGAGTAAACGCGGTGCAGTGCCGAGTATAACCAATCAGCGGCACCGACACGAGTGTGAGAGGATCAGTTTCGTACACTATTCAGAAGCAAAGTGTAACTAAAGAAGCTTTCACTTCAAAAAAACTATCGATAAAAATTATATCGATATCTTTCCTCCCATCCCTTAAGCAGGTACGCTCCGCCGCGGGGTAACGAAGCTAATCTGTACTCAAGTGTCGACAATTTGAGGCGTAACAACTGAAAATAAGCAAGACTTGAGCCATGTTGAACTTAATCCGCGGTTTACCCAGAGGTTCTACGTAATGAACGCTGTTTATCGACCTATTATACACAATACCCTTTTAATTTGGGCATTTTGAATAATTTGTGGGCTTTGTTAATGACATGATTCTTTGGAACCATTTGTATTGCTTAGCTGTCTGTTGTTGTTTTTATTAATATTAAAGGAATTCCGTCACCTACTTATGTTAAAACTTATATAAAAAAAATTGGTCATCACATTCACTTACTTCATATGTGGGAGATAATGGAATGATAGACAGTTGTCTATCTGACCTCCTCAACCCAGTTACTGGGTAACACGACACCCCTTGGTAAGACTGCATGGTTGTCATACTTTTGGGCTTCTGACTACCCGTAACGACTATCAACTATCTATGATAAGTACTGGATGGTCACTCATACTGACCTTCTGATCGCGGAAGCGTAGCTTTACCTTCGATTGACCCGTACGGCTGTTATCATTTCGCCACGAGCCCCTCCATAAAATAACTAACTCGTCAATACAAAAATACTAACTACTATCTATAAACTGCAGCATTCAAAACACCACACACACAAAACATATCCTGAATTAACAGAAAGTCCTTTCAAAACAAAAACGCACGCTTTCTAATTCGATATATATTACTCGGGAGCTAAATAAATCATGCGGGCGACTAAAGCAGTGCCGAAGCCAGTGCGGTAAGCGACAATATTAAGCTTCCCGTAAAATATTTTTTACCCATAAATTAAGCGAATGTAAGCGAGTTTTTCATATGCCAGCTTCGCTAGTACATCGCGAAATTAAACACATAAATTTCGAACAGTACAACTTGAGGTGCATATATTCAATTTGGTATGTGCTTCGCCTTAATCACTTAGTTGGAGTTTGTGACAGAGGGATATAATCATTGTTGTTGTAAAATTAAAAACGTATTTTTTTGTAAAAACGGAAGTAGTAGATAGCCTGTGCGAAGCAATTTTCCCTGCCTGGGAATCAAACTCACAACCTTACGAACTGCCAATTGAATATTAAGTTTGGTTACTAAACAAAAATCTTTATAAAATAGATGAACTATTTGTTTCGTCAATAAATACCATAATATAGACGTAACTGCAAACAAAAAAACAAGTCTGCACAATAAAGGAATGTCAAACATACACAAATCTAAAAAAAAAAATGTCTAAACGATAGATAACTGTAACAAGAACTACGTCGTTTACAATTTTCTAAACCGCCAAAACTTGTTTACAAGTTCATTTGCGTAAGCGCATTGAAAACACAAATCAAACAAAACATTCCTTCGCTGAAAAATTCAAGAACTGTCGAGTAACCTGTAAACAGGCAGTAAATACTTACTACTTAGGTACCGAGATCCAAGAGTTACACGCCAGTCAGTGAACGAACGGCGCAGTGAGAAGTGCTGACCTGAAAAAATTATCTCATGAAGATCAAAACACACAAAATGTACACCATTTCATATCATATGAAAGATATGATACTGAAGAAGAATTATCTAAAGTTTACATTATGTTTCACCTTCGGAATCATCGCTTTAGTGATCATGATACTTCCGCATGTACTGACGAACTCACGCGCCCACCACCGTCGAAACGTCAGGTATGCCACAGATTTAAAATATATACTATTTTGGGAGAAATCTCAATCTCAGAGGTTACCCTTATCACATAAACAATCCACAGAATTTTTGCCGGGACAGAGAACGTTTATCAATCAAAAATGTCCACATATAAACTGCTACATAACCTATAATAAAGAGACTCTTTCAAACGATGAGGATTTCGATGCAGTCGTATTTGATATAGACAGTGTTCTCAAAATGGATGTAAGCTTCCTCAATTTAACGAGGTCTCCAGAACAGCTGTACATATTCCGTTCATCAGAAACACCAGAAAAACATCCAATATGTAATTATGAGTTGGAAGACTTCTTCAACTTGACTTGGACGTACAGATTAGACTCCGATATACCTCAACCGTTTTTGGAAATCCATAGCATGAACAAATCGGTCGTTGGACCAAAGACCAACATGAACTGGGTAAAGCATATGAAGAAGAGTAAGAAACTTACCAATAAAATCGGGCAAAAAAGGAAGGCAGTCGCTTGGATTCTAACTAAATGCAAACTAAAATCGAAGCATGAAGATTTTATTAGGGAACTAAGAAATGAGTTGGAAGGATATAATTACACATTAGATATTTATGGTCCTTGCTCTAATAAAAAATGCCCAGGAGGAAGTGCCATGAAATGTTACAAGATGCTGGAAAAGGACTATTTCTTCCAGATCGTGTTAGAGGAATATTTGTCTGAAGATTATGTGACGGAGGTTATGGTTACTGCCATGTCGCATTTAGCTATACCTGTTGTTCTGGGACCCGCTGACTATTCAAAGTAAGTTTTTTTTTTTCTTAAGAGTACCTACACTAGTCGACGGCTCGATGTCGTTGGTGGGCGGGCGTAACTAATATGCATGCTAAATAAATACTAAATAAATAAAACAAAATCAATATATAATTAGACTAATTATATATTGATTGTGTTTTATTTATTTAGTATTTATTTATCTAGTTTTTATTTATATATTTATTCATTTATTTAGTGAAATAAAAGATGATTTATAACGAAAACGAGCGCCAAAAATTTCATGAACAGAGCTTTGGGCGTATAGATATTATGAAAAAACTACTGTGTATAAATGAAAAATATTGAAACTATTACTATATAATAATAATCCCTATACCGTTTCTATTTTGCCATTTTTTTACTACCAACATCAACCTTCTTAAATGACATATAGGACACATAAACCTTCCGGAATAAATTCTCTAAATGATAGTAAACAAATCATCAAAATACATTGTGAAGTTTAAAAAAACTAAACGGTCACACAGATAGACACGTAAAAAAAGAAAGAAAGAAAATAAATTTATTTGACCCCGGTTAAGGCACAAAATAATAAAGTAATAATAAATATAAGGCAATATAATAAATATAAGGCAAAGCGACTATGTTTCATACTGTTTATAGATATTTGATACAAAGATAACAGATCATATTAAAATTTAATATTGTCTTTCAGCTTTCTGCCCCCCGGCTCCTACATAGACGCTCAAGCTTTCGACCTGCAGAAGTTAGGAGCGCTCTTTGACTACCTCATCAAAAACCCGGATATGTACGCATTCTTCTTCGACTGGATGAAATACTATTACTACAAAATACATTCTAGGTCCCAGATCTGTGACCTATGCACTAAACTTAATCATTTGAACGATACCCCCGTTGTAAAGTCCAATTTTCGGAAATGGTGGGACCCAAAATATAGAGATGTCTGCCAAAGGAACCGGTTGTATAAGCTGTTTAATACGGATGTTTGATAGCCTGTATTTTTAAAGTCCGAAGATACATCATGAAGTTTTCTTTTAGAAGACCAAAAATTTGTTATATTAACTTTTAACGATATTGGAACAACAAATTGGCGAAGTTAAAAACCGTACTGACTGTTTCCAGACTTGTCTTAATTAAAAAGAGGTGAAGCGCGAACTGTTTAAAAAAAGAACGCTGTCATGACTGTCGACAGAAGTAAACTTGGAACTGGTATAAGCGCCATCTATATACTATAGTCAGCACTACAGCGCAAGCATGTCGATTACGCGAATCCAAATATTATGTTTATTAAAAAATCGCTCAACGCGACTAAAGAAGTTTTAACTTTAGAATACGACAGAAATTAATAAAACAAGTTTGGTCTGTTGTATAATTAACAGTTATGTTGGGTCTGATGTAAATGAAATTAATTAAGTCTAATGCCTATCGTGTTAGGCTGAAATAGATTTAGTTTTATAATTTTTTCAACAAAGTTAGAAAATCTTTTATTTATATAGTATTATTTGTAAGAGCAATAAAGATTTCTTAAATAATTTTTTATTTTTATTTTTGTTAAATCTCATATTGAGTACTCATCGAAGGATGCATCACCCTTTTCATTCCTTTTTATAAAATTTTATAATAATTTTAATATAACGTCAAATACACCAAAAAATTAAACCATCGGAAACCATCCACCAAATAAAAAATCAAGTAGGTACCTACACAAACTTCTTCCTTTTTCATTTCTTTTTTTTTCTTAATTTTTGTCTCAGAGATAGCTTCAAACCCCACTTCATCAAGGAACTCCCCCTCAATTTTTATTTTAGAAATAGCCACATTTATTCAAAATAATATTATTATATAACTCTTTATTGATAAGAATGAGCTCCGCAAAACGAAACTATTTCTATCAGCTATAGACTAGAGATGTATAAAAATATTCCAGAACAAACATAATAAATAATAAGGGGGATGCGCCAAGGTAGCCCGCGAAATTCAAAGTTTTCTTAGGTTCTTTGCAATATGCAGGTCAGTGTCAGGTTGTATTTTGATTAAAATATGATTTGCGAGCGTAACCAATATGGTTTTACAGAATTATAATCATTAGAATCAGCAATACAACTCCTTAGGTTAACATAATCCCCAAATGTCATGATTTCATGAAATAGTCATTCAACGGGATTACGTGAACTTATACAGTTGTATTGATGATTTCTATGATTATAATTTTATAAATAAACATTTGATACGGTCGCAAATCATATTTAGATCAACATACAACCTGATACTGACCTGCAAATTGCAAAAAACGTAAGAAAATTTGAATTTCGCGGGCTACCCTGATGCTTTCACCTTAAGGTCTTTGAACTTCTTTGGCCTTATTACAAAAGAAGGTTTATCTTTAGAACCAGGTTTAAACCAGTGAGCTATTTTTGAATTTCGAAATTTATTATGACATCATTAAAGTTCTAAATACAAAAATTGATTTTAAATCCGAGTCTAAGTTGTCAATTTTGAATTAAGAACTTTAAACCAGTCGAAATAAGGTTCGAAATAAAACAACTGACTGGAAGGGTTAAGCTTGGACCAAATTTAGACCGTGTTTTGTAATAAGACGTATAAACAAAAACTGTGCATATTTAAGATTTGTCTTAAGTCATTACTATACTTTTAGAAAAGAGTTAATATAGTATTAAAGAGTTTATGGAAGATCAATCTTCCTAGCCTTTTTCCCAACTATCTTGGGGTCGGCTTCCAGTCTTACCGGTTGCAGCTGAATATCAGTATTTTACATGGAGCGACTGCCTATCTGACCTCCACAACCCAGTAACTCGGTAATACGATACCCCTTGGTAAGACTGGTGTCAGACTTTCGGGCTTCTGACGACTCGTAACGACTGGCGAATATTGTCAAAATATGAGTAATATATATTATCTAAAATACAAGGTAGCTTATAAGTGGGAATAAAACTCTACTCATCACTATTCTTTAGTAATATTCTATATTGTACAGAATATCTCATAAAACATCCAGTCTTTTCCCCAACAAAGAAATTTTTTCTCACATTTCCTTTCAATTTTGCATTAAAAGGAGTGCCGATATCACTCCTCCAGGACACCATCTGTGATCGACATCTCCCAACTGAGATTTATTATTGAATACTTTTAGCTTTCTTATACAATGAGGCTCATCCATCTTCTTTACATTTCAATGTTTTGTATGTCTTATTCCGACTTTATTGTATTGTTATGGTAAACGATGCATGGCTTTAGGAGGATTGCGTTTATTGTAGAAATACGGTTTTGTATTATTTGTATTATTGTGGAAAAACGGTTCTGTATTGAAGATGGGAGTAATGTCCGTGTTTTCAGATTATTACATTGCTTGAGGTTTTTATGAAAGTTCGTCTTTCAGAATCATTAGCAACCTGATAAATTTTTAACAGACTTTAGATTTTTTTAAAGGAGGGGGATATATTCGGTGAGTTTGGTGTTTGAATGTGGTGCGACTCTTGAACTAGTATGGAAAACGATTGTGCTAACCTTAAATAAATTGAAATAAAGATAAGAAGAAAAAAGAAGATAAAAGAAAATAATAGAAGAGAAGATTTTAATTAAAATAGTTATTGTTTACATTTATCATTATCCTGTTCTAAGATAGCTTTGACACAGTCCGGCCATACAAAACAATTATAGACTGTTCCTTTTTAAATTTATTATTTTCATAATATCATTGGTCATAATTAAGACTTATACAGAGGAGCTCGTGGCTAAGTAATAACAGCTGCACGTATCAGGTTAAGCTACGCTTGCTGGGGTTGGTCCGTGGATGGGTAACCATATTTACATACCGAGACTCCTTCGTGCCTCGAAAAGCACGGTTTGTTGGTCCCGGCTGTCATTCGTGGATCTTTGACAGTTGTTACGTGTCGTCAGTAGCCCGAAAGTCTGACCAAGGGGTATCGTATTACCCAGTCAATGGTTTGTGGAGGTCAGATAGGCAGTCGCTCCATGGAAAATACTGGTATTCAGCTGCATCCGGTTAGACTGGAAGTCGACCCCAACACGTACAAGGTGGAAATTGTACTTATGATTGGTGACCAAAACTGCATAAAATACGTGAAAATACCTCCATAAAAGATCACAATACATGCGATTGCTGCATACAAATATTATTTAATCTCAATTTTAACATTGGGGCCTTTATAATAAATTGCAAGCGAGCGACTCATCCATTACAGCCGCAAATAAATACCACATTACAGGGAAACCACGTCATCTGTAATTAAACGGATTGCCCTGATGAATTATAAGTTGAGGATGTACATGAATATACCTTGAAACATGGATTTTTTAAGTTGCGGGTTCGAACCTGCCAAATGTTTTGTGACGTGAAAACTTCTTTATCAGCGTTTGTGTACTTTTTTGGGATGGGTAAAATAGAGACGTAAGCGAGCCGTAAACGCGGCGTCGCCTAGCCGTAGCCGTTGACCACGCACGGCACCGCGGTTCGTGAGCTTGTCCCGAGGCGAGGCGATTACGTTACGATTCCGATTAGAGTGCGTTGCAGGGAGTTTCATACAAAGAATACTGAACGGCTCGAGTTGATACGGTGACGATCCCTTTCCGAGTTGATATGTGTCCTGTGTCCCTAAATGACAAAACACTGGATTTTCTCGTGTAATGATAATATTTTGTTACAGTTAGGTGGGTACCTACATTATTTATGTACACACGGTGATGCCTGCGGATAAATTTTTATGTTATTTAATCATATTCATTCATATAATTCGTTTTATAGTTGTATTATATTCTAAATACTGTATATTTTATTTTATTTGGTTACCTATATATTATGTACAAACAAATCACTGAACCTGACTTGATTTCCGGACGTCTTTTTCGGGTGACCAATGAAAATCAGCGCTGTGCTGTGGGACCCCATAGCACAGCATCATGCTGAGTGGAAGCGTTCTTGTCACAGTCATGACGTCCAGCTGTCGACTATTTCTGTTATGTTTATTAATATTCTATTTTGATTACTGTGACAAATAAAATGACTTTTCTTTCTATAAAAAAACAGCAATATTTTGTCCTCAAACATCATCAAATCACTGCCACCCTTACGGGGTAATATCAGGAGCAGCAACTTTGTGCCCAATCGGTCGCTGGGGAAGCAATCAGTTATTTAACGCTATCCGCAGTTTCAGTTCATACAGAGGGTGAGGTCTGAGGGGTGACGCTGAGGGAGGCTTTTGTCATAGCTGTCAAAGATTACTTCTTTGATGTATCTGAATTTGCCGCTTATTAGCTTGTGTAAGTTTATTTATATATTTAACCATTTACACACACATATATACAATGGTGATGCTTGTTTCTAAAGAAATCTCCTCCAGCATACCTGCGATAAGAAAGTAGATAAAAAGAGATGTAGACAACGTGTGTTGTGAACTTTGAAGGAATAAATAGGTAACTGTTACAGGATGCAACGGGGGTTAAAAATAGCCTTAAAAGTGACCCTTAATCACTGTGTGGAGTAACAATATTCCATTGATTTGAAAGCCAGATAAATTATGGATCCGGGGTTGCGGGAAAGTCCGAAAGGGATACCGTGGCCCTTGCCAACGTACAGGCAACTGAAGGAACACGGAGTCTGACACGCCTTCTCGCTCCGCGCAGAACGGGAGAAGTTATTTGATGATTTCCCATCCAATAAAAAAGGTTAATTATGGATTAATATGGGATGATATAAAATTCAATGAAACTAAGCACTTTTTATGAGTAAGCTTGTCATAACTTCATAAAGCGTTTCATAGGAGGTTTATAATTAATTTCTTAATAATTCATCATAAGGATCCCTTATAAGAATTTCCATCTCCTCTCCATAAAATAAACCTTGATTTCGAAAACTTTACAAAAATAAAGTTATCGTTTATTTACCATCACTCTGACAACTCATCATATGCCTTTTTCCAACTATGTTGGGATCGGCTTCTAGTCTAACCGGATGCAGCTGAATCCTCGTATTTTACTTGGAGCGACAGCCTATCTGAACTTGTGGAGGTCAGATAGGCTGTCGCTAACCCAACTACTGGGTAACACGATACACCTTGGTAAGACTGGTTGTCACATTTTCGGGCTTCTGACGGGTCATTTGTAGATCTTTGACAGTTGTTATGGGTCGTAACAACTGTCAAAGATCTACAAATGACAGCCGGGCGCAACGGCTTAACGTGATGCTTATTGAGGCACAGACGGGTCTTGTTAAGTAAAGATCCATCCACAGACCAACCGCGGCATGTATAACTTAATCTGATCGATCGACCCGTGCGGCTGTTATTACTTAGCCACGAGCCACAACTAAAACCAGTTAATAGTACATTGTGATACGAGTGTGCTGTATTGGTCATTACCCACAAGGCGGTATTATTCGCGCGAGCCATAGGCGAGCGCGATAATATAGCCGAGTGGGTAATGATGGGTAATGATGAATGAAGCACACGCGTTTCATACGACGTTTTTCAACACATTGTCAGGAAAGAAACCGTCTTGTTGTAAGAACTTATGCTACAATAACGTAACTTTAGAGAAATGATACATTTAGATTTATAAAGTTCAACTGACCTTTGTTGCCAGGTACTGACTATCCACTTCCTGTAAAAACGTTTCTATTTTGGGTTCGGTTGGTATTTTGGGTAACAATACTTTAAGTTTCGTATTTTTCTTAATATGTAACCACACAACATACACGATAACAAATATTTATGAAAAATGGTGCGCTGAATTTTTTTTCTGGTAGCGATACGCGCGCAATGTCAATAAAGGCACTGACAAAACCGCTGATCAGCCTACCATCACGTTCGGTCGGAGGTGATGAAATGAAAAAAAAAAACGACTTCGCTGCTAATTATTACTAATCTCTCTATAGAGAGAGAGCGAGAGGGAAAGTGCGAATTTGGTCAAATGGATAATCCAGTATGGCGGCTGTGAAAATTTTCTCATTTTTCGTCATAGATGTCGTTTTCGTAATTTTCGATCATGCTAAAACCGATAATGAGGTCAAAATGTAAATTTAAGATGGCGGCTGTGAAAACTTTCGTCATTGGTCTCGTTTTCGTAGTTTTCGATGGTTCTAAAGCTTGATGGTGAGGTCAAAATCAAAATCCAAGATGGTGGCTGTGAAAGTTTTGTCATGTTTCATCATGGGTGTCGTTTTCGTAGTTTTCGATGGTGCTAAGCCGATAGTGAAATCAAAATGTAAATCCAAGATGGCGGCTGTAAAAATTTCTAATTTTTGTCATGGGTGTCGTTTTCGTAGTTTTTGATGATGCTAAAGCCAATAATGATGTGAAAACGTTAACCCAAGATGGCGGCTACGAAAATTTTCTCATTTTTTACCATGTGTGTCGACTGTGACCTCACTATCGACTTTAGCACCATCAAAAACTACGAAAACGACACCCATGACGAAAAATGAGAAAAAAATTTAGCAGCCGCCACTTGGATTTCCATTTTGACCTCACTTTCGGCTTTAGAACCATCGAAAACTACGAAAACGACACCCATGACGAAATATGAGAAAATTTTCACAGCCGCCATCTTGGATTTACATTTTGACATCACTATCGGCTTTAGAACCATTGAAAACTACGAAAACGATACCCATGACGAAAAATGCGAAAATTTTCGCAGCCGCCATCTTAGATTTCCATTTTGACGAAATTCACACTTTCTCTTTCTCTCTCTATCGAATTAGAAAAAGACAGACGCAAGAATGAAGCCGCGTCAAAGAACTTCGTTCCAAGAACCTGTTTACTTTGTCACACTGTATTTAACTCGCAATAAGAAAGACATGCCGTGCCTTGATAGTACTTACTAATTCCATACTACCATGTCATTACTCCGACTAGTAAATAGTTATCTATGGCGCACATTACCGCACTAGTTCGATTATGTAAAGAAAAAAGCACACGTCTATAATACACTGCATTATGAACCTAAAAGCGGTTAAATAAGAGCCACTTTACGAGCAACTGTGTTGAAAAACAATTTTCACTGCACCTTCTCAATTGCTTCGAAAACTAAGTTAAACAGACAGTGATGCTGAAAGTTTATTCGTAGCAGTACTTGGTGGGCACAGGTGTTTATTCGTATGCGAACAACGCACGGCTAATAGAACTAGCTAAATGTGCCAGGGCACTACTATTGGGCCTAGTGTGTTGGGCCGAAAATGTTTATGTTAGTTTTAATTGAGAATAAACTATTCTGGGCGACATTGGTGACGGTAAAACACCGTGAGAAAACCTGGACTGATAGTTAATCAATCAATCAATCAAATTTATTTCCAGATCATACTCGTACAATCCAATTTGTTAGTACATAATCATCTTAAACACTAGCGTTAGTACATACAAATATTTGGCAAATTAGTATTAATACTACATAGTAATATCAAAACTACCAATAATAATGTCAAAATCATAACTATAATGTCAGAATTACTTTCATTAATAATGTCAAAATCACCAGATATAAGTCTGAAATCGCCAACCGGTCTTGAGCAATCGTGGTGGTGATCAACGCTTATGCCTTCTATGAAGAAGAAGAAAAAGAAGCCTCTAGAAGAGGCGTTTGCCCTACAGTGGGACAGTAATAAGCTGGTATTATGTATTGAGTTTGTACTGAGTAAGTTATAGTCAATATAGTACCTAGAACAAGTGGAATGTCTCCATAGGTGGACAATACATACCTACTCTAATCTTGAATAGAGATCACCATTGATTTACGACATTAGGAATTTCTAAAGATTAAATTCCTTATGTCGGTCGTGGGTTCGAACCCAAGCAGGCACTTTACTTTGTGTAAATAATTTCATCACCACTGCTCTCAAAACGGTGAGGGAAAACATCGTGAGGAAACCGGCATGTCTTAGAACCAAAAATTCGAAGACATGTGACATCTACCAACCCGCACTGGGCCCGCGTGGTAGATTACAGCCCACTCCCCCTCACAGAGAGGAGCAGAACAGAGAATCAGCCTATTAATGTTCCCAGCAGTGGGAACATTAATAGGCTGATTGATTGAAAGATTAAATAAAATAAAATACAAGCTGTTGTTGCCGGTTCTTGTCAGCAGGCTCGCCTTTATTATCTGCATGAAACATTAAACAACTTTTTTCTCAGTAGCATCCCGGAGTCTGAATTTGTGCCTGGTTGATGACAATCGCCCCCTATCACATGGGACTTAAACATAACTGGCGAAATGTGGATGTACTAAAGGTACACCTCTGCCTAACCCTTCGGAAAGCAGGCGTGTTGTTATACAGGGTCAAATTAAATTAGCTAGCAAAACTCTGCAGACGTAATAGGTACCGATTTCGGTTGCGGTTAATAACCCCAAAAAAATCAAATTAATTAAGTCCATTAAATCATAATTAATTTTTTGCTTTATCATGTTTAAATGTCGATACCCATCACGTCTGCGGAGTTTAGCTAGCTAATTTAATTTGACCCTGTACGTGTTATGGTATGTGTGTACTACACGTAAGGTAAGACACAGGGTAGTAAAGGCGACGATCTTTACAGGATACCTGATAGCAGCTGGATGACAGAGAAGAGAACTATTCTCCAGCAGTAGACAGTCATAGAACGATCACGATATATGATGTTTATTTCTGTAAATAGGTTTATAGAAGGCCGCGACTTACGAGTTGTACGTCGTGGGTTTGAACCCAGGCAGGCATTTTACTTCATGTAAATTATTAATTCATTACTATATCCAGCTTATGTCATTCTATTTAGAGTAATTGGCAATGAGTTAATTAAAATTAACAGACACTAATTCTCCAACTTCAATCCCAGGGTCAAAAAACAAACTATGGTCCTGTTTAGGGCTTGGGCGGGAACATAGCTCTCAAAATGGTAAAGGAAATCATCCTGAAGACACGGGCATGTCCTAGAACCAAAAATTCGAAGATATGTGACATCTACCAACCTGCACTTTTCCCGCGTGGTAGATTGCAGCACACTCCCTTTCGAAGAGAGGAGGCCTGTGTCTGAGAAGTGCGAACATTATAGGCTGATTATGGCTAAGCTTAACACTTTTACAAGTCAATAATATTTTAGAAACTTGATGAGGTCGATCGTATACTGATCATAATGATAAAACAACTCTGGGTATCCCGTTGGGGCTAGAGGCGTAATGTTATGATAAATTACATTCGAGAACAATTAGTAGGGGTATCACTGCATCGGGCTCAGGTGCGTGTTAGTTAGTTAACACCTATTGGTCGATATATCGCCGAATCTCATCGCTATCGCATTGCGATTTAATTACACAATGTGCTTAGTTGTTTACTGCTAACCGATTTCAAAATAGACTCTAGTATTTAGGAGACGGAGGGGAAGGCCAAAGAAAAGATGCATAGATTGAGTAAGGAATGATATATTTATGAATGAAAAGGGCACGGCAGTGAGCCCTACCACCTGGAAACCTCACTTATATCATTCTGCGTCCGGCGCTTGGCGTGGCAACACGCTGTGTTCGGGTTCCTGACATGTCAATCGTAAGATCCCGATGATGCCTCGTTGAGAGGTCAAACACGTATCGATTTCTTACAGGGTTTTTTATCACTCTTTAGGAATAGTTAAGACGAACAGGTTATTAAATATATCTACGTCTATTGTATTTTATAATGGATTTGCACAAGATCACGCCTAAATTAATTATATACATATTTTTACGAGTTCACTTTGTTTTACGTCCGTTTTAATTTTATTTTTATTATTTTTATGTGGCCTAGTTTGGAAGGCGCTGGTGTCTGTGATACAATGATTTTTCTTTAGGACAGGCACCAACGATACACTTTTTTCTGTATTGAATTTTTTTTTACTTGAAAATTGTTTTTTGTGAACCATAGATGTATTTTTTCTGTTTTTTTTTTTTTGTTATTTATTTATTTATTTATCCTGACCTTAGAGCAGTGATAGCCTAGTGGTGTGAACGTCGAACTGCCAAGTCATAGGTCTCGAATTCAAACCCAAGGCACTCAACTTTGACTTTTCGGATTTATGTGCGTATTGTATAATTATCACTTGCTTCAAAAACGGCGAAGGTAAACATCGTGAGGAAACCGGCATGCCTGAGAGATATTTCTAGACGGCATGTGAAGTCCAGTCAGAGGTCAATGGGCAGCTTTAAAACTCTGACACCAGGTTAGTCACTAACCACAGAAGAAGAAGATTCTAGGGGCCTACCACAACCACTAAAAGCAGTATTATTTTAATCTTACTTCAATGGGGAAAAGAGATGGTGCTATACGCCCTGTAGATCTTCATCTCTTTCTCACACTAAAGTAATATTAAAATAATACTGCTTTTAGAGGTGGTGGTAGGCCCCCTGAACTTGCTGCAATGCAATTTAAATTATAGTCCTATTTTTTCTTTGATGAGTTCAAATAATAAATGTGTTCGTCTATTAAAGAAAAATTACAACTACTTCCAAGCTTTGGCGTGGAAGTAGTTGAAACAATATTATAACGTATTAATTCCATGACACATGACAGATACCAATCTTATCATACAAAGCAACCGTTTTGTGACGTTTAACTGTCATACTCACATCGATTGACAGTTTAAACGTCAAAAAGTCGTAAGAGATTAACCATAAACGACGTCCTTTCAGCTGCTAACATTATCTATTATCAACTACCACGAAGTGCAAAGTTCGACGGCCCATCTTGCTGTGCTGCCGCCACTATATGACACTGGCAGAATAGTCGACATCAGCTAAGTGGCCAACAAGAAAAAAAAAACATTTATAACTTGATCTTAACCCATACCACTTCAACATATCCTATCCTATCCATCTTTCTACAATCCCGACCTTATATTTTAATTATCACCACGCCAGCTACTCAAGGACCTGACTAGGCATAATTCAAATCGCTAGCTCAGTGGCGCCCTCTCGTCGCGAGAAGTGTCGTCGAGCCTTCTCGAATATTCATCAGGCTGACTTGATTACTTCATAAGTATCTTTGTTATGTGGTTAACGACTTGGCAGGTGCAAAATTCTGTTAGTAGGTTCTTTGAGTCCATTAATTTAAGCCTTTTTCCTCTATGGGCAATGAGGTTATTGTATAACCTCATTGTCTATGGGTACCTAGATAGAAACAGCCTAGTCTTGAGCTACGACTTTTGACATCCAGATGACATAGAGAAAATTATTTCATTCACTGCTTTATTTTAAATTTTTATTGAAGATATTTTTGGAATCAATTGGGCTTGTTGGTAAGTAATAACAGCCGCACGGGTGGATCGACCAGGTTAAGCTACGATTGCCGTGGTGTTTCCGAGGAAAGCAGTTCCGCTAAATTATAACGGCTCCAGCCGTCATGAAAATCTGTAATTTTCACCAGTATTTGATATTAAGTCAAACCCCGCTGGCCAAAGATTTAAATCGCTAGATTCGCCCTCACTCTACTTAGTCACATAAAAAAGTGTCCATAATAGCGTTTCCATGACAATCAAGTGAAGTTACTGCGTCATTGTGTGTCAGAGGTGTCAAAACGAAACTGAAATACGACTAACATTTGACGCGGGAGGGTGAATCTTAAGATTTAAATCTCTAACACTGCATTATTTTCATGACACCAAAACCGTAGCTTTAGTGCGTTTCATCAAATAGTTACTATGCCGTAATGTTGGCTCCCCTGTTGTAGGACCAATAAGAATACGCTACACCGCTGCGGCGCGAAATAATATGTCCGCTTTTTTAATTTAACAGTGGAGCCAATATTACAAAGGAACTATTTGATGAAACACACTCTAGCTATATCCGGTGTTGATTTTTAAATATCACTTCAAAATTCGAACGGTGCCGAGCCGAGGCTTCAACCTTTTTTTTTAAATGAGTACGATTTGGAACTGTGTGCGGTCTCATGAATGAGGTTTCATGTAAACTTCTAAACAGACTGCAGTTTTTAGAAAATATCAAAGAAAAACCTACATACTTTCCTTCAAAGATCAACAAACATAAAACTAACTAGAACAAAACAATCAGTCCACACTCAAAGCTGATGAAACAAAGCTCTTTCTTCGCCCAAGTAGTAAATACTGAAAAATTCATACATTTCGTCAGTACCGTCGGCAAGTCAAGTGCTCGGCATGGTTAGCATATCGCAGAGATCGCCTGCTCGAATATTCAACAGCTCTTTGTTGCTGACCCTACTTACGTACTACGGTATGGTAATGAGTGACGTCACTGTTTGTTTTTGATTCAGTTTGATTTTGTAGCTGTCGCTAAGAAGAATATATTTTGGGAAGATGTTTTAATAATAAGACTGTGTCTTATTGCACGATTTAGATACATTAATACCAGTACTAGTCTACTTGAGTGACGATATTAATAATTATATCAACAGCAGTCAGCCTTGTTTTTTTATTATTATTTGCCTTTTTAGTCGGACAAAGTAGTAGTCTTCAATCTCGTATTTGGTGTTTCTTTATATTTTGTATGTCAGTTTGCCAGTCGACAAAAGCCTCCTCCGACCTTCTCCATTCCTGTCTCTCACTGGCCACTCAGCTGATGCACCAAAAGACACCAAAAACATAGAAATTTAGAGAAGAATAACAAACAGCTGGAAGAGATACCGTGGCCTGAGAAAGGTAATGAAAGACAGAAACCATCATATTATGACAACAAAAAGTAAACAGTTTAACACCTGCACTGCATACATGCTAGGAGCCAAAAAAGCCGAAAAAATTAAAAGACGCAAGACCAAGGTTCAGGACATAACCCTAAAAATCAGAAGACTAAAGTGGAAATGGTCTGGACACATGATTAGAGAGAAAGACAAATGGAGCAAAATAGATACCCAGTGCTACTCAAGAAACGGCCACAGAAAGAGAGGTTGACCTCAGATAAGGTGGGATGATGACATCACAGTGGTCGCTGGAACGACATGGGGTAGAGTGGCCAGAGAGAGAGTCAGTCATGCTAATGTCTTGTAATATAAGCCAGTCAGGCTAATATTTTTACCACGGTACCTCAAGAGCTATTTTAACCGACTTCAAAAAAGGAGGAGGTTATTATGTTCGTCTGTATGTTTTGTATTTTCATTAATTTAATATAGTTGTAGCGGTGACACCGCGACATAAAACTACGCAGTAAAAAGACATGACGTCACACAATTCCTGCATCTCGCAGTTAGAGTTTACCAAGCGAAAAACATAGATAAGACTATCCGAAATCAACATATGGGCAGTTGCCCGCCAGACATAACAACCCGTCTGGTTGGAGGATCCTCCCTTTTCTATAGAGTATGAGTGAACTTTACACCCTGTTCCTCATACTTCCTAAATTGGTGACCCCGAGTATGAACGTCAACGCAGCCTTCGTGCAACTACTTCAGCGTGACGTCATCATCATCATTCCCGCAAGCTTTCGTGAGGCGAGTCACACAGCCAGCCAGCACCCACGGCTTCAACGGGTATCCTGACCACCAGCATGCAGCGAACGCGCATTCCTGGTCATCACCCTCAGCCACATCACCCCGACTCACTGGGGAAGCACCGCAATCACCTCAATCACCGCAATCACCTCAATCACCGCAATCACCACAATCGCCGCAATCACCGCAAACAGTTCCGACCCACCGTGAACTGTGCGGCACCTGGTTCCGACTCACTGGAACCACAATCACCATCGCCGCAATCACTGCAGACAGTTCCGACCCACTGTGAACTGAGCGGCACCCGGTTCCGACTCACTGGAACCACAGCTGGCACTGTGAAGCATCGCAAGATCCAAGACTCAGCCCACTATCGACCTCCGGTCTCCGGAGGGGAGTGATGTAGCGGTGACACCGCGACATAAAACTACGCAGTAAAAAGACATGACGTCACACAATTCCTGCATCTCGCAGTTAGAGTTTACCAAGCGAAAAACATAGATAAGACTATCCGAAATCAACATATGGGCAGTTGCCCGCCAGACATAACAACCCGTCTGGTTGGAGGATCCTCCCTTTTCTATGGTGGATGAGTGAACTTTACACCCTGTTCCTCATACCCCTAAATAGTTCGTGCCAATACCAAGTAGGCTAACTGTACTCTATTAAAATAAGATTAGATACTTAACTAAACCTTTTGCACGACTCAATGCGAAGCATTAGAGAGTGCTCTACGATCGAAAAACTTATTTGGCCCCATTTCTGCAACTGTTTTTATTGTTACACTCCTGCTAGTACACAGAACCTACTTAATTTATATACCATTGTATAGATAATTAAATGGAGATTAATACTGTACTTTTCAAAAATTTATTTCATTCAGCAGAACCGAAAAAAACATCAGAATAGTTTTTAGAAGATAATCAATTACTCAACAATAATAGGACCATGTTTTTCTACAAAGTAAAATACGCACATACATACAAAATCAGTGTATTAATGTTCCCACTGCTGGGACACAGGCCTCCTCGGTGTGAGAGGGAGTGGGCTGTAATCTACCACGCGGGCCCAGTGCAGGGAGAGCAGTGGTGGCCCAATGGTAACGGCCCCGACTTACGAGTTGTAGGTCGCGGGTTCGAAACCTAGCAGGCGCTTTACTTTGTGTAAATAATTTCATCACCACTGCTCTCAGAAACGGTGAAGGAAAACATCTTGTGAAAACCAGCATGTCTTAGAACCAAAAATTCGAGGACATTGTGACATCTACCAAAGTAAAATGTCACCGAACAATTCTTTTTAAACAAAGACTCAATAGGTGACAAAAGAGTAACCTTTAACAAAAAAAAGAACCTTTGTCTTCGTAAATATTAAACCAGTCACGCGTTTAAATATTTCTACCAGTGGGGCATTTTGTATGCTTCATTGAGTCTTCTTATTTATTATTTATTTATTTATCATAAACAAGGTTTATAAAAACTCTTAACTTAAAACTATGCCCCACAAAACCGTTTTCTCGGTTTCTTTTTGTGTGGTTAGTGACTAACCTGGTGTCAGAATTTTAATGCCGCCCATGGGCCTCTGACTTGGTTTCACATGCCATCGAGAAGCATTTATCTATTTTTTCTTTGTTTCTTCTTCATTGAATGAAAAGCACTGATAGGCTTTATTTTTAACCGACTTCCCCAAAAGGAGGAGGTTCTCAATTCGGTTGTATGTTTTTGAAGTGAAAACTTCTTAGCGGCGTTGTGCACTTATTTTAGGATGGGTAAAAACTGTTAAACTCGCGTCAGGACGTGACCGTAAGATCCGTTGCCTAGCAACCGACAAAGTAAATTTCAAAATAAATTGTCTTTGACATTACGTAAAGATTGCGATCTAAGAAATTTTACCCATAGTGATGGGTAAAAAAAGCAGTCAAAACATACTTCATGAAAAGTGTTTAAGTTTTCATATCTGCTGGCACTCCCGGAGTGCAACCCGTTGTTTTTTTTTATATTAACAAATACAGCATGCAGCAGAAAGGTGTGGTCATATACACGGTGTGGTACAGACCATCAAACTGAAAAAAATATCAACTTGTAGCGGTTACATCGCCACATACCAACTACGTAGAAAAGACTCTAAATTGGCCAATTTAGAAGTATGAGGAACAGGGTGTAACTCATCCTCTATAGAAAAGGGAGGATCCTCCGACCAGATTGGTGTCGTGTCTGGCGGGCAACTGCCTGAAAGTTAATTTTTTATTTTTAAGTAGGGCATCTCGTAGCTGGCCTCTGAGGCCATGACTACTTAACCGGACATTCCTATGGCTGCCTTAAGCTTCTACACTCAAAGCCTCCAGGGGCAACTATTCTTAATTAATACCCCCGTACCCGTACCCCCTGTGGCGTTCGAACCTCGGCTTAGGGCGTTGCTGGGGGTAGAACAGCAAGATGGGACAGGCTACATCAATATCATCATCATCATCATCAGCCTATTAATGTTCCCACGGCTGGGACACAGGCCTCCTCTCTGTGAGAGGGAGTGGGCCGTAATCTACCACGCGGGCCCAGTGCGGGTTGGTAGATGTCACATGTCTTCGAATTTTTTGTTCTAAGACATGCCGGTTTCCTCAAAATGTTTTCCTTCACCGTTTTGAGAGCAGTGGTGATGAAATTATTTACACAAAGTAAAGCGCCTGCTTGGGTTCGAACCCACGACCTACAACTCGTATGTCGGGGCCGTTACCACTGGGCCACCACTGCTGTCTGGATCAATATCTGATGATTATTATAACGAATTCTAGAACAGAGATAGCATGGCGAACGTATCGCGTTTCATTTTATTCAGAAAAATAAAACAGATTCATCAAATACCAGGTCTTGTTTATTATTTTCGAATATTTACAGTGACAACAGCTAGAACAATGTTTTATACCTATAGTTTTGAAATTAATTTTAGGACTCATTATAGTCCGATGTTTGAGTGAATTACAAAGGTGTTTTCCTTCTCTATATGAGAAGATTCCTGCAGTGACACTTAGTTAAGTTAAAGTAATGTAATGTCTAATAGAATATTCACCACAAAAACTAGCCCCCCCTCCAAGGATCTTTCATATACGACCTAATTTCTGATAACCTTTCCGCCCCTTTTGGAAGGCATTTCTCCCTCAACGGGCCATAGTACCACCATGTCCTAAAGTTCTTGTATGAACTGAAGGCTTGGTACTTTTTCTTATCATTCAACATTTTACAGAGTTCACAGTATCCTCTGGCTTCTTCTACCTTTTCTATTGTGTAGTAGTTCTTCCAGTTGAAATATTGGTGGTAGACTGTTGGATTCCTTATGCTGTAGTCTAAAAGAGCTGCAAGCTTTTCTTCATTGTCAAAATTATAATTTATGTATGAGTTGTCCGGAAGGAACCTGGTGAAAAAGAAGAGTCGTGAAACACTGGACTTGGTTACAAAGATAATGGTGATAGAATCTCACATTGGTTGATGTGGTTATCCTCGTCCGGATTACTGATTTGGTCAAAGTATATTGCACTGTATTTTAAACTGGATTAAAGTCGTGATGTACCGCAATCTTTCCGAAATTTAAAATAAAGAAAGTATTTCTACTCATAAATAAATTTATTTTTTTATCTTTAAATAGCAAGAAGTTTCTGCAAAGCATTTTGATTTCAACCAAATAAATACACATTTTATTAAATACAAAAGAAAATGGAATGCATATGTTACCGACCCAACCCGATTTTGGAAGAACTAGTTTCGCCTAGACCAAACCAGTTATCCCTACACGCGATAGAACAAACGAGTATAACCTAGGCCAAACTCGTTCATCCTGTTACCGATAGGATAAACCAGTTTAGCCTAGGTCGAATCGGTTTATCCTTGTTAGAATTTACATGCTTTAGGATAAACTGGTACGTCCTAGTCTGAACTGATTTTGCCTAGTCGGAACGCATGTCACTGTACGTTTCTTGCCCATTCTATACGAAAACTGCCTTTTGGAAGGGGCGACTAGAATCAATTCTATTTTTTTTGTAAATTATAGACGTTCAAAAGTGCCTTACAAAACCCTATTTGAAAAAAAAAAATAACTTGACTTGAACTAGAAATGAGATCTTACTTGGTATAATCTGCACGACCAACCACCACGGGTACTGCATTATGATGATACCCTTTCAATACTTCTGACGTCACAAAATCCTCTGACGAACTTGGTTCAAGCGCCAAATAAAAATAATAGTCCTTTTCAATAGCCTTTAGACATCCTTCTGTAGTACAATTCTTAAAACCACAGCCGTACACATCAATCGACCAATTAAATGATTTCAGTGCTCGGCTCAGTTTAGAGAGAAACATCTTCCTTTTTAGTACAAATTCGCAATCTTCTATAACCAAAGCCAATGCCTTTGTCTTTGTATTTACTTGTTTAATAATATCTCTCTCCGTCGTGGGCTTTAAATGCGTGGTCCATAGCACTTTTCTATTGGGCGCCACAACGTTGCCACTCAAGTCCTTTACTTCAAAAAAAGGGCTGAATATATCTGATTGAAATTTGTAACTCCACGTCCAGTTGAAGAAGTTGTCTAAGCGAATGTTGCATATAGGATGGTCGTCGGCCCCTTGCATTCCATGAAAAAC
This sequence comes from Conistra vaccinii, assembly GCA_948150665.1. Classification (NCBI taxonomy): domain Eukaryota; kingdom Metazoa; phylum Arthropoda; class Insecta; order Lepidoptera; family Noctuidae; genus Conistra; species Conistra vaccinii. The sequence goes on from OX411319.1 coordinate 10,331,930, forward strand.
ATATTTCTGGCTTTTCGTTCTATTTTTTGGAAGGCCTTTATAGCCTCCTGATAGCCCAACTAGAGTCATGTTAAAAACAATGGCGTCGAAATGCGTGTAATCATTGTTAAGTATCGTCTTGTTTGTTGTTATGTAACAATTGATATCTGGACAGTTACTTTCGATGAATGGGGATTGCCCTTCGTACGACAATAGGTTCTCGGCTTCCCTGCTTTCTCCTGCCGACCACACTAGGATATACTTGAGATCGTTCTCGAACCTTTTGTCAACCTCGTCGAGACTTCGGAGGTTATCGAACCGTTCTTGATATTTTACCGTCTGAGACACGTTAGTGTACGCAGTGTGAAATGAATAAAACGCCAACGCGACGTACATGAAAAGCCCGGTAAAGCTGACTATGAAAAATAATTTCGCAAAAGTTTCAGTTCGGGAGACTATATACATTTTTTTCTCGGTTGGTTCGCGCCGCGTCTCGTGAACAATGGAAAGAAACGTCGGCTTCATCTCGATAAATAAAGAAGAATGCATCCGCTGTCTCATTAGATGACGGTGGTAAACAAAAAATTCTTTTGATAGCAAATAAACAAAGCGAATCAGTGTTGTGTACATAACTGCCTCGCTGAGCAGTTATTTAGACATTGAATTGCCTGTTAAGTGCTTGTACACGGTGCAAGTTTCTCTGGGTTGTTTCGGGTATTTTCGGTGATGATGATGATTAAGATGAATATTGTTTATATCATATAATTTTCAACCAAGATGTCAGATGTTAAACATATCATAATTATTATTATGCGACTAGGCGGAAAGAGACATTGCGAGGCATGCGCAGCGCTCGGCGCTCATCACTTGCAAGGTGTGGACATTTTTATTCGTGGTGCGGGAGGAAACGCCCGGGTGTCACCATTGTGTGGATCACCCGGAGGTCACAGTGGAGCATACGGTGGAGGTCTGCCTGGCTTGGGCGGAGCACCACCGTGTCTTCGTGGAGGCGATCGGTGGCGGTGACGTCTCTCGTCCGGCCATGGTACGGAGCGACAGGGCATGGCAAGCCGTCACCTCCTTCTGCGAAGCAGTAATGCTCGCGTAGGACGAGGCGAAGTGCGTGAGGGAGAGGCAAATTTCGCGCCCTCACATCTCTAGCCGCCGCAGGAGACGCCCTGGGCGTCGGGAATCGAGAGCCGATTTCCAGCCACCGTAGGTGCGGGCTAGCGGACGAAGAGCAATGGGTAGCTCGCCGTCCGATAAGGACCAGGCCCGGGTCGACGGTGCGTTGTGTTCCACGCGCGCCTCAAAGAGATGTTAGCACAACTGACGGGGTCCGATAGGGCCTATGCCTGCCGGGGTTGCGGGAAATTCCTAAAGGGTTACCGTGGGCCCTGGCAACGTACAGGCAATTGAAGAAACACTGGTGGGTTTTGATCAGTAAGAGTCTGACACGCTCTGCCGCTTCGCCCAGAGCGGGAGAAGTTATTTGATGATGATTTCCCACCCAAAAGAAAAAAAAAGGCTTAAGAAATTTATATCTATGCGTGCGCTGCGAGGCGTGCGCAGCGCATGCCTCACAATATTTGTATCCGCCTTAAGGCTCGCTCATTTTTTTTCTCTGTGAAGTTACTTCTACTCACTTTTATTTGACAACTACAATATTTTGACTATAGTAGGTCCCTAATAAATCTAGTAGATATTTTTAGCTTTCAGTTTAAACAAAACAAAACACCATTCACCATATAAATCCATTGTTACAGCTAGGTAGCCAATGAAGTTACGTTCACCGTCAACCATTGGAATGCAGATATTCTCCGTTGAATTCCGCGGATACCGATCGCTCAGAATCCTTGTGGCTACTGTCTTCAAATATTCATCTTAATAACGTGTCAATTAATTTACCTTTGAGCTATTTTGTGACCACATAATCTATGGTTAGAATGTGAACTAATATTGATAACAACCGACCCTCGAATACAAGCATAATATATTTCGGTTTTGAAATTACTATAATTATGTAATTCTGTGCGAGCAGTCCAGTGTTATCTGAACTTTAATGTATGAAATGAAATACTTTTAAAAGAAACAAAATTAAATATAGTGGAATTTGTCGTAGTGTTTTGTCTAAACTGAAGATGTCGTCGTGACCGTCGTCATCGAGACAAGCCTGGACTTTTAGCAATCTGAAATCGGCAACCTACACTGCCATCATTTTGAGAAATGTTCCTTTTGTTTTTTTGTTGCTTATAGCCATACAGGGTGGCAAGGACATCGTCACGAAAACTGTTACCATGCATTCAGTACACGATTCTAACCCCACTGCGTAAAAATTTTTCGTAGGTTATTAAAAAATATCTGCTGTTTCATAGAAAACTGCAATACCTACGCGGTCAAAATGTAATGGTCAGTATGAAAAGCAAAATAGAAAAAGAAAAGAAGGTTCAGAATCATGTACTGAATCCATGGTAACACTTTTCGTCGATGTCCCTGCCACCCTGTATTATTTGTATTCTCATGTGCGTCTTCCAATTAATACTTTTTCTATCTTGACTGTTCAAACATGATGAAAGAGGTCTTTAGCCTACGAATTGCAGACCGGTATAATAACAGTCCTCCAGACCGAGTTTCAGCCATGGCGACCAATCCCTGCGGAGACCAATCTTCGGCGCGGGAGATATTATCATGCACAATACGTGTGTGCTCAGACACAGGTACAGTCTCCCTTCCCTCACATTCATAGTCCGATGGGACGGCAACCCGACACGATTGGAGAGAGATCAGGCGCAGCGCCAACGGCTTAACGTGCATTCCGAGACACGGGGGCATCACACTGCCAAATTCCTTTGCCCGATCTGGGAATCGAAAGCAAGACCCCACGCTCCGTAGTCGCACTTGCGACCACGAGACCATTTGCACGTCAGCGTCAAATGTCTGAATTGAATTTTGAACATACATTTATATGAAACTAACTACAGTTATGGCTTTATATTGACACGTCTTCGCTTGTCACGTGCGCAAAAGGGGTATATTTTTATGGAATACGTAATTTTGTTTGACTTCATACGCGGTGTCCATATTTGCCGAAGACTCGACGTCCTACATGCAAAGAGACTGGGGTGTTTGCAATGTTTGATGCGGCACGAGATTAGTGTAGGTGGCAAGGTCGAAGGAAAACTGTTTTTGCTTAAACGGGTATTACACTACACTGAATAAGGGTCCCTAAACCCTAAAACCCTAAACCTAAAAAATAAGAGAGGTGTAATAAGAGTAAGGGTCCCTAATGGGGTTGTGCGCCGTTAGTGCTCCCTTAATCAATCAGGGCCCTGATTCAGTGTAGTACCCGTTTAAGAGAGTACAACCTAATTAGGGACCCTTATTCTTATTACACCTCCCTTATTAAGGATTTAGGGACTCTGATTCAGTGTAGTGTAATACCCGCATTAGTTCTACGCTTCTTCTTCTTAGCATGTCGATGGCAATCTATATAGAGTCAGGCCAGAATTTGACTACGAGGTTGATCAGACCCTGTAACGTGCAAACAACAGGTCACGTTGGACACGATATAAGATTTCCCATTGTTTGTGGAACAGCACAAGTCCTACACTATTTTAGTTGTTAGTATTCATAATCTCTGAAAGCCATGCTTCACCCACAGCTGAGTATTTAACACAAGTAATTCTCTGTCACCTTCGAATGATCAGCTATAATGCCTTACAAGGGGTGTTGACGGACGTTGCTTCAGCAATTGATAACATGACAATCATGTAGTTTCCAATCTCAGATACGTCTCCAAGCAACTAGTGCTGCAGTCACCAGGACTAGATGACTAATATGACGGAGAGTTACCAGTCAATATAGTTATTCTGCAAACATTATGGGGTAAACTTACTTTAAAAGGTTCAAAAATATAAGTTTATTGACATAATAATAAAAATACGTCAACGATTTGACGCCAATCAAACAAAGACACACATTTTATAGCTAATTATACCAGGTTTATGTTGTTTAAAGATGTAGCTTAAGACTTCGGCGACCGTTGAACTATCCATACAAACGTAATACCTAAATCATTTGCAATTTGAGCATATATTATTTCCATCATATTATGTTAATATTCGGATTTAGACAGTATTTATCTAGGCTTGTACATCTTTTTTTTTCCAAAAAACTTACCTAAAATAAAGTTTAAGCGAATTGAATTTTGCACATTTTTACAGCTAAATGACATGTTTTCATACTGTTTTTTCTGTATTATAAACAACAATATTTGGAATATTGTTTATTCAGAAGCATAGCTTATATTATCAAGTTACAAAGTACTTATAGAAAAAATTATGAAAGAATATTAAGTTTTCATTCATCATTTTTGGTATTATGGAACACATCCAAATTTATTATAAATTCCGATAGCTAGTAACAACGCTAACAACACATAACACACAACAGACACAGACAACAACAGCAACACAACAACACAACAGAACAGATAACAATATTCCAAACGCATTTTCCTCCCATTTCGACTTGCAGTTGCGAGCCGTGTTCGCCGGACTCTTAATATATTGTACTAGCTTTAACTCTGTGACGGACTGTAAGGGACAGGGACTGTTCTTCTATAACCTAGCTAGGAAAACAGCACTACTCCTATCTGATTAATGTTATTATAGTAAATAAGTCCTTATAGTTAATGAGCAACTTTATTTTTTTTAAAACATGGCGTTAGGATAAGCATAATCAGCTTATAAAGTTCCCACTTATTATTTATTTATTTCCACTTCTGGGACACAGGCCTCCTCTCTGTGAGAGAGAGCGGGCCATAATCCACCACGCGGCCCTAGGGCGGGTTGAGATGTAACATGTCTTCGAATTTTCGGTTCTAGGACATGCCGGTTTCACGATTTCACGATGTTTTATGAGAAATAAATTATACAATGTATTCGACGACCTCCGACACCTAAGTTGGGCCGTTACCACAGGGCCACCAAAGGTTTAAAATTATTTGTTTGTTATCTATTTAATCCTCTCTTTAGTTGGAGCTCGTGGCTAAGTAATAACAAGCCGCACTGGTCGATCCATCAGGTTAAGCTACGCTTGCCGGGGTTGGTCAGTGGATGGGTGACCATCTTTACATACCGAGACTCCTCCGTGCCTCGGAAAGCACGTTATGCCGTTGGTCCCGGCTGTCATTCGTGGATCCTTGACAGTCGTTACGAGTCGTCAGAAGCCCGAAAGTCTGACACCAGTCTTACCAAGGGGTATCGTATTACCCAGATATTGGGTTGTGGAGGTCAGATAGGCAGTCGCTCCATGTAAAATACTGGTATTCAGCTGCATCCGGTTAGACTGGAAGCCGACCCCAAGATAGTTGGGAAAAGGCTAGGCAGATTGATTTTTTAGTTGGGTAAATAAATAAATATCGTCCAAACATCTTCAACTCAATGGAAACACACGCTGCCTCTAACGAAACAGGTCTTAGCAAATAGAGGGAGACATCGACTGATAGAAAAATTTTCTCGAGAGCTTTTTGGCTGCGAACAGACAGACAGACGGATCTCTTTGAGAGGTCTCAGTGGAACATTTTATGTTTGGCATAAAGAAATAGGACAAATAACGCTCCCGTGTGCCGTTGAAGACTTGCTAGGTGAATATTTAGTGGAACTGTTCTTTTTTTAGAACCTAGTATTTGGAACTGTTATCGATTTTGTTGGTCGGTACTTTGAAGATGTTTTAAGCAGGCTTATTATAACTTATGTTGTGGGCGCAGCTATAAAACATGAGCACGTAAAGTGTGACTTTATTACATTGTTATAGGGTTTAAATTACAACAAAATTAAACAAATGCCTGTTGCGCAGACATTCATCTCAGGATCATGTTCTTTTTTTGATGTTTATGTTTTATTTGAATGATCGTTGTTAGGAATTTGACGATATTTTAAAAGCTATTGAGAATACACATACCGATCTGCTTGCATCATGATAACATTTCCGTGTACTACTGTTACTATGGTACCGTTAGTATGGTACTGGTGTTATCATTGACAACCATTTCAAATGGAAAAAGCAGATCAATTCTACGGTGACACGAGTGCGTAGATTAATTTACATTTTTTTTAAACTTAGGGCGGTTGCTGACTTCAAATGTCTGATTACTGTCTACCTTGCTCTCGCTCAATCAGTCCTTGGGTATTGCGTGACCGCGTGGGGTGGTGCCCATAAAACAACCATGCTCCGACTAGAAAGGGCGCAGAGGGCCGTACTCAAGGTCCTTGCAAAAAAACCGATCCGGTATCCGACACGTGACCTTTATTCACTTTGCAAAGTCCTCACGGTTAGGCAGCTTTTCGTACTACAGACTGTCCTCAAAAAACATATGCTTGTACCTTTCGACCCAACCTACAGTACTGCGAAACGCCTCTCCGACAGAATCTGCAAAATTGTGCCTTGTAGAGCAGCAGTGGCGAGAAGACACTTCAGGTTCATCAGCCCCAAGATCTACAATAAAGTTAACAAAAGCATCGATATCTACCGCTTATCTCGTAATGTTTTGAGAGTAAAGTTGACAGACTGGTTGAAATCTCTTTCTTATGATGCAACTGAAAAGATTGTGGAAACTTAAAACTAGTCTTGGCACTCACACACATTCCTCGCTCACACACTCACACATTCGCGCTCACACACACTAGCTCATACACACCCACACACTCACCCACACCACACACACCCCACTCACAATACACACCCCACTCACAATACACACCACACCTACCAACATACAAAGTTTGCATGGAATATTTATAATTTAAAAACTCACTAAAGCTAGCTAAACTGTACCCATAGTCACAGATTAGTTTGGAACAATGTGCATCTTATGTTTAGACGGGCGTTGATAGCTGCGACACAGTTCTTAACTTTTGTAGCTATCATCGTTTCCATTGTAATTTGTGTTAATTTTGTTGTTGTTCCTAAATAAATATTTTTTACTTTTTTTTTACTACTTACTACGTACTACCTGATACTTACTCCGTCACATTGTTTACAAGTTTGTTTATAAATGACGATTCTTTTTCTCTTTTACGCACGTCCATATTTGTAAGCAAAACATATTTACGCATAAAGGCCCCCGGAGACAAGCACGACGCGACACCAACAGAACAATTTCCGTGTTTTTTTTTATAGAAGTTGTTCCACCAGATTCGCGTCGCACCTGTCTGCTCAGCCATTAGACGAGATTTATCAATAAGTACATTGACTAAGCACTAATTGAGATTTGAAATTATGTTGTAGATGTCATAACGTGCTACCTAGTAACAGGGTTGTGGAGGTCAGATAGGCAGTCGCTTCATGTAAAATACTGGTGTCAGCTGCATTTGGGTAGATTGAAAAACGACTCCAACATAGTTTGGCAATACTAGTCAGATGATGATTTTAAATGTCGTGTCGTCAATGATAAGGATAATGAGGATGGTAAGCCGAAAAAGACGAGAGAGAGACTATTTTTATCCGACTTCGGTGAAGCAAAAATAAAGGTTATGATTTTAACCGATGTGTCTCGTATGTTCATCTGTTCCGTCTTAACTTCTAAACTTCTCATCATAATTTGACAAATGAGGTATCGTTGGAAGCGTCTTGATTGACCGCTGGTGGACTTACAAATAAAAAATCCGGAGCCCCACGTAATCTGTTCGATTTACGCCCTAACACGTGTGACTCCGGATTTTTAACTAGTCTATCTGTAATGTCTTCTTTATACCTTTTTAGTTGACTTTTTTTCGTAATTAGGTTTTAGTTTTTATAACTTTTTTATTTTTTTACATTAACGAGCAATATAAAAAGCCACTAACTAACATACTTACATACATAAACTGAAATAAACTCACGTCTTCCCATGGGGGTAGGCAGAAACTACAGAACGCCACTTGCTACCATCCTTACATACTCCTTTTGCCTCGTTTACGTTCATACATCTGGTCATACACGCTCGCCGGTTGCGAGTACTACGCACCTGTCCTTTCTGAAGAACATCACCAATAAGACCAATGTACCCCGTCCCGTCGTCCGTGGCGTAGTCACTAACTTGTCATGAAATATTTCCGAAACCACGCAAGATAGATTCTTGAAGTAAAAAGCAACATTCAAGTGTATTAGCGCATAAAACGCCTATAAAACTGTTTTTATGAAAAAAAAAAAACATGTATCTGACTTTTATTTAGAGTTTTTTGTCACTTTGCAAGTAGCTTTTTTATATTTTTCGGAATTGTATTTTTAGAGTTATGAGGAACAAAGTGTAAAGATCACTCGACCTCTATAGAAAAGGAAGAATCCTCCGACCAGACGGGTGTCGTGTGGCGGGCAACTGCCCAACGATTGATGTCGGATAGTCATATTATATGCCAAACTTAAGTGGCAATGGGCAGGGCACATTGCTCGCAGATGGGCGATGGGGCCGAAAGGTTCTGGAGTGGCGACCGCGTACCGAAAGACGTAGCATTGGAAGGCCTCCCACAAGATGGACCGATGACCTTGTAAAGGACGCAGGAATCCGCTGGACGCGGGAGGCACAAAATCGATCGAAGTGGCGGGGGAGGCCTATGCCCAGCAGTGGACGTCTTTCGGTATGATATGATGATGATGATGAGTCATATATGTCGTTCGCGCGGTTAACTCTAATTGCGGAATGCAGGATTTGTGTGACGTCAGGATTTTTTTGTGACGTCAGGTCTTTGATGCGTAGTTTGCATGTGGCAACGTAGATGGCGCCACATATTAAATAAACTTACCACCCAGCATCCGATAAAATGCTCGTTGTATTCGAGTCCGCCGCGTCGTTTGTCATTCGCGAACATTGTTTCGGAAACAACCGATAGGATGATGTTATAAATGACGTTTCGGAGGCTCGCACATATATACCCTTTGCTTTTTATTCTGTTCCGATATGAATTGTGAATTGGTTTATCAACGGGTCGGTATCCGGCAGACATATATATTTTTTCGAGAGATTTACGAGCATTAGTTTGTTCGTTTCCTTTTCGGTTTACAGGTGTAGTGTAGCGGTTATTTTAATGTCTTCATATACTACCTACTTGACGTCATTTCGATTGTGACTCAACTCAAACTCAACACACATAAATTGAGAATTGATCGCAATGGGTTTCATTTTGACAGTTCACTCACGTTAATTGCGTTAATTACGTTGTTGCGCAGACGAATTTTTCAAACCTATGATTCAATGGATTAGCAACGTCCTTCAAAACTCTCAGATTTTGATTGAGGCTGGTTTCACAGTTGTACGGGAGACCCGTACGGGCCGTTCGTACGCGTTCCCGGAACAGAAACACACGTGAGGCGCTAGAACATTGTTCCACAGAGACGCGGATTAGTCATTACGCGACACGCTCCGGGCAGAGCCCGTACAACGTATCGTACCGGTCCCTCGTTTGAGAGTACTGCGGCCGCTGCCCGTACGGATGTCCCGTGTACGGACGGCCCGTACGGGTCTCCCGGACAGCTGTGTAACCAGCCTGAGAGTGTATACACGCTACTGGTTGCGATTACTATCCACCTGACAAAACTCACTATAATAATCACCTAACATTTACGCCCTAACACATGTGACTCCGGATTTTTAACTAGTCTATCTGTGATGTCTTCTTTATACCTTTTTAGTTGACTTTTTTGTCGTAGTTAGGTTTTAGTTTTTATAACTTTTATTTTTTACTCCTAATAATACTACCTGTAAATACACTGACGACCAATATAAAAAAGCCTAACTTATCATGAAATATCATACGCACACCGCATCAACCAAGTTAACCCACGTATAAATAAACCAAAGATTTACCCGGTGCATGTCGGCCGCGACTTTAAAAAAACTGGGTAATAAGCATGCAACCCACCTGAGGGGAGTAACTCCAAACTTGGGAGGAATGAGGTAAAATCGAAGTTCTGGAGGCAAGTTTAAAAAGTCTAATTTTCCTTCATACGCGACTGGAGTACAGGAGGCTACGGTGCCGGCGGACGAAGGAATAATGTGGATGCGAATTTTAAGGTTTTTTTTTTTCACTTTTCTTTTGAAGCATTTTTTTTTTCGAACTTAATTGTAACAAAGATAACAAGAAAAAAAAAGAAAAACGCGTTTATTCATTACAGCAGAAAAATACACCTTAACGTCAAAAACAGAAAACAATGAATTATAATAGCAAAAGGATTTTGCTACAAATAGTTGTGTAGGAAATATTATGATGTTGTGGCGCTCACATCACCTCCCGCCGTGGCAAGCGCAAGCACCTGCAGCGAGATCAGCGAGCTGAAACAATGTATAGCGGAATTAACCAAACAGGTAGCCGCCCTTTCAACACGTGGTCAGGTACATCACCGCTCGCGTTCGTCTGACAGGTTTAGGCGTGGCAGCAGAGATTCAACACCAGGCCGTTCCCGTAGCCGGTCGCGCTCCAGAGACTCGTGGAACGAAGAGCACTGCTGGTACCACAACAACTTCGGTGACCGGGCCAGGCGGTGCAACCAGCCGTGTACGTACGCGGGAAATGCCACCGGCAGCCGGAAATAGCGGCAAATGGCTGCCCTAACAAACCACGCCGTTTATTCGTAACAGATCGGGCAACTAAAACCACATTTTTAGTGGACACAGGGTCCGATCTTTGTGTGTACCCACGTACAGCACTACAACAGCGGCGCAGCAAGACAACGTACCAACTTTACGCGGCCAACGGTACCGCCATCGACACATACGGCTGGGTCGAGCTCCACTTGAACTTAGGGCTCCGCCGTGTATATTCGTGGAAGTTTGTGGTTGCGGACGTTACCAAGCCAATCATTGGCGCAGATTTCTTAGCTCATTACAACCTGTTAATAGACCTAAAGCATTACCGCCTCATCGACGGGCTAACACAGCTGTCCTCCACCGCGTCATCAGCAGCCGGTTCAGCAGCAGACATTGCCTCCGTCAAGTCCATTGGTGGTAGCACGGAGTACCACGAGCTCCTTCGGCAGTACCCGGAGATCACGCGCCCTGCGGGAAAACAGAGACAGGTCAGTCATACAACGGTACACCACATACGTACCACCCCAGGCCCGCCTATTTTCAGCAGACCACGCCGCCTCGCACCAGACAAGCTCAAGATCGCTCAGAAGGAGTTTGAGGCCATGCTAGCGAACGGGTACACACGCCACCACGCCGCCAAACGTCACCGTCGTCGAGAGAAAAACCCGTTCCTGGCGCACAGTACACTTCCCGGACTACTATCGCCCGTAATTTACCAACCACGGTCTCAGGGGGGGAGTAGTGTAGCGGTCAGCACCGTTAGTTAGTGTAAATACCATTTTTAACCGACTTCCAAAAGGAGGAGGTTCTCAATTCGTCTGTACGTTTTTTTTTTTTTTTTTTTGTATGTTTGTTACGCGATTTCTCCGTCAATTGTGGACCGGTTTTAAAAATTGTTTTTTTGTTTGAAAGGGTATGCTTCCGAGGTGGTCCTATATAAATTGTATTAACTTTACTTGGACAGTTTTTGAGTTAGCTTCAATAATACGTATTTTTCCCACTTAGTTTATATGGATGATATGATGATAACTTCCAATCACTGTTATTTACATAGCAGGTTAGTGGTATTTGAATTGTATGGGGTAGGTACCACAACTAAAAAGTGCAAAATAAAAACTTTTTATAAAAAAAGAACAACCGACTTCCAAAAAAGACACTACAAAGTCAAAAATAACTTTAATATAGGAAGTCGGTGGCAAAAAACGAAAGTTCAAAACCAAATACACCGACTTCCGAAATTAAAGTTATTTTTGACTTTGTAGTGTCTTTTTTGGAAGTCGGTTGTTCTTTTTTTATAAAAAGTTTTTTTATTTAACAACTAACTGTAGACACTATACACGCACATTTTTATAACCTCTTATTACTCTTACATCATTATTTCTCGTTTGACATTTCATTCTGTCACATTCGCATTCCAATCACCATAGACATCAAACTAGAGTATATCCTTATCTATTGCTTAACATGACTAACAAAATATATTTATAACTATTACGTATTCACTATATTTACAACACACACAATATTTATATACATATTTAATCTAACCTAACAATTATATTGACACTCCACATCTAAGTAAACATGTAAGAGAAACGGAACGTATGTCCAACCGTGTAATGAGACGCACACATGATCGGCAGATTTTGATTCTGAGGCGATCGCCCTCAGTGTGCCCTCAGTGTACTATCTTGCCTCCAGCTGGACATACGCTACTTTTCCGCTCCAAAATCTAGTCTTCATCCAAGCACTAGATCTCTCCAAGTTAGCTTCGAACCATTGCTGTATTATCTGTTTTGTCTGTACAACTTGTGTTAGTCCTTACGTTGTTTTTGTAACCTTATATGTTATAAGGGAGTGCCGAGGTAGGCAGTAAGTGCTACTGAAATTAAATCTTTTATTGAGTTTTACCCAGTAACTCCTAAATTGGTGACCCCGAGTATGAACGTCAACGCAGCCTTCGTGCAACAACTTCAGCGTGACGTCATCATCATCACTCCCGCAAGCTTTCGTGAGGCAAGTCACGCAGCCAGCCAGCACCCACGGCTTTAACGGGTATCCTGACCACCAGCATGCAGCGAACGCGCATTCCTGGTCATCACCCTCAACCACAACCCGGCGCTGTACCACATCCGACTCACTGGATGACGACGCACCGCCACCCCGACTCACTGGGGAATCACCGCAGACCGTTCCGACTCACCGTGAACTATGCGGCACCCGGTTCCAACTCACTGGAACCACAGCTGGCACTGTGAAGCATCGCAAGATCCAAGACTCAGCCCACTATCGACCTCCGGTCTCCGGAGGGGAGTGATGTAGCGGTTAGACCGCCACATACAAAAAAAAAAAAAAAAACTACGAAACAAAAAGACATGACGTCACACAATTCCTGCATCTCGCAGTTAGAGTTTACCAAGCGAAAAACATAGATATGACTATCCGAAATCAACATATGGGCAGTTGCCCGCCAGACATAATACCCGTCTGGTTGGAGGATCCTCCCTTTTCTATGGGGGATGAGTGAACTTTACACCCTGTTCCTCATACCCCTAAATGATAATAATTATGCTGACTAGCTCATTGTCATTGCACAGATTCGTGGTGTTATGTTATGAAAATTGTTTTTTTTTTAACGTATACCGTCAATTATGCGAGTAATCACCATACTACGTTTGTATGGAAGAATAACCGACTAGCGTGCCCTTAAAGCGGCACGCTGTATAAAATAATAAGAATAAGAATAATTTATTTGCAGAAAATACAGGTGTTACCAGTTGTAAAAGTTGGTTGGTTGGTCCATATTTTGCCTGTTCAGGGCATGCAAATTAATTTAATATTTGTAGTACCTATTATGTACCTACTTATTTTAATAAGACTTATACAGAAAGCAAAATACCCAATGTTTTAAAATTAAGATACATTTTAAATGACAATAAATATCTTAAAATACCTACACACATAAACAAAACTTAACCTAACAATAACATTGTATGTAACAGATTCTTTAAACTATATAAAAGACACCACAAAACAATAGGAAACTTAATATTTTTTTCTTTATGTTGCAGAAAAACAGGTTTCTATCAACCATCAGTGTAATTTAATTTTTAAATATTTAAATGGGAGCTCCCTTATGGTCTTTGGTAACTTATTAAAAACTGTAATGCCGACACATACGAACGACATTATTTTTTATCAATGGTAACGAATATCCACGTTAACCTCGCGCACAGGTAGCTCGCAACATCAGGCTATGCTATAATAAGGCAAAGTTGGCCATCTTACTAGTGAGATTTTCTCCCAATCATAACTTTCAAAGAAAAAGAAAATGTACCGTAGAATTGCATCTAATATTTTATAATATTACCGTTCCTTTGCGCGTGATGCTCTGTCGCTGAGGCAAATAAAAATAGACTGTGTACCAACTGATTTGTATTTCCTGGTACTGTACTGAATATCGTTTATTGGTTGTATCAGTATTCAAAGAAAATGTTTATATATAATATTTTATGTTTGCGTGTATCCTAGAAGGTAGTGACGGCGTCAATGTGAAGAAGTTACAAATTACCTACTTTATCAAGAATAAAATGTGATTCATAATTAAAAGTAGACAAAAAACAATACAAAAAACTTTTTTTTCTTTTAAAAACCAGTGTCAGGCTTTCAGATGTCTGGATTTTCTATTTTTGGTCCTGGCAACCCTAGCTACGGTAAGTGATTGATTCATGAAGTTTTAAATGGTTTGTGCCAAGTTCAAGATCATTACCTACTTTCTCCAAAAACTAATTGGTTTTTAAAAGGCTTAAAAGTTCCTTCAAGTCATTTTTTGAAACATTACACGAACCTACGTAACATTTTTAAATTATACTATCATTGCTTGACATTGAATCCGTTTCATAATTCCAGTACATAATAAAGAATATTCTATTCTATTATTTGTCTGAAACTCGATCAACCATATATTTACGGCCACCTATTGTAGAACAGAATGCATAGTAACCTAGTTCTAGATGCCAAGTTTCATGACTTACGGGAGCCGGTAAACAAGTCAAACAATGTAGGTATTATATTATTCTTTCATCGTATAATATTCCTATATTTTATATAACCTATTTTCTTACAGGTACAATCACTACAGTCAGTGACAAAATGTAATTTTTGGTCCCGAAAAGTCTGCACTCCGCCTAAATAAGGTGGATCATACATCGACTTTATATGGCATTTGATTAAGAGCCCTATTACATTTCGACTGATTTCGACGGTGATTTTTGCGTTAAATGGGCAACTTTGGCGTTCTTATTCTAAGTAACTGAAAACTTCGACAGCGATGACTTAATAGTTATTTTATAGTTCATAACGGCCTCGCTTTTTGCAATTTTTGCTTAACTATTTATATAAAGCCAAAATTCCGAAGCAAGTTTTTCATAAAATACGCGACGGCACTTTTTGAGCTCGTGGCTTGAACTATTGTACATAGCATTTGAAATGAAAAATTTGAAATAACATCTCTTAAAAAGTGGTTTAGTTCATAGCGGCCTCAGAATTTTGAAAAAGGTATATTTTTTTTTTTTTTTTTTTTTTGGGTGGGAAATCATCAAATAACTTCTCCCGCTCTGGGCGGAGCGGAAGGGTGTGTCAGACTTTTACTGACTAAAACCCACCCGTGTTCCTTCCCTTGCCTAGACCAGGGCCACGGTTTCCCCTAAGGACTTATCCGCAACCCCAGTGGTAGGCATCGGCCCAAACGGACCCCTTCAGCTTCGCTGACGACTCTTTGGGGCGCGCGTGGAACACTACGCGCCGTCGACCCGGGCTTGGTCCTGATCGGACGGAGAGCTACCCATCACTCTCCGTCCGCAAGCCCGCGCCCGGTATGTATGGAATATGTAAAAAAGATTCCATTCAAAATCATATAAAACTCAAATAGAGATTTCAACATGTTTTGTTGTGAATGTTTCGCAAGTTCAAACGCACAGTCACTCACTGAATTACTCTGTGCTATTACTAACTTTGGTCGATCAATTTGGTAAAGTCAGGAAATATGATTGATAAGCTAATTCAAGTTAAATTCTGAAATTAAAATCACAACTGCCATTCTTTGTCAGTCGTATCCAATGGCTAACCTAACTAATATAATATTATAAATGCGAATGTGAGTTTATTTGTTTGTTACGCTTTCACACTAAAACGGCTGAACGGATTTGGATTAAATTTGACACACGGATAGACCAAGACTCGGGTTACGACATAGAATACTTTTTATCCCGATATTCCCACGGGATCGAGAGTTATGCGGGTGAAACCGCGGGGTGCTGCTAGTTAATCTATAATTCGGCTAAAAACCGTAGTGAGCCAATCTGCTTACCCATAAAGTTGCTATCTGTACACCAATGAAACCTTGACTTTATCTTATACTGAAACATAACACAATAACACACGATTTTAATAAAAAAAAATTGCGTGTAAAGTATTAAATGCACAGCGTGGTAGGTGCGCTATAAATCGTCGGAACATCTTCGCGTCGCGGACCAATTAGTACAAGATGGCGCCGCGCAACACTCGCGGGATGGAGCTATGTGATACGGAACTAGGGGATGCAGGGAAGGTACTGAATTTATAAAAGGATATTATCCTATAACTAATATTAATACTGGGTACCGAGCTTTGCTTGATTTTTATTTATTTGTTACGTTTTCTAAAAATGAAACCTAGCTAGATCAATTTATCGCCCCCGAAACCCCCTGCATACTAAATTGCATGAAAATCGTTAGAGCCATTTCCGGGATTCAGAATATATATATTCATAATATACAAGAATTGCTCGTTTAAGTTGGCAACGTCGCAAGTAGATGTCAAATATTTCGCTGTTTTGGTTAATTTGATAATATTTCTGTATGGAAATAAAAAATGTGGCTAACTAGCGAACTAGAATATTGATTATGAAATGTAACAATTAATATCGTAACACCGAATAGATAGTTTAAGATGTAAAAAAAGTATTTGGAAACTTTCCAAATGCCTTTTTTTCACCTAAAACGGGTACAACATCAAATTCAATGTTATAATTGCAATTCATTATTAATATTCTAGTTAGTTAGTTAGCCACATTTCTTATTTCCATACAGTATTATTTCCAAATTAAGCAAAACAGGTAACTATTTGACAGTTATTTACGACGTTGCCAACTTTTAGGACGCACCCTCTTAAAGGTATTAGATAAATGCGAAAGTGAGTTTGTTTCTTTATTTATTTGTTTGTTACGCTTTCACGCTAAAACGGCTGATCGAATTTAGATGAAATTTGGCACATGGGTAGACCATGACCTGGAGAAGAACATAAGATACCGTTTATTCCGATATTCTCACGGGATCGAGACTTATGGGGGTGAAACCGCGGGGCACAGCAGTTTCACCCCCATAAATGATGATGAATGAATAGTTTGTAATGAGACTGAACTTATTTGCCGGTCTATTCTGCACTTAACCTAAGTTCTCGCTATGAGTCTTTTAGAGAATAGATAGATCCACTGATCTGAAAATGACGAATAAGAACGAACGATCACGAAAGAAAAAAAACTTTTTATTTTGAAAGTCGTTTTTTTTTATTTTGTAAAAAAAAAAACACTTTTCAGCTACGGTACCCCACACCGATTCGTTAACCACTGCTTGCTATGTAAACAACAAATACAGAAAGTAGCAGTATTCTAAATCATCAAGATACACAAAGCTGATTAAATACGTATTATAGGTAGGTAACTCAAAAACTACCCATGCAAAGTTATTAAAAATTTTATGGGACCACCGCGCAAGTTTCCTCCACGAAACGAAAAAAGATTCCGATGCACTGAGAACCTTCTTCTTTTTTTTAAGTCGGTTAAAGAGAATAAAAGCATCAAAATACCTTCACGAGTCTGCACTTCCAATAGTCAGCTACCTTTCGCTTTCTGGGGTCCCTGTAAGGTCATGTGACATTTTAACCCATTTAAACTAAGAGGACTGCCACGTTGGTCTAGTGGTCGCAAGCGCTACTGCTGAGCATGAGGGGTTCGATTCCCAGGTCGGGCAAAGTGTTATTGGGTTTTTTCTATCTGGATTTTCTCAGTAGCAGCCCGGAGTCTGGATTTGTCCCCGGTTGATAGCAATAGACTCGCCCCCTATTACATGGGACTTAAAAATAACTGGCGAAATGTGGGTGTACTTCCTACAGGTACACCTCTGACCAACCTTTCGGGGAAACAAGGCGTGATTTTATATTACAGGAACCTCATTTCATCCTGAAACATTATCCATTTTAGTAAATCCACAAACTTCATTTACCTCAACAAAAGTTCGTTGATAATATTATTACTTGTTACAAGTGCATAAAACCGTTCTAACTGTTGGGTTGGCGGCGAGACTAGTTTTTAACGAATGCTATGAAAGCGTTAATTACTTTTGCAGTAATTAATATGATTTAAAGATCTCTGAAAAATAGATGATACATATGTATGCCGCTTAGCTTTCTTTTATGCTATCTGTATCTTTTTCTGGAAGGATATTATGATATAATATATCTAATGAGCTGCTATGCATAATATCCGCTCAATTGTCGATTTGCCTTCAGAAATCGATAGCAATAAAAATTCTATTGTGTCTCGTTATATATAGTTAAACTCATAAGCATAACAGCTCAATCAGTCTATAATTTTCCCACTGCTGGGACACAGGCCTTCTGTCTTCGAGAGGAAGTGCGCTATAACCTACAACGCGGGTCCAGTGCGACTTGGTAGATGTCACATGTCTTCGAATTTTTGGTTCTAGGGCATGTCGGTTTCCTCACGATGTTTTCCTTCACCGTTTTGAGTGCAGTGGTAATGAAATTATTCACGCTAAGTAAAGTGCCTGGCTGGGTTCGAACCCACGATCTACAATGGTGACATAACGATCATCATTATGAGTGATGATTTGATCATGTTGACAGGATGAATGAAAGGCGACTAACAAAAAGTATTATCAAGGCAGTTGTGAATGTAAACGCCGGTAGGAGATGCCCGAAAGGACACAATAATAAAGTGACCTTATTGGCGATGTTCTTCAGAACAAGTGCGTATCAGTAACGCTGCGTGCGTGTATGACCAGATTTATGAACGTAAACGAAGAAGGAGTGTGTAAGGATTGTAGCATGTGGCGTTCTTTAGTTTCTGCTTACTCCCATGGGAACAAGGCGTGAGTTTATGTATGTATAATAAGAAACTGATCTATAAAGAGTACATAATACTTTAAATCTATGCTAGGCATGCATGTATGGTGTTTTGCTCCAATCCTTTGAGACAGTGGGGCTACGCTCGACCTGATTGATTACGCCGAACCATGCTGACGACTGTACTGTGGAAGGGAGACAGAAGATTAAGTGCGTTTGACGCTTATACTTAAACAATGCTACAATTCATTCTGTCAACCTTTGAGCAACTGAAACGAAAGTATAACGTTCACTTGGCAACAGTTCCTGAAACATAAAAAAAAGCAAAATGAAAAAAGTGTTTTAACAAAAAAAGTAGGCAGTGATAGCCTAGAGGTGAGTGTCGGACTGGCAACTCACAGGTCTCAAGTTCGAACCCACGGCAAGCACCTCTGACTTTTTGGATTCATGTGCGTATTGTATAATTTTATTATCACTTGCTTCAAAAACGGTTAAGGAAAACATAGTAAGGAAACCGGCATGCCTTTAAGATATTTCTCGCCGGCACGTGGAGCCAAGTCAGAGCTCCATGCTTATGGGCGGCATAAAAACTCTGCCACCAGGTTGAAGAAATAAAGAAAGAACAAAAACAGTGTATTCTTCACCGCTGTGCTTATACCGCTGTGTATATCAGCTTTAAAGACAGCAACTGTCTGACGCTGGTTTTATAACAGACTGTTATTTAACAGACAGGTCGGTTTTATAACAGACACGTCTTTGAGACTTCAGCAGAGGTCTAAGCTCGAGGTTTGCCAGCGAGTCATGGAGCGCAGTTTACTAGGGGTCCGATTATCGGACCGTATAAGGAACACAACACTGCGCGCCAAAACCAAGATCACGGACGTTACCCAGAAAGCCGCTAAGCTTAAGTGGGACTGGGCCGGACATGTCTGCCGCATGTCAGATGAAAAATGGGCTAAGAGAACCACCGATTGGGTCCCACTAAACGTACGACGACATCGCACGGTTTCAGAGAAAAAATCTTTTGGCACGCACTCTGTCACGGCAGTGCAAGCAGGTTTCACAGTTGTAGGTACGTAATTCTATGGATGTCCGGCCAGGCCGAGACGAAGATGGCGGGACGAGCTTGACTCTTACCGAAAGGACTGGGCAATACTAGCAACAGACAGAATTGTGTGGAAGAGGGAGAGGGAGGCCTTTGCCCTGCAGTGGGACAATACAGGCTAATTAATAAAAAAAATAAAAAAGAATGTTATGGTCAGCCTATGGCCAGCTTATGATCAGCCAATGGCCCTTCTGTACGTCACCTACACACTTCCAAACATCCGTATTCCAATAGCATATGTAATATATCGGAGAGCAAGGATTAGGCCACAAGCTATCAGGTTGATGCATTGCATCCATTGTATTGCTCGTGAATCGGCGTGGCAGCGCATGGAACAAAGGTGTCTTACTGGCATAGATTATACGCAGTAGAACCTACCGCGATTGTCTATGGCCGTCCGTCTTGGGACATACGAACTTGGTCTTGGGTCAACATTTTGGTACTCGTATAGTCTGTATTAAAAGTATTTGATGAAAATGTAAACAAATTGAACAGAAAACGTAACTGTGAATGACTATTTTGTAGCCCCTGCCCCTACAAATGAAGTGCTTGGATTTGTTTATTTGAATACTTAAACCCTAAATTCGAATTTTAAATCACCTAAAGCCGCTTTTTTAACGCGAATTTGTATCGTACGTAGACGTACGTATGATCTGGGTCGTACGATTTGAGTGCTCACACTGCTCACACATACGTATTTCTCGGTAGTGTTCCGGTGATATCACATTGAACGCACGAAAAATCCCAACAAGTTTTCGGACATCGGAACTATACGTACGTATACGTACGACTAACTCGCACTCAGTCTGCACGCTCCATTAGTACTTGGAAGGTTGGAATCGTTCGTGCGTGTTCGTATGTGTCCGCACGAGTAAAATCGTACGAAAACGCGTCCCAAGTGCGCACGGCCTAAAAGATATGCCCAACCCTTCGGGCATTACAAGCATGTTAAGTTAAGAGACAGATACATGCCAGTGACCTTGAGTGGTAAGCTTGCGTGTTCTGTACTGAGCTCACGCAACGCGTCGTACATCCAGCCAGTAATAGAACTCGCGCATCAAGGAGCGCTGTCACCAATTTGACGCATTATTAATTTATTATACAAAAAACAGAAGGTATTTTAATAAAACTCGTAGATTACAAGATTAATATTTTAATATTATCCTTAGAATGGTGAAGGTTTCAGAATAATACGCTAGACAGCTTTTGAGTAATTATTAGTTTTTTATCCGCGTTAGACACAACTTTACAAATTAATATCACTATGTAATGTAAACATAATCTAAAATATTCGTAGATTAAATTATTAAGAAAATGCTCTAATTTAACATATATTTTTTCCAAATCATTAACACCACTCGTTTAGACGTAACTTCCGGTATAAAATCATTAAAAGTAGCTTGTCGTCGCCTTAAACAGCATATTCATAATCCTACCTCCCCGTATGTTCAGTTCAAGAGGGGGAACGACTCAGAGAGGGGGTTGTAGTGAGCATATCAATCTGTCTATTGACAACTGCATTATTCAAGTGTTAAGGAGCTCTACTGCTCTGGCTCGAATAGGTTTAACCTATATTTAGGTATGCTTCTGCTTGTCACAGGAATTTATGGCTTTGCAATTATATTATGTAGTGGTTCAATATTGTAGTTACGTATTAGTAATAGAATAGAATACTTCTATTTCGGAAAAAGTCCATAGGGTTAATAACAATTTTACTTAACATCTAGTGTTAGTAGGTACATACACGGATTAACATAAAATTGAAATTCAGCGTGAAGCTGCATCCACCTCCGCAACATCGGGGAATCCCACCGATCTGTGAACACACTGAGAATACTGTTGGTGCTGCCGCGAACACGTGACATCAGGGAGGCACATCTTTTTCGAATAATGGCAGCAAAACCATCAATGTTATTATCTGTAAACATCCCTGACGCACTACAACGCCACGGGTTGTGGCAGCTGCAGCAGTAGTCTCAATGCATTATTATACTGAACGCGTAGGTCGCTGTATGCCCGCTGAGTGAAGTTGACCCACAGGCTGCAATGTGTCGTATTAAAAAAAAAACAACGGGTTGCACTCCGGGAGTGCCGGCAGAAGTGAAAACTTGAACATTAACGTTGTTAATTTTTTAATATTTTGGAATGCTTAGGGAGTAATTTCGCACGAATTGCTTTATTTATCAGTATAAAAGTACTATAATTTATGTGGTTAAATACAATATTCATTAGTAGTAGTAGTACTTATATTTATTTATTTTCAAAATTATAGTCTAACAAAAATTTACAATTTATTCATGAAGTATGTTTTGACTGCTTTTTATTTACCCATCAATATGGGTAAAATTTCTTACCTCGCAATCTTTACGTAATGTCAAAGACTATTTATTTTGATATTTACTTAGTCGGTTGCTAGGCAACGGATCTTACGGCTGAAATCTGACGCGAGTATTTTCTACCTTATTTAAGTTTATACAAGTGGTATAATGTTTTATCTGGTTAGTGGTGGTCCAGTGGTAACGGCCACGACTTACGAGTTGTAGGTCATAGGTTCGAACCCTGACAGGCGCTTTCCTTTATATAAAATTATTTCATCACCACTGCTCACAAAACGGTAAAGGAAAACATCGTGAGCAAACCGGCAGGTGCTAGAACCGAAAATTCGAAGACATGTGACATCTACCAACCCGCACTGGGCCCGCCTGGAGGATTACAGCCCACTTCCTCTCATAGAGAGGAGACCTGTGTCCCAGCAGTGGGAATATTATAGGCTTATTATGCTCAGTGGTCACAAGAGTGATATCTACTCTTGAATGTGAGATGCAGAAAAGTCTTTAATTCAATATTTGCAAAAGTCATGTTAAGATCCACTTTGATGCTTTTAATACCATCCTTATGCCTACGATATAGAAGTCAAAATCGGTTGAACGGACTATAAAAAAGATTTAGTTAAACGTCTAATCTTATTTCAAATGGAGTGTAGGTACTTGTATATAGAATTTTTTAGAAAATTCACCACAGCACCTCGCCAAAATATTTTCCAAGCAAACTAAAAAAAAGCCTTTCAACTCACAAATCATAGCTTATATAATTTATCAAAGCAATCTCACAAAAGGGTACAAAATAAAATTCAAGTAACACGAATGGAGTCCCCAATGGTAGACTCGATTCAAAGACGTGTTGCCGCGAACGTGAGAGAGACCATAGACACGCTGTGAAAGCGTGACATTCATAGAGTATAGAGTAGGTAGAGAGATGCTGCTCACAAACTTATAAAACGTAGATACTTAGTTATAAAAGGATTATGGTTGGTTGAGAATGTTTATTTTGCTTTTAAAAAATTTCCAGTTTACAGTTTCAAGTTTATAATGTTTTGAACAAAAAGACGAGTGACGGACGGAAAATGTAAAAAGGTTAACAAAAGGTTGTTTTTGTTTATAACAACAACCTGAATTTGTCGATTCGATCATTTTGTGACTATTCGCAACGGTCATTGAATTTCTGAAAATTTAATTAAAATTACTTAATAGAAAAAGACTAATTAAACAGGCCAAGTGCGTGTCTGATTACGCACAGTGAAGGGTTCCGTAATTGGCATGAATAGTACGAATGCACAGTATTGATTTTATCGACCGCAGCAATAATTTTGAAAACATTGAAAAACATACTGCGATTGTTACCGAAATTATCCCATATATAAAAATTATTGACATAAATAAAAAATAATTTTAATTATATTATGAGATCTAACGATATCCCACACGCTTAACTGCATTGTTTTTTTTAATCCCTTCTTTACATGTATGGGGAGAGTCACCCTTGATTCTTTCTTTCGCAATTTCACTACACCATTTTTGCACCCGTGCACAGAATACAACTTCTTTCCAATTTTTATCGATTTTTATCGAGATGCAAATAACCTCCTAGTAAAATGGCTGTGTAACATCCGGACGGACGGACAGACTGACAGAGGGACATGACGAAATTATTAGGGGGAACCCTTATAATTTCGTCATGTCCCTCTGTCAGTATCTGTCATTTGGCTACGGAACCCTAAAGAGAAGAGTGTGAACCATCTCATGCGATACTTCCCATAAAACTACGACATGAAATTAATGGAATTTGTTGCTTTGATCCGACGACCTCCTGAAAATTCACGTTGTTATATGCAGTCTTTTCAAAAATATGGCCTCTTGAAAATCACTTTTTTGAGAACGTGATTTTTATCGAGACACTTTTGAACTGAAAACCTATAGGACAAACCCGTAGGTATTCAGAAAATGCTCAAGTTAATATCTAGTACAAGAAACTGCATCAGAAGTCAGCACTTGATGTATGTACTTTTGTTTTAGTTAAGAGGGTTATCACAAAATTGCGTTTTGACAATACGAGCGCCCGATGCATCGCATAAGTAGCAATTTGGCAGTTGTAATTATGCTTATTATGAGTTATATATTTTTTTTTTTATATAATTTATGAGTTATATGATTTTGTTTTTTAAGTATGCAATTTTAATTTCCTCTGAACCAACGTTTATTCTGGTATACATTTTACGTAAAAATATGAATGTAGAAAGGAGAAATTTACAGTTAATTTTGAGCGTTTTTTATGATTTTGAATTGGATTTTTTTTAGATATCCCATAAATATTTCAATATTCTGGGTCCGCTATGAACTACAACACTTTTAAAAGATCTAATTTTAAAAAAATATTTCATTTGCTAGTTCTACCCGCGAGCTCAAAAAAGTGCCAACGCGCATTTTTTGAAAAACTTGCTTCGGAATTTTGGCTTTATATAAACAATTAAGAAAAAATTGCAAAAAGCGAGGCCGCTATGTACTATACTAATAACTATTCTCTACAACTGAATAAATCATAGTTGTCCAAGTCTTTCAGTTACTCAGAACAAGAACGCCAAAGTTGCCCATTTAACGCAAAAATCACCGTCGAAATCAGTCGAAATGTAATAGGGCTCTTAAGAGAACAAGAGAAACGTAGTCCCCAGTGCAAAAGCTTGACCTTTTGCCCTGAATGCGTTTAAATGGTAGAGATGTAGCGGTGGCCATCTTAGCAAAGGTGGAGGTGAAGAGCTTGACCTTCGCAGACGCGGAGGTTAATGGAAAAATATAAAAGTTTAATAAACATTAATTAAAGAAAAAAATCTACACATTGATAATCTTTTCACCTTTTGTGGTATAGTAATTTTATTCTAGATGTATTGTCTTCACTTAAAATGACATAATTAATGTATACAAAATATTGCAAAACATATTAATAGAGTAGCGGTGTGAAGTTTCATCTCCATACGAAAACCTACCTTTTGGAAGGGGCGACTAGAATCGTTGTTTTTTTTAGTCCAACGTGTCTTTTATGTGCCATTGAAATAAATTGTTTCACTTTGACTATAATGAAAATTAAACACATAAACATAACGCACGTCTTGTTTCCCCGAAGTCTATTTCGGAAGTTATGTTTAATTCCCATGTAATAGTTGGCGACCTTCTAAATCACTATGTAAATTGTATATTTCTTACCCAAGACATCTTAAACCCCTAAGGACTCTCTCAAAACCCGCTCCACTTTCAACTACTCCTCAAAGAGTATCAACATCGTATTAGCATCAAAATCTGTGCCCCTATGGAGACCGTGAGACAGACAAATCGCACTCGCTTACACAATTTGTCAACGTAATCCTTCACAAAAGGTTCAGGAATAAATTCAAGTAACGCAGCCGTGGAGCGAATCCCTACGGTGGGGTCTAGGAGCAGAGAAATAGTAGATGTGGCACTATTTTAATTATATTTTTAGTGTTTCTCGCCAAATTTTTAAGAACAAAAAAAAAAAATTGACCAGGTTAAGGCACACAAAATTAAACATAAAATGAATATACATACAAAATAAAACAACAAGAAACTTAGTTACAAAAGTATTGTATGCCTGACCGCTGCGCCAAATAGGCCCAGTTCAGCATAAATGCCAAACAACTAAGGAGTGCCTGACTTGATAAAGGGTTATTTTCATGAAATTAAGTAAGGAAATTCCTCAGAATATATTTCTTCAAGGTAGAGAGTAGTATAAGACGTGTGAACATAGCGTATGAAGAAATGATTAAATTAATTACAATTAAGGTCCCTCCGAGGTTAACTACTTGGCAATATTTCTTCTGTGGCTTCCAGACCCTCTCTACACCAGTAACCTTCAAATTCTCAATTCATCGGGGTAGGGTAGTGCAGTTTGTTTTTATTGACAATTTGTTTATGAACACACACACATAATTTCAACAGCACACTCGCACATGCACATTTTGACCATATCAACGCGATAAATCCCATATTCCCTCGGCACATCTACCTTGTTTCCTCGTTCCGCGTCAGAGACGGATACGTGTCAGTACGAAGAGCCCAAGTGAAAGCACTGTGACGTTTATAGAGTTGTTCTTAAAGGGATGTACTAGGTTTACCGTCTAGATTTTCCTCAAAGTGTATAAATATTGAGTTACGAAATAATGACATGTTTGTATTTTTTGCAAATTTCTTCTTAGCTTATGTCGGTAATACAGGATAGATTCATCTCATGGAAAGATTACACAGCGAGCGCTAGATGCTAAAAGTACTGATAAAGACTTGTATCAAGTAAAGACACAAAAAAACAAGGAGTCAAATCAATTAACAAATATAACACTTCTTTTTTGGGCAGTCGTATAATAAGAGGACAAGAAGATCCACAAATCATTAATCAATTATTACGAATGTTACAAATATGACTAATTTAAGGGTACGCTAGTCGGTCATTCTTCCATAATAAACGTAGTATGGTGATTACTCGTCTGTTTGACGGTATACGTTCAAAACTAAAAATTATATCAATTTGTTGTTTGCCATTATTTAGCTATGTATGGAAGCAAAATTGGAAAAAAAATTGGTTTGGAAGTTATGATCATCGAAACTTCCATATTTCAACCCTAATTTTAACTAGTCTTTGAGCGTAAATAAATAACTTATGTAGTAAGAAATTGGCAAAATAGAAACCGTATAGGGATAGATAATTTATTCAATAGTTCAAATAATTTTATTTTGAGTAAATGCATTCAGTAATTTTTTCATAATATCTACACACCCAAAAGTCTATTCATTACATTGTAAGCGCTCGTTTTCGATATAAATCATCGTCTATTTCACTAAATAAATAAAAACTGGTTAAATAAATACCAAATAAATAAAACTAAATAAATAAATAATTTGACAAATTAACGTGCATATTAGTCACGCCCACCAACAAGTTCGAGCCGTCGCCGCGTCTGCTAGGGTACCCTTAATCGATAAACTAAAAACTACCCCTAAAATCAAACAAAAACACCAACCTTCCGAACAAAATCTTCAAAACTTATAAAACCACACACAACACATTCTCAATCCCACCTTCCTACACTTCACATCACTTCCTCATCAAAAGAAACTCCCTGTCAAAATATATCTCCCAACATGAAAGGGCTCCACAAAAAGGAGCAGAACGTACTGCAAGCTAGGGGGGCACTTGAAAACATGCTTTTTCCACGTAATGCCTTTGAGGAAATTAAATAAACTGCAACACCGCATCATAAGCATCCTTACGAGCGCACCGAGGCGGAGCGAGGGTCCAATGTTGCACGGTACGGCAAGGATGCTGTACTTTTAAAGGAGTTTCTTTAAACTGATTGTTGATTTTTGTAATTTAGTAAAGGAAGATTAATAACAGCCGCACAGGTCGACCGAAGGTTAAACTACGCTTGCCGAGGCCGGTCCGTGGATGGGTGCCCATCAATTACATATCAAGACCCCCCCCACCTCCCGTGCCTCGGAAAACACGTTAAACCGTTGGTCCTGGCTGTCATTTGTAGATATTTGACAGTCTTTAGTAGTCTGAAGCCGAAAGTCTGACAACTTGTCTTACTAATGGCTATTGTATTACCCAGTAACTGGGTTGTTGAAGTCAGATATACAGTCGCTCCATGTAAATATACTGGTTTTCAGCTGCATCCGATTAGACTAGCAGTCGACCCCAACATGGTTGGGAATAGGCTAGGCAGATGATGAGTAAAGGAGGATTAATTTGTGGTTTGAGGTAAAGGTTGACGAAGCTAAGGTATGTATTGAGAGATCAGACAGTAACTATAATAACGCTGGTTTCACATCTGTCCGGGGGACCCGTACGGGTTCCCGGAACGGAGACAGACGTGAGGCGCTAGAACATTGTTTCGATGCGACACGGTTTGGTCTGTACGCGACCCACTCCGGGTAGTGCCCGTACAACGTATCGTACTACTACCCCGTTTGAGTGCACTGCGGGCGCTACCGCGGTACGGGTCTCCCGTGTACGGCGCCCCGTACGGGTCTCCCGGACAGCTGTGAAACCAGCCTAAAAATGAAGACGACTTTGAAACAGAGAACAATTAATTTGACACTAGGAATAATATCACTGCAACGTAACATATTATAAGGAAATAAACACGGTGATTTTTAATTCATTATTAACCTTTCAGGAAGTGAAAGTACTCATGATTATAAAAAACTTTAACTATGGGACCAACTACGAGGTAGCAAAAAAAAATACATCTGTTTCATACATTTTCGTACGTACTGGTTTTTTCCATCAAGAATTTCTCAGCAGCTGCCCGGAGTCTGAATTTGTGCCCGGTTGATGGCAATAAACCCGCCCCCTATTACATGGGACTTAAACATAACTGGCGAAATGTGGGTGTACGGGGATTATGCTAGCCACACACGTAACGATTTGCTTGCGCAAGTTTAGGCTTGCGCAAATCTAAATTGACGTGTTTTCAAAGAACTTTGCGCAAATTTCTTCCCACACACGTAGTGATTTGCTTGCGCAAGCCTGAATTTGCGCAAGCAAATCGTTACGTGTGTGGCTAGCACGTTTTGTTTTTCTAGTAACGTCTGCAATGGAACCGCGCCCCCGCGGCGTGCGCGCAGCGGGGTCGTACGTGCTGGCTTCCTTTTATTTGCGGCCAAATGCGATTTTATCTCGCTTGCCTCCCCACTCCATGCACTGTTATGAATATTATGCCAACTTTTTGATGTTCGACGTCATTAAAATTATGAAATTATAATATGTATTAGTGTTTTGATGTTATAAGTTGTACCTAATTGAACTCAGTGTTTTGTTAATTTTTATGGGTAGTGTTGCTCAAGAATTTTATATTGTGTCTGATTAGGTGCCTCGTTGGTCAAGTAATACAGCGCAGTCAGCAATACTGCTGAGCATGTGGTTCTCAGATTAGAGCAGTGGTGGCCCAGTGGTAACGGCCCTGACACACGAGTTGTAGTTCGTGAGTTCGAACCCAAGCAGGCGCTTACTTTGTGTAAATAATTTCATCACCACTGCACGCAAAACGGTGAAGGAAAACATCATCGTAAGGAAAAGACATGCTCTTAGAACCAAAAAAAACGAAGACATGTGGCATCTACCAACCCGCACTGGGCCCGCGTGATAGATTACAGCCCACTCCCTTTCACAGAGAGGAGGCCTGTGTCCCAGCAGTGGAAACATTAATAGGCTGATTATGATGAGGTTCTAGGTTCGATTGCCCGGGTTGGGCAAAGTGTTATTGGGTTTTTCCATCTGGAATTGCTCATTAGCAGCCCGGAGTCTGTTTTTTTTTTAAACTTTGCCCCACTCTTGGAATTTCTCCTGTAGGTATTGTGGGTGCGTTTACAAACATTTAAACTCACATACACAAACAGCCAGACCAGTACCCTAATTACGTAATAAACAAACAATTCGTTTTGAAACAGATTACTAATCCATTACTTCATAAGTTCGAAATTTTATTCTGCTCTGCAACGTAATTATCGCATTGAATGTTGTTGAACTGTCAAAATGAAACAAATGATCGCTATTGCATTGCTTCTGCAAGATAGGTAATAGCCCTGCCGGAACAATTACTTGTAGGTCATACAAATAACGTTGTAGTTGACGGCACGGTTGGCGCGATTGACTGCTGCGCTGCGTGTCGCGGGTTCGATCCCCGCACGATATTTAACTTTTTAGACCTTTCTATCCTGCATGCGTATGAAGTTTCATTAAAATCGGTTCAGTCATTTAAAAAAACAAGGGTTTGAAAGTTTTTATGAAATGCTGTACGTCGTAAACGCTCTTAACATAATAAGAATATTGTTTTAACTTTGAACATTCCTTTTTCAAAATTAATTATTTCAGAAATATATTATACTATTCACACAATATCAATTACTAAATGGTTCGGAAACTGAATATCCGCATACCGTACATTCCATTCAAATCTGTTTCACAATATCAAATTCCAAATAGACATTCGTAGTGCGCATCGAACTGTATTCTACTATGTCATATTGACAGTATCGATAAAACTATCATTAACACAAACAATTAAAAACAAAAAAATCAAACTAAATCACTTATTTCTTTGCAAACATGACAGATTGGTTCAAAGTATAGGATAGAATACTCTATAATATGCCCATTCAAATTACAGATATAAATGTAAAAAAAAAAGTCGGGAGGTGTCGTGGGACTCCCGGTGGGAACGAAGTTCTATTAGCTGCATATTATATATTAATACAGAGCCATCTAGTATAATTTTTAACAAGGCTAAAAATCTTTAACATTGTAGTTGAAGAACATGTTCTCCCATACACTCTAACTGCAAATCTTCGTTGGTACGCTCTCATTGAGAGATTTACCATGTTATTAAAAACTAAACTAAGCTCCTACACTAATATATGTAACAAATTATTCGGCGCCAAACAAACAAATTAATTACTTAGGTCGTAAAATGGTAGCTTGATGGATCTTCGTTGAATGGGTGTTTGACGCCGACTCCATCATCATCAGCCTATTAATGTTCCCACTGCTGGGACACAGGCCTCCTCTCTGTGAGAGGGAGTGGGCTGTAATCTACCACGCGGTCCTAGTGCGGGTTGGTAGTTGTCACATGTCTTCGAATTTTTTGGTTCTAATACATGCCGGTTACCTCACGATGTTTTCCTTCACCGTTTTGAGAACAGTGGTGATGAAATTATTTACACAAAGTAAAGCGCCTGCTTGGGTTCGAACCCACGACCTACAACTCGTAAGTCGGGGCCGTTACCACTGGGCCACCACTGCTCTGGCACCGCCTCATGTTACTTAAATTAGTTTAGGAGCTTACCTTAACTAAAAGGCTACTTTTCGCTTTCCAGTATTTTTTTCGTCGGTTAAATTTTTTGTAAAAAAGTTTTTCATTTATTGTTTTTCTCAAGTAAGAAATTCCCTGAACAGCCTTCTGTCTCCAACGTCAGACCCTCAATGACAGCCATACCCAGCTAGGTCTAAAGTTCTCATCAAGGTGAATGAAATAAGCCCAAACACGATGTAGCTGCTGTAAGCTGCTGAGGAGCTCTCGCGACTGTCTTCCGTCTCAATCATCAGATCAACTCCAGATCCTTTTTAAATGGTTGTGCCACCAGAACTACATATTATGTGTGCAAAATTACACCAGAATCGGCTCAGTTGAAAATTCAGTAGGTGAAAAATCAATCAACCCCATTTCTTTTACCCTTCGGGGTCGATTTCAGTTTTCAATTTTACATGTTCCCACCAATTTCGAGGTATACCCTCCCCAATAAAACAAAAATCGTTAAAATCAGACTACCATAAACTATCACCTTTACCTGCCCAGCAAATGATTGTGGTGCCTGGGTCACTTGCATCTTTTAACACAATTCAAATTTAAAAGTCATTTATTCAAACTAGGCTGAGAATCAGCACTTTTCGAACGTCAATATTACATAAGACAGTCCCTCAAAAACGCCCGCCCTTCACCACTGCCTAGTGTTTTAGCTGGGAAGAAGAAATGGCTCAACCTGCGATCACTACCACTCTCCTCCGTCCTCTGTATTACCAATTCGTGGTCAGCATTCTAGCACCTTTATCGATTGAGGTCTTGCGTATTATATAAAACCGGTCGCCACTTCAACATACTAATTCTGAGAGCATTATCTGCCTAGCCCTTACCCAACTATGTTGGAGTCGGCTCCCAGTCTAACCGGATGCAGCTGAATACCAGTATTTTACATGGAGCGACTACCTATCTGACCTCCACAACCCCGTTACTTGGTAATTATAGTTCGATCGAAGTTGATTTTATTTTTCGGCCTAAAACGAAATTCGGCCTGATTTGCATTTTCGGCCGAAAACTGATTTGGAAGTTCGGCGGAAAATTGAAAAGGAAAAACAATATTTTTTGTTTTTTTTATAGTAGGTAACCCAGTCAATACCAACATCAAACATCGCAAACGCGCATGTAACTACGATTCTTTTATTATTGTTAGGTCCCCTGACAGTAGTTTATACCCAACTTTGCAACTCTGGAAACCTTGTACTACTCCAATGGTGCTCGAAAAGCTGTGGAATTCTGGCACTTGATTCAGTTTTTTTAAAATTAAATATACCTTAAGGACACGTTTTTAAATATCTTTTTTATATCTTTTTGTAAAGCAAGCTAAATTTTATACAATTTGAGCCCAACTTAAGCACTCTAGGTCTATTGGTTGTGAAGATATAGATATTCAAAGATGGGCATTTTTTTCCAAAAAGTAAAATTTTTTCGTTTTAGGGTCATTTGCCAAGACTCGTACTGGGTGAACTAATGGTCCTTTTAGAGAAAGTTGTGGATAAAAAAAATGTTTTAATTTATTTTTTCGGCCGAAAACGAAAATTGCCGAAAATAGCCAAAACCGAAAACGAAATTCGGTCGCACTCCATTGGTAATACGATACTCCTTGGTAAGACTACTTGCCACTCCACTCTACTACGAGCTCTGGGATTTAAAAACAAGTTGCCAACAACAATAGAAGAGGCCTTAAACAAATTGTAACTACGCACAATGACATTGATTACTATTTGATCTAAATATATTTGATAAACAGTTCATTGTATGGTGACAAACAATTAGTCTGACTTCTCACAGAGACGTGTCAACGGGTGTACAATAACATTCTCTTTTAATCGAAGTTCTCTCATCATAGATAGAAGATGTGGCTAATTGCTTTAACTGTTGTTGCGATTCAAATTTTGGTGAGTACTCTTTTTTTTTAATGTGAATTTTAAAAAGTTCTCCAAGAGTGGTTTAGGATTTTAGTGCGTCTAATTTAGCTTTCGTAAACCGTGAGTGTTATCGGCCCCGTTTTTTGTCGAGCGGTTTGCTATAAAAGCGGTTTCGTCATGATTTCAATTCGCCTAGACTGTGTTGTCGTGGGTCGGTGTTGTGCCATCTCACATGGGTTGCCACAACGGTGACCCACTGCAATTTTTTTGTTTTTGTGAAGTGTCAGTTCTTACTAATACACCCCTTTGCAAAAAAAACGGGCGGTTTTGATTTTTCTACATTATTTGTAATCATTGAGTTCTAAAGAGGTTTTAATAGCCAAACTATGTTACTGGCACTTAATAAAGAGTCTGGGTATAAAAAAAGTTTATTCCAAATTCGAAACTTTTGTTTAAAATAAATAATACCTAATCTCTTTTTCAGTTTGTGACTTTTTACTTACTTTTCGCGGGTTTGCGGTTAAAAGGCTATCAGGCAACTAAAACTTATTAAATATTTTAAGTTTCAGTCATCAGATATGTTGAAGCGTATAGGCAATCATATAATGGTAAAATATAATGTCAAATATGTCAAACCTCAAGTTTGTCGCATAATCCTGCCTTATTATGACTTAAAACAGATATCTTTGTGTCGATTGTATTGGCAGAAAAAGCAATAAGAGCTAATAAAATTATAGCGCTGCTAGAAGAGGAGTGTAGCCAAAAAACTATATTCTCATTGATAATAAGAAATTCTAGTCATTTATGCCAATGACATACAAAAAAATATTAATATTATCCATAGAAATGCCAATGACTGTAAAGGTCTCCGTTTTTTTTGCAAAGGGGTGTATAATTTAAGTCCTTAGTAATCATTTTTGAGTCATGTGATACTTGAATAAAGATAATAATATTTATTGTATTCTATATATTGTATCTACCAACGGCTGTCATGAAAATCTGTAATTTTCACCACTATTTGACATTAAGGTGTCAAAAAAAACTCTGTATTTAGAGAGCCCTTGATCATTGTGTGACCGTTCAAAGCTCTTTTAGGATACCAAAACTTTAGAAAGTATTATAACTGTCAACTTTCACTCATATGGATTATAAAAGAAAAGTTTTCTAGTATAGTACGAGTATAGTATATTCAAATAAAACTTATCTAAAAAGAAAAAATATATATATAAAGTCCCGCTAAAATAGATGAACAAACTTTTAGAAATCATTCAGACTACCAAAATAAGGTCAATGGTAAAAAAAAAAAGAAAAACGCATTAGACGCATTACGTGTAGGTAGCGTGTTTTAGTTTTAGTTAGTAGATAAGAATGTTATGGATCTCTGGTCTGAAAATAAAAATTTATATATATATTTAATAGATACTTACAAGAAAAATAAATCAGCTAACAAAAATACACTAAAATGTTGGTTACCCAATGGCATTTATTATTTAAGGTCAAAATAAAATCACTTTAAAAAGTGTTTGTTTTGTTTGGATATCTTTGGTTAGATGTACTGATCGCTGTGTTAAAATTTGCCCATCTATTTTAATGACACCTTGTATAAATTCAAACTAAGCTGACAGTCAGCACTCGAACGTCAAAATTACATAAGACAGTCCCCAAAAACGCCCGCCCTTCACCACTTCCTAGTGCTTTATCTGGGGAGAAGAAGTGGCGCAACAAACTCCCCAGCAGCAAAACTGTCTGTTCAGTTAGAAAAAAAACTTGATTCTATACAATTGTATGGAAAAGAATGGCAGGCAGGCAGCAGGGAATGTGGATGAGCCAAGCTGTTGTGTCTTTGAAAGCCAGGTAAATTATGGATTAATATGGGATGCCATATTAATCCATAATTTACCTGACTTTCAAATCAATAGAATATGTAACTCCACTGCTTAATACGTGCTTTGTAATGTCCCTTCTTGATTTGAAATAAAAGAGGACGAAAATAAAGGAAGAATCAAGAAAGAAAAAAAATATAATAGAAAAGACGTACCTACCTATTCTTTTTTGCAGGTGACACGTCCTATGTTTCTCTTTGGGATAAACTTTTATTATGTATGTTTAGCTATTTCTTTCCCTCGATACATGATCCAGAGAAAATGGTAGTGTAGCGGTTAGACCGCCACATACAAACTACGAAGCAAAAAGACATGACGTCACACAATTCCTACATCGCGCAGTTAGAGTTTACCGAGCGAAAAACATAGATAAGACTATTCGAAATCAACATATGGGCAGTTGCCCGCCAGACGTAACAACCCGTCTGGTTGGAGGATCCTCCCTTTTCTATGGTGGATGAGTGAACTTTACACCCTGTTCATCATACCCCTAAATTGGTGACCCCGAGTATGAACGTCAACGCAGCCTTCGTGCAACTACTTCAGCGTGACGTCATCATCATCACTCCCGCAAGCTTTCGTGAGGCGAGTCACACAGCCAGCCAGCACCCACGGCTTCAACGGGTATCCTGACCACCAGCATGCAGCGAACGCGCATTCCTGGTCACCATCCTCAGCCTCATCAGCAACCTTGGCACAGCACCTGCACTTACGGCCGGTCTCACAAGCAGAGCCTATTCTACCCTCTCCTGGTCGACGCAAGCAGTCAGCCAAAAAACCCGGCGCTGTACCACATCCGACTCACTGGGTGACGACGCAGCGCCTCCCCGACTCACTGGGGAATCACCGCAGACAGTTCCGACTCACCGTGAACTATGCGGCACCCGGTTCCGACTCACTGGAACCACAGCTGGCACTGTGAAGCATCGCAAGATCCAAGACTCAGCCCACTATCGACCTCCGGTCTCCGGAGGGGAGTGATGTAGCGGTTAGACCGCCATATACAAACTACGAAGCAAAAAGACATGACGTCACACAATTCCTACATCGCGCAGTTAGAGTTTACCGAGCGAAAAACATAGATAAGACTATTCGAAATCAACATATGGGCAGTTGCCCGCCAGACGTAACAACCCGTCTGGTTGGAGGATCCTTCCTTTTCTATGGTGGATGAGTGAACTTTACACCCTGTTCCTCATGCGCCTAAAGTAGAATTAGGTAACGATTAACTCCCTAAGTGCGCCTATCCCGAGCATCCAACGTTCCTCAATTTTCTTACCTTTTCCTAACATGGTTATATTCTAAGTCCTTAGTCCTAATTTTTATACTTTTTGAACTCGCGTCAGGACGTGACCGTAAGATCCGTTGCCTAGCAACCGACAAAGTAAATATCAAAACAAATTTTACCCATATTAATGGGTAAAAAAAAGCAGTCGAAACATCCTTCATGAAAAGTGTTTAAATAATTTGTTTACTTTTGTTAGTCTATATTTTTAAAATAAATAAATATACTACTACTGCTAATGAATATTGTATTTAACCACATAAATTATAGTACTTTTATAAAGCAATTCATGCGAAATTATTCCCTAACCATTCCAAAATATTCAAAAATGCACAACGTTAATGTTCAAGTTTTCACTTCTGCCGGCACTCCCGGAGTGCAACCAGTTGTTTTTTTTATTTTATTTTATTAACGTGACTTATGTTTAGCTCATAGAGCTAAATGTAACGTCACAGTAAGATGGTTGAAGCCGTGATACGACCATCTCACTGCGACATATACTAATTCCCATGTCGATATCTGCTGCGGTGGCCATTTCTGTTTTTGTCGGCTACGGATTACGAGGGTGTACTCTTATGTGGCTAATGTAGCCTATCTTGACTGAGAAGATGTTAACGGTACTGTGCCAAATAAAAGTTATGCTTTATTTTTCTTTCTCTTTCAGGACAACAGTCCATGCGACGGGGCTGAAGCATCCAAAACTGTTATCAATCCTGGTTCGCGAGTTCCCCAGGCACCAGCTACTACAGAAGCTACCCGAATCTTTCCCCGGCGAGTGAATGATGATTCTGTGACCTACAATGTTGGTGACACGTCCTATGTTTCTCTTTGGGATAAACTTTTATATGTATGTTTAGCTATTTCATTCCCTCGATACATAATCCAGAGAAAATGGTAGAATTAGCTAACGATCAAGTCCCTAAGTGCAGATGTTTTAACTCACGACTATGGTTTTAATTATGCTCATACTGAGACCCATCCGTGCCTCGGAAACATGTTAAGCTTTTGGTCCCGGTCGTCATTCGTAGGTCTTTGAAAATCGTGACGAGTTGTCAGAAGCCCTCCTAGGGCTTACGTACATAGTACATAATGTACAAATCTATACACAAATAAAAGATCACACCGCTTTTGTGAGTTAACAACAACTTCATTAAGACTCAAAGCGAACCGTTATGAAAAAGAAAAACAATGGTGTAGAAATTAATCAATTATTTGTCTCTTCCACAGCCACTCGCCAATGGAGAGTCGACAGAAGAACAGCAAGGCTACACTTATAACACCTACTATAACGTTCCTTCTACTGTTAACTTTCACGATATCTACAGCAACAGCCTGGCTCTGTTGGCTGACGATCCAGTTGTCACACCGGCGAAAGACGAAGAAAATGTCTTCCCCACTACGAAGGACGAAAAATCGTTTCACTTGAGCAACATCAAAACAAATTTTGTTGAATTCCATCCGAAGATGCAGACCATCCCGCAGGTAACCACTGTTCCACCAATGTTTGCACTGAACTCCTCTTACGTTAAGGTGGATTTGCAGAACAATACGACACCGTCGACCACCACCACCACTTCAACGACGACAGAAGAACCGGAAGAGATTATTGTACACGTGATTCCAATTAAGAAGAAGGAATACCAAAGAGGTTTATTGGATCTTCTCTTCCCTGCTGTGAGAGTCAGGACATTTAAAACAGTGTTCGATACGTTTAGACGTGTCATGTCTCATACATTCCGGTAATAAGTGTTTTTTTTTTGGTTTGTTTGTATATTTTGGTTTTCATGTTATTGTCATACACAGTTGAATAAAATGCAGAAAATGTTCCGGTGGTTTCTTATCCTTAGTTATTATGACGTCCCATGTAATAGAGAGCTTTATAGCCATTAGCAGATAAATCCAAATTCCGGGCTGTCAATAGTTTCCAATGAGAATACCATATTAAACTTTGACCGGGGTTCGGTGGTAAACCCAGAAGCGGTCACGCTTGCGGACATAAGAAAAACTAGTGTGACTGACACTGGTATGGCCACCATCAGGGAATTTAATTTTGATAACACAAAAAAATTGTCGCTATTAGCACAGTATTAAAACCTACAGTAGGAAATTGCCTTTGATCTCGTTGTAAATGCCGACAACGTCGCGACAGCTAGCAGTTCGGGAACGCGTCTCGCCCCTCACGCCCCGCAACGTAAGCAGTTCGGTACCCGTCTCGCCCCGCACGATTGCTCTGTATAGACGTCTTCGTGAAACGACTGCTGTGCTATTAGTCAATTTGTCGGTCACTGGTTCAAAAGTTATAAAGGTTTATGGGGCCGATCTGGGGAGCATCTCTCCAGCATGGACCAATTGAATCTCCAAAGCTAGAGCACCTAACGAAGAACTGTTTTCTCCCAAATTTTCTCGCTAATTAGTCGCAATTTTTTGCCAAGTCACAGATTTCGTCGAGTCTCAGTTTAAAAGATATAATGAGTTTAATTTTTAAGGTATAGTCGAAGCGCTAGATCTAGCTCTTAAACTATACTTTACTAAATCTGTGACTTGGAGAAAAATTGCGACAAATTAGTAACGAATTTTTTGTGTTTTCAAAATTAAAATCCCTGATGGTGGCCATGCCAGTGTCAGACACACGAAAAACTAAATACTCTTGTTAATCAATGCAAAGCCATACTGGCAACTAACACAGCATAATGAAGGTAAGGTAAGGTTTTAATACATTCACAAATTCGAAGACTTTAATAACTCTTATAATGTGGTTGAAGTTCTAGTAAACAGCACAGTAACAGCCTCTCCAAAACAGCCTCTCCAATGAATCGAGCACGTGAAATGCCGAGAGGTTCTGCTACCAGGGGTCCATGTGTCATAAGAAGTATTAAATCATTCAAAGCCAAAAAAACTTGGAACATTAAAGAGGACCTTATGCAGTTATGCGTGTTCTTAAAGAGTCGCTTTTGCTTCGGAGCTCTACAGAACATAGGTACTGGGATCACCAGTCTTTGTCACCTTTAGGATTTACATAAAAACGATGAAAGTTCCATATTACACAACATAACATCACGCCTTGTTTCCCCGAAGGGTTGGGCAGAGGTGTACCTGTAGCAGGTACACCCACATTTCACCAGTTATGCTTAAGTCCCATGTAATAGGGGACGAGTGCCATAAACCGGGCACAAATCCAGACTCCGGGCTGCTACTGAGAAATTCCAGATAGAAAAAGCTAATACACTTTGCCCGACCCGGGGATAGAACCCAGGACCTCAAGCCAAAGTTCCATGCATATTCTTTTACTCAAATACTCACAAAGATTTACAGGTACATGACATGTTTCTCAATGGAAGTAGACAGACAAAAATTGAAGAAGCTTTGAAAGGTATAAA
Organism: Conistra vaccinii; assembly: GCA_948150665.1. Classification (NCBI taxonomy): domain Eukaryota; kingdom Metazoa; phylum Arthropoda; class Insecta; order Lepidoptera; family Noctuidae; genus Conistra; species Conistra vaccinii. The sequence goes on from OX411319.1 coordinate 10,371,366, forward strand.
ATTCAGAGAATCCTGTTGGCCGATTCCTATAATAAAGGGTTAAAAATTAAGAAATGAAATTGAAATAGTATGAAAGGAAATTGTAATGAAATGATGATATGCTCACTTTGGCAATACATTTTTTTACTATTGGTAAACAAAACGATTCGTTTTCTTTATAGGAACCGAGCATAAATCGTTACCCATGGGTATCTGCACCTACTTATCGTTCCTATTTGATCAGGACGCTCACACACTCGCACCAAATTCACTCAAAATACCAACATGCGCCCATAGTAAGGACGTAACTACTCGGCACAACAGCGGCACTTGACTAAAACGTGATTCACACTGATTGCACTAATTACTCTCGACACGCTTGCACTTGAGCCTTGAGCGCTTTTAAGCGCTTAAAGCGCTATTGAGCGAACGCTTGTCTCCAATTAATTTTTTGGATTAACGCCAAATGTTAACGGTAAGGAGGCCATTTCTTAGCGCAGATAAGTTTTAGTGTTAACTTGCGATGGTAGCAGTTGTGGCTGTAATTAATTTGGTGTGAAAATGGTTTAATTAAACATTTACGGCCGAACCCAATAACTTATTTTCATTAAAAGACAGATCGCTATTGAGGAGCTCGTGGCTAAGTAATAACAAGCCGTACGGGTCGATCCGTCAGTTTAATCTACGCTTGCCGGGGTTGGTCAGTGGATGGGTGACCATCTTTACTTATCTTTACCGAGACTTTCTCAGTGCCTCGGAAAGCACGTTAAGCCGTTGGTCTCGGCTGTCATTCGTAGATCTTTGACAGTCGTTACGAGTCGTCAGTAGCCCGAAAGTCTGACACCAGTCTTACCAAGGGGTATCGTATTACCCAGTTACTGGGTTGTGGAGGTCAGATAGGCAGTCGCTCCATGTAAAATACTGGTATTCAGCTGCATCCGGTTAGACTGGAAGCCGACCCCAAGATAGTTGGGTAAAAGGCTAGGAAGATTGATTGATTGACAGATCGCTATTGATGGTAGACAAGATAATTCTATCTGCCATTGAATGTCATTCCGTAAGATTCCTTTTTCTCTGACAGATTATTGGGACGTTAAAACCATAGATAGATAGCTTTTCTATCTCCAGTATGCCAAAACTGGTGATAGATATGTTATTGGTTCGGCCGCCGATAAAGGATAGTGTAAATGTAGGTTGTTGACAACTTCGATTTATGTGTAGGTGGTCTGTGTAGGTAGAATAAATTGAAGCTTAAGTAGGAAAAATGTGATTTTTCGATCGAAAAACAATCATACACACATACTCACACATTTTAACCACCGGGGGGTAGACAGTAACTACAGAACGCCACCCACACCACCCAGTCAGTCAGTATTCTTAAGAGGCCTATCACAAAATTGCGTTTTGACAGTTCGAGCACCCGATGCATCGCAATATATAGCAATTTGGCACTTGTAATTATGCTTATTTTGAGTTATGTAATTAAGTATGCGATTTTAAATTCCTATGAACCAACGTTTATTCTGGTATAAATTTTATAATATGTAAACATTATGAATGTAGTAAGGAGAAATTTACAGTTAATTCTGAGCGTTTTTTTAATTATTTTGATAGGGATATTTTTAGATATCCCATACATATTTCAAAATTCTGAGGCCGCTATGAACTAAACCACTTTTTTAGAGATATTATTTCATTTTATTTCCTATTTACAATAAGTTCAAGCCACGAGCTCAAAAAAGTGCCGTTGCGCATTTTATGAAAAAGTTGCTTCGGAATTTTGGCTTTATATAAAATAATAGTTAAGCAAAAATTACAAAAATCGAGGCAGCTATAAACTATACTAATAACTATTCTCCACCACCCAATAAGTCATAGTTGCCGAAGTCTTTCAGTTACTCAGAATAAGAACGCCAAAGTTGCTAGTAGGGTTAAATAAAGTTAGTTACTGTCTCATATCCTACATCTGTTTTCGCCATTTTAGGTATGACACAATGGACTAAATTCAACTCGCAATATTCTCAACCCTAAAAAAAAAACGAATAAAAGACAAAATTTAAAAAAAAAAAACTGCGTCACATTAAACCAATTTCATAAAAATAATAGCCACAGTCAGCTGAATAACAATCAACTTTATTCAAAATCAACCTTTAAACTTGATAACAAGAATCAATTGAGTTTACGAAGATTTGCAATGGCGGACAAAAAAAAATGGCGCTCAGCATTTACGCGCGCTTTTTTCTTTTTTTATTAAAATGAAGCAAACGCGCCGACTCAGGTCGCGAGGTGATAATTTTATATTCACGATTTATCCGAGGGGTGCTGACAGACGGACTTTCAAGTCAAAATTATGGTTACAATGTCCCCGTAATAATATAAGGTAAAGAAGTTATCTAATATTATTTCACGGTTGGAGCGGTTGAATTTTTGTTTAATTAAGTGCTTTTTTGTGACTTCTTAGTGTTATTTTTCTTAGTATTTTTTTAACTTCAGTTCATTGCCGGACTTAACGTTAAGTTTAACTGAATATTGCTATCAAATAAATAAATTAAATTTTATTTGTTCAGACAACAGTGATCCCCAAGTTAGTTAGGTACAAAAACTTAAAAGCTATGTGTATTACAAAATACGAAACTCAAAGTAAATCAGAATACTCGTAACTACAATTCTCCACACAGTCACCGCACCGGCTATTTGTTCGAAATCATGTTATTTCACATTTCTCAAAACTCAATCAACTTTTAAGATTAATTTTAAGGTTTTGATGAAGGCTTATTTTACGGTTTATTTGTCGACCAAATACAGTAACATATCGTCGGCCTAAGTCGTTAACCTTCTAAGTCCATTTTGACATACCTATAGTTTACAGGACGAAGAAAAAACTGAATTATTATCTCTATTAATTTAGCAATCAAAATTCTGAAAATCCCGTTGGTTTCTATAATGTTTCTTGATATTTTAACAATATATGTAGCAGCATCACCTAAACACATTTTATAATATTTAGGAAAACAATTATTTAGCAGTTTATCGAAGTGAAGATTTAATTTGCTTGAGGACTTAACAGTTTTTTATTTAAATTTATATAGTGTAGGTATAGTATAATATTCAATTATATAATGAATTGTGCAGTTAAAGGAATTTAATCAGTACCTAATCAAAATATTTATTACTAGCTTCTGCGCGCGACTTCGTCCGCGTGGATAAGTTATTTTGGGCTAACGCTAAAAAAATCCCCCCGGTTTTGAAACATTCTTCATTGGTGCTCCGCTCCCATTGGTCTTAGCGTGATGATATATAACCTATAGCCTTCCTCAATAAATGGGCTATCTAACACTGAAAAAATTTTCAAATCTGACTGGTAGTTCCTGAGATTACCGCGTTCAAGCAAACAAACAAACTCTTCAGCTTTATAATATTAAAAGTATAGATTAAAAATTAAACAATCAGCCTTATTTAATAGGAAACGGTTAAAATATCTAAGATAGACTCTTTTCATAATTAATAATCTGTCATAGTTTATTATGTATCGGTTTTGTGGTATTACGTACGACAGGATTTAGCAGGTTGACGTTGTGGAAATTGACTGGTAGTCTGAAAGCAGTTTTTCGGGCATAGCATTTGTTACTTTTTTTGGCTAATATCGCTGTTATTCCTTAAACAGTACGGTAGATATTAGATTGCACATTTTAACTGGTATAAAAAGTAAATTCTGCCAAAAAATGGACTTAGCAGGTTAACGACTTAGGCCGACGATATTGCATATTAAAATACAATATCACCTATATATGTACTTGTGTGCCTATTTTATTTATAATGCATTTAGGTATCTTTTTAATAAAAAAAATTACGGTTTCTCCTCTCATTCAGAGCACCTGCCATCTTATCTCTTCACGACCCTTGGTTGACTGGTAAAGAATGCCTAAGGCATTAAGTCCGCCTTTGTACCTCATTGTGTGCGAGAAGTTTATAAATAAACTACAATATCATCGAAAAATTACAAAAAAAAAACATTACAAATTGTTCAATTAGTTTGAAATGTAACGGAAACCAAATGTTAATAATATTGTGTCTATAAATGAACAATTAGTAACAACTAAGCGAGAATGAACAATGGATGTCAAACAAAGAATATGCGGGTATTGCACACCACAATGAGTTTATGTTTGCATTGATTATTTACCTATTTGTTTATTCAAAACTGCTTTTTACCACAGTTTAGTTTATTCAGAATTAAAATGAAATGTACATAATTAACAATGTATTTCTGATTAAATAAAATTATTATAACATAGGTACCTTAACTAAAACTAATATTTTTTTTTTTTGGAATGTGTTTTTTCGATGTCATGTTTCCATGACATCGAAAAAATTCCTGCGATGTCGACTGGTATTACCAGTACCCAATAGACAGGTGGCTAACCTCTGGAGAAGATAAAATCCTGCCCTTGGGTCACGGGAAGTGTCATCAATACAGTTGATTACTTTATTAGAGTTAAAAGGAAAGTTTACAAGCAGCCGTGAAATGTCACATTAGCTCTTGTAATTTCTCGACCAGTGACGCTTGGAGGAGGCTTATGTCCGGCAGTATATGGCTTTGTATTTGTAATGGCTATGGTAACATGGGGTATGTTTTTAATCCATTTTTTTAAGATAGGTTTATATTCAACAACAAACTGTTAACCCAGTTGATTGCTTGTCTGCTCGATTAAAATTAACCAATCGAATGAAAAAATCTACTTTTTCGACAAAAAAGGGCTACCAACTTCTACAAAAACCACGACTAAATAAAATAAAAAACAACGAGTTGCACTCCGGGAGTGCCGGCAGAAGTGAAAACTTAAACATTAACTTTGTGCATTTTTAAATAAACACTTTTCATTAAGTATGTTTTAACTGCTTTTTTTTACCCATCAATATGGGTAAAATTTCTTTCGGGCTTCTGCTAACCGTGAGGCCCGGACTCCACCAAAGCGGAGAGGACACGGGAGAAGAGATGTGTTTTAAACAACCAATAGAATTTAGTTATTCACACATATCGTCTCCACTCAGCTTTAGAACCATACCATTGAACAGAGATGTACTCGTATCATATTTTTGTTGGAGCGATCGAAGCGGAGATGTGAGCTGTGCCTCGCCGAGATTGAGCTGGGCGGTGGTAGCTGGCAGGCTGACGACAACGCGTAGCGGAGACGACAAGAGATGTGGGAGCGTGCAATGAGCGGTCATCATCCAACGCTCGCCGCACGCAGCTCAGTTCCGCTCAGTCTAGCCAGTACGTGTCTCCGCACAGCTTCGGAGAATACATCCTAGCTGAAAAACATATTTTCTCGTCTCCGCTCGGACATTTCCTCACATCCCCGCTTTGGTGGAGTCCCCTAACGATTGTCAAAGATCTACAATAACAGTGAATCTAACAAAACGTATTACTTAATACTCGAATCGCCGCAAAACTCAACTAAAATGTTAATTACACCGAAATAATATCTACCAACGGAGGTCGAAACATTTTTAGCAAAGTTTAGCTCAAAATGAAATTTAAACCTCTGAATACAAATCAAAAGTTAGATTTAATAATCAGTAATAGGATAAGCCGATGGTGCAGAAACCAAGTTTAGAGTTGAATGAATTAAAGAGTTTCGGGCTTTTGAGAAACTCTACCATTGTATGCTTTTAAGTAACTTTTAAGATTGCCTGTTTAAATTTTATTGGTCAATTTGGGATGATCGTTTTCATTTGTGTTATTTTAATTATTGCCTTTAGTGGTAAAGTTTTCTATTACAGACAATTGGATTAGTTAGTTTTAATCGAGCAGACAAGTAATCAACTGGGTTCATAGCTTTTGTTGAACTTAAAACTGTCTAAGACATGTGCATTAGGAACAGACCCCATGTTACTATAGCCATCTATCTACAAATAAATAAAATTGAAGTCTGTTTGTACTGTCAAAATAACATCTTTTTACTAATGCATGTGAAAGTATACACTGTACTTATAACAAAAAAAACATTTTTTTAAATTTTTTGTCTGTCTTTTTGTCCTGCTAATCTCCGAAACGGCCGGACCGATTTTAACGGGATTTCACTGGCTACTTTTATTTTAGAATTAGGGTCGATGCGGGCGAGCAGCACATAACTCATCATCTGCCTAGCCTTTATCCCACTTGGGGCCGGCTTCCAGCCTCATCGGATGCAGCTGAATACTAGCATTTTACACGGAGCGACTGCCTATATGATCTCCATAACCTTGTTACCTACCGGGTAATACGATACCGCTTGGTAAGACCATGGTTATCAGACTTTCGGGCTTCTGTAACAACTGTCAAAGATCCACGAATGACAGCCAGGACCAACGGCCTTACGTGTTTTCCGAGGCTCTGTTCGTAAAGATTGTCACCCATCCACGCACCGACCACGGCAAGTGTAGCTTAACCTGATCCATCGACCCGTCCTCTATTATGACTTTAGCCACGAACAGGAACACACATGAGCATTACTCTCGATTACTTTTTAATTTCTCTACACACAATATTACAATCAATACAAAATCGCCACATCATCATTATCGTTTCTGCGGAAAGACGTCCACTTCTGGACATAGGCCTCCTCCAAGCGTCGCCACTTCAACCGGTCCTATGCTTCTCGCAACCAGGGGATTCCTGCGGCCTTCACAAGGTCTGCGGTCCACCTTGTGGGGGGGGGCCTCCAACGCTATGCCTTCCGGTACGCTGTCGCCACTCCCTGAACCTTTTGGCTCCATCGGCCATCTGTCCACTTAAGTTTGGCAATTCTTCGGTATACCTTGGTTCTCCTGCGGATCTCTTCATTCCTGATTCGATAGGGTAACTCGAAGCTTAGCCCTCTCCATTGCCCTTTAGGGCTTTCATTCTTCTAATTACGCCCGTTATGAGCGACCACTTTTAAGTGCTCTCGAGTCATAACGTCACATACGTACAATGACAAAAATAGTGAGTGAAATAATCAATAGTTTGTAAACAATTAAACATGAAGAATGTTATCACATTTTTGCCGTAAAATATTGTACTTATCCCACTGAAGATCAAAGACCTCTCCTCCATTATTTGCTCAAAGAAAACACCTACAAAACCGTACACTCCAGCCCATAATAAAAGCAGGCCCACAACATTTATTTATACGTGTTAAAATTTGAAATTCAGCGGGCGGCCCCGCGGACGCATACAACCGTTAAATGAATGAACTTTTTAACTTAAGGTCCCAACTTACCGTTTAATACTTACTTTGAAGCCGGTATGATGAACACCGCCCTTACTTTTAATGACTTTTTGCTAATATCTAGCGGCTTTCGGCTTTTGAGGGCGAAAGTTTTGGGACTTCGATTTTTTTTTTGCGAAGATAGGTGCTGTTGCGGTTAAATTATACAGGGTGTGGGTGTAGATGGGTTAGGAAAAAATGCGGTGAAAAATTTGCCAGAATTGGTGTACCGAATTCGCAATTTTATCGAATAATCACGAATATCGCAATAAATAATATCTATGGATCAATAAAAATAAATAAGTCTAAGCCGCTGCTACAGATGTAGGTTTAGGGCATTGTAATATAAAGCATGTGTCAGAAAGTTATGGTCAAATTTAACACGCAGATATTGAGTGGTTAGCTTGTTCTGTACCTACTGAGCTGACGCAACGCGTCGTACGTCCAGCCAGTAATAGGACTCGCCCATCCAGGAGCGCTGTCCCAAATTAGACACAATATTAATTTATTATACATAAAACAAAAGGTATTTTAATAAAACACGTATACTGAAAGATCAATATGTAATTAAATTATGTTTAAAATGGTAAAGGTTTCAGAAAAATACGCTTGATAGATTTTGCGTGATTCTCAGTTTCTTATCCGCGTAAGACATAACTTTACAAATTAATTTTATTATGTAATTTAAATATCATCAAAAATATTCATATACTTATTAAGTTATTACGAAAATGCTCTAATTCAACATTTTTTTTTTCAAATCATTAGCACTACGCGTTTAGACGTGATCTTCACACGTAATCTGTTCGATTTATGCCCTAACACGTGTGACCCCGGATTTTTAATTTTTCTGTCTGTGATGTCTTGTTTATACCTTTTTAGGTGATTTTTAAGCTATTGCATAGCTTCTATCGCGGGCCTTGAGCGTGGAGACCTAATCCAGAAATTTCATAACGAAAATACTACATAAGAAACAAAACACTCTTTGTGTTTTGTATTGAAAATTATGTTTTACTGTTTGACAACAAAGTTCAAATTTACTTAGACGAATGATCAACGACAGTGTTGTATTGAAAATTATGTTTTACTGTTTGACAATAAAGTTCAAATTTACTTAGACGAATGATACGAGAGTGTTGTATTGAAAATTATGTTTAACTGTTTGACAATAAAGTTCAAATTTACTTAGACGAATGATCCTTGACTATTAATAGTTAAATTAAAACCTTTTTATTAGTTTGATGTTCCCGGCCATTACGTTGTGTCAAGTTTTAAAAACTATAAATGTGAATAACAGTTCCTGTCAATGTCATCATTGTATATGTATTTCTTGTATTCGGGTTAATATTTTACAATTGCGTAAGTTGATAAAAAACGCTATGCAATAGCTTCGCCGGGGCAGTCCCCGAGTGCCACACGTCTTTTTTTTTTGTCGTAGTTGGGTTTTAGTTTTATAACAATTTTTTTTTCGCTATTAGTTTGATGGTTTGTACCACACCCTTAAATATGACTACACATTTCTGATACACGCTGTATATCCACATAATATTATAAAAAACCGCCATTATAAAACATCTATCATTTCATATCAATATTTAGCTGTAAAAGAAATAAACCCTCAAACAGACAGAAGATTGAAGTATGATTAAAATGAAAGGAAAACGTAAATCAAATTAACCCTCGAACAATCAGCATATTGTGTTGTTGAAGAACGTCCCGAGTCCCGGGACAGAGGACACTCTGTTATGCAAATTCCGGGACAAGATGTCACGCAATCCCGGATCATAGTCCGCTGCCGTTAAACATGACACCGAGACTTTACTACTTTAAGGGAAATAAAATAAACCAGCCTGTAATTCCCCACTGTATTCCAAAGCCCTCTTCCTAAACCATACAGAATTAGGCCGTGCGCACTTTGGACACAAATTTGTATCGTACGTAAACGTATGATCGTGGCCGTACGAATTGAGTGCGCAGACTGAATATGTTTTTCTCAGTCAAATAGGTAGCGGTGATATCGCATTGAGTGCACTAAAAATTTCAACAAGTTCGGATTGTTTTCGGAACTATACGTACGACTAAGACCGCGCGCACTTCAGATGCGTTATCGTACCTACTAAAATCACTCGTGCGTATTCGTAAGAGTAACGATCCTGACGTTCCGAGTATAAATGGAGCGCGCAGGCTGGGTGACGTATGCAGGAGTGAAATTCGTACGAAAACGCATCCAAAGTACGCGAGGCCTTACTCGCACTCAGTCTGCGTGCTACCTTAGTACTTGGAAGATCGGGATATGTTTGCACGAGTAAAATTCGTAGGAAAATGCGTACAAAGTGGGCACGGCCTTAAAGAGTATTCATTACCATGCTTACTTACTTAATGATTTTTTTTTGGTTTCAGACTTATATTTATAAGTCAGAGTTTTATCACAATTTTTTCATCCAAGTTGTGTCCCAGGTGTCTGAGATAAAATTAGAAATCAGGTTAATATGACATAAACATATCATAAAATCAGGTTAATATGACATAAACATATCATAAAATCACGCCTGTTCCCAAAAGGCTTAGGCAGAGGTATACCCACAGTAGATACACCCACATTTCGCCAGTTATGTTTAAGTCCCATATAATATTGCGCGTCAATTGCCAGTAACCGGGTACAAATCCAGACTCTGAGCCGCTACTGAAAAAATCCTGACGGAAAAAATAATCTAGAAACAGTTTGCCCGACCTGAGAATCGAACCCAGAACCTCACGCTCACCGAGACTTATTTTGAGTGGTTGCAAGCGCTACTCTTGCAACCACTCAAAATAAGTCTCGTATAAAGTTAGCAAGCCTGTAGCGGTTAGACCGCCACATACAAAACTACGAAGCAAAAAGACATGACGTCACACAATTCCTACATCGCGCAGTTAGAGTTTACCGAGCGAAAAACATAGATAAGACTTTCCGAAATCAACATATGGGCAGTTGCCCGCCAGACATAACAACCCGTCTGGTTGGAGGATCCTCCCTTTTCTATGGTGGATGAGTGAACTTTACACCCTGTTCCTCATACCTCTAAATTGGTGACCCCGAGAATGAACGTCAACGCAGCCTTCGTGCAACTACTTCAGCGTGACGTCATCATCATCACTCCCGCAAGCTTTCGTGAGGCGAGTCACACAGCCAGCCAGCACCCACGGCTTCAACGGGTATCCTGACCACCAGCATGCAGCGAACGCGCATTCCTGGTCATCACCCTCAGCCTCATCAGCAAACTTGGCACAGCACCTGCACTTCCGGCCGGTCTCACAAGCAGAGCCTATTCTACCCTCTCCTGGTCGACGCAAGCAGTCAGCCACAACCCGGCGCTGTACCACATCCGACTCACTGGATGACGACGCAGCGCCACCCCGACTCACTGGGGAATCACCGCAGACAGTTCCGACTCACCGTGAACTATGCGGCACCCGGTTCCGACTCACTGGAACCACAGCTGGCACTGTGAAGCATCGCAAGATCCAAGACTCAGCCCACTATCGACCTCCGGTCTCCGGAGGGGAGTGATGTAGCGGTTAGACCGCCACATGCAAAACTACGAAGCAAAAAGACATGACGTCACACAATTCCTACATCGCGCAGTTAGAGTTTACCGAGCGAAAAACATAGATAAGACTTTCCGAAATCAACATATGGGCAGTTGCCCTCCAGACATAACAACCCGTCTGGTTGGAGGATCCTCCCTTTTCTATGGTCGATGAGTGAACTTTACACCCTGTTCCTCATACCCCCTAAAAGCCGATCTTTACGTAGGTAGTTTTAAAACACGCGTTGGTACAAACTTTCCAAGTTTTCTAATTAGTATCTAATTAGAATTCTATTAACTAATTTTAAATACTTCGTTTAATATTTTGCATCCCAAAAATCTAATAACAAATTACTTCAAACAATACAACAACTAAGGAGGAGCATATTGTAATGTTAAGCAGTCCTGGAACCGGACAATGTTATGCAAATCCCGGGACAACTTGTCACGCGAACCGGGATCATGGTCGCCTGACGTTGTCGACATCAAACCGTCTTAGATCACTTGAATGGATATTTGTATGAGTAGGTATTTAAAGTTTTTGTGAAATCATCATCACTCTCCTGCCCTTATCCCAATTTATTTGTGGTCGGCGCAACATATCCCTTTCTTCCATACTTCTAGTCGTCATCTCGATAGTCACCCCTTTTCTAGCCATATCATCTTTCACACAGTCCATCCATCGTTTCATTGGTCTTCCCCTACTCTTATAGCCATCGACATTCATACTCAAAACTTTCCTCACGACATTTTCCTCATTCCTCTGCATCACATACAACACCGATACAACACACCATGACAACCGATTTCCGCACAACTTTTCGGTCACCTCGTATAAAATCAAATAAACACTTGCTAAGTATCTACTTTTTCTTGTAATGGGTGTAAAAAAACAAAAAACCCGACTGCAAAAGACATAACTGAAAAGAGAAAAACAAGCATTATAATCTATAGAATTTTGGTATCGCAGGCGGGGACAAACAAAACTTACACCATATATCCGGTTATTAGTTTGTCCCCGCCTGCGATACCAAAATTCTCTAGATTATAATGCTTGTTTTTCTCTTTTCAGTTATGTCTTTTGCAGTCGGGTTTTTTGTTTTTTGAATAATCTTGTTTATTTCTAGCTTTTTAGTTTTATTAATATATCTAAATTTGGCATTGACTCGTTACTAGCTTTTATTTGATACCAATATTGTTATAATTTATTTTTAAAAAAACCTTCCCCTCCCTTTTTTTTGTATTTGCAGATGCAATATATAAATATTATATAGCCTATGACACTTCTACAATTAATACGAATCTAACGACATCTCATATGTTAAAATCCATCAAGCCGTTTAGGCTACAGAGCGTGCCAAAGAAATAGACATACATACATACATACTCTCGAAAAACATTACCCTCCTTCTGGAGCAGTCGGGTAAAAAGACACTTAACGAAGAAGAAACTCACATTTTCTTCCCGTCATTGTACCCATTTTTTTGTACTAGACCAAGGGTCGGCAACCTTTTGAGACGGAAGAGCCAAAAGTTACAATTTACGCCCAGTTTTTAAAGACCCAATAATATAGTATTTACTTAATTAGATTTTTTATTTATAATATACTATACGAAATAATATTTATTCATATAAAAACAAACAAATTTTTTCAGTACAAAACATTATTACCTATAGTATTTTAGCTAGCTGCTAGAATAATAAAATAATTAATATCATTACAGCTATTTCATAAAAGATAGTTACAATCATCAACAGGAGCATTGGCTTTGCATGGATTTTGAAAGTTTGGTTAAATCTGGCTCATAACTATAATTTTGAGTATGGAACTGGGGAGCCGAAACTTTATATCGAAAGAGCCGCATGCGGCTCGCGAGCCGCAGGTTGCTGACCCCTGTACTAGATCATAGCTGGGAACCTTCTGGTTACGGAGTTATTGAATGTAGTAAAACTCGGGTTTTTTTTTTTTGTTTGTAACTCTTTAATTCCACAACCAATCTAAATCTTACACCGTAACAATCTAGCTAGCCCACTTCCGCTCAGAATTCCCGCGCTCGCCGAGTGTTGCCAACTAATCATATCGATTCTAACGATTCTTCAAATCGATTATCTGCCTACCTTAAATACAAAATTAAATTGTTGCGCCACTTCTTCTCTCCAGCAAAAGCACTAGGAAGTGGTGAAGGGCGGGCGTTTTTGGGGGACTGTCTTATGTAATTTTGACGTTCGAAAAGTGCTGATTCTCAGCCTAATTTGAATAAATGACTTTTGAATTTGAATTTGAATTAAAATAAACCGAGTAACGACTCGGTTTATTTAATTTTGTATTTTAAATGTTTTATTAATTGCTATTAAAAATCATTAACCTTACACATGAAGATCAACATTCTAACCTCATCGACGTTATTTTTACGAAAGCAAGTTTTAAATGTTGTAATCTATCTTAACTTTAAATACATAACATACATACATAATCAGCGTATTAATGTTCCCACTGTTGGGACACAGGCCTCCTCTCTGTGAGAGGGAGTGGATCCACCACGCGGGCCCAGTGCGGATTGGTAGATGGCACATGTCTTCGAATTCTTGGTTCTGAGACATGCCGGTTTCCTTAAGATGTTTTCCTTCACCGTTTTGAGAGCAGTGGTGATGAAATTATTTACACAAAGTAAAGCGCCTGTTTGGGTTCGAACCCACGACCTACAACTCGTAAGTCGGGGCCGATACCACTGGGCCACCACTGCTCTCACCTCTGCGCACCTGCGCTTTAAATACTGGGAGTATTTACCGATCCCTCTATCATTAACAGCTAATTTTCTCACTAAAAATAAAAGTCCTTTCCCAGCAATTATTTTTGCATAAATACTTAGTTTGATGTACAAAATGCGTAGATGACGGCTTCGTGATGAGTCATTTTACACCCTATAGTGCAGTTTCCTATGACCAAATTAGGTATAATTTGAAAAAAAAAATGTTCTAAATATTGAACACCCTCGTTGGTCTAGTGGTCGCAAGCGCTACTGCTGAGCATGAGGTCCTGGGTTCGATTCCCAGATTGGGCAAATGTTATGGGTTTTTCCACCAGGAATTTCTCAGTAGCAGCCTGGTGTCTGGATTTGCGCCCGGTCGATGGCAATAGGCTCGCTCCCTATTACATGGGACTTAAATACAAAACTGGCGAAATGTGAGTGTAATATAGGTACATCCCTGCCCAACCCATTTAGGAAACACGACTTGATGTTATGTTCCAATTTTTTTTATAATAAACTAGAAGTTTACCTACGGTTTTGTCTACGAACGCTTTTTCACGAACCGAGAATATTTTTTAAACTTTATTCTCTTGCCAAAAGTCGTACGTATCACATTTCACAGCTAAAATAAATCTCAGCACGGCCACCACAAGTGGGGGCGCCACTCGTCTTTTTATAGTTATTTGCATACCGGACGTCGAGACCACCATACGCGTCGCTCGCGCGAACAAAGACATTTTCATATTTAATTTTCTATTTAGTATAATTGCCTACCTTTTCCATTTTCTGAATAACGTTTTTAGTTCGTAGTTCTCACAATGCGTACAACATTTTTGTTTAAACATCATAAAGAGATAGGTATGTCTCTTATTTGACGTCAATTAAACATTCTTCCTCGTATTTTTCATTGTTTACAAACGTTGTGTTCGTCTGTAAACATTTCAATCCTTTAAGTATTCTCGTTTTCTACTTACTCCACCACAATCATGTCTAAAGCAGTGAAGACATTAATAATATGCGGTTACGCTTTTCTCCTATTTCAATATTTAAGAATATCGTTAAAGCCAGTGGAAACAGAAATTGATCTAGAATATATTTTCGCTACGGACCAACATATGACGAAAAAGCAGAAATTATTCATGTCTAAAAAATATCATAATTTCACTACTTACTTAAAAACGTTCAAAAAAGCTGAAAGATTTAAGACCGATCTCAAATACGTGCTGAAATACAGTAACTCATTTTTGTTCTTTGGGTCATCGTTGTATGGGCACGGTCAAATACCTTTCATGGATAGCAACTGTACCTACTACAACTGCTATTTGACGACCAACAGACATTTGCTGTCTGATTTCCGGGACTTTGATGCAATACTGTTTGACGTAGAAAACACCTGGGATGGCCCACTCGTGGTGAGAGAACCATATCAAAAATTTATATTTGTGGCATCCGAATCAGCAGTAAGATTTCCACTATGCGAACCCTATTATGATAACTTTTACAATTTATCATGGACGTACAGACTGGATTCTGATATCCCATGGGGTTACTTTAGGATTCTTGACAAAAAAGGTAATCTCATTGGTCCAAAGATTAATATGAGTTGGATAGAACCAATGAAGCCAACTCCTCTTGAAGTTAAGAAGGAACTTGGTGGTAAAACAAAGGCAGCAGCTTGGTTTGTGTCCAATTGCAATAAAGGAAGTGGACGACAAAATGTAACCAAAGAGATACAAAAAGCATTGGAGAAATACAATTTGACAGTGGACATTTATGGTAACTGTGGAAAATTGAAATGTCCCAGAGAGAGGATTGAGGAGTGTTTGTACTTGCTAAAAACTGATTATTTCTTCTACCTTTCTTTTGAGAATTCGGTATGCCCCGATTATGTGACTGAGAAAATTTTGCATCCGTTACACAGCTATGCAGTCCCAATAGTGTATGGCGGTGCTGATTATTCCAGGTAAGATTAACTGTGTATTTTAAGCTATTGCATAGCTTCTATCGCGGGCCTTGAGCGTGGAGACTTACTCCAGAAATTTCGTAACGAAAATACTACCTAAGAAAAGAGTGTTTTGTATTGAAAATTATGTTTAACTGCTTGACAACAAAGTTCAAATTTACTTAAACGAATGATACGAGAGTGTTGTATTGAAAATTATGTTTAACTGCTTGACAACAAAGTTCAAATTTACTTAAACGAATGATACGAGAGTGTTGTATTGAAAATTATGTTTAACTGTTTGACAACAAAGTTCAAATTTACTTAGACGAATGATACGAGAGTGTTGTATTGAAAATTATGTTTAACTGTTTGACAATAAAGTTCAAATTTACTTAGACGAATGATCCTTGACTATTAATAGTTAAATTAAAACATTTTTATTAGTTTGATGTTCCCGGCCATTACGTTGTGTCAAGTTTTAAAAACTATAAATGTGAATAACAGTTCCTGTCAATGTCATCATTGCTATTTCTTGTATTCGGGTTAATATTTTACAATTGCGTAAGTTGATAAAAAATGCTATGCAATAGCTTCGCCGGGGCAGTCCCCGAGTGCCACACGTCTTTTTTTTTTATTTTTTATAATAATAATAATAAAGTACACAGTGCGTCCGTTAATTCGACGAAGTTATAATTATATTGAACGTGTATTATTACCTTATTTGTCTAAATCATACTTACACGTTCATGGGTTATCTCGGAGTTGTATGAACGTTTAGTCGGGTTAATTAAATAAATGTAGATTTTGTAAACTCGGAGTTAAGTAATTAACATTTTAACTCTTATTACGCGTTAACATTAGCATTTAGCATTTGTGTTTTTTGTGTTGGGAACGTTTGCAGTTCAATCGACGAAACATAAAATAGAATTAACCCTGAATTAGCTATTAAATCCTAGTTATTTAGGATAACCCATGAACGTGCAAGTGTGCCTTAGATATTTTCCTAGTAAAAACTAACGTAAAACTATGTTTGTTTTTTTGTTCTAGATTCCTTCCTCCTGGATCCTACATCAACGCCCATAAACTAAATGCTACACAAGTAGTTAATGAGATGATAAAAGCGATCCGGGACCCCAATGTCTACGAAAATTATTTCAGGTATTATTTCTGTATAGAAACTCACACTTTTTGTTTGAATAGTTTATTTATTTTGTCGTTATGTATCTTAAATGCAGTATACAAGCTACAACAAGTATCTAAAAAATAGGAAGAGCGCATTCGGTATCAAAAATTCGACCGCTATCAATCGAAAAATTGCCAAAAAGGCTGGCAGCATTGCCACGTTAAAAATGTTTTTCATTTGACAATTGAAGTTGATTGTCAACTTTGAACTTTAACTAAATTCCAAATTCTTAAAATTAGTGTTACAATGTGAACAATTGAAATAAGGCTGGTTTTCCTCTCACGCTGACCGTCGTCGGCGCTGACAAGACAATGTATATAAAGGTTAGTATTCTTATGAAATTACGCCAACCGCTCAGCGCTGACATCTGAAGTTCATTCGGCTGTCAGCGTCTACGGTCAGCGTGCGGTCAGCGTGACTCTAAAACCAGCCTAAAACCTCAATTTTCGTCGATGATTCGTCAATTAGAATACATTTTATTCAAACAATTGAAATGTGGTAAGATGTAAAGTTGAAACCTTCTATGTTTTACTTAAAAAGTTCAACATTTTTATCTTTCAGAATTTGATAAAAAAAAATACATTGTTATTTCCGAAGCTATTATGACCGGTATTATATTAATCCTTATCCAATAAAATATATTATTTAAACTGGGCATTTAATTATCATTATCGTTGACGGCAACGCGGGCGCAGCGGTAGGAGTCAATGACCTTTTCGTCGGCTATTACTATGTAATCCCGGTAGTACGTTCCCGTGGGATATTTTGCGACATCCACACGGGCGAAGCCGCTGGTAAAAGCTTAACTAGCTTTTACCAGCGTATTTTTATTTATAATTTGAATAGATATACACTTACCTTTTTTTTTCAGATGGCATAACTACTACAGTTATGAAAAGAACCAGCCTGATCCATCTGGATGGCATCCGGATATATGTCAATTTTGTCAGATTCTAAACGAAGATGCTGACAAACGCTCCTTTACTAAACACTTCAGAAAGTGGTGGAACCCAGATTACGAAAGACATTGCACTCATGGACGATCACAATGGAGTATTGGAAATCAGGAATGATAAACAAGCAGTTAAGATTATGTTAACAAAACAAGGATGTTGTGATTTCTAGGGTTCCATACCCAAAGGGTGTGAACAGGACCCTATTACTAAGGCTCTGCTGTCCGTCCATCGGTCTGTCCATCCGTCTGTCACAAGGCTGTATCTTTTGAACCGTAATAGGTAGACACTTGAAATTGTCACTACTGCCGCTAAAACAACAAAAAAAATACAGGAAACATATTTTTTTATTTTTTTTTAATATACGGTTAAATATTCCAAGGTGGTACGGAACCCTTCCTGTACGAGTCCGACTCGTACATGAGCGCTTTTTTTTTTGTATGCTCTAGTTTCTGATATAAAGAAAATAAATTGAAATGATAATTATTATTGAATTCGTTTTACTTAGTTATCTCTACTGGAATACTAACGTCATAAGAAATCATAAATGTTCTTTTCTAATATACATGTACAAAATACGAGAGAAGAGCTCGTAGGGCATAAGGAAAACATAATTATATTAAATGAAATTGTGATTTTTGGTTTCCGATATAAAAGATCCTGTAGATACATAACCGTTTTTATTATTACACGACTGCCCAAAAAAGGAGTGTAATTCTTTCAGTATTCATTTGTATGTATGTGCGTTTCTTTATTCCACCATAACTTTAAAATGCCTGAACAGGTTTGGATGTATGGGTCTCGTTAGAAGCCTTAACATCATCCTGAGTGACACTGGCAATATTTTCTTTAAACAATTCAATATGGCGGCAGTATGGTTCCATTTTCAAATGTGAAAAAAAACTTGAATTATTTATAATTTTTTATTATTTAAAATATTTACAAAAATAATAATTATTATTATGTTTTACATGGTAACAATATTCAAAACAACATCGATTGAACCCATATTATTCAACTGCAAACGATAACTTACGTCCTCAAGTTACTTCAAAGTCAAAATCGAATCATTTATTTCAACTAGGCACATAAAAAGCACTTCTGAACATAAAAAAAAGAAATTAGAATTGATTTAGTTGTCTGCCTCGTTGGTCTAGGAGGCGCAAGCGCTACTGGTATGAGGACCGGGCTCGATTCCCAGGTCAGGCAGTGTTAGGTTTTTGATTAGAAAGCATTATCGTCTGGATTTGTAGTTGATAGCATGATGGCGTATTACATGGGACTTAAACATAACTGGCGAAATGTGGGTTTATTATAGGTACACCTCTGCCTAACCCTTTGGAAATTACAGGCGTGATGGTGTTGTTATTATGTCCCTTCCAAGAGGTTGTTTCGTATGAAGAAGAATGGGGAAGAAACTCCATGATTAAATAGCTAAAACTTGACTACCTTTTCCCAACTATGTTGGGGTTTGCATCCAGTCTAACCGGATGCAGCTAAATACCAGTATTTTACACGGAGCGACTGCCTATCTGACCTCCACAACCTAGCAGTGGCGAAGGGTGGAGTTATAGAATAGGTAAGCCGAAACAAAACAAAAAAAATAAAATGACATCGGGAGTTTCGTCAATCATTACAGACAGAAATTGAGCTTTATCTATCTGTAATCTAATGTGGTCTCGTATTAAATCATTTTGAATATCACTAGAGAGTTGAACCTAGTTATTATTAGGTAATACGATACCCCTTGGTAAGACGAGTAGTCAGACTTTTGGGCATCTAACTACCCGTAACAACTGTCAAAGATCCACAAATGACAGCCGGGACCAACGGCTTAACGTACTTTCCGAGACACGGAGGAGTCTCGGTATGTAAAGATGGTCACCCATCCACTGACCAACCCCGGCAAGCGTAGCTTTAACCTGATGGATCGATCCGTGCGGCTGTTATTACTTAGCTACAAGCCCCTTGACTACCAGAACATTATCCATTAACAGCACCAACAGCAGTACCTAGTTCAACTCCCAACTATGAAGCTTACAATTTGTACAAAAACAGTTAAAGGACGCTGGAAAGGCAATCCTCTTAGTTCGCTCGTTATAGGGACTCATTATTCAAAGCCTCAAATTTTCACCGAGATAATTCCAATTAGGCTGGCACTGGACAGAGAAGGGCAGAAATTCAAGTTACACCTTGTTTCAAACTTGGCTTAGATTCTACATGTTACTCCCAAAGACCTTTAAATAAAGTTACTATAGGTCTACCGGAATCTCAAGGCATAAAAAATTTTTATGATTTTATAAATAAAAAAGAAAGAAAGAAAGAAAAATATTTTATTTGGGACACTCACAGGAAATACAAACAGTAATAAAAAAAAAACTAAAAGGAAAGGTTAATTATGGCAATTGACACTGCCATATGAAAATCAAAATTAGTTATTTTTTTATAAGGCTGCTTTTTTTTTTTTTGGGGCCACGGTGTCCCCTTGGGACTACCCGCAACCCCGGCAGGCATCGGCCCTAACGGACCCCGTCAGTTTTGCTGACATCTCTTTGCGCGCCGTCAACCCGGGCCTGGTCTTTATCGGACGGCGAGCTGCCCTCTGCTCTCCGTCCGCAGGCCCGCGCCTACGGTGGCCGGAAATCGGCAATCAATTCCCGACGCCCGGGAAGTCTCCTACGGCGGCGGCGGCTAGGGCTGGTAGGGCGCGGCCTCTGCCACTCCCTCGCGCGCTCCGCCTCCTCCTTCGCGAGCATTACTGCTTCGCAGAAGGAGGTGACGGCTTGCCATGCCCTCTCGCTCCGCACCATGGCCTGGACCAGGGCCGGACGCGAGAGGTCACTGCCGCCGATCGCCTCCACGAGGACACGGCGGTGGTCCACCCAAGCCGGGCAAACCTCCACCGCATGCTCCACCTAGCCACTCCTCAAAGAGGGGACTTATCGCCGTAATTGTGGCGTGCCCATTTATAAGGCTGCCTGCATATGACTCCGGAACTGCACCAGCGCCCGACCCCATGTTTGTGTATACGAAAGAATATCGCCCATGCGCCGCGCCGCACCGCGAGCTGCTGCACCGGCGCCGGACAGGATAACAACTGCCAAAGATCTACAAAATGACAGCCAGGACCAAAGGCTTTTTTTTTTTAAGTGGAAACTTGTTTAGCGGCGTTGTGCACTTTTTTTGGGATGGGTAAAAATGTTAAACTCGCGTCAGGACGTGACCGTAAGATCCGTTGCCTAGCAACCGACAAAGTAAATATCAAAATAAATAGTCTTTGACATTACGTAAAGATTGCAAGGTAAGAAATTTTACCCATGTTGATGGGTAAAAAAAGCAGTCAAAACAAACTTCATGAAAAGTGTTTAAATAAATTGTTTATTTTTTTTAACTATATTTTGTAAATAAATAAATATACTACTACTACTAATGAATATTGTATTTAACCACATAAATTATAGTACTTTTATACTGATAAATAAAGCAATTCGTGCGAAGTTATTCTCTAACCATTCCAAAATATTCAAAAATGCACAACGTTAATGTTCAAGTTTTCACTTCTGCCGGCACTCCCGGAGTGCAACCCGTATTTTTTTTTTTTTGGATGGAAATCATCAAATTACTTCACCCGCTCTAGGCGGAGCGGATGGGCGTGTCAGACTCTTACTGACAACCCACCCGTGTTCCTTCCTTTGCCTGTTCGTTGCCAGGGGCCACGGTCTCCCCTTAGAACTCAGGACCAACGGCTTAACGTGTTATCTTTCAAAACATACATGGTGGAAAATATATGAATTTCAGGAAAAATCTCAAGTTATTCTTCTGTTCGTCCGTTTGTATGGTGTCTTCGGAGTCATCATCGCCATCGGCATTTTTTCGAGTGACATAATTAAAATTTCCGCTGACACCTTGCGAAGATTAAAGCTATTAAATTTTGATGACTAAAAGCCACCAGAATAAAATTTGGTGAAAAGTAACCTTTTTTTAATTTAGGCTTTTTCTACGTCTGCACATTTCGATGGGTCTGTTACGTAGTTTGAGAAATTGAAGAGTTTGTGGTGGAATTAAGAATGAAATCTAGAGCTGGCATTATTTTGCTCTTCATTAATTACATACATAATCAGCCTATTAATGTTCCCACTGCTGGGACACAGGCCTCCTCTCAGTGAGAGGGAGTGAGCCATAATCCACCACGCGGGCCCAGTGCGGGTTGGTAGAAGTCACATATCTTCGAATTTTTGGTTCTAAGACATGCCGGTTTCCTCACGATGTTTACCTTCACCGTTTTGAGAGCCGGGTGATGAAATTATATACACAAAGTAAAGCGCCTGCTTGGGTTCTTTAACCCACGACCTACAACTCGTAAGTCGGGGCCGATACCACTGCGCCACCACTGCTCTCAGTTTCCATGGTACTCCATTTAAAATAAGATTAGATATTTATGTAAACTTTTTTACAGTCCGTTCAACCGATTTTGACTTCTATTGCGTTGGTGGCGTGATAAATGGCTGCTGCAATTTGTGTTGCTTATTTATGCCTACGGTATAGAAGTCAGAATCGATTGAACGGACTGTAAAAGGTTTTGTTTAAAAAATAGGTTTTTATTTTTTTTATTGATGTACTCGTTTGACCACCGTTACTGTTCTGTGTTAGAAAACTCCTTTGTTTTCCAGGAGGCCAGTTACAAGTTGATTATTATTATTCTAACTTAGTCAATCTTAACATCATGAATTAAATATTAACACCCAAAAATGAAGTCGCAAAACTTAACCCCAACTTGTGCTTACTTAACACGTAACCCAAAAGTATTCGCACTAAGCTTATGAAACTTCAGCTAACTTAAACTTAATTTTAAGTTGGTGTAGCGGGCGTGTTTAAAATTTAAGTTGTAACTTGGGCTATGACGTCACACATCATTAGTCTATGCGACAAACACATGCATCTTGAGTTTATTTAACTTTGGGCGAGTCTAAAACGAATGCAACTGAGATGAATATGGTGGTGACTTGGTAGTATAATATGGACATTCCAGACGTACTATTGTTCTTGCTTTCCTTCATTCTTAGAATCTTTTGGCGCGTGGCCAAAATGGGCCACGCCGCCATCTTGTTTTTCAATACAATTTCACAAACCAATTGTACAAATGTTTACCGACAGCGCCCCTCTGTCAATGTCATTCAAACGCCAAGAGATCCTTGTAGCATTTCATTTGACAATACCTAGATTTCGTTTCATAAGTAGGTTTTTTCTAGTCTAGACAAAATGAAAAAAAGAACATACGGGGCAGACTTTGAGGACTGCCGATAGAAGTGAAAACTAAGTAACGCCATCTAACGAGAATGTCAGAAATTTATGTGGCTTGCTGTCAGTATAAGAACTAAAGCTGTAACTCCATTTAAAAAAATCCAACCTAAAAAGTGCTCAACGCGCCTAAAGAAATGTTCACTTCAAAAACTGTAATTGCTTTAATCCCGTAAAATCACAAAAAGGATGTTCAGCCAGCGGGATTGGCAGGGGCAATTTCAATCAATCTTCTTAGCCTTTTTCCCAACTACCTTGGGGTCGGCTTCCAGTCTAGCCGGATACAGCTGAATACCAGTATTTTACATGGACCGACTGCCTATCAGACCTCCACAACCCAGTAACTGGGTAATACGGTACCCCTTGGTAAGACTGGTGTCAGACTTTCGGGCTTCTGACGACTCGTAACGACTGTCAAAGGTCCACAAATGACAGCCGGGACGAATGGCTTAACGTGCTTTCCGAGGCTTCGGAGGAGTCTCGATATGTAAAGATGGTCACCCATCCACTGACCAACCCCGGCAAGCGTAGCTTAACCTGATGGATCGACCCGTGCGGCTTATTATAACTTAGCCACGAGCTCCTCTCAATTTAATTTAATACCTTGCATTTAATGGCAGGGGCAATTTAATACCTTTTTAAAACAAGGTCTAATTTAAATAACTGAAAACTTAAAAGGCACTCATCATGAACAACTTTAACTATTTTCACGTAAAAAATCAAACCTGTTTTAAATCATTTGCATGATATCGTATTATGGTGGAATGTGTCCTGCAATAACATCCTTTATATTTACCACATTTTATGCAAATAAAGATACTTACTCAACTCTCGCAGTGGGCTGGCCATGATTGTCGAAGGACCGATGGCCGGTGGGGCAGACGAGTCCTGGAGTGGACACCGCGTGTCGGCAAGCGTAGCGTGGAACCCCGCCAGCTAGATGGGCCGACGACCTAAGAGGGTTTACGTCGTACGGCATTTCATACAAACTTGCAAGCCCTTTTTTTTCGAAATGGCTGAACCGATTTTAATTAAACTTCATACGCATATGCAAGATACAAAGGTCTAAAAACTTAATTAAGAACATTTTCGAAATGTCTTATTTAAAAACAGATAACTGGAAATCTCTGTTTCTATGGAAAATTTAAAATCGGTCTAATTTGGCTGTAACACTATTTTTCGAAAATGTTCTTCGAAAAATAAGGGCTTGTAAGTTTGTATGAAATGCCGTACGGCGTAAACCCTCTTAAAAAGGTGGTTGGGATTGACTGGATGTGGAAGGCGAAGGACAGGGTGTTGTGATGTACCTACCTGAGGAGAGGCCCATGTCCAGCATGGCAGTGGACTGCGATAGGCTGAATTGATTGATTGAGTCAATCACTTAAACAAATTATCAACAAGCCCTGAAATCTTGAAAAAAAAATCAGTTATTTATAGTGCATTTTGCCTAGTTATAAGAACACATTATTATTTCGCGTTTCACGGTTGTTTCTATAGTAACAGATGATGAGTACAATGACTCCTTAACAGGTTTGCACAATAACACATCGTATTCGCGATATAATAAGTGCTAAATTGTAGCGAGTATTATTTTTGATTATGGATTACATATTTGTCAGTACTTAGAGTATATAAGCAGCATAGATCCTCAACGTGCTATTATGGTGAACTAAAGGGTTTACGAGTATATATTTCCTATTTACTGCAGTACGATGAATGTATTATAAAAGATGAAAAATGATGATGATTATGTGGGAAAGATGTTATGGCTAAAAAGAGGGGTGACTACCTTGATAGCGACTAACAGAAAGTATGAAAGAAACAGACATGTTGCGCTGACCCCAAATTAATTTGGGATAAGCGCAAGAAGATGATAATGATGACACTGAATATAATTATTATGGATCCCCTTCGTCATTGGGTACTTTAGTGTCATTCAATCTTCAAAAACCTACAAAAATATTTTAGCAGAATCCACAATATTCTTTCGCACTGCACCTTAAAAGAGGTACGGATCCCAATCATAAGTTAAACACACTTTCAGCGGCAACTTGTTTGAGTAAAACTGCAAGTTGACGCTAACTTTGCGAGTTCATCTTAAATATTGCAGCACAATTTATTTGCTTGGTCGTGAACGGTAATGAGATGGTGTGCTGTTTGAAAGTTAAAACTTTAGTGTGTTTTTTATAACGTTTGAGAAATTATTGAAAAAAAACATATTTTTTTACTAAACAACGTATTTTTTGCTATAAGAAAAAAAAAATACAAAAAGTATTAAAACAAGTGTTCCGAAAATACATAGTTTCGATGGTAACATAACACTACCTATCTAAGTTTAATTGATAAGTACGAGTAAATCATTTTCATACAAACCAATCATTCATAATGAAAGCTAAGAAAATACGATGTTGTCAATTTTTGTTTTTATGGACTACATTAGTCTTTAAAAAATATTTACGTTTTTAGTTTTTATATTTCACATAAGGGTGTTTTACTGTTTTGAATAAATAATCGTGACTTTGACGAATTATTTTGTATGAAAAGTGAAAACAATAAAAAAACCGCATGCCTTTGATTCTTTGACATGTGGTCTCAATAGTTCCCTAGAGTTATGGGATATCAAAAGGAACATGTTGTATAAAAGATCAACTTAGAAACTAAATGATCAGGCTGACAGCATTGTCATTTGTCACATTGAAAGTTTTATAAATCTTCAAATTGTATAACGATATTGTACTTCAGAGTAATATTACGCTTACTATGTGATCAAAAATATTAGGATTGAACTTTCCATCTTAAAGGGAAATGCCCACTTGATAAAGAGGTTTTGGCCAAGTGATGCCCATGAAAGAAACAAGTTATAGGCATTAGGGTTGACATCATAGATAAAGAAACAACCACTATTTTTTACATAGAACTCGGTGGGACTTTTATAAAACATTTTATAAAAAAATGAAAGGTTAATAAAAAAACATCTTACATATCACCAACCCGCACTGGGCCCGCGTGGTAGGTTACTGCCCACTCCCTCTCGAAGAGGCCTGTGTCCCAGCAGTGGGAACATTATAGGATGATGATGAAAAAACATATATTATTATAGTTTTGGTTTAATCCATTCTGCAATAGTTCTTATTTGTATATCTTTTGCGCCTGTACTGCTTTGGTATAGATGATGAAAGTGCTTTCTTAATACAGATTGACCACAGCTTACACAATCATATTTGTCGATGCCCAAGAGTTCGTTCTTCTGGTGCAGGAGGCTATTGTGCATTCTTTGCCATCATCCAATATTGGTGAAATGCCAGACTATTATCTGAAACATAATTGTATACTGTCATATAAATAATTTTTACCTATTAACATGCTTTAGCATCAAAAGGTCTTTATGTATAAATACATTGAATGACACCGGTCTCTTGATACCATTTTTTATGATGATAATATAATTCATTACTTTTGACACATAAAGTATGAGGCAATGGTTTAAGACAAAACAAACTTCAATTATTTATTTATGGTTTCCTTGATACTAACCAAATAAATTATTCAATTCAAACCTAATGTTACGTAGCTATGCAATAAAAGTTGCTGAGTATGTTCATAAGGTAACTTACATGTTGTGGTGCAATCCATTACTGAAATATAGACCGAACTTCAACATTGCTTAAGGTAAATGTCTTAAGTCTTCGTGTATCCACGCCACAGTTGACACAGAGATGGCTCCGTAGTAAGCTGGTAAGATCATGAAATTCAGGTTCCATATTCGTGTCAGGGGGTCTACTCCCTAAGCACGAAGTCCGTCGTTTCGGGCTTAGTTACGGGCGTTTCCTACTCCCTAACACCTACGGACATACGATTAGTTTGAAGTCCGAACTAAGACTAAATGACGATACGATTTGACAGTTGTCCCTACTCCCGATGTGTTTTTGCCCGTCCGAAAAGTTGAATTCGGTTGGCGAGTACTTATTTCCGACGTTGAATTCGTTGGGAATATAGGCTCATGTGGCTACTGTGGAACGATGCTTTGGTGTATGGAAACAAAGCTTTCAATGCCTTTTACATGGCACGACCTATGACCATTAGGATGCAAACTAGAAAATGTGAAAACAACCATAATGGCCGTGCTTCACAACATTGCAGTTGACCATGGAGACATGCAGTTACTTACAGGGTACCTAGTAATATCAATGAATATCACACATGTGAAGTTAACTCAAGAAGTTGCAAGAAAAATGCAAATGCTATTTTTCAAACTTTTATAAGAAGACATTTTAGCGAGTAGTTCATTAATAAAAAACTTGTCTTTTCTATTAGTTTAATTTATTTTATAATACTCTAATTTGACTTTAAGAACTTGTTCTTAGAACAAACATATCTTTTTCGTTTGCCCTCTGTGCCTCGTGTAATTCTTTTCTGCAGGCTGTTTCAGTTTCTGCTATTTGTAGTGTAGCGCCATCCTTACTAGTCCTACTAACCTGAAATACAAAATAAATGAAATAATTTGTTTGCAAATTATAGTTATACCAAATTAATTAAATCAGTAGAGGCATAAGAATAACTAAGTACCTAATATTATGAGTCAATATTAGATTTTCTTAGGGCTGCGCTTTTTTTTTTATAGGTAGTTTTATACAGGCAAACAAAATTCTTGAAATGCCTTCTTAGGAACTTTGTAACGTAAAAGTAAATTGGATCGGTACCTAATTCGTAAATCATGCCAGGCCACCACCTTTTTCGCGTTGGTGTTTGCGTCCGTATTTAGATTTTCCATTTCAGGAGACCCTCTGCTGACCAGTTCTTTCAAAACAATCTAAGGAACAGAAGCAAAAGCAAGCATGTAAATATGAGAAATTGAGAATGTTTACAAAACAAAACTTACCTACTTTGAATTTATTCTAGCTGTAACGGTACAAACCTTATCCTCCTCCAACCAAGTTGCACTTCTTTGCCTTTTATTGGAACTAGTCTCCGGTATTGATTCCATTTGTTTATTTAGTACATGTAGGTAATTATCAAAAGTTTTCGGCGCTTTAATACAAAATTTATTGACAAATGAAACTGAAAGACGCGCCGCTGCCGTCACAGACACACTTAACGTCAAAAAGAAAAAAGGCAAAGATCAACACGATAAAGCCACCATCCGGACATAAAATGGCAAAAATAAAACAATTGTTCAACTAAAGACGTAATAAAAACTAAATTATTGAAAATGTGGTAGTTTTCTGACGATAACAATATTAGTTTTGGTATAGTAAGCATGAAAACCACCAAATAAGTAAACCGGTAATCAACCGGTAAAATAGCGCAACTCTACCGTCATGTATCATTGGCACACAAATATTGTCTATGATTCCGTTCGAAGCTTATGAATCCGAAATCAATAGGGAGTAGGGTACACGCCATCGTTTCGGACTACTTTAGGACGGGCCCGTCTTTTCGTTGACGGACTTAGGGAGTAGACCCCCTGGTCCTTGGCAAGAAACGGGTACGGTATCCGTTGGCAACCCGGTGTTGTCGTGGGAGGCGGGTAGAGAATCCAATGTAAAGCCAAGGTCGTCACCGGGAGCGGTTACAGGGTCCATAATCATAATCAAAGTCGTCGGAAAATCAAATAGAAATACGTAGTAGAAAAAATACAGCTCCAAACAAAATGTGAAATATCAATGTCAATCAGATTGTCAATATTAGTAGTGACGTAGGGATGTGATGTAACATAGATATTTCGAAAAGTTTTTAATATAAAGCAGACTGGAAACACGGAATCGGTTCAATGGATGGTATTTAGAAACCCGAAAATGGTCAAACATTTTTTATTGTCTCTAAAGTAAATAACAAGAGCGTAACAACTGATGCCAACGAGATGCTGGGACACTTAGACCAGATGCTGCACAGCCTAAATGGAACCTCTCGGTGCGATGGCCTTGGCATGAATTTGAACAAGACGAAAGTCATGATGTACAATTCGCATGTCTTGCCGAATCCGATCCACATCGAAGGGTCTCTTCTCGAAGTTGTTAAGGAGTACGTCTACCTAGGGTAATTCATCCAGCTGCGGCACAACTTTGAGAAAGAAGCCGACAGAAGGATCCAGTTAGGTTTGGTAGCGTTTGGAAAAGTTCGTCAAGTGTTGTCGTCACCAATCCCGCAGTGTTTGAGGACTATGGTCTTCAACCAGTGCGTCCTATTCGTTATCATACGGTGCCGAAATGTGGACACTGACAGTCGGGCTAGTCCCCAAATTCAAAGTTGCTCAGTGCGCTATGGAGCGGGCTATGCTCAGAGTTTCTTTGAAGGAAAAGATCAGAAACCGCGTATCGGCAAGCGTAGTGTGGGACGCCCCTCAGTTAGAGGGTCCGACGCCTGGGACAGACTGGGTGCAAAAAGACAGGGTGTTGTGGCGTATGTCCAGCAGTGGACTGCGATAAGCTGAGTTTATTGTAACAACTACATAATCAGAAAACGATTTTCCAAAAATCTACTTTTGGCAACCGGTTTTGAGTGGATCGATTTTTTTCAGTAATAGTTGCCATCCCTGCTATGACAGGATTGTCCAACAATCGGAAGTGTTAGATAAGGAAATAAATGATTGAGTTTCTTAATTAAATCGGCTTTTAATTCCGGAGATTTTGTTAAAAATAAGTAATAGCAATATTTTAGTTACTAAATGGGTTTTTTTTTGTATTTACTACATTGCTGGGCAAACCATGGCCAAGAATGGGCCTTTTCCTTTACGGACGCATCAATTTATGAACAGTTAGAAAGTACTATAGGTATACCTACTTTTATTTTTTTATTTCTTGTACTTAGTATGCAGCAGTAGAAGAAATTCTCGACGAATTTTTGCCGTAACTTTAAGTTACGATACTATTAGGAAACAGTCCCCGAAAGTTTATACTATGTTTTTTTTAAATTAACAAAATTTTTGGAAAAAAATATTCAAGAACGACAGCGCAAAACCACAGTCGAAAAGTTAAGTTATAAACATTAACAATATTTACGTATAAGTATTTACCGAAAATAGATTCCTCGCTTACCACAGATATTCATTAGCTCCTTCGTCTACTAACTAAATAAAGTGCGTAAGTAGTACCAACCGAGGGAAAAGCAAAGTTTTGTACAAAAATAGCTGTTCGCCTAACGAAATCTCCGGGAAGCGATGTCTGGTAGAACTTGTTAATTAGTTTCACAGCCACTACTTTCTGTGAGTACGGATTACGAGTATTGTTTTAGTCATCAACGTTTTATGGACTTAGGAGTCTATAAAAATGGCTCAGGAGTGTGAGTTTGAAGGATGTTCTTGAAGAGTTTTAGAAGATTTGTTCTTAAACAATACAGAAAATGCAAACGGAAATCTATGTCTCGTTAATGGCTCAAGATAAGCTCTGGGAAAATAATTTTGTTTTAAAGATAAAAGGATGATTTAGTACACTTTTTCTTAATGTTAGTAATTCACGGAACCTATGAAGGGAACCGCATAAAACAATCTAAGTATTTTTTTTTCTTTAATCTTTTTACTATAATTATTTTGTTTTAGATTGTAATGCAAATACAAGTAGTAAGTAGGTACCTACGAGCTATTTTACAAAAGGAATAAATCTATTTAAAAAAAATATGCGGGACAGTCTTTGGTTACTGCCGATAGAAGTGAAAACTAAGTAACGCCATCTAACGAAAATGTCAGGAATTTATGAGGTTTGTTGTCAGTACAAGAACGGAAGCTGTTGCTTTACTAGCTGCTCCATTAAAACAATTCCAAAAAAATAAAACAGAGTGCGCTGTCAACAAATTCTACTCTCCCTCCGTCTTGCGAATTTTCGATCAGGTCACGTGTCCTGACACCTGACGCCTGATGCCTGACGCGAGTTTAACATTTTTTACCCATCCCAAAAAAAATTGCACAAATGCTAAAGAAGTTTTCACTTCAAAAAATTACAAAATTGAATTTTACGGGATTTATGATGATCTCTTTTTTTCATGTTTTGGTACACTTTACAAGTCTTATTTATCGAAGCAACCATCACTGTACACTCACAAACTAAACCCAAACGAGTCGGCGATGAGTTGCGATGACTGCGTAAGATAAGCTGATGTATCGCTCAACGTGTTCCAATGAAGAGCTACAACGAAATGTTTGTTAGCTTTCAAAGGGTAGTTAGCACATGATTAATAGAGGGTGTTTTTAGTTTTTGTTTAACGTGCCGTGTATCAAAGTGCCATCGGTTAATTGGTTCATACTCTAATGTCATTGCTGGTGTCGATTTAGAAGTTTGATAAAATGAAAAGCATTAGACTAAACACGCTGGAACGGCATACAATTCTAATGATGTCCTTCAAAAAGGTCAAGAGTGTAAAATCGCAACCGACGCGCGTTTTCGATACGTACATGGAAAGGACCAGGCACAATTAATTACTATAAGAAATTGGTATTTTGAGGGAATTTATTACTTATGTTGCAATTTATTGAGTGCGGACGGAGGGTCAATAAAAATTTGGTTTTGAGCCATATTTACCACAATCCAAAGATGGCAAAGCTTTTAAAAGATCTTCTTCTACAGTCCTTTCACAGTTAAGGCTCTCGCAAACAGGCACGGTGCGACTCTGATGGAATAATTTCTATGAAAACTTCATGAAAATTGTTTTTCCGGTGTCTCGTTTGTTTTGCCTTTGAAAGTAGCAACCCAAAACGAAAGCCACTGTGATTATGACGGACTTGTCAACTGCAAGCAACCTTATTGCAATGACAATAAAGTTCACTGATTTTGACAGTGGTGAGATAGAGTAAAATAAGGAGGGTTTTCTAAAATGACGTTCAGTAGGTGGCAGCACTGAGACATCAGGTCCGGGCATCTGTCAATAGTGTCAAAGCACCTCTTTTTTTTGTCGTGACTGAATGATGAACGAATGTTTGAAACGAATGATAAACGTCATCTTATATTTTATATTCATTTTCGAAATGGAAGACCTCTTGTCAGTGTAACGCCACTTGGTGGTGGAAACTTTCATGAAAAGCCTCATTGTGGAAGGATTTATTTGAGTTACGAGTAGCACATCTAGTTTTTTTTTTTTTTCCAAAAACTTTTCTCTGTCAGTCTTTTATTTCTTTTTGCCTTTGAAATATATCAAACTAGTTAGTTTAGTCGCCTGCATTGTAACAAAGCAGTTGTTAGCGTTGGTTGTTAGTTCTTACTAGTTTCCTCAGTTATTGTCAAAGCTTTCTGTGCTAAATCTAAGTGTGTCTGGCCTCGTCAAATAAGCTTCGTCTAATGCTAAGCGCTCTCTGTACGAGTAGAATAGTGATGGGCAGGTGTTTAAAACTGTATCGATATTATATCGATACTCTTTTGAGTCAATGTGGCAACCTTGCACCATCCTTTTAAAAGTTATAGCTTTTATACATAGTTCGGAACAAGATACAACAAATAAACATTGTTAATTATAATTAAGTATCATAATAAATAATTATATAGACTACATTAGTAACACCTTACTTAAAAGAACAGGTGGCACCTCTATTGGCTACTAGTTTTTTACTAATGGTCAGTTTTCTTGTCAGCCATTTCAGGAAGAAATTTCATTCTTGTGAACGAAAAGTAGTAATACAACAGACCAGTAATAAGTAAGAATATAGAGTTATTCTTTAAATAGATAACTTTGCTAAAAGTTTCATGTGATTACCTCAGCTGCCTATGACCTATTAAAACTACATATTAATAAACAGTCACTTTTCGTGTTTGTGTGTATGTCCACGTGGTTCTTCTAAACCACGTAACAGATTTTGATGAGGTTTTCACCATCGTTTATAGAATTTATTCCGGAAGGTTTATGTGTATAATACGTTAATATTAAATTAACGTTTACCTAAGAAATCTCGATATTTTGTCAAGTCGTAAAAACTGTGCGAAGCGGGAGCAGGCCGTAACTAATATAAATATTAAATTTTCTTTCACTTAGGTACAGACATCGCACATCCTTAACAGCTGGGTTTAGATGCTTGATTTTTGCACAAGAGCTCCTTTTGTAACGATGGTGAACACTAAAATCGGATTTTTTTAAATTCATCCCCTAAAGGGGTTAAATAAGGGTTGAAAGTTTGCACGGAAGATCCCTTTGGGCTTGTAGAGTAAGAATTATCGATATGAATGCACAACCTTACTTGTTTAGTATGCCAGGTTACGTATACTACACTGAATTCAGTATTGAGACACTTCAAAGTGAATCTTGGATATCGTTTACGCTTAGATGCAATTTGCAGATATACCCATTTTGAAAATAATATGAAATAAGATTGTGTAATTTCTTTTTAAAGATGTAGAACAAAACTAGTAACTAGACTCGAGTTACGACTCTATTTTGCTAAACAGTTTTTCAAAAAATATTATAAATACGAAAGTAACTCTGTCTGTGTCCAATTTCACTTCTTAACGGCTGAAAGGAGTTCGACGAAATTTGGCACACCGGTAGACCTGACTTGTTGGGAGATGGGATTGACTTTTTATTCACTACGTGAGCGAAAAGCTAGGATAAAATATTTCTGATCTATACCTTGTTACTGGAAGCCATTTTATCTGTTTATTTATTTAGTTATTTAAAAAAAGCAAAGCCACATCATATACATTAAACTGATGCTAGAAATAATCTTGATAACTAAAGGACTAATGTTTATGACAATTACGGCGTACAGCAGCACATCAACCTACTCCAATATGTCAAATTTTCCCAATCAACATTGAACCTTATACTTTAGCGATAAAGTTGAAAATCTTTTAAAGGACAGATTGTAGGAACTTGTTCTGCTGGCGTCTGTACATAGCATTGCTAAAATAATTTTCAAATAATAAACTTATTAAAAGCAAACAATGGGGTTTATATAAAAACGTTGCTTTAATGGTTAGCAACTGTTTAACCATACATTTTTGACGTTTGGACGTCACTTAACTTTAAGCAACGTTTGTAAACAAACCCCTAAATGTGTTATCAGGTATAATGATAAGCGACTCACGTCAAATGACTTCACAAATTCACCAAACCTTCGACAATCGAAAACTAAATCCACATAAAGCAATACATTTCGTTCGTTCTTGTTTAAAGTGCTTTCCAAGCGTATCCATTTTATTAGACAGTGCGGATTCGAACCCAATGACTCATCGGTTCCGTGGTAACGCCCCTTCCATGTCACATGCGGAGGGACTTTTCCAATCCTTACGTTGATGAGAATGGGTTGTGAAAAACTTAATGTACAGCTTATGGGAACATTTGTTGGCGATGGATGATACTCTCCGGAATGGATATTGTTAGGATCGCATTTATCAAGTGCAATGCCAAAATGTCTAAAAGATGTTTGAGCTTACGTTTGCAAGTACACAGGGTGGCAGGGACATCGACGCGAAGCCTGTTACCATGGATTCAGAACATGATTCTAAACCCCCCTGCGTTGAAATATGTCGTCGGTTACTTAAAAAAAAACAGCTGTTCATACATTTTGACCGAGTAGGTATTGCACTTTTCTATGAAACAGCAGATTTTTTTTTTAATAACCGACGGAAAATCTTCGACACAGGGGGATTCAGAATCATGTACTGAATCCATGGTAACAGGCTTCGCGTCGATGTACCAGCCACTCTGTATATGGCTAATAGAAATGATAGAGGATGACTTTAGCGTCGACCTCAAATAAATAGATATGAGAGCAGGAGAAAGCTGATGCCTGGTAACTGAATGAAAATTCATTGTGTGATTGTAATAAGTATTATTTCTCGTATCTTAACTTATATCCATTTGAAATAAGATTAGATATTTAAAAAAACCTTTTTTACAGTTCGTTCAACCGATTTTGACTTCTATACCGTAGGCATAAGGATGGCATTAAAAGCAAAAAGATGGTTACAATACCAATTGTTTACTGCAGCTGCCATTCGTCATGCCACCAACGTAATAGAAGTCAAAATCCGTTGAGCGGACTGTAAAAAGGTTTATTTAAATGTCTAATTTTATTTCAAATCGAGTATATACAGATCGTAATATAACATCAGTGATAACCTAGTGGTGTGATCGTCTGACTGCCAAGTCATAGTAGGTCTCGAGTTGGAACCCTTGGCACGCACCTCAGACTTTTCGAATTCATGTGCGTATTCTATAATTATTATCACTTGCTTCAAAAACGGTGATGGAAAACATCGTGAGGAAACTGGCATGTCTGAGAAATATTTTTCGACGGCATGTGAAGTCAAGTCAGAGACCCATGGGCGGCATAAATCTCTGACAACAAAGGCCTATAAACACATTAGTTAAAAAAATACTTCCTGCATACTTAAAATAAAATTAATTTTTTTGCAATGTATTTTCTGGTGTACAATAAAGTATAAATATAAATAAATAAATTAACTGATTAGTGTTTACAACAGATTACTTATAAAGGATCCCGCGGTAGAATAATTTCCGTGAAGTTTTCATAGAAATTGTTCCACCAGGATCACGTCGCGCCTGTCTGCAGGATCCTTAAAGATTTCGAAAACCGAGGGTAGAGAACTATTTCTAAACCGCGACCATACAATGACGTCATGTTAATAATAACGCATTTCCAAGAGAGCAGAACTACAGAGGAAAATATTTTTTCAGATGCTGAAAAAATCACTTTGGTTGAACACAGACGAACAATAGGCATAAGGACAGCCTGGACAGCAAAAAAATCCAGCGTAACAAAACCAGGTGCACAATAAATACACGTAAACCTTGGATTACGCGCGTCTGACGTATTTGTTGATATGGGTGCGGGTACCGTCAGCAACGTTATTAAAATCGTACCTAATATATCATTTAAAACGGGCATGTAGTTGTATTTTGTTTGTGTAATGTAAGTAATACCTGGTTTTGTTAAATGTACCTATAATTTGGATAGAGAAACATAAAAAAGTTGTAATCAGCAGCATAACGAATTAATAATGAAACATATTTCGTCAATAATAATTTTTGAAACAAAAGGAGGTTCTCATAGCCCATACAAATTATTGAGTTCATTCATTGTTCTAGCCGGTTTTCACAAACAATTTATATCAAACAAAAAACTATATTGGTACGAAGTACGTACGAGTAAGCGTACTCCGAAAAACCGAGTAAACAACAGAGCCACATCTCGAATTAATGGTTGGTTGTTATTTTTTTGCGGGTACACAGCAAAGCGCATTCGTGCGCGTATCTATTCATCATTTAATTTACATTTGAGCGGCCGCAGTGGCGCTGTGCAGTCGTTCCTGGCGAGTAGAACGCAGTTACCGACAAAAATCGCCAACGAATAAATTGCATTTTTTTATTTGAGGGACTTATTTTGTTGTTGGTAGCAATTTGACTGTTTATTCTTTAAAATGACAATATTTTGCCTTATCCAAAAAATAAGCGAGTTTAAGTAGAATTTTATACGATCTTCACCTTAAGTTTTTCAAGTGAAACTTGTCTATGATTAGATAATTGAATGAAAAATGAGAGCGTTTCAAGGACTTGTCACGTTATTTCATTACATGAGAGAGAAGAAAGATAAAACTTTATCCCGCTCTGTTTCTGTTCTGCTGTCAAGTACCCAGTGTTGGCAAAGGCTTTTCTACAATTTTACTACTGTACGTTAGAGAGCTATATTTAAAAAAAATCTTTTGTCACGAAAACTTTTGTTTGTTATCCAATTATTCAGCACCTTTTACGTCGTTTTACTTTACTTTTCATGATTATTCCAAATCCAAAGAAGAAAAAAGGATTAATATCAGTGCCTCCAGTCAAAAACGGCATAAGTCGAGTTATGCCCTTTTGTTTTTATAGCACCATTGTAATCTACGTGTTCTGTTACATAACATATCAAAAGGACATAACTCTAGCTGCATCCTAACATACTTTTTTGTAATATATCAAAGGCATAACTCGACTGCGTCTAAAGGCACATCTCTAGATATCAAGTAAATTTCACTGCTTAATAGACATAACTACAAGAAACCCCAAAACACAATCGAACTAAAAGGCATAAATACAGTTAACTTAATTACAAAAAGACACAACTCATGTAGTTCCAAAGTTTTTTAAATATAGTAAGAAATAAATGTAGATAATCCATTTGGTAAGCATGTTTGAAAGGGAACAACTGCATTTGTTGCGTTTGCTTCAGGAAGTCTCAAACGGTATATCCCCACTAAACACTTTATCGCTATTGGTGGATTAGCGTGTGGTGTACTGTTTTTAGAAATAAGTCGTTTTATTCCTTAATTTGTAATTTGCTAATTTATTTTGTAATAATTAAATCAGTGTTACGCGTATTAATTTTCAAGTTTTTAAAAGTGATATAACATCATTAAGCTAGTATTCAAATATATAATGACACTTCTACCATCTATATACACAGAATATCTCGATTTCTATAAGAATTTGCTGACTTCAGAACCGCAAAGAGCAGAAGACGATCCTGACTTAAGTTTTGTACCGGGCAATAAAGAGGACAGC
Organism: Conistra vaccinii; assembly: GCA_948150665.1. Lineage (NCBI taxonomy): Eukaryota > Metazoa > Arthropoda > Insecta > Lepidoptera > Noctuidae > Conistra > Conistra vaccinii. The sequence continues at coordinate 10,408,750 of OX411319.1, forward strand.
GAGGACAATTGAAATTATTTATTTAAACATAATATGTTTAAATAAATAATTTCAATTGTCCTAGCTAATATGCTAGCTAGTATATACATATATAAACTTACTTAGCTTTATATACTCCTTTTGTTTCGTTTTCGTTCATACATCTGGTTATACACGCACGAGTTACGAGTACCTGAGCATTCTGAAGAACATCACCAATTAGGTCACTATGTGTCCTTTTAGGGCGTCCCCTCCCGGTATTTCCACTCACATCTGCTTTGTAAATACCTTTTGTTACTCGCCTTTCATTCATCCTCTCAACATGACCAAACCATCTAAGCATACTCTTTTAAATTTTTGTCACTACATCTTCTTTTAAACCGCACCATTGCCATTTTACAGCCTATCATTCATAGTCACGCCACACATGCTTTGCAAGGAACGCATTTCCACAGCATTTATTCTACTGTCATGCTTCTTCTGCCACACCCAACATTCACTTCATACATAAACGTAGGCACCAGCACTCCAGCACCCCATTGTGAACAGCTAGTCGAGCCCTTTTGGGCATCGACTGGTTGATCACAATCGCATGTATGCACTACTACTACCACTACTACTATTCACTTTATTTCCCGCATTTACTTTCCTTTCCACATCTTCATCATTCCACTTTCCATTCCTTGTAAACTGACTCTCCAAATACATTATTACACTTACTTTCTCCATACTCTTATCATTTATGTTTACATCACACACCGATACATCTTCTTCTCTTTCAAATACCATAAGCTTCGTCTTATTCAATGTGAATAAGTTCTGAATAATAATATATTCATCCCTTTCAAATTATATGCTTCATCCATCACAGTCACCGTGTCTTGCAACCGTTCAGCTTACGATGCAAGTAGAACTTGATCATCTGCGTAGAGAAGGTATTTGACAGGCAACTCATTCATGCTCAATCCGCACCCACCCCCTTTCAAATTTAGCAAAAAGCTATCCGTGTGCATGTTGAACATCCACGGTGACGTGACAGCCCTGCTTAACACCCCTTGAGATGCAAAACCAGTCTGTACATACCCCATTTATCATAACACAAGCATTGGTATCCTTGTGGAAATATTAAAGTGCCCGTACCAAGCGCCAGTCCACACCGTACATGGATAGTGTTGACCACAGTTCTTCCCTCCACACCATGTAATAGGCCTTCTCTAAGCCAAAGAAAACACACTAGACTTTCTTGTTCTTTGTCAGATGTTTTTCGCCTATGCTCCTTAAAGAGATCTGATCCATACAGCCCATTTTCTATCTAAATCCCGCCTGCACATCTAATATTTTCTCATCTATCGCTCTTATTACTCTATTTATTAAAACCTTCGCATAATACTCTATGCGAAGGTTTTCTATCTAGTCTGCGGACAACACTCAAAAGACTAATGCCGTGTCAGTTTTTGGACTACTGCTGAGAGGTTTTTCCCTTATAAAATGGTGCGATTACAGCCTTGCACCAAAAAAACCACCTTTCATCCGGCGCACGGGCATTTTTCTCCAATACATATTAAAGATCCGTCACAACAGGCTTCCTCCTACCCCGTCACCTGCCTTCAGTATTTCAGCAGACACTCTGCCATTCCCTGAGCTTCCCAATTTTCATTCCTTTCAACAATCTAACAATCTCATCTATTTCTATTTCATTTCCATCACGTGCATCTGAGCTAGAGTCTTCAAAACTTGCTTCTGTCCAGTTACCCACTCCTTGCACACTATCCTGACAACTGAATAAACTTCCAAAGTATCCCTTCTAGTGTCCAAGACCTTTCATTCTTCGTTTAGTAAACATCCATCTTCTTCTCTTATAATAATCCTTCTCGATGGTCCTGTCACTCCGTGACCCAATCTTATCTGTTTCCAGAACAGCTTAACACATTGGCCCTGTAGTTATCAGAGAATTTCCTGATAAAGGCACTTTTCTTCCTTTTCATCCTTTTTCATTTTTACAATCTCTTTTACTGTTAGATGTTTTATTTAAAGTATAGACTTAATAAATAAATAAATAAATAATAGATTTTCTAGACTATTGTTTAATTATAGATTTTTTGTTTGATCGATAGCAGAAGGAAATAAGTCGTTACTATATTTGTCTTAGGGCCTGTTTCACCACCTACGATTAAGTTCCTATTAACTTACTTGGCAGATAATTTCATACAAATTCTGTTCCATTTTTGAATTTATTCGGTAAGTAGTGGCTATTCGGACATCGTGAAATAGGCCCTTAGGCATTTATAAAATAAGGGAATAACTCGCAATATTACTTTAAATACGACTAACCTGACTAGTATAAGTAACGTTATTCCCTTAACACTTCGTTAACAAGGGAACAACTCGAGAAAAACTAAAAAAAAATATAGTAGGAGTGACTGAATGTGGAAGTGATTACTATTAAAGGAAAGGGCAATTTTTTATCTACAATACAAAGTCGAAAGAAGTTATGATTTTAATTGCGAAATACTAAAAAACATTAAAAGTGTTGTTTTTTGCCTCTCCTGAAAAGTGACGAATTTGAGTTGTGCCCTTTTTTACTGGAGACACTGATATATACTAGAAGAAATAATAAATTATTCTCAAAAATATTCAATCAATCTGCCTAGCCTTTTCCTAACTATGTTAGGGTCGGCTTCCAGTCTAACCGGATGCAGCCGAATAGTATTTTACATGGAGCGACTGCCTTGTAACACGAAAATATTATTATTCTCAAAAATAGTACAAGATTTTATTCACTTACCAAGTTCGTGCGCACCACAGTAGAATCCTGCGCTCTATACGTTTTTGTTTCAACATGAATGTGTAAAATATTAGTTGGGAATCGATGGGTTCGACTCCCAATTCGCGCCTTTCGCCAGCGCCACACAAAGCACTAACGTATAGCTATTGTGTTATTATATTGATAGCGCGCTATTTGACGCCATTTCCTTTGTCTATTCGTTCGTAGTGTGGAAGAATTAAGGAATTGCAAATTGGGTTATTTGCGTGTGATTTCTGGCTTGGAATTGTTAATGGTGGAGTTCTAATAAGGATATATTTATCTATTAAGCCCATAATGTCCCACTGCTGGGCACTCAACTCCTTTTCCCGTTTCCGCATACATGTGTCCTTTGCCATTGAAAGCCAGTCCTTTCGATAGTAGTCAAGTTCGCTCCCCATCTTCGTATTGGTCTGCCGCAATTCGTCTAGCATGTCATGGGACCCAATCAGTAGTTCTTAATTAGGATATTACTATAAGGCGTAAGGGACGTCACCATGAATTGAGTACATGATTCTAGATCCCTTGAATGGTGGGTCGAGAATCATGTACCGGTAAACCGGGGTTACTTTGATCAATATTGAACTTTGAAAGTCCAGTGGGTGTAAAATAATACAAAAAATGTCTAATAATCGTTTTTTTTTATTACTCTCGATTCATCATCATCATCATCAGCCTATTAATGTTCCCACTGCTGGGACACAGGCCTCCTCTCGGTGAGAGGGAGTCGGCCATAATCCACCACGCGGGCCCAGTGCGGGTTGGTAGATGTCACATGTCTTCGAATTTTTGGTTCTAAGACATGCCGGTTTCCTTACGATGTTTTCCTTCACCGTTTTTGAGAGCAGTGGTGATGAAATTATTTACACAAAGTAAAGCGCCTGCTTGGGTTCGAACCCACGACCTACAACTCGTAAGTCGGGGCCGATACCACTGGGCCACCACTGCTCTCTCTACTCTCGATTACTCTAATCATAAGTCAAAATATGGCTTAAAATTGAGAAAAAAAATTAAAACTGGCTGATAAAGTTATACGTACTCGTAGAATGGGGGTTATTTTGATACCCCCGGTTTTATTACGTGATTACAAAGTAGCCCCAATAACAGTTTTGCAGCACACTTATTTAGAAAAACAATACATTTACCTTTTTCAATTAAAAATCGTTTAACGCAATTCGCGATTTTATATGAATGGGAGTTTCGATCAAAGTCATCCCGTGATTCAAAGTAACTCCGGTTTACGGTACTGAATTCATGATTACAGTTTACGCGTCGATGTCGTTTACACCTTGTTTTGAGGAAGCTCAAATTATCGTTGTATAGTTATGTGAACAATCAGCTATACAGGGTGTCCTTGGAAGTATGGATCAAATCGAAAAGGCTTAACCCTAAAAATGTCGGTGGCATTTTTTACGGTTCAAAAGTTATGATTAATACTTGGATAAAAAAGTACCAGGGCTATCAATTAGATTATTAGATTTACTAATACTAACACATTTTGTATAATTGTAATTATTTATTTAGCTGTTTTATTTATTTCTCATTTTTATAATTTGTAATTGGATGGATTAATTTTGATTTGAAATAAACTGATTAATTTTTTTTTTTTTTGATGTTCTGGAAGAGTGCGTGTTTCCTGTGATGATACTTTCACGCAGCTAGAAAACATGTGTTCAATAAGAAAAAACATTTACTGCAAAGACTGGACGTCCAGTCAGTAATTGACTTGCCCATCGAGGAGCTCTGTAACAAAAAAGACGCATTATTAATTCATTATACATAAAACAAAAGGTATTTTAATAAAACACGTACACTAAAAGATCAATACTTAACTTATCTTTAAAATGGTGAAGGTTTCAGAAAATACGCTTGAAAGTTTTGCGTGATTCTCCGTTTTTAGGGTTCCGTACCCGAAGGGTGACAAACGGAACCCTATTCATAAGCCTCCGCTGTCCGTCTGTCTGTCAGCGAGCTCTATCTCATGAACCGTAATAGGTAGGCAGTTGAAAATTTCACAGATTGAGCATTTCTATTGCCGTAAGAGCAACAAATAATAAAATTAAAAAATAAAGGAGGGTCGCCATACAATAAAATTAAATTTTGAAAAAAAAATTATCTGACCCTGGCATGTGGGGTATCATTTTCTAGAGCTCATCGAGTAGAGAATAAATATAATTTTTATTTGTTTTTATCTTCAAAAATGATGAATTAGGGGGCCGTAGAAGTTGTCTGTTTTAGACCATTTTTGTACGAGCTCTATCTCAACAACTAAACAAATTAGGAATTTGAAACTTGTGTGTATCATGTAACATATACTGTTTATAATCAACAAATACTAAAAACGCCGATTCATAACGTATTTTATATAATATGGGCGATTTTCTGCAACTTAAAGTAATAATTTTGTATTTCATGCTAATATTATGCGATATAAATTCCACAGATAACTATTTAATAGTCGGAGTAATGACATGGAATTAGTAAGTACCTACTATCATGGCAGCATATACTATTTCGATCATTTAAATTTCGATCATCCAAAAAGGTCTACAAAATAAACTTTCTTCACAAGATTTTAAAACCGGCCAGTATTTTTTGAGTTTAAGAACTTTATCGACTTTTTTCAAAGTATCCCTAGACGGTGTTGATGTGTGTACCTCGTGTCAAAACTACACTCCAATAGACAATATATTCAGTAACATTGAAATGAATGCTGGCACATACAGTGTACTATTCAGTTACCTAGCTTAAACCGTTGTGGATACAATTTCATATTGAGAAAAATTATTGGTGTAAAAATATTCGGTCATGGCGGCCAATCTCAACGGAGACTGGCCTTCGGCGCGGGAGATATAGTGCACAAGTGTGTGCGCAGACACGAGTGCACTCTCTCTTCCCTCACTCTCATAGTCCGATGGGATGTGTAAAAATAATAAGTAAGAAATAATAGATTTCTGTATGACTATCAAAAATAACGTAAATAAATAACTGTATTGACCCGTGCGTTTGCACTGGCGAAACATCACGACAAAACATGTTGAAATCTCTAGTTCCTGTCAAACATTGTATGAAAAATTGACAGAAAATTGAGATTCCAACATGTTTTGTTGTGAATGTTTCGCCAGTGCAAACGCACAGTTATAATTAAAATTTGGCGTACTACTTACATTCTATTTTGTACAATATAGTCTGATGTAGCAAGAGAAATCCTTTTATTTATAAGTAAACTTAGTAAGCTTTACCCGGCCTGGCTTCGCACGGTTAGCACTAAGTACTTATCTACGGCGCATTTACCTTTCCTAATTACCTATTTCTACCTAATTACCTACCCTACCCTTCTTACCAGGGTAGGTAGGTACCTAACCTACCCTACATATCTACCTGCTTACCTACCATATATACCTATTTATACCTACCAATACTATGTTAGTAGCAAATAAATAACTTTGACTTTAGATAATGCATGTTACTGGATAAAGTTAACTTAATATTTTTCTCTTAAAATAAATGAAATATACTCCTACACCTATATTTTAACACAACAACATTTTCTGATTAAAATTAGACAATTTCTTTACAAATCTTTGTTTTTTTATAGCGCCTCTGTTGTTACCGTTACGAAAGTATTACAAAAATTCATAGTGTTAAATCTTGTACGACATGGTATGGAACCCTTCGTGTGCGAGTCCGACTCGCACTTGACAGATTTTATTTATTCACGTTAGACATAAATTTACAAATTATTTTCACTATGTAATATAAACATAATCTAAAATATTCCTTTATTAAGTTATTTATAAGAAAATGAGAGATGTATATAATTTTTTTTAATCCGATAGGTAGATTAAAAAAAAATTTGGACACATATTTTTTTTTTTTTGCTTAATCAAAAGATAGAATACGGCAATACGTTAAAATGTGGCATGACGTCACTCGCCGGTAGACGTAGCGAGCCCCCACTCCCCGACTTTAATGCGTTTTATGTAAACCGTTTTTTATTAATATGATGAAGCAAAAAATACGTGTCTAATATTTTTTTATTATCTGACTGACGGACTAAATAGTTTTTTATTAAAATATATTTTTTCCAAATCATTAACACTACTCGTTTAGACGTGATCTTCAGTATAAAATCATTATAATTCGGTTAAAGCATAAAATAGGAGACCCAATGCACAAGTTTTGGCGTCTGACGTGTACAAATAAATGGACACGGTGGGGCCTTTATCTTTATCTTTTTGACGCGATGAATGTTGTTGCATTGTCAAAATTAAAGGCAATGAAGTTGTCGGTGAGTTAAGCAATTACGCCACGGATTTTATAATGTAAGTACTAAGTACCCAGATTTATTAATACCTACTCATGTGAGTAATCAGTCAACACTAACGTACATAATATCGATTAGAGACGAAAGAGAAACGCATTATTAAATTCCAATAACTGTGACCAATAGCACATAAACGTTGTGCTATATATGAGTATTCAAATAAACCTGAACACGTTAGCACCTAATACAGTTACAATACACCTAGCGCATAATACAGTATATTCGAAAGAATATAATACAATGTCTCGCGTAGCAGTGTGTTTATTTTTTATTGCAGTAAGTTTCTTTTAATTTTTATTAATGGTTTTAATGGCTATATTTCAAAAGCTGTCAATAGATCTAATGAAGGAAAACATGGTGAGGGCGAGCCATCACACGTCGGGCCGACAGCGCGCTTCAAGCGAGGTGCCCGCTCGCTGGCGCCTCACCGTAAGCGCGGTGACGCCTCACCGGCCGCACGGTGACGCCTTGCTTGTGAATAAACAATAAACTGTTCCCTCGCCGGTGGCGTGCCGGCAGCGAGCGGTCGCCTTGCTTCCGGCGCGTTGGCGGCTAGCCGTCGCCTTGCTTCCGGCGCGTTGGCGGCTAGCCGTCCCTTGGTTTACGGTGCGTTGACGACTAGATTTTTCGGGGCGGTGCCGGGGCGCTACCGTGCTGGAGCTGTGCTGTTATAATAGGCGATGACCTTAAATGGTTCATTCAAATAAATATTTATTTTTGGTGAATTCCTCGTTCATACAAAACTATATAGGAATGAACGTTCATCTGCTCCGCAGCTGCATCCGGTTAGACTGGAAATCGACCCAAAATTGTAGGGAAAAGGCTAGGCAGATTGATTGAGCGTTAATCTGCTCCTTTCATTACATTTTTCGATCATTCGGTGGGCGAGTAATATTCAACATTGCTGAATCGGTTCACTAATGAATTTATTTATCACTTTGAATCACAAAAGTGTTCAGAGGGGCAATTCCCGTAATTTTTAAGAACGGTCGCATTCGCGTCTCATTCGCAATCTGTCAAAAATGCAATGTTTTAACATTTTTGAGAAGTTTGACATATTGCGACTTGAATGTGAACGTTTTATAAGTACGAGAATTGGCCATAAGAGCGTGCATTCTGAAAATGGGCAACGTCGCAAATAGCTGTCAAATATTTCGCTGTTTTGATTAATTTGGCAATAATACTGTATGGAAATGTGAAATGTGGGTAAATAGCGAACTAGAATATTAATCATCATCAGCCTATTAATGTTCCCACTGCTGCAACACAGGCCTCCTCTCTGGGAGAGGGAGTGGGCTGAAATCTACCACGCGCCCACGCGGGCCCAGTGCGGGTTGGTAGATGTCACATGTCTTCGAATTTTTTTTGGTTCTAAGACATGTCGGTTTCCTCACGATGTTTTTCTTCACCGTTTTGAGAGCAGTGGTGATGAAATTATTTACACAAAGTAAAGCGCCTGCTTGGATTTGAACCCACGACCTACAACTCGTAAGTCGGGGCTGTTACCACTGGGCCACCACTGCTCTCAGAATATTAATAATGAATTGGAATTGTAGCATTGAATTTGATTTTGTACCCGTTTTAGGTGTTAAAAAGGCATTTGGAAAGTTTCCAAATACTTTTTTTTACATCTGAAACGAAATATTCGGTGTTACCATATTAATTATTGCATTTCATTAGATGGATGTAAGGGAAGGACACAAAATAAAGAGTTAATTTTTATTTTTATCCATTACGAAGGAAGGTGGAATCGGGCTTTACCCGGAATCCTCAACCACAGAGGAACTGGCTATCTTACCTCAAACTGCCGAAACAAAACAATGCTGTTAACATTGTTGTTATGGCAAGAAACTTAGATAAGTTGGTGGTAGCTAGCCAGGCGGACTTAGAACAATCCATACCACCAACTAAATCGAGCAGAAAATTGTGCACCCACTGGGAATCGGACCCGGGACCTCTGAGTCTGCGACAGGTAGTCTAATAACTAGACCACAGAGGTGCTTAAACATGACAGACGATATGAACGAAAGCGGATTGTATAACAACGTGACAGCCAGAGCAGAATGAATGCAAACGCGTTGCGCTGACTCCAAGGGGCAATGGGACAAATCTAAATTTTTTTAATCAAGAAAATGTTACAGATTATTCAAATAAAGCTAGATCAAACTTGATTTGTCACGCTAGTAATCACAAGATTCATCCGTGAAATCCAATTTTTCTATTGGCTATTAAACTCAACTACAAATTGTTTTTCGTAATGGGAAGTGTAAAATATTGATTTTACACCTCGGTCTTCAAATTAACTTTGTAAATTCATTAGTATGACTACCTGTATTTTTACTAATCTTTTGAAAGTTACATCATTAGATCTAATCAAATCAAATCTTCTTAGCGAGATTCTTAGCGTATCGATGGCAATCTAAATAGACTCGTCCCAGGATTCGGCCACGTGTTTGGTGCCATCACTAGCGTCCATCAGTTTCTGTAACGTGCAGCTGATAGGACACGCAGGACACGACATTAAGTGACCCATCATTTATTTATTAATTAATTATAATTTTTTATTTTTATTTATTATTATTTTTTATTTTTTTTTTTTTTTTTTATTTATTATCATTTGTGGAACAGCACCACATTTACACTCCAAGGCGGAGTCGTCTATGAATCTTCACCTGAATATATTTTCCTTGCTTTGGGCCTTTTGCCAACCTGGTTCCGGAGTCTGTTTAAAGACTTTCTTTCAGAATCCAAAATCAAAGCAGTGGTATTTTTTTTTATTGTATACTTTTCAGTCCCATCCTAGATGTGTTGGTTCCTCACGGAAATTCTTGCGCAACCATACCACCATACCATAATAATCATATTCTTCTCCAATCTTTGTAATACAATTTTTTTTGATAATTTTCAGATTTTGCATACTGGCATTATAAAATTTTCACAAGCAAATGAAACATCGACAGACGGTATATCGAAAAATGATGTAGAAACAACTACAAAACCAACAGAAATAGAACCAGTTAAAGATAGTGAAGTTCCATCAGAAGTTAAAGCAGATGAAAAAAGTGGGGTATCATCAAAAGCAGAACCGAAAGTAGAAGAAACCAGTGATGTTCCAGAAAAGAAAGATGATAAACCAGAAGAAAAAGAAGCAAAAGACAACGAATCTAAGAAAGAAGACGTTACCGAGAAGCCTGTCAGTAGTGAAACTAGAAAGTTTTTACCGAACCTGTTAAAAAGCGCTCCTGTTGAACAAACAAAAGTTCTTTTTGAGTTTCCCAAAAATATTATAGGACCAGTTAATGGTAAGTTTTTGCCATTTTATTTCAAAGCAATAAAAACAAATTACTTGAGGATTATAAAGAAGATTCAAAAACATTCCGTGGATTTTGGCCCACTCTCTCTCACAGAGATATGAGGCTTGAGTCTCAGTAGTGGGAACATTATAGGATGATTATGTGGTTAACTATTTATGTACTCGTAATAGTCTGCCTTCGATAGAGATTAAACAGTTTATCTGTCATATTTTGTTGTCATTGGTAAATTCATTATTATCGATTTTTATCTATAACATGACAATTAAAAACCGTTTTCATTGTATATGATTAGTATGACAGTTTCAAAATCCTTATTTTAAAGCTTTACAACTTTGTTAAATTCTTTCAATTTAAATAATTTTATTGAACATTCATTAATGTTTTTGTTAACATATATCGGGACCCTTTGAAAGGCGTATAAGGGTCCTAAGCGAACTCGCAGAGGCCTTATATAATTTTAAATGGAATGAAGCACCAACCGACGATTATTCCTGTATGCACTATGCAAGTGCACCCAAGTACAACCTCCGGTTGGTGCAGCACTATTGTAGACCAGTGAAATAAAACACATTGGGCTACAGGTTCGGGTAGCTATAATAGATTGGTTAACGTAGAAATTCGCGGCTTGCGGACGGTGAGCAATGGGTAGCTCGCCGTCCGATAAGAACCAGGACCGGGTCGAGACGGAGCGTAGTGTTCCACACGCTTCTCAAAGAGATGTCAGCACAACTGACGGGGTTCGCTAGGACCGATGCCTGCCGGGGTTGCGGGAAAGTCCGAAAGGGATACCGTGGTCCCTGGCAAAGTACAGGCAACTGAAGGAATACGGCTGGGTTTTAGTTAGTAAGAGTCTGACATGCTTTCCCGCTCCGCCCAAAGCGGGAGAAGTTATTTGATAATTTCCCAAACAAAAAAAATAATTGCCTAGAACTTTGAAAGAACTATGTCCCCTACCTGACTAGTTATATTTTAATTAATGTTTTTATTATTACAGCCGCTGGTACGAAGATCGGAGACGCCATTTCCAAAGGCATGGATACTGCAAAGGATCTTGCGAGTGGCACCTTCACCTTTTTAAGGACTTCTGCTAAAAGTTTATTTGAAAAATGATTATAAAAATATTAATTACTCATAGCAAAAACATATATGTATTTGGCCCTAAATTCAGTATCGTAATTTCTGTTGACTGACGCAGTCATTAGGTTTTTAAGGGGGATGCGCTAAGGTAGAGCGAGAAATTCAAATTTTCTTACGTTTTTTGCAATTTGTGGGTTAGTGTCAGGTTGTATGTTGATTAAAATATGATTTGCGACCATAACAAATATGGCTAGAAATTTATAATCATAAAATCATCAATACAACTCTCTAAGTTCATGTAATCCTATTGAATGACTATTTCATGAAATCATGACATTTGAGGATTATGCTAACTTAAGGAGTTGTATTGCTGATTCTAATGATTATATATCTGTAAAGCCATATTTGTTACGATCGCAAATCATATTTTAATCAAAAAACACACTTTGAGAATTTAAAATACAAAAAATCTACGCCTTGTTTATGAAAATTATTCATACCTTGTGTCTAAAACTCTTAATTAAAGCCAATTCACTCGATAAAGTTATATATATATATTTTTAGAAGTATATTAAAGCTTATTTGGAACCATTTTAGTTACTTTTTGTTGAAGACAGTCCCAATATCCACCTTTTATTACGGAAGTTTTATTAAAGAGGTCATAAACATACACTGGATGAAACTTCTAATACTAAATTAACTATTAAAATTAAAATATTGCGTAGGAAAATTTCTCCGCATCGCTGTCGGCTGGTAATGTACCCAAGAGACTGACGGCTTTGCCACGTTGTATGGCAATGCTTAGCCTCTGACCAAGGTAAAAGTCAGCCCTTTGGTCCCGTAAAATGTCAACCAGCCGAGAGATTTGGTTGAACAATCCATGGGCACTCGGACCCCACGACCCGAAGGGTTCAATCCCAAACGGCTCGGAAATATAATTACCGATAATTTATTATACTTTCAAGTTTGCTTTTGGTTAGCTGTATTTATTTATTAAGCAAGGCACACCAACGACATATTTACAAAGATAGTCGCAATAATTAATATCAAGTCTTCAGTACTGTGTAAATACATCACTTATAGGCATGCACAACATTCTCATGAACAGTGAAATTCGACAAATTTTGAAATAATTAAAATATTTGTACATTAGTTACGAAATAAGATTAGATTAGATTAAAATATTTGTACATTAGTTACGAAATAAGATTAGATTAGATTATAATAGTACCTATTGAGGTTTTCCATTAGGTATTTGACAGTAGCAGCCTGGAGTCTGGATTTGTGCCCGGTTGATGGCAATAGGCTCGCCCCGTATTACATGGGACTTAAACATAACTGGCGAAATGTAGGTGTACCTACTATTGGTACACCTCTGCCCTAACCTTCGGGGAAACAAGTTGTGATGTTATGTGTGATACTTTCGCCGCTTGACGTTTCCTGCGGTTGCAGCAGCAGCGCAAACACAGCGCGATCAACAAGATACGATGACGCATGAGTATCGACACACGTTGCGTTTAGTGTGGGACCACACTAAAGGCCTACCCACCTTTTTATGTCATCCTTCCATCTACATAGGAATAAACATTTTTGGCGAAATGTGGGTCTTTCTAAAACGCCTCTGCTAACACCTACGCGGAAAATATCGTGCAATTTTGGCGCCTTAATAAATACACTAAGTTCCAGTCTTAAGTAAATTAAAAAATACTAAGATTCGATTCTGCTTCGCAAGGTTTTTGCGACTTGACAAACACATGTCTTTATTATATGTAAGTTTAATAATAATGTAGATACAACAAATATAAACCTTCCGGAATAAATTCTCTAAAAGTTAGGGAAAACCGCAACATAATTCGTTGCGTAGTTTAAAAGAACAACGCCAGACACGAAAAGCAACTTTGTCTTATAATATGTATAGAAGTCGCACCGCGTCTGTCTGTCTGAACGCGATAAACTCAAAAACTACCGAACGGATTTTGATACAGTTTTCTCCAATCGACGGAGTGACTTATGAGGAAGGTTTGAGTGTATAATTCATTAAGGTTTTGTATAAACTGGCTAAAATATGACGATAATTGTTGAAGTTGTTGGAAAAAATCAGGCCGACTGGGAGAGCGCGCCGCGTAAATCATAAAAGATAGATAAAAAGAATGTATGTCGGAATTCATACATTGTTTAACACATAGGGTACCTACTTTACTTTTAATCCCAGTAGTACGTTCCCGTGGGATATTTTCCAATATCCACGCGGGCGAAGCCGCGGGCAAAAACAGCAATTATGAATATAAGTATAAATATACGCACACGTTCATATTCAAGAGTAATGTACGTAACAGCTTTATACGATATTACCCAAGAATTAGGATCTTAATTATACGAAACACGGCCCTTAGTAGGAACATCATTATTTTGTGCAATTATCGAAATATACTCTCTAGAATTATCTTTAATTGTTGTACTGAGATAATTTGGATATTATAATAAAATTATAAAATGTTTTTAGGAATTATATGAGGCTGGCTTCTTATTAATGTTAATTAATTATTAATATAATGTTCCCACTGCTGAGACACAGGTCTCTGTGAGAGGGAGTTGGCTGGAATCCTCCACGTGGGTTCAATGCGCGTTGGTGTCTTGTCTTCGATTTTTTTGATCTAGACGTGCCTACTTCCTGTTTTCCTTCACCGTTTTGAGAGCAGTAGTGATGAAATGATTTACACAAAGTCTAGCGTCTATCAGGGTTGAAACCTACGACCTACAGCTCTAAGTCACGGCCGTTACCACTGGGCCCCCCATTATCGTCTTCTATATTATCTATCTATATATATAAAAATCAATTGCCGTGCATTAGTCTCGCAAAAACTTGAAAATGGCTCGACCGACTTGTTTTCTTTTTTTTTGTTTTGTTCGCGTCCGTACTGGGGTGGTTTAGGAAAAACCCAAAGGAACAACCGGCAAAGCGAAATTGAAATTTTGACAGGACAACGTCTGACGAGTCAGCTAGTTATTAATATAAACATCTTTTGACTATCGCTCAGACTGTTTATGATCCCATGGTTTGAGGCGTAGGTACGTATGCTTCGTGGCAATAGCGGTCAATGCCCTTTTCCTTATATGTAACTCTCCGCAAGAATCCAAACAATAAACTATATATGGTTTTTAGAAGTCCGTACCTCAAAAAGTAAAAAAGGAACCCTTATAAGATCACTCTATTGTCCGTCTGTCTGTCACCACCGATTTTCTCAGGAACGGGTGGACCTTGCAATTTGATTTATACGAGATACTGAGGTCTATAGTCTCTATTAGGTGTATAAAAATCAAGGTCCTGAGTCATCATGATAAAAAGATGTGGGCAATTTTAGATTTTCGCGAAAAGTTGTGAGTACCATTTACCTTTTTCAACTTTTTTTTATTTGTGCTGTAAGGCTAAGAACTCACGGCGCGGTTTTCACCCGCGCCCGCCGCGGTCGTGGATCTGCGGTTGCCCGCCGGTGCCGCGGGACCCGCAAACAACCGCGCGCGCTGCGGGTGTAAAACGCGTCGTGAAATGTGCTCTTACTTTTTGCATATAAATCTACATCCTACAGAAGCTGCGGGCCCGCAACCGCGGCGGGCGCGGGTGAAAACCGCTCCGTGAGTTCCTAGCGTAAGACCTTGCTTTTAACAAAAATTTACAAATCTAGATCAACCGGAAGTACCCTAAAGGTTTTGGGTCGAAAACCTATATGGTAGTTCCCATTGACCTAGAATCACGAAATTAGGCAAAAAGCAAGGTGTTACCGCACAAAAAAAGGAAAAATTCAAAAAATAAAAGGGGTGTCCCCATAGATACATAGTTGACGCCAATTAAACTAGTCCTCTGAGTTGTATTGGCGCTCATAAAATTTTGAGGACTAGTTTCTGGGCACAGAACTATTTAGGTACCTATACGAATAATGCTCCTTACGGAACCCTCGGTGAGCGAGTCTGAATCGCTCTTAATCGGTTTTTTCGTTATTGGAACATGTTGAAGATCCACGATAGATATCGATTCAGGACGTTAACGGACTTTATTTCAGTTTTTGAAATAAAGACTGGTACAAGGTGGGGTCAATGACTGCTATGGCCACGCTAAAGCTATTCGGGTATAGAGAAAATTGCAATAGTCTTTAGCCATCGATTTTCTTATCAAAACACCATAGCTACCCCAAAACATGACTTGAAACACCATAAAACGTTAATAAATATCATAAAGTGTACATGGTGGTGAACGAATATTTTCACTTAACACTCCTCCTATCTTATCTTGGCCGCCATTTTGAAGCAAGTGCGAACATCTCGCTACACGATCACATTGAACAGGGCTGGTAAACGTAGGGACGCTTGCCATAAATTGCAGGCAGATCTTTGCGGCAAAACAGATTGAAATGTTTGAGTGTAGATGGGTGGCAATAATTAAATATGAAATCAATCAAGAACTGATCCATGTGATGTGTTTTTTACTGAAATGATGGTGGAACATTTTATTTTTGTGATTGATACAGGTCGACACAACTTAGATGTAGCATCGGTAAAATTCGTAAAACCGATCACATCCGAACTAAGTGCGCCTTCAAAATCATCAATCTTTATTACTGCTTTAGGCGAAAATGATCATTACGCAATCGCAATAACGTGTAAAGTCATATAACAAAATACATTCGTGAAATTGATGCGAGATTGACATGTACTTTCTTGCAGAATAAATGATCACGTAAATAAAGTCTGTATTTTTTGTTTGTTTTTAGATTCGATTTGAAGGATACAAGGCTAGAACGATGAATATCAGAAATCAAACTTTCAAGGCTTCGCCAAATAGAACACGTACTTAGCGTGCGTTAGAACGCTAGCCTAACGCTGCGCCGAATTGTGTTGTACGCACGGCTACACATCAAGCTATACATTTCCAGTTTATGGTGATCTCGCATTGTAAACGATTTCCGAATAATGCGAGGTCAGCTTAAACTGGAAATGTATAGCTTGATGTGTAGCCGTGTGTGTACTATGACTTGCGCTAGCAGTTCGTTACGCACGTTACGTTAGCGTGGCGTTTTGTTTTTTTTGGGTGGGAAATCATCAAATGACTTCTCCCGCTCTGGGCGGAGCGGAAGGGCGTGTCAGACTCTTACTGACTAAAACCCACCCGTGTTCCTTCCCTTGCCTAGACGGGGGCCACGGTTTCCCCTTAGGACTATCCGCAACCCCGGTGGTAGGCATCGGCCCTAACGGACCCCTTCAGCTTCGCTGACAACTCTTTGAGGCGCGCGTGGAACACGACGCCAGCGCTCTAACGCGCGCTAAGTTTGTGTTCTATTTTGCGAAGCCTTTTGAGATATTTAAAGTTAAAACTTCAATATTTTTTTAATTATTTGTATCATTGAATTATTACATTATCCTTACTAAAATACAATAGACGATGTATATTTACTGTTCTTAAAGAGTTAGAGAACCCTGTAAGAAATCGACACGTGTTTCGCCTCTCAACGGTGTTCGCGGCGTGTTCGTGTTCGCGGTTGGCTCTTATCGTGGCAACACGTCGTGTCCGAGTTTGCAACAAGTCAATCGTCAGCCTGAGGATGCCTCGTTGAGAGGCGAAACACGTGTCGATTTCTTACAGGGTTCTCTAACTCTTTAAAAACAGTTAAGCGGATTAAGTTACTAAATATACATCGTCTATTGTATTTTATAATGGATTTCCGCAAAGTCACACCTGAGTCGATTAACTTTTATCCTTACTAATATTATAATTTCAAAAATGAGTTTGTTTGTTTTAAAAATTCGTGTTCAAATTAAATTGTCACGAAGTGTACAGAATGATTCACCCACGTGCATTCACAACGCTGTCTCGGGTTGAACTGAGGCGGGAAAGTAAAGCGCGAATAGCATTGAATGGCGCGATAGTCAGCTATTTCTATTGGTTGTGTAAATCGGAAATAATCGGTTTTACGAATTTTACCGATGCTACATATAAGTTGTGTCGACCTGTAAGATAATTTATAATTATTTATTCAGGCAAAAAAAGGTTTACATTAGGACTTACAAAAATTCGTGTGTAGGATACTCACGAAATTTGCTTTGATACTCAGGATACTCATGACCCCATGAGTATCCTGAGTATTAGAGAAAAATTCACGAATTTTTGGGTGAAATGCTGCTCTTCTAGCTAGATCGCTGATAATTTGTATTTTGGAGAGACAAACAGATTGAAAGACAGGCTAGGCGATGGTTCCAGATGTCTACGCCCGCAATACTTCTCTAAGCAAGCCCTTCCCCAAGGTTGCGATTTCCAGATAAAAATTCTTGGTTAGTAATAGCTTCGGTCTTAGCCGCATGCAAAAACCACAGTAAAAAATAAAAATACTGTATAAAAATACCGTATACACATTTACCACAGGCAAAACGATGAAAACTAAAGAGTTGGACACCCCTGCCCTAGAGCAAAGGTTATGATGTCAAGTATTCAGCGCGATAGAAAATGTACGCGAAAGTGCATGCTCTAAATGGAATCAGAAAAGCTAACGACGTAGTTCGATTTGTGTTTACAGTGTATTTATCTGTTGAATTTATTTATGAGGCTAGTAACATTCGAAATGCCTTATTTATCGCCAGTTCTTATAGACCAATTTACGAATCGTTTTTTTCATTACCAACAGTTTTAGTTTCAGTATACAGTTTTCCTGTGCGAGGTTTTCCTGGACAAAGAGTGGTTCCACCGAATACACGATACTAGAACGATATAAAAAGAGCTGTACCCTGATTACGTAATACACAATCAATCAGAATTTGAATCGTTTTGAAACAGATTGCTTATCCATTGCTTCATAAGTTCGAAATAAAATCTGCTTAACAACGTTAGTAACGCAATGAATATGATTGAACTGTCAAAATAAAACAGATTAGTCGGAATCGTTTATGAAAATATGTTGCGTAATTAGATAGCTGGTCCCCATAGGATACATAACATAACATAATGAGCCTATTAATGTTCCCACTGCTGGGACACAGGCCTTCTCTCTGTGAGAGGGAGTGGGCTGTAATCTACCACGCGGGCCCAGTGCTGGTTGGTAGATGTCACATGTCTTCGAATTTTTGGTTCTAAGACATGCCGGTTTCCTCACGATGTTTTCTTTCACCGTTTTGAGAGCCGTGATGATGAAATTGTTTACACAAAGTAAAGCGCCTGCTTGGGTTCGAACTCGGCAGAAACTACAGAACGCCACCTATATGATCCTTAAATACTGCTTTTGCTTCTTTTACGTTCATACATCTGGTTCTACACGCACGCCCGGTTGCAAGTTCACTAGTTCACCAATTTCGCACTTCAAAAAATACTACCCCACATATGTCGAATTTCTCTTCAAACGTTGTACCAGAAATCTAGAATTTCCAATATTCTACCAAAATTCACCTTAGAAACGTATACAAACAGATACCTACATCCTTCACTATTCAAGCTAGCATTCAAACTCGATGCATTGTATCTATGTACCAAAGGCAAGTAATATGCTAACAGCTTTGCCATTATAGTATTGGAGTTAATATCAGCTAGATATGTACTGATTGAATCTTCTATTTCTCGGTCGTGTGATAGTGAACCATGAGGTTGTAGAATCGATTTGATTAAATTGGTCGAAATCGATACGAAACGTGGATTACGGCCCACTCTCTCTCACATAGAGGTGGCCTATTAAGTCGAAAAATTATACCCTGCTAGTCCCATGTTATAGGAAACAATCCTACATAATAGTGTGTTCAAAGTGGTAGAAAACAGATTCTGAAATGCTTCTGAGAAAATTCTCCCAATAATATCCAGTTGAAAAACGAATATAGGAAATATACAGGAAAGTTTATACTATACATGGAATTAGTATAAACTTTCCTATACTTACTATTAAATGACCATTCTCTATATTCGCCAGAGCAGGGCTCAGTTGCCCAGGTACTAACAATTATTACATAACCAACTAGAAAACCCACTTAGTACGGTTGTCACAAAGCGAGTTTACTATCAAAGAATGCAGCAGAACCTCGGTTATTTGCTTATTTCCAATTTCAACGAAAACTCATCTTATCCATATTACCCAAACATCTAATACTATAGATATTGTCTAAATATTTGAAAGTGTACCGTTGCTATCTCTTGGAAGGCTGCCAACGCTTAAATACTGCAAAATCATCTTGCAAATGCAGTTCCAATAACGTACAGCCAGATATTACAACTGAAATGTACGAAATGAGAATATTGAGTGCAGTGTAATAATGTTTAGAAGTGAGTCATGAAATGAGATTTCGTTAAGTTGACTTATGGGACAATCTGAAGAAGTTTAAGTAAAAATCGTATCTTTAACAGATCAATCTGCCTAGCCTTTTCCGAACTATGTTGGGGTCGTCTTCCAGTCTAACCGGATGCAGCTGAATACCAGTATTTTACATGTGGCGACTGCCTATCTGACCTCCACAACCCCGTAATTGGGCAATACGATACCCCAAGACTGGTTGTCAGACTTTCGGGCTTCTGACGACTCGTAACGAGTGTCAAAGATCCACAAATGACAGCCGGGACAGCTTAACATGTTTTTTTTGAGGCACGGAGGAGTGTCAGTATTTAAAGATGGTCACCCATCCACGGACCAACCCCAGCAAGCGTAGCTTAACCTGATGGATCGACCCGTGCGGCTCTTATTACTTACCCACGAGATTCTCAGAAAACAATCCGTTACACCTAAACGTAAACGAAATAAAAATAAGTTAATACCAACACATGAAGCAAAAGCAAGCCAAGAAAATATAACAAAATACTAGAACATTCTTAAAGCATGTATTTTTTATCAAAGCGGACGGCCGGACACCCGGACAGCCGGACAGAAAGCTTTCGTTTGATGACGCGATGCAGCTTATTTTGCCGGACCAACTTTAATTAGTTAAAAGCACACTACTCTTGGAAATTGTTGAGACAGACTAATACTGTTAATATAAAAGAAGCATTAGGGGAAAATGGACGCTGTACGGTACTTAGCTCAGTATATATTTGCTGTTTGATCTATAAAAGATAGTGTAAATGTATTACCTACCGGCAGAGTACGTAGAAATGATTAAATTCCAGGAATTTCAGACGAACGTGCCTTAACACGGATTTCTTTTTAGCCGACTTAAATAAGGAAATGTTTCATTAGCAGTCTATGGTATTAATCAGACGAGAAGGCTTGCTGAAATAGTTATATACATATCTTTATAATGGATAAAGTAAATAACGAAATGAATATTGCTATGTTGAAATGAAAGAGATTGCGATCGTCAGTCGGGTCGGCACATTCTATTTGGCCGTATTTTTTGAACAAAAAAATGTGTGTGGTCGGACCCCAGTTCTAAATGCGATACTCGCACGCAAACACACACGTATATAACAGAAAGAGACAGAGAGAGAGAGAGAGAGAAAGTCGCATGGAGGGCCATAACGCTTTTTTCTTACGTGATGATTTCTATTACTCAACTCGTATCGCAAGCCGCATTAAGGAACTTCGATCCAACAAAGCCGCCCCGAAGCAATTACTACATATATTCGACTTTCATTCGGTTTGGGCCGGTCAGCAAACTTCTTTCGTTCTACATCTTTTTGATTTTACCGCTATCGCTTGACTTATCCACACATTCACAGCTTGCGGTCAAGCCGAGCGGAATTGTTCCCAAACATATATTCGTGCATAATGACGACCCTCACGCACGGTAACAAATGCATACCAAGCTGTCTATCAACGGTGTGTAAATTTAAACTTGACAAAATTGGAGCATAATTATCAAGGACCTTAAATAAATCTGGACTGCTTTTTGTCTTTTAAATTGTAAATATTAACAAACTTTAAGCGTTGGAAATAAAGTTTCTTTTTCATTACCAAAGCACGTGCGAAAAGAACGGTCTTGAAAAGTATGTACTATACAGGGTATTATGGTTTTCCTTTAATTTAATTTATCGTGTTTGTTAGAAAGATTTGATCCTTATGATTGACCCTATCAATTGATGCCATAAAAGTACAGGGTGTTACTTTTCAGATTTTAGCCGGTTCGATTCTCGAGTGTTGCAAGCGCATTTCCGAAAATCTTTGAATACAGATGTTTTTCTTGTTATAAATAAAGAAATGTTTCTCTTTTCTTTGAGTAAAATTTGCTTTTCTCCAGTATTTAGAGTACTTTTTATCTAGGTGAGTTACAAAAATTCCACTTGTATATATAGTACATACTTATTTCATGTCACAGGTTCAGTACAATACTCTTGCCACATAACATGGCAAGGAATAACTACAAGCCAAGGGATTATTATCACATGTGACCGCGAGTTCTCCGGATTTATGATCCTCCTAAATAAATTAGTTAGTAAAACCCTTTTACAAATGATATCGGGTATAATTCTGTGATGATTATAATGACGGATTTAGGGACAGGATTATGGTGAAATATAACTAAGTTTAAATAACTTTCAGTCTCATTATTTTACTCCAATTATTCTATTTTTGCGTATGGAGATATATGAATGTACGTAGTTTTTTAAAACAGAATCCATTTTTATAACAGACATAAAACTGTATTTTTTGGGAATGTAACTTTATATTTTTATTGGTATTTCTAGATGAATGTGGACGACATTTTTTATTATAATTTAAATAAATACGTAGAGCTCACACTCGCCTCACTTCAGTCTGTTGAAAATAGGTATTAACCTTTTTTTCAAAAAAATAACCGACGGTCCAGAATTTTCAAAATCGGTCCACAATTTATAAAAAAATCGATGGACATACATTTATAAAAATACATACACACGAACATAGCACCTCCTCCTTTTTTGAACTCGGTTAAAAATCTAAGTAGATCAACATTGGCGAATTCAAGCTCTCATCGCCAACAAAATACTTTGGTCAACTGTAGCAACTTTCCAGGGTTACGCACCTAAAACTCTTTATTTACCTTTCTTCCTTTTCAGGGAAACTTTGCCACATCAAATGGCAAAACAAAATCTGCTAATGAGTGCATAAAATGTCCTTTGTGAAGTGGCAATGAAGTACGGGTGTGTCTATTTCCTGTGTGTTTAGTGTCACTTGTAGGTCAGCTGTTCAGTTATAATGCAGAAGAAGGGTCACAAGTATTTATACAATCTTTAATCTGACAACAACTCCTACCAAAGGGTACCCAGTATTGTACTTGGTTGTGGAGGTCAGATAGGTAGTCGCTTCATCTAAGATAATATTATCAAGAGAAAAGATTAGATTTGTATGTTTGCTTGTTACGCTTTCACGCTAAAATGGCTGAATAGATTTACATGAAATTTGGCACATGGGTAGACCATGACCTGGGTTAAGACATAGAATACTTCTTATCCCGATATTTCCACGGCATCGAGACTTATGCGGGTGAAACCGCGGAGCGCAGCTAGTGTAAAATATAGGTGCATCAGGTTAGACTGAAACTCGACTCTAACATAGTTGGGAAAAGGCTCGGCAGATGATGACAAGGTGGTCAACAGTTCGCTTACCTTGACAGACAAATATAAAATGACTTGCGTTTGACTTTTATCTCACTTGATGAAACCATTGATGTGGTCAATGATAACCAACGCCAACAAATAGATTTAAAAACCAATTTTCCATTACAAACATTACAAAAACAAACTCTCTCATTTTCAAGCCCACATTCAGTAAAGCGATACCAACAACGCTGTCCACAGACCGCCAAGGATTAGATAAATAACAAGTTTGGAGCAACTTTGTTATATTGGCTGGCCAGCGATCCCCTATTTCGGCGCTAACTAGCTAACTTCCAATGAGAACTCCTGTTTACTTTCTTTTGTGTTAAACTTTCCTTTGATTGTCGGGATGTGGGCTCGGATTAAGTGAAGGTTATTGGATGGATGCCCTTTTGTTTGTTTTTGAAATGGTACCTGTGATCTGTAGGTTCTGTAAAGTTCACTTGGAACCTCACTCGAGTGACCGCACAAAATGAGGGTTTTCATGAAAATTTGGCACCAATTGGCGTCACTTTGACAAGATCAAGACGTCTTCCATTCCGACCGTAGACAGATCACTTTGACAAGATCAAGACGTCTTCCATTCCGACCGTAGACAGAGTGCTTTACTTTGTGTAAGTAATTTCATCACCACTGCTCTCAAAACGGTGAAGGAAAACATCGTAAGGAAACCGGCATGTCTTAGAACCAAAAATTAAAAACGAAAAACGAAATAACTTTGAAATAACAGAATTAAGTAAGAAAATCAGAGAAAATGAATATAGAATACATGATAACGTTCATCATTCGTTTCATTCATTCGTTCATCATTCAGTGACGACTTAGGCGGTCTGACACTTTTGACAGGTGCCTGGACCTGACGTCTCAGTGCTGCCACCTAGTGAAGGTCATTTGAGAAAACTCTCATTTGAGAATGAGAAATCAAAAATAGAATAATTGAAGAAGGGCGTTGTTTTTAATCTAGGAGGGCGCCCTTCTAATTTTAAAATCATCTTCAATAGTGTTGTCAAATTTTTTTATTTGGTAACTTGGAGCATGAATCTCTATTTAGAATACATATTTTTTTGGCATTATGATCGAATGCCAATTTTTGCTAGCGTCAATAACATTACTCTACAAGCATTTTGTTTGAAAATGTCACCGTCATCCTGTACTTCATTCAAGATTCATAAATTGAACAATGTTCTAGAATAGGTACCGTAGTATTAGTAAATCATCATGGATTCACTTTTCGAGTCCCGAAGTGATGTTTAGAGAATAGCACAACGCACTACAGGCTGAATGAATGAGGTTCCCTTGTCGGGCGAGCTAAGTCGATCGATCACCGCTGATCCGGCCGTCTCTCCGTTTGTTTTGGGTTCGATTCTAGCGATAGCGTGGCGTACAGTGGGGATCAATGATGGATTCCCACTAAGCGTCTTTTATTGAAAGTGGAGTTCAATTTATTTTTATTTAAATTGTTTTACTTATAGCGGACTGTTAACATCTTGACTCATCTCATCATTCCATGTCGTGGAAAAAAAGTCTATAAAATCCTGAACTATTGGAGAGGCTTTATAAGTCCCCTAGTTTAGTTTTTGACTCATTGGCACTGTGATACAGTGCTTTCCGCCTATTTTACCTAAAGTTTAGTTTACCGCTCCATGGTCAAGAAATTGGATAGAACATAGCAAAGATTTTATTGCACATAAAAATTTGAAAGGAAGATTCTTTCCCACAAAACAGAATGCATTCTATCGTATTATTTGCCTACACTTCCAGACCTGAATAGATACAGAATATGCAGTACAGTACTAAAAATATTTATTTATTCAATACAAACACAATGATTATCCAATAGAGGTCGATTTGAATGCATATCGTATCGCGTAGCAAACGTAGAAGCAATATCGTAGAGGCTCGTAGACAGTGTGTGAGTGTATCGTAGACCCATCGTAGACTGTTCATGAACAGTCTACGATGGGTCTACGATACACTCCTCGGTGCTACGCCGTAGCACCGTAGGCATAACATGTTAGACTAATTGTTTATGCATTATTGTTATTGTAACATTGTCACTGTTAATATGATTGTTATTGGAACAAACCGGTGTAGGGAGGAGTAAGCCTTTCTTTATAGTTTTCATGACTGCTGCATTCAGAGACGTCACTTAAAAAAGTGATAAATTGATATCTGCGTAACCTTTTAAGTTATTTCAAGTAATACACGGATTTTTTTAAATACAAGTTTGGTCGCCAAATGTCCCGATTGGAAATTTACATTAAATATTTTCACAAAGCTTGACGCTATATCTTTAAGTTGACGTTCAAGCCTCAAGCTTTTAAGATAATAAAGGTCTATGTTTACGTAAGTTTTATTTAGAACTTTTTTGTTCAGAAAAAGCTTGTTTTAAAAAAGAATTTGAGCTATATTTTGATTTGTTTTAGCATTCGTGTATATTTGTTTAAATATCAGTTCTATTACCTTCACTTGTAAGTAGTATTGCCAATTTTTTTTTATATCAAATAAAGTATTTTAAGCATTTGCTGTAAAAATATAGTAGATGGCAAAATATATATATTACTAGCTTTTACTCGCGGCTTCGCCCGCGTAAAGGTCGGAAAATATCCCACAGGACCGTACTACCGGGATTCAGATTATCCTCTATCCTAACCCAGATCATGGCCTATACGGATTTAGTTAAAAGACCATACGCCTTTCAACTAAATCCGTTCAGCCCTTACGGCATGAAAAAGTAACAGGCACATTTTAGGGTTGCGTACCTCAAAATGAAAAAATGATCTCTTTCAGTCGTCAGTAATTTGACATTCGAAAGAAGAAGACAAAGCTTTGTAACTATACTATATGTTTAACTATACAGACGCTATACAACGTTTATTAGTAAGGAGGTAATGTTTGTAGCGGTTACACCGCCACATACGAACTACGCATGAAAGACATGATGTCACACAAATCCTGCATCGCGCAGTTAGAATTTACCACGCGAACGACATAGATAAGACTATCCGAAATCAACTTATGAGCAGTTGCCCGCCCGACATAACACCCGTCTTGTCGGAGGATCCTCCCTTTTCTATGGTGGATGAGTGAACTTTACACCCTGTTCCTCATACCACTAAATTGGTGACCCTGAGACTGAACGTCAACGCAGCCTTCGTGCAACTACTTCAGCGTGACGTCATCATCATCAATCCCGCAAGCTTTCGTGAGGCGAGTTACACAGCCAGCCAGCACCCACGGCTCAGCGGGTATCCTGACCACCAGCATGCAGCGAACGCGCATTCCTGGTCAACACCCTTAGATTCATCACCCCGACTCACTGGGGAATCACCGAAATCACCTCAATCACCGCAATCACCGCAATCACCTCAATCACCGCAGACAGTTCCAACTCACTGTGAACTGTGCGGCACCCGGTTCCGACTCACTGGTAGCACAATCACCACAATCGCCACAATCACCGCAGACAGTTCCGACTCACCGTGAACTGTGCCGCACCCGGTTCCGACTCACTGGAACCACACCTTAAATCTCTTAAAAATAAGAGACAACAAAAATAATCACCGAAATCATCGCAATCACCTCAATCACCGAAAACACCGAAATCACCGCAATCACCGAAATCACCTCAATCACCGCAATCACCGCAATCACCTCAATCAGCTCAATCACCGCAATCACCACAATCACCAAAATCGCCGCAATCACCGCAGACAGTTCCAACTCACTGTGAACTGTGCGGCACCCGGTTCCGACTTACTGGAACCACAATCACCACAATCGCCACAATCACCGCAGACAGTTCCGACTCACCGTGAACTGTGCCGCACCCGGTTCCGACTCACTGGAACCACACCTTAAATCTCTTAAAAATAAGAGACAACAAAAATAATCACCGATATCACCGAAATCACTGCAATCACCTCAATCACCGAAAACACCGAAATCACCACAATCACCTCAATCACCACAATCAGCTCAATCACCGCAATCACCTCAATCAGCTCAATCACCGCAATCACCACAATCAACACAATCACCACAATCGCCGCAATCACTGCAGACAGTTCCAACTCACTGTGAACTGTGCGGCACTCGGTTCCGACTCACTGGAACCACAATCACCACAATCGCCACAATCACCGCAGACAGTTCCGACTCACTGTGAACTGTGCCGCATCCGGTTCCGACTCACTGGAACCACACCTTAAATCTCTTAAAAATAAGAGACAACAAAAATAATCAATAATACATGTGAATTTTAAAATCAACCCCTATTTTACCCGTTTGGGGGATGATTTTACAAAAACGCTGAAAAGCGTAATTCTTTATTTCTTACCAAAAGCATAAATTTGAATTTCCATATCCCTAACTTAGAAATATTGAGTTTCCCATACAAACTTTCATCCCTTATATCACCCCCGGCCCTTGGGGGTTATTTTTGAGACAAAAAGTACCCTATGTCCTTCTCTAGGATGCCATCTATCTCATAACTATTTTACACTCTAAATGAAGGTTACAAAATACCATTAATTTAATACAGGCCCTATTGCGTCCATCTCTCCATTTTGTATTGAAATAGAGATACAGTAGTTTCGCCTACTATATTTTTTCTTTAAGAATATAGTATTAAGGCCGACGTACACTGTCAAACAGACGAGCAATCACCATACTACGTTTGTATGGAAGAATGACCGACTAGCGTACTCTTAAACAGCCACTAAGCCAAACTACCATAGGTCGCGAGAGAATATAGCCACCACACAACTATGCATGCATGTATATTAGCATCACACACGTCTTTCTAAATAGCCAGCATCATAGCCACATACGCTGCCATATTTAAGCCGAGCACGAGTAATCACGTCAGAATACAGATAGGAGCATTAAAAACAGGTTTAAACTGACGCAAACTGACACAGCTATCTATCCGTTGATGATTTCCGGAGTATTTGTAGTTTGAGTCCAGTCTTTGGTCACTATAGGTCTTTGTTTCTTTATCTATTTATAAGCCTGTCGGCTGTAAGTTAGTCAGGTGGGGAGAGAGGAGTTAATGGCTTGCGGGAAAGTCCTAAAGTGTTACCGTGGCCCCTGGCAACGTACAGGCAACTGAAGGAACACGGGTGGGTTTTAGTCAGTAAGAGTCTGACACGCTCGTCCGCTCCGCCCAGCACGGGATAAGTTATTTAACGATATACGAGCCAAAAAAAAATGCTCGTGGCTAAGTAATAACCGACGTATGGTTCGATCCATCAGGTTAAGCTATGCTTGCCGGGGTTGGTCCGTGGATGGGTGACCATCTTTACATACGAGACTCCTCCGTGCCTCGGAAAGCACGTTAAGCAACGGCTAAATTCAATCTTTGTTAAGAAATTCTTAGCAACAGTCTGGAGTCTAGGTTAAGAACTATTCCGGCAGGACAAAATCATTATTTATTTATTTAGTACATGGAGGACATACTGTAGCGGTTACACCACGACATACGAACTACGCAGTAAAGACATATGACGTCACACAATTCCTGCATCGCGCAATTAGAGTATACCGAGCGAAAAACATAGATAAGACTATCCAAAATCAACATATGGGCAGTTGCCCGCCAGACATAACAACCCGTCTGGTTGGAGGATCCTCCCTTTTCTATGGTGGATGAGTGAACTTTACACCCTGTTCCTCATACCCCTAAAATACAGCTAATAAAAACAGACAAAAAAGGAGACCATATAGTCACCAGAGAGCCAATTACAAATCCTCACGTATAGACTTATAATAATAATTGATGGTGTGAGCACAAAACTATTATTTATTGTCATTATCTTCCAAACTACACATAAAGTATTATTTCAGAGGTTTCCTCACAATGTATTTACTTCACCGATAAAAGTTAAAAAAGTCACATTGGTACTTGCCCGAATTTGAACCAGCACGACCTCATGCATGAGAGGCGAGGCCTAAACCACTGAGCCATCATGACACTACGACAAACAACACTAACGTATACTTAATCATAAAACATTTACGAATCTCCCAAAAACATGGCAACATAACTCAAACTACCCACCCATCATTATTTAACCGCGACACCCACAGTCCCACTAGACTCATATGATTATGTATCTTAAAAGCAGTGACGTCACTCTACAACTATTTGTCATGAGCTAAGTGATTTCCCTCGTAACACACAGATTTGTTGAATCACTGTGGCGATATATTATGTTCCGTCAAATGTAGTGGGACACGGGTTTTTTGGGCTTCGATGAAAGAGGAAAGTTGTGGTAGCACAGACCAAAAAGAAAACCAAGACAGCGCATTCAGCAGTGACGTGAGGCCGGTTTCGTAAACATGCGTGCACTTAGTGAGGTGTAGTTCGATTGTAAATGGTTGCGTGATGCACGGAGCAGAGTTGTAGTTTTGGCCGTTTTTCCGAAAGCCACAATTTTTTTTTTTCGTTTCCACCTTTCAGATTCAGATACAACTTATTGCTTACTAAACATTAAAAGCTATCATCATCATCATCATCAGCCTATTAATTTTCCCACTGCTGGGACACAGGCCTGCTCTCTGTGAGAGGGAGTGGGCGGTAATCTACCACGCGGGCCCAGAGCAGGTTGGTAGAAGTCACATGTCTTCGAAATTTTGGTTGTAAGACATGCCGGTTTCCTCACGATGTTTTCCTTCACCGTTTTGAGAGCAGTGGTGATGAAATTATTGTCACTAAGTAAAGCGCCTGCTTGGGTTCGAACCCATGACCTATGACTCGTAAGTCGGGGCCGTTACCACTAGGCCAACACTGCTCTCTGCCCATTAAAAGCTATTACATGCTATTACATTAAAAGCTGTATGTCGTATTTGCAGCTAGCAGTTGCACGGTCAAATGAATATGCATTGACCACTGGTTTACAATTTAAATCAATATTTGCATTTACCGATATCTAGTAAATCTAAAGCTTGCTTAGAATCTAGGTACACGGTATTTACAATTTATAGTAGTTAATGTAGAAATTGTGGAATGTGCTATGAAATCCAACCTGATAGAGTAAGTGTAAAAGATCTCTTGCTTAAAAATACGGCTTCCCTATTCAGTCTGATATAGTAGTAAATATATAGTAAATCAAATCAACTGATAACTTAAAAAAGCCAGCAATAGCCCAAGACATCAATAATTAAAAAAAAAAACAAAATCATTTATTTGCATAAATAAGGTACAGTAGGGGTCATTAGTGCAGTTACAACTTTAAAAAATAGTAGATTGACACTTCGCTTTAACTTACGACCTTCTTATAATAAGTCATTTCTATACTGTAGACACACACTCTCATTAGTTTACAAATTATTGTATTCCATAAATTCAAACAGTTTGGTATATGGCATGATAGCTAAGCGGTTATCAAGTTTGGGTTAGCGCGTTCATGTGCAGCGAGTCGCGGGTTCGAATCTCACGCGCGGTGATAGTTTTTTTTTATGTTTTAAAAATCACTCGAATGATCACGCTATTGACTATAAGTAGTTCCTTGTTACTTTCGTTCGCCTTGTTCACTAAACTCATCAAACTTTATGATTATACCCACAGAAACCTAAATAAACAATGATATTAAGGTAGACAGATGTAGATAACTTACGATACGACTAAATAGAACGTTGTTGGTTGGTTGTTATTGTGAGTTAGTGACGTATATTTAATATATTAGTGGTGTTATCATAGAAATATAAATAACATTCTTTCTTATATCTATGGGTGTTATAGTTCATTTCGAAATGAAAGGAAATATGTATAAATATAGAAATGAAAGCGAATATTATTGCGCTGCGTAAAAGCGGCCTATAAGTATATCACAAATATCTGATGAAACCGGACTGAGTGTAAGTATTATGATTTAATTATTTTATCAAACATCTAATTAAAGTATCCCTAACTGCTGATCCTCGTAGTTATTTTTTGAAACGTTTTAATCTACCATAAGGTCATTGAAGAAAAAATATATAATTTCAAAGTAAATTTATTTACCTTTTTTTATTATTTATCGATGAAAATAAAATTATAATATTTATGTGAAATAGTTTCACATAAATGTTATAATTTTATTTTTTTTACTTTAAATAATTTTGTATTTAAATAGTAATACATAATAGTATTTTGCTTAGTAGCCTAACAGTACTCCTTTTTTGTTTTAGAGAAATACTGTGAGTGGTTGGGTGGAAAGATATGAGGAAGAGGGGCTTTGCCAGTCGAAAGCGAAGTGGAAGACCCCAGCTCATAAAAAACGCGCAGCGACAGCACATTGCATGGTCAGCCAATATGAAACAAGTGGTTTCAAACCGACAAGACATTTTGCCGAATTATTCGACACGTCTTCTATACGAACCGTTCGCCGTGCACTTCACGCAGAAGGTTTACATCATCGAAAACCAGCTCAAAAACCATACTTTTTTATAAACACCCGGATATAAAAGTTACACCTTGGCCAGCACAATCTCCTTACCTCAACCCCATATGGGGTTTGATGATACAGCGATGGGAAGCACGGAATGAGCGATTTGATGACCAGTTGAAGTTGCATTGCATGGAAATATGGGATTTAAGGGGAACAGATATGTGCTTCAATATTGTGGGATCCATGCGTCAACGATTACTTAATTGCATTGATAATAATGGGGGTTATACCAAGGATTATGTTATTATATTACAAATATTGATTTTAGTAATATTCAAATTATATTGTGTCTTAACCGTAATAAGAATTATTTAGAGGTTTAGTTTCAATCTTCTTTTCGTAATGAAAATGAATACTTAAGCTATAACCTCATTATGTCCTTTGTTAACTTTGAGGTTTGAGATAGAACGAACTCACTCGCAGTAGAATAAAATTAAAGTAGTAATACTGAGTAATTTAATTGTATTGTGACAACGAGTCCGCACTTGTTATATTTACGTCGGTAGATTTGCTAAACTTGTGGTATGTTACCCACACACGGAGTAATTAAAGCACAATATTGTTATATTACTAAGATACAATATTTTAAGCCTGATTGTCATAGTTCACTGATTAGCTACTTTACTTTTGTTCTTTATGAGAAAATAAACTCTTTTAACTAGAAGTTTATTTATCTATACTTCTTATAATAATTACATCGAATAAACATTTTTTTTATCACTTATTGAACATTTTTATTCTTAACCCCATAATTCAATAACAATATAGTAATTATTACATCGTTTATTCAATTATTTTTATTAAACGAAAATTATTATTTTCGTTTTAATAAACGAGAATAATAATATAATAATAATAATTATCTAATAATAAAAGAACAGATAAAGATTATTGTTGAAAAGAAAACTAAAAATCTCGTTTCGAGATTGGAACCCAGACCTATGTGTCTGACAGTCCGATACTATACGCTATCAGCTATTAGGACTTCATAAATAGTAGTGAATTTTAGCAATGGTATGAACCGACCAAGGTCACACGTAATTACTTACTCTTGGGTGTGAAAGCGACGGTACGTTTTGTTTCGTTCGACGCTAGTTTGTGAACACATCACTTAAACACACAGATGTAGAAACCGCACACAGACCGGCCTACGCGTGTTCGAAGCAAAATAGTTCTTAGCATGATAATGAAATTATGACCGCTTACTGTACATATACATTAATCTTCTATCTATATAATCTAAAAATGAATCCCTATTTCCCTTGGTCACGGCATCACGCGTGAATGGCTGGACAAATTTCTTCTTGTATAATAATATAATAATTCTTTTTTGTTGTGTTTGTTATTGTAAGGAGAAGCTTCTTAGGATAGGTAGGTGAAGGTAGGGTAGGGTAGGCAGGTAGGTAGGTAGGTATGTAGGTATGCAGGTAGGGTAAGGGTATGTAGGTAGTGTAGGTAGGTAGGTAGATATGTACGTAGGTGTAGGTAGGTAGGTAGGTAGGTAGGTAGGGTAGGTAGGTAGATAGGTAGGTGGGCCGTAGATAAGTACTTAGTGCTAAAATTCTCTTCTTCTATAATGACATAATTTAAGTAGTTATTATTTTAAGAAATTAATTTTTTAACTTGAAAAATGTATGCATTTAGTAAATTAATTCATAATGAAATTATACTACAATTCACAACACACGTAGGTACACTTATTCCACAGCGCATCACACAATGGCCAGCAGTCCCAAACCACCATGGCCCCCACATTCGTCACAGACAGACAGACATTAACATAACCAGTATTAGCTAATGTACTCGCAGAGATAGGTCAGGCCCTGTCGTTTGAATTATTGTAATTGCTAGTATCGAACACGCAAACACTGTTAGTATAATAGTCATGACTCGTAGATCTATTGGGCCGTTTACACTGTTTTAATTTAGTAAATTGTTTGTTTTAATTTAGTAAATGTTCAGCTTTGTTTCATCTTCGTGAGAAATACCTATAAAATAATATTACCAGTCTGTTACTGTCCCACTGCTCTCTTCTTATACAGAGAAGGCACGAGCGTTTCAGACTTATATTAATTATAGCTGCGCCCTGCGGATTCACCCGCATATAGGTCTTCATCCTGTTAGAATAACGGGATAAAAAGTATCCTATGTTAGGACATAGAATACTTCATCCAAATCTGTTCAGCCCTTTTAGCGTGAAAACGTTGTTACGCACAAACAAACAAACATAATACAAACATACAAAAAGTCAAAGCTTTTCTTTTTATAATATTTGTTTAGATAAGTCCCGACTTACGAGTTGTAGGTTGTGGGTTCGAACACAAGCAGGCACTTTACTTTGTGCAAATAATTTCATCACCACTGCTCTCAAAACCGTGAAGGAAAACATCGTGAGGAAACCGGCATGTCTTAGAACCAAAAATTCGAAGTCATGTGACATCTACCTCTACCAACCCGCACTGGGCACGCGTGGTAGATTACAGCCCACTCCCTCTCACAGAGAGGATGTCTGTGTCCCAGCAGTGGGAACATTAATAGGCTTATTATGTAAGTCCAGGTTTCCTAACAATGTTTTCCTTCACCGATGTCATCAAATTAAAAAAAAACGATCGTGCCTACACAAGGCGAATAAAGCGTTGTTTTTCATGGCAGTAGAAACGTGTATGTATAACCTATAAAGGGCTTAAATCTGTGGGTCTTTAGCTACCTCTACGGCACTCCTAGTTTCGTCCATAGCCAACAAAATGCTAGAATATTCATCATCAATAACTACTTGGACACTCGTTGTACATATGATGAAGCACCAATACCTTGTCTATAGTATGCTATAGACACGGTATTGGTGCTTCATCAGCCTATAATGTTCCCACTGCTGGGACACAGGCCTCATCTCTTCGAAAGGGAGTGCATGGGCTGTAATTTACCACGCGGGCTCAGTTCAGGTTGGTACATGTCACATGTCTTCGAATTTTTGGTTCTAGGACATGGCGGTTTCCTCACGATGTTTTTTTTAAATTAAAGTGCCTAGGTTCGATCATGGGTTCAAACCCAGGCACTCATCACGGTCATGGGACCTACTCGTAAGCCAGGGCCGGTACCACTGGGTCACCACTGCTCTCAATACCCTATACCAAAAGTTTATTCATAAAACTAGAGTATAACTGACAATACTAGTACTAGGTATATGTAATAGGTACTAGTTTACTTTATAAAAAACCGAAGCTTTTCACGTGTGCACCGACCATTTAAAACACCACCAAGACAACACAAACAAGCCAATAAATTGCTCAACACAAACAGAACTCGATGTAAACTCGGTCGGTTCGTTCAACCCTAAAAAAATGACAAGTTGGCAACACTGTCGAACCAATACGGTAGAACAGGCAGAGATAGCAACTGTCAGGCCCACGATACTAAGCGCCGATGAAAAAATACGTGAAAACAGACGACAAATACGGGGAAAATAAACAAAATGGTGGAAACTGTTTGTTTGTAAATGTATTGACGTTTGGCTTTGGTAGGCTCGTTCGTGTGATGGAGGAATTCGTTATGGTATCTTCATTAACGAATAATAATAGAGTGCGTTTCATCAAATAGTTTCTTTGCTGCAATGTTGGCTCTACTGTTAAAGATAGTTCAGTGTGTGACTCAGGCGTGACTTTGCGGAAATCCGTTATAAAATATAATAGACGACGTATATTTTGTATTAATCCGCTTAACTGTCCAAAGAACCCTGTAAGAAATCGACACGTGTGTCACCTCTCAACGAAGCGTTTGGAAGGTATTGGGTTGTCGGGCGGTGTGGCTCACTCTGCGTTCGACGCTTTTCGTGGCAACACGTCGTGTTCGGAGTGGCAACAAGTCAATCGTCATCCTGAGGATGCCTCGTACCGGGCGAAAATCCAGACTCAGAGCTGTTACTGAGAAATTACCGATGGAAAAACACAATAACACTTTGCTCGACCTGGAAACCAAACCCAAGATCTCATGCTCAGCAGTAGCGCTTGCAACCACTAGACCAACGCGATAGTTCGGTATCTTACAATAATTTTAAAAATTTCTACGAAAATATGACACAAACAAATGATGATTTTTATCGAAAATACAACTAATATAAAGCATTTCTTGATTTCTATTAGTTGAAAAATACAACTTATATAAAGCATGTCTTGATTTCTATTAGTTGAAAAATACAACTAATATAAAGCATGTCTTGATTTCTATTAGTTGAAAAATACAACTAATATAAAGCATGTCTTGCTTTCTATTAGTTGAAAAATACAACTAATATAAAGCATGTCTTGATTTATATTAGTTGAAAAATACAACTAATATAAAGCATGTCTTGATTTATATTAGTTGAAAAATACAACTAATATAAAGCATGTCTTGCTTTATATTAGTTGTATTTTCGATAAACTTCATCATCTTCACCAAACCATGTCTGCTAGATAAACAACAGATCCATAAGAACCCCAGCCTCTAAATATCTAATAGTCCAAAAAGTATGCTATTGAATAAAGTCGGGTTTTCGAAAAGTTCCCAAAGTTACCTCTGTAAGCTCCCCCAGCAGAGTTAGGCATCAACTTGGAATCCTCGACGCGAAACTTTGAGAATTTTTTAAACATTTTTATTTTTTAAATCGCACTGTTGGAAACTTAATGTGATAGGGATTTGGCAGGCTTTCAGTAAGGCTGTTAGACGTTAGGTTGTGACAACTAGAGCTGTATCGATGGAATATAAATGCCGTAATAAAAGTTAAATTCTCTTTTTTGCATTTTTATTTTTGGTCAAGAGGAAGTTTTTTTGTGGTCACAGTTCTAACCTACCTTTAGCCATTTTCATTTGCTAGTTCATTTTTAGCTATGGGCACAAATTAATACAGATGGGCCACTCCGCAAACTCATTTAAATAAAAAGCGACTCTTGCTACGACACAATAAAGTGCAATTCAGGTCGCACAGCGCTAATTACCTACAGTTATATTCACCTAGAAGTTGCCTCTCTTTCTGTCACGTAAGTCTTAAATCACCTGACTACGTTACACTGACTGAATTGGCTCAGCAAGCCGTGGCACGGTAGACGGTATTCCAACTTCATAGAAACGGACGAAGCGCGAGCTATACCTACGCGCCTCGATCGAGGTATGCGCGAAGTATGCAGACAGTCGCGTCTGTGCCGCAGTGATGAACGAACGGTGTGTTGTTTTTTTAACAATAACCGCGCGATTTTTACACTAAAAATAAATTCAAGTACATATTTAATATGACGAGTAGGATATATTTTTGCTGTTTTTGGTTGCATGAATTTGGCAATAACGCATCCAGAGATAACTTTTTTTAGATTACCTGGAAACTTTGAAAGGTATTATTATTAACAAACAACAACAACAAAATTATTTTATAGTCTTACTATAAAATAATTTTACTTACTGGTAGGTAGGTACATAATGTGTGTCTTTTTAATGGATAAGTATTTCCTTTTATCTCCCGAGAAAAATATGTCTGGATTAATAAATAAAGTGAATAGAGTAAAGGAAAGTGATAGACACGAGCGAAATAGGTAGTTGTAGGCGGTTCATGAATCATGATACGGTAGGTACGCTTGTTTTAAAACCTCGGCCATTTGTGTTATGTTTTGTTATTCAATTCACAAAGTATTTTATTTGTTTATAAATATAAAAAAGTACATTTACAATCACAAAACTAAATGGAAACACAAAGTAGGCAAATGTAATTAAAATACTGGAGGCGGGCAGCCCTATCGCATGTTTATGTACCGCGCGGCTGTAGGCATTTATTTCTAAGATATGGCTTAGTTATTATACCGTCTACCGTGGCCGTGGGCACGGTAGACGGTAGAATAACTAAGCCATATCTTAGAAATAAATGCCTACAGCCGCGCGGTACGTAAACATGTGATAGGGCTGCCCGCCTCCAGTATTTTAATTACATTTGCCTACTTTGTGTTTCCATTTAGTTTTGTGATTGTAAATATACTTTTTTTATCTACACAAATAAATAAAATACTTTGTGAATTGAATAACAAAACAAAACACAAATGCCCGAGGTTTTAAAACAAGCGTACCTACCGTATTAATTCATGAACCTCCTATAACTAGGTACCTATTTCACTCGTGTTATCACTTTCCTTTACTCTATTCACTTTATTTATTAATCCAGACATCTTTTTTTCGGGAGATAAAAGGAAATACTTATCCATTAAAAATACACACAATATGTACCTACCTACCAGTAAGTAAAATTATTTTATAGTAAGACTATAAAATAATTTTGTTGTTGTTGTTTGTTAATAATAATACCTTTCAAAGTTTCCAGGTAATCTAAAAAAAGTTATCTCTGGATGCGTTATTGCCAAATTCATGCAACCAAAAACAGCAACAATATATCCTACTCGTCATATTAAATATGTACTTGAATTTATTTTTAGTGTAAAAATCGCGCGGTTATTGTTAAAAAAACAACACACCGTTCGTTCGTCACTGCGGCACAGACGCGACTGTCTGCGTACCTCGCGCATACCTCGATCGAGGCGCGTAGGTATAGCTCGCGCTTCGTCCGTTTCTATGAAGTTGGCCTACCGTCTACCGTGCCGTGGGCCCGCCGTGTACTTGTAGCTTCATACCTAAACTGCGGAGTTTAACCTTTTTTTTCATCTGGGCTAAGGGGTTACGACTACACTTAAGTTTAGCCGGCTAAAGATGAAATCATTTATCGAAAAGGCACATTATGTCGATCATTAGCCTCTCCTTAAAAATAAACTCAACTTTAGCCGGCTAATTTTAATTCCACACTCGACATTAGCCGTAACATATTATACAGACAAATAATTGCAATAAAGAAAGAAATAATTAAATAAACACAAAATACAAATAGGTAACTAAACGAAAAGTGAAATCAATGTTTTAACAACAGCGTCCTAACAGTAGGATCTTTGCCTTTCGTGTCGACACAGACTTGAATGTCATGCATAGTATAAAAACTTGCAGTATGACAGATGCATGTACTTGGATGAAAATACACAAATGTTTGATACAAAGTTTTCTACATAGGACGCTCTCTTATTTATGCGTCTAGACATCGGCACTTGAAATACAAAAAAGGGCAAGTAAGTGTAGCGTTTTAGGCGTCTTAAATTATACCTATTTGTATCAGCAAGTTGTTATACATGACCTATGTACACACTGGTTATGATTTAGGATTTTGGTGACAGACTGTCACCGATAAAATTGTAATGCAGTCGGGAACACAACTGTACAGAAAGAACCCCACAATATTATTATAATTATACATGTACCAATTATAAATTGATCTCAATATTAATTGAATGTTATAATTAAATACTGCTAACATCTATTAAAGATTCAAAAATTGTTAATTGTTCCCTAATTTAATTTTTATTATAAAAAATACATACATGTCGGAGACGGTCAATAGTACGGTCGCTAAACGAAGCGCGGCACGTGAATCGAGTGGCGGGAAAAATAACACTCGGTTTACTTCGTGCTATGACGGAGCCTAGCTACTGGGGCGCCGCCGCCGGGGCGAGAGTACTTGCCTTCCAACCGTTCTGGAGAACGGAGCCTCCAGTCTAGGAACTGTCCTTCGTTTCGTTTAGTTGTCGTATGGTATAGTGTCTGATAGCAATGGAGTTAAGACGTCGCGGAACTGTATTCGATTCGTTGTGCTATGTACGTTGTAGTTAATGGTGTTAATTGTAATTTGTGATCATTGTGATAATTTGTAATTTTAATAAACAGCGTGTATCGTATCCAGTGTGTTGTCATTGCACGAAACCCATCTTCTGCCCACATGATATCTGAATCTAATGGAATAAATCCTGACCATCCGACATCAGAAGTGGGATCAAATCGTGCTAATGAGATCACACGCGGGACAGTGACAATAACAATCAGTGGCGGTTAATTTTTGAAATGCAAAACCAACAAATGCACGCGCTGTTACAAACTTTAAAAACGAAGCCAGTGAATAGCAAGTTAGTGTACACCAGTGTGGCCAGAATTCGAGCCCGACAAACTTGATTCCGATGCTCGATCATAGTGCGCAACCGCTGACTTATGTTTCGACGGGAGGGCAGTGGAAGGAAGCCAGCTTATTTTGACAATAAGCAAGGAATTGAAGGACTCTGCATCTACATGGCTGACACAGATAACCTATCCAGGTATGACATGGGACCAGTTTAAGGAGCTGTTCAAGGCCAGATTCGTGTTGGTTCAGGCGCAAAATGAAAACGCTAAAAGTGACCGTTGGCGAGCCGTTTTTTTTGAAAAATAAAATTCGAGGGTAAGACAGAAAAATGTTTTTTTTTTTGTGAATTTAGCATTCTTATCACTTACGTGGGGTATCTAAAAGGGTATTAAAATTTGGTTATTTTTGAGCTCAGACGCACCGTTTCTGAAATATTAGCGAAATACCCTGCAAAAGTTTTCTTATGGTTTTTTTGTGTAGTTTACCAATTCTAACCCATTTTTTAAATTTCTGATTCATGAACCATGCCACGCGGCCAAGGGACTAGCGCGCGGCGCCTGTCAATCCCAAATGGGGGTAAATTGCGCCACACAGCTGAAGTCAGATCGAGGGCGCGTAGCGGCGGCAGTGCAAGGCGTCTTCGAAGTAGAAGTTGCAGTCTGCGCACGAGTCTGTGCACGAGTCTGCGCACGAGTCTGCGCACGAGTCTACGCACAAGTCTGAGCACGAGTCTGTGCACGAGTCTGCGCACGAGTCTGCACACGAGTCTACGCACAAGTCTGCGCGCGAGTCTTGTGTGGGAAACCAAGACATATCGCGGCCTGGTGCACGAACATGCAGTGGCAGCCAATCGGATGGTGGAGCACGTGCTGCAAGCAGTGATCGGCGAGTGGAAGTTTGCATCGCACAACTACCTTCAGGCACATTGGAATAAAAAGGTGAGCTGTATTGTTTTGTTTACAATTCTGGTGCTGAATGCTCGTTAGTAAAGGAGAGTTGTTTAGCCAAATTAAGTGGCAAACGAGTTAATAACGTTGTTGCGTTGACTGGTATTGGTCAAACACGTGTATTCAGTACAGAACAAAGTTTATGTAGCGTAACGATTAGCGAGCACCAACTTGAGCTTTAGTATTTTGTTTGTTTTGTTTTAAATTCTAAGCGTACTTACAAGTAATCACATGATAGGTTAAGGAGAATGCCCGAGGGCTAAGTACCGTTTGAAGTAGATAATTTGAAATTGAATATAGTGTGGAAACTTAGTTCGGATGGTCAGACCGTACCAGTAGCCATGCCGTAGCCGTAGTCTGGTAGAAGTCGGTGTCTGCTTGAAGTAGTCCGTGGATGCGCGGTGGGCGGGTGGCTCTGGCGGAGGTCGGGTCTGGTAGAGACCATAGAGTCATGCATGTGGGACTCGGCGTTCATGAGGAACGTAGTAAAACAAACAGGGGTTTGTTGGGGCCATGTTGGCCACAGGCCACGAATGAGATTCCTGCTCTGTGTAATGATTAGATGGATGAAGAGGTACTTGGTTGCTCTAGCATTTTAATTGATCTTATTGTTTGTTTGATCTAGTTTTTAGTTTGTTTGATTTAGAACTTTAGACATAGAGAATATTAAACGTAGTGTGGAATATGACAACGCTTGATTCGATAGCTAAAACAAACTATTCGGTTGTCGATTTTGTGTTATTAGAAAACAAAAAGCAAAATCAGATTAAGTTAGATCGGAAGTTCAGAGGTCTGTTTGTAGTGGAAATTTTGAATGGTGATCGCTATCCGTTAAAGCTTTAAATTCTAACTATAGGCGTAGTTACAAATACGCTTACGATAGATTAAATAAAGATGCCAGTAGGTCATGTACCAGTCGGAAGTAGATGGTGATCACAGTGGTGATGAGCAAGCCTAAGTTATGGAAACCACGCGAGTAGGGTTCTCTATCGGCCGTATTGTGTGAGACCGTACCAGTAGTCGTATTACGTAGTCGTAGCCCGGTAGAAGTCGGTATCTCTTGAGGCAACTCAAGTAGTCCGTGGGTGTGCGATGGGCGTGTTTCTCTGGCGGAGGTCTGGGTCTGGAGAGACCATGTGTGAGAGCAATGTGATTGCTAGTCGGCTAGAGAGCCGTGGCGTTAGAGTGGTTTACTCGTGTGTGGGTTTCTAAGGCTCTTAGTAAAAAAAATAAGACGACTGTTAGTTTCGAAAACGATGGTACACATGGCCTTGGTTGAAGATTTTTGCTATGATTAATCAAAGGTGGTTTAATTAATTGAGAAGTAGTAGTATTGTTTTGTTAAAACAATAAAGTGTTGAGGATTAAAGTTTCCTAATCTTAAAAGTTGGAACCCGTAAATGGTCAGAATTGGCCGAGTCGAACAGGCACTGTTGTTGAGTTTTGGTTACAGGTAACACACGAGGACGTGTGCACGCAGGATGGCCGTGTCGGAGACGGTCAATAGTACGGTCGCTAAACGAAGCGCGGCACGTGAATCGAGTGGCGGGAAAAATAACACTCGGTTTACTTCGTGCTATGACGGAGCCTAGCTACTGGGGCGCCGCCGCCGGGGCGAGAGTACTTGCCTTCCAACCGTTCTGGAGAACGGAGCCTCCAGTCTAGGAACTGTCCTTCGTTTCGTTTAGTTGTCGTATGGTATAGTGTCTGATAGCAATGGAGTTAAGACGTCGCGGAACTGTATTCGATTCGTTGTGCTATGTACGTTGTAGTTAATGGTGTTAATTGTAATTTGTGATCATTGTGATAATTTGTAATTTTAATAAACAGCGTGTATCGTATCCAGTGTGTTGTCATTGCACGAAACCCATCTTCTGCCCACATGATATCTGAATCTAATGGAATAAATCCTGACCATCCGACATACATATAATTATTTATATCTTTATTTATTTGTGTTCAAGATGTTAATTAATCTTAAACACAAATAAGTATTTTAACGAGTGGTCAGATTTTAGGTTTCCCGTTACTAATTTTACAGACCGAGACTGACAGATATACCGGTAAAAAAAATGTACTACCTACAATGAAAGAACTAACCGTGGCCGTATATTTCGCGGGTTACACGAGAGCATCCACCATCATATTCCATCCGGCATCAATTCGGCATTTTGTTTTTATTTAGTGCATTTCATTACGTTGTTTGTTGGTCTTTTTTATGTACAGGAACTGACCGTGGCAAGCGCAGCTCTCACAGTGCAAGCGGACACTGCTTTTATGTGGCCACA
Organism: Conistra vaccinii; assembly: GCA_948150665.1. NCBI lineage: Eukaryota > Metazoa > Arthropoda > Insecta > Lepidoptera > Noctuidae > Conistra > Conistra vaccinii. The sequence continues at coordinate 10,451,455 of OX411319.1, forward strand.
ACCTCCTTGCAATGATTATAGCCCCAACAAAAAAACCAGAGATTCACAGCACCATAGATAATATTTCCCCCCATTATCCGGTGCCTAACATGGCGCCAAACAGTCTGTCTTTGAGTTCGCGGGTTTTGACATGGTAATAGGGTTGTGCCCGCTCCGATGCAAATTACTGAATAATCGGCTTTCGGCTTATTGAGATGCGTCTACAGTGAACCGTCTGTTGTTCTCGGCTTGCCATCGATCCGAGTATTTACGAAAGTAATTCGGATGTTGTATAATTAATTAATTTTGACTTTTGATGGTTATGGTTGGTAGGTTCGTCGGTTGGAGGGAAATGTTTGGGTGAGATGCAGCTGTGATTATATTAATCGTCAAATTAGGTGTTAATACCGAAACATTCATAGTTTTGAAGAGAGAACAAGTTCCAAAAATTGAATTTCAAATAAGTAATCGGAATGTAGAAACCTACTGCATATTTGTTCTAATTTTAAATTATTTCAGCACTCAAAATTCTCTTGAATAAAATACTCTTTTTACTCGTAAATAGACTGGCAGATGCTCAAGATTTCTTCTGCAAACTAAATTCCAATCATCGCTGACCAGTACCCTAATAGCGTAACACACTTTAAATCACTATCCAAGAGTTTTGAAGGACATTGTTAAAACATTGATTCATAGGTTTGAAAAATTCGTCCGCTCAAGAACGTAAATAACGCAATGAACGTGGGTGAACTGTCAAAATGAAGTCTTTTTATGTATGTTATGCAATTACCCTGCCCGTCAGGCATAGGAAGTTTAAAAGAAACATTCTTTATTCTGTCTTAAGTGTGGTAAACAACAACCTAAAGACTACATGTGTTGTTTACTAAGAAGTGGCAGAATCCTACCCAAAATACTTAAAAATAAACCTTAAAGTTCTACCAAATCACCCATTAAATATGAAGTTTAACACACACTATACCACGGTGTTAGACAACGCCGCGCGCCGCCGCCGTCACTCAGCCTCCCTGACGCGCGATGCGCGTACATCACGGAAACACATTGAACTAAGCCCATTAAACGCGCCAAATCACGAGTTATGAAGTAACCCATCGGTACCCTAGCAAGTATGCTATATTAGCGTACTGTAGTCAGCTTAGGGACTGTTCAGAATGAGGGACGAAGGGATGAATATTTAAAACAGTTCAAAACTTCTTCTTTTCGAATCGATGGTACTCTTTAGATTAGTTAGGCCCAGTAGGTGAACACGTTCATAGCAGTCTTAGTGGCGAGATTGGGCATGAGATCCTCAAAAGTGCAGGTGAAGGGATACTTGGGACATTCCAGCAATTCCTAGTTTAAGTCGACAGAGGTTTTGGAAAAAAACCAATACTGTAAAACTTAACTATACCTAAGCCGTATTCTTTTTTTTTTCGTGTGGTTTCTGACTAAACTGGTGTCAGAGTTTTGATGCCGTCGTCTCGACGGCATGACTGTGAAGTCAAGTCAGAGGCTCATTGACTTGGCTTCACAGTCATGCCGTCGAGAAATATCTCTCAGGCATCGGGTTTCTTCACGATGTTTTCCTTCACCGTTTTTGAAGCAAGTGATAGTTATACAATACGCACATGAATCCGAAAAGTCAGAGGTACGTGCCTTGGGTTTGAATTCGAGACCATAGGTCTCAAACTCTTGGCAGTTGGACGGTGACACTACTACGCTATCACTGCCATCATTCTTTAATGTGTTATAGCGAGATCATAAATTACAATAGAAACAAAACTAACAAAATAATACCTACGAGATTTAAATGTTTTTTTTTATTTTTGCACTGAACATTCAATTGTATAAAACAAAATTAATTTTATTGCTCCCCACAATTTGTCATCTCTACAAACAAAATCAAAAATTACAATAGAGACGTCATCGGATTTTCTGTACGTACCTATCCAAGAAGAAATCCACCGTGTCCTCAATCAAAAACTTCATTCTACCAAAACCTCTCGATAGAACAAAATAGCCAAGTCAGAACACGGCCCTAACAAAACTTTCGTCGTAAAATTACGTATAACCACAGGAAGATCACTCAAACTTATAAGAGGAATTTATATTTTATGAGGAAAAATGGCGGACCCTCGGCGGCCGCCAGCAGCATACCTAATAACTGGGGCCTTTACACCACCTACACAACCTTTTGAAAAATACAATCGTATTTGTCTTGAATATTCTAGGATAGATGTTACACTAGTTAGGGAAGTAAAAAGATAAAGGAGGTACGAAATGAGAGGAGATTTTGTTCAGGAGTTTGTCTTGTGGCGATCGCCACGGAGCACGGAATCAGACGGCAATAAGAAGACAGAAAGTGCGTTGTACCACTACTGTCACAGAAGTTTCTATACGTCATTTTTGTCGTAATGCAACCGCCTCTGTGTGGCTAGACCTATTTCAGACCCAGCAGCAGGCTCGATTCCTAAAGGAGGCAAAATTTTCTGCTCGATTTGGTTAGTGGTAGAGCTTGTTCTAAGTTCGCCTGTTTAGCTACCACCATCTTCTCTAAGGCCACCATTACACTTGCAAGTTTTCCTCACGTAAGTCGCTTAAAATGTACTCTCTTGTAAGTAGCTTATCGTTAATTTCTTCTTACATATTATTACGAAGTCATAAGGTATAGTTTACATAAATTTTACGGAAGTATCTTACAAGTGTAATGGCGACCTTAGGCTGTCGCTAGTTAGAGGCGTTGTGTTTCGACAGTTAGAAGTAAGATAGCCAGTTCCTCGTGGTTGAGGATTCCGGGTGAAGTTCGCTTTCACCTTCGGCCTGATCATCACTTACTATCAGGTGAGATGCAGGCCACTGTGGTTAATAAAAAAGTGCCAGTAAACTGTGACGCGTTTGGTGTGTATGGAAAGTGTTGACAATGCCGCTTCAGCAGCCACCGCCGAGGAGTCCCCATTCTCTGTGGCGAACGCAGACGAACAGTGCACGGCGTGTTGACCAAAAAGGTAATAAAAAAATATCTGGGGTGTAAAAAAAACAAAGAATCACGTCTGAATTCCTGAATTCCTGGAAGGCACCCCTTCCTGGAAGGGGTGTTTCAGATGTATGTAAGTACACCCAAACTACTTTCACCACAAACACAGCGTAGAACAAAATTGAGATAGAAAATAAAATGTTATTTATTTAGACATACATAGGTGCAATACAAACAAATAAATAAAATTGAAGTACCTATCTGTTTGTAATGTCAAAATAACAGGTTTTTACTAAATGCTTATGAAAGTTATACGAGTATAGTATATGGTAGGTATATGTAACAAAACAAAAATTTATAATATTTGTCTATCTGTCTGTCTGTTTGTTCTACCCAATCTCCAAAACGGCTGGACAGACTTTCACTTGCAGATAGCTCCTTATAAAATCACCCCCACGCGGGCGAAGCCAAGGATAGCAGCTAGTTCCTTCGCAGCAGGAGTTTCTTGCCCATTCTTCTCCATAGGTACCTACTACGCTTTTGAATTTCTGACTTACTTAATTACTAGCTTCATATTTCTGACTGACGAACTCCTTGACAATTCAAAAGTGCCTGTAAATGGTTTAATTGAAATAAATGCTTTGAGTTTGAGTTTATCATACAATTCTTCCTACAATACTGGAATAAATTACTCATTCTATGTGTGCGTAGTCCCAGTAATAGTTGAAGCACGTGAAATATTCAGCGACCGCGCGTGCACGATGCATCTAATTAAAGCTCTGCTATACAGCAAGCAAGGTTGAGGCGGGGCGATTGGGAAAAAGCGGCTTAAAGAAGAAAAGAAAGAAAAAAATAACGTTTATTGGCGGTAAACATAACGCAAAGAAAGAACACATCCACGAAAAGAACAAGTTGGGGGAAAATATGCGTCACATCCACGCAATACGGCGATTTCTCTGCATAATGCTACGACACTATGCGAGACAGAGCTCCAGCGCTGGGTTTTCAGCGACAGCCAGCGTTGACGTGATGACGTCAACCAGTGCAGCATATGAAATAACAATAACAAAATAAGAAATAAAAAATAATTACAATACTTAGTCATAAATGTTGTAGTCGCAAACAAAGTATAATACCAATCCTAATATTTGCACGCCCGCGTCATAGTATCTAGAAAACATGTCTGAAGCTTATTTTTTTTAATGTGATATTGCATGCATTCACGGAATATCTATGCATGCATTTAATTCTTGTATGTGTTTAAGTTGTTAAATATAATATATCTTTATCTTTAAAACTGTAGGTATACACTTTTGACGTTCAAAAGTGCCTATTTGAAAGAAATGATTCGGCTTTATACATTTTTTTTTTAATAAGATGAAAATATTATAATTTATTCAATAAGGATAAAGTTAGATGGATTGGAATACATCGGTCGTCAATCGCCAGTCTATTACCGCTTTCAAACCGCGTTCTGTACAGCCGAGCCCTTAGGAAAGCAGCCATGTCTGATAAAATATTAATAATATTTAACGAAGATAGTGATGCCCGCACTGCGCGGAATGTCTACGAGAATTTATTGGAAGAAGATGCTTAGACTCATTTTTAGGGTTCCGTACCCGAAACCGTGCCAAATGGAACCCAATATCCACAGTGCATTTTATTTTTACCGTATAATAAATACATTAGGTTTCCGCCTGTTGCAAAAACCTACTATAATGTTTGTCTTTGTGCAACTGGGTGTTAAATATTTAAGTAGCACAGTAATCTCGATTGCTGATTGACATATCGCCATTGCACCCGTGCGAGGCAGGGAGGATCGCTAGCCCCATGGTCTAAGAAAACAAGGTGGCATCCCGGGAGTGACACATGCTTACGTCACTATCCAGTTGCCACTTTATTGCAACAAAACACGAATTAAGGAAAGATTTTAAGTCGCCATTCTGTTAACAAATATATACAAAGCATTTAAATTGTCGTTTCGTTTGTCTAATCAAACGAAACAATTCAATTTAGGTAACAAAGGTAACAAAGGTGGTTGGGGAGTAATTATTACTCAATACTGGTAACACAGATGTGATGACGTAGACTTATGTCACCCACGTGACAACTGTGTCTCGGAATGCCATACCTGGTTTTATTATACCATGGCTAGGTCTAACTAATAATATATCTAAATGCGAAAGTTTGTTTGTGGGTGTACTATAGGTACACCTCTACCCAACCCCTCGGGGAATACTGGCGTGATATTATGTTATATGTGATGTTATAGGTATAGGAGGAGCTCGTGGCTAAGTAATAACAAGCCGCACGGGTCGATCCATCAGGTTAAGCTACGCTTGCCGGGGTTGGTCAGTGAATGGGTGACCATCTTTACATACCGAGACTCCTCCGTGCCTCGGAAAGCACGTTAAGCCGTTGGTCCCGGCTGTCATTCGTGGATCTTTGACAGTCGTTACGAGTCGTCAAAAGCCCGAAAGTCTGACACCAGTCTTACCAAGGGGTATCGTATTACCCGGTTACTGGGTTGTGGAGGTCAGATAGGCAGTCGCTCCATGTAAAATACTGGTATTCAGCTGCATCCGGTTAGACTGGAAGCCGACCCCAAGATAGTTGGGAAAAGGCTAGGAAGATTGATTGATTGATTGTGATGTTATAGGTATAGATTCTGTTTACGTAGTAATCCTTGGTTAACCATAAACGACTGCAAAAACCTAACAATTTCCATACAAACTTAGCTCCCAGCCTAGCGCCTACGCCACATAAATCAATTACGAAAAGCAATGTTAAATAGTTGACAATATTGCCTGGAACTATGTGGGGAAATTATATCAGGGCAATAACTGAATATAACTCTGAAATAACGAGGATACCCCGGCCGAGCGTTGGAGAGGGGAACACTGTAAAAAGTTCAGAAGGTTTAGCAATGGTGCCTATTTCAAGACTGATATATGTGACCAGTGAAGGGGAGCAGTGGTAGCCCAGTGGTGACCGCCCCGACTTTGGATGCCCGATGGTGAGACGTCGTACCACCGTACCGTACCGAACGGGCGTCCAAACTAGCGTTCTTGGAAACGAAACGGAGGTACGTTACGGCCAAAAGAACATAATATCTGGACGCAGGTTTAAAAGGACTGAGTATTATAAAAAAAAAAACAAATCTATATATATAAAAATGAATCCCTATTTCCTTGGTCACGGCATCACGCGTGAACGGCTGGACCAATTTCGCTAATTCTTTTTTTGTTGTGTTTGTTATAATAAGGAGAAGGTTCTTAGGATAGGTAGGTAGGTAGGATGTAAGTAGGTAGGTAGGTATGTACGTAGGATAGGTAGGTAAGTAGATAACAAGTAGGTAGGTAGGATGTAAGTAGGTAGTAGGTATGTACGTAGGATAGGTAGGTAAGTAGATAATAGGTAGGTAAGTAGATAATACCCTACCTACATACCTACTTTACCTACCTACCTAGGTAGGTAAAGTAGGTATGTAGGTAGGGTAGGTAGGTAAGTAGGTAGGTAGGTGTAGGTATGGTATGTAGGTAGGTAGGTGTAGGTATGTAGGTAGGTACTAGGTAGGTACTAGGTAGGTAGGTATGTAGGTAGGTAGATAGGTAGGTAGGGTAGGTAGGTAGCTATGTAGGTGCGCCGTAGATAAGTACTTAGTGCTACCCGCGCGAAGCCGGGGCGGGCAGCTAGTTATTAAATAATATTGAATAAACTTACAGTCACAAAAATATTCTAACTTAATAATTAAAATTAACAAGGTTTTTTTTAACAAATCATTCTTAATTTATGCGGAGAAACGCGATTGCGCAAATCCGTTTGAATGAGACCTAATGTAGAAAATAGTCTCTCGGATGCAACAGAACTCATTTGGAAACTTAAAAGAGCGTTTACGTCGTAAGGCATTTCATACAAACTTTCAAGCCCTTATTTTTCAAAATAACTTAACCGATTTTAATGAAACTTCATACGCATAAGCAGGATACAAAGGTCTAGAAAGTTAGTTAAGAACATTTTCGAAATGTCTGATTTTAAAACATAAAAAGAAAAGAAAATATAAAATCGGTCTAATTTGGCTGTAACACAATTTTTAGAAAATGTTCTTAACTAACTTTTTAAACCTTTGTATCCTGCTTATGCGTATGAAGTTTCATTTTCAGAACGCTCTTTTAAGTACTTTAGCGCCAATCTTTTATAATTTTTTTTTTTTTACGAATTAGATACGACGCGGACGAAGCCACGGAAACGCTCCCAAAAAAAAATTCAGAGCCATAATTTTGGCGTGGTACTTCTGCATTATTGTTACGATATGGTATGTGCTGACGATATTGCATATTTCCCCGCAACATTGCCTAATACCTACGTGCGTTGTTATCTGCGTTAGATAATACTATTTACAGAGTTCTTGTTTAATTAGCTTTTGCTAAAGGCGAGTGTAAAGTTATGGTGGAAAGCTTTGTGGTGTAGTTCTATTCTTCTACGTTAAGAAATGTCTGGTCTCTATCATCTTATCTTATGATCAAGAATGAACTTAAACTCTGACCAGTGACAAAAAGTTTTAGAAATAATCTATGCTCATGCCTTGGCTATGTAAGTATTTTTCATTGAAAATTTTCTTCACTACTTTGTGCAAGTGGAAAACAAAAACTGTTATTCGGGAAATACCTCAATATTTTGTACTTATAACATAACATCACGCCTGTATAAATCGGAGGGTAGTGCAGAAGTATATTTTGTCAGTTATTTCAGATCAAAAATTGGTACATCGTTTTATGCTAAAGTCAACGCAACTTCCATTCCTCGATGTAATTTAAAATACAATCCATTTCGCTTCTTTCATGACTCCAAAAATACTACCAAAAAAAAACATTCAATCAGCCAATTTATCTCAATCTGTGTAACTCAAAAAAGTCAATCAATAACGTATCCATCTTCTCAACTGAACGATGTGTTTCGTCCATCGATCAGGCCCGAAAGAGTAGAACTAACTTGTCAGATTGGAGCGTGATCACTCAATGCCCCCATTACATGGGACTATCAGTCAATCTGAGCACGAAGTCCGTTGTCTCACGTCACGGAGTTGGAGAGAAAATCGAACGACCGTGATATTTTTCGAGATATCGATTGAGGTAAGTCGATATTTTTCAAGATAATTGAGATAAATTCATAATGCCTTACATATCATTGCCGATTGTTTCAATCATGGATAGAATAGTAGATTGTTATGCAAGGGTCGAAAGGAATCAATTCCCATACGACGTATTTAGACGGCTATACTCCGAGTAGGAATTGATGTCACTTTCACTTTCACACTCTACTTTTCATTTCGAATATAATTGTATAAGGAAAGTGAAAAATTGTGTTTAAAATACTTATTGATACATGAGTAAAACTGAGAAGTTAGAACAATTTGTGTTTTTTTTTCAAATATGGAACGCACCGCGTCACCGCTGCGGGCCGTCCCGCAAAAATACAAAATTCAAAAGTCATTTATTCAAACTAGGCTGAGAATCCATTTGTCCCTTAAAAAGGGAGAAATCCCTAAAAGTGGAAACACTGCCGCCTCGGGTCGTCTTTTTTTTTAATTCGTACTGGCTGTTTATACACTCACAAGACCACAGTCTTTTTATTTTTATTCTATTCGATATTTTTCATGTAAAAAGTTTCGTAGCCGACTACCTAAAGTTCTATTTTTTAAATTCATACCCGCCCTAGGGAGGGAAGCAATTACTATGAGTCTTTCCCGCCCTAGACAGGGAAGCAGCGTTTTCCACCCGCTACTAGGATCAAACAAACACTACTTTCCGAGCATGAGAAATGAAAAATATTATGTCTTAACCAGCAGCTCAGTGAGATGAAGCAGACTGGCAGAAGCCAGTAACCAGTTTCATAGAGTAATGATAGCACTGTTATGTGTGTGTTTGCAGTTTGCGTGTAACTACGACATATTTTTTGCTAATAAATCATTGTGAGGAACTGCTCCTTCTTCGTTTTGGATTTGCTTCCATAATATGACACATAAAAGACTTCCTAGATTTTGGCTGTGTCTAGCTAAACTGATGTTATAATTTAATTTTGTTATTATAAATTCAATTTTATTTTTATTATTTTTGTTCAATTATTCATTTAATTTTAATTTAAATGTAATAATTTTATTTTATTTCATTAATAATTTTTAATTTAATTTCACTTTATGTATGTATCAATAAATATACTTTTCATCACGGCAGGAGTTGGCGTCGTATACCTCGCGTAGATAAGAGAAATAAAGAAGGCTGAATATTCCGTTTCCAAGGGAATTTCTGAAACCTCTTTGATGTTATTCTTGAAGTATAAAATTATATGTTTCCCTTCGCAATTTAGTTACTTGTATAGAAAAAACGCCTGGGAGGATGAGACAATGGACACAGCTCCACACAACTCAGTGCTCAGATGAAGATAGATCGCGGACGAGACGCGTGGTCACCCTGTCCGCGCGCAGTTAGTCGTAGTTCCTACAGTGATCGATGTCTACGCTCTCATGCTTGCCTAGTACTTTGATTCGTTGTTCGATATAATATTGAAATTGAAATCGATTTCAGCACAGTCGATAGCGATGCGGAGGAATTTTTCGACGCCATTTTGTTTGTTATTACGTAGTTTTAGTTAGGTTTAAGATATTATATTTTTAGTTTTGGAGGAAGACTTAGACATAAATTATTGAAATAAATACCCCCCATTCAGCATTACATAATGTTAGTTTTTCAAGACTATCGCCGGTGCACACCTGCATGGTCTAACCAGGTTTATTGGTGGTGTAGGTACTGCCTTTCCATCTCCTATTCCTACAGTGATCGATGTCTTCACTTTCATGCTTGCCTAGTACTTTGATTCGTTGGTCGATATATTATTGTTCCATAACATCACGCTTATGTTAGGCAAAGATGTATATGGGTTTACTAATGTTTGCCATAATTTAAAATGCCATAATTTTATATGCCATAATTTTATTTGCCATAATTTCATTAGTAATAACGCTTCAGTTGCCATAATCGTGAAATGACATAAAATCATTTTCACTAATTTCATTGGTCATAATCGATCAAGTGTCATAATAATTTTAATCCATAAATTCATTAGCTATATTTTTTATTTTCAATAATGTCGTTTTCCATAACATTTATTAATATTCATTTGCCCATACTAGCACAACAGTTCAGTATGTTATGCTTTTGCAAAGCAAGCATGGTTCAGTATGTACCATGCTTGCTTTGCAAAAGAGGAAATCTAGCACTCGGCGGCCGCTGCCGCGGCACGCTCGCTACGCTCGCTCGCCTTCGCGCGTTGTTTGGTCACAGTTCTAACCTAACCTAACCTACCCGTTTCGAATTTGACAAACTGTTTATTGTCTGAACAAGAAAACCTAACCTAACCTATCCTATTTTGCAAATGTACGTATGTATGTATTTAAATGAACATTCGGAATAATACATATCATATAATACAATACTGAGGACATCTGTCTGTAACGTTTCTAAATAATGTTAAATGTTGCTTATGTCAAGTGTCGATTATGTAATGTGTTACTTATAGAATCTAATGATTATGACACATGTTATTATGGAAACTAATATTATGGCAAATAAAAGTTATGTCAAATAAGTTGATATGGCAAGCGTTATTAGTATAAATGATAATAGTGCAAGTAAATATTATGAGTGGGGACGATTATGGAAAACAATAATAGGACAAATAATATTATGAAAAACAATATAATACCGTGTATATGTATATTACACCAACATTTACACGATATACCTACATATAGTTATTATTGATTATTGAGGACTACTTCCATCTATTGTTATCACAGTAATAAGTCTTTTTTGTTATGCTTGCTATTAAATTTAACTTCGGTAGATACTAGCCACAGGTACTTGTCGTTCTTTGATTTGTTTTACGATATACTCTCTTGTCAGACCTATGTGCTTATGCTAATTGGTTTTCCATATCATGAGCTTATTCTCCTAATTCAGTGGTATATTCCCGATTATGTTTGGTGTTCTGAATACGTTCTGAGATTTATTGCGATTGTTTACTTTATCATCATATTCATTGACAGCCCAGTTCTACCCACTGCTGAGTTTAGACCTCCACCCACTCTACCAAAGGAAAGAATGGTACTAAATGCCATGCTTTCTTCTGTACTGTTGTGCGATGTTCATTTACTTGTTATCACTTTCAATATTATTTTGCGTTAGCGCAGTCTGGTTGTCCAATCTTTTTCCAACAATTAAACATCCAACCTTCATGGATGCTACTATTCCTTTTATTCACATTATCCTTCATCAACATTCGTCAGAGTATTCAATTATCATTTACACATATTTGCAACATAATCTGGTTACCAGACTTATTCAAAGCACGATCTCTTTGAGGCGTGATTTAATTTCACAGTTGGGGCCTAACTGAAGTGAGTTATATTTGGTTATAACCATCGGACCGTGATAGCATACTAACGTGTGTAATAATTATGTTTTATTAACGAAATCTTTAATAGTTTAATTGATCACTTAATGGTCGGATACGTGGCGTTGATATTCTTTCTAATTACGTAACATATTTTCGTAAACGATTACGTCTAATCTGTTTCATTTTGACAGTTCAACAACATTAATTGCGTTATTTACGTTGTTGAGCAGATTGTTTTTTCGAACTTATGAAGCAATGGATTAGCAATCTGTTTCAAAACGATTCAGATTTTGATTGATCATGTATTACGCAATTACACATGTAATTACCCAGTAGGGTACTGGTTAGTTTTTGTGTGTTGTCACACTCACCAACCCTGTCACTGAAAATTTTATTAAAAAAAAAAAAGTTTCAATCCATGAGATCCTATGTGATGTAGCATGGTGGTGCTTGCTGTTTTCATGGAAAATACCAATGGTGCCGTTCAGCTATGATCTAACTGTTCGAAGTGCCTTTGTGAAGTCTATGTATAATACCTTTGAATCTTTAATCTATTCACGTTGAAGACTCGGTCTGTTTCTAAACGACAATAATAAAAATTGACATAGGTAATCTTCTTAACACTTTGAAGGACAGTAAACGCCCATAGGCGTCATAACAATAAAACTTATATTGTGTCTCGTTCAGCGTCCTTCAACGTGTTAATCTTACAATCCACCTAAAGTCACAACACTAAACCATTCTGTACCGCAAAGATCATTCAACTGATTACTAACGCCTCACTGGAAAAACCAGAATAAATCAATAAAGTTCCTAATAATAACATGTGATCATGAAGGGTCTACGTGATTGATTCATTAAATGGCACCATTTTCGGAAGTTATCGGTTTTGTTAACCACCACATCACTACGACCGCGAAAACTTTTTGAAAGTTATTTTAGAGAAGCTTCGGGATTTTTAGGCCAATTAAATATGTCTTATTTTTCTCACATTTTGATTTGGTGAACTGGATATTTTAAGAAATTTCTTTGAAATATCCATTTCTAACCTTACTCCCGGATCGAGCCACCGAGCATTGGGAGTGATTCATGATGATTGAATCACGAGCGCAGCGAGTGATTCAAGTGTTAGAATCCTGACCGACGCGAGTGATTCATGGCCTTCGATATAAATCCGTTTTATTCAAGAGTTGCATACTATACTTTATACCATGACTACGAGAAAAAGAAAGATTTAAGCGCAAAAAGGACATTTAATAAAAGGTTAACACGTTCAGTGTCGGGAGCCCTCCTGGAGGGTTCACCTACTTGGATATGGGATGTCGGGAGCCCTCGCGGAGGGCTCATTTTAAATGTAGACATTCAGTGTCATGAGCCCTCCTGGAGGGTTCACCTACTGGGATATGGGATGTCGGGAGCCCTCGCGGAGGGCTCATTTTAAATGTAGACATTCAGGGTCGGGAGCCCTCCTAGAGGGTTCACCCACTTGGATATGGGATGTCGGGAACCCTCGTGGAGGGCTCATTTTAAATGTAGACATTCAGTGTCGGGAGCCCTCCTGGAGGGTTCACCTACTTGGATATGGGATGTCGGGAGCCCTCGCGGAGGGCTCATTTTAAATGTAGACGTTCAGTATCGGGAAATAAGCTTTTTAGAGGGGGAATGGTATAAACAAGCTTTATACCATTCCCCCTCTAAAAAGCTTATTTTATTCACTGAAAACAGTGAATAAAAAGCTCTTTTAATCACTATTTTGGTGTTTGAATTTAGAACACACCAATGTATTCGACCTCGTATCTCAATGCTATACAACCTCCTTAACACTTTCGACTCTACCCATTTTCATAGAACTCATAACTCATCATTCCGCCATAAAAGTCTATGACTTTTATTATTCGTAGTTGGAAGTGAAACCTCCGGGAGGTTTCACTTCCAACGTCCACGAGGGCTCCCGGCATCCCATACCCAAGTAGGTGAACCCTCCAGGAGGGCTCCCGACACTGAACGTCTACATTTAAAATGAGCCCTCCGCGAGGGTTCCCGGCATTCCATATCCAAGTAGGTGAACCCTCCAGGAGGGCTCCCGACACTGAACGTCTACATTTAAAATGAGCCCTCCGCGAGGGCTCTCGACATCCCATATCCAAGTAGGTGAACCCTCCAGGAGGGCTCCCGACACTGAATGTCTACATTTAAAATGAGCCCTCCGCGAGGGCTCCCGACATCCCATATCCAAGTAGGTGAACCCTCTAGGAGGGCTCCCGACCCTGAATGTCTACATTTAAAATGAGCCCTCCGCGAGGGCTCCCGACATCCCATATCCATGTAGGTGAACCCTCCAGGAGGGCTCCCGACACTGAATGTCTACATTTTAAATGAGCCCTCCGCGAGGGCTCCCGACATCCCATATCCAAGTAGGTGAACCCTCCAGGAGGGCTCCCGACACTGAACGTGTTAACCTTTTATGAAATGTCTATTTTCGCTTAAATCTTTCTTTTTCTCGTAGTCATGGTATAAAGTATAGTATGCAACTCTTGAATAAAACGGATTTATATCGTGGGCCATGAATCACTCGCGTCGCTCAGGATTCTAACACTTGAATCACTCGCTGCGCTCGTGATTCAATCATCATGAATCACTCCCTACGGTCGTGATTCAGTCGTTAGAATCCTTCACTTGATCGTGATTCATCTATGGCCCTCGCTTTAAATCCGTCCTTTATTCATTAGTTGCATAATATACTATTTTTCTTTGTAATCCCATTATTTAAAAAGATAGAGATGCAGGTTGGCTCGATTCATGTGTGATTCTGGAGTGTATTTAAATATCATAATTTTGTGTAATTTTAACATCAGCATAACTCTGTTTTATTTTTCTGAATTTGATTCAGCAAATAAAGCAAAGGCAACGTAAGGTATTTCGCAGAAAATTATTAAACGTACAGTACAATTCGTAAAATGAATCGAATAATATTCTCGGATAACAAAACGAAATACCAAACACGGACACAAAAATATGCACAAAATATTCCAATAAATTCCATCGCTATAGTTAGAAAAAATGGCCAAGTGCGAGTGCAACACAAAGGGTTCCGTACCACCATACAATACTTGAGTAACGCTTGAGTAACTGCCCCGTTGGTGTCGTGGTCGCAAGCGCGACTGCTGAGCGTGAGGTCCTAGGTTCAATTCCCGGGTCGGGCAAAGTGTTATTGGGTTTTCCATTAGGAATTTCTTAGTAACAGCCTGGAGTTTGGAAGTTGGCGGTGTGATACCCCCGTGCCTCGGAAAGCACGTTAAGCTGGGGTTGGTCCTGCGCCTGATCTCTCTCCGGTCGTGTCAGATTGCCGTCCCATCGGACTATGAGAGTGAGGGAAGAGAGAGTGCACCTGTGTCTGCGCACACACTTGTGCACTATAATATCTCCCGCGGCGAATGCTAGTCTCCGTTCTTCTCTCGGTTCTTGTTTGGGGACCCCCTCAAATTTTTTGCATTATTCATTTAATATGTTTTTATAGCGGCCATAGTAGTACACACTCTGTAAAAATTTCAAGTATATGCCTTTTACGGTTCAAAAGATATAACCCTGTGACAGACGGACGGACTGCGGACCCTTAGTATTAGGTTCCCGTTGGCACCCTTTGGGTACGGAACCCTAAAAATGGCGGCCAAAAAATGATGTGCGAAAAACTATCCGTGTCACACATATGGTGACAAAAGGCGACTTCTCATATCGGATGAGCAAATATATTCAGGGGGCCCATTTTAGAGGCAGTCCTTCGCATATGTCATAGACAGTGGCCCCCAAGAGACAAGGTAGAGGCAAAAACTGAATGTTGCAGATATGTTCGCATTATTGCTGCGCGTGACCATTGGACGATACGATACGGGATTTGGGTTCGAAAATGTCGGACGAGGACACAGTGGTTTTATTAGTATCTGTTACTGAAGTTGGTGTATTGATTAGGTACCTTTATTATGACGGTTGATTTACTTATTGATGTTAATTGTGGGATTCTTTCTATACCTATTTATAGTTTTATTATCAAATAACAAAACTTGAGACTTGAGAGCAGTGGTGGCCCAGTGGTAACGGCCGCGACTTTCGAGTTGTAGGTCGTAAGTTCGAGACCAAACAGGCGCTTTACTTTGTGTAAATTATTTCATCACCATACACTGCTCTCAAAAACGGTGAAGAAAACATCGTGAGGGAACCGGCATGTCCTAGAACCAATAATTCGAAGACATGTGACATCTACCTACCAACCCGCACTGGGCCCGCGTGGTGGATTACGGCCCACTCCCTCTCACCGAGAGGAGGTCTGTGTCCCAGCAGTGGGAACATTATAGGCTGATTATGAACAAAACATGAAATACTTTAAGGAACTGAAGATCTTTTGAAAGATTGACCGTTATCGCTGTAAAAATAACTACTTGGAATCAATTATCTATGAAAGATGAGCTACAGTATGTTTCGCCAAATAGATATATAGGTACCTAATGCAATCACTTAAACACAAGGTCAACGCGACGAATGCGACAATGTAATCCAATGTGCAGCGAAGGACATAAAATAAGTGGACAACTATAATACCTTATGACAACGGAGACGAGCCCCCAAGTACCTTATACATAATGGATAACGGGCCCAGCTAGTTTCAATAAAAGGATTTTTTGTATGCCCCTCATACACTCGCGACGATATTGTTACATTTCTACGCTAAATTTATTCCTTTTTTACACAAATCATATTTTAAATGACATATTCATGGGATGAATTGAGTATTGTGCGATCTTTTATAGATGGACTTACGAACCCTCGTAAGGCTATTCGTAGTTTGAGATAACTGTCCGTTTTCCATTATATAAAATAATATTATTGCAGTATATGAAAATCTAATACATAATATGAGTTGTGAACTGTGAATATTATTAAACGAGAAATATTTTTATATCACGTTCTAGAACGGCTCTAACGATTTCGATGAAAGTTGAAAATGCTTTACGGGGGCGAAAAATTGATTTAGCCAGGTCTCATATCTGGGAAAACTCGTTTTCTCCGTATTTTCACCCAAGCAGAGCTTGGTCACCTAAACTTTAGAACAAGATGGCTATCTTTAAAAAAATGACATGGCAGCATGGAATTAGTAAGTACCTAAGAACTATACTATACTATTAAATGAGCATTCTCTATTTTCACCAGACTAGAGCTTGGTCGCCCAGGTACTTTTGTATTAAAAGTGATAAAGCCTTTGATGGCAGTCAGTTATTCTATTTTAAAAAAGAAAATTGCGTTCTCTTAGCAAGAGTTCAACTAGGCAAGATGATCCATTATTTTTTTCAATCTACCTGGTCCTTTGTGAATTGGGAGGACATCAGATTTAATTCGACCTCTAAAGTGTACACGCTTTTAAACAATGACAGGGAATTTAGCTGGATTAACTTCAAAGACATTTAAATAAACTAGCTATGAGAATATTTCACTATCGGAGAAGAGACGAGTGACGTAGGATAATCAGCTGGAAAGTCACATAAAAGACACAGATTAAAACTTTGATAATAATCAACAAACAAAAGTTACACCATATTTCCGGTTATTATTGTTATAATTATTATAGTCCCCGCCTGCGATACCAAAATTCCATAGATTATAATGCTTGTTTTTCTCTTTTCAGTTACTTACGTGTTTTTGCAGTCGGGTTTTTTGTTTTTTGAATAATTTTCTTTATTTCAAGTTTTTTAGTTTTATTAATATATCTTAATTTGGAATTGACTCATTAGCAGCTTTTATTTGATACCAATATTGTTGTAATTTATTTTAAAAAAAACCTTCCCCTCCCTTTTTTTTGTATTTGCAGATGCAATACATAAATATTATATAGCCTATGTCACTTCTACGATTAAGACGAATCTAACGACGCCTCATATGTTAAAATCCATCAGGCCGTTTAGGCTACAGAGCGTGCCAAAGAAATAGACATACATACATACATACATACATACATACATACATACATACATACATACATACATACATATACATATACATACATACATACATACATACTCTCGAAAAACATTACCCTCCTTCTGGGGCAGTCGGGTAAAAATAAACAAAGTAAATAAATGAGCCAAATATGGCTCTTTACGGCAGTCAAAAATAACTATTAATAACCCCCAAAAAGCCCCTTTCTTCTTCTTTGTTTAGCTCTTGACAGCGCGGTCGTCGTCACAATGAGTTCATTATGGACACAGTTGTGTCCAATCGCAGGTGTGGTCGTTGCCCGCCTCACGATCTCCTCCATCTGGTTCTATTACATGACAGCCCCTTTGCAGCTTATTTTAATATTCGTTTGGATTCCTATCTACTATCACTCTATCACTTCAGAAATTATCATCCCACGTTGAGCTTGCCGATACACAGTCTCCACTCAAGGACTCGTCTGCTCCAACGGTTATCGGTCCTTTGACAGACATTGCCGGCCTACTGCAACTTCAAGTTGCTAACTCTGCAAGCAAATTAGCCAAAGCTTAATTAATATCGGCCCTAATTTTAAAGTTCTATATTTGCAACTAGCTTCTGCCCGCGACTTCGTCCGCGAGTCTATCAGCTTCCTCAGGAATTGGACTATCCAATGCAAAAATAATTTTTCTAATCCGACTGGTAGTTCCGGAGATTACCCCCTACTTACAAACTTACAAACAAACTAGTATAGATAAGACAAAAACATAGTTTTACTTCTACCAACACTAAAAAACCTGCCTAAACTAACCTCCCAAACTGCAGCAGTACTGGCACATTACTAGAGCACGAGTTCAGTAGAACAAGGCAGACAGAGCCGTCGTCGAGACAGCCTGATCTGAAATGCAAACCGCGACCCAAAGAATCTCATTAGCAGACCGGCTAACCATTAACAATAAACTCTACTTCAGGCATAGTCCACTACAAGACATAGGCCTCTGCCCAGGTGCGCCACAACCCGTTCTCCACCTTCTGCATCCAGTCCGTTCCAGCCGCCATTGAGGTCATCGGTCCATCTAGTTGTAGATCATCCCACTCTAGGCTTGCGAGGCCTTCACTAGGGGACTCGTCTGCACCAACGGATATCAGTCCTTCGACGGACTTGGTCGGCAACTTCATTT